>JAEOAD010002469.1:1972500-4372500 GCA_036365145.1 Orientallactaga sibirica | reverse complement strand
TAGCAAACACAAGGATGTGTTACCTCTGGGGAGAAGGAGGAGTATTTTACTTATTTACCTAACACTTTTAATATATGTATTAGTTTGTTTTTCTCCCTGTATCAATTTTGGTAAGTCATGTTTTTCTAGAAATGTCGATGGCTCAGTTTAAAACTTAGGTGAAATGGTAAATATATCAACATCTTCATCACATATTTTACCTTTACAGTATTACTCTGCTTCCTTTTAAGAGTGTTTCTCACAATATGTTTAAAATGTTCCCTTTTGCCTTCAACATTCCTGTCAGATGCTTGCTAATTTCTGAATCTTTCTCTGGACCATATTTGGAGTTGCTGGTATTTTTTTAAGTTTTTATTTTATTTTCAGAGGGACAGACTGTCCCACACATATCCTAGGGCTTGTCATGGCAGTTTCATTGTCAGCTGAAACCAAGCAAATCTAAATATATTTTAGGAGAACATTTTATTACCTGTGCCAAACCAAAATGGTCTGAAATGGTCTCTGCTGATTTCTTCATGGGTAGGTTTGAGCAAGCCTGCTCTTTCTTGGCTCCTGCTTTCTACTTCCATCGGCCTCACAGGCATCCTCACAGAGGTTAAGAACAAGAGTAGACTTCTATTTTCTGTCCCTCCTTTGGTCATTTCTCTAGTGTTTTCAAGAAAATTTATTATTTCCTTCATTGGACAAGAAATAAGCAAAACCTAGAATAGCTGAGGCACCATGTATTTTATTATTATTATTATTATTATTATTATTATTATTATTATTTGAGAGAGAGAGAGAGAGGAAGAGGCAGAGAGAAAGAGAGAATGGGCACGACAGCAGCCTCTCAGCTGCTATGAACAAACTCCAGACAAGTGCGCCCCCTGTGAGCAAGTGAGGCATTGCGTGCTTGCATCACTTTACATCAGGCTAAACGTGGGACCTAGAGAATTTACTGGGTGTTCCTAGGCTTGGCAGGCAGATGCCTCAACTGCTAAGCCATCTCTCCAGCCCATTTTTAAAAATTTTATTTTATTTTATTTTACTTATTAGAGGAAGGGAGAGAGAGAAAGAGAATGGGCACTCAGGGCCTCTAGCCAGTGCAAACGAACTCCAGATGCATGTGTCATCATGTGCATCTGGCTTACATGGGACCTGGAGAATGGAACCTGGGTCCTTAGGGTTCACAGGCATGCACCTTAACTGCTGAGTCATGTCTCCAGCCCCACCATATACTTTCATAATGACCAAGCAGGGAGCCTCCCACTGTGTTTGTTTGCACATGTGCCCATTCTTGGGTTCAGAGTCCCATGCCATTCTTGTGCAATACTATAAGGTGCTTTGTGGTCACTTCTCTTCATGTTGGTAATATGAGCAGAATGAAGATATTCTGTACAAACAGAATTGCCCCTAGAGGTGTGACTTTTTTTAAGGATTGTTAAACTGTGAATAATGTGGGTGTTTTCAATCTCTGTTCCATTTAATAAGCTCAAGGCTAGAAGGAGTATGAGATGGACATCAGAAATCTAATGTTCTCTCACTCTTTTTTTTTTTTTTTTGTTTTTTCGAGGGAGGGTTTCACTCTAGCTCAGGCTGACCTAAAATTCACTTTGTAGACTCAGGGTGGCCTTGAACTCACAGCGATCCTCCCACCTCTGCCTCCCGAGTGCTGGGATGAAAGGTGTGCACCACCACGCCCAGCTTGTTCCCTCACTCTTAATTCTCACATACCTATTAGACATTAGGATGTAGAATGTTCCTTCAAAGCCAGGCATGGTGACACACACCTTTCATCCCAGCACTTGAGAGGCAGAGGTAGGAGAAGCACCATGAGTCTGAGGCCACACTTAAAATGAAGCCAGACCCTTCCTTTAAAAAAAAAAAAAAAAAAAAGAAAAAAAATGTTCATTCATTCAAAATAATTCTTAAGCACACAGCAATCTCTGTACTTGATGCCCAAAGTGATGGTGATTCCTTTCATTGTTGAATGAAAAAAAAAAATTGGCTTTCTTGCTAATTCTCACCTTTGTATTAACAATGTTCTGTTGTGGGCTTAACATTTGAAATTATGGGCTGGAGAGATGGCTTAGTGGCTAAGGCGCCTGCCTCCTAAGCCTAAGAACGCCGGTTCCAATCTCCAGGTCCCACGTTTAGCCAGATGTAAAGTGACGCAAGGGCGCAATGCTGCACTTGGCCACAAGGGGGCAAACACATCTGGATTTCATTCACAGCAGCTGAGAGGCTGCTGGTGTGCCCATCTCTATCTGTCTTCCTCTCCCTCTCTGTCTCTCTCTGGGTCTCTCTCCCCACTCCACCCCCCAAAATTGAAATTATATAAGTTGGGAAATAGATAAACACTTTAGTATAGACAAAGGCAAAATGAAATCAGTGGCTAATGGCAGCATTGGCAATATGTCTGAATAGGGGAGTAATTAATTCTAAAGGGGTTGAGCTGAAAAAGTTTTAACCAAGGACAGTGAAGTGGACCTTGAAGAGGGTTCTTGCTGTTGTTACGGAGGTTGGTTAAGTGATGTTTAGCCTTATGTAACAGGGGAAAGTCGTAACGCATGCACATTGGCTCAGTTTGGCAGAGGCAGAGATAACAAACTCCGATGCAAAGGTGAGATGATATTAAATGTGGAATGGATCCTTTGTCGCAGGAGAGTAGGCTAGTCAGAAGCCTACTGTGTGAAGGTTAAATCACAGAGCTATTGACAAGGGAGAGAACAGTGACTACAGTGGTTCCAGATCCACAGCAAGCATTATGGCATTTTGAACTAATGAGAGCTATCACCCAGGCATAAAAGCAAAATTATTCAAGGTGGTCGACGTGGAAATAGAACTTCTTTTAATTGGGTAAAATGTCAAGAATACTTTCAAATAGGTTTCCCTCATTGTCATTTGACATGGCTGAGAGGATGATAATGCTCTTAACACGTGGGTTCAAAGTCCAGACAATGAAGTCAGTTGAGAATATAGGGTTGAGATACCTAAAGAAAAGGCCACTTGTCACTGTGTGCAATTCTAACCAACAGTGAATGCAAAGAGATAGGGACTGAGGGTGGACAAAGAGGACTGGTTTGACAGATCTATGGATGGGCTTTCTGCTATAGCAGCCTGTGAAAATCAGCAGTCAACTGTGTGGGGCTTGTGACAGTGATGCAGCAAGTCTGTAAGAGAATAGATTGACATAAGACAGCAAGACAGAGGCAATTCAATTGAGTGACACTGGAAAAGAAGAAGGAATAGATAAATAACCATTAGTTAAAGGGCAAATCTCAGAATTGTGCACTAACATTTTTCAAAGTTTTTTATGTATACTTCATTCTCCAGTCACTGAAATTTAACTGAAATAGAAATCTGAGGAGGATGAGGAATTTTGATGTCAGGATATTGGGAGGATCAATAATAGGTATATTGAAATGCACATAGATGGTAGTAAAACATATAGGACTATCAGGCCAGGTGTTAAGGAAAAGTAGGAGGCAAACTGGCAGTTTAGTAATAAAATAGTTTCCTAAGCATACAGTATGCATTTCCAGAATCTTGGGAAAGCTGCTTCTCTCTGTCTCCATGCTCATAGAGAAAAGACAAACAGAGGCATTAAAAATATATAGCTTATTTATTTATTTATTTGAGAGAAGAAAGAGGCAGAGAGAGAGAGAAAATGTGTGTGTGTGTGTGTGTGTGTGTGAGAGAGAGAGAGAGAGAGAGAGAGAGAGAGAGAACGGGCATGCCTGGGTATCCAGCTACTGCAAACGAACTTCAGAATCATGCACCCCCTTGTGCATCTGGCTGACATGTATCCTGGAGAATCAAACCGGGGACGTTTGGCTTTGTAGGCAAACACCTTAATTGCTAAGCCATCTCTGCAGCCACCTTTTTTTAAAAAAAAATATTTATTTATTTATTTATTTATTTATTTATTTATTTATTTATTTATGAAAGAGAGAAAGAGGCAGAGAGAGAGAGAATCAGAGGCATTTTATTGCTGAGATTACAAACCAGAGAAGTATTTTCAACAACAGAGAGATTTCTCCTTATCTTCCCCATGTTTGAATTGTATTTTGCTCATCTACATCATATAAATAATGTCAGCGCTGACACAATTATATTAATTCACTCATTCAAAAACTATCTATCTATTCTCACAATGTTAGACATTGCCCTTTTGCCACCAAGTTTAAAGTAGTAACTTTATTTGATTAAAAGAAAAGCGAAGGCTGGAAAGATGGCTTAGCAGCTAAGGCACTTGTCTGCAAAGTCTAATGACCCATGCTCGACTTTACAGATCCCACGTAAGCCAGATGCACAAAGGTGAGGCAAGGGCAAGGTTGCACATGCCCACTAGGTGGTGCGCATGTCTGAAGTTAGATTCCAGTGGCTGGAGGCCCCGGCGTGCCAATTCTCTTTCTCTGTCTCTCTCTCTCCCTCTCATTTTCACTGTATCACATTTAAAAAGGCCAGTTGTTTGGACTTGCCAAAAAAAAAAAAAAAAAAAAAAAAAACGTGAACTACAAGTTTTTTTTTTTTTTTTTTTTTTTTTAAATCAGACAATTGGAAAGAAATCAAGGTTTAGAAAGTGATGATACATTCTGTTTTGGTGTCTTTGGTTTTCTCCTTGCAGAGTTGACATTCCTTGGTTATGAAGGCAGGACTGAAGTTTCAGTCCCAGCTCTGCTGCTAACAGGCAGAGGGCATCCAAATATTCTCACCTACAACATAAACCATCTTTCAACCCTATTCTAATCTGTGATGCTAAATTGGATTCACTGGGTTTCAAAGACACTCAGCTTAATACACGAACTACTGATTTACTGCTTGAAGTGACTGGACATTTGGTTTCTTAACCTTCCTGGTCCTCACTGTCACCATTTACAACCTGCAGTTAGAAATCTCAATTGTACCCACCTGAGAGAAACACTGTAAAGATAAGATGGGTTAGTATGTAGGAATGTGCTATGTAAAAGAAAGGCATCGTCACCAATACGTTGCTCAAGTGCAGGGCTGCATCCCGATTCCTTTTCTTTGCGTGCTGCCTTGAATTCTTCTGTATTAGCTACAGTACAGGTGCACACCACGGACTGACCAATGCCTGTTTGGGTTTCTTCTCTTTCCTCCTAACCTTGCAAAGGGCAGAGAGATGTGCTACTTGTTTTCCAAGAAATAGTTTGTAGCGGAGTTGGAGAGATTGCTTGTTCTGAGGATAAAGCATCCGTGTAAGTTCCAGGTGCGTGGGGTGACCCACTTGTAATTCCAGCCCTTGAGAGATGGGGACGAGGGATCTCTGGGGCACGGTGACTGTCTAGACTAGAGGAACTGCTGAAGTCGGGGTTCAAGTGTAAGATGGTTCCTGAGTAAGCAAAGTGAAGGGCGATCGAGGAAGACACCGGATGTCCACCCCCGGCCTCCATGCACACATATGTTTACATACACCCCCACACATACATACAAGCATTCATATACCATATACTATACCACAGCCATATCACATACCATGCACACACATGCAACAAAGAAATAGTTTAAAAGGTCATAAATCTCGAGAGATCAAGATCTTGTGGATTTATGGTCATAGATTTCCATTAATCGCAATGCTTTCTATACCCTCGTGATGACATAATAAAAAGCCATCAAGGTCCTTACCAGTTACTCAGGACAGTTAAGGTTTTCACAGGCCTTTGTTTGATGCTATTTTGTTTTAGTACCTCGTAGGTCACTTTATGATTTCTCATATTGGTTTGAATTCTCTTTATTCCTCCTAAGTATCCTGCAACAAGAATGAATTTGAAAGAAGTGTACATATACAAAAGTACGCCATTAAATCATACAAATGAAATTCTGTCTCTTGGGAAAGCATGCATAAACTTGGACGTCAGCCTATGAAGTGAATAAGCTAGCCACGGAAAGATAATACAACATAACTTCACTCATGTGTGGAATATAAAAATATATATCTCCTAGAAAAAGGAAATAGAATAGTGGTGAACATAGGCTGGGGTATTGGCAAGGAAGAATATGGAGATTTTGGTCAAAGTAATATAATTAAAGTTAGCTAGAAATAATGGCTTTGTTGTACAATGTGGTGACAATATATTGTAATCTGAAAAAATTAACAGAGTGGATATATTCTCCCAACGAAGATGATAACTATATGTGGTAAGGCATTTATTAATTAGCTAGATTTAAGCATTTGTATGTATATTTATACATATATATTTAATATTTCACATGTATACAATTAACACATATAATTTTATCTGTCTACCTAAAATAGAAGGTATTATTCACAAGTCCAAACTCAGTAATACATTTTAAAATTCATATTTCTCAGAACGTTTCCCTCAAATTTCCAGTCATGATACTTGCAACATTATAATTGAGGTATGTTGACAATATTTTGATTGGCATAAAGAGAATGTGATAATCTACAGAGAAATGAATACAATTTTATAATATGGTTAGTAAAACAGGCACAGAACCAAGATTTTTGAAATTCCAGCTTCTTAAATTAACTATGAAATGCTGTGAAAGTAGATCTCTTTTGGATAATCCTCCGGAAACACTTGCAATTAATACTTTGGACCCAAATGTCACCAACAAAAGAAAAGGAGAAGGTCATGTAGTGATAAAAGTGACTGGAATTTTGTGATATTTATCAACAGAGATGGAAAAGAGCCTCTAGGACAAGCCAGATATATGCTGTGGACCTAGAAGAAAGACAAAAAAGTATGGAGAAGCAGGACCTCTCTAGTCTCATTTATCCGGGAGGCTAAGGCAAGAAAACCCTTGGAAGCTGGGCGTGGTGGCGCACGCCTTTAATCCCAGCATTCGGGAGGCAGATGTAGGAGGATCACTGTGAGTTCAAAGCCACCCTGAGACTATGGTGAATTCCAGGTCAGCCTGGACCAGAGTGAAACCTTATCTCAATCCCCACCCCCAACCCCCGAAAAAAAGAAAACCATTGGAATCCAGGAGCTTGTAGCCAAACTCAGGAACAAATGAATCTGTCTCTTATTAGATACTTTATGAAAATAAAGCTACACAGAAAATATGTCTTATGCAGTAGCCAGATGGTGGGGGAGGGGCCCATGCTGCTGAAAAACAATGAAAAAAAATCCATAAACAGAGTAGAAAGCCTGAAAAGTAACACAAATGTAGAGATAAGATGAAAAATGAGAAAATGTCAAAGAGGACTTAGATGGGTCCAGAAATTTCTAGCAGAAGACCTGCACCTGTCCTCTGTAGAGAGTGATGTGGGGTGGGGGGATCTGGGAGAGACAGTAGAATGGCTCTTACTAAAGTAATGTGTGCATGTGTGTATGTGTGTGAGTGTGTATGTGTGTGTGCACATGCATGTGTGTATTTGTGCTTGCATGTGCACATAACAAGAATCAAAGCCAAAAGAAGATGAGAATTGTTTTGCATAATTCGATTGAAATCTAAGTGAACAGGTAAGGTACCTTATGAGGATTGCTGAGCCAAGGATAATATGTACAGTATGACACTCAAATCTTTTTTTTAAAATTTTTAAAATTTTTTTTATTTTTTATTTTTTTTATTTTTTGGAGAGAGACACAGAGAGAGACAGACAGAGAAGGAGAGGGAGACAGATAGAGATGAGCACGCCAGCAGTGTCTCAGCTGCTGTGAACGAAATCCAGATGCGTGCGCCCCCTTGTGGTCAAGTGCGGCATTGCGCCCTTGCGTCACTTTGCATCTGGCTAAACGTGGGACCTGCAGATTGGAACCGGGTTCTTAGGCTTAGCAGGCAGGCGCCTTAACCGCTAAGCCATCTCTCCAGCCCCACACTCAAGTCTTATTCATACAGGGGAACAAAGAAAACTAGAAAAAGTAGAAAAAAATCAGACTGTATGCAGCATCTAAGATGGCTTGGATGTCTACATTTCTTTTCTCAATATTCAGGGCTTGATAAAGTCCCCTCCAAAATCCCCAAATCCCAAAATGTCTGCTCCTTAAAACCAGGCCTCACGAAGCCACAGGTGAATGTGAAATGATCAGTTTAGACATGTTAGGTGAATGAGAAATGAGAAGAGATGAGATGGCACCTCTGTGGGGCGTTTTCCAACATCCAGAGGAAATTCACATGAACCTAGTTCAACTACCTGTAAAAGAAATCCGACCAAGCTGAGTCAGCAATGCCAAAAACACGACCTTCCCCAACTTACCAAATTCAAATTGATCATGGAAAGTGTGAAGTAAATACATACATAGATCTTTCAGAGGTCTTTCTCCATGCCTTTTCCATGCCATCCTCTCCCAGCTAATGGCTTCATCCTGAACACTGCAGCATAGAGTGAGTCATGTGAGAAGATGTAGACAAACAAGTAGGTCTGATTTCCAAGATGATCTTTGTCTCACCCACAGAAGCAAGCTACGACATGCCCACTGGGCTGGGTTGGCTTATACATGAGGAAAATAACATCTGCATTTTAGAGTTACATTGCTACATGCGACAGGCACTAGAATAAAATTTCCCGCTAAAGCTGAGAGGATGATACACATTCATAGACTGTTCCACTGACATTGGAAAATTATTTTAACATGGTACAAAAAGAGCTGTGTTGTCACTTGCAGGAAGTCATCTCGGAGCCACAGGAAAATATGCAGGATGCTCTGAGAGTAAAGATGGCTCGTAATCTGGAAGACGTATCCTGTTCAAATTTTATTTTACTAGAACACTGGATGCATTCAATGCAAGTAAAAGCACAGGAAGTGATGGCATTTTTGGGGTGGTCTTGCAGAGGCATCAAGAGACACTATGAGGTCTTAATGCAACAGTCACTTCACGTGGGCACCATAGTGTCCCAAAGTGTCTTCCTCCTCCTCTGGCTCTGAAATTCAGGGTGCCTGTTCCTTCCCAAGATTCCCTGGGCCTTGGAGAGGGTGTTTTAGATGTGTCAGTTAAGGCTGAGCTCTCAACCTTTTACCAATTCTCAGCACTTTGGCAAGTTTTGAGTTTCCCTGCCATCTGCAAAGAGAAGCTTCTCAAAAGCGAGATCAGCACTAATCTAATGTTATTCGACAGCAGTAGCTTCCTCACTAGGGTCTCTAACCCTTTACAACCGTAGATTTTCAGTACCAGGAACGTATTCCCTCGCATGCAGTAGGTCTCAGATCTAATCAGAGAGCAACCAGTTGCTCCACATCAGTCATGCCACTATTGCACAGGTGGACACGTCTTGGCTGACTAGGCAGTATGCAATGTTGTTAAGCAGTTAATTCAGACTGTTGACAAAGTATCTCCTCGGGAAGCCTGCATAGCACTTTCCAGCACTATGATAGGTAGCTTAAGAGTTGGTGGGGACATTAAAGGCTTTTGCCAAAGCCCTTGGTTTCCCCTGAGAAACAGATAGTAAGACCCTATTGCTGAAGACATCTCTTGCCTGAGAGGCAAGGTCACTGAGAAAGCAAGCTGGTGCTGAGCAGAAAACCTTTTCCCTGTAGACCAGCCAACTGAAAGCTGGAAAAAGCTGCACTGCATGCAGAGTATGGGAGACAGAAGTCATCAGCAGTGAAAACAGTGGACGCTGAATATTCAAATTTGGCCAGACAGGCCCAAAGACTGAACAGGTGCAATAGTGGCATGTCTACTCATGGGGTAACCAACTGCTCTATAATTGGACTGAAGGCCCTCTCTACGGGGAGGGAATACATGCCTGGTACTGAAAAACCTAAGCAAAGTCTATGGTAGGTAAGGTCATAAACCTTAGGGGTATAAAGCATGCCCTTATCTAAATGTATATACTATTCCCACCAAGCTGCCCGGAAAATACTTCACTTAATGCTCATATTCACATATTAATGCTACTCTCACTTCTGGTTAGAGAAGCTTCTCTTTTCAGATGGCGATGACCACTGGGATGATCCAAGAGGCAACATAGTGCTGAGAAGAAGGGATGGAGAAGTGCCAAGCACTGAAACACCTCTGTCACACCCTCCAAGGCTCAGGGATCATTGCGGAAGAGGGGGCGGATAGAATGGAAGAGCCAAAGGAAGGGTACGACTCCCTACAATGCAACTGCCAGACAGAAATTGGCCTTGATATCCATGACCTTGCTGTGCCTAACAATACCTCCAAGACCCTCATAGTAGAAGTAAAAGAGGATGACATCATATTAAAAAAAGAGACTAATGGAGAGAGGGAGGGGATATGATGGAGAGTGGAGTTCTAAAGGGGAAGGGGGGGAGGGGAGGGAAAAATACGCACCTTTAGTATGTAAGTATGTTTTGTTGTCAATAAAAAAAAAAAAAAAAAAAAAAAAAAAAAGTTGGTGGGGAGTGCTTCCAGCTGAGTTCCAGCTTGATTTGTCATTGTCCTGCTACTGACACATAGACATCCAAAAGCTCTGATGATGCCCTGTGTTGTTTTGGGAACCTCAAAGGCAATCAAGTGAGCTAATACACATTTCAACAGAGATGATGAAAGGGTGTAAAAAAAAAAAGTCAGCAAAACAGAAGAGGGTTTTGTTAGAAATAAAATTCAGTGGAGGTGGGTGGGTGAGGTGGGAGCAAAGGTAGGTATTGGGAGGGTATGATGGTCCATTTACATTGTCTTCATGTATGAAGATTATCACCAAAAATATCTTATACTTAAAATGCCTTACTTCATCATTGTTCCTTGTTTTACTTTTTATTTATTTTTATTTTTGAAAGAGAGGAGAAAGAGAGAATTGGCATGCCAGGGCCTCAGCCACTGCAATTGAACTCCAGAAGCTTGCGCCACCTAGTGGGCATGTGTGACCTTGCACTTGCTGCAGCTTTGTGCAGCTGGCTTATGTAGGATCTGGAGAGTTGAACATGGATCCTTAGGCTTTGCAGGCAAGCACCTTAACCGCTAAACCATCTCTCCAGCCCCTACATCATTTTTTCCTCTATTTTTATGTATACCTTCATCTACAATATATAAATGAGTGATACTTACAAATGAGTGTTTTAAAATGTACTCTGAGCTATGGTAATTTCATGAAAACACATGGTCGTTACAAAATGTCTCAATAAAAAAATTCTATAGCAGATGCAACATGCACCAAATACTCATACTCCACACTCACCATCCTGGGGTACAGGAGTTCATGGTTTCCTGTTGCACTCACATGTACTTCCTTGCTTGAGAGATATCTGTTAATCTCAGAAACCAATGAGTCAGATTACAAAACCACACAACGTACTTTGAAGTAAATTCTCACTCTTATCTCTTCCCCTCTGGGATCTTTTCACCAAAGACTGATATAAATTGACATATATATATATATATATATATATAAATTCCTTGGTCTACAGGTGGAACAGTTCTACAGCATGTTCTACAGCTCTTATGATTCCCAAACAGCATTACCCATAGCACTGACCTATTAAGAGATTAAACTTAACGAGTGTCTAACACTCCCATCTTACTTCCTTAATCCTCCTGCCAGTGCTCCCCAAAACCATGTCTCTGGAGAACATTCTGATATAAATTGTTTTGGATAGTGAAGGAAAAGTCGATTATGGTGTGCATTCGTCACCTTTCTGTCCTTGTGACAAAATCAGGAGAGAACTGGTAAAGGAGAGTGCTTGTGATATTCTGTGTTCTCTTGGTCCTTTTGTTTTGGGCCTTTAATAGGAGCATGTACTGGAGGAAGTTGCTTGCCTAATGGGAGGTGGAAAGTGAGAGAGAGAGGGGAAGGAAGGAGAGGGAAAGAAGGAAGGAATGAAGGGACAGAAAGTGAGAGAGAAAATAGAAGAGAGATGAAAGAGGGGAGAGAGAAGAGGGAAGAGAGACATTTTGTAATTACCATGTGTTTTTATGAATTTACCATAGCTCAGAATACATTTTAAAGCACTCATTTGTAAGTATTACTCCTTTATATATTGTAGATAGGGGTATATATTTAATTCCATAGGTACAAGTTAAAAGGAAGTGTCTTGGGGAAAAATGATGGTTAGATATTTAGTTGATGGCATGTAGTTCAAACAATAATTGACACTTTTTGATTTTTAGTTTTTTATAATTTTTAAAAATTATTTTATTTTATTTGAAAGAGAGAGAGAAAGAGGCACATAGAAAGAACAAGTGTGCCAGAGACTCCAGCCACTGCAAATGAACTCCAGACTCATGCACCACCTTGTGCATGTGGCTTATTGGGTCCTGGGGAATCAAACAATGGGTCCTTTGGCTTTGCAGGCAAGCGCCTTAACCACTAAGCCATCTTTCCAGCCCTATAACTGTTTTTTGTTTGTTTGGTTGTTTTGGAACTTTTTTTTTTTTTATTGTTTTCAACCTCTCAGATCTCTTTTTAAAGATTTTATTCTTATTTATTTATTTGATACAGAGAGAGAGAGAAAGAGTGAGAATGGGAGTGCCAGGGCCACTAACCACTGCAAATGAACTCCAGATGCATGCGCCACCATGTGCACCTGGCTTACATGAGATCTGGAGAACCAAACTGAGATCCTTAATGCTTTGCAGACAAGTGTTTTAACCGCTAACCCATCTCTCCAGCCCCCTACGACTTTTTTTTAAAATATATTTTATTTATTTGAGAGAGAGAAAGAGGCACAGAGATAGAGAGAGAGAGAGAGAATGGGTATGCCAGGGCCTCCAGCCACTACAAACGAACTCCAGATGCATGCACCCCCTTGTGCATCTGGCTTACGTGGTTCCTGGAGAGTCGAACCGGGATCCTTTGGCTTTGTAGGCAAACACCTTAAGTGCTAAGCCATCTCTCCAGCCCCCCCCCCCACGACTTTTTAAATAAGGATATTTTATGTGCCATTATCAGGGAAAAAATATGCTCAAATCAAGGAAGGTTGAAACTTCAGCGGCATCGGGTTAAGTACTGAGGTGATTTTGCATGCCATTTTAAGAGAGCAAATGGTGAAGGAGGGGTTATGAAGATTAAAAGAAGCCTGGAATCTCTATAATCTGAGTAATGGCCGAGGGAAATCATGGTGTTAAGGGTGAAGGAGAGAAAACTCAAGCAAGGCTCAGGGAGGCTGAGGGTATTGTAAAGGATATCCTGTGGTAGGGAGGAGGGCATATTCTATTTTGCACAAAGAAAATGAATAGCCGTGTTTGGTACTTATGGAGAATTAGATATACAGAACCACAGTTATCCTACCATGAAATACACAGCTTTGCAAACAGGCTAGTTTTCTGTTGCCATGGCTGGACCACACTTTGCCTAGGATATGAAGTTTTCTCTGTGGGGAGAAATGATAACTTATAGAAATAATAACACTGTTTTTATTTAAATCTCCAACTGTATGAGAGTCCTAATCACAGTAGCTGTCTAGACCACCTTCCTTGTTAAAAAGGTAAACTTTATTTCAACTTTTCTGTCTTAATACAACTCAGTGCAATATATTCACATTTATTATGTCTTGTAACCCAAAGTTGTTCTCATTATCACACTTTTTCAGCTTATTTTTCTTTTTGAGATTGACATTTCCAAGGTCTTGGAGCTATAAATCTTTATTCCTAGGATTTAGACCCAAATTTGCTCTAAATGCTGTTGGCTATTGATTACTATTATGATTATTGTATTTAACTAGAAAGGATATTGTTCTAAGCGGTATGCATGTAAACTATCACAGACCAGACACATCAACCAGACTTGTTTTGTTTTGTTTTGTTATTTTCATTGAAGGATTGATACCGTGGCTCCATATCCCATCTCTTTCAAAGTGTTATTCTGTACTAAGTCAGTTTAAACCATTACTTTTGTTTATCACAATGGAATTCAGAAGTGGGCATCAGATATCATTTGAATACCCATGTTCCTTACTCAGGATTTCTTTCAATTAAAAAAATTATTTTTAATTATTTTATTTATTTTTGGAGAGAGACACAGAGAGAGACAGACAGAGAGGGAGACAGAGATGGGCACCAGCAGTCTCAGCTGCTGCGAACGAAATCCAGATGTGTGCGCCCCCTTGTGGTCAAGTGCAGCATTGCGCCCTTGCGTCACTTTGCATCTGGCTAAACGTGGGACCTGGAGATTGGAACCTGTGTTCTTAGGCTTAGCAGGCAGGCGCCTTAACCGCTAAGCCATCTCTCCAGCCCGATTTCTTTCAATTTTGAAGAACAGAATTCAATGGCAATAGCACTTTCTCAGGCACAACATGTCATGAAATTTAGAACTACTCTGACTCATTTAGAAAGTACATGAGAAAGTGATCCAGGGTAACGTACTTACGTAACTCTTGTGAGGATCTGCTTTCTCCTTTATAATTAAAACCACACAACTTTTGGTTAACTGGGTATTTTTATACTTTACCATTTTCCAAGACCAGTGGCTTTTGCAGGTTTAAAAACAAATGCTTTTTGGTTTTTGATAGGAGCTTGTTACATATTAGTCTGACTTCAAGGTATTGAACTCTTCCAAACCTTGGAAGTTTATCTCTTAATGATATAAATTGTTCACAAAACTGGGTGCATGTGACATTGGAGACTGCAGGGTTTAACTATACTAGATTTTGATAAGTAGTTGACTTGTAAATAATGGAGCAAGATGAATTTCCCTAGAAGTTGTGTAACTGAACATTGAGTTACTGAAGAGGGCACTTCCTGTGTAAAACACTAAAGTGAAGTCGCGGCATCTGTTTGCAGCTTTTTCAATACCCGCTGAACAATTTACCTTCAGGATAGATTCTGTCACCCAGAAAGCATCTTCAATGTCTGTTTCAGCGGTTCTCATCTTTTGGAGAATTTCAAAGTCCTTTGAAAATTTGATGGTTCTAACGAAACACTTCCCCAAGGAAAATGTTCATCCCCATATAGTTGGCAAATTATTATTTATACAATTGTTATAAATATTGTTAATGTGCTTGTGTGTGCATTTGAAACCTTTGATGCCTAATCATTGTGCCTGCCCAAGGGTTCTCCACAAGTTAAGAATCCCATAATCCTTGGTCTTTTTACTGATCCAAAGGTTTGTCTAGCCACTATCTTTAAAATGCTATACCTTTCTATGGTAAGCTAACCTACATAGCCTTTGATACAGACATTAATAGTTAGGGAAATCTGTATTTTGTTCCCTATTCCATGACAACAATCATGAATTAAGAAATAAATAACAAATAGAACAATATAAGTACCAAATGGATTTGTTCATTCATGTTCCATCTTTTTGCTATAGAGTAAAGAAAAAAAAGCCAAACTTATTTTATCAGAAAATAATTTCCAAAAATCAAAGGACTGAATACTTACCAGCTATTGAACTAAATGTTATTCATTGGGCCTATGATTTCCCCAAAAGCTACCTGGATTTGTGAAACATAAATATAATTGTGTGGGACAAGTATGTATGGTCCTTTATAGGTTTTTTTAATAAACAGTTTTATTTATTTATTTATATAATCATTTATTGATTTATGTGCAAGCAGGGACATATATATATACACAGAGAGAGAGAGAGAGAGAGAGAGAGAGAGAGAGAGAGAGAGAGACAGAGAGATAATGGGCATGCCAGGGCCTGTAGCCACTGCAAACGAACTCCAGATGCATATGCCCCTTGTGCATCTGGCTTACGTGGGTCCTGGGGAATCAAACCTGGGTCCTTTTCCTTCATAGGCAAATGCCTTAACCACTAAGCCATCTTTCCAGCCCTATGTTTGAGGTTTTTGTCTTTACAAATATACACTTAGAATAAAATTTTGGTATATTCTATGAATAACAATTCTTGTGAAAATAACAGTGTATCAGTTACCTTTTATTTGTGCTATTAGTTCAAATTATTCTTATCACTCTAGGAGGTTGATATTATTATATCTTTTCTTTTCTTTTCTTTTTTTAGGGAGGGTGAGGGGAAAGACACAGAGAGAGGGGGAGAGGAAGACAGATAGAGATGGGCGTGCCAGCAGCCTCTCAGCTGCTGTGAACAAAATCCAGATGTGTGCGCCCCTTGTGGTCAAGTGAGGCATTGCACCCTTGTGTCACTTTGCATCTGGCTAAACGTGGGACCTGGAGATTGGAACTGCTGGAGATTGGAACCAGCGTTCTTAGGCTTAGGAGGCAGGTGCCTTAACCACTAAGCCATCTCTCCAGCCCTCTTTTCTTTTCTTTTTGATAGAGGTGCTAGGGATTGAAGATATTATTCTTATTTCTATTTTTTAAAATTTGCTTATAAGCCGAGAATGAGAGAGAGAGAGAGAGAGAGAGAGAGAGAGGGAGTGGACACATCAGGGCCTCCTGCTACTGCAAATGAACTCCAGGTACATGTGTCACTTCATGCATCTAGCTTTAAGTAGGTACCAGGGAATCAAACCAGGGCCATCAGGCTTCACATGCAATGACCACCTTTAACCACTGAGTAATCTCTCTAGCCTCGAAGATATTCTTATATGTACACTTGGGTGAGAATGCATGAAATTTGGTAAACTATAGGTAGTGTGTCATAGTGCTGTAATTGATCATATGTGTAATTGGCTTGAATTCCATTGCTTTTTTGTAGAGAAAACAATATCTGTGATACCAGCATATCTTCATTTGTCTCAAGTAGTTTGGTGAGTCTGTTTACAAGTACATCCAAATGAACAGATTTAACCGGACCTACATGTAGTTCCTGCACCTTTAAGTATATGAAAATAGAGATGTTTAATGAGTAATTAAATCTAGAGAAGAGACAATCAATACTCTTACCGACTTGTCTGAAGGCGAGTTTTTCTTCCCAGTGTTGTCTTTGGCATCCTTCTACTTTACTACTAAGTGGTGACACGTGCATTGTTTGTTTGTTTTTAAATCAGTCCATCCACAATTGTATTAAGAAATATTTTATTAACAAAACAGTAAATTCCACTTGCTTAGCATTTCCAATAATGGGTAAATTGGCCTTGCAACAGAAAAACAAAATGAAAGAAACCCCTTAGATACCCAGTCACACAAAGCACTAGAAGGGTAAGATTGTGTGGTCTTTGATTTCTTAGGGATGAACCACCTCACACATTGTTGTAGTCTGTTTTTTTTTTTCTGTTGTTGTTGTTTTGTTTTAAAGGCAACACATTACATGAATAAAAAAGAAGCATATTCAATCAGAAAAGTTACAATCTAGAGATGTACTCAAATTATGCCAGGTAGTGTGAAATCCTCTAGTTAATTGCAAACTATTCATGAACCCTGATACATTTTTAATATGAAGATACTTGGATTTTATTAAAGTCTTTTTCTCTCAAACATGTGTTCCTCTCTTTTCTTTCTCCATTCAGGGGAGGTGGGGGGACCTGTTCAATTTTGTGTAGGCCAATGAAATTAGATCTATTTTTGCTGGCAGTATTAGATTATATCATTGCATGAAATTTTAAATGTGCTGGGCAGGAACATTGAAACCAATTGCAAACAGCATGCCTCCAAGATATGCCACTTTTAAAACACCATGATTCAATTCATTTTCTGTTATCTTTCATTGTCGCTCCAGATGAAACTAGTTTGAATTCAATAGCTATAATGGAAAAGCAATTTTTTTTTTTTCTAATTTGAAGCTGTGAATTAGTGATTTATATTCTCTTCGCGTTTCATTGGCTTTCCCTGAGTAAGACTGAATGAGAGGGTTAGGGGAAAAGACTTGTGAGTTCTTTAACCTGGCAACTTAAAAAGAGAGCTAAAACCCTGAAACAGAAGAAATGGGCACTGGATTGTCGTTTTGGTGCCATCTCCATTTTGCATCATGAAAGACTTCTTGTACAATGACTTGGCAACTATACATCATGGTGACTTGCTATGAATTGCACAGATTTTTGAGGAACTATGTGTCTGAAATCCAGGCCACTTCTTGGCATTTTCTTCATTTACTGAAGTATCATAAAAGATTTTTTTTTTTTGCATTTTTTTTTTTGCCTTTGCTGATTAAAGCTGATGAAACCTAGTATTGTTCTTTCGGGGGATATTTTACTAATGTGACCAATTTTTACAGAAGCATCACCTTACAATCCCATAAGTTATTACCATTGCATTACTTTCTCATGTTAACAATTTATTGCTATGAACATCATTGAAACAATATGCAAAAACAAGTGTATAATCTATCCTTTCCTGCTACTCAATGTTGGTTAAACTAAAACTACACTATGTAGATGTAAAACCAGTCGAGTTAAAATTTAGTCCATCATCAGCAAATATAGAATGATTTTTAACAATAGTAATACAGAATCGAAAATTATTGAGAATACTTCTTTAGTTGAGAAAATTTCACTTTCCAAAGAGGTTTATCACACACACCATGTTCAAAGACCATTTATATATATAATTATATATATATATATAACCTATATATAATTAAATATATAATTTTTATTGGAAACAAAGTTTTTTGATTGCAGCATAGTTAACCAATGTTGCTTCTGTAAGCTGCCCACGGAATGAGATTTAAACTCATACAGCAGTAGAGCAGTGATACTCTATTTCATAAGAAAAGGTTCTACTGCATTATTAGAGATTAATAAGGTCTTTTTGAGGTTTTCTGGAATTGGGCTCTCAGTGAAGCAAATCACCTCATTTGTCATAATACCTTGGCACAACTGTCTCCCTTCATGCTTTCCAGTTTTTCAGCCAATGTTTGTATCTTCCATCATATCTGATGGATTCCTGTGTGTGCGTGCGTGTGTGTGCATGTGTGTGTGTGTGTGTGTGAAATATGTAACCGTGTAAATGTTGAACATATCTAGGAACATGAGTACTTGGGGTGAGAAAAGATTATAAGATACATATGTATATATTTTACCTTCTAATTCACACCTTTCATACAAATACTAAAACTTAACTGCAACAGAATGAAGGCCGTACATGTAAGAAAACAAAAAAGTAGCTGAGTCTTTTTGTATATACATTCATACATGTCTTCCTTAGAATAAACACTACACTGTAATTTTTGTTTAAAAAAGTAATTGTGGCAATTTATAATGGTGGCAAATAAAAATGACCGAAATAATTGCTGCTCTGATGTCATAAAACTCCCTATATTTAGCAATACTTATAACATTGGATTTACTGAAAATGGCTGAAGAGCAGAGATATAGTTTGCATTTTCTATACAACAGGCTATAAAACGTCACTTATCACAGTCCAGAAAGCACACAGAGATGGGTTTTATATAAACATATGTAATAACATAGTAAGCGTGCATGAAAATTCCCCAATGATTCCATCTATGCCCTCTCCTTTTTATTTTGAAATTTTAGTGTGAAAGTGTGCCTTATATTTCACATTTCTGAAAATAAGGCCTCCATACTTTTTTTTTTTTTTTCTCTCACAAACAGAAAGGGGCTTTTTGAATGTGTTCCTACACAAGTCTTCAAAAAAGCCAGCACTTTGTTTCAAATGCAAGTTCCAAGCCCTGCTCCAGTGGCCCCAGCTGGCAAACTTCGGGTGTGCAGTTTGTCCCACCAATGGGCAGCTTCCTGCGGCCATCCGCTGACTGCCTTCCCGGGAAAGCGCTAGCACTTTGGCTGAATCCGCGATCATAGGTAGCTTCTTCTTTGTGTGGGTGGTGTTCAGTGTTGGTTTTGTGTTGTAATACTCCTTTGCTTTATGAGTGCGTGCCGACGTCACTGTCTTTCAGGAATGTCCCAGCAACATAAAGACAGGCAGGGAATGAAAACACTGCGGATGTTTGGGAATTTATTGGCCCCTGTTTTTTGTTTTGTTTTGTTATTGTTTAGTATTTTTCCCCTTCCTTTCTTTCTTTGTTTTGTTTTGTTTTATTATTTTTTTTTGAGAAACAAGAGCATGAGATACTTGCTTTTTTTTAATTAATATTTTAAAAACAGTCTCTCCTTCCTGATAGCATCCCCTGTCTTCTTTTGTATGTGCTTCGTAAAAAGGAAAGTAAATAAGTTTATATTATGTCTCAGATAAAATGAAGACTATTTCTATACAAGTCTCTCTCTCTCTCTTTCTTTCTTTCTTTCTTTCTTTTTTTTTTCGGATCTCCGGATCAGACGTAATACTCTTTATCCTTGTTTTTCTTATTTTTGTTGGCGCTTTTCGCGCTGCCCGGCTGCTTCTCCTTGACCACAGCCCCGTTGGACTGCGCTGAGTTACTGATGTAGTTTCTGCTCTCGTCCACGTGGTAGGAGCCCTCATCCCGGTTCCGGTACTTGTACATGGCGTAGAGGAGGATGAGGATGCACAGGGCCGCCGCCGCCACGATGCCCACCACCATGCCCGTGGTGCTGCTGGACTCCCGGATCACCTCGGCCGAGCCCGGGTACGGCTCTCTGCCGCCCACGCGCGTCGGGTTGGCTGTGGGAGACAGGATGAGAACATAGTGAGTCGAGCGACACAGCACGGGGACACGTGCAGCACCTATTCCAGCGCCTGGGGCCCAGCGCACCCGCGGCCTTAGGAGCAGTTCTGCACAGGCTGTGGGCACTTAGCTTGCTACCTGCCAAATGGAAGGGACCTTGAATCACAGCTCCTGGACTGCCCAACCTTTTCTAAGGTAAGTTTTGTTACATAGGGTCTTCCCAAATATAGCCACCCCCTATACCCACCCCACCTCCCCCAATCAAAAAGCTTCAATTGGCTCCACAGTGTCTGGAACACAGTAAAGTCAACATGTCGGTTAAAATCACTGCAGCCCCCACCTTATTACATTAGAGGCAATGATTTGGAGAGCGCATGGGGTTGCTATGGATTCAGGACACTGAAAGTTAGAACTGCTTTAAGGTTCCAACTGTCTTGTGATCAACATACTGAAGAAGGAAACCCGGGCATTCAGAATGGTCTAATTATATGCTTTCTAGGTGTAAATTTACTCACATCTTTATTGTGAGAACAGAACTATTTTCTCGTTTTAAGAACACACACACACACACACACACACACACACACACACACACACACTCGAAGTAGGTGAGTGATCTTCAAAGCTAAACTTTAGCTACCTGTGGAGGCGCACACCTGTAATTCCAGCACTTCATGAGGCTGAAGCATGGGGAGGCCAGCTTCAGGTGCATGGTGAGATCTTGTCTCAAGCAAATAAATGAACAAATAAATAAATAAAAATTTAAAAATTAAGCTTTCAAGGCGAACATGGGAAAATATTCTGTCTCAACTTTAATACCTTCTAGATTGGTTTTGAGCTAATATTCACTATGTAATAAATAATATATATGATGGAGAGGGCAGTAGAAGACTGGTTGACATAGTTTAACTCACCTAACAACATCTCAGGCAGTCCTTCTTTTTTATGTATGTACATTTAATTTATTTATCTATTTGACAGAGAAAGAGGGGGAGAGAGAGAGAGAGAGAGGGAGGGAGAATGAGCACACCAGGGCCTCCAGCTACTGCAAACGAATTCCAGATACATGCACCCCCTTGTGCATCTGGCTTACGTGGGTCCTGGAGAATCAAACTGGTATCCGTTAGCTTTGCAGGCAAACACCTTAACCGCTAAGCCATCTCTCCAGCCCCAAAAGTTAGGTATGGACAAAGGATTGTTTGCAGAAGGGTTCAACCTTTTTTTTTTTTTTTTTTTTTTTTTTTTTTTGGGGGGTTTCAAGGTAGGGTTTCACACTAGCCTGGGCTGACATGGAATTCACTATGTAGTTCCAGGGTGGCCTTGAACTTACAGTGATCCTCCAAGCTCTCCCTTCTGAGTGCTAAGATTAAAGGCGTGAGCCACCACGCCCAGTTGTGTTCAAACTTTTGACACCTTGACATGACATTGTCATCCCTCTCTGTATAATTCACACTCAAAAAACATATATCCCTAGTTATGAAAAAATAAAATCACACTCCCCCCAAATCTCATAATCTTTTAAGAAAGGTTACAATTTTATGTTGGCCAATACTCATAGCTATTCTCACACTAAGGTTGCCTGTGGTTTAGACACGCCTGGCAGAGTGTGTCAATTTCTTCAAGACTTAGGCAAACACCAAATTTACTTGTGCAGGCAAAGATTTAGTAGCAAGCTTAGGGTTTAGTGGTCCAGAGGGCAAGAAAATGGACAGCTCTTCTTCTTCTTTTTTTTTTTTTTTTTTTTTTTTTTTTTTTTGCTATGTTGTTTTCATAGAAAGAAAATGTTCTATCTTTCCTTGATCCTACGTCACTTTTCTTGATGGTTTGTTTTTTTCTTTCTCTGAATCTCTATCTCACCCTGTAGCAAAAGACCACGTGTCAGATGTAATGGGTTTAAAATGCTTTCACCTTCGAAATATTATTCTTTGTAAATTATGCACAATGAATTTAAACAACCTCACAATTCCACATATAAACCATATATACATATGTGTATATATGTATGATATCATATATATATGATATGTGTATACCCATACCAGTGATTAAGCAATTCAAGAAAAGTAAATTGTTAGCATTGCCACAAATGCACCCCACCTATTCTCTCTCTATCTGCCCCTTTCTCTCTCTCAAATAAATAAATAAATAAATAAATAAATAAATAAAATATTTGCACCCATTACTTACTGGGAGTCATCTGGCTAAGCATGCAGCCCTATATGTTTTGATATCCTATTTTTAAACAAAACTGAAATTTCTTCCAAATGAATATGGGATCTTTGCTGTCATTTTCTTTTCCTTCTCAAAATAAAGTCTTATAAACACTTGCTTATAAATCCCTGGCTCTTGGTCTGCAATCAGCCATATGCTCTCTGTTCTGCTACAGAACAGAGCAGGGGAACGGCAGTTCATTTTGACGACCTCACTGCTTGTTTGACAAGAGCACGCGAGAATGTCGCTGAATAAAAAGCTGTGGGGTTACCTCTGTGGCCAAGGTAAGAGGGCGAAAGGCAATAATCCACAGGCTTTGATTATGGGCAATTAATTTCCTCTCATAAAGCACAGAACCGGCTGCGGTCTCCCTGCACAGCCAGGCAAAGCAAAGTCGCACCTCCCCTTTTAAATACAGTCATCTTTGCCAGTGTGTGCCAATGAGCACAGCTGCTAACCTTCCCCGAATTACCACATTCTCCTTGTGACTTTGGTGTCTCAAGTGCAAAACAGGGAACTTTATTTAAATGTTACCTAAATTACTTTTTTCCATACCTGATGATGGACTGCCGAAACACATGTTCACAATGACATCAATTTCTCAGAAGGAAATGGGAAGAAGGGAAGCATAATTCTAATCATGTAGCTGATGACAGTCAAATCTGAGGACTTTAAAGGAATGAAGTGCTGAATTGTTTATGCTAAGCATGCTATATATATGGAATACACACACACCACACACACTTTTTTTTTTTTTCTAATTAGGAACTGGTATTATAAATGGATTATCTTATCCAAGAATTTTAATTTCAATTTTATCTCTCAACTGTATCTGATATGGTTTCAAAACAAGTGTGTACACAGATGTGCTTTTGTTTAGAGTGAGGCTGTGAAGACAAAATCAAAACCTGGATTTTTCTATATAAGCATTTGATAAATAGCTCTTGTTTAGAAATATACTTTCCTATTTTGCAACACCAATCAAAATGTTGGTTAAGTCATATGAGACCTAAAAATATCCCCAAGTAAACCATACAAAAATATTCTAAATATACTTCCAAAAACATGCACAATACCCTCCAGAAAGCTAAAACTAAACCCAATGAAGAAACATTTTACCATTCTTCTCATTCATATTAAAACTTGAAGATTCTATAATAGGTATTTTTATAAATCATAAATGTGCAGAAAATCTCCTTAAAATATTCATTTGCTTTCATACTTAAGTGATTAATATTTTCTCCTATGTTTTAAATCTGAAGCTAAGTGATAGTTCTCTTAACTCTTCTTAAGAGATACCCATGTGTCCCAGACGTGTCACAACCTAAGTTTAAATATGTTCATGAATTGTAAATGTCGTTTCACTTGTCACTAATGCTAATTGTCATAATTAAACCTCAATACAATTATATTAATTTGAACATAGAAAATAGTATAAATGGCTACTAAGGCTAAATGTCTTTATATACAATGTCCCCAAAACATAATGGAAGTGTAATTATCTTTTAATCACTTATAGCAATGTGACAAAAATGACTTTAATCAGAGAAATCCATAGGTAATCTGCATGACACCAGCAAAGCTGATTTTTTTGGTTGGTAGTTTGACTAAAATTATTCAGGAGTCTCTTAAAGCACCAGTGAGGACAAAGCCCCCCCTGCCCCCCGGTTCTGACTTCCACCATATTCATGGTCACGTCTTCCACGCACGCATGTCAGCCCTCGTCAAACAGCTACAGAAGAATTTCTGGGACTGATAAACAGGCACCTTCAGGATCAATGAAAAGTGGCCGTTAAATCTCTATTTTCTTTTCCTTTTTCTCTCTCCTTCTTTTCCTCACTCCCTTCCTTCCTGTTTCCTTCCATCTGCCCTCTGTCTGTATCTCCCTGGGCCCTTAATATCTGAAAACCTTTGATAGTATTTGATAGTTAATTTATGAAGTATCTTGTTTGCTAGCTTGCTGTCTAGTTAATAGTTTGACCTAAGTAAGATAAAATTTTATATACATTCTATTAGACATCGTTCTCTAGGCCAACTTCTCCCTTTCAGTGAAAATACTTTCTAGAAAGTGGAAAAAAGTATATAATATGTACTTGCTATTCTTCATTAATAAATTAAAATTTTAAACCTTTAGATTTTTAAGATATCCTTAAGTTTTCTGAGATAGTTGCATTAAATTATAATGACAGAAAGGAAATTCTGTGTTATTTTTGATAGTCTCTGGTCTTTGATTGTGAAAAAAAAATCATTTCTCTACATATGGTCTAGTTTCAATCCAGTTCTAAGTGACAAATATATGCAAGTGGCATATTAGGCAGGTTCAGAGTGCTTTTTGCGACAGGACTCCTTCTAGTCCCTCTGCGTGTCTTTTTACCTCCTCTGTGCTCTTCTCTCTTCTTATTTTCACTCCTTTCCTCTTATCTCTCCCAGCTCCTGACTTCCTTGTGGACGGCCCCTAGAGACCATAGCTGGTGTATTCCTCCTTCTAGCTAGGTAGGAAGCTGGTTAGTTAGCACAGGCCAGGAATCTGCCTTTTAGGGCAAAACTTTAATTTCACAATATAAAATAATTGCTAGTGTCTAAAATGTGTAAAAGTAATTCCTTCACTTCAATGATATTTGTGTTTTATATTGACAATTACTTTTAAATCTGATTGCTAAATTTATTTATATATAAAACTATGATTTATCAAAGCAAACAACATTGGCTTACTAATTTAAAAACAGTGTTTGCAGATGGCAACATGAGAGGTACAATAAACCATTGAGCTTGGCATTTTGAGACAGTATGGATCACCTTGCATCATCTGATTGTGGTGGTTCTACTTTGTGTATAGATATTGGAAATATAAAAATTCACAGTTAATTGGCAAGAGGATTCTCTTCTATTATTTTTATTTATTTTTGGAGAGAGACACAGAGAGAGATAGACAGAGAGGGAGAGGGAGACAGATAGAGATGGGCGCGCCAGCAGTCTCTCAGCTGCTGTGAACGAAATCCAGATGTGTGCGCCCCCTTGTGGGCAAGTGCCGCATTGCGCCCTTGTGTCACTTTGCATCTGGCTAAACGTGGGACCTGGAGATTGGAACCGCTGGAGATTGGAACCAGCGTTCTTAGGCTTAGCAGGCAGGTGCCTTAACCGCTAAGCCATCTCTACAGCCCGAGGATTCTCTTCTAAAATTTGCACTCATAAAGTTTTAAATAATCACGGATTTTTCCAAAAATGTCTTCACTTTGCAATGGAAAATATTTGCTATCTTGGCTATTCTTTCTGAGTTTGGAAACACAGCAATTAAATGTTGCTAAAAATAAACAAAACTGGTTAGTGGGTATGGTTGAGTAGTAGAATGTGTGCCTGTCATTCATGAGGTCCTGGACTTAGTGCTTACCAGCACAAAAAACAATAAATAAAATCACTGCTCTTGATTTATGTTTTAAAATGACAGATGACAAACACTGTTTAAAGTCCCAATAGGGTTTGGTGGGTGGACGACTTCATATTTCTATGTCATTCAGGCTTGTTTTATCACTCAAATTGTCACTTTTAGGAAACAATTTTATACACTTGAATGAGCAGATCCCGTGCTGTAATTTTATTATATTTACATTGTTTCCAAAGTTCACTTTTAGAATAAGATTGTGGTTTCTAGGCAACTTTCCAGGCTGCTTTTATTTCTTCAATAGTTACTGCTAATGCATAAGTTTATCATCAACCATGACCCTGTCACATCATAGATGAAGCATAAGTGTCTCTAGACACTGATGACCATGAAATTCAGGATTTGAGCTGCTGAAAGAAATGATTCACCTTAAGAAAGAATAAAGAGTAAAACATGCCAATAGTTTTTAAAAAAGGCATGCGAGCTACATATTTCAGAACAGAAAGGGCATGTAAAGGATCATAAAACTCCATAATGTTCTACATATGTCATATCATTAAGCGGAATTGTTGGGTGAATAGCTTATCTTACAATAGCCCTTTAAGAGACTACTAAGGGAGCTGCATTTATTAATTTTTTTTCTCACCAAGTGTCTTTCTGGTTTTATCATAGATTCAACATCAAGTTATTGTATCAAATTTCAATCTCTACCCAATCTAGAAAAAAATGTCTAAAATGATCCTGCTCGAGCAGAGCTCTCTATTGCACCTGCATAAATATGGAAGTTATTATAATTCTAGGCAAGCCGTGGTTGTAAGTGGGTTCAGATTTACAGGGGAAGATTCGACTTTTCCTATACCTAGTTTCATTATGACTGTGAAAAGAAAATTGGAACTTTGGCTTCCCGGGGTGTCTGTGAATTGAGATTAGTACAATTTTCCCCTCCTATAAAAAAGTTTATTTCCCATTCTTGTCCTTCAGTACAGCATAGGCCAGAATAAATCATTATGATGCGATCACTCACAAGAAGGTATGTTTAAATGCGACAGACAGTAACGTATATGACACACAATAATTTTGACCTATACTATGGTTTTGTGAGAAATGAAAGATGCTAGATGTTTCAAATCTCTCTCATTCTCTTTTCTACCAGCAACTCCCATGTCTAACCCAAGTCAAACAAAAGGTTTGAGAGAAGACTTGAGGGACGTGCCTTAACATGAGTGAGAGATTCACAAAGAACCTGGAAATGAAGCAACCTCTGTTGCCTGGTTGGCTGCTGAGTTTGATATATCTTCCATTCCTTCCAAACCACCAAACACATATTTGAAGGGAATTTCCGGGCCAGTGTTCTGAGATGGAGAGAATCATTTCCTTCACTTGAATCTAGGAATCACATGGAAAGATGCCAGGGACCGGATTCAGAGTGTGACTGCATGCTAGGGAAGGCTTCCAGCTCAACCAGCACGTCATGAGAGCGAAATGGCAATGAGTGGTTATAATCTGCACGATTTTGATGGCATTGAGTATGAATATATACAGCGCCCTATGCTTTCCCTCATTTTCTGTGGAAGCCATAGAACCAAGACAGTTATACAATACAATATTTATAAACTATGTGTCCATATTTTAACCATCTGCAAATCTTACAGATTCTGTTCTTTCTCTCTCTTTCTCGTTCTCTTTGTTTGTGTGTTGTGTGGTTTTTTTCAAGGTAGGGTCTCACTCTAGCCCAGGCTGACCTGGAATTCACTATGTAGTCTCAAGGTGGCTTCAAACTCATGGCGATCCGCCTACCTCTGCCTCCTGAGTGCTGGGATTAAAGGCGTGTGCCACCACACTGGCCTATAGATTCTTTACTTGATAATTGTGTCCTTAGGTCTATAAGAATTCTTTTAAAAATAATGACGTTTACTAAGGGTCTAATGTACCTATCTCATAGCCTTTGTGGTCAGCTCACACCACTGTACTCAAATTTATTTTCTTTTTTTTTCAAAAAAAATTATAAACCATAACATTAATATTGCTCCCCCCCCAAGTCCCATATGGAAAAGAAAGTTCTGTCTCTATGTTCATAGCATATTATTTTTCCTTTCTGTCTAAATAGTATTTATCTATCACTGCTTAGCTTAAATATTCCATCTTTTAGGAAGGTTTGTCGAACAGTCTTTCCTTCTTTTGCCGGCAGTTATTTAGTGAGCTGCAGGTTCAAGGGGCAGAGAGGATAGTAGCTACAGCCTCATAGTAGACATGACCTTGTATAAGGCAAGCAGACATGCAATAAAGAATTAAGGCCCCATGTGGTGGCGCACACCTTTAATCCCAGCACCCCAGAGGCAGAGGTAGGAGGATCGCCATGAGTTCGAGGCCACCCTGAGAGTACATAGTGAATTCCAGGTCAGCCTGGGCTGGAGTGAGACCCTACCTCAAAAACAAACAAACAAACAAACAAACAAACAAACAAACAAACAAACAAAGACGTTATATATTAAGCAAGATTTGGGAGACGCATGGTGTAAGAAACCCATAGGGACCATGAAAAAGTATGTTAGATGTTTCTGAGTTAGAATGGGGAGTCAGAAAGTGCAGTGTGAGGTTGTGTTATACAGACCTGCAAACAGACTAGAAAGCGATCAAGTGAAACATGGTCAGTGGAGTCTAATAAGAAGGAAGACAGGTGGAGGATCCTCTAAAGAAGGCTGAACACGTGAGCTGGAAAAGTGTATGCTTTCTAACTCATTAGAGGAAAAGATCTTTGTAAGTTCTTAACTGTTTACAGGTGAGGTAGCATGGATATTACCATTAAGAAAGTGTAAGAGATCTTTGATTTCAAAGTTTGAGTAAAAGTGCTAAGCAAATAGTCAAAACACCAGCATTAATATTGCACACTTATTTTTTTTTTTCCTTCTGAGGCAAAGTCTCACTATGTTAAGTATGAGTTCATGGCTTAGGTTGACCTGGGACTCTCCAGGTAGCTCAGGCTGCTATTGGACTTGTGATCTTCTTGCCTCAGCCTCCTGAGTACTATAGGATAACAGATAGTGGTGCAGCCTTCTTTCTAAGACATATTTTTTTAAATTTTATTTTTATTTATTTATTTATTTATTTATTTATTTATTTATTTATTTATTTTGGAGCAAGACACAGAGAGAGACAGACACAGAGAGAGGGAGACAGATAGAGAATGGGCGCACCAGCCGTCTCTCAGCTGCTGTGAACGAAATCCAGATGTGTGCGCCCCCTTGTGGGCAAGTGCGGCATTGTGCCCTTGCATCACTTTGCATCTGGCTAAACATGGGACCCGGAGATTGGAACCGCTGGAGATTGGAACCAGTGTTCTTAGGCTTAGCAGGCAGGCGCCTTAACCGCTAAGCCATCTCTCCAGCCCAAAGGCATATTTTTTTTACCTCTATACTTCCATAAGACCCACTTTCCATAGTATCTAACATAAAGGAGATAAATAACATACATTTCATTAAACCAGATAATGTTTCTCCTGTTCTTGGAAGAAATGGGGTCAAAATACATCAATAAAAATAATATATGTGCATTGACTATGTTTCCAAGTATTATACTGGCTGGAGTCACTAAGCTGTTCAAGGTAGTCCAAGTTAGCAATGTTTAGTTTGAGTACTTCATGTACAGTTGGCATCACCTGACAGCTGAAGGAATATAAATATGTGAGAATTAACTAAGAGCTCTTCTGACCACTGCAGCAGAGCAACTGCAGATATTCTCAGCCCTGTTGCTGTTGGAATGAAAAACTCAAGAAGGGCTTCATTGGTCAGACAAAACTTCCCTTAACTGTCAAACAAAAGAAAAGCCACACAACACGTGTGTGTGTGTATGAAGTTTTTAAACAATAAGTAAGCATATATTTTAAGCCCTATAAGCAACAACTGAGAAAATTAGTTTCAAAACTGGGGATCCTAGAGAGTTTGTTTTTTCATCAAAATGGATTACATCTCAAAAAAAAGTATAAGAAGAGCTTTATTGAAAGTAGATGATACTATTTCTTATTGGTTTTCTCTTTCCTTTTTGATAGTAAAATAGTTCACTTACTAGAAACTCATTGATGACAACAATCAGAAATATATGGATTTAGAAATATAATCTATGTTGTTCAAAACCAGGGATTGTATTCCAAGGGAACCTCAGGACCTGGAATCAGGAATTTGGGAGGAACCTGGAACACACACACACACACACACACACACACACACACACACACACGGCCTCTCTCGTTTGACTGTTCTAGAAAGTTAAGTTTGACTGACCAAAGAGGCATAATGATTGTAGCACAAGAGTGTGCAGATCATGTCTCTTCTCCCAGTTCTCTGACAGTAGTGGCTAGTTGTCATTCTTTTTCCTCCCTCCAGATTTGTAAGTAAATCCAGGAAGATTTTCCAATAACTTGGATGTGGGTACATAAATATGTAGCATTAGCAAAAAGCCTCTTACCTCCCTCATAAACATCACCTTCAGTAGAGATATCTGAAAGTACTTTGCTGTCTCCTGATGGGAGTACAGCTCTCCCGACCTCTCGCTCACAACAAACTCTAATTCCTTTTCTCATTTTCCCTAGTCAACAGTGATAGCTATTACCAATTACTGTTACACAGTAGGCTCTATGTTGTGTAATAAATATACATTATCTGATTTGTTCCTCAGATGTCCCAGTTTTGTGGTTATATCACCGGAAATGAAAGACTGTCTCAACGAGGTTAGGTGATTTAGGCTTCGTAAGTGGTGGGGCTACAATTCAAAGTCAGGTCTGTGTGTGACTATGACACTGTCATATGTCTGATGTGTCTGTCTGTGTGACTGCAGAGTACTTTGTCACTCCCTACTTGGCCACTGTGTCACACATAGAAAACAGAGCACATTAGGCATCTGTTCTCAGACGTTTGCAGTTCTACCAATCACAGTGATATTCTGCCATATATCCTGCCATGTCTCCGTATCCTCTGCTCTGGCAGTCTGTGCTGCACAGACACTTACAGAACCAACACAGGGAGAGAACATGAATGTTGAACTAGCTACTGGGTTCTGGGTCCAAGGGCTGCACCAACTATGCTGCCTACCATGGACAGCTCATTACCCTTTGCTGACACGTTTTCCTCAGAAACAATATGGTAGCAATTGAGTGATTTATATCCCAGGGCCACTGTGAGGCAGGACAATGAATGTGCCAATGCAATCAAAAGATCAAAGGAAAGCTTTCAATATTTCACCATAAACTCTTATATATGTTCTAAGTTTTGTGCACTTGAATTCTTTCTGTATCATATTTTGATGTTGAATTTAATCAATTATACTTAACATGACTGTTAATTTCTATCTGTAGTTGTGTAGAAAAAGAAGACATAGGGCTGGAGAGATGGCTTAGCGGTTAAGGCGCCTGCCTGCTAAGCCTAAGAACCTGGTTCCAATCTCCAGCGGTTCCAATCTCCAGGTCCCACATTTAGCCAGATGCAAAGTGAGGGAAGGGTGCACTGCTGCACTTTCCCACAAGGGGGCGCACACATCTGGATTTCGTTCACAGCAGCTGAGAGACTGCTGGCGCGCCCATTCTCTATCTGTCTCCCTCTCCCTCTCTCTCTGTCTGTCTCTCTCTGTGTCTTTCTCAAAAAAAAAAAAAAAAATTAAAGAAAAGAAAAAGAAGAAATAAATAAATATCATGCTCACATAGAATTAAAAAGTTTTTAAAAACAAGATCAAAGGTCTTAATGAAAACCTGACAGTTTATTTTCTATCTATATCTCACAAAAAGTCACTAATAAGCAGCTATCCCTACAGAGAAGCGGTTCTGGGCTAGTTCAGTTTACTGTGGCTGTGACAACTGGGGACATTATCTCTGTGGAGGCAGTTGTACTTGTGAACTCTCCTTTCATGAAAGGAGGTACTGTGAATTCAGGTGGCAAAAATAACCATTTCCATCACTGCCGCATTGTTTCAGGCCATTAATTGTGGTGCTGCTGTGCAGTGTGTTTCTGTTTATCTGTGAAACATTCTCTCTTCAATGGATCAGTGCTCTCTGGCTCCTATGGCTGGAGTAAATTAAATTTCTCCCTCCTTCAGAATTTTATTATAATGGTTTATGTTTTTAGATGTCATAAAATCGATCATCTAAGACTATTCTTTGGTAATAGCTGATATGTTTTATTATCTTGGAAGTAACAACTCTTTTGAGTAGGTTTTAAGAGTTTCTTTCCAAAACTTGGTAAGTCATTCCCCCTCCTCCCCCCACCCCCGCCTTTTGTCCCTGGTCTGGAAGTCCATAGTGTGGCCCAAGTGAGATTCAGGGTGGAATTTCCCCTGGCAGTGCATACTGACACTGGGGTGCCCCCGCTTCTTGCTCATGGTTCCTGCATAGCATCCTTATAAGCCCCAGGAATTCTGGGCAGTGGGCAGGATGCAGCTGTACAGATTTAGAAATGGTTATCTCTTTGGGTAATCATCTTACTCTTCTTGTCATGCTAAGGTTGTTTCAATATTCTTTGGGAAAAAAATCATATCATTTTTGGTAAACATGAAGTAGCGTAGGTGAAAGATTAGACCGTGTTCCTTCTGAGCCCTGGAAAGGAGAGCCTGATAGGGCTTGAATTTGGAAATATGGAAGATAAGACATCCATCACAGGGTAACTCTTCTGGAAGTGTGTGTGTCCCAGAAAAAAGCAAGGGAATTAAAAGATTAAGCAGGTAAGATTATCATTCCTTGCCTCAACAGCTCTTGAGGACAATACCCTAAAGATTTTATTTTTATTTATTTATTAGAGACAGAGAGAGGGAAAGAGAGAGAGGGAGAGGGAGAATGGGCATGCTAGGGCCTCTAGCCACTGCAAATGAACTCCAGATGCATGTGCCACCATGGAGATCTGGCTTACGTGGGACCTGCAGAATCGAACCAGGGTCCTTAAACTTCTCAGGCATGCACCTTAACCACTAAGCCATCTCTCCAGCCCCCCTAATTTTTTTTCTTCCAAAAATGGGAATATACATTCTCTTCTCACTCTATCATCATGAATGTATCCCTTTCAAACTGAATTATAAAGCTGTGGTGAAAATTTTTATACTGATATAACTTAGAGATCTTTATTTAAAAAATAAAAAAAATCTTTCTAGATTATGAAATGTCAATTACTAGCAGATTTACTCTCAGTTATTATTTGGTTTACTATTTATTTGCTAATACCACTAATAAAAGCTAGTTTATATCAAAATTTACCTGTAGAAGACTATGCTAAAGGCTTTACAGGCATTGTGTCACTTTTTTCATTATAAATTTTTTTATTATTTATTTATTTATTTATTAGAGTCAGAGAGAGAGAGAGAGAGAGAGAGAGAGAGAGAGACTGGGCGCATCAGGGCCTCTAGCCACTGCAAACGAACTCCAGATGCATGTGTATCTGGCTTACATGGGACCTGGAGAATCGAACCAGGGTCCTTAGGCTTCGCAGACTTGCATCTTAACCACTAAGCCATCTCTCCAGCCCTCACTTTCTTTTTCATTTGTCATTTTTATCAGCACAGTGATGGCGTTGTTATTTAACATTAATGTCATTTTGCACGTGCTAAAAGTGCACAAGTTCAGTGATTCACTTGGATTGTCCAGTGGGTAGCTGACCTTGGATTTGAACTCACACACCCTGACTTCCCAAGTTTACTCAATGAAATAAAGGATGTTAGTATGCTTATAGACGTCACATTCATACTTATATTTTTACTGTTTTATTTATTGTTTTATTTTTTAAATAATTAATGAAAGATCCTTGTCTTTCTTATTTTCTTACTGGTTTCAAAGTCTGTGAATGGATTTGAACCTACTAATGATATTGACCGCATCAGCAGGTCACTTTGCTGAGAGGAGCTGAAGCCAACAGTAGCATGTGCTGCTCCTTGGAACACGAGAGCCAAAAGCAAGGCAGCAGATTGATTCTTCATGGAGGCAGCTGCCCTGTGGAGTAGGATTTGGAATATGCTGCCTAACCCTGGATGGCATCCGAGGAAATGTAATTAGCAAGGTACCAAGAAAAGCCACAGGAAACCAGTTTCATTATCAAAATAGGAACTTGACACAAATTGTGAGGGAACAGGGCTACATTCTTCCTGGATTGGAGGTTTTCAAATGAGGTACACTTCGCCTATATTTTTCTGACTCTCCACTGCATTTCCCCTCTCATGGTTGGAGAGTGTTTTAGAGAATGGAATCCTGCCGCACTGTCTCCTTCCCAAGCACAGCAGTGGCATTGCCTCACCTTAGCACTGCTTGGGTGGATCTTTGTTTTTTTCTAATAAAGACGTGATGTGAAAGATGTTATTAATGCTTTAATACTGGACCTGTGTAGGCTGCTTAGAAACTTATTCAGTGGTCTTTGCTCAACAGATTATTACTGTTACTGAGTGTTGGAAAGTACAGTATTTGTAACCATATATGTATTTAAGGTATCCTTTTAAAAAATTTATATTTATTGGGCTGGAGAGATGGCTTAGCAGTTAAGGCATTTGCCTGCAAAGCCAAAAGATCCCAGTTCGACTCTCCAGGACCCAGGAAAGCCAGATGCACGAGGACAAGGGGCTCATGCATCTGGAGTTCGTTTGCAGTGGCTGGAGGCCCTGGTGTGCCCATTCTCTCTCTCTCTCTTTCTCTGCCTCCTTCTCTCTCTCAAATAAATAAATAAATAAACAAAATTTATACTTATTTGTGTGTGTGTGTGTGTGTGCACGCGTGCACACCATTGTGTACATGTGGAAATCAGGAAAGTTGTCTGTGCCATACTTTCTTCAAGACAGGGTCTCTTTCTGCTGCAAACCAGTCTGGCCTTCAAACTTTGGATTCTCTGTCTCCATTTGCCATTGTCATATGGGCACTGGGATCACAGATGCATGTGTCACTTTGAAGCATGCTCTGCATGGCTGCCAGGGAACGGAACCTAAGCTGGCAGCCTTTGCAAGCAAGTACCTCTATCAGCTGAGCCATCTCTGCAGCCTCTAGGCATGATTTTTTTTAAAGACTTTCGAGTAAATGTTTGATCCAACTCAGAGATCTAGTTTCTATGTTAATTGTGGCATGCAGCCAGTCCTGTGTTCGTGGAGAGTGTTAATAGAGCTCGTTCTCTTTCATACTGGAAGGGCTGTGCCGAAATGAAGAACTTCACCATGCAGCAGGATGGTGAGGAACATAAGTATACAGTGAAAAACTGCATGTGCTCAAACAGATCCACTTTTGTGTTCATCATAATTATTCATTAAATGTGTGTCTAATACTCTACTAAGCCCTGCATGCAGCCCCCTTTTTTTCCAATTTACCCCATTCTTTCCAGTTTTTAGACTTGGAAATGAGCATCAAAAATATTAAGTCATCTCTCCAAGAGTAGAAAGATCTGTGCCTGGAAGTTGTTCTATCTGCTTCAAAAGTCCAGCTCGCTGATACTTCCGGTTTCATTATCACAAATATTAAAGATATTGTTCAGAGCTTGAGCTTTTCTAAAGTCTAACAAAATCCGTTCATTCCATTCCATTGAAAATCCAAAGTACAGCCAGGCATGGTGGTGCATGCCTTTAACTCCAGAACTCAGGAAGCAAAGCACTCAGGATGGCTGTGAGTTCAAGGCCAGCTTGAGACTACATAGCGCATTCCAGGTTAACCCCGGGCTAGATCAAAACACTTCAGAAAGAAAGAAAGAAAGAAAGAAAGAAAGAAAGAAAGAAAGAAAGAAAGAAAGAAAGAAAGAAAGAAAGGGAGAAAGAAAGGGAGAAAGAAAGGGAGAGAAAGAAAGAAAGAAGGAGAAAGAAAGAAAGAAAGAAAGAAAGAAAGAAAGAAAGAAAGAAGAAAGAAAGAAAGAAAGAAAGAGAGAAATACTAGAAATACAGAAGGGTCAAAATGATCCAGGATAAAGACTTATCTAGGGAAAATCAATATGCAAACAACTAGAAAGCGTCTTTCTAATTTACTTCTCGTCTAGTCTCTGTTAGATTTTAGGCAAGCGACCTGTTTTTGCCTCTCTATAACTGTGATGTGGAGCAATTCCAAAGTGCCAGGTCTGTAATCCTCACCCTTAATTCAGTCTCACTTCCCCAGGGTAGAGGTATCAAAGGATGCTACCCCCCCCCAGTTATTGCCCGGGCCTCTGTGTAGAATTATGATATTTTAGGTCTTACCCTTGGTTCCTGATGACCCAGCCATAGAGACTTAGGTCACTAAAGTCCAGCTCTCTACTTTCCCAGTGTCCCATAGGCCCCTTCCTCACAGTGCAAGCTCCCACCTCCCCAATTATTTAAATCTTCAACCTCCCCTTTCCTTTGGCTTTCCTTTGCCTGGTGTTATGTAAATCTTGGGTCCCCAAGAAACAATTTACATTCTCTTAGTTAGAGAACACGTTTTTGGCAAATGAGAAGTAGGAAATTTAACCTCAGTTCTCCATGACAAGGTGTGGTCCAAAGTATACACGGGCTTTCTCACGCCCTGAGGCTTTAAACCTTACTTTCCTTAGATATTTGTAAGTCCAAATCCTTTCTCTGTTTCTTTGATATGTAAATATTTTTAAAGCCTCTTGCCAGCTTCATAAATCTCAGACTATTTAAATCAAGGATTCACATGTCAACATCAAGGGTGCCTGTGGCAGTTTGAATGTATGTAGAGGGGTGTTTTAAGCTTGTAACTTGGATCTCCAGATCCCTGAATGGAGGAGGTGTCACTGGGGGTGGATCCTGTGTCTAGCCTGAAGGTATGCACACAGGTATGAACTCTGGCCTCTGCTGCTTTGTGGTTTTGATGCTTGGCGGTAGTTTTTCTGTCTGCTTGGATTTATGAAGAGGAGCCAGCTTCTTCCACTATTGATGGAAGTTCCCCCAGGAACTATGAGCTTGAAATAGATCAGTCCCTCCCATAAACTATGTCCAGTTTGGATGTTCATCTCAGCAACGTGAAGCCATCTACACAGTGCCCTTGTTACCCAGCCTCTGCAGAGAAGCTTAGAAGAAGGCTCCTCGCTAAGCCGCATCATCTCCTCTGGTTACAAAGGTGAGAAAGAAAATTTAAGTTTCCTTTTGGGTGAATCCCTTCAGCCAGCACCACTGGCCCCTAATTCCTACATCCTTTTCCCCTTAAAACTCTCCCTAAGTATTTTATTTTTATACATGAATCTATGACACGGACTAATTTCCCTTTCCTATTAAAATAGTCTTGAATAAAAGTTTATAGCCTGTTTAACTTTGCTCAGTGTAGCTTTCATTTTAATATCACCTTGTTCAGAATAACAGAGATAAAGAAGAATGGTAAGGGCTGGAAATGTTGGTTGGTTCACACATTGTCTAAGACGAGGGAGAGTCAGTCTGGTCCCTAGCAGCAGGAGAAAAGGGAGGAAAGATGCAAGGGAAGGAGGGAAGAAGGTTACACAGAGAATGATGCCTGATACTTTCTTCTGTTTTAACCATATTCCATTAACTTCTACCCCAGCTTTCTGGAAAATTAAATTCATATAAAAATAGTTCCCAAGCCGGAATATTGTGTCTGGACAGCCACCTCATACTTGTATCTGAACTGCGGGCACCCATCCTGAATGATGAACAGGCCCCTCCATACTTGTCCAGTCATCGAGGGGTCATCTCTGGGTCTGCATTGCAGCTGCCCGTTCGGAGTGATGAGCTTGGCCTCTGTACCCATTCAGACCCGGGACTCAAGGCCTCCTCTCACGCCAAAGTGTAACACTCAGGAGTGCAGTTTTTCTGCCTGTAGCTCCGAACCTTCCATTTTTTTTTTTAACAGCAATGTGTTGGCTATTATGGGCTAATTAGACTCCCTTTTGAATAATTACAGAATAAATAACCGACATGTAAATGAAGAACAAAATTATCTTCTAATCAGACTCAAAAATATGATCTAATAAATGCTATGTTTCTTTAAATGATTGGGATTACTTATTTAATGAAGGGACGCACCTTGTTCAATATACATATCTTTATTCCTAATGTGGTTAATGGGATCAGCTCAATAGAAATCCTTTGATCTTTTCTCAAAATAGCACGCTGGAAAACCACTCAAAATTGCATGGCAATTGCAGCAAATTTACCCTAATGAATAGCAATACATGTAAAGGACCTTGTGCCATCAAATTCAAATTCATGACAGGGAGTTATTTAAATGAACATCTTTAAAAAAATCCTGTATTTGTGAAGCGCCCAATTCTAGCAGAACAAGCTTCTGCATAAGCCTAGTTTCTCTAGACCAGGAAGCCAGCTAGCACTCATTCACAGCAAGTTATTTATTCTCTCTGGACATGCTTAGCTACAAAGATACATAAAGCATTTTAAAGGTTCTGTTAAACAGTCAAATAGAATAATAGTGCTTGCAAGAACAAAGAAGGTCCTCAGAAAGTCCAAGGGATACTTGTCATGACCCATAATATCACCTGAGCCTTGATGCATATTCTATTCAAACAACAAGTTCTCTGAGTGGCTGCACTAATGGCTCAGAGTCCCTGGCTTAGCCAATCTTAAGAGACAACACACACACACACACACACACACACACACACACACACACATACAGGTGTGCATGCACACACATACGTTTAGCCATCTCCTTTCATGTATCCAACCAATTTACTTGTTATTTAAAACTTTTTTTTTTTTTTTTTTTTTTTAGTTTGACAAAGGTTTAATTGTTTGGAAAGTTGCTCACTATTCAATTAGCTAAACACACGATCACCAAAGGCAAAGAGAAGTGATAGGTTATTTTAGCATTGTAAATCCAAGAAAAAGTTATCCTTTCTAAATCGGGACCTCAGGAGAGATAAAGCTCCCCCACCAAAAGATGGTCATTATTTTTCGTTTAAGGTCCTGAGAAAACAAACAAACAAACAAACAAACAAACAAACAAACAAAATCACATTTTTCCAAAGTTCTTTACGAGTATTGAGAAAGTGTTCTATTAAGGACAGGACATAAAACTAAGATGTGCCCCCACTACTAAAAGATACCTGCAACTTAAGTTTGTGAGTTGACTAAGTAAACCTGAAATGTAAGGTTTCAGAGAAGTGGGGCTTACAGAGATACATTCAAGTGGGGTGGGGGAGGGAGCCTTGGAAAATATGTATGCAAGGAAGCATAGTAATATATGAAGATAATTAGCAGGAAATGCTTACAAACACTTATTGTGACTCAGGCATTGCTGTTCAACACGCTTTTGCCACAGAAATCCATTCATTCCAGCAACCATATATCTTGGCTAAGGGAAAAGACAGATGGTACATACGGGTTTTTTTGTTTGTTTGTTTGTTTTGTTTCTTTTTTTAGAAAAACTATGAAGGAAAGGTCATCCATCTGTCAGGTGTTCATGCAACATAATCCAAGAATTTTTGGATTCTCACGGGGTCTGGGACCAATGGTTGTTTTGGATTTCTACCTGGAGAACTTGAATTGGGGTTCAGTTAGCTCTGCTGGATTGGATACCCTCCTTTTCTGTTCCAAGGCTCCATCTGTACCAATGTGGAGCTATCACCCAATACTAACCACGCAGAATGGAGTGGCTAGAATCAAATATAATTGAGTTCAGTATGTTCCCACCTTGGGGGGTCATCCCTGATCTAGTTTCAACATGTTCAATTCTCTTTAGGAGGCCTGGAGTGGTTTCTTAAGTTGCCCACCAGTTTTCAGCCAGGAAAAAAAAAAAAAAAAAAAAAACTATCACCAATATGTAAAGGGGAAAAAATAACTTGGATATTATTGCACTGAAATGGCTTGGGAAAATGAAAAGTTGCCATTTATGCTCTACTTTATTCCAGGCATTGCAATACTTGCCTTCAATACATTAATTTTAATTTTTGCAACACCCCTGAAAAGTAAGTGATATTTGAATGCACAAGGTAAAGAGCCTGGAAATCAGAGGGGCTGGGCAAGGGACCCCCTAAGAGGAAATGAAAAATATTCCTTGATATAATTAAACTCTAGGTATAAACTCTATTTTTCTTCCCAGGGATTATTGGATATTAGTATATTAGATGCATAAGAATGGATGCACATTAGTATATTATGACTCAGTAGCACTTGAACAATGATGAAATTAATAACTCAATACAATTCTCCCTCTTCATTAAGAGCTCTGAGAGGAATCACACAGCAATTTAAATTTATGAAACACTTGATAAAAGGTATAATTTACTAGCATTAAAGGAGATGCTAGATTTTTCCTTGTTTTTTTTTTCATTAGCAGCTTTATGCAAGCACTTCAATAATGAACATGTGACCACAAAAAAAAGTGCTTCTGGAAGGGGAGGGGGAGGGTCCGAGTGATTAGAAAACTTTCATATGTAAATATTCAGGAAGGGTGAGAATACTCACAAGCTTTGAACAGGGCACTTAAAAATAACTGCAGCTCTTTAAAATCGCTCTTTTCACTATTTTAGGGAATTTCTAATGCACATAAGGATATAAGGGCATTTCTGAATATCTGCCTTTCTAAAAGTTGCTCTGCTTCTATTAAAATTTAATGTGCTTACAGGTGAGATGATAGTTGTGTGTGTGTGTGTGTGTGTGTGTGTGTGTGTGTATACATGTTTGTATGTGTGTGGATTGAAGATGTATATATACATACGGGTACATAGAGACCAAAACTCAACCTTGGGTTTCAAGCCTCAGGAAAACTGTCCACTTTTTCTGTTTTTGAGACAGGACTTCTCATTGGCTTAGAGCCTACTAATTAGGCTAGATTGCCTGTACAGTGAGCTCCAGGGGTCTTTTTCTCTGTCTGCCACGTGAGTACTGGGATTATAGGCCCATGGCAGCACACCTGGCGTTTTAAAGAGTTACTGGGGAATGAACTCAGGTTCTCATGCATACTGAGCTAATTCCCAGATCTGATTTTTAACAAGATCCATTTAGCAGTATCCAAAATTCAGTAATGACAGCAATTATAATTATTACCAATATTACTTTATGGTTACAAGCAAGGTAAATAACAAATAGGAAAGACATGGAACAAAACTGGTACATTTACGAACAACAACCTGTAGGAGTAGTTTCTAGAGTGAGTGGAATATTACTCAGATTCAAGCAGGACAGAAAATAAATAATGATATTCTTAAATAATAGAAAGAAAGCATGTAAACAGAACTTTATCGGAAACTGTCATGTAAATAGTACCAATTTTGCTTTTAAAAAAACAATACTACATGGAACATTAAGGGAAAACATGGAAAAACCAGGAGATTGACTTTAAAAGTCAATGAAGAAAGATCTCATTAGCAAAATGCTGTATAGAAAGAGAATCTGGGGCTGGAGAGATGGCTTAGCGGTTAAGGCGCCTGCCTTCTAAGCCTAAGAACACTGGTTCCAATCTCCAGTAGTTCCAATCTCCAGGTCCCACGTTTAGCCCGATGCAAAGTGACGCAAGGGCGCAGTGCTGTGCTTGCCCACAAGGGGGCGCACGCATCCGGATTTCGTTCACAGCAGCTGAGAGACTGCTGGCGTGCACATCTCTATCTGTCTCCCTCTCCCTCTCTGTCTCTCTCCAAAAAAAAAAAAAAAAAAAATTAATAAAAAAAGAAAGAGAATCTGTTCATTACACAGACTTTCAAGACTCACTAGAGAGACTGAGGCAACGGAGTTTGAATTGCTTGCTTTAACAAGAGATCCACGGATGAACTGAAAACTAAGGAAGAAGGGAGGAATCACTAAGAAGAGAGAGCTGAATTAGGCTTGGAGTGAGAGTGATAGAGTAGTTATGACATAGGGTTAATAGCTGGAAATCTTGTATTTTGGGCAATAGACATAGTGCAGTAGAAAAGAATTTAAGCTTCCTGCTACGTGGTGTTGCTTATCTTGTGAGAAGTATGGAAGCTATGCATTAGCAAACTAATAATCCATAAGTACCCAGGATGATTTCAGATAACGATGGACATGGTACAGAAGTCAGGACAGTGGACCACGTGGAGCAGAACTGTCAGGAAACTGATGGTCTCTTGCTATTATCAAAGTGGAGAAAGTCCGAGGAGGTGGGAGGGTTATCTTCCTGTTCCTCTCCTCTCCTCCATCGCCTTTTCTTCTTCCTCCACCATCCAGTTCAGAGGAAGGCAGGGACATAGAGTACTCTCTAAGGAATGCTTAATAAGACCCATAAGCAGTGGTTGGAATAATTGGACCATTTAGCTCAAGAAGAAAGAAGAAGTGATAATTTCAAGTGCAATTAGAGTCCTCACGCTGGATTTACTAGGTACTTAAGGAAAGGGTTCTGTTTCAAGAGGATGCTCTCCTATGCTCAGCAAAAGAAGGATTTAGGCTCGTAGAAAATAGTAAACGTTATAGTGATTAAGAACCCATCCAGTTCCATTCACTGCCTAAATAACCTATACAACGCTGGAAAAGATACGCTACCCTCAAAGTCCACTGATTGCAAACAACATCAACCATACTTGTATTCATACACCAAATGCAAACATTGTTACTGGAAGAATCCATGCTATCGGGTTTACAGGTGAGATACAAAAATACAACGTCCTCGTGTAAGGGGTCAACACCTGAAAGATTGGACATGTGCCCTAGGGAGGGTAAAGGCAAAGAAATGGGAATAATGTAGAGATGACAGTGATAACGAAAGAGTGTTAGAGCCACAAGCTGGGGCAGTATGCACAGAGACTTGGCCTATCCCCCATGACTCTTGTCTACCCCCACAATGCATGATCCACATTCCCCATTGATGAGGGTCCCTCTGGAAGGGGGAGGACAGGGAGGAGGATAATGGAGTCACCAATGTGAATGTAAAATTAGAATAATATAAATAAAAATAAAAAGAAGTTCAGCTACAAAATAATAATAATAACAAAAACCAACACCTCCCCCCCTAATTTTAAACAAACAGAGTAGTGGTATTGTCAATAAAAACAAAGGTGACTCTATGCATACGACAAGCAAGAGGACAAATAATAGAAACCATGGCAACAGGGGAACTGGATGGATGATCACCAGAAAAGTAAGAGTCATGGTGTGACAGATGATTCTGGGAGTGGAAGTCCTGTGAGTGGGTGGAGCCTAGTGAGGGAGGGCTGAAGCACCCTTAGCTGGATTGGACCTCCTGCACTGCACCTTGCTAAGCATGGACCAGTGAATACCTGACCGCAGTGGAACTCTGTAGGAACACCTAAGTGCTTGCAGACAATAGAAATAACCAGTGGTACAGAGTACGCCAAAACCAAATGCAGGCTAAGCCATTTTATAGTCAAATATCAGAATGAGTAGACTTATTTCAAAATGGCATTTTTCATAAAAACACAAATCGGCTATTTTACTGTGACAAGTTCTTTATATCAACTATAGTCATTGTATTAACAGGAACAAGAAAACTGAAACAGCACTTTACAAAGAAAACTAAGGGAAATGACCCTACTAGCTGTCTTGGTGAATATTGGCTATGAAAGCCAGAGTGTGAGTCATTCATTTTTAGGGTCCACAGTCTGCACTTAATGTCACAAGGACCATATAGAAACAGTAGTTATATGTCATTCACATCAGATAAGATGCAAACATACCATGACGGGAAGGAAAAATTATACTTTATCTGGAAGGAAAGTGCAGCTTACATTTTTGGAAACCAGGGCAAGACTCCACTCTTTGTCTATAAATCTGTCAAGTACCCCTCCTGCTGTTTGCTTTGCCACTGCCACAACGCTCTTACTTCCCAAGTTCAGAAATATATATCACTTAGGATAATTTAGAGTAAATGATGGAGACTTTTTTTTAAGTAGGAAGCTTGAATAATTTTTCACAATACACTGTAATTTTTTTTTTTTTTTTTTTGCTTTACAATTTTACTACAAAGTGACCCAAGGAGAAACCCATTGTAACATTATACTTGAAAATTATACTGTGAGCTAATGGGAGTGAACAGGAGCAGTAGCCCCTGTGTGTTAGCCTTCCCCTCACCCATGGCGCTCTCTGAAATGCATGTTGTTGATGGTTTTGGTTTGACAAACATATAAGGATGCCACCTCCCAAGTGCTGGGATTATAAGCAAGGGTCACCATGCTTAGCTTTTTTTCTTTTTCTTTTTCTTTTTTAATAACGGAGTACCTTTTTAGGCATAACTGGGTGGAACCTGTAAGGAACATAACATGCAACAACAATTTACAGTAAAAGCAAGAAAGTAAGAAAAAAAATTGACTAACCTAACCCACCTGAGCTCGGCTCACAGGGGTCAATGTCCTCATCGTCGCTGGGGCACTCTGCCGAAGCCACAAGGATGTCATCCGTAGTCTGTAAAGGAATCACGTTCAGCAGGTTAATTTAACGTGCGCCAAGAGATCCTCTTCTCTTTGTCTCACTGACGCATGAAACGTTTCGAGTTTATCTCCAGGACCGAGAACCCACATTCAGTCTTTCTCTTCCCAAGGATGCAGTGATTACATTAGTACACGTATCTTAGATGCCACAAGGAACTATCTACGTGTACACGAGACCTTGTGTACAACTTGGTTTAGATGAGGGCATGGAAGTGGTGATTGACACCTACAGACATCCATCCATTCGACTGAGCAGAAGCTGCAGGGGGCACCAAGGAGATGCTGAAAACAAGCTGGCAGGGACAGAGAGCTAGAACGTAGTTCAACCCTGCACCAGAGGACTTGTGCTTGGCTGTGTGGTACTTGCGCTTCTGAAAGCGGAACAGCCATAACCTTTTACATTCATGAATAGGTAGAGTTTTTTTTTTTTTTTTTTTTTTTTTAAGATTTTTATTTATTTTCATTTATTTATTTATTTAGAGACAGAGAAAGGGAGAGAGAGAAAGAGTGAGAATGAGCGCACCAGGGCCTCTAGTTACTGCAAACTCCAGATGCATGCGCTGCCATGTGCATCTGGCTTACGTGGGACCTGGAGAATCGAACAGGGGGTCCTTAGACATCACAAGCATGCACCTTAACTGCTAAGCCATCTCTCCAGCTTTGTAACATTGTAGATGTAGCAGCGTGTGCTTAGAAAACACACATGAAGTCGAGAACTAGATATTCCTTACACCAACCCAAAAAGGAAGTAAATATATAGACCTTTTCGCTTTTTAAGCTTTTATATTCAAATATCATTTTTACAATGTTTACATAATACGTGTTGTTTCTTCATTGTGCTTGCTATTGTTAAGGTTTCACAATAAATAAAGAAGTCTATTTAGAGGAGGTTGGGAGAGAGGTGACTGCTTCCTGTGGAACATTATAGTTGCTTCATTGCACTTATAGTTTAAAAAAAAGAAAGAAAGAAAAACCTGTCCCTGTAATAAAAAGCAAAGTGTGTAAATTCTCGCAGTTAGTCACACAATCAGCACACTGATAAGCTCCAAAGGTTGCTTTTTACTGCCACTTATGTGCAGCAATAAACTCAGCAGTTATTGATGGAATTTATGGAAGCCTACATCAGATTTGGCTAATGCTAAGTAAAACAGGCAGAATACAAGGTTCAACAGGAAAAGCATCTCATTACATCTGCTAAGGGTTAAGGAGATTTGGGTTGCTCAGAGGATACTCAACAGCCCAATTGTTGCAGTCTTCGTTTCAAAGTAGAAGTGAAATAATATGATATGAATTAAGTTCATTGAAGAGACACAACATTGTCAGATGTAAGTCCAGAAAAATTAAGAAAACTGAGGTCTTTTGAAAGCTAGAGACAAGAAGTGAGGCAATTTTAAGACAAGCAGGGGTTTTAAACTCTTCTAAGTCCACACTGAGTCTGTGGATTTGTTTGGAAGCAAATGCTGCACCTTATACCTTCAAAGAAACAAGAGCCTTGAAAGAGCTTGCTCGCATGAGTTCATTTTGTTTTGCTTGCAATTCTGCTTACAGCGATTTTAGGTTCATTCATTCTGCTGATGTTATTTTAATCGAATAAGTTCAAAATATTAGCTTTTCCTGGGGGGGCTGTTTTCACAGGGACACTGTCAGCAAGTCATATGATAGGCAATTTATCAGGCAGAATTCTATCATGCAGGACAACATCCAGGCTGCTGATTGGAAACTGTCAAGTGATTGGATGAAGGGGTCTTCCAGGAAAATTGTTAATACATTTCGAATCAGCTAGCCATTTCCTAGAGTCAATGTCAATAAGAAAGCTACTTTTTTCCTCATTTAAAGCAGGTATCAATAAAAGTTAAATTAATAATTAAACTTGTAACACAATATTTCATTTGTTTGGGGGAATTTAATATATATGGGTATACTCAGTAGAGTATTACTGATGTAATGCTCTTGACAAGGGGTTGTGGTGTGGCTCTCACTTCAGTAGAGATACTGCACCGATGGCCACCAATCAAAGCAAATCACATAACTTCCATCTGACAGGGAACAAGAGTTTATTCTGGAGCCAAATATGAGTATCCATGGCTTGGAAACAGAGATTTAGGTTACCCTAAATTTCATTTTAAATGAGGTAATAATTTCCTGGTGCTTTTATAGTGGCAGAACAAAGGAAATCATAAATCAACACTGTCAAATGCGTTGGGAATGGGTGGGTGGGTGGAGAACATCGGGTTGGTGAGTTACCACAAAGTGGAGAAATCAGATATAGGACTCAGATGCTATCTAAAGGGATTCTTAGCTGTTGGGTTGGTGGGAGCTAGGGACCAAAGGATTTCCCCAGTCACAGGATAATGAGTCACATAGAAATGAGCAATAAATGGCTATTTAAGAGCTGGTGATTTGACTCTGGACCTGCAGTTTTCCAACTCGTCCCAATCACTGAATTCTAGGCAGACTGGAATCAGCCTTGCAGGATGCTCGGTGTAGGTGCAGATGCTTTCTGAGAACTGAAGTTCCCATTAATCCCTCCTCCATCTGGCGGAGCATTTGGTTGTGTACATCTAGGTAAGGCTGCTGTGCGCTTGTTAATAGGGGTATCTAGTAAGTAGAGGCCTGGGATGCTATTCATTAAATGTTCTCAAATAACGCCAGAAATCTATCAACAAAAAATTATCAATAGTGCCACCATTAAGACAACCTGCTTTTTTTAAAATTTAGCAGCTCTTCTGTTCTTTATTCTTTTTATTATTTATTTATTTATTTATTATTTTTTATTTTTGGAGAGAGACACAGAGAAATAGGGAGAGGAAGACAGATAGAGAATGGGCGCACCAGCAGTCTCTCAGCTGCTGTGAATGAAATCAAGATGCATGCACCCCTTGTGGTCAAGTGCGGCATTGCGCCCTTGCGTCACTTTGCATCTGGTTAAAGTGGGACCTGGAGATTGGAACCGCTGGCAATTGGAACCTGCATTCTTAGGCTTAGGAGGCAGATGCCTTAACCACTAAGCCATCTCTCTAGCCCTGTTCTTTATTCTTTTTATCTAAAAATAATGGAGAGTCAGGGGCTGGAGAGATGGCTTAGTGGTTAAGCGCTTGCCTGTGAAGCCTAAGGACCCTGATTCAAGGCTCAATTCCCCAGGACCCAAGTAAGCCAGATGCACAAGGTGGCACATGCATCTGGAGTTTGTTTGCAATGGCTGGAGGCCCTGGTGTGTCCTCTCTCTCTCTCTCTCTCTCTCTCTGTTGCTCTCAAATAAATAAATAAAAATAAACAAAATGTTTTTAAAAAAATGCAGAGTCAAATGAACCTATTAAGGATTAAGCCAGGAAATACAAAGTATATAGAAAAGAGCCACATTGTCAATGTTAGTTGATGTTTCAATATTAGCAGTGTTGACTTTAATACTTCATGATCTTAATTAAGGCATTTTATAGTAGATTTATATCTAATAGAATTTTAGGTTTTAAACTGCAAGCTATAAATAAGAATTATTTTCAACTTGAGACTCATTAGGATTTATATTCAATACAAGAGTTACAGCAGTACTTTTTAAGCTTCCATCTTTTAAACATTTTATTTATTTTTATTTATTTGAGAGAGCGAGAGAAAGAGGCAGAAAGAGAGAGGGAGAGAATGGGCACACCAGAGCTTCCAGTCACTGCAAATAAGCTCTAGACGCATGTGTCACCTTGTGCTTACCTGGGTAATGGAGAATCAAACCTATGTCCTTAAGCTTTGCAGGCAAGAACCTGAACCACTAAGCCCTCTCTCTCTCTAGCCCTCTAATATATCATTCTTATAGTTTGAAAATCATTAGAGGAATATAACCCTTTTCTAATACTGTTTGAGTTTGTAATGTATTTTTTTCTATAAAACATATATAATCTTGATTTTATGTGTTTTTCTGTAAAAATAAAACAAAAACAGCACCAGTCTGACAAATAAAAATCTCAAATCAATAGATACTTGATAGAAATCATCACAGTATGAAAAATCCGGAAGTGCCTTAAGTGTAGGGAAAAAAAATCAAATTTCATTTTGGAGGCAGTTTTAAGTGAACAATTTTCTAGCCAAAGCCATGTAATTGAAATTTAATTTACTGTGTTTTGAGCTGCCTCTCTACCACTTACTGGTGAGAGATTTGTTGAAAAAAAGCTCAACTATGTCACATTAATCAATTCTATTCTTTAGTATACTTTTGCTTGATGTTTTTAACCTTTTTCAGAAAAGGAACAACCTGCTGTAAGAGACAGAATAGTGATCAAGCAAAAGCATTACCTTTCCATAGCAGTCCATTTAGATAAGTGTCTCTAATGGTGTTCTTAACCACACACTGTCCAAAGAACCAGAGTGGTCTTCCCTGGTGGAAGGTCCGTGCCTGCCCTTTCAGGCATCTTCCCTTCTTTCAAACATGGCTACAATTCAGTCATTGTGCTTTTATACACAGTGATAATTTGGACAGAAAGTGAGAAATAACCAAAACTTGACCCATCATTTGCAGCATATACCCTGCTTGTATGTTTCTAAAAGATACACCTTCACGTGTCTATCACTGTGGTTCAAAAATACACGGATGGATACAACTCATATGTAAGATTATATTCCTGCTTAAAAACCCATTTCTAGGTTTTAGGTTTCAAGCTGATACAGGATTTCAGAGTTCAGAAAAGGGTCCCCCAAATTTACAAACCAACCTGAATTTTGGGTCCTGCGCTATTTTTATCAAAGCAGTGATAAAAACGATCTCAGGAAGGATAAATTATGGATTGTTAACTTTATTTAGGGAGGGAACACAAATTGTGGGGTTTGTTTAAGGGAAATTGGGATCTAGGAAGAGTGCTAGAGCAGCCATAAGCACATGGAAAATAGGAAGCCTGTGTTCATTCAGAAAACACAGCAGACTTCATAAATCTCATTGAAGACAAATCTAGGTTTTTAAAGAGAGACTGGAACAGAGCCAAAAGCACATGGAATTGATATCTTTCATTTATTCTGAAATAGTAAATAAAATTTTCTTTCTAAACTGCAATTATACGTCCATCTATATATTCAAATATATATATTTATTATTATTATATATTATATATGTATATATTATTATATATATATAATTTTTTCCAAGTCATGTTAATCACTTGTATAGTGCTGGTTGAAGTGTGTTACATTTGGTTCATCCAACTCCTAATGATAGCTTTCTCTGTGTGGGGCGGGTCTGAAAGAAGCAGGACTTTCTTGATTACCTTTCCTGACAGAATCTAGTAGTTCATTCAGAGATCACCACTGTATGAGCTTCTTTGAAAAGACAACTGATTACCTTTCCCAGCACTCGAGGCAGAGGTCTAGGATAGTTCATTGAGACAGAGATCACCAGCCTGGGCCAGAGTGAGACCCTCCTTGAAAAACCAAAAAAAAAAAAAAAAAAAAAAAAAAAAAAAGACAACTGACAGGATTCAGAATTGATACCAAAAATTCCACAAGAAGCACCCAACACTTTGTACCTGTCACAATATGCAGGACCTAGGATGTGGGTTAAATTCTAAATGTCACCAAGAGCAAAAACTGCAGAAAAATATAACATGCACAGCATTCCTGAATACAGTAAGCAACTCGATTAAATCAAATCAATAAAGACTACTTCAGGTTGGCAGTGTCGGTTAATGAACTCTCTGCTCAGAAGGGCGGAGGGGATGTAGACAAGACATTGATCTGAGGGGGGGTCTCCACTGTTCGCCTCAACGTTTGTCTCTTATTTGTTCATTCTTCTCTGAGTAATGGCTGCCATATAAAGATAGCAGTCTCACGACTCCATATTGAATAAAAATAAAAGTAGTGGAACGAATCTAGCATGTGGAGCTCATGCACATGAGCTCCAGCAAGAGTAACAAGCACGGTGAGGACCAATTAGTGAACAGCTAGAAAGCACTCGTCGTGCATGCTGTTTTCTTATAGGCATAAACCATGCGCACTACCTACCAAGGTCTGAATTTTGGTCCCTATTTCAATAGGTTATTGATCCCAGTCTGTTCTAAAGCAGATGAACAAGACCCTCATCAATACAAACAGCAATCAAGTTACTACAAATAGCCCATTTTCACTGAAATGCAACAATGTTCCCAAATTTCTTCCTTCATTTAATATTCACCAGCAGCCTCCTTATCCAGAATGCAGGTGGAAGTACTACTATTATGAGTATTATACTTAAGTGTCACTCAAAAAACATCCATTTGTATACTCATTTACCCAATTTAAAAGTGTGAACATTGGCATTCATGAATATTTAGGGCACAATGTAAAATATTCCTGAAAACAGGCAACTTTCACATTTCTTTAAATGCTCTTTCCCCAGTTGATGCTGCAGGCTATGGCAGAAAGTGACCATAAATCAGCTGTCTGCTTGGGGAAAGGACAGACTTAAAAGCCATTCAATTTTCTTCAACAATTTCTCAGCTCCTTAAAATGTATGTCTTGATTTCAGAACAGTTAAAATGGGTTTGAGTAGAAATACAACACACCAAACTAACAAGATCCCATGTCTTACAAAATCTACCATTCATATTTATCTTTTTTTTGGGGGGGGTAGGGTTTCAAGGTAGGGTCTCACTCTAGCCCAGGCTGACCTGGAATTCACTCTGTAGTCTCAGGGTGGCCTTGAACTCATGGTGATCCTCCTACCTCTGCCTCCCCAGTGCTGGGATTAAAGGTGTGCACCACCACACCTGGCCCATTCATATTTATAGATATTTGATACTAGTTATCCTGCCAGGCAAAAGTCAAAGGGAAATGCAGAAATGTGTGAATGATGTTGCAGAGACATGAATTTCAAGGAAAAGCGAGAATTAAAGTGGTCCAGTCCCTGCCAAACAGAAAGGAGCATTGTTTTAGCAAGTTTATAACAATCTATGTTAGAAAAGAAATCCTGTGTTAGAAAACGTGAAACTCAAAACATGTTTGAAAATAAAATGGCATGTGATTTTTATTACTTCTGTGAACTACTGCTGCTTTTACTCTCATATTGCATTTCTACTTTTGCCCAAAGTGATGTGAGATCTGACAAAAGACGAAGTGAACACAATGTTTAAGCTTTCCAGAAAGTGCCTGAATAATGTATCTTTTATTCTCAATAATCAGAATGTGGGGGTACAAAACATCCAGATACTACCAGAGGATAACCGGCACTGCAAGGGAAGCTAGAACATGTGGGGGAGAGTCAGGAGGGTTCCCCTTCCATTTGTTTTGGTTTTGGACACATCAGTCAATCATAAGATTTTAGCCATTTCCATTCAATATTGACAGATGTTTAGAAATGTGTATCTAGGCTTTTAGCAGTGCTAAAACAAATCTCAGGTCCAGCTATTATGTTTGAATGGACTTATTAGTCACACAGGTTAAACTGAAAATCCATTCTGGTAATGAGGCCAAACAAATTTCTGATTGTAGCATGCCAGTGGTGGATGGATCAAGCAGCATGACTCCAAAATTCTGGATTTCAATGTTGGCATGTAATATAACAGTTTCGAATAGTGTGGACGTTGAATAGGCAGACTTTTGTGATCATTTTAAAAAGTCATTCATTGTAAATATCAGATAACTGGATTGAGATAAATTTTAAAATTAACCATAATTATACTATTCATGAAGGGCCAAGATGTGAAATTATCCAGTTTCAGTAGACTGTGACTATCTCTCACTCCATATGTTTACCTGTCCAACCATGGATTATTTCATCCATCTACCCATCCATCATCCATCCATCCTCAGCCATCTTCATTTCTTACTGATGTGATACGATCTGTAAATATTTATGTTAAAATTAATTTAAGATCAGTGAAAACATGGCAGAGGGAGAACAAGTCTGTATTGTAGACAAGAAATTCTTAAAAGCATCAGAATAAATAGACAAACATAAAGTGAGACAAGCATATAGTGATTATACTTCAAATGCTTCAATGTAACAGTGCAATTTTAAAAGTCTTGTGATAAAAATTCATATTTTGACATAATTATAAAAATTCAGAAACTCCTTCATTTACTTGGATCATCATTTCAATATTAATTGTCTGAGTGTCATAAACACATAAATATATTCTTGCAGAATACAAAATGTAAATTATCGAATCTTTTCTTTTTAATGTACTTGAATATCAAATATTGCATTCTGGTGAAAAAGTTAACACTCTACACTCTCCATTCTCCTTGATAAGCCACTGATAAAAATCCATTCAATGGGATGGAGACAGTGCTCAATAGTTAAGATGCTTGCCTGCAAAGCCTAAGGACCAAAGTTTTATTCCTCAGAATCCACATAATGCCAGATGTACAAGGTGGCACATGCATCTGGAAATAGTTTGCATTGGCTGGAGGCCCTGGTGTACCCATTCTCTCTATCTGCCTCTTTCCCTCTCTCTTTCTTTCTTTCTTTTGTTCTTTCTTTCTTTCTCTCAGATAAATAAATAAATAAATAAGAAAAAAATCCATTCAGTTTCCAATCTCTTTCTTATTAGGTAAACTGTCTTCACAAAGTAAAGGCTCATAGAATATTTCTGTCTGTCTCTCTTAAACAAGCACAATTAGGGCTTTGTCAAATTCATTTTTAAAAAATATTTTAGTTTTATTTATTTATTTCAGAGAGAGATACAGAAATAGGCTGGGAGAGAGAGAGAATGGGCATGCCAGGGCCTCTAGCCACTGCAAATGAACTCCAGATGCATGCGTCCCCTTGTGCATCTGGCTTACATGGGTCCTGGGAAATCAAACCTGAGTCCTTTGGCTTTGTAGGCAAGCATCTTAACCACTAAGATATCTTTCCAGCCCATCAAATTCAGTTTTATTACATCTTGGCATTATGCAAACAGAAGTGGTAGTTTCTCTTTTCTTTAAATATAATCTTGTCATGAATGAATTCACTGATCACATCTGTCTCCTTTTCATAATGGCCTGAGATGGAGGTCCAAGAATCACAGGTGTGGGGAGGGACCACAGGCAGTTTTGAATAAACTATTTTAGCTACTTTGTATTGCAAAATCAATGTCCCCTTGATAAACCTTTAACCTAGTGTGAGAACTATTATCTCACACAATGCTTGCAGTATGGAAGGATGTAAAATATATTGTAGATGTAGTGATGACTTAGTTAACAAAAAGTTGAATTTATTTTATTTTAATCTATGAGTCAATTATAGACAAGGTTCTGTACTAAGCTGCACAAACCTGAGCAAAACCACCATGAATAAATCTATGGAACAATGAATGAAGGGAAACATTATGACCACAGATGTCATAATCCTTTCTTCCTAAGAAGATTCACTCTTTGCTAGTTCCAGGTGAGCTGGGATGCTAAGCTTCTGTATGTGTCTTCTCTCTTCTTGGGGTACATTTTGGTTTATTAAGATAGTTGGGATGTAACCCTGCTACAATGGCTCAACTCAATATCTGCTCTGCTGACCAATATTGGAAGAAAATACTTCTTTAGAATTCAAATCTAAGTTCTGGCTTTTGTAAGAAGTATGCATTATTTTGGGTTGGCTCATGTATTCTAAATAGCACAAATGCATACATACATAAACATACATATGTATATAGCCCTATGGCTATGCATATAGGATATATGAATATTGATAGATATTATATGATATACATATTTAATTAGTTTTATATATGAGTCATAATAACTTTCCTGTCTCAGCAACATGTGTTTGCTCCTGCCTATAATCCTAGTACTAGAAAAACTGAGGCAGGAGGATCAGAAATTACAGAAGTAAAGCAAAAACAAAAGCAAATAAAAATAATAATAACTTTCCTATCTCATGAAGATTTTATGGGAATCAAATCTGATATGTGAAGCAACATTTTGGAACCTGTGAAAGTGTCCGCAGTGCAGTACAGTCTTTATGTCTCTATTACAAGTACTCAGCTTTACTTTGCTTCTTGCAGGACAACAAAGAACAGCTCTGTGGCATAGTCAAGCGGGCAGCTATGATTCTGTGTAACTGAACACACATCGTATCCACACCCCATATGCTCTTGGCCCCTCAGTGCAACAGGATCTGCATCTCTTACTCCAACTGGCTTCTCACTCTCGATTGTGTGGTTGCATCTATCTCTGTAACAGAGGTTGTCTGCAGTGGCTTTGCTGTATGGATTAATAATGTACCAATAGATCCTTATGACACTGAGAAACACTTTTAGTGCAATAACGCAGCACAAGGTATATGCCTTGTAAATTATCTTGAAAAAGCAAAATTGAGGATTGTTTTAATTTTACCTCAACCACCTATGTGTGGCATAGTTCATACTTACGTTTTGTGTCCCAAAATCATAAAGTAGGTTTAAAATATAACCATCACAAAAATCCTTACATCTATATATTTCACAAAAATGATCATGAATGCACAAGGAACAATTTTGAAAATGGAATTATGTAGTGAGTAAGGTTTCATCTTTACTTTAAAAATAGAAAAACCTTACATATACCATTTAAGTTAATTAAAAGCATTACATTGAACACTAATGGATAAGGAGTTATATACTTCAGTGTTAAGTTGCCCATACTCAAGAAAATAAACTCAGCAGAAAGAAACAAGAACGAATGAAGGGTATTAGCTGGGACAAAGAATGGATTTAGATGGACTAAGAATGAGATGACAAAAGTAATATGAGTGAATATGAACAAAATACATTACAGACATATATTACATTGAAAAATAAAAGAAGAACAAAATCAATAATACTAATAACTTATCTCTGATGATCATCCATTCTAAGCTGGCTACAAATCTATTTGTGACAAAGCATTTGTCACAGTTGCTTGTTCATAACAGCTCATTAAATCTCAAACTAATAGTGGTAAAGTACAGATAATTTTCAAGGAGTATGATGCCTAAACCTGGGAGATGAGTACTGTGGCAAAAAAAAAAAAAAATCACAATTTTTCAAAGATTTTAGCTACCTTATAGCATCTCAAGAAGCAATAATGAAACTTTAGAATGGTTTTCACATTATAACCTATGGCTGGAAATTTAAGGTAGAGAAATAGGAAAAGGTGACATTATGTTTAACCGAAAGAAGAATGACCGAAGGGTGGAAAGAAGGCGAAGTGAGTCTTTCAATGGTCTCCCAGCTTTTATGAAGCCCCTCCATTCAAGAGCACAGTAAGAAAAAGCCTTCCTTATAGAAAGAACTGCGAAAAAAGTTGTCTCCTGTCCTTTTTTCCCTGTATCATTCTTCAGCGGTCGCTGTCTGCCACAGACTCTATGGCAGTGCTCTTACATGGTAAATATTTGCATTTAATTGACAGGAAACTGCCTTTAAAATGCTTTCCTTCAAAATGTAACTACGAATGAAGGTTTAAATTTCTTTCTGAAATAAATTGCGTGAAAATGGGGACTGGCTGACATCAGCCATCAAATTCAAAATGAGATATAAGTGTAGGATAAACCCAGTCATTGATCCCTATATGAATTTATTTATTCATCTACCCATATATAGTTATTGGTTTAAGATTTTTGAGTAATAAATACTTCTACAAGGGAATTTTTTTTAAAAAAGATAATTTTCTGGCTTTCAGTGTTTATAATACAGTGATGGTGTGTTCTATTGCTCTTTTCTTTGAGTATTTATAACACAGTGATGGAGTGTTCTATTGCTCTTTTCTTTGAGTATTTATAATACAGTGATGGAGTGTTCTATTGCTCTTTTCTTTGAGTATTTATAACACAGTGATGGCGTGTTCTATTGTTCTTTTCTTTGAGTATTTATAAAACAGTGATGGAGTGTTCTATTGTTCTTTTCTTTGAGTATTTATAATACAGTGATGGAGTGTTCTATTGCTCTTTTCTTTGAGAATTTATAACACAGTGATGGAGTGTTCTATTGCTCTTTTCTTTGAGTATTTATAATACAGTGATGGAGTGTTCTATTGCTCTTTTCTTTGAGTATTTATAATACAGTGATGGAGTGTTCTATTGCTCTTTTCTTTGAGTATTTATAATATAGTGATGGAATGTTCTATTGCTCTTTTCTTTGAGAATTTATAATACAGTGATGGAGTGTTCTATTGCTCTTTTCTTTGAGTATTTATAATACAGTGATGGAGTGTTCTATTGCTCTTTTCTTTGAGAATTTATAATACAGTGATGGAGTGTTCTATTGTTCTTTTCTTTGAGTATTTATAATACAGTGATGGAGTGTGATGGAGTTTATAATACAGTGATGGAGTTTCTATTGCTCTTTTCTTTGAGTATTTATAATATAGTGATGGAATGTTCTATTGCTCTTTTCTTTGAGAATTTATAATACAGTGATGGAGTGTTCTATTGCTCTTTTCTTTGAGTATTTATAATACAGTGATGGAGTGTTCTATTGCTCTTTTCTTTGAGTATTTATAAAACAGTGATGGAATGTCCTGTTGTTCTTTTCTTTGAGTATTTATAATACAGTGATGGGGTGTTCTATTGCTCTTTTCTTTGAGTATTTATAATACAGTGATGGAGTGTCCTATTGCTCTTTTCTTTGAGTATTTATAAAACAGTGATGGAGTGTTCTATTGTTCTTTTCTTTGAGTATTTATAATACATTGATGGAGTGTTCTATTGTTCTTTTCTTCCAGTATTTATAATACAGTGATGGCGTGTTCTATTGCTCTTTTCTTTGAGAATTTATAATCCAGTGATGGAGTGTTCTATTGCTCTTTTCTTTGAGTATTTATAATACAGTGATGGAGTGTTCTATTGCTCTTTTCTTTGAGAATTTATAATACAGTGATGGAGTGTTCTATTGCTCTTTTCTTTGAGTATTTATAATACAGTGATGGAGTGTTCTATTGCTCTTTTCTTTGAGTATTTATAATACAGTGATGGAGTGTTCTATTGCTCTTTTCTTTGAGTATTTATAATACATTGATGGAGTGTTCTATTGTTCTTTTCTTTCAGTATTTATAATACAGTGATGGCGTGTTCTATTGCTCTTTTCTTTGAGTCTTTATATACAGTGATGGAGTGTTCTATTGTTTTTGTCAGCTTGAAGGTGACACCTGCATTTTTATGGATTAGCTAGTTTAGGAACTATTGCATTTGAAGATTGACACTGCATATTTAAATTTGCTTTCTTTATTGCTTAATGTGGTACTTAGCAATAGAGGACAAACATCTGGCCTACAAATTGGATGTAATTCCAGCCAGTACATATACTCTTTGGCTAACCAACCAACTATAGCATTTGGGCCCACTTGTAAAACTTGTGGTGGTTATATCCACACTCTTCTTTTTATCATCATTGTACGATTTTGTAAGCCTTTGATACTTGGAAATGTAAAATCCTTCCTGGCACAAGCAAGGGCTCTGTCAGTCTGTATAGTACTCCAGTATGAATGACTGGTATCCTATCAGGACAATTTGCTATATATTCATGGGTGGTGTGTGTGTGTGTGTGTGTGTGTGTGTGTGTGTGTGTGTAGGGAAGTAGGTAGAGTTGAATATTTCTTGAAGATGAGACTGGCTGTGCCAGGGCCTCTAGCCACTCAAATGAACTCCAGATGCATGTGCTACTGTGTGCATCTGGCTTACGTGGTACCTGGAGAATTGAACCTGAGTCCTTAGGCTTGGGAGACAAGTGCCTTAACCTCTAAGCCATCTCTTCAGCCCTTAAAGATGATTTCTAATATAGACAGGTCTTTGGATGGTGAATTTGAAATAAATGTTAAGTGTCCAAATCTCCATGCTTAGAATTGTAAGTGGAGACTTTCATGAGCTTTGTGAGTGGAAGTTTGCTCTTTCAGCTGCTCAGTACAGGAGGAGTTTGCTTGCATTGGAACTGTACCCTCTGGGTCTAAATCGTAGCTCTGTCACTTACCAGACTGGTGGCTTTGCATTAAGTTTGCTCACTTCTCTATATTTCTTCCTGCCAAAATGTGGAGTTCTTTTCACTGATTATACAGGAATATTATAAGCATTAGATTGTCTAAGAGCATTACATAGTCACAGCTGGCTCTCAAAGGGGTCTCATTCTCACTTTGTTCTCATGGTAACATGGAAAGAAATAACTTCTAACACAAGATTCCCTAAATGGTTAGATGCAGACATTCCCCTCACAAAATGTACAATTTTCTGACAAATTCACACTCCCATATTTACCCATTCTATAACAGAACAGACTATATTTGATGTGAGAGCATTTTTAACAAGCAAACACTTCAGGAACCATCAAAACATTATCCCTGTACTAAACATAAGGAACTTCTCTACTGTTTAGCTGCAAGATGTAAGCCAGCTTTCATCATATTTGCTGTTCTGGGAGCTTCTACAGCACAGGTAAGGGAAGCCCTGGCCAGCCTGCTCAGATATGGGTCAGATGAACAGGGACGGATGACTGCTGTGCATGGTGTGGGACCCACGAGCAGGTCTTGACCTGTTGGCTTTCCATCCTGCTGGCATCTGACTCCTTCTGTTACTTTAGTTTCATGTTTGGATACAGAAATGACAAAAATAGCAGGAGGAAAGGGTTACTACTGGTTTGCAGCACTTACATGATCTGCCTTTTTTAAATGCTCCCCAATTTTATTGAGAGTTTTAGCAATTAAATGCAAGCATTGACCACGAAAATAGTACATGATTCTTCCAGTAGTAGTTATATTATGCTAATTCCCACATAGGCTTTTCTTATTTCACAAAAGTACAGGAAAAGGGCCATAGAGATGGCTTAATAGTTAAGGCACGTGCCTGCAAAGCCTAAGGACCTCAGTTCAATTCTCCAGGTCCCACATAAGCCAGGTGCACAATGTGGCACATGCATCTGGAGTTCCTTTGCAGTGGCTAGAGGCCCTGGTGCTCCCATTCTCTCATTCTCTCTCTCTCTCTCTCTCTGTAATAAATAAATAAATAAATAATAAATTAAAAAAATTAAAAAGTACTGGAAAATATTGAAATTTAGATTTCTTCTATCACAAGTTTTGTTTTCCAAGAAGTAATCAAGTAGAAGCCCCAAATTCTTCTTGTTCTTCTTATTCTTCCTCTTCCTCCTCCTCTTCTTCTTTTGTTCCATTGAGTTTGAAAAAAGAGAAATGGCAATGTACTTTTTTATTTTATTTTATTTTATTTTATTTTATTTTATTTTATTTTATTTTATTTTATTTTATTTTATTTTTTTAGGTAGGGTCTTGTCCTAGCCCAGGCTGACCTGGAATTCACTCTGTAGTCTCAGGGTGGCCTTGAACTCATGGTGATCCTCCTACCTCTGCCTCCCCAGTGCTGGGGATTAAAGGTGTGCGCCACCACGCCCGGCTTGGCAATGTACTTTTAAAAGGTTCCAGTACTATCTTTGAAATGGGCTTCATTAATGTCTAGAAGGTTCACAAACTCTGACATGGTCACTCAGGAGTGTGGTACACTGAGCAAATGAAGGGGTGCTCTTCATAGCAGCCTTTCTTTTCTGGCTTCGGAAGAGAAGCTGTTTGACAAATGGGGAAGTCTGGGCACTGCCGGTGGGATCTTGTAATGGTTCTCCCTAGTGATCCGGTGCACAGTCTGGTGTTAGGAATGCCCAAGTTTAAATAAGGTTTCACCATGTAAGCTAGTACAACTTGAGTGATTTACATAAGATCTTATTTGTTAAATGGGAGGAATTCAGAACCATTGTCTGCAGTGTAGCTGCAAGAATTTTTAAAAAAAAACACACATAATAAATGGCATACTTAATGATGTTTCTGATAAATAATAAGCACTAAATAAGTCTTGGCTATTACCCTAATTAGTGTTTTATGACACACTTCTAGCTTGTTAGGAGATGTGTTTCTCACAACAGCGGGCAAACCCCACTATCCTAATGAGGACAAGATGCAGGGTGTACACTTGCCTGACAGAATATTGTGCTAAATGAAGGGGAGGGAGCTAAATTTTGTGTGAAGAATGTGAATGCAGTGTTTTTTATTTACCCTAATTGTCCTATTTTGCTTTTCAACTTTAAACTCCACCTTATTTGCAACATGCTCTAGGTCATACCAAAACGTTTTTTAGTTGAAAAGTCCTTTTTTTTTTTTTTTTTTTTTTTATTATAATAAGCTAACTGCAGGTGCAAACTCGAGGGAGACAGACCTTGGAAATTTTAAATATGTTGCTATGGCAATGGTTTGTAAGAATGTGTTTGAATTCTATCTTAGCTCACAAGCACTCAACTAAGTTCATATATGGACATTCAAATCATGAGGCACAGAATGTATGCCATTCATTGCGTCTTCAAAAGGTTTAGCAAGAACTTTGCGTTGCTTACAGCAAATAGAAATACCTCAAAATGACATTTATTTATTTATTATTTATATTCATATTTATTTATAGAGATGTAGCCACTTATTTTCTCTTCTAAACTGGCCTCTGTCCCTAGTTTAGTTGATATAAGGGAAGCTGGATACATAAATTTTATAATAATAATTTTTATCGTTGTTGCAAACATGGAGTTGCCACAGTAGTAAGAAATGGCTTTAAAAAATTTCTACTGACTTTCACATTAACTTCCTCATTCAAGAAGTATGATAATTTCAAAAACTGTGGAGGATCTCTTTAAGAGGATCCCTTCTTAGAGTGCAAGAAAGTGAGTGTTTGCAACTCTGTTCATTAACCATCGCCCCGCCCCATTATCATTAACCATAGCAAAATGACATGCACAAGGCATCATTTTATCTCACATAAATTATACTTCCTTCAGTTGTCTTTAAAGGGTTTCACTAATGCTTATTAATGTTAAAACATGAATTTTGGACTCACAATTCATTGACAATAAAAGAAATATGTTTGATCAAAGCCCACACTTTATAAAAAAAACATGTTTTGACAATTTTTGTATGTGTCATCGTGTATCTTGATGATAATTCCCTTCCATGACTCCCTCTTATCCCCTTAAAAAACCCATTCTTTTCATTTCTTTCTTTTTTTTTTTTTTTTTTTTGGTATTTCAGGTAGGGTCTCACTCTAGCTCAGGCTGACCTGGAATTCACTATGTAGTCTCAGTGTGGCCTCGAACTCATGGCAATCCTCCTACCTCTGCCTCCCGAGTGCTGGGATTAAAGGCATGCGCCACCACGCCTGGCTAAAAACCCATTCTTTTTAAAAAAACTATTTATTTATTTGCAAGGAGAGAGAGAGAGAGAAGAGAGGAAGACAGAAAGAGAATGGGCACACCAGGGCCTCTAGCAACTGCAAACAAACTCCAGATGCATGTGCCCCTTGTGCATCTGGCTTACGTGGGTCCTGGAGAATTGAACAGGGATCCTTTGGCTACGCAGACAAATGCCTTAACCATTAAGCCATTTCTCCAGCCTAAAAACCCATTCTTTTCTCCACAAAATGCTAAAAGTGTGAGGAATTAAAGCTATGTATTGGCAGATGAAATGATTAATAACACATTTTCTATAAATAATTTTTCAACCTCAGTGGGCAAGGCACAAATTTTAATCAAAGCTTTTTTAAAAAAAATGATTCACCAGTAAAGAAGAGCTGTATTCCTCAGGATGCATATTCTTCATTTTCTCTAGTAAAAACCACTTTCTGTGAGTGTTTCATCAGAATACAAAGTGCCCTGTAGAAAATGAGGCCACAGGGGACCCCGCCCACTCTTGCATTTGGTTACTCACAAAATCCTTTACAAACACATTACTACCTAACAAAGCTTGACAGTTATTTAAAATTCACTTTGTTGCTTTAAGTTTGAGCCATTTTCCAACACACACACACACACACACGCACGCACGCACGCACGCATGCACGCACACACGCACGCACGCACACACGCACACACACACAAATCCACATAGAATCCTTGTATTTCCCATGCCACTTGCTTTAACAGCTTGTTGATGTCCATTATAACTGCTGTTGCACTCTCTTACCCTCCCCCCATCCTAAAAAGGCCCACCGCAATCCTAGAATTAAACAAATGACAGCACAATAATGAGTTATGCAAACTGCCAAGTGCGTCTACATAGGAAAGCAACTCAAGACACAGTGATCAGCATTTCCAAGCGCTAACAAAAATCTTCATTGAATTCTCATTTATTTTAAACAAAAATAGATCCAGCTTTTTGAGAAATATTCAGTGAAATCTCTTTGGAAATAGGGCAAAATGACTAATGTGTCTTTTAGATATTAAATTTACATTCTTCTGTTATAATAGAAATGTCTTTAGTTCTATATTCCTTCAAGATAAATTCTGTTCTCATTCTACTGCCAATTTTGAGCAGATATGGACCGTGTTAGTGGGTCCAATTACAGGGTATGACCTTCCAGTTCCCAACTTCCCCTCAGCCTAACCAAAATGATTTGATATGGGATAATTAAATTAAAGTGAGCTTTAAGTAAAAAAATGGAAGGAAAAATTCTCTAAATATCAAGTGTGTTTCTGCAAATATTAGAGGGAGTAAGCATTCAGTTTTGCAGATAGAGAACAATAGTTACATAAAATGTAACTAAATTTCTTGGCTTCTTCTTGGATGGTAACCAAATATATCCTTTCCTCTGAGGAACTATACTGAGTCCCTACTATGAGGCACATGGGTAGTTCTGTAATAAACGTTTTGTCCAAAATTCAGCTAATGCTTATCAGTGACTGTTAATGTTCCTTTAAGCCATTTGCATTCAGCAATAGAACTGTAATATCAGAGTTTTTGAAAATTCACAATTTTTGTGAAACACAACTCAATTACTCCAAAGCTTTTGCTTGCTTTGAGTCTCATATCTTTAAAGTTGCTGAACATCTACCCTCCAGTTAAGAATGTGATGTTCAAGGCCAGAGACTCATGAAAAATAGGACACAGTAATTGACTAAAAAGTTCTATCAGTCATCACACTCATTAAACTGGGCCAAGTTCTTTCCTACTCCACTATAAACAGGTTAAAAGAAATGATCCTGCAGGTCTCTTTGAAATGTAGTGATTGTGAAAAAGGCAAGGAAGCTCATGATAATAGTACCATAAATATAGTGATCATGGTTAGTTATAAGAAGCTGTAGATTTGGTGAAATTGCATGTAATTATGCATACATGCTTGTATATACACATCCAACCACTACTGCAAGCATAACTGGTACATTCAGATAAGCACTCTGGTTTATATCAATACAAATGTCCCAGCTTGATAGTGGGCTACATACACAAAGTGTCAACCTGTCACAGAGGCTGAGTTGGGTCTAGGTAGTTCAACTGTGCCTTTCATGTGTCACTCCCCTGCAACACCAGCATGGAAGACAGAAGAAATAGTGCTCTGTAGAGAGTATCCCTTTCTTCAGCAGCTTCCACCAAACCAAATAGGTGAGAACAAAGGAAAAGCATTTTACAATGATCTTCCTGTATTTTTCTTTACAACGTTCTGTGAATGTGTGATTATTTTACAATAAATAATCTTGTATGCTACGAACAGGCTTGCTGACAGTCAGAGATGAAATGATATACAAGGGCTAATGCTAAATGGAGTGAAATTCATTGACTTTGAACCACTTACTTTTCAGCTGAAAGGGATGGTTGCTACCCGAAATAATCACTGGTTTAAATGTAGCTACAATTTTTGACTCTTTCTCCATGATTCAAGGTAGGGATTTTCTCACATGACATATAATTACTTGTATCATATTTTTAGCTCCCTTCTGTCATTTATGCCTAGATGTTTAATCCTGAGCATCATGATATAAAATCACTAAAAAATTTTGACACCAAGATTGGGGAGATGGCTTAGTGTTTAAGGTGCTTGCCTGCGAAGCCTAAGGACCCAGGTTCAATTTCCCAGGACCCACATAAGCCAGATGCACAAGGTGGCACTTGCATCTGGAGTTTGTTTGCAGTGGCTGGAGGCCCTGGTGCACATGCCCATTCTCTCTGCTTCTTTCTCCCGCCTCCCCCATCCAATAAATAAATAAAATAAAATATTAAAAAAACTTTTTGACAATAAAATTGTGTTTGTGATGTAAAAGACAAAATGAAAATAAAGTGCACGTAAAATAAACTTAAAAAAATTAAAAAAAGAGGTTAGAGGCTGGAGAGAAGGCTCAGCAGTTAATGCACTTGCCTGCAGCGTCTAACAACCCAAGTTTGATTCCCCAGTGGTCACATAAAGACTGATGCACAAAGTGGCACACGCATCTGCAGTTCATTTGCAATGGCTGGAGGTGCGCATTCTATCTCTGTCTCTTTTCTATAGCTCTCTGATTGTAAATAAATAAATAATTTTCTAAAGTAAAGGGCTTATGTCCAATTTAACTATTAAATGACCAAATTTACTTATTGATATCCTAGCTTCTGCTTGCTTTGCTACCGTTGTAGCATGTTATTTTGTGATTTTCAAATTCTTCCGAACTCTTTTCCATCCAATAATTACAATGCGATTGATATATTTTCTTCCACTGTCAAAGAGTTCAGTGAATTCTTCAGACTTTCACAGACCTAAAAACAATGACTTAATGACAACAGCTTTATAACTGGCGATATTTCATGATTGGATTTTTTTTGTTATTGTTGTTTTGTTTTTCGAGGTAGGATCTCGCTCTAGCCCTGGCTGACCTGGAATTCACTGTGTAGTCTCAGGGTGGCCTTGAACTCATGACCATCCTCCCACCTCTGCCTCCCGAGTGCTGGGACTAAAGGCATGTGCCACCACACCCGGCTTTGATTCTTAAATAACAAGGACAGAAGAAAGTAGACGTGCCACTAAGCTTTGGGTAGAGGCAAAGTAGATGGAGACCCATCAAGCAGCTCAAAGTGATTCAGACAGAAAAAGAGCAGAAGAAAGGAGAAGAGGAAAGGTAAGTGTTCCATCCTCGTGTTTGGATATTTAAAGGGTCTCTTGGTCCATTTTACAAGGGGATACATAATTCTTTCACAAATAGGGAAGTAGAATTAATCTTTCACCCAGTGCTATAGAAAATGCATTTTCACTTCAAATCCTAGAAAATGGTTTAAAAGAAAAGAAGCATCACAAGATGTACAAGAAATACAGTTCACCAAGAACAACAAGAGTCTTGCAGAGAACTTCCCCTTTCCCACATGGCTGCCACCAAAATGGCACAGGGTAGAACATGGAGGTGTTCTCGCAATCACTTTTATTGCCATGGTCTGAGAATGGACAGTGATATGATGACACCATTTCATGGGCATTACACCCTTTCCAGAGCTAAGTCCATCAGTTGTAATCAACTGAACATGGTGACAGGAAATATTCACAGTAACAGTAAAATATAAAACCAATGACTAGCTAAACAAGTCACATATCTGGGTGTTTCTACAACATGTCAGAGACAAATTCATGGAGCCACAAGAAAAACAGCTGACCAAGAAGAATGTGTTCACCACACCTCTGAACACCTTACCCTCCTTTTCTCTTTCTATGGAAGAACTATGTTGCTTTCTTTGCCTATAAGGCTTGAGGGAATGTTTGAGAGTCGAATTGTCTCACACTAACTTTGTTCTAGAAGTCAAATCTATCATTGTAAGATTACCTTAAAACCGAAACCCTTACTGAAATATCAATTTATACTTCAAACTTCTGGTTTCTTAGAACATTCTTTGAATCTTGGTTGGGGAATAACCACTCTCAGTTTAGATTATGGCAGCAAATGCTTAAACAATGAAAAATATAATCTTCCCTGTCTTAAAAACATCTCAAAATTAGAAATGTCACAGTCTTGATTTTACGTCCTTGTGTCTAAGAAGACTGTTTCCCTTCTCTGAGATTCTTTTTTTAAAATTTTTATTATTTTTTTTATTGACAACTTCTATACTTACATACAAAAAACACATGATATTTCCCTCCCCTCCCCCTATTCCACTTTAGAACTCCAATCTTCATCATATCCCCTCCTCTCTCCATTAGTCTCTCTTTTAATTTGCTGTCATCATCTTTTCTCTGAGATTCTTGTGAGCACATATATTTGCCTACTATTTTGGTTTTTATATACCAATGGGGAGCATCCTGAAGAACCTGCCCTACACACTTAACCATTCAGTCGTAGTATAGACCAACTTTCTTTTTCACTTATAAAAACATGCTTACAAAGTCTTTTCACTGGGGTCTAATTAGGAATTTGAAAAAAAAATTTTTTCTGTAAATCTTTGTCAGTAATGAGAATATTTCTCAGACTGCTGTCTATTGCTTATGTCACCAATTTTCTTCCCATTTCCATTCAAAGTGACAATATACCTTGCTTTTTAGAAGAGAATCAAACTTGTTTAGTGATGAAGGACTTTTATCCCAGAGCTCACAGTCCTCTCTCTACAACATTTATTGATACAAACCTTAAAAATATAGGCAGTAGGTACAACATTTGCCTGAATAATTATTTATCACATTAAGGCCTGATTTCACACTGCAGGGTTCTTATCAGGAACAGCAGAAAGGAAATCAGAGTTTCGTGACATACAGCAACAGATATTTTCACTTCAGATGAATAATTTAGCTCATGACTTCCATTGTATGGAAAATAGCTTGGCAATAGTATCCAGGTCTCGGCACAGAAGAAGACTTGGGAGACTAAGAGAACAGGGAGCACAGAGTACTGTTTCATTTTTCACTGAGTCCACACACACACGCACGCACGCACACACACACACACACACACACACCATCAGGATGTAAAGATGCTGTTTCTCTCAGAGCTTTTCCCATCACAAGTTTCTAAGAACCCCAATCACTGGTTCTCTGAAGTCTGTCACGCTTACATGTAGAATGCTAATGAGCCTGTGTAATCTTCAGTATGAACACAAAAACCAGTGCTGTCTCTAATGAAGGGGAGCCACAACTGACTAACCCACACAGTGCCAACATCAACATTCTGAAAGAAAATCACAGATGCTGCTCATGTGAGAAGACTTAAAATAATAATAACTTTCTCTACAGTCTTTAAAGAGGTTGTCTGTTTAGTATTGGAAATGTATAAATCTTCTCTTACAAAATGTGAAATCAAGTACCCGCCCCCCCAAAAAAGGGTAGGTGGTTATTTAGATGTTGTGTATATTTCTCTAGCATACATCAATAGAAAAAATATTATTTAGAAATAGTTTATATTGTGTACTTACGAAATTTCAGATGAATGATTGTAAGTGTAGATAGACACTTAAAAGAAAGGCTGAGCCGGGCGTGGTGGCGCACGCCTTTAATCCCAGCACTCGGGAGGCAGAGGTAGGAGGATCACCGAGAGTTCGAGGCCACCCTGAGACTACATAGTGAATTCCAGGTCAGCCTGCACCAGAGTGAGACCCTACCTCGCAAAACCAAAGGAAAAAAAAAAAAGAAAGAAAGAAAGGCTGGAGAGGGGCATAGGTTCATCAAGAAAAAGTAAGAAGAGGTTCTGAGACCCAATCAAAAATAAAACATTTAGGGCTGGAGAAATGGCTTAGTGGTTAAGGCACTAGCCTGCAAAGCCAAAGGACGTAGGTTCGATTCCCCAGGACCCACATAAGCCAAGGTGGTGCATGCGTCTGGATTTCATTTGCAGTGGCTGGAGGCCCTGGCACACCCATTCTCTATCCATCTCTCTTTTCTCTCTCTCAAATAAATAAATAAAATTTTAAAAAAGAATAAAACATTTATAGGAATAAAAAGAAAGAAAAAAGTAGCTATAAACAAAAAGGTCCATATTCTGTCAATTGTATTTAGTCATGATTCTTTCTTTCTCTTCTCTTCCTTCCCCCTCCCTCCCTCCCTCCTTCCTCCCTCCCTTCCTCCTTCCTCCCTCCCCTCCTCCTCTCTCTCTTTCTTTCTTTCTTTCTTTCTTTCTTTCTTTCTGGTTTTTCTGAGGTAGGATCTCACTCTGGCCCAGGCTGACCTGGAATTCACTATGTAGTCTCAGGGTGGCCCCGAACTCACGGCAATCCTCCTACCTCTGCCTCCCGAGTGCTTGGATTAAAGGCGTGCGTCACCACGCCTGGCTGATTGCTTATTTCTTTAGTGCAAACTCTGAGTGGCCCCGAGAGGAGGACTCTCCTAACTAATGGATAGGAATCGCTTTGAATGACACTGAAATTTCCCAAACGTGGTCTAATACCACTCAGGAGCAGCTGACATGGATGAGTGACACTGTTGATTGCAACTGGAATCTTTCTGGCTATGTGGAAAAGCAGAAAGTTGGGGACCTAGGGAACCCTTGATGCCACAGAGGCCTTTCTGACCTGAGTTTATTCATTCTTGAGACATTATGAAGCAATCAGAAAACTATTCAGTTGGATGTTTTATACTAAAATAGATTTCAGTCAGTTCAAGTGAATGGTTCTTATAATACCCTATCATTACTCAACAGATTTAACAGTAATATTCATGGAAGACATAATAGTATTAATAGCAGTTCCAATAACATGAGAAGACCCCTGCTATTGATAATGCCTACAAACATTCATTCTAGCATCCTCAAAGGAAAAGAAAATCAAGAGATAGAGAATGAAATAGAATTAGCCTTATTGAACATTTGTTGGGGAATTTACAAACAGGCACAATGATCCCTTAAAATCTGAGACAGTCACACCAAAGCATGTGATTCACTGTTGCAAAACATGCCTCTATCGTAAGCCTTTCTTCCTCCTCCTCCTCTTCCTCAGTATCTTGCTGGATTTTGAACCCAGAGCCATGTGCACTTTAGACAATCATTCCACCACTGAGCTATGCAAAAACATTTATTGACATGGTTACTTGTGATGAATAAAGAGAACCATGTAAAGAGAAAAAATTTCAGATGATTTTAAAATGAAAAATTTGTATATATTTTTAATAAACATTATTCACAAAGCAGGACAGCTTTTGAAAAAAAGAAATTGACACATTATCTGTCAGCATCTTTGTCTAATTTTGAGGTAAGCCCAGTGGGACATTTCTTCATATTCGCATCTCAGTCATTCTAGCGCTTTAGAGACTATAAACACTGAAATATGTGTAGTCCACAGCCTTGATCTGATCTCACATCATCTTTCACTAGGCCTGCTCAAGCACAAGGAATACATAGGAGAATAACATCAGCTATTGTCCTTTTTTTCTGATTTATAGAAGGACACAGAGAGACAGAGAGTAAGAATGGGCATGCCAGAGCCTCTATCCACTGCAAACAAATTCCAGATGCATGCACCACCATGTGCATCTGACTTATATGGGATGTGGAGAATCGAACTTGTGTCCTGAGGCTTCGCAGGCAAGTGCCTTAATTGCTAAAGCATCTCTCCAGCTCTACATTTTGATTTTTCTTTTTTGTTTTTTTTTCAGCTATTCTTCTTTAACTCACACTGAACTATCTTTTACTAAGCAATGAAGAACATGGCGTACAACTAGCCAACATGTGCTCTCTGATTTATACTATCTGGTAAGATGGCAGGACTCCTCTGGCTTGTGAGCATCTGCCTTGACTGATCAATTGAATGTGTAAGGCAGTGAGTGTCTTACTTTCCTTTGCGTCACGTCCAGCAGATTTAGTACAGACCATTCACCCAGTGGGTATTGTATAGGCTGGAACTAACAGATGTAGAAAAACTACTGCAATGGGTACTAAGGAAAATTTGTATGCAATATAATTTTCTGGAAAAGATAGCCTATTTGCTAATGGCTAGGACGACTGTTAGCAAGCCCAAGAGTAATTATTCTCAGGCAGGTTTCTAGTTTGTCACAGGCATCCTTTGGATCTATTCTGAATTCTGAAAATATTGCATTCTTACTATAAACCTAATGGAAAGAGGGAACATTCAAATATAGCTAGATTAAAGTAAAAGTCATGCTGTATGAACAAAAACAATGATCTTTTAAGCCAGTGGAGGATGAAAAATTAAAAAGAAAAATCACAGTAATATGAGGAAATCCACTGTGTAAATAACTCAAACATGGGAAGCTGAGAATTGACTATGGAGACTATTCCTATACAACAACAAAGTGAAGATCTTAATAGAAAAATCCCAAACTTTTTTGCAAAAATTTTCACCTGACAATAGAATAGAGTTTTGACGTCTTAAAGATAGCCTTAATTTTATGTAATGCATATCTTATCATGTATACTGTCTCTTACATATGGAACCTACACTTTTGTATATACACAACACTCTTTCTAAGTTCCTTAGTGTTTACTGGGAAAACCATTTTTTGTTTTCTTCCTTTCTTCCTCTCTTTATTTCTTCCTTGTTCAGTACTGGGATGGAACTCAAGAGCTCACTCAGGCTTTGTGAATGCTGTACCACTACCTTTCATCTGCAGTCTTGGCATTTTGTCTTTAGCTACACTCCAGAAGAGTTTTCAACATGAAAGACAAGGAACTTAGCCAGGCAAAGACATTTCCACGTAATGTTAAACCTTCATTTTATTCATGAATCTACTGGCAAGTGTAGGTGTGTAAAATATTTCAGGATTGACTTCGTTAGGACCTGATTATTTTGCTTCCCCAAAATAATATTCAGTAGACCCACTACTATTATAGATTCTGTCTTTTACGCTAACCAATATGCAAAGTAATATAGTATTTTTATATTATATTGTTATTGTGGAGAAATAGTAAGAAAACTAGTTGAGCTTTTTTTTTTTTTCAAGAAAATCATGTGGTTTCATTTAAGATCAAAATTATACCGAATAAATAATATGATTGGGTTTTAAGAAACAGCTCCAAGATACTGATTAATATTTAATCAAGTGAATCCAAATGGATCTGAACATTTCAGGACTAGTAGCGTGTGTAGGGGTGAGGACATATTTTATAACAAGAAGAGACAGTATCCGTGGGTTCTTGTTTACACATAATTTCTATTCAGTTTAGACTCCTTCAGCCTCAAAACTTCTATGAGGCTCTAGAGATCCTAAGACTTCCTTCAATCATTTTGTGTTCTGGAAATTACGTACCTACTCCACAACATTGCTCCTAGCTCCATTGTCTATGTCATAATGACTAGGAAAGAAGGGAGTCCTACAGGAGATTCAAATATCAACTGTAATGTAAATGTGAATTACAGAGCAGAAAGTGGGATCAGTCAGGCACTTTCATTTATGGCTACCCAAGAGACATGAAGGAAATTCAAAGGCTAAATATGGACCAGAATGTGACACTATGACAACTCCTCTGAATTAGTACCAAGATATTGTCTGTGTTTCATGATTTTGAATTCTAGAGGAAATGGTAGACAATCTTTCTGATATCGAGGTATTTGAGTCCAGGTGAAACAGTATAAGAGTGAAGATGGGGAAGAACAAAATTGAGATGAAAGACAAGACAAAATCATTAAACGTTACATACACTGCTCATTGATGGATTTCACTAGTTGTACATAATGGTTGAATTAAGAACACTTATTTTGATAACACAAAATCTTGTTTCAAATGTGTTATTTACTAAATCAGCATAACACAAAGGTAGGTCATAAAATATTTCAATGTAATAATATTATAGACAAAGGGCTAAAGTCCTTGGATACATGTGTTCTGTTTCCCATTTGAAAACTAAAAAATTATAAGCTGTGAGGATTTGTCCCACTAATTAGCATTCTGCTTTCAGCATCCATCATATAGTTAATTGATTGCACTTGTGGTTTATAAATGTGCCCAGATGCTGCGGGATGAGCCCATTCCATAAATTAAAGGAGCATATGGAAGAAACACAGACAGTAACATTTCATCATAACTACCCCAAACATCTTTAATATGTAATGCTGCATCACTAATGATTTTATAAGTATGTGAGAACTTCTCTGCTTAATGCTTTCCTGGGAAATTTTCTTTGGCACATGAGTCCAAATGCTATTGGGACCAGATATTGAATAACACTTCAGGGATTTTCTTGTGTCATATTTATTTATTTATTTATTTATTTTTGACACAGGGTCTTACTCTGTATTTCTGGTTTACCTTGAGCTCAGTATATAGTCTGTGCTAGTCTCAAACTTTTCAATCCTCCTTGTTCCTCCCAAGTTCCTTGACAGGCATTGTGATGTATGCCACCATGCCTGTATCTAGAGTTTTTCTAAGCATTTTCCTCTGGGCCTGTTGTCTATTGACAACCTTAATTATGCACTCAATGAAAACATTATCCTTTATTACTGGGCCATTTTTCTTAATGGACATTAAGTCAACCTCCCCAAATCTAAATATCTGTCCCCAATTTTACCCATAGATGCTGCCTTCCTTCTAGAAATGTTAGAGGGGATTTTCTAACTGAAGGACATTTCACTACTTTTAATTTCTAGGGATAGGCCACACAGGAACATGGCTAGACAAATGATCAGAAGTTGGTTTTCTTCTTCAAGTTCGGAAAAAAATAGTATAAATGATCTGAGTAAATTATCTTCAATTTACCTCAAGTTATCTAAGTTAAAATTTTATATGATCTTGTGTAGGTGATAATTTTTTTTAACCAATGTTCAGAAGGTAAAAAAGAGACATGCACCTGATGAAAATTCCTATGAGAAATGAAACTCCATTTGCAGGGTCTTCCTACTACATGATTAACTCATGACTGTCACTAATATGGACAAATAGATGAGTATTAAAAATTTATTTATTTACCTATTCAATATTGGTTTTTTTGTTGTTGTTATTGCTTTTCAAGGTAGGGTCTCACTCTAGCTCAGGCTGCCCTAGCATTCATTCTGTAGTCTCAGAGTGGCCTTGAACTCAAAGCGATCCTCCTACCTCTGCCTCTGGAGTGTTGGGATTAAAGGTGTGCACCACCACGCCCGGCTCAATATTAGTTTTGCATGTGTATGTGTGTGCATATTTGTCTATATGCATGTTGATGCATGTCTACTAGGGTGCATAAGTGTGTGGAAGCCAGAGGTTGATGTCAGCTATCGTTCTTTTTTTTTATTATTATTTTATTTATTTTTGGAGAGAGACACAGAGAGAGACAGACAGAGAGGGAGAGGGAGACAGATAGAGAATGGACGCGCCAGCAGTCTCTCAGCTGCTGTGAAGGAAATCCAGATGTGTGCGCCCCCTTGTGGGCAAGTGCGGCATTGCGCCCTTGCGTTACTTTGCATCTGGCTAAACGTGGGACCTGGAGATTGGAACTGCTGGAGATTGGAACCCCTTTTTAGGCTTAGGAGGCAGGCGCCTTAACTGCTAAGCCATCTCTCCAGCCCTCAGCTATCTTTCTTGATCACTCTCCACTAGTCAGCATTTATTGGGATCCCCTGTGTATTACTTGTGGGCTGCCAGGCCCACCCAGCATTTACATGGGTGCTGAGGATCCAAACTTTGTTCCTCACACTTGAACATCAAGTTGTACATCAAGCTGTGTCTGCTGAGCCATTTTCTGAGTCCCACTGAAACATTTGAAATTTGTGCCATGATGACATGGATCTGTATACGATTTCAGCCCAATTCACTTGTACTTAGAATTGGGGATATACTCTGGGATCAAGAAGAATTTGACAAGGATCAGTAAAATCTGAAAATTCATAAGCAAGTTGACTTTTAACCTTTTTGAAACCTGTGACTTTTCAGGGACAGAAGACTTGATGGAAGATGCTGAGAGATTAATTTCACTAAACTCCCAGGATTCATAATAAAATTAACAACTACCTAAATACAATTTTAAAGCATTACTGAAAGTATGAGCATCTCCTTAAAGGGAGTGAGCCATAGTGCTGAATCTCCATAGGCTCTCAATATTTTCAGAACTGAATAATTACTTAGGGAAAATTCTGGTAAGTCCAAGATCTGATAAACAAGGTTAGTGATTTCTGCCATATTTACATTTAGAGACCACCAATGCAAACAGCACAACAGCTTCATTTTAATTTTTCAGCTGCTTTTCTTGAACATAGTAAAGGAATAAAAGGTTACAAACAAGACATAAACAATGCGTCTGGTAAGCGACTTCTATTGGTGGGAATTCTTCCCTCATCTATGGAGCAGAGGCTACTTAATTTAAAATAGCTGCCACCTCGGAGCCAGCATTGTTTTCATAATTCAAAGAAGATGCAGGCAGGAGTTCCCTAAAAAGAGAGACCAGGCTTCCTTCCATATGAGGCACACTCTTCCTTCCCCACCCCCTGCTCTTCTCTAACCTGCAGTTCCTTCTGTCTTCCATCTGCTCCACCCCCACCTATTGTCTCCACTCTCTGCCAAGCATGCCAATCCCATCTGGCCACACTCTTGATTCTGCTAGCTTTAATCCCCTTGGGTCTAGGGAATGTTTGAATGCCAAGGCATTTTTGCTCTTCATAACCATAAGGACTAGTTAAAAGGGTACCAAACAATTCCCCAAGGCATTCACACACACAACACACACACACACACACACACACACACACACACACACACACACACACTCGCTCAGATATATAAATAGCAGTCTTTAGAGTGCTTTCTTCAGACAACATATTTTAGAAAATGTTTTTGAATTTTCACCTAGGAAGCATTTCTAAAAATTGAAATCTTGCTATCTTTGACATAACCCACATTAATATTTCAAAAATATCAACAATCATTATCCAACATGTACATTTTTTTCAAAAGCAGAATTAGTGAAAATAAATATCACTCAAATCTTATCAACACGCAATATATCCAGTAGTTAATCAAGTTTAATTACTAATCACAAATACCTTTTGATGTTATACCAAGCATGCATTTATTTCAGACAGTCCACCCTTACAAATTCTCAACAAAAATCTCACCATAACTAATAAAAATTATACATATACATACACATATATATATATACATATATATGTATGTGTGTATATATATCACAGTGCCGCAAAAGCATGCATGCTCAGAAGCTAAGCATATTTAAGCAAAAAAAAGAAAAATCACACGAGTTCATTAACAATAATAAAGCAGTTCGGCAAGTATTGAAAACAGCGTTTATTCATGCTTTTAGTTGAACCAAGTTCACACACACACACACACACACACACACACACACAACACACAAGTTTTGGTTGTTTTTGCCACAAGCATGCCAGAAAATCCAGTGAGGCTCACACGAAAAAGCAGCAGATAAAACTACAGGCAACATGCTCAGGGTTTAAGGACATTTCAAACATTTAACAGCTTTCTACATTCCATATAGAGAGCGAGCATAAATTTGACATGCAATCTCCGAGAAGGAACATTTCAATATAAATCTCAAAATTAGTTCATCCAAATGAGTTTGCTCGTATTTGCATTCTTATTGATTTCAAGCGTCTGGTATCTTAAACCCTGCATGCTGCAGACCTAAGCTGTGCTCGGCAGCGGCTGAGAGAAGAAGCTAACCTGCGAGTTTTCACAGTGCCATCTCATATCCATGTCTGTCTGGCTACCCTGCGTGCTTAGAGCTTTTTTCTTAATTCTTAATGGAAATCCTAGGAAATTTAGTCCATCCTCTGAAATCAATACTGGTGACAGGAGAGCTCCCTGACTCAGTGGGAGATCAAGATGATAAATTGCCTGCGCATCAGCCTGGCCTATCAGTGCCCTGCACACAGACTGGCGAGAAAAGACACGGAAAAGGCTCCATCCGTCACGTGTCACCGAGGAGCCAATGGCAGAGGCGCTACTGCAGGAAAGGATGCTGCAGTTCCGTCTGCCCCTGACGAGGTTGCTGGTACACAGCCTAGCCCGCGCCCCGCTCAAAAAGTCCAGGAAGTTGCAGCTGTTTGCTTCAGAACTGGGGCTACACAGGGGTACGGATCTCTTTTTAGCCCTGGCATTCAAATAAAGACCTATTTTTCATGCACAGGAAAATTTCTCTACATTACTTTCTAATCTATGTGATTACAAACTAAAAAAAAAAAAAAACAAAAAAAACCAACTATTTTTTAAAACTCCGATGTGCTTCTATTTAGATGACTATATATTTTTGGCTAATATTAAATTAGAAGCCTAAATTGTGCAATTATAATACAACCTTCCCATTAGAATCTCCTCAAAGCTTTGTAATTTTAACTTTATTTCCAAGTTAATGAATGACATCCATCCCCCAGAATGCTATGTCTATGAGTATTCATTCTTATGGGGTGATTTTGTAAAAGCAATTATTCGTCATTAAGAAATACATTGTGCTTTTTTTTTTTTTTTGCCAATTAGAACGGTTCTTCATAAAGACAACTTAATTCCCTATAAATATACCATTTGATTAATCATTAGAAATAAAAGCCAGCAGGAGGCACCTACACACCTTGCTTCCCAAATCCTGAAGAACGCATGTGGTACACAGCAATGGAAATATGGAGTTGTGTTTTGTTTAGTTTTGCCTTTCTTTTGAAATTGACAATTCATTAGTAAACAAGGATTGCACATCAGGATTAACTCCTGGAAGCATACTCCCAAATACACCTACTACCACAGATCAGATTGAAATAATGGGTATACTGCATAGCTCTGTCAGGTAGTGTGGGTGACTGCACACACAGTCTGCTGGGGTGGGGCAACAGAGAGGAGACAATGTTTTCCATATGACACTATCATGAAAATTTAAAGGGAAAAAGAAAAGCTCAAAGAAACTGAACAATCTTCCAGAAGAATATTTATATAAGACAAAAATGCTGGAGGCGCTTTTCTTTATTGCTTTTCAATGCCCAGTTTTAATGATCTTCATGCATTTTTAAGGATTAATTCAAATGCCTGTGAGAGTTGCCCAGCACTACTTATAAAAGGTGAATCTCAGAATAAATACTAACAGGAACCAACATGAGGCAATGGCAGCTGGACCTTAGAAGGCTGAAACCGCAAAGCTCATTTTGCTTTAACTACGTTTAAATAATAAAACCGTTCCTTAAATATTGAATCCTGTCAAGGTTTTTGAAAATATGTTTCCTCCCTCTAATCAGTATTACTATCAGAAAATAATAAAGCATTTTTCAATTTCTCTAAAATATTTTGTCTGGTACTCAATATATCTATTTGACTTATTTATAAATTCAATAATAACATGATCTTTGGCCATCAAATTTTATTCTTTTAAAGTAAAAGATGCATTGGTATACTTATTATAAAAAATAATCATATATTCCCACTAAACATGTTCACAGCATAGCACTGTGATAGTCAATGAGAAGACCAGATAAGTGGTGTTACAGCCTTCAGCAAAATACTGCATAACCACAAGCACTGTGTGGTAGCTGGGTATGCAATAAATTCACATGTGTTTAGAGGAAGATATTTATGACACATTGGATTGGTACTTGAACAAAAAATCCAAGGCACAAAATTTGAATTTCAAACACAATACCTAACACACACACACACACACACACACACACACACACACAATACATGGTGAATATGCTGAGCAAATTTCCATAAGGAGGGATCAGTTCAAAGTGGTTAATATAAGGAAAGGGACTGAATTTCTTAAATAGAATTGAGGTATAGTTTAATCAAGTACCATTTTGTACATTTTCATCAAATAGTATATATTTTCAAAGTTAAAAGTAGTTAAATAAATAAATCCTATGTGTTTATTTAGAGTTAGAAGAACGAGACTGTTACATGTTTGGAGGTGTAGCAGACAGCTTCAGGTTTGCTGAGATGAACTTCCAGACCAGGCACCATTATGGTGGAAGGGATATTTATTAAAGCTTACAGATCCAGGGGAAGTTCCATAATGGCAGGAGAAGGGGCCTGCTCTCACAGGACCAGGCAAGAGAGAGAAAAAAATCCAACCAGGCACACAGCACACAGAGCAAAGCTACAGCCAAACCACAGCACACTTCAGGAACTCCTGCTAGGCACACTTTGCATATCTTTACAATGGAATCTCAAACCATCACCACACCTTAAGACCTGCCCCCAGTGACATTGCCTCTAGCAAGGTGATTGCAGATGCAAACTATAAACTAATAAAACACTGAATATATTGGGGGACATATATTCAAACTATCACAGGGGGGAAAGTGTGAGTGGAAAGGAGGAGAGGCAGGAGAAGGAGAGAGGTGTAGACAAGAAGGGAGCTATTAAATCCAGGCTCTGGCATCGCCTGCTTCACCCTCAGCCTGTCATTACTGAATGCAAACAGTAACACAACCTTCCATGGGTTACCTCTGATTCTTACAGATATGCATGTGAAAGATGGAGAAGCAAATAATTTCCTCATTTCTGTAGTCCAAATCTTAGAACTTAGTTTGTAGATTCTAATCTATTAGTGTTATCAAGATTCTCTCATCACAGCTTTAAGAGATACAAGCTTAAAATCATACTGAATTAGGAACCTGGAGAGAACTTGAGTTTGTATCCCCAGAACACAAACAAAAGTGTGTGTGTGTGTGTGTGTGTGTGTGTGTGTGTGTGTGTGTCTGTCTGTCTGTCTGTCTGTCTATGGGCACACCAGGGCTTCTTGCCACTAGAAACAAATTCTCATACTACATTATTGGGTGATTGGGGAATTGGAATTGAGCTGAGTGGAAGGCTTTGGAAGCAAGCACCTTTAACTACTGGAGCCATAGGAGTTTAAATAGTTTGGCTTAAATTACATTTCAGTGGCACTCTTTGACATCCTATTCAATGGGTGAATATGCTATTGATTTTTAAGGATTTTTCTTTAGATTTTTTTTCTTTTCAAGACAGGGTCTTACTGAAGCCTAGGCTGACCTGGAATTCACTCTTCAGCCTCAGATAGGCCTTGAACTCACAGTGCTCCTCCTACTTCAGCCTTCCAAGTTCTGGGAATAAAGGTATGCACCACCATGCTTGGCTTTGAAGATTCTTTAAAATATCCATTAGCTATCAACCAGAATAACCTTTACAGATAGGGGAGAAGCTAATGTTAAAATAGCAAAAGGCTTCAAAGGCCTCTCCACCTGCTAATGATGGCAGATGAAACCTTTGTTATCCAGAAAAGATTAATATCCTTCAAAACAGTCAAATGATTATTTGTAGCTTATGAAATACAGAAGGTGAACTTTTGAGTTTGCAGTTTTCTGTTTGTTAGTTGTTTAGATGCCATATCTCTGCCCTCACTTTCTGGGCCTGGGTGGCCTTGAACTCACTATGCAATCCAAGTTGACCTTCAATTTGTGGCGATCTTGCCTCAGCCCCCTGGGATTAAAAACCTGCCATGCCTGTTATTTTTTTAATTTTTTTAACATTACTGTTTTCCTTTCAGAAGTACTTGAATGAAGATTTTTTTTAATGTGAATTCTCATCTGTATTCACACCACAGTCATGACAGATAAGAAGTGGGATGCATGAATGACTTTAAAAGACATATGTCAGAAAGGAAACTCCTGTTGAGAGACAATATAGTAATTCTGGAACATTTACTTTATTTAAAAAATGGGAAAAATAGAACTGCTATAAAAATCATAGCAGTTTGACTTGTTTATTTCAGTTACATCTTGCTCTCCTCCTTCCCTACAGTAGCAGCACTTGATTGAAGCCATGCAATATCATCAAATTCCTGTTAACACTAATTAAATATCTTCATGTGTGGGTTCAGCCCAGAAAGGACTTGATACCTGAGGAAAATACCACGGTCACCGACTAGTGCCCTTCTCTTGTCCCTTCCCCCAACACACTGCTTATTTTTCTGGATAAATATGCTTCCAAAAGTAACAGTGAACAATAATGGCCTCAGAATTTTTCCAGCAGCATTGTATCTGAGAAATGTTATGTCACGTTTAAAATCATGAAACTGAGACTTAGCAGGAGTTTGTGAAGCTGAGTCTGTGTGGTTTGTGCTTCCCAGCCCAGTCCTGTATGTCAAGTTCTAGAAAAGTTATTCTCAAAGTTCACTCAGGATCATCAGGAACCCTAAATACCTGGATTTCTAGAAACCTCTCTGGAGAATGATACTCTTTCTCATTTTGATGGAGCCCAGGTGTTAACAAGCGCTGCATCTTCAAATGTTAAGAACCATTGGTTCATGATAGAATTTCAAATTCAGAATTCTTCTTCAGAGAAAAAAAATTACAAAAAGGATTTCTAATGAGTAAAGATGGGGAAAATACCAATGGACAATAAAAAGAGAATATAATAAAAGTCTACTTACCAAAAATGAAATTGGATTGCTGACCAATTTCATAGCAGAAAAGAAAAAAAAAGGAAGTGAAGTATAACCAACCATTACGGGTAGGTTCCCAAACTTGATTCTATTTCCTGTTTTAATTAAAAACATTTTTGAACAGGTAAGATTCATGCACATAGAAGCAATGTGTATTTAGTGGCGTTTTGAATAGGATGAGTGTTTCATGCCCAGACATACATGGTAGCTGGCTCAGTTGACCTCACTGCAGCAATTGAAATCCATAATATACAAGTACTAAGGCTGGGAAGCTTTCCCTGTCCTAAGAATTCATTTGTAATGAGAGGTTTGCTTTGCATGGCTCTCTGACCCTTTAGAGACAGGTAAAATAAAATAAAAATAAATAAGTAAAACCTTTATTTTATAAAATCAGTGTCTGCTGAAGTCAGATGAAAATGTCCTTGAATGTTTGGCAATGAATCTATACAGAAACAAATCCCTAGTCTATTTAATGTAGAAAAATGATTCTTGGATAAGATGAAACAGTGTCCCGTACAGAAATGTCATTACCTTTGGTTTTCTAGCTAATGTCTACTACAAGATTGAATTTCAAAGAGTCATTGTACTAACCATGTGTTTTGGGGCTGACTAATCTTTGCAGGATTCACACTAGATTCTCTCACATATTTTTCACATTTTTCTGCACTATTTGCCATCTTACATGTTTCCTTCCCTTAGCATAAAGTTCACTTTTTTTCAACCTCAAGATCCAAAGAACAAGGTTAATATAGAGTTATTTCACTTAGGATATAATGAGTAGGACAATCATTTTCTAATCAAACAAAAGTCAATGACAGGGCTGAAGAGATAGCTTAGTGGTTAAGGTACTTGCCTGTGAAGACTAAGGACCCTAGTTCAATTTCTCAGAATGTACATAAGCCAGATGCACATAATGGCGCATGCATCTGGAGTTTGTTTGCAGTGGGTAGAGGCCCTGATGCATCCATTTTCTCCCCACCCCACCCTCATAAATAAATAAAAATCAAATATTTTAAAAAGTCAATTATAAAGTACTTTTGGTGGATGATTGGTGAAAAGCATCAACTACAAAAGCTATAGTCTACAGTTAAATCTATCAGGGGAAAGCAACAAAAAAAAAAAAAAAGAAAGGCCGGGCGTGGTGGTGCACACCTTTAATCCCAGCACTTGGGAGGCAGAGGTAGGAGGATCACCGTGAGTTCGAGGCCACCCTGAGACTCCATAGTGAATCCCAGGTCAGCTTGGACCAGAGTGAGACCCTACCTTGAAAAAAAAAAAAAAAAGAAGGGAGGCACTGTTGTTTTGACTTGATTTTTTGTTCTTGTCTCTTTTCTGCAAAAACACATAATTTTAAATAGCTGTAATAATATTGTTTTATTAATTTAGAAATTAATATTATACCACATATGTTTAATCTTCATTTAGAACATTTATTATTATTCTTGTAGCAATAGAATTAATCAATCAATGACCTATAATTCATATAACTACCTTATTTTTTTGTTTTTTTTTCAATTTTTAAAATCTATTTCTTTATTCTAGACTTTAATGGAATATGTTGGTATGTTTGCTTAAAAATGTAATTATCTTATATATTTCAGATAATAAACCAATTCTGATTTTGTATTGCTACTACTAAACATATAACTTTTCTTCTTTTGAGTCTTTTCATGACATTAATTCCCACAAGTGAGATTGCTGTGCTAAAGATGTACATGTTTTTATAGATCTTGAAACAATCTGCCAAAGTACTTCTCAAAAGTCTTGTTCTAATTTTCGCATTGTCTCCAGTATGCTATGTTCCCTTGTATCTTCATAGTGTGAACACGCTGTCTTTTCTATCTGGGGATGCCCTTTTCCTATTTAAAAAAATATATGGTACACTCCTACATATGCTGCATCAAGCTCAAATGCTATTCTTTCTTGCAGTCTTCCCAAGCTGCCAGGCAGTTACTCACTATTCCCATCATGCTCCCATAGTACTTTGTAATAACTTATCAGACAAAATTCTGAATTTATTATCACTTGTGTATTTCTTTTCCTCCTTTCTGGAAGATTTGTTACTTAAAAGGTGAACTTCTAGCTCCCCTTTGGAAGGTCAGCATGGAGCCCAGGACCTGATTGTATGTATGTCTTTGGAACCTCAGCACAAAACACAGGGATATGATTACATTAGAGGTTGATAATGAATTCTTTGTTCAAACAGGAGTGCGTCAGTATGCCAACATGATGCCCCAGTCCAAGCCCGTGGCTCTACATCTGGGTACAAAAAATTTCTTTGCCTGACTCCATTATAGGCCACCTTCTCTAAGAAACAATTCTATTTCTGTAGGTCTCTTAATTTTTTTCTACATTTTTACATTTATATATTTTGTAGGTCTGTATTTTTGCTGCTCTACTTTTGGGCATAGATAGCACAATTATGTGACTGACATGCTGCGAACGAGATCTCAGAGTTCTTAAATTATAACTTGTGGGAACACTGGAACCAGAAAAGTCTCTTTTTAGTCTAAAAGAAGCGGCTTTTATGAATTAAATGTTAGGATTAGGGAATGGGATGATAGCCTACCTGTGGAGAAGACAGCCAGTCCATGAGACCACCACAGACTCTATTCAGGGTGAAAACAGCTCATGACAAAGAACTCAACAATGAGCGTTAGTCATTTTAACATAAAGCATTCCATTTTGTCTTTAGCAAAACCTGGTAGGAAATGCAATCAGAGCAAGTATGCCAAAACTCTGATGTGAAAGACGGAGAATCTAAGGGTGGCAGTATGGCTATCAAGGGGAGAAACAGGGGCCAGCAGCCACATCTTCTGAGTCACATTTCAATACTCATTCTAATGGCATCATTAACTATTACTGAATTTTTAAAAAATGATATTTATTTATTCATTTATTTATTTATTGACACAGTGAAGGAGAGAAAGAGAGAGAATATAGGCACACCAGGGCTTCCTGCCCCTGTATGTGAACTCCAGACACGAGTCACTTTATATATCTAGCTTTACGTGTATTCTTGAGAACTGAACCCATACCACTGTGCTTTGCCAACAAGTGCCTTTAACCACTGAGCCATTTCTCCAGCCCCTGGAATTGTTTAAGTTACCCAAATTGTGAGTTGAGTTTTGAAATAATTTGTATTAGAGCGGTATTTAAAAATAATCAAAATTGGGCCGGAGAGATAGGCTTAGCAGTTAAAGCGCCTGCCTGCTAAGCCTAAGAACGACAGTTCTAATCTCCAGGTCCCACGTTTAGCCAGATGCAAAGTGACGCAAGGGCGCAATGCCGCACTTGACCACAAGGGGGCACACGCATCTGAGTTGGTTCACATCAGCTGAGAGGCTGCTGGCATACCCATTCTCTATCTGTCTTCCTCTCCCTCTCTCTGTCTCTCTCCAAAAAATAAATGAATGAATAAATAAAAATAATCAAAATGAGGACGAATCTTTGATAGCAATGAAAATATTTTTTTTTTTCCTGTAACGAATAATTCAATCTGAAAACTGTTGTCAGAGAACTCTCTGTGAGGTCAGTGGTCTTCTTGAAGAGCCATTTGAAGATTCTGCCGCTGACAGCTCCTAAAGCCTATGCACAGGAACACGCTACATCCTGTCCCGTTGATTCACACAGTCATTCAGTTATTCACTTAATAAGCATTATAGCCTGAATAGGCCCAAAGACTTGTGGGAAACAACCATGATCTAAGAGAGCATCCTTCTCCATGAACACACACATGTTAACGCAGTACATTAATATGTGTCTTGGCAGTGAGTCAGCATTCTGAATGTAGAAAATGGTGACTTGCAGGTTATTTCCTGTACTGAGCTCCAGACGTCCACCTCAAGAATAAAGGGAGTGCATATGAATGTTTCCTTCTTACTGTGTGACCGTGCCTGTGTTGTGTCTTTCCTTTAAAATGGAAGCATCGAGTCAATTTTGCCTATCATGTGCATGTAACATTGGCTATAGGAAAGAACACAGGCAGGAAAATCAGACTGGGTTTCATGGTTTTAGGCTGGCGCTCAGAATGGCTAAGTTGCTCAACTTCTAAGTCCCAGGTTAAGCAGGCATGAAATGAGAATAACAGTGATGCGTATCTCTAAGACACTTCCATAAGGAATAATTGAAACAACATATAACACTTATCAGACAAACTGGCACATATCCGTTGGTCAATAAATAGCAAATATCATTATCTCTTAACCCAAAGAAATTGCTTATAAGCACTGCATAAAGTCAACTCTGTTATTCTGATTAATTTCTCTCTGATGTGGCTCACTCCTATGGAAGCAATTAATGTTCTAAATTTAGTCAAGGCCAACAACTTTGGCTTGGTATATACAGATGTTAAAATTTCCCTCATTTACAAACGATGTGGAGAATTATGTGGTCTAGGAAGGATGCTACATTCTGTTTTTAAAGTGCTATATTTTGTCTGTACTTGTGAACACTCTGGGCTTCAGTTCATTTGTCATCTGTGTGTAAACTCTGGTTAGATCAATAAACATCAGTGGCATTATTGTGCACTGAGCTCAGAGGCTTCAGTACATAATCCACACACTGCTGTGGAGATTTTCAAGTTCATTTTCACCTAACAAGCAAGACACATGAAGTCCACAAAACAATCTACTGCCAGGAACAATCCCAACAGGTAGGCTACAACCCCATCTTCTTTTCAGTTATGAGGGCCTAGTAAATGCGATGCTGGCACTGGAGAGATGGCTTAGTTGTTAAGGCATTTGCCTGCAAAGCCAAAGGATCCTGGTTTGACTCTCCAGGACCCACGCAAGCCAGATGCACAAGAGGGCACATGCATCTGGAGTTTGTTTGTAGTGGCTGGAGGCCCTGGCATGCCCATTCTCTCCCTCCCCCCCTCTCTCTCTCTCTCTTTCTCTTTCTCTCAAATAAATAAATAAATAAATAAAATATTTTCTTAAAGTGATGCTGTCTTAGATATAAACTTGAATCCATACTGCTTGCTATGCAAAAGTCAATAAAACAACTATTAATATACTTTACACATTAAATATTATTCAAAATACATCTTTGACAACACAGTTTCCACCTTGGGCATATCAAGCAGTCACAAATCACGGTATAGAAATACCCCATAGCATGACCTGGGGAATAGCCAGTTCATATTTGTGTAATAATCAAAAGCTAATACACTCTGTGAAGAAAATGTGCTACATTCTAGAGTTCACTACCATGAAAGAATAAAATGATGTTGTATCACATATTGTGGAGATAATGCCACAAAGATGTTAATATTTCCTGGGTCTAAAATAAATGAAGAGATAATTTATGCATAGTCCAAGAAGGCACGGACTCACAAGCCCATGATCTTCTTTTCACTCTGAAAAAATAACTAGAGATTCCAATGTGATATGGTTTAAGTGTATTATGTGTATGGATGTTTATGGATATTTACTCCACTAGAAATTAAAGATGAAAGATAAATATCAACTCACTTAAAGTAATAAATCTATTAATGTTAATGTAAAATTAAATATAACTGAATAAAATGTCTTTTTAATAGCAGCTATCTATGTATTCATACAGTATCTGGCAATTAATCTGTTACCTATCACATGCAAAGTAGTCCGTGAAAAAAATGTCACTATACTCTTGTGAAAGAATGAGAGTAATAAAGAAAAATAAAATGTTACTATCATTATGAAAACAGTTTTGGCATTATTGAAAAACATCTTACCTCAACCTTGACACTTGGCCACCAAACAAAACAAACAAACAAACAAAAATAAACCTTCTATCCTTTGAGAAATACCATCTATAGGCTGGAGAAAAGGCTCAGTGGTAAAGGAACTTGCCTGCAAAGCCTAATGACCTGGGTTCTATTGCCTGTAGCTACATAGAGTCAGATGCAGAAAGTGGCATGTGCATCTGGAGTTCGTTTGCAGTGGCTAGAGGCCCTGGTATGGCAATATTCTCTTTTTCTCTCTCTCTCTCTCTTCTCTCTCTCTCTCTCTCTCTTTGTCTCACTTCTTGCAAATAAATAAATTCAAAATTAAAATAGGGAGAACAGAAATACTGCCTAAAGTTTGTCTAAAATTTAGACACTGGCTTCATTATTAATTCTTGATATCTAATTTATATCTACTTTAGTCTCCATATTGAAATCTTCTTGATTCAGAAGAAAGACCAGGCCTAAAATATCTTAGATACCATTTATATCATGTGGCTGGTCTACCTGGATTTATAGTATATATGAGCATGCAAATTTCATTACCTAATTAATTGATTTGTAAGTCTTATGGACTATTTAATGACCTTTGAAATATGTAATTTTTTGCACAGGTTTGTACAGGTTGCTTGAATTTTGAGTCTATATATTGAACATTTCCTCAGGAGAAGGAAAAGATAGTTATTTCTGAAGTTATTCCAGGTTAAAAAAAAAAATTTCCTAGGCAGCAGCCCTGAATGTAAGAAAGGACATACAATTAAAGAAGCTAGAAATCTAGGCAAGTTTTTATTACATTTCTATTTTATCCTCAAAAAATTTTCACTTCTATATCCTTTAGGCAGTATTCTAAGTTATAGCCAACTTATGTCTTTAGTTGTAATTTCACAATTACAAAGCAATTGAATGCAAATAACATGGAAAGAAATGCCTGTTTGTATTGCTTAGAAGCTATAGCTTCATATTATATGATTGCAGAGAAAGGAACAAGAATTATTCTTCTTTTTATTTGTTCTACTTTGAAATCAGCTCCTGTGAAAGACACCCACACAGGAAGTCAGAAATGAAATAGTTATTTACTCACTCCTGCTGAATCTTTACAGAGTGGGATGGTGGGAAAATATATATTAAACAATGAAGTAGTCCTCCTAAATTAAAGGCTTTATTGCATGACAAATAATTTATTTGACTCTTAGAAAATGGTTCCATTATCTTATAATCAGAGGAGCCCAGAGAGAGAGAAAGAAAGAGAGAGAGAGAGAGAGAGAGAGTCTCCCATTGCCTTGGTAATCAGATAACTGTTTTGACTAGCCTGGCAGAAAAATAGTACACTGAATAAAAGGCTCTTTCCTGTTGAAATCTAGGTGGATAAAACAAAACAGCTGCTAGACTGGGAGAAAGAAAGGGGTCACACATCGAAGTTGATTCTTCCTTTGTTATGAGTGAGAAGACAGATCTCACACTAGCTGTCTTTTGCTTTCAAAAGAGGCCTACATTGCCTAAACTCATGGCTGGATTCAAAGGATGATGCCTAAAGGCATAGAGGGTCAGAATCCAGAGGTCCCTTCGATATTTCATCTTAAACTAATTTTTCTCGTGACCCACTTAGATAGGAAAATGCCCCTAGGCCTGCATGTCCACCTGTGAGCACTTACAGTGGATTCAATGTTTCTTTACAAGTACATTTTGAAAGCAATGGCTAGGAAAAGATTTATGGACAAGTAATATTTGAGTTATAAAATATATATGTCTGAGATTTTGGTTATTAAAAAATGTCAGTTGATGGGCTGGAGAGATGGCTTATTGGTTAAGGTGCTTGCCTCAGAAGCCCAAGGACCCAGGTTTGATTGCCCAGAACCCACATAAGCCAGATGCACAAGGTGGGGCGTGTGTCTGGATTTCATTTGCAGTGGCTAGAAGCCCTGGTGCACCCATTCTCTCTTTCTCTCTATCTGCCTCTTTCTCTCTCTCTCTCTCTCTCTCAAATAAATAAATAAATTACTTAAAATAATGTTAATTGAAAAAAATGCTGCATCACTGCAGCCAAAGTAAGTTCTTTGAAGAAATTAAATTGTAAATATTAAAAGTTAACTTTGAAAATTAACTTACAAAGTAGATTTATTATTGGTTTGGTGTCTGTATGTTTGGTGTGTGTATATGCACAAATATGCATGTGTCATATGCAAACATGTGTGTAGATGCACCTTAACACATACAGAGGCCAGAGCTGGATAACAGTGTCTACTCTATTACTCTGTTTCTATATTTTCCTGAGACAGGTCCTCTCACTTAACCTAGAGCTCACACCATTTCTCAGTTACACTGGCTGACCCGGAAGCTCCAATGACTCTTCTGTTTCTGCTGACCTCAGCACTGGGGTTCCAGGCATTTGTAACTACACTCAGCTTTTTCAATTTTATTTTATTTTATTTATTTATTAGAGACAGAGAAAGGGAAGGAGAGAGAGGGAGAGTGAGAATGGGCACGCCAGGGCCTTTAGCCACTGCAAATGAACTCCAGACACATGTGCCCCCTTGTGCATCTGGCTTACTTGAGACCTGGAGAATTGAACCAGGGTCCTTAGGCTTTGCAGGCATGTGCCTTAACCACTAAGCCATCTCTCCAGCCCTACATTCAGCTTTTTTTTTTTTTTTTTTTGGAGAGAGACACAGAGAGACAGAGAGAGAGGAAGAGGAAAACAGATAGAGATGGGCGCGCCAGCAGCCTCTCAGCTGCTGTGAGCGAAATGCAGATGTGTGCGCCCCCTTGTGGTCAAGTGTGGCATTGCACCCTTGCGTCACTTTGCATCTGGCTAAACGTGGGACCTGGAGATTGGAACTGGCGTTCTTAGGTTTAGGAGGCAGGCGCCTTAACTGCTAAGCCATCTCTCCAGCCCTACATTCAGCTTTTTATCTGGGTGCTGAGGATTGAGCTGAGTTCTTCATGTTTGTGCCACAGGTACTCTTACTCACCTAGTTATCTCTGCAGCCCCTCATATTAATTATTAATTTAAAAATATGTCCAACAGAAATCAGGTAGGTGATCCTACTAAATTTCCATAGACAGTCTACAGTGGAAGGTTTCAAACCTTCCCAGCACAGTGATGAAGCTACAATCAGTTCAATTTGAATTCCAAGTCACTAAAGTGTATGCTATTTGTAACTTATGAATGCATGTCTTTAATTCCTATTAAGAAGGCAGATAGCTCTTAATTATCCAAGTTCAATGACTAATATGCCACTTACTTATACAAAACAAAAGGATTGCTTACATTTCTGGCTCAGCTTATGATATATCCAGTGGAAACCTGAGGTGTTGAGACCAAAGATCTATATTTGAAGTGTTGTTCTAAAGCTTATGACATTTCAATATAAAAATACTAAATAAGTCATTCAATACCTTTGGACTGGATCTTCTAAACAGAAGGGCTGCTTAAGACATACAATTAAGAACAAGACCCCAAGGGTACTTCCCTATTGTAATCTAACTTCTTTTTTTTTTTTTTTTTTTGGTTTTTAGAGGTAGGTAGGGTCTCACTCTAGCCCAGGCTGACCTGGAATTCACTACATAGTCTCAGGGTGGCCTTGAACTCTCGGCGATCCTCCTACCTCTGCCTCCCGAGTGCTGGGATTAAAGGCGTGCACCACCACACCCGGCTGGAATCTAACTTCTATACCAAAGACGGGAAAGCCAACACCACTGCCAATGTCCTCCAGCCAAACACCACTGGGAGCAAGCACATCTTGAGTTATGCATCATGGCAGCAAGGGAGAGCCCTCACCACCAGGAATCAAGAAGAATCTTGGTAGGAGAGGAACTCTGAGAAACGGTCAGGGAAACAAGGCTTTGTTTTGGATGAGATGCAATTGGGAAATGGGACTCATCCAGGCTTCTGTGCCTCAAGAAATTTCATCTGTTGCAAGACCAAACTGGAGAAAAGATAAATCATAGTTGTTAAAGTCCAACTCACTTGTTTTACCAAGAGATAACATAGCAACCATGATCCTATTGGCTTTTTTTAATTTTAATTTTTATTTATTTATTTATTTGAGGGCCAGGAGTACAGATAGTGAGAGAGAGAGTGGACGTGCCAGGGCCTCCAGCCACTGCAAATGAACTTCAAACATATGCGCCCCCTTGTGTATCTGGCTAACGTGGGTCCTGGGGAATTGAACCTGGGTCCTTTGGTTTTTCAGGCAAGCGCCTTAACCACTAGACCATCTCTCCTGCCCGTGCCCCCCCACATATGCTTTTAAGTGTAAGTGTGTTATGGTCTTACTTGATGTGCCTCGTGTTATCATTGTCTAAGTTTTCTCTTGTCTCACGTTAGTACTTTGTGAAATTGTTTCTGTCTACGGATGAATAGCAAAATCTACCTTTGTGATATAAGCCAGCTTCTAAGGACACTGCATGGATTAGAGTTCACTGATTTCAGGGGGCAGTTTGCTCTTCCCTTCCAACCATCAAACAAATGAAGTGATACGTTTTAGAGTATTGGAGAAGGAGTGAATGAAAAAACAAAACAAAACAAAACGAGTCCTTAATTTTGGTAATTCTGAGGAAGGTTACAAGACTTCAATAAATAAGAGGCAACATTTTTCCAGTGACTAAGCCACAAGGTCTGACATATGCTACAATGTTTAAGGGTCAAAACACAAATCACGTGACACAAAAGTGGTTGATGAGGAAGAGGCCGAGCAAGTGAGAGGACCAGGTGGCCTGATGGGAGCTTTTTAGGATAGGAGGTGGACTGAGACTGGGTTGAGGATTGGAGTTTGCCAGAGCAGAATATTAACAAAATTTTACTTATGCACACATCCTTTCTAACTTCACAGAATAAAGTTTTATGGGAGTTGGAGAGTAACTTCGAAGCAAAGATGGAAATAGGACGGGTTTGAGTGTAAATGAAAGACGACAGTGATTTGGACTAGGTGGGGGTGATGGAGATAGCAGGAGGCACTATTTGAAGGGTTTTCTGAGACATATGGGTGGGTTGATTTGAGGGGTAAGGAGGCTCGAAGAATGAAGGGTGCTTTCACCCACTCTTGGGGTCTCAATGTGACTGATCATCTTATGCATCACTTTTTGTTAATACTTGACTCAGAGGGTTGTTAAGAATATATTCTTGGGCTAATGTTGGCATGCTTAGAAAACCTCAAAATCAGCCGGGTGTGGTGGTGCATGCCTTTAATCCCAGCACTCGGGAGGCAGAGGTAGGAGGATCACCATGAGTTTAAAGCCACCCTGAGACTACATAGTGAGTTCAAGGTCAGCCTGAGCCAGAGTGAGCCCCTACCTTGAAAAAAAAAAAAAAAGAAGAAAAGAAAAGAAAACCTCAAAATCGTCCACACCTGGTAACTTGCACTCGAGCTCTGCTTCCTGTTTCTCTCTTTAGATTTCTAGGAAACTCAGCATTTATGGAAAAGTGCAGAATAACTCAGGGCTAGAAATAATAACTCAACCAAGGTAGAATTTGCATAAGTACTAACTAAATGCTTCCTTGATATTGTGCAAATACACAGTTAAATAAACATGCACAAATAGATTTGGAGATAAAATTCAAAGTAAATACAAAACGTTCTTAACTTTTTTGAATATCCAAAGAATAAAGTTTACAGCTAACCTTCTACTTCCTACAGAGAATCGTGAATTTCCAACTAGGACTGGGAACAAGGAAAGGACACCCGCCCTCTCTCCCCAGTCCTTCCCAACATCCAATCAGCATTACTCGCTACTGTCTATCACAAGGATGAGAAATAAAACATATACATACTGGGGTGAAGAAATAAAATTGTTTTTGTTTACAGATAACAGATATATAATATAATATCACATAAGACCAGGTGCACAAAGTGGTGCATGCATCTGGGGTTCAGTTGTAGTGGCTAGAGGCCCCTCCATAATTATTCTCTTTCTCTCTTTTTTTAATTTCTTTATTAGAAACAGAGAGAGGAAGAGAGAGAGAGAGGGAATGGGCACGCCAGGGCCTCTAGCCATTGCAAATGAACTCCAGGTGCATGTTCCATCATGCGCATCTGGCTTACGTGGGTCCTGGAGGGTTGACCCAGGATCCTCTGGCTTTGCAGGTAAACGCCTTAACTGCTAAGCCATCTCCCCAGCCCCATACCTATTCTCTTTTTCTGCCTGTCTGTCTCTCTTCTCTCTGTCTCTGAGTGCAAATAAAGAAAATATTTTTTTAAAAAAACTTTCATGACTGGCAAATGACCTAGAAAAATCAACATAATATTTAAAAACAGGAAAGCTGGAGAACTATTATTACTCAAACTTGGGACTTACTATAAAAATATTAATAATAATAATAATAATAAATGATAGGTTACACCCATAAAAAACACAGCATGGGATCAGTGAAAGGACAGACAGATGATCCCTGGGAGAGAATTAAACCCCCCATCCTACTCACACAAGTATAGTCAACTTGTCTTTTACAAAGACCAAAGACAACACAATGAAACAAAGATTATATTTTAAGTCAATGTTGCTGGGACAAAGAAACATTCCTTACAGCAAAATGAGTATGGACACAGATGTTGTACCTGATACAAATGGCAAAGTGGAGGATGGAAATGTAACACATTAAAGACATTAGCTTCTGCTTTCTGATCCACACCGTCAAAAGCATGAGAGGACATGTCACAGACTAGAAGGTAATACGTGTAAATGACTTAGCCGATAAAGAACTATTATCCAAAACATGCCGGGAACTCTTAGAACTCACCAACCAGAAATAAAACAACTAAAGAGTGGGCCAAAGGTAACAGACACCTCACCAAAGATAGACAAATGGCAGGCAATTAAGAGTAAGACCACCAAATACATGTTAGAATGCTACATCACCACACACTGACAAGAGTGTGCAACAAGGTTCTTCTTTTTTTTTTTAATTATTTTTTATTATTTTACTTATTTTTGGAGAGAGACACAGAGAGAGACAGAGAGGGAGAGAGACAGAGATGGGCGCGCCAGCATCTCTCAGCTGCTGCGAATGAAATCCAGATGTGTGCGCCCCCTTGTGATCAAGTGCGGCATTGCACCTTTGCATCCCTTTGCATCTGGCTAAACATGGGACCTGGAGATTGGAACCAGGTTCTTAGGCTTAGCAGACAGGCGCCTTAAGCACTAAGCCATCTCTCCAGCCCCATACCATGATTCTTTACTGTGGAGTCTGGCAATTTACACTGCTGTTTTGTGTAGGTAAAAATCAAATATGGGACATAAGTATGAGGTTTCCCTCCCTCAATCCTTCCTTCTCTTCCTTCCTTCTTTCCTTCCATTTTCCTTCCGTCTTTCTCTCCTTCCCTCTCTCTTTTTCTTTCTTTTCCCATGTTTAAAGCCATATGGTAAATGAAAAGGACAAAAATAGTCTATGTAGAAGGCTTTGTTTGCCTGTGTCCTTGTAAGACAATGAGGAAATGCAGAAAATCCCATAGATAGTGTGACACCTGGGTACAACTGTCCAGCAGGTCTAACCAAAGGTATTTATGGTATGCATCTCCTTAGAGCTTATAGGTTTGCATATGTTTAGACTCTCAAACATGGCTGAAACAATCCGGGCGTGGTGGTGTAGGCCTTTAATCCCAGCACTTGGGAGGCAGAGGTAGGAGGATCGCCATGAGTCCGAGGCCACCCTGAGACTATATAGTGAATTCCAGGTCAGCCTGAGCTAGAGTGAGAGCCTACCTCGAAAAACCAAAAAGAAAAATTAACAAAAACTTGCTGAAACAAACAAACACAACAGTAACAGAAATCACGTATTCACCATATCTGTGAGGACCTCACGTCCCAGGAACGCATCACCACCAAGGAAACAAGTTTAAAGGAACAAAGATTGAACTTAACCTGTTCATCCTGAGGCCCCCAGGTAAACTGCAGCCTCTAAGGTGCTTCCTTTGGCTGCTAAGGCTCATTTGCTGTCATTTCAAAACAATTCTTTGAAGATACAGGCAGATCTTTGTGTGAGGCAAAAGGTGAGAAAGAATTTCTGGGAGTTAATAAATATGTTATCAGTTTTCTTTCACTTTGCTCGTAGCACCATGGCAAAATCACTGAAGTGTAAAAGAACAGGATCCTGTCACACGGGGGCCCTGCATCAATGTGGGCAGAGAATGAGATATCGACTTGCTTAGGTAATTCCACTCAGCTCAAGGGCCTGACAGAAACACTCATAAGTAACATTCAGACACCCAAGGAAGGGAAGGAACATGATCGCTCTTTTTAACCTTCTTCACACCTTCCACTTTCTTACCGCTAAGGAGACACGCTTTTCACAGTGATTGAAGAGGGTGGGAACGTCTGTCAAATCTGTGAAGTCAAGACATGAAACTCAGTTTTTAAGATCACACTAGATAATAAAAACTTGAGAAAGGTAACTTGTAATTTATGCCAATTAGATAGGTAGGAATAATTACGTGAAATGAATGCTTTGGAAAAGCACGATCCTTGACTTTAAAAACAAGCAAGTCTCGACATTTTAGTAACATTGTCACACGTAATTACAGCAGCGTTGAAATTCTGTTTCCTCTTTTCTGAATCTTAAAATTGTCTTCTGAGATAAAATAAATTCTTCAAACATAATGATATTCTTTTAAAAAGTGATAGAGACTCATACTTTTCATATAATTTTCTATAACTATGTCTGGATAGCCTATATTCTAAATATGGACTCATCATATAAAAATGACCAAGAAACTGAAAGAAAATAGTAAAAAAAAAATCGATGTATGCTCTTTGATTCTCATGATGGTCAAAATTTTATGCTGAATTTCAGAAATTTATTAATTCTTTCCACAAATACTTACTGAGCACCCAGCATAGGCAATGATCTGTGTAGGGAGATGGGTTTGGGTCAGGGGAGCATAGCCCAGGACAATAAATGAGGAGCAGAATATGGCCTTCAGGATTTCACAGTCACCCAAAGAAAACGCATGTTCTTTCTCATCTTGTATTGAGATTTTCTTTGTCATGAGAAGTAAAGATAAGGTAAAATTTTAAATATGGGAAAAATGATCTTTTAGGAGGAAAAATTGGAGAGGGATTACCAAGGTCAATGTAATTAATTTGCCTAAATGATGGGAAATCTTTGGTCATCGGGAAAAGACTTTTTTTTTAAAGAGATGACATGACAAAACCACGAAGAAAGAGACTCAGTTCAATCAAACTGAGAGAGAGATGGGAACAAATAGAAAGATTAAGGATGTAGCATCTGTCTGTACATGCCCATGTCCTAATCTATGGAATTTAAAACTAGATTACTTTAGCTGGGAAGGAATTCCAAGGTGTGATTAAAGTAAATTTTTTCAGTTGGAAAGAGTTCCCTGGGTTTCTGGTGTGCCGTGTGCAAACAGGAGGATCCATGCAAGGGAAAGAGGGAGATGCAAGAGTCAGGGAAAAGGCAAGGGAACCAGAGGTCAAGGTGATGCAGAGAAAGCACTGAGCCAAACCATGCCGGTGACTCTTAGAAACAGGAAAATGTGGGCTGGAGAGATGGCTTAGCGGTTAAGGCACCTGCCTCCTAAGCCTAAGAACGCTGGGTCCAATCTCCAGGGTTCCAATCTCCAGGTCCCATGTTTAGCCAGATGCAAAGTGATGCAAGGGCGCAATGCCGCACATGACCACAAGGGGGCGGACATCTGGATTTCATTCCCAGCAGCTGAGAGGCTGCTGGCGCGCCCATCTCTATCTGTCTTCCTCTCCCTTTCTCTCAGTCTTTCTCTGTGCCTCTCTCCAAAAAAAAAAAAAAAAAAAAAAAAAAAAAAAAAAAAAAAAGAAAGAAAAAAAAGAAAAAAGAAAAGAAACTGGAAAATGTGAGGCTGCACAGTGTCCATAGAGTGCTGGAAGGATTGCTTTTCTGCTAACCCACTTTGGATTGCTAACCTCCAGAACTCTCAGATAAATAAATTGCACTGCCTCAAGCCACAATGTCCATGGTGATTGCTTTAGATACTGGAGCGACATTATGTTATCAACATGGCTTACGTATTCCTTCATGTTACAGCCACTATGGGTTTTCCTTCTTTGATTACAACACTTCATTTTATTTTATATGGATTTGAGGCAAGGTCCACTCTAACTAGACTGATCTGGAACTAACTCTGTAACCCAGGATGGCCTCGAACTCATGGTGATCCTTCTACCTCAGCCACCCCAGTGCTGGATTAAAGGCGTGAACCATGACACCTGGCTAACATATTTTTTTTAATCATTTTATTTATTTTTGGAGAGAGACACACAGAGATAGAAAGAGAGGGAGAGGAAGATAGAGATGGGTGCACCAGCAGTCTCTCAGCTGCTGTGAAGGAAATCCGGATGCATTCGCCCCCTTGTGGTCAAGTGCGGCATTGCACCCTTGCGTCACTTTGCATCTGGCTAAATGTGGGACCTGGAGATTGGAACCGCTGGAGATTGGAAACAGCGTTCTTAGCCTTAGCAGGCAGGCGCCTTAGCCACTAAGCCATCTCTCCAGCCCCTGGCTAACATTTTATTTTTGAAAATTCACAAACAGGACAAGACTAAAGAGAAAAACAACAACTTCTTTTATGAACACAATACATTTAAAATATCAGGGTTCAATGTGTTGAATGGACATTTGGAAATGAACATTTCCATCCTTCGTATAAGAAGTTGGACGTATATAACTCTTGGAAGCAATTACTAAATTTATTATTATAGCTCAATAAAAATAGACTCATTCAGTCAAGATTGACTGTTTGCCATTATGAAAACTTAGGTGGTATGCATTTATTAAAAGTGAACACTTTAATCAGGATATTTTGGCCCATTTTATTTGAAGAAATGGTTTGATAGTAAAATTTAATTGGCTGACGGGTCATTGTTAGTTTTAAAATCACCCTTAAATCAATAATAAAGTAATGTGCTGAAGATGAATGTAGGGATGGAGAAAAGGGATCTTTCAAGACAAGCTCTGAGGTCTATGAAATATCTCCAAAAAGAGCAGCCTTCCTTCAACGTCACAAACAGATTCTGAGTACGTGCGTAAGGCAAGGCTCTTTCTTCAGTTTGCACTAACTGGCCTTTACCTTTGAGGAACTCACCGTTTCTTTTCAGCGTTAGGTTTCGTACTTCCTCAAAGCCCTGAGCAGGTAGCGAGAACAGTGCTTTCCCCACAGGCGTGCATGCTTTAGGTCTCTCTGAAGTCTACGGGGCATATTTTACAGCTTGTTTTGAGAGTCCATCTCTGTCGACGCGGACAGTCAGAGGGTACTGCTTGTCTAAGCACTTGAAGAAGACGAGTAGCTGTCCTGGGTGCTGGGGGGTTGGGGGGCTCATATAGAGAAGAGAGGCTTATGACAAGGACAAGAAAAGCAGCCTTGGCTGGTTTTAAGTCTTGGGTTGACCTGGATTACCAGCGTTTTCTAAAATGATGCTATGCAGCTTTTGCAAAAAAAAAAAAAAAAAAAAAAAAAAAAAACAGCCTTGTCAGCAGTGAGGTGACCTCCACAGGCCGGATTCCCATGGCGTTTAGTCATCAAGCAGAAATTTCAAGGGCAGAAAGACAGCTCACTTTCCATTTTCCTGTCTTCAAATATAAACCATGCAGGTAAGCCATGAAGGAGAACGCAGGGCAGGAGGAAGGCCTTTAGCGGCACCTCTCTCTGAGCTGCACCCCACACAACTCCAGGGAAGCATACGCACATGCTATTCTGTACGTGAAGACTCCTGAGCTAAACAGGCTATTTTCTGGCTGGAAGTTGTGCAAGAAGAAGCATGGCCTTCATCATTTCTAATTTGTAGCCCTTCCTTGCACACCTACATTTTATGGTAAAACATGTATAATGCATTATTTAATCAAACCTTTTTTGAAAGGAAGACTCAGTTCTTTTGCACATATGAATTGGAGCCTATCTCTTCAAGTAACAATTAAAAAGTAAAATGAACAGACTCTGGCTGAAACCCATTCTAAAATTCATTATTCACTTCTCTGCCTTCTTAATCAAAGGACACAGAACCCAATTTAACCTTTTTTGATAATGACATGGATTTCATTATTATGAGTGATAATTATTCTTGGCTAGTGTGGCACAGAGACACCCTTAGGGATTGTCTTATATTGAGCTCAAATATGATGTGGCTTCACTGTATTTTTTTTTCCTACCTTGAATCAGGTCTTCACATTTTTTTATTGTTTCTCATCAGCATGATATGTTTTGACTGTCTTTTGTTCCCTATTCTCTTAGTAGCCAATCATCACCTCCTGGCCAATCAAAATGAGCTATCCTCATTGAGCCAAAGCTCAGACATACTTCAGAGTGGGTTTTAGAGCAATACTTCTCAAAGGTGAAAGAGCTTGTATAGATTGTGCCGTTCTGGCAAGGGCTCCAAATGTTATGTTTCGGACGAGATTCGAGGAGATGGATTGCTGCTGGTCCTTTGAACAGAGACTGGGAGCTAGTAGGAATGCACGGTTTTTGAACTGCATGCAAACTAACTATGAGGGACAGAGTAAGGGCTACTCTCCTACAGCAAGGAATGAGGGCCACTCTGATGTTCATAAACCCTAGAAAACAGATTGTAAACTAGCTACCTTCAAAATGACTTCCTTATCCACCTGCCCACCTGCTGGCACTACTGGGCAAGCATGCCCTTCCCTCCATGACTCCGGACATAATTGCTGTCTCTTTTATGGAGACTGAATCTTCCAACATGCTTACTATTATGTAGCTATGTCAAGTCCCGCACCTGAAAAGGAACCAAGTTTTACATCCTTGCCTTTCTCTTTGGCTATACCTTGCTCAGAAGTGCTTACTGAAGAAATGTGGACATGAAAGAATTAAAAGCTACACACTTCTTCCCATTTAATTTTCAATTCTTTGTTATGACATTTTATTAGACAGGTAATAAGGAGATGATTCTATATGATAAATTAATTTCTATTTATTTATTTATTTGAGAGCGAGATAGAGAGGGAGACAGAGAGAATGGGCATGCCAGGGCCTCCAGCCACTGCAAACGAACTCCAGATGCATGCACCACCTTGTGCGTTTGGCTTACATGGGTCCTGGGGAATTGAACCTGGATCCTTTAACTTTGCAGGCAAGTACTTTAACCGCTAAGCCATTCCTCCAGCCCAATGAATTAGTTTCTCATAACCTATATAGCTTTGTTTTACTAATGCCTTTTGTGTCTCAGTGCTTTACATATCCTTTCTGAATTACTCCCTAAACCTAACAAAATATATGCACATGTGCGTGCATCTATACACACACACGCACACATCTGAACATATCATCTTCACATTCTGAAACATGATTTCAAGAAAAGGTCTGACCTAATTTATACTAAAACACAAATAACTATGGTTTAAAGAAAAATTCGTTAACTCCATTTCCGAATATTTTAACAAAAATAACAGCCTATAGTGGAATATAGTGAATGAGGTTGTTGAGGAATGCTTTTGGGCTTTAAAAGGTAAAGTAAAGAAACATTTCAATAGAGGACTCAGAATGTCAGCATCACGTTATTAGTGGTGAACTCCTAACTTGTTGCTGGTCCATAGCTTTCTTGCGCCAGTGCTGGAGTCCCTTCATTGTGACAAACCGCTTTCAGCTAGAAGTCAAGAATGAACGAGTACAGAAAACGCCCATGGAAGTGCACTCTACAGAATCAGTCAACGCGAAGGCAGGGAAAGCACAAAGATCAATGTGGCAGCTTGTGGGGATCTACACTGTCCTTTTATTCTGCATGGCAGACATGATTTATCAGCATTCAGGGAGAAAAAAGAAACACTTAATTTCCACTCAACATCTGTGTAATGAAAAGAAATGGAAATTTCTTAGACAAATATTTAGGTCCCTTTTATCAATGAAGACAGACATAGTGCCTGTTTTTGGGTTAATGGAATACACTATCCATTTACATATTTAATCCAGCACACCAACCTGCTACTTATCTCATACTTTCAATTATTGTTTTATTTTTAAAGTTTTTTTTAGAGAGATAGTGAGAGAGAGAGAGAGAATTGGCATGCCAGGGCCTCAGCCACTGCAATTGAACTCCAGATGCTTGCGCCACCTAGTGGACATGTGTGACCTTGCACTTGCCTCACCTTTGCACACATCTGCATTACATGGGAACTGGAGAGTTGAACATGGGTCCTTAGGCTTCACAGGCAAGTGCCTTTAACCACTAAGCCATCTCTCCAGCCTTCATACTTTTAGTTAAATCTGTGTTTATCAACATAGAATTCTGAATATAATCCACCACAGGTGCCCCAAGATGTCACAAGGTAGAGCCACAAGAACTTGGCTAAGGCTTGAACATTCTTGGGAATAATAGAAAATAAGAAGGAAATGACTGTAGTTATTATCACACCGAGCTGGAGACAGTCCACCCAACTGCAGGGTACCAATGTGATGAAAACCACACAGAGCATGTATGCATTTGTCTCTCCTGCTCCTCCAGATTGTTCATTATGAAACATCTGGAAATCGCTTAGAAATGGGAGCATAGAGCCAGCAAACAAGATATTCTAGAGCCATGATGTGCTGTGGCTGGGATGCAGGGCAGATAGCTACAAAGTGAAGTTCCTCTGTTTGCTTTCTCCGTCGTTATAGGGTTGGTCAATTGTGAAAGGCACTGGTTCCTGGATGCAGATAAGATTAAAGTCATCAAATTGTGACTTTCTTCTCACAAACAAACAAACACTTTTTTTTTTTTTTTGTTTTTGTGTTTGTTTTTTGTTTTTTATTCAAGGTAGCGTCTCACTCTAGCTCAGGCTGACCTGGAATTCACTATGTAGTCTTGGGGTGGCCTTGAACTCACAGCGATTCTCCAACCTCTGCCTCTGGAGTGCTGGAATTAAAGGTGTGTACCACCACGCCCGGCTCAAACAAACACTTTTGCTAGAAAGAAAGACAGAGTCAGGCCCAGCCTGGCAGTGCCTTACACAGGTCACTGCAAGCCCAGCCTTTGCAGCCACAGGGAATTGGGTTTTGTCCCTACACCAAGAAATGTCTAACTTCTGTGTCCTTACCACAATGTGGAAAGAAATGTCTACCTCATGGAGAGGTGACAGGGTAAATAAAATAACATTTATGGATTGCTTAACAAAATTGCTGCTTAATAAATAGTTATCACCATTTCAGACAGATAACCATATTCCAGTATAAATTTTATGATTTCCTTCAGTATGGATGAAAATTAAGGGGATGAATTGGATGCATAGAAAATATCTATAATCACCAGAGGCTTAAATGAATTAAAAGATGCAAAGTACTTAAAGGGGTGCTATAAAACAGAAAGCTATTATCACAGAGAGACGGTTAATGTAGTTAACATAGACTCTGGGGACTGGAGGAATGGCACAGGCAGCAGAGCACTTGTCATGCTGGCATGAGGACCTACACAACACACACAAGTGCCAAGAGTGGTGGTGCAGGTGTGTAACACCAGCACCCTAGAGGCAGGAAAAGGCAGATATATAGGACAAGCTGGCCTATGTGAATCAGTGAGCTCAGGATTCAGGGAGAGCCATTGCCTCAAAAAATAAGGCACACTGGGCTGGAGAGATGGCTGAGTGGTTAAGGCGCCTGCCTCCTAAGCCTAAGAACGCTGGTTCCAATCTCCAGGTCCCACGTTTAGCCAGGTGCAAAGTGACACAAGGGCGCAATGCCGCACTTGACCACAAGGGGGCGCACGCATCTGGATTTCATTCACAGCAGCTGAGAGGCTGCTGGCGCGTCCATCTCTATCTGTCTTCCTCTCTCTTTCTCTTTGTCTCTCTCTGTGTCTCTCTCCAAAAATAATAATAATATTAATAATAATTATAATAATAATAATAAGGCACACAGCTATTGAGGAAGATGTGCCATGTCAATCTTTCATCTCTACCCACATAAACTCATGCACATGAACTCACTCATACACATACAAACACACATGCACATGCAGGACACAGAGATACACATGACAAAAAAGAAAGAGAGAGAGAGAGAAGATAGAATCTTGGTCCATTATTTACTATTTCTTTCCTACTGCTGACTAGCTTTGTACTTTGAACAAGTCACTGAAACTTTCAGCCCCAGTTTCCTCACCTGTAAAAGAAGAATAACAAATCTAGCAGTCATTTATTAGGTTGTTAAAGTAAGGTGATAGGGGTAAAGAAGATAGTGACACGCCATGCTCTCTTCAAGTTTCAACACATTCTCTTATAGCACCCCCGCAGCTGCTGATAGATCCTGGAGTGAATGCCAGCCGCCCCCACTCCTCATGGCTTTGCCAAAACCCTTCTCTTGAGTGTGGACAGGACTCCTGACTTGCTTCTGGTTAGTCTTAAAGGTCAACGTATCACCTCCTTGGTCAGGTTACACTGTGAAGACAGTCTGGGGAGAATGGAGAGGCGAGTTCTCTCCTGGCCTCGAGGTAGCAAGCTGCTGAGACAGCCGTGGGGCTGGTGAAGAGCGTCACGTGGGAGGAACCGTGGAGAGTCTGTAGGCTTTGCGGGCCTCGGGTCTCTGACACAAAGAACTGAGTTCTGCAAAACCACGCGAGTTTGGAAAAGGAAAGGAGTCCACACTGTGACAACAGTCTCCCAGGACTGCAAGAGATAACAAGTGTGTGTGTTGTGCATGCATTACCAAAAGTTTGCTGTGATTTTCATCACAAGAGACTCAATATACATACTTCCTTATAAAATTCAAAGAGAAGAAAGCGAAACTGACTACACATGTATTATCTACGGGTCAAGTACAGGATGAAGACCCTTGGCTTAATCAAAGTCACTCTAAGCATATTGCAAAATACACTGAGAATGGCAAGATCTACCTCTGGGATGGACCCCCATTCTGGACTTCATTTACATCTCAGCTTTCACGAACAGCATGAGTGTTGGGATATCTTCCCACTTCTGATTCCAGTTCAGAATTTTAGCAAGTAGATATTTTCGAAAGCCATTTTGAAAGTAGAACTGGAAGAATGAACTATTTGTACTTTGCTAACAAAACTCATCCTGCCTGACTGGCTTTGTGACGACTTTTATCATCCTTTCAGTTTTGTCTGCCCTTCCGGAGAACCGATGAGGAGTGAAGGGGTTTGAACCCTGCTCTTGGCTAGGCTTGTGGTTGGCTGTCTGGCTAAGCACAAAGGTAAGACACGTTGGTTCTGGGGAAAAAGAAGATGAATAGTAAGTAAAAATGAAGTTCTAGGAAAAGTTCGTAGGGCAGAGTAGGTTTAAATGACATGACAAGCTCCTCTGGAAAGCAACGGGAATCTGGTCAAAGACTTACAAAGGCCCAGTCCTGCCCAGCAACAGAAACCATTTCATGCTTCATTTTAAAGCATGAGCCTCCTTATGTTTCAGAGGTTGGAACAGGAGATCTATGGACTTTGAGGACTGGAAAGTAAATTTTGTATTCTCTTTTAGTCAAATGCTGTGTACTAATTGTGACTTTTAGAGTATTGCAAAGGAAATAAGTCAGTAGGGGGAGGACCCAGGCACTGCCCACTGATATTTGTAATGGGTACAGGATGGGCTCTTTGCAGAAACATCATGTGGCCACACATTTCCTGCCTCTCTTTCTGATCCAACTCTTAATTTATGCATGAGTGATCGGAGGCTTGAGGAAGAGAAATGGCTTGTTAAGATTATACAGCTAGTTGCTTTCGACTTTGGAACATAATTACAAAAGGCAATTCGTACGTTTGCTTATTTCTGTTAAGTATCTCGATTCATAATGCTAAACACGAATCTTTGCTACTTCAAAAGCTGTTTTATTTCTTAAATTTGTGTTGTCTGTTACATTTTGCCAGTGCAAGGAAATGAGTGTCTAATCTTGTCGATTTAATATTTCCTCTCAATTCCTGCTATATCCACTCCACTTTATCATAAAGTTGATACAATCTACCACCAACCTCCCAGAAACTACGAAGCAGTAGCTCAAAGCCATTTGCAAAATATTCAGTATGAACTGACTCAGGAACCCTTCCTGAGAACAGCATGTCTTACACTCAGTTCTCCCAAGTCTCTTGGAAATTTCAAATGGTGATTACTACTTTATATCCTTTTTATTTAAATTTTTATTTATTTGCATGTAGAGAGAGAGAGAGAGAGAAAGAGAGAGGGAGGGAGGGAAGGAGGAAGGGAAAGAGGGAGGGAGACAATGAGAGAGAGAGAGAGAAGGGATGCATCAGGGCTTCTAGCCGCTACAAACAAACTTCAGATGCATGCATCACTTTTGTGCATCTGGTTTATTTGGGCACTGGGGAATTGAACCCTGGCCATGAGGCTTTGCAAGTGAGTTTCTTTAACCACTTAGCCATTTCTCCAGCCCCTATTTTACATTATTGTTAAAAGAAAATTCCAGACCAGGTGCTGGAGTGATTGCTCAGTGGGTAAGGTGCTTGCCTGCAAAACCTAACTACCCAAGTTTGAGGTTCCAGTCTCCAGTACACACGTAAAGCCAGATACACAAAGTGGAACATGATTCTGTAGTTTGTTTGCAGTAGCTAGAAGCCCTGGTTCACCAATTCATTCATTCATTTTCTCTCCTTGAAAACAAATAAATAAAATATTTTTTAAAAACTTAAAAAAATACAGACCATAACAAAATGGTCTTTTAGGATCACATCTAATATATATATATATATTTCCAAAATTCCCTGAGAACCACAGAGAAACTTCTGGATCAAGTGCCTTCAAGTGATCCCAGAAAGAATCTCAAAGATGTAATATTTTGCTTGTGTTTGACTGAAAAGACACTCACTTCCATTTAGAAGTAATTTCTCACAATAGAAATCAAATTAGAGGGCTGGAGAGATGGCTTAGCAGTTAAGACGCTTGTCTGAGAAATCCAAGGACCTAGGTCAACTCCCCAGAACCCACATAAGCCAGATGCACATGGTGGCACATGCATCTGAAGATGGTTTGCAGTGGCCGGAAGCATTAGTGCACCCATTCTCTCTCTAATAAACGAGTAAATAAATTTAAAATAAAATTAAAACCTGACCCTTTAAAAAATGAAATTGGAGAGCTAGAAATGTATAATGTTCGCACAATGTATTAAGTATTATCTCTTGAGGTATAAAATAATAAAAGCCACAGGGTTCTGAAAAGGTAGGTGGATTGGACCTCAAAACACTGCTAGTGTCAAAAAGTTAATGTTGGTGGTGAGTCAGTGGTAGAAGATGTTGGAGACAGAGGTAGGCAGGGGTGAGAAGATAATAAGTGTCTTGTCCCTTATTTTAAGGAACACAGCGAGTCTTAGTGTTTTTAGGATGAAAGTTGAAGGATCAACAGACATTTTAGAAATTCCTGTGGAGGTGGGGAAACGTTTTTGCTAAGTGACTCTTCAAACTATAATGAATAATTACTGTCCTCCATACACGTTTGTCATTTTATGATATATTAATTTCTCAGAATGTACAAGCACATATATGCAAACATCCAATAAAATATTCAAAAACTGTGAAAATAACCAGTATTCTTTGTGCCCATCTGCATGTGATTCTTTGGGTTTCACAGATTATTTTTCTATTTGACAGTTGCTGATTTCCATGAATCTTTTTGTCATACCAGACTCTATTGTTGCAAAAATGGAATTTTAATATTAAATCTCATGTTGTTCGTTTATATTTTTCTCTCTGTATATTAATAAAAGTCTTCAATAATATCTCTTTATAACCCTCCTTTTCTACCTCTCTTTGCCTCACAAATCAATAATTTCAAAATAGGTTGTGCTAACGCATACTGTTTGTAGTTATAATGTGTCTAATTTGACACTGAATTATAGTCTAGTCAGAGAACATTATGTGCAGAATTTCCGTCATCTTCTACCTCCCAAACACTGTGGCTGATTATCCTTATTCATTTACTCTTTGCCATATGCATTCAGTTCAAGTGCAAATTAAAATAGCTTCCCTCTCTTCAGGAGAGATGACAGAGGCTATAGGTAATTGCTCATCTCATCGCTAAACCTGAGAACTTTTTCCAAGTTCCATAGATGGTGTTATAATGAGCTGATTGTTTCAATCTTGCTTCATGAGGACATCATAGTTAAGAATACAGAGGGGCAGTCCGTTGTCCTACAGAGAGGCAATAACCGACAGAATTCAAAGAAATAAATGTTATCTGAAATCACTATTGTTTTCCACTTCAGTCTTAAAGATTTTAAATTTATTATGCCAAGAAAGTATACTGTGAAGAAAGTAAGGAATTGCCAAATGCCAAATAAGTAATTTTTATAATATATTATTGCATGCCAAACAATAGTAGGCAATTGAAAGCAAGCAGAACTTTATCTAACTGAATGCTATGCAGAACACAGATATGGTACCAGATAGAAGCAGAGAAGAAAATTATCTTGAAGAGCTGGGTTGTTCCTCAAATGTGAGAACTCGATTCCAAATACACACGAGGATGGCTATGTGCTCCCGCTCTGAAACAGCTCTGGGTCTTTTGCTCATGTGTGCTCAGGGGAGGTGTGGCAATCAGAGGACAGGATCGGATGTCATACCTTGCCTTCCACCATGTTTCAGGCAGTGTTCATGAAGCTTGCTGGCCCTCGAACTTCCAGGTGATACTCTGGTCTCTACCTCCCATCTCCCTGCAGGTGTGTGCTGGGATTACAGACACTCATTACAGGGTCAAGCTTTAACTGGCTCTGGAGATTCAAACTCGTGTACTTATGCTTGCGTGGCAAGTGCTTTATCTGCTGAGCCATCTCCTCAGGGCCAATCTTTTCCTCTTTTTGTTAGCTCACTGTTTTCCCATGGAAGATTAAGAGTACTGAATACCTGGGCTGTTATGCGATTCTCCTCACTGTGGCACCAATGCTGGAGGCAGTACACGACTGAAGACATTGTCCATATTACACTGTGCCTTCCTCCTTCCCTCTTTCTAACCCTCCCTCCCTCTGTTCCCCTCTCTCCCACTCCATCTTTCTTTCCTTGCTTCCTCCCATTTTCTTCTTTTTCTTTTGTTTTATGAGACAGTCTTTTTTTTTGTGGCCCAAGCTGGTCTCGAATCCTGATCCTCGTCCCTCCTTAGTGCTGAGTTTACCGATGTTCATTCACCACCATATTCAGTTTCTGAGCAAATCCCTTTACACTCATTCCTACTAAGAACAAAATAAAAAATTGAAAGAAAGAAACTAACTGAACAAGACACCCTTTTAGAGTTTCTCATGACGTGCCAAGTTACTGTCTAACCCAAACTTCTTCATCTAATCTCCCTCAGGATATAATACTGAAAAGCACTTTGAGCAGTGTACGTTTCTACAGCCCAAGCCTTGGCTTAGCTAAAGTCTCTGCCTGGGACAATTATCTATAAGCCTCCACTTGCTAGGGCACTGCCCAGCCAGTCCCAGCAGTTTATCACAGCTTGAAATGTTGGTTTCATTGGATTCCATTTTCAAATGAATATTTTCTTGAATATACCATGGGAGTCTGTCTGAGCTATGAAACTAGACAAGAAATACAGGTGGAATGATTCTGGAATCATAGATTCATATATTTGGCCTTGTCAGTGACTAGTTTTGTTCTTAAGGCAAAAATGGGTGACTTCTCAGTAAATGCTGATGGCCACAGGGCTCCCCCAGCCCACCTCATTTCTGTCTGACTCCTCCCTCTGTTCTCCGCACTCACCAGCACTGCCTGAATCCTGCCGTGTGGTGGTGGTGCTCCCGCTGCCTGCTTTCCCCATGGACTTCTCCTTGTTCTCATTTCATTGCCTCCTCATGAACTGCTGCAGTTCCCCATTAGCTATGGCTCAAGCTCCAGGCTCGCCATGCTTAGACCATTCTGTTTTCCCTGCCCATGCCATTTTCCCAAAGTAGAACTCTAATCTTTCCATTCCTTGAATTACAAAGTGGCTCTCTCATGCCTGCAGACTGAGTCCATTCACCTTTGCAGGTTTTCTGTCATTTGTCTACCATCTGCCTTCATGAACCTGAGGCACATGCCAACCTGTCTCTCAATTACTGTGTGAGATTCTCCACCCTTTCCCGGTCATATGCTCAGCTTTTCAAAAAAAAAAAAAAAAAAAACACCAAGAAAATGTATTGCTTTGCGAATAATATTTCAAGTATATACTTTTAGTTCTTGCAGCACATTTATTGTATTGCTAAAAGTAAGCTAATTCACGCATGATGACTCGTACACAACAAACACTTTTTTCATGATTAAAAGCGGCATGGGGCTCACATATTATTATTTTCTTGTTTCTGGAGTTGGACCTTTCACAATCTAGGTAACGGCTACACAATACAAGTTTATTAAATGTATAAAAAGGACAGAACTTGCTGAGGGTCAGCAGAGGCAAACAACGGATTAGGCTACGTAAAGCTTTAAGGGTACTTGAGTAGAAGGCAGATGGGCCTTTACAGAGAATACTAAAGGGGATTTCTGCCTTCTGCAGTTAGTGGGTCTGCTGGACTGCAAAGTCTTTGACAACTTTAAGATTCTGTGCTACCTTGGGAAAACCATGAGTAATTTACCCTAAATGTGAAAACCCTATGAAAGAACATAGTGGAATACTGGCATAGGTCTCTCCACATCCAGAGTCAAAACTCAAACTATGTCAGCTGTGAAGTTGGGGGCTCTCCTGAAGAAAATAAAAGCATTTTTAGCTGTATCTCAAATATCTTCATTTTATTGAGTCAAAATAGTGTATTATCCTAATGGAGTACAATTTTGTGTTTTATACACACATACACACACACACACACATATATATATATAAAACATACATATACATAATATACATATATATGTCTGTGTGTATGTGTGTGTATACTTGTGAATATATAAATATTCAGGGTTATAAATTTTTGGGCTGATTTATCCGAGACTCTTCCTTCTCCCCCTCCCTCTCTGTCCGTGTGTGTTCGTGTGCCATACACGTGTGTGCATGTGAATGCCCATGCCGATGTGTTTACACGTGTGTGTATGCATCTGTCAAAGCCAGAGGACAATCTTGGATTTTGCCTCTCACGTGTTATTCACCTTTATTCGATAACGTCTCTCATTGGCCTGGAGCTTTCTAATTGGGACAGTGAGCCCCAGGATCTGCCTGTCTCAACCTTCCCCTCTCTGGGATTACAAGCATGAGCCACCTCTTATCTACTTGGCCATGTCCCCAGCTTTACCCCCAGAAGACACTTTATCTTGTGGGAAATGTTACTGCAATTCCCAGTGTCATCAAGTACAATGTAAAAATTCAGTGCTATCATTTGGTTATGGAGTGTTCTTCAGCAGTTCATGATTTGGGAAGTTAATTTCTAGTTATGTAATTTAGAAAATGGAACCTTTAAGAAGCAGAATCCACGGCAAGGCAAGGTGGGACAGTTCTCTTGTGTGCTCACAGGAGTGAGTTATTATAAGAGAACGTTACTAGCCTCTCCTGTTTTCTGGCTTCCTGTTTTCCCATCCCATCCTTCACTCTCACATGTTATCCCCACCATAATACCATCTGCCATGTGACACAGCCAAGGTGTCCCTCATCAGAGTTTAGTCAATGTTAGCACCATACCTTTCAACATTTGAAACTATAAGTTAAATTAACCTGTCAATGAAATGTTCTGCCTCATATATATTATTATAACAAAAGAAGCATCCCAGTATGTTCACCACTCCCACCAATCAATTCTATCTTCTTTACGAAACTTAGATGTTAATTCCAAGAACTCTATTCTAAGATCTGGTAAAAACAAAATCCATCTCTTATTTGTAGAACTACCATCAAGGAAATCGAGAAGACTATTCAGAAATCAAGAAACTTCCTGCTGTGATATGTTTCTCAGGTACATAGATATCCTTCAAAAGAGATTCATTGTTTTAAAATATTTTTATTTATTATTTATTTATTATTATTATTTATTAAATAAAATATTATTTATGTTATTTATTTGGGAGAAGCAGAGAGGGAGAGAGATAGAGAGAGAGAATGGGTGTACCAGGGCCTTCAGCCACTGCAAACAGACTCCAGATGTAAGCATCATCTTGCACATCTGGCTTACATGGGTCCTGGGGAATTGAACCTAGGTCTTTTGGCTTTGTAGGTAAAGGCCTTAACTGCCAAGTTGTCTCATCAATGTCTTAAACAACATTGTGCAGGCAAATGATTTTCTAACTGAGTTGGATTAGAATGACACAACTGTTACATAAAGTCATTGGTCCCACCATTATTTAGGTGGAAAGAACATAAATTTAGTAGTGAGGAAAAACTTTGAGAACTTAATTCTGACCCAGGTTCTTTATGTTCTGGGTAACTTGTTTACTGTAGATGTACAAAGGGCCATGTGTAGCAATTATGAGGAAGTATAGAAAGTTGAGAAGTCAAAACTTCTCCCTATGAAAGGCTAGAAAGTGACTATGAACACCATGCAAGATATTTACATTAACTATTAACTATGGTTGATTGGTGAAAACCTTTCTTTATGGAATCTGAAGTGTCCTGTGTAAATCAATATAATTGGAGATTAAGCTTTTAAAGCACTGACTATGCAGGAGAGGAAAAAGGAACTTTGGAACTTTTGTTCTGCTGTGCTTAATACTCAAAAATGTTCCATCTCAAGCAAGTTTTTTCTTCATAACTAGTTATAATAATACTAGAATGAATATATTTATGTATATATACATATATACATACATACATACATACATACATACATACATACACACACACACACACACACACACACACATACATGGTTGTGGTTGGTGTTGCAAATTTTATTCATAAAGTACTTAAAAGAGTCAATGCACTGGGCTTAGCAGTTGTGGTAGTTTGAATAGATGGCCCCAATATATTCAGTGTTTTATTAGTTTGTTGTTTGCATCTGCAGCCACCTGGCTGGAGGCAATGTCACTGGGCGGATCTTAAGGTGTGGTGGTGGGTTTGAGATTCCATTGTAAAGATATGCAAAGTGTGCCCAGTGGGAGTTCCTGAGGTGTGCTGTGCTGTGTGGCTGGTGGCTTTTTCTCTCTTGCCTGGTCCTGTAAGAGCAGGCCAGCTTCTCCTGCCATTATGGAACCTCCCCTGGATCTGTAAGCTACAATAAATACCCCTTCCTCCATAACTGTGCCTGGTCTGGAAGTCCATCTCAGTGAACCTGAAGCTGTCTGCTACAGCAGTTAAGGCACTAACCTGTGAAGCCTAAGTATCCAGGTTTGGTTCTCCAGGTCCCATGTAAGTCACATGCACAAAGTGGTGCATGCATCTGGAGTTTGTTTGCAGTGGCTGGAGGCCCAGGTGCACTCATTCTCTGTTTCTCTCTCTCTCTCTCTCTCTTTAATAAATAAAAATAAATGTTTAAAATGCTTATAAAAATTTTAAAAAATGAGTCAATGCATGTCTTCAAAAAAAAGTTAATAACATAAAATAGCAAGCAAATTAAACCCCTGATGGCTTCAGTCAATAACCTATAGCTATGACTATTTTCCCCCAAATGTTTAATTAACAATGGTGATAATCTAGAGATCCTCAAAAGAGATTTTTATAAGCTTGTGGCTGGAAGAGGGGCCACTGTTTTTAAGGATGCTATTGCCACAGTCTCTGCAGTCAGTAATATAGAAGTTTTTTTCTGAAGACCTAAGAGAGAGAAGAATTTCTAGGATCACACATGGAGAGCATTAAAGATGGAATCCTCCAGTTCCCCTACTCAGTCAATTATAAAAGGGCTAGAGGCATAGTGACTATGTGCCTCAAGCCTAAAAAAAAAAACCATAATAACTTGTTTGAAATGTATGCACTGGAGGGAGGTTCCCCGCCTTGATTTTAGTGCTTCTCCAGCCAACACAAGCTGTCCTTAGTGGCTTTCTCACAAATTCCCTGCGCAGCTTCTTCCTTTAGAAGTGTAAAAAAAAAAAAAAAAAAAAAAAAAAATTTCAAGAAATTTATGCCTGCATAGAGAAATTTGCTATTGTATACAATTAGCATATTTACTAAGGTTTGTCATTACCTTGGTAATTAAATTCATACAAAGAGAGAGACATATCCAATTCAAGAAAATTACACAGTACAGTAATACAGTCATAACGGTCGCTTGACAATTATTAAAATATACCAAATTCGTCCTTACAGTAGAAGTATTCAACAGAGTAGCTTCTGAATATGATTACTGCTGTGCTTTCTACTTAAATGTTTTTTCTGCACAGAAGATTATAATTACATTTGCATAACTACTATAATCAATCTAGAATTATGGCTTAAATTTTTATTCTGTAAATCACTATTCTTTCTAAGACTTCAGGAGTTCTGAGGCATAATGCGGGCTCATGGACTAGTGGATTAAATATATTTTTGTAACCTCTTACATGAACAAGTTATTCTAGGAGCATGTAGACAATAAGACTACATTGTATAATTTCTGTCTTGAAAGAGACTACACTCTAATTTATCAAATACATGTTATATAAAGCAAAACAAAATAAACATGCAGGCAAAAACTTACTCAAATTGCAAACTGAGAATTGCACATGATATTCACGCTAAACAAACTCGTTGGAAAGTTAAACAATAATCTCTACATTTAGCATGCCCTGTACTTACTGAGGTCAGCTGGGATGGCCGAGTTAATTTCTGTCCCATCTTGGGACCATAAACCAGCAATTACTCTAGAATGTTCTGCTTTACTCCTACTAAATTCAATAGGCTTCTTTGGGAACCTGATGGCTTAAGAATATCTTTTAAAAATCTGAGTCAGATCTGATGAAAGTAATAAGCACACACCAAAACAAGAATCTGCCACCAGTTTTCTTGAAAAATGGAGTAAAAGAAATTTCTTTATGCGAACTTTCATCTGGTCAGCCTGCTGATAACACAAGACCCCCATAGATGGTTTCTGTGCAGGTCATGTCATAGGAGGGCAGATGGAGGTCTAAGCATGAGGTGTTCTATTCTAAAGTCCAATTTTATCTCTGGTCCTCCTGCAAGGTGTTTTTGGTTACCAAGACAAACTCCTCAAGGAAATGACATCTCCAGGGACCAGACCAAAACAAAGTAAACTCTTTAATAGCATTGACAATATATACTTACTGAGAGGCAAACTATGAAGTCACTATAAGAAGATACTGGAGCATTTCTCTAACACAAAATGTCAAGATTATATCCATTCATAAAGATGTTAAGCCTAATTCAATTTTTCTCAATTTTTCTACTCTGAAAGTTTTGTAGTTGAACTAACTACTTCACAGGAACTCTGTTAATGACCAATTAATTCAGATAGTAAGATATATAGAAATAAACGTGTTCGATGGGCAACAGCAAGGGCCACATGGATACCCAACGGTATCCTGAGTTTAACAGAAATTGAGATGAGTGAAGGACAGACATTAAGGTGGCAGTAGAATTTGGATATTCTACAAATGCTCACTCCTGCTTGTCTATGAGCTTGGGTGATGCCCACCATGAATAACCGAGCCTAGCAGGCAGCTGTACTTGTATATACACATTTTGTAAAAATAGGTTTTTGCTTCATTACGTAGCAGCTGGTCCAGATTTCCCAGCTGCAAGAAAGCATAACGTGCTTTAGGCATAGACTCAACATTCATCCCAACATGTGTGAATCTAGACCAAGAATATTCTCAAGATTTCCTTCCTTCAAAAAGAAGACGACTTTTACTTTGTGGGAAAACATAGAAAAGCAGACAGAGCCCTAGAAAGTTGGAAGTGGATGGATATTAAACACATCCTAATATTTCCTTTTGTTTCTTCTCATTTTACATGCATAAAACCTGACACTTAAAGAAATGAACACACTTAGCCATGATCACATAGCTGGCCAAGGCATTTCTGGCTCTAGAGCTAAATCATTTTCCATTGTGTAACACAAAGTTTGAATAACTATGCTCACATGATAGGTACTTGAGATAGATACATAATGGCCCAGGATGAACAGAATGTGTGGGGTTTTACTATGGTTAAAAGTATCTGGAGTCTTTTAAGCTCATCGTACTGATAAAACCTATAGTAGTATATGGAAAACCCACAATGTTCCATATTTAAAATGGAAACTTTGCTCATAAAAAATAGTACCATCTATTTTCTGATCAAAGAATGAGCATAAATTATTATATGAATGAAAATACATAAGAATTAACCATGCAATTTTTCTTTTGCAGTATATTTTATTAACTCAAATTGTATATGTTTCTTTAATCTGATACTTAAATTTAGGTTGTGAATTAACATATTCATGGAACAAATATGTTTGTTCCTATTCTTGTTTAAGACAAATACATTATAATTCATGTAAAAACATGAATTATGATGACAATTCTTCACTAATTATATCATTATGTGTAAGTTACAGGCTATTTCTGACTTATAGTTACTTTTTAAAAAGTAGGGGTTTGGGGCTGGAGAGATGGCTTAGTGGTTAAGGCGCCTGCCTGCTATGCCTAAGAACCCGGTTCCAATCTCCAGGTCCCACGTTTAGCCAGATGCAAAGGTGATGCAAGGGCGCAATGCCACACTTGCCCACAAGGGGGCGCACACATCTGGATTTCATTCACAGCAGCTGAGAGAATGCTTGCACGCCCATCTCTTATCTGTCCCCCTCTCCCTCTCTGTCTGTCTCTCTCTGTGTCTCTCTTCAAAAATAAATAAAAATAACTTTTTTGAAAAAGTAGGGGTTTGTATAATCATTTGAAATATTTTATCAGTAAAGACCTTTCTACCTCCATTTATCTTATAGGTCATGTGATAATTCTTAACCAGAGAAACGGTCTTTATCCAGATATGCTATGTTGAATTCCACATTATTCTGACTATAGTAGTATATATAAGTATTGACTCATCTATTTAGCCATTGAAAAATAAAATTCTATTTCAGATTGAACTCTCTGCTGTAGCCATACATAGTGTTACCACTAAAAATATAGAGAATTTAGCATAATATCAATTAGAAAAGCCTATCTCTTCTTATCAATGTACCTAGTACAAAGTCGTTTTCATTTGACTCTTTTTTTTTTTTTTTTTTGGAGAGAGACAGAGAGAGAGGAAGAGGCAGAGAGAGAGAGAGAGAGAGAGAGAGAGAGAGAGAATGGGCGCACTAGCAGCCTCTCAATCACTGTGAACGAACTCCAGATGTTTGCGCCCTCTTGTGGGCAAGTGTGGCATTGCGCCCTTGCATCACTTTGCATATGGCTAAATGTGGGACCTGGAGATTGGAACTGGCATTCTTAGGCTTAGCGGGCAGGCGCCTTAACCGCTAAGCCATCTCTCCATTCCTTAACTATTTTTTTTTTTTCAGTTAGCCAATGAGATGGAGTGGGTTTAGGCCAACATGGTACTCTTGAGTGGAACTTTAATGTGTGTACTTATCCTGCTTCACTGTGGTACATGCTGGGATTGGAAAGGGCTGTTGATCCCTTTTCCCATGAAGAACACTTTCTTGGGATCCAATCTAAAAACAAATGACCTCCTCTGCAAAGCCATTAGCTATCCCTCTAACAAGTCACTCATGGCATCACTTCAATATCTAAAAAAAACAACAACAACAATCCTGGCTTCAGTTTCATTGAGTTTTGTGTCTCCTTAAAAGCATTCGAATATCAAATCTTTGAAGTAAATACTCCAAAGGTGGAGAGGTTTTCCTTCTCCTTCCTTCTCCTTCTGTTCCTCCTCTCCTCCTCCTCCTCCTTCTTCTTTTTTGGTTTAATACAAATAGGTAGAACACCCTGGGAATATTTCTCATTGCATTTTATGGGTTCAACAGTCTACAAATGGTATTATTGGTTTTTAAAGCCTTTAAGTTGAATAATCTCTATAGGATGAATCTAATTAGATCACTTGAATGGTATGTCTTGTATCTAGAGTCAAAGAAGTCTGTTTTATTCAGCCTTATTGCTTTTATCCTGATGTCCTATGCCTTAACACCACATAAGAAATTGATAAAATTCCACAGAACAAGTAAAAAACGTAAGCACTTCAAGCCATACATGTATTTACGAAAGGCCTCATGCAAGAAGGAGGTTACAGCATTTATTAGGTATACTGATATCTGTGCCACTGTTTCGGTTTCTTAGAATCTGCCAAACCCAGATTTGGAACCACTGGGCTAAATGATTTACAAAGTTCAATATAGTTCCATACAGCAACAACAAAAGTTTAATGACGGATTTTCAATTTGGGCAGATTTATAAATGCATACAGACATTCTTGGGATGGAGAGATGGCTTGGTGGTTAAGGCACCTGCCTGCCAAGCCTAAGAACACTGGTTCCAATCTCCAGGTCCCACGTTTAGCCAGATGCAAAAAGTGACGCAAGGGTGCAATGCCACACTTGCCCACAAGGGGTTAATACATCTGGAGTTTGTTCACAGTGGCTGAGAGGCCACTGGTGCACCCATTCTCTCTCTCTCTCTCCCCCCCAAACAAAAAAAAAGAAGAAAAAGAAAGACATTCTCTTACTCTGAGATAAAGCAAACAAACATGAAGAAGAAATTAACACAACTTGTACATTATTTTTTTAATATTTATTTAATTATTTATTTAGGAGCAAGATAGACAGATTGATAGAGAGGGAGGGAGAGACAATGAGAATGGGTGCACCAGGGCCTCCAGCCACTGCAAAGGAACTCCATACATATGAGCCAACATGTGCATCTGGCTTGCATGGATCCTGGGGAATTGAACCTGGTTCCTTTGGCTTTGTGAGGAGGTTCCTTAACTGCTAAGCCATCCCTCCAGCCCCCTTGTACACTAATTTGACAGAGGAATTGAAGAGTAGTATAACAGTGGAATGTTACAGACAGGTGAGTGAGTTAGGAAAGAAAATTCAGGAGCGCTTAAATCAAAAGAACTGATGGGTCAGCTATTAGGAGCATGATGTACCAGTGGTAGAAATGAAATACTGAAGCTTTAATAGCAGACGCTGTAGCATGTGTCCAGTGTTTGGATAAAGACAAAAAGGAATGAAAATGGGTATATTGCTGTTACAGCTAAGTAGATAGTGTTAAGTATTTGTGAGGACATTCAGAGTGAATGAGTAGGCATGATTCCTTTAGCAAGAATAATAACACTAAAATGATATAGGCTGGGCTGGTGAGATGGTTTAGTGGTTAAGGTGCTTGCTTGTGAAGCCTAAGGACCCATGTTCTACTCTCCAGTTCCCGCAGAACCCAGATGCACAAAGATGAGGCAGGTGCAAGGTCACACATGCCCACTAGGTGGCACAAGCAAATGGAGTTCAATTGCAGTGGCTGAGGCCCTGGAGGGCTAACTCTCTCTCTCTCCTGCTCTCTAAAAATAAAAAAATAGGGCTGGAGAGATGGCTTAGGGGTTAAGGCGACTGCCTCCTAAGCCGAAGAACACTGGTTCCAATCTCCAGGGTCCCACGTTTAGCCAGATGCAAAGTGACGCAAGGATGCAATGCTGCACTTGCCCACATGGGGGTGCACACATCTGGATTTCATTTGCAGCAACTGAGACACTGCTCACGCGCCCATCTCTGTCTTCCTCTCCCTCTCTCTCTCTGTCTCTCTCCAAAAAAAAAATTAAAAAATTAAAAAAAAAATAATAATAAATAAAAACGATACAGGCGGAAGATTAGTTATCAAGGCAACGAAACCTTAAACAATGATAATGACTAGGGCTTACTAAGTGCTTCACATACTGCCCAAGAACTGTATATGCCATCTCATTTAACCCAAAATCTCTCAACCTTGGCACAAGTGACATTTGGAATTGGCTGTTTCTTTGTTTTGAAGGCTGTCCTGTGCACTGAAGGGCATTTGATAGCATGCTTGACCTCTGGGCACTAGGATCCAGAGCACTCACGAATACTTGCAAGTTGTGATGATCAAAAATGTTGCCAGCCAGAGCCGGGCATGGTGGCGCACACCTTTAATTCCAGTACTCGGGAGGCAGAGGCAGGAGGATCGCCATGAGTTAGAGGCCACCTTGAGACTACATAGTGAACTCCAGGTCAGCCTGGGCTAGAGTGAGAACCTAGCTCGAAATAAAAATTAAAAAAAAAAAATGTTTGCAGACATTGTTCAGTGTTTCCTGAAGGCAACATCTCCCTGAACGAAAACCATTGATTTATTATCAATAAGCTATGAGTTAAATTTTATTAACCTTTTGATTTATTAGCTTTTATTTTTCTTTTAGTTGAGGTACATAAATGTTAAAGCACTTGCCCTAAGTCAAAGTTAATAAAGCCTGCCTGTTAACTCCAGAAATTTGATTTCGGGTCTTGAAGTCTTAACCAGTGTTGTTGGTTGCTTCTCCCACAATCTTTTCAGGTATCTGTTATGAACAATATTGAAATACTGACACCTCATGTTAGCTGAAGTACTAAAATGTGGTCCGACATCATTATTTTGGGTAATGCTATCACAGCTGCAGTTGACATCGCTGTCTCTTGTCATGCAATTTATCTAGATACTGAATTCTTGGCTTTGTGCAAATTCAGCAATGGGTTTTATGATGTTGGAGATTTTGGATTCTCTGACCTGTTCTGTCCACTCAGAGCAGCTCTGTATAGAGGAAATAAAATAGCTTTACTTTTCCAAAACCATATAAACTAAAAAAAAAACAATATTAGAGTATATCTTATTTTATTTTTAACTTTTGATTTATTTATTTGAGAGAGAATGAATGAGACTGGTGTGTCAGGGTTTCTAGCCACTGCAAACGAACTGCAGATGCAAGCACCACCATGTGCATCTGGCTTACATGGGCTCTGGGGAATCAAACAGGAGTTGGCATAAACCATTAATCATCATAGAGAAGGCAATGGCATCTTAACTAGAGTCCAAGATCATCTCTCCAGCCCTACTGCATATCTTGCATTCCTCTGGTGCAAATTTCACTAAGCTATACAAATTAATATTAGGTTCCAGTTTCAAGAAAATAAAACTTTTTCTTTTATAGGATTTTGAGAGACTTACACTGAAATCTTCAAGCAAAGGCTAACTCTAACAATGTCTCATACAGACCCTCAAAGAGTTGAGATGGATATTGTTTAAAAAATAGGACTGTGGAGGGCTGGAAAGATGGCTTAGCGGTTAAGGCACCTGCCTGCTAAGCCTAAGAACCCGGTTCCAATCTCCAGGTCCCATGTTTAGCCAGATGCAAAGTGACACAAGGGCACAATGCCGCACTTGACCACAAGGGAGCGCATGCATATGGATTTTGTTCACAGCAGCTGAGAGAATGCTGGCACGCCCATTCTCTATTGGTCTCCCTCTCCCTCTTTCTCTGTCTGTCTCTCCCTGTGTCTCTCTCCAAAAATAAAATAAAATAAAAAATATGACTGTGCAATGATGTTCAGTCATATTTTTCTTCCTGGTATATAACTGAGCAAGTAATAACCTAACATATAAATAATTCTTTACAAAGCTCCATGGACAAACAGTGATGTAAAGATCAATGTGACACACACAGAGAAAGGAAGAAAGAAAGAAAGAAAGAAAAACACAAACAGTGCTGGAGAGATGGGTTAGCAGCTAAGACACTTGTTTGCAGTGCTAAAAGACCCAGGTTTGAGTCAGCAGAACCCATGTAAGCCAGATGCACAAGATGGCACATGTGTCTGGAGTTCGTTTGCAGTGGCTAGAGGCTGTGGCATGCCCATTCTCTCTCTGTCTCTCTTATTCTCTTTCTCTCTCTCACTCTCATAAATGAACAAATAAGAAAATAAATAAATATCTAAAAAAAAACCCAACAAGTAAGTCGTTAAAACCAAGGACTAGTGGAACCAAAAATGAAATGGGAGGAACAGTATGGAACTGGATCCATGAAGTCCAATGGGTTCGGTAATTTACAGATACAGAAACCTGTTCTTGAAATATTAGGGGTCTTTTCTGGAGTTCTAGTCAATGCTGCTTGAAATGACAGAAGGAATCCAATACGGTGACTGGTTTACATTGCCAGGGGAAGGCGTGGATGGGTGAAGCTGTGAATGTACAGAGAATACATCAAGGATACTTATGTTCTGGCACGGAAGCAAAGTCAGCTTGCTGCAGGACCATGAAGAGAGGAATGCCACTTTCTCTCTTCAAGACTTAGCAGCTGGCACAGCAGCAATGGTCATGACAATGAACCCGTAACTGATGCAGTCCATAGAACCTATCTGACCTTTCACCTCTCACATGAGTTCACTCTCCAGCTTTGGATTTAGGAGATGTGCGTCAGCTCCCAGAAGGTGAGACGTCATTCTGAAAGTGGACATTTGATCCCCACTTCTTGCAGCATAATTGAGTGAACTGTAAAATAATAATGGTGCCCTGCCATGCTTTAAGTGCTTTGGGTCTGTCTGGATGGTAAATATGAGTGAAGAGGAAGTGTTATTGTTATTATTTATGTGTGCTGATGTGTCAACTCTATGTCCTCTGCCACAAAAGACACTTCTTTCAAATGTGCAGGAACAGCCCCCAAGTGATGCATTGTCAAAATAGTTTTTGAAATGAAAAAGCCAAATTAACCACAAACTATCCCTTTGTCTCCATGAAAACAGTACAACTCTATCAAGGGAATCCAACGTTAAGCATTAAAACTACAACAAAATAAAAAACCTCAGAAATTGGAATGTGCCCTGTGTTTGGAAGGAGTCTGTTTTTGTAAATACCAGGCATGATAATTTTGCTTTCCAATTAAAGTGCAATAGTGAAGGAACAAACTGTCACCCAGAGCATTTTCAAAACATCTCAGTGAAGTTGGGTTTATTTTAATGAAGTCAAGTTTTCAGCAGAGCTATTTCCCTGAATAAAGATTGAAGAAGAAATAATACGTTTTTTTTAATTGTTTGTTTTTTCTCTTAACTCATTATATTATCCAACTCAGACATCTTTTAATAACTCATCAATTTATAACAAATTCCCAGTTGGAAAGTACATATTTAAATATAAAACAGACAGCAAGTAACAAATTATGGACCCCAATTTTCTTTTTATGTGGGAAAATCTTAGGGCGATGTAAGAGTCATTCTAATGAAGGTTTATTCCTCAAGTCATTGAGTTTCCATTTAGAAACAGGTGACATTGGGCTGGAGAGATGGCTTAGCGGTTAAGTGCTTGCCTGTGAAGCCTAAGGACCCCGGTTCGAGGCTCCATTCTCCAGGACCCACGTCAGTCAGAAGCACAAGGGGGCACATGCACCTGGAGTTCGTTTGCAGTGGCTGGAGGCCCTGGCGTGCCCATTCTCCCTCTCTCTCTCTACCTGTCTATTTCTGTATCTCTCTCTCTCAAATAAATAAATAATAAAAAAAAAAGAAAGAAAGAAACAGGTGACATTACTACTCCGGAAATACATTGAGAGTACTGTTTAATTCTTGTTACCAGGAGATGTTCAACCAAGATGCTATGATACTTTAAGAAAGGAAGACGTTAATATAAAATGTAATATACTTGAATTCCTATAGTGTGGTAAAGTTTGGACAGATGTGAAGTTGACGAGTTGCTTGTACTAGAAATGCATCAGAGGGCTCCTAGTGAGCTGAAAGGGTTAACAATCTTAAACACTTTGAATCGGGAACAATAAACTAACATTCCCTCATTAACATCCCATGCATGCACACAACCCCATGCATACCCGGTGCCTGTAGCATTTTCAGACAATCATTTATAGGCTGGTTTTTCTCTCCTTGACTTGACATTAATGTTCTATGTATTCAAAAAAAAAAAAAAAAAGATTTCAATCCCTGTCAAATGACTTTTCAAATGCCAAAGCTTGCTTTTCTTCCTCCTCAAAGAGCACGCAGGGGTTTCTGGTAGCATGGGGGATGACGGGAATGCTCAGTGCAAAGGGTCATGGGAATAAATGTGAAGATGGTAATGGACCCATTCCAGCCATGACTTCATGACAAAAGGCAATGACCTCATCATCTCATTACTTGCTATATATACTGTAATCTGTTGTATCATTATCATACTCTTTTTTCTTTTCTTTCTTTTGTTCAATAGTATAATGGAAAGAAGGTAAATATAAAACTTTCTGCACTTGTATCATATCTTGTGATAAAACTCAGAGATGGCTAAGTGAATATGAAAAGCACATATTTGCATAGATTAAGGATGCATAGATTATTTGTAACAATTTGCAGGAAAAAGTTCCTTTCTTGAGCCTGGTACAACATCTCACATCACATCCTCAGTAATCCACTGAGGCTGATAGTTTCACTAATATTGAATTTCGCATTATGACTGCCTCAGCAGTGAAATCATTAGAGAAACTGGTGCCATGGACCCTTCTTGTTACTGATCCCAGCACACTGTGTGTGGGTGAATACAAAAGATCAGGAAAAGAGTGAGTTGACTGAAGTTACAACACAGGCAAAAATACTATCAGGCATATCTACGGGGTGAATAAAGATGAGGGAACAGGCAGAAGTCAAGTGGTAAGCACACCGAACTTTGGATTTCTTAATCACTCCCTCTGCTTCGTAAGTCCTTCCAAAACATTAGCTCATCTCTGTTTTCATCGTCCCCAGTGTACAGGGGACAATTACTCATCCTATCCCTTTGCGCAGTGGAGACACTTACTGCTTTGAAACTCTAGTTGTCCTTATGTCATTCGTTCAGCTTTGGACCTCTTTGCTCTTCTTAGTTTTGTTTTTGGGTGTCTCACGAACAAGGGTGGAAAGTTGTTGACGGCAAGGACATGTGGAGTCTGCACTTCTGCTGCTCCTTGAAAACTTTGTGCTTCAGTGCTAGGTCTCAGGTGGTTATTACAAAGTATTTGTAGAGTTTTGGTTATTATTGCAGGTCACCTTTTAAGCACATTTGTAGATATTTGCTAAATATAGCACAGAATGGATGTTCCGCATTCTATACTTAAAACTCAAGCAGGTGGGCCACTAAATCACTCATCGTTACCACTATTATTTATTGCTGTGTGCTGAGGATCAAACACATGGCCTCACACATGCTATCATGGGCTATGCCACTGGGTTACATTCTCAGCCCCTACTTATATATTTGGCTTTATAACAACATAAAAATAATATGGTGTTCATATTGCATAATCAAAGAATGGCTATGTATCATTTTTATACATTTTTTATTTTTATAAGATTTTTGACTACATATTTATTTTTAATTGATTTTACCTTTTACAGCTGTAATAATTCTAATGTAATTGTCTTAGCACTATAATGCTATAACAACTTTGGTAGTCCCACTTTTTTATAATAAAATTTCTCACCCTGCATTGGAGGTATATTTCCAATATTTATTTATGTCCAAGCAAAGTAATGACCTGAACATTTTCCTGTCTAAGCGTCTTGTCAAAGTAGGTTACTGTAAAGAATTAAATCTAATCCATATGCCAGCCAGGGTGAAAAATACACAATCATATTTTTTACTTGCTAACCCCATAATTATTTTAAATCAATATACCCTATATCACTTTTCAACCTATTTTTTAAAAAAATATTTATTTATCTATTTTTATTTGAGACAGAGAGGGGGAAAGAGAAAGAGAGAGAGAATGGGCATGCCAGGGCATGCCACTGCAAACAAACTCAAGATACATGAGCCACCTTGTGCATCTGGCTTATGTGGGACCTGGAGAATCAGACTTGGGTCCTTAGGCTTCTAAGGCAAGTGGCTTAACCATTAAGCCATCTCCCTAGCCCTCAACACTAATTTTGACAGATTTGACACTTAGAGAAAATCCAGCATGAGGCAGCAACGGGCGAAGAAGAATACCTCGTGCCTGTTTGTGCATTCCATTTTAAAAGAAAAATTAAGAGTCTCCTTTCCTAAAAGTTTGTGTCTATCATTGATCCATCTATCATCTGTCCATCTCCTGTCTATTATCATCCATCTACCTACCCACCTGTCATTCATCTATCTACTATCTATCTTATATATCTACTGATCTATCTTCCTATCTATCTGTAATGTATCTACAGCTAGGTCATTAAAAACCCAAATTTCTCCACTTATTGAAAGAAAAAAAAATCCCTCCTTCCTAATTCCTTCTCCTTGTCATTTTTTTTTTTTTTTTTTTGGAGAGACACACAGAGAGAGACAGAGAGAGAGGGAGAGGAAGACAGATAGAGATGGGCGCGCCAGCAGCCTCTCAGCTGCTGAGAACGAAATTCAGATGCATGCACCCCTTGTGGTCAAGTGCGGCATTGTGCCCTTGTGTCACTTTGCATCTGGCTAAACGTGGGACCTGGAGATTGGAACCAGCGTTCTTAGGCTTAGGAGGCAGGCGCCTTAACGCTAAGCCATCTCTCCAGCCCTCCTTGCCATTTTTTAAATGACTATAAATAACACATGTTTTCCCGGGGGAGGGAGCATGACATGCATTCAAAGTGATGTCAGGAAAGAATCTTTATTATGCTAACTTGGGCACAATATAAATTTTCAAATTAATCTAAAATTTTCATTGAATCATTAGGTACAGGAGGTTAAAGGGCAAAGCATATATTTTGAGCCTCTTTAAACTATCAGTGTATACTTATGTCAGCTCTTAGCTGGCTGCTCCATCAAGATTTTACAAAGTATCAAATGCCAACAAGCATTTTAAGGAGGGGGCATAGAAAGGCCATCTACTTAAAACACAGCACAGAAAGTGCTAATCTTAGATACATGCTATAATTTTCTAGTGTATGTTTTATTTTGCTTGTTTGTTTTTCTCTTTGTACTTTAAGGTCTAAGGTGCTTAGGAGGGTCAGCTTCTCTCATGTTCTAAGGAGGACATGGGTCTTTCTATATTGTATGTAGCAAGAAGGTGTAGTACATTGGGAAGATACTTCAGCTGGAAATACATATATATACATAATGAAACGAAGAAATATCTATATGCAATAACATATGGGTGATACTCTTAGACAAGAATATCTTCCTTGGAATATGCAGTTACTAAATGATTTCAGTTAAAAGACAATGAAGAAATGTCTCAATAAGCAAATTATAAGGAAAAATGATATAATTAAATTTGTAGGAAAATGGATGGACTTAGGACAGATCATACTGAGTGAACTCACACAAACACACAAAGAGAAATGCCACATATTCTCTCTCATCTGCACTTCCTAAACTGGAACTGCTTGAGTTGCAGGTGTACCTGACAGACAGCTGGAGGGACAGATAAGATGGTTGGAAGGGTTAAAGGATGGAGAATGGGAAGGACGGGGGACATGTGCACAAATCCAAAATGAACTGGTACCATAGAAACCTTCCTCCTGGATAGAGGAATAAAAAATATATGGCTGAAATCTGGCAGAGAACCAGTCCCCAGACACTTAGCCCGTCTAGTGCTAGAAGGTGCTATATGAATTACTGGGGGAAAGTGGTCAACATCTGTCCGAGCAACTCAAGGTCTAAGCAACTCAGAAGCACACAACCTAACATGATGCTCACACAAGTGCAAGAGTGGCACACAGCCATGGTGGGTAACCAACTGCTCTTGGATTGGCTATCAGATCTGCTCAGTGGAAAGGAATCCATAGCTGGAACTGGGAAACAAGTCAGAATCATATCAGAATCAAATAACGAGCTTGCTTTCCAATAACAAGCTCCCACCAATATTGAGCTACAAGAGGTTCTACACCCATTAAATTCTCTCTAAACTAATAATGGTTATGCCATTTAACCTGGCTGACTTCACTGTCCACTGGAGTATCTGCTTCTCTTTATCAGACAGAAGTGGGACCTGAGGAGAGAAATGACCCATTTCACTTCATCAGGGCTCCAGCTGAAACCATAGAGGAATTGGGGAAATGAGCAAGAGTGCTGCTTTCTTGGTAAACCTGATATCAGCATAAGAGTGAAAGAGTTAGACACTGAGAACACTCAATACCTACCAAAGCAGAGATCCAGAGACTCCTAAGAACCCATCACTGAAGTAGACTTAAAACGCACCCAACATGGCTCAGGGAATTTCACAGAAGAGGGGGTCAAAAGATTGTTAGAGCCACAAGTTGGGACATTACACACAGAGAAACTCTCTCTTCCCCATAACGGATGGTTACCCCCACAATTCATGGCCCACAATCCCCATGGGGATGACCAGCAACCCCAATGAGGAAGATCCCTTTGGAGAGGGGTAGTGATGAGGAAAGGGATGTACCAACATGTGCTGTTTACATATGAGTATGTCCATAAACTAATAAAAAAAAAAACCCTCCAAGATATAGTTCAAAACACTTATCAACTTCTATTAATCCATAAGAAGTGAAAATTCATGTTCACAAAGAAATATATAATATAATAGAATAAATATATATAAATATATAAATTATATATATACATATAAATATATATAAATACATATAAATATATATATATAATAAAAGCATGGAGGGACCATCTGCTAAGAAGTGCCCTGGAGAGGGTGGGATAAAGCTTAACTCTAAAACATTTGGCTGTGGTTTGCAACACCTAGTACCAGAAATTGGTTAAAATCTACATTAAGCTATTGATTAGAGAGACCTACATAGTACCCAAAAAACAAGACAGACTTCTGTCAAAGCATTTAGTTACCTGCCAGAGGTAAAAGGTAAGACCTTATTGCTGCAGACACCACATACTGCCTATACAGAATGTGAAGAGACCTGGTTGAATCTGGAAGAAAGCCAATTCCCTGAATGGTTAAAATCCATGCAGTTCTGAAAAGCACTACCTGAGCTGCTGGGGGAAAACGGCCAACAATGTTGTGAGCAAGCAGGAGACGCTGCTACATGAAAACAACCAATCTGACAAGATGTGCACACATGTGCAGTAGTGGCACACAGCCGAACCAATGGCTCTTTGATTGCCTATGAGATCTGCTGGGTAGAAAGGAACCCATAACTGGAACTAGGAACGAAGCCAGAACCCTATGGAGACCGAGATAATGGACTCCAATGAGAAGCTCCCACTAGTCTTTGTCCAAAAGTGAGGCTGCGTCCATCAAAATCTCATTAAATTAACAATGCTTATCCCCTTTCACCTATCCTGATCTCACTCTCTGTTGGAGAATCTGTTTTTCATTTTCAGAAAGCTGTGAGAACCAAGGACAACCATAATCTACCAACAAGACAAGAATAGATAGCTGACACCCTGGCCAGAGATACAGCACTCAGGGTCCAGGTGAGAAACCGTAGAGGAACTGGGGAGATGAGCAAGAATCCTGTTGCCACTGCTGAGCCTGGGTCCAGGTGATGCAGACAGACACTGAGGACACTCAAAACACACCAAAGCATAAAAACAGAAGCTGGGGCTGGAGAGATGGCTTAGTGGTTAAGGCGCCTGCCTCCTAAGCCTAAGAACCCGGTTCCAATCTCCAGGTCCCACGTTTAGCCAGATGCAAAGTGATGCAAGGGCACAATGCTGCACTTGACCACAAGGGGGTGCACACATCTGGATTTTGTTCACAGCGGCTGAGAGGCTGCTGGCGCGCCCATTCTTTATCTGTCTCCCTCTCTGTCTGTCTCTGTGTCTCTCTCTCAAAAAAAAAAAAATAATAATAAAAAAAAACCAGAAGCTGCTGAGAGCTCAACACTAAAGTAGACTTAAAGCACACCCATCAAGGCTCAGGGAAGTTTGTAGATGGGGGCCAGAAAGGATGTAAGAGCCACAGGGTGGGAAGGGACGTCCCAGAGACATAGCCCTCCCCACAATGACAGACTTTGCTCTCAGAACTCATAACCTCCAAGTCCAAGGTGAATACCAGAAATCCCACTAAGGAGAGCACTCAGTGGAATGGGGGCATGGAGAAGGGAAATGATGGTACCAACATATGATGTGTGCATACAGAGTTTCTACTTAAACAAAAATATATTTTCAGGCTGGAGAGATGGATCACCATTTAAGGCACTTGCCTGCAAACCCTAACAAGAATTCTCCAGTACCCGTGTAAAGCTAGATGCAGAAAGTAATGCATGCATCTGGAGTTTGTTTGCAGCAGCTAGAGGCCCTGACTCTCTCTTGCAAATAAATAAATAAAATATTTTAATTAAAAAAGTAGTAAATCGGGCTGGAGAGATGGCTTAGCGGTTAAGGTGCCTGCCTGCTGTAAGAACCTGGTTCCAATCTCCAGGTCCCACATTTAGCCAGATGCAAAGTGACGCAAGGGTGCAATGCTGCACTTGCCCACAAAGGGGCGCATGCATTCTCTGTCAGTCTCCCTCTCCCTCTCTCTCTGTCTGTCTCTCTCTCCATAAATAAAAATTAAAATTTTTTAATTAAAAAAAGAAGTAAATCATGAGAGACCAAATTATTATCTTTTATTTCATTAAACAGCTATAATTAACGGGGCAAGGAAATTAGTTCAAGCCAAGACAATTCTTCAGTGCTGTATTCCTACACTCTGTTATTCTGAAAACATAGTCAATAATGAAGACATTGAGAAAGAACACACACACACACACACACACACACACACACATGCACGCACATATATATAGTTTATGAGCCTACATGAAAATAATTCAAGAACAATAAGTACAAATGAAAGTAATGTCAGCAGGTAATTTAAATAATTTTTATTACTATTCCAATCCCGGATAAGGACATCTTAGTGTTTTTCTGTTATAGAGTATATTATTCTTATATTTCCTGATTAGATACATAGAATTGTTCTAAGTATTCTAACCACTCATTAACAAGTATTTTTATATCCCCAGAGATATAAATGAAATATAAAAAATATATCATTTAGGAAGTACAGGAATATGTTTGGCATCAATTCAAATATCAGAACCAAGATAACAAACATGAACTTTAATAAAATCATTGAAAATAAACTTTTATTTCTTCCCTAAAACTCTGGAAGAAGATCAAAGCAATATAAAATAATTTGAAATTTATCGATTCCTTAAAAACTGCTTATGTTTGTGTCCTACATTTTCTTTTCACTATTTCTTGAAAATTTGTGATGAATAGTTGCCAAAATCTCAAAAAAATGAAAACATTAGATTCTTGTTCAGTGACCTGTCAATTTATTGGTTGTCAGAATCTCTTATATAGTAGGTAGGACAAAGGCTGGGGGACCAAATTCCAACTTCAGTTAGTGCTTAGATTGTCTCTAAATATATTCCAAACTGTTGGATAAACCATGTCGTCTCACATTTTGTTTATCTCCAAAAAACTATGTTTCCTTCACTCTTTTCTGACACCCAGGAAAAAAACAAGGATGCACTGATGTAGTGATTTGTAGCTGATGTTAAAACTCCTTTAATATATGGTCATATGCATTCCAGACTCCCGATTATACTAGACCCATAAGATAGAACATAAATCACTACTAATGGGTTAGATTGTCCTTTCAGGAAAGGACTTAGTGCACTTTGCCTGGTTTAGTAAATTTGAGAGACTTTTTTTTTCCCATTCCATATGAGGGCTGGAGAGATGGCTTAGCATTTAAGGCACTTGCCTCCGAAGCCTAAGAACTCGGGTTCAAATCTTCAGGTCCCACATAAGCCAGACACACACAATGTCGCACATGTGCACAAGGGAGCGCACATGTCTGGAATTCATTTGCAGCCTCTGGAAGTCCTGGCACACCCATCCTTCTCTCTCTCTCTCTCTCTCTCTCTCTCTCCATCTTTCTCTCTTTCTCAAAATAAATTTATAAAAAGAAATTCTATATAAGACATTGGTTAGCAATGATTTTCTATGAAACTCTTACCTTCCTCACTTTTCTTTTTCAAGTAAGTATTTTGAAACACTGAGCCATCTCTCCAGCCCCCATTTTTCTTTTTAAATTGTATTTTATGAGATTATAGTTGTCCTGACTCTTAAGAACAAGATCATTAAAGTGCTAGATTTCTTTTTTCTTTCTTTCTTTCTTTCTTTCTTTCTTTCTTTCTTTCTTTCTTTCTTTCTTTCTTTCTTTCTTTCTTTCTTTTCTTCTCTTCCTTTCTCTCTCTTTCCTTTCTTTCTTTCTCTCTTTCTTCTTTTCCTTCCTCTCTTTTCTTTCTTCCTTCCCTCCTCCTTCCTTCCTTCCTTTCCTTCTTTCTTTCTTTCTTTCTTTCTTTTTCTTTCCCTCCCCCCTCTTTTTTTCTTTTCTTTCTTTCTTCCTTTTTTTTTCTTCCTTCCTTTTTTTTTTTCCTTCCTTCCTTCCTTCCTTCCTTCCTTCCTTCCTTCCTTCCTTCCTTCCTTCCTTCCTTCCTTCCTTCCTTCCTCCTTCCTCTTTCTTCTTTCTCTCTTTCTTTCTTTCTTTCTTTCTTTTCTTTCTTTCTTTCTCTCTTTCTTTCTTTCTTTCTTTCTTTCTCCCTAGGAAATCTCATCACATTTTCTCTTATGAATGTTTTCAACATGGGTGAACAATGGCAGGTTTGCAATGAGAGTCTTACTTTGAATAAAAAGTTAACACAGGCTTCCTGGTTCTTCGAAGAGCATCACATTCAAACGTGAGAGACACAAAGGAGAAGGGACTGTATTTACCTTTTGAAAGGCAATTCAGTGGATATCTCCCATCACATCATTCACTTCAGGGCCAAATGTATTTATAACACTGATCTCTCTTGGGAATTATACAAATAAACTTAAATATTTAAGTATCAAAATCATGCTGGGATAGATCAGGTGAACCTACAGTGAACAAACCGAGTAAGTCTGGAATGTAATTTTTACAAAAGTGAAGCCATGCTCAGATGTATAATCTTTAATTAACCAGTTAAAATACATCATCTCGAAATTTAAAAATCTCTTAACATTTACAATAAAATTTTATTACTTATTTCAAGTAATCATTATACAATCCATGTTTTAGTTGCTATTGTTCTTATCTTATAGATGAAGGTTTTGGCTGAAATTGAGTAGTTACTCACTATTCTGCTGTCTCTGAAGGGACTGTGTGAGGGCATTTCTTTATTGCTATGAGAGATAAAATCAGGATACATTAAGGACAGTGATTTGTCGTAGTTCTGAAGGTGGCTTGATATCCATACTTATATGCATGCCAAAGAAGTTTAATTCATGTATCTTTCACTGCACTGCAGATCAGATTAGGGCCTGAGACTGGAGACTCCATCAAACAAAACCTGAGGCCCATTGTCAATAGTGCCGGAGTGAACATTGGAATGCAGGTGTCTCTTCAGCACACTTCATATCCCTGGCGATTACACCCAGAGCAGTGAGACTGCGGGGTCACATTGTGCTATTATTAGATTAGCAAGGAACCACCACACTCTTTTTTCATAATGGCTGTGCTAATTGACATTCTCCCCAGCAGTGCACAAGCGATCCTTTTCTTCCACACCCTCACTGACATTTGCTACAGTTTTCTGAATGACAATAGCAATTTCACTAGAGTGAAATGATATTTTATTGTGTATTTCGTATGCAGGTCCCTGATTATTAATGATGCTGACCTTGTTTTCACATATCTTAAGGTAAGTCTGTTTGAGAAACATTTACTTAGGTCCATTTCCCAGTTTTTAATATGTCAAAATTATACAATTCTATATTTTAGTTATAAAATAAATCTAAATTTAAGTAACACACACACACACAAATAATTAGGCCTTGACTGTTCAACTGTAATATTACTTAACAAATTGGAAAAGTTTTTATCATAAATGATTTTCTAAAATATCTTATATCAGCCGGGCAATCCCAGCACTTGGGAGGCAGAGGTAGGAGGATCGCCGTGAGTTCAAGGCCACCCTGAGACTACTTAGTTAATTCCAGGTCAGCCTGGGCCAGAGTAAGACCCTACCTCGAAAAACCAAAAACAAAAAAAATCTTGTATCTAGCAGTGGCCCAACATTAAACTTAAGGTTTATATTAATTACCCTTGGTCTAATACTCAAGTTTCTTTGAATATATTTCTAAATACTTTTCTATTTATGAAAAAAACACAATACATATCTTTCCCTAAGGGACATTAGAAAGGTTCTAAATTTGGGGGGCGGGGGATTAGATACCTTGTCCATTATAATAACCATACCATGCCCATTCCTGGAATGAGTTTTGTCTCCAGGATAATTTGTTTAATTCTTTAAATTACTTGAGTGAAAATCAAGAATTTGAAAGTAGCTGATGCATGAGATTCATTGTTTTAAGAGTATGTGTTTATCAATAATATTACTCAGCCTACACATGTTCTGATAGTATGCTCAATACATTGAAGAGATCTATAAGAGCTGAGAAGACACAGCACAAATAACAAATAGCTTTATAACTTGGTGAACTCAGGGCTGGGAATGAGTGAAGTAGAGGAGGAACAAGGAATTCTTTCTGAAAGGAATGAATTTACCGACCCACTCAATGTACCACATTCCCCTTTGTGAGTTCTGAAATAGACACGTACAAGCTACGGTCTACCAGAGCACCAGAGTCAGCCTCAGAACATGATATATGAAGAAGGTTTGGGACAAAAGTATACATGAATGAGTACAGAAATTAGGTTTGTTTTTTCTTACTTCACACTAAGAAAACTACAGGAAAGTGGGAAGGAAGACTCAGAGATGTTGAGATGGAATATACTCTATACTTCATGACGAAGAGGAATTAAATGTGCCAGCACACAGGGTTGCCTTAGCAATGGAAGCTTTGGTCTTCAGGGAAGAGCAAAAGAAAATGAGGTGAGGGTAGGGAGGGTGAATAAGAAAGAGTGTGTGAAAGGAAAATAGGACAAGTTCCGCAGGAGCAAAATCTGAATATACTTTGGGGTGTCTGAGTTTTAAAGTGTTTACAGAAATTATAATATTAGTTTCTCAAGCGTCTACAGGTGCCAGCATTATTGCATGCAGTATCTGCTGTATGTTTTACATTTACCTTGCAAACTGAGTTTGTAGTTTCCTATTTTGTGGATGAGAAAGCACGTTAAGCCGCGGATCACTTGCCCGCTAGTGGGTAGCAAATTCAGGAAGAAAACGCCAATTTTATAGCTATGCACTGGGTAATTCAGTCTATGTGTCTCAACAAAGACTAGCTACACTAGAGAACATTTTCACAAAGCACGACTGGATTTTCTTCGCTGGCTCAGAGGCAGGTATCGGTTTCTTTGTGTTCAATGTCAAGGTAGATGAGTTGCAGACATAGCATATTTGAGCAGAAAATACTTTCTTAGAAACCAGCTTAGTCTTACAGTTTAATGACTCTTTGCTCCTTTTCTTCTCACTCTCCCCTACCACCTGGCCATGGTAACGCTGAGTCTAATGGACTGCCTCTTAGTTGACCTCTGGGCAAACAGTGAGGAAGGTCACGTCCCTCAACCCACATCTCAGTACACCGCTGAAGTCCCCTCCCTCACAGCGCAGTTACTTAACTCTTCTCATAAAACTCACTTACCAGCTCAGCTTTAATCCATTTCTAACCCTTCTGCTATGGGTGCATGCATCTCTCTTTTCTTTCCACTCCTCTCTCTTTCGTTGGTGTACACACCCCTTTCTCTCCCTTTTCTTTTTCGTTCTCTTTCCCCTTTCTTCTTCTCTTCCTTTATAATAAAGTCTTAGATCCAAGAAGCTTTCTGTCTTGATCCTCCATTGTGAACCACAAAACCTAACACTGACCAGCAGCAAAAATTTCTTATTATAGTTACCGGGTCCAGGAACAGCAAGCATCTACAAGGTGTGAATTTCAACCTCCATTCATTTGTGAAGCACATGCTAATCAGAAACGCCAGAAGTTTTGTTTAAAGCAGACTTTCTTTCTTTATTTTTTATTTTATTTTTTTTATTATTATTTGTTTGGAGAGAGACACAGAGAGAGACAGAGAGAGAGAGAGGGAGAGGAAGACAGAGATGGGCGCGCCAGCAGTGTGTCAGCTGCTGCGAACGAAATCCAGATGTGTGCGCCCCCTTGTGGTCAAGTGCGGCATTGCGCCCTTGTGTCACTTTTGCATCTGGCTAAACGTGGGACCTGGAGATTGGAACCAGTGTTCTTAGGCTTAGGAGACAGGCGCCTTAACCCCTAAGCCATCTCTCCAGCCCAAAAAAGCAGACTTTCTTTAGCAAGTTTCGCCCTGAAATGTCCTGCCCAGTTTTCAATGTCAAGAGGCATGCTATAGTGGTCTGGAGAGCCCAGTTCATCACGAAAATGTGCTCTCGTTTTCACATGAAATTAATATCTCTTCCCTGCACATTGCTCAAAATAGCCATTTCCTTTACATGGCTGTTTTATTATTCCTGTCATCACATCCAGCAATGTGAGATTTATTTAGGGGGACCATTTCATCAATTACAATGTATAAAACATACTGTCTCCCAAAGTTTCTAGTGACACCTTGAATAAGGTTTGAGCTGTCGAGAGAATTGCAAAAAGCATATTGTCCCTTAAAACCATTATAATTACATATTCCAATTAAAAAAAAATAAAAGGCAGACAGATGGCCAAAGTTTCACTCCTTCACCTGGTGACTTGTTAAATGTGTTATTATATAACTCAGGGAAGTGCATTCTTTCACTTCCTTTTTATATGATTTCCCTGAAAATATATCACCCAGAGGATAGAGCATGAGAAACAGGACAACTTGAAAGCTACTCATATAAATTATCCAACGTGATGATGCTATTTATATGCTATCCACCTGCCTTGGTATCCCTTCTTCCATTCTTGCCTCAGAGAAATGTGTTTTCCACATAGCATCTAGAGTAATCTTCTTGCATTATAAATCACATCATGCTGCTACGCTGCTTACTTAATGCCCTGGGAATAAGATTGGAGCTTCCACATTTTCTAGAAAGTCCAGCATATTCTAGCCACCTTCTCTAGTATAAGGCACATCTCTGCCTTAATGCCTTCAATTAATTATATTTACCTCTTATTTCTACTCATATGTCCAGCCATCAGAATTCCACTCACATATGAAAAGGTTTTTTTGTTTTGTTTTGTTTTGTTTCTTTCAGTGACAAATCAGGCCATCCTCTTTACTAGATTGTATTGGCTGAGATTCTAGTTTTAAGATCATCGTGTTTACTCCCTCAGTGCTTTGCAGTGTCTTAGGGATAACACATACTGAAACCATATGGTAAACGCAATGGTGAGAAAGGCTGTGGAGAAATAAAACTCGTTTGGCAAACACAGGGGTTCCTTCCCCTACCTCTTAATTCATCCCTGAACATAGTCATAGGGAATGTTTACCAGTGGTCAGAGGAAGTGCATTCAGAGTAAGCTATTACAATGCTGCTCTTTGAAATGTCTTTCTGGTGAGGCTAACAAAGCTTTTACAGATCTAGAAATATAAAGAATCCAATGCATACTTCTTTCTCTTGTGCTGTTTTGTTGCTGTTGTTTGTTTGTGTTTTGTCTTTGTAGCTACATAGCAACAAGAAACAAAGTCATCTGCAGACATCACACCCAGATTCTAAAACAGTGTGTGTGTGTGTGTGTGTGTGTGTGTGTGTGTGTGTGTAATGCTCAAGATTCCAAACACAGTATAACTAACCTTCAACAGCCATATAATTCGGGATATTTGGCTTCATTCCCTACAAAGAGAAAGTCAGTCTGATGAGATGTGGGTACCATCATTAAGATATGACAGCTTCATCCTCCAGCCCCTGAACAGGCAAGCCCACATAGCACCTAGCCCTTATCTTCCCTGTACAGTCCAGACTGGGGCAGTTCCAAGCAAGTACTGAGCATGCCAAATGAGTCATTAAATAAAAGGGTATGACATAAAGTTGCTATAGTCTTCAGAACTCTCTCTGATTTTCATTTGTTTTTTCCTCATTCTGTATATCTCAATAATGCTAATCTGTATTAGACACCTGTGACAATCTCGGTTGTTAACTGGACAGGATTTAAAATCATCATGGAGGGCTGTAGATATTTTTCAGTGGTTAAAGGTACTTGCTTGCAAAGTCTGATGGCACCTGGTTCAATTCCCCAGTACCCATGTAAAGTCAGATGACCAAAGTGGCACATGCATCTGGAGTTCATTTGTAGTGGCAAGAGGCCACTACATTCGCTTTCTTTCTCTTTCTCTCTCTTTCTTTCCTTGCAAATAAAATAACATTTAAATAAATCACCATGGAAATAAATTTCTGGCCATATATGTAAGGGGTTTTCTAGATTAGATTACATGAGGTGAAAGACCCACCCTAAATGTGAGTGGTGCCATACCATAGGCTGGAGGTCCTGGACTGTATTAAAAGAAGTAAGTTGGCTTAGAGAGATGATTTAGCAGTTAAAACACTTGCCTGCAAAGTCAAAATACCAGGACCCATAAAAGCCAGATGCACAAGGTGGCACATTTGTCTTGAGTTCATTTCCAGTGGCTGCAGACCCTGGCACACCTATTCTCCCCAAACCATGTAGGTATGTATCTATGTATCTATCTAATCTATCATCTATCATCCTCCTATCTATATATCATCTATCTATCTATCTATCTATCTATCTATCTATCTATCTATCTCTATCTAGCTATCTTCTTTTTCTCTCTCTAACAAATAAATTAAATTATAATTTTTTTTAAATGACATAAGCTAGTTAAGCACCATAATTCATCATTTTCTGCTTCCTGAATGTGGAGACAATGTGACCAGCTGCTTCATGTTCTTGCTACCATGATTTACCCATCATGATAGACTTCATTCCTTGAAACTCAAGTTATTCTTCCTTTCTGCCAGTCACATGAAGCTAACTACAACAGTAAAATTGGTACCAGGAGTGGGGTCATTGATGCTAGAAACCTGACTATGTGGCTTTTGACCTTTTGGAGCTGATTTTCAGGAGGAATACGGAATGATTAGAAACCTTGGCCTAAGAAGCAATTTACAGTGCTGTGTAATTACAGCTTGATGGACTATTCTGGTCAAAGTTGAAAGACCTGAATGCAATAAAGAACTATGGACTGAGAGGGTTGGCCTATGAAGGTGAGAAAGAGCTTTGCTTAGAATGGACTAAAAGCAGTTTGTGTGAAAGGCTTCCTGTGTTCTGCCTATTTGTATCATGAGAACTTGTGCAGGGTTTCATTGCATAGAAATGAACTGGTGTGAGCAGATGGATATTGTACAGAAATAAATGAAAGTGTCTGACTAAAGACAACAACTTTGTTCAACTGCAATTGTTTGAGAAATTACAACCATTGAGATTGGGCCTGCTGTTCTGCATTAGGACAGAAGGAAGGAAGCACACTTTTTCAAAAGTAAGGGGCCTGAATGCTAAGAGTTTTCTAGCTCTTCAGACTTGGCTTCACCCTCCCCTGCCCCCCAGATTAACAAATCTGGTAAGCCCACCTGGTACTATGGAGAATCACAAATGCTGGAAAGAAAGGGTCATTGATTTTGCAATGTGGTTTTGTTTTTTGGAAATGGCCATGGGTAATATGATTCTCCTGCATGAAGACAGAATGTAGCTGTGAGGATGAAATGTAGGTTTCAGTGGAAGACCAGTGGAGATGCCAAGACTATGTGATGGCGCCAAGGAGAGCCGCCAGCTCTGATGGGGTTTTCTCTGGGTTTTTGAGCAGCCCAGCTGGAAGGGTGGATTTGAAATTTCAGAGATTGATTAGAGATATCAAACTTGGAGCCATGGAACTTGATTACTTTCCCTGTTTGTTTTAGATCTTGTATTGGTTCAATCTTCCTTTGCTATGCCCAGTGCCATCTTTTGGAGTGTGAATGTTTATTCTGTGCCATTATGTATTTTTTTAAATATATTTATGGCTCAGTTAAAAGACTTTGGACTATGGGGATGTTTGGATATTACTGAACTTGAAGTTGCACTGAATGCCCTGCATTTTACATCATGGATGATCATCAGTTTATGGAGCCCAGGGCTGAAATGTGGTAGTTTGAATTAGTTATCTCCATAAACTCATGTGTTCTGAATGCTTGGTCCTTAGATGGCAGCAATTTGGGAACTGTAGTGTCTTGGAGGTGTGTTGTTGGATGATTTTATGTGTGTTATAGCCAGCTTACCCTTTCCAGTGTTGAGCACCCTCTCCTGTTAATGTTGTTCACCTGATGTTGGCCAGGAGGTGATGTCCAGCTTCTGCTCATGCCATAGTTTCCCCTGCCATCATGGAGCTTCCCCTTGAGTCTGTAAGCCAAAATAAACCCTTTCCTCCCACAGGCTGCTTTTGGAAGGGTATTTTCTGCCAGCAATGGAGAAACTCACTGCAATAGTAAAAGCTGAAAAATGCAGAGTTCTTCCTTGTACTAAGTGAAGACAAAGTTAAAAGAACCAGGAAGCAAAACCTCACCAGGTAATAACCTTTTCATATTTTGATCCTGGAATTCTTGGCATCAGGACTGTGAGTAATAAATTTCTGTTATCAACGAGACACCTAATTTATAGTATTTTGTTATAGCAACCTCAATGGACTGAGATTGGGAACAGTTGTTATGGACTGAATGGTGCCCCCACTCATTATGTTAGAGCCCAAATTCCTTTATTGGATTGTATTTGGATGCAGTATTTTTAGGAGATAACTGAATAAGATCACTGGGGTGAGGGCTTACTCATAAGGGTCCTAATTCATAGGAGACTCTATCTTTTCTTTCTCTAGCTTTCTTCGCTTTCTCCTAAGTGTAGATACCAGGGCCCATGTATACATATAGTCAGGATGTTGATATATAAAAGTCAAGCCAAGCCTGAACCTTGACCTTTGGCTTTTCATTCTCCAGCTGAGAGATTTAAGTTTTGTGGTTTACATCACTTAGTATACAGTATTTTGTCATAACAGCCCAACATGATGATAGTAGTTGAGTATACCAGGTGAAAATACAGGGAATAACACCAACTAGTGGTCTGACTTGAGGGAATTTCTTAGTCATTGCTTTAATAAGCTTTAGGTCTTAATATGCTGAACCTTATAAGAAGATCTCAAAATGTTAGTGAAAAATTGACATGATATAAAAAGTTCTCAGGCTAGAAGAATTAAAGATTGACCAAGACAATGAAAACATTCCTCTTAGCTTGGCTAAATTTTAGGCAAGTTGCTTCCATATGACCCTGTGTGGTTTTACACACTGTTCAGGCATGAGCAATGCGGGCTTTTTGATCATACTTACGTAGATCATCAACCATCATTTTTCTATTTCTAAAAGTGTATTTTTCTGCCTTGATTTATCTGAATCAGGCTTGAACAACTTATATATAACATATATAATAACTTACATATAATATAACTGAGATATTAGTGCAGGTGACTGGTCTGCTTTGAAGTCAATTCAAAAGTTTGATTCGTTGTTTTAAGTTGAAAATAAACTCTTTGTTCTATTTGTCTTATACTTAAAGTCATGTCCTATATTTCTTTACCTGGTAATGAGAAGTAGGTGATGATAAAATGAGAATATTTTCTTGTCTGCATGATCACAGGAAGAAATAAAAGTTAATGGAACTTGATGACTTTAAGACAAGGAAGGCATGGGGAAGTTAAATATAAAGTTTAAATAATTCCAAAAACACATTTTTTAAAAATCATGCTGGGAATTGAGCCCAAGGCCTTTCTAGACAAGAATATCAGCCCCGAGCTACAAACCAGCCCAGTCACATTTCCTTAGTTCTGTGGGATTTTCTCTGGTGTTTACACCTGACTTTTAGTATTATTCATACTATAAAGGTCACAATAGTTGAATTAAAAAATCACAACTCTTAATTCTAATTTGGTTTTATTTCTCATGTAATATGAAGTTCACTTTGTACCCCCACTTCTTAGTAAGTGTGGGTTCAATTTTTGTTTATTAAAACGTTCAGATTGTGCTGAAGAGATGGCTTAGTTGTTAATGTGCTTGCCTGGAAAGCCAAAAGGCCCAGGTGTGATTCCCCAGGACCCACATAAGCCAGATGCAGAAAGTAGCACATGCATCTGTAGTTCATTTGCAGGGGCTGGAGGCCCTGGTGCACCCATTCTCTCTCTCTCTTCCTCTGTTTCCCTTTCTATCTCTCTCCCTCTTTCTCACTTTCAAATAAATAAATAAAAATAAAACAAATATTTTTTAACAAACTGTTTTCAGATTCTTAAAATAAATCACAACTGTGCTTTTAATAGCTGCCAAATGTTTAACTAAGCAGATTTTATAGGATTGTCAAGGTGAATTTTAAAAAAACAACATACTGAGCTATAGTGCAAACAAGACTCTGTTCTTCAGAGAAACAATGGTCTCTTACGCATTCTTTTAGAGGTAACCTCTAAGAGGCTCAACCTATTATTTGAATAAAGAAAGTGAAATAGAATGTCTATGACAACAAAGCACATTCTTATAGAAAATAGATTAGTATAAAACTGGTGAACAGGTAGGAGAATGTGGTATTATGTTTAACAGACACACAAACATTAACTATGAAAAGTCTTTGTAATCAAGACAGGAGAATGAATGCATGCATGCTTATAGATACATATATGTTTATCTAGGTATATGCATAGATTCATCCTGTTAAAATTGTGGAGTTTTTCCATTCACAAAATGATTTTCTATTTTCAAATACAGTCTTCATCTTTGAATGGTGCGATCACTGACTGTCATAGTTCACTGGTGAATACCTCTAAGGAGGAGTGGGAAGAAAGCCCACTAAACAATGGGACTCACATAGCACCCAATACCTGCTGAACAAATAAGCTGCTCTGATGCTTCATGTCCTCAGAAAGAAGGGAGAGCAGAGCTCTGGTCTAGAAGACAGTCTGCAGAGGAAGGTGGGTAGAATGGAAGAGCCAGTATTCCAATTAATAACCCAAACATTTGAAATTTTGAAATACCTGGGTACACATTTCTTTGTTTTCATCTGAAATTGTAGCTACGAAAATTGCAGGGGCTGGATAGGTGGCTTAGCACTTAAGGTGCTTGCCTGCAAAGCCAAAGGACCCTGGTTCAGTTCCCCAGTACCCACATAAGCCAGATTCACAAGGGGGCACATGTATCTGCAGTTCATTTGCAGTGTCTGGAGGCCCTGGCATGCCTGTTCTCTCTCTCTCTCTCTCTCTCTCTCTCTCTCTGCCTCTGTCTCTCAAATAAAGGAATAAAATGTATATTTTTAAAAAATAAAATTGAAATGTTAAAAGATCATTTGGGGCTGGAGAGATGGCTTCGTGATTAAGGCACTTGCCTACAAAGCCAAAGGACTCAAGTTCACATAAGCAAGATGCACAAGGTGGCATATGCATCTGGAATTTGTTTTCAGTGGCTGAAGGCTCTGGTGCATCCAATCCCTCTCCCTCCCTCCCTCACCTGTCTCTCTCAATTACATAATAAATTTTTTTTAAAGCACTGGAGGGATGGCTTAGCAGTTAAGGCCTGCAAAGCCAAAGATCCTTGGTTAGATTCCCCTGGACCCTTGATGTACAAGATGGCACATGTATCTGGAGTTCGTTTGCAGTGGCTGGAAGCCCTGGTATGCCTATTCTCTCTCCCTCTCTCTGTCTTTCACCCTGCTTCTTTCCCTCTCTCAAAATAAATAAATAAATAAATAAATAAATAAATAAATAAATAAATAAATAAAATATTTTGAGAATAAAAAAGGTCATTTAAGCACTGGAGAGATGGTTTAGTGTTAAGGTGCTTGCTGGCAAAGCCAAAGGAGCCAGGTTGGATTCTGCAGTGCCCACACATGCATGTGGAGTTCATTTGACTGGCTAGAGGCCCTAGTGTGCCTATTGTCTCTTTCCATCTGCCTCTCTCTTAAGTAATAATAAATAAAACAAAATATTTAAAGCATCATTTCAATTTTGGGGGGCCACAACAAAAAGATCATGTTGTAAACAAAAACAAAAAAAATCAAAAGATAAGTTTATTAGGTTCAAGGGCATTTGAGTACAGATTTTTGTTGTTGTTGTTTGCAGAGAGACACAGAGAGAGACAGAGAGAGGGAGAGGAAGACAGAGAATGGGCACGCCAGCAGCCTCTCAGCTGTTGTGAACAAAATCCAAATGTGTGCGCCCCCTTGTGGTCAAGTGCGGCATTGCACCCTTGCGCCACTTTGTATCTGGCTAAACGTGGGACCTGGAGATTGGAACCACTGGAGATTGGAACCAGCATTCTTAGGCTTAGTGGGCAGGCGCCTTGACCACTAAGCCATCTCTCCAGCCCAAGTACAGATTTTTCTTCCTCCCTTGCCCCCCTCATTTTTTTTTAATGGATACATGATGATTTCATTTAAGAGACCTAGACATATTCATATACATGCATGCTAGTTTTTTATACATGTCTATAATGTATATAGTGTATTTTGATCATAATCACTTCCTGTTTCCATCTTTTCTTGCCATTCCCCATCCCCTTTGTTATGAACCTCTTCTTTCAGCTATTTTCTCTTCTACTGTGTGCGTGTGCGTGTGTGTGTGTGTGTGTCCCTCTGAATTTAACTCCGGTTGTTCGCACGGGTCGGGGGTTATTTACTGGATCATGGACAATTTACCAGTGGCAATACCACTGAAGGGTGTGGCTCAATCTTCCTTCAGCCACCATTATACAATGGCTACGTAGTGGCTTTTGTGGTTGACATTTATTTTTTTAATTTAGTGCTGGAGATTAACCCAGGGCTCACACATTAGACAGTTTACCATTGAGCTGTATCCCCAGCTGGCCCTTTTTTTTTTTCTTAAATTCATGTGTGTGTGCTTTGTGTGTGCATGTTATACGCACGTATGGATGGATGGACCCATGCTGTGATGCCGTGACATGTGCACAGAGGTCAGAGGACAACCTCAGGTTTCGGATGGTTTCCTTTTGCCTTGATTGAGATGACGGGGTGTCTGTTGCTATTTACGGGTACGAATGCCTGACAAGCTGATGCATGAGTTTTGGGGTTGTCTCACTCTACACCCCATTGCCTTTTGGTATTTGCTATTACAGACACTTGTTCTCCATTACATGTAGCTTTACATAGTTGCTGGAGATCCAAACTCCAGGCAGGCTTGCAGAGCAAACACTTTTAACCACAGAACTATCCCTTTAACCCCCAGCTTGCTTTTTGTTGTGCTAGTTTCTGAGTTCTTTTGTTTTTCATCAAAGCTAACAATAATATTGTTATCATTATCATAATTAAAACAAAGTATTTATTAAGTCCAAAATTAAAGAAATTTACAACACTCAATTAGAAACACAAAAGTGGGAAATTGGAGGGGTGGGGAGGCTCTCTGTCCAAATGGGATCAGCGACACTGGCTTACTTACATGAATCACAAACAACAAGCTTGACATAATACAGACTGTCAAGAGAGAGCTTCCTTGATTTTATGGCATGTGACTGTTAGAATATGATAATACAAAGTCTCCCTCTCTTTCCAACACTAGTTTCATATACTGTAATATTTCTGCTCCTTACTCTCTGGAACAAATTGAAATAGGACCCTAAGATAAAACTATACCTGGGTCCTTCATTTTTGAGTTTCTTCATTGATGAACACAGGGCTATGAAGTCAGAAATATCAGGCCATTTCCTTCCAAGATTTCATTAAAGATAAGATATTAGTGAGAGTGAAGGCGATTGTGCTGGCTTAACACATTATCTACTTTCAGCCATCAGAAATGAATAACAATAAAATAATGGAAAAGAACTCAGCCCTTATCAACCAGAGTCATTTAGAGTTTTTGTGATTGCCCTTCTAGTGCAAATGCTTATTGCTAAACTTTGTCAAAGTTGGAGGTTTAAAAGATGCTGTAAGGATGTATAAGCTCAAAACCAAAAATATCCCGGCAAATGGAAGCTGATTCAGGACGTTATGCTAATGGGGGTACAACAGGAGGTCCACAGTTCAGGAAAGACCATGTTTGTTTTTATTTCATTGTTGGGACCACTGTCATATCTCAGTGTTGATGACTACATAATTGTACAAAAGTACATTGAGTCAAGGACATTTATGATCTCAAAGCCAGAAAAACATGCATGCCAGTGCAAGTTCAGGAATAGAGGTCTTCCTACAAAAGAGTAGAGAAGTTAAAACCTAATACAGGACCCCTAGCCAGAAAACTTCCCATGAAACAATCCTGTTATCTTATAAGCACATGTCATCAAGTCAAGGAAGTTCTCTCATGACAGTTTGTGTTCTGTCAATTTTGTTTTTGTGATACATGCATAAGTAAGTGTTGCAGTCAGGTTCGCATTGCTGGCAGAAATCACCCGACTAAAAGCAGCTTGTGGGAAAAAAGAGGTTTATTTTGGCTTACAGGCTCGAGGGGGAAGCTCCATGATGGCAAGAAAAACGATGGCATGAGCAGAGGGTGGACATCACCCTCTGGTCAACATAAGGTGGACAACAGCAACTGGAGAGTGTGCCAAACACTGGCAAGGGGAAGCTGGCTATTAATACCCATAAGACCGCCCCCAACAGTGCTCTACCTCCAGGAGGCTTTAATTTCCAAATGCCGTCAGCTGGGGAGACTAGCATTCAGAACTTAAGTTTATAGGGGACACCTGAATCAAACCACCCCCGTAAGTCACAAAATTAAAAACATGGTGGACCATGTTCAGTTGAGATGGCAGAGAGCCCCCTGATTCCCTTTTTAGAGTTCTAAATGAGTGTTGTAAGTTCTTTGATCTTTGTGTCCCCCTTCTCAGACCTGAACCCTCTGCACTGAACACCACATTTCAGAATGTCCTAAAATTTGAAAACTAGATTGATTAAGATTAACTGTGGTCACATGGAGGCCTTTTCCTCTATAACATGGACGTGACAGGAAATTATCTGAAGTTCAAAGAATATTCTTTGTTGCCCAGTGATTTTAGTAGCGTAAAGCCAAAACCATCTAAAATGTAATGCACTCAATAGGGAGGATAGCTCCTTTTTGGTCTCTCCATTCTAAGACCTCAGAAAAATCGGTCCATAAGTATTTTAAGAAAATGATAGCAAAATCAAACAATGTTTGGTTCCCCAGTGGAAGGCGAAGGGCAAATAAAACAGGGCTGATGAGTAAAATACACAGAAAGGAACACATGTTACAGTGCGATGGGAGCATAGCGACAGCGGCAGTAATCTGAAAAAGATCAATGAGCTTCGCCGAAAATATTTGTTAACGTAATCCCAAGTGGTATCTCCCCATCGTGATATTTGGGGGAGGGGAACCCTGAGATGGTCTTCAAAGATCCTCAGCTCTTGCATTCACGCATGTGTGGAATGTCCCATTTTTGAATGTGAGAGTGCAAAAACAGCAGCCAGGATAAAATGTTACGTCTCGGAAAAAAAAAAAAAAAAAAAAGCATCCAGTTGGTCTCTGTCTCTCTCTCTTCTCTCTACTTATCACTGATCCTGGGAAACTAAGATGAGGTGATGCAACTCAGGGCCCATAACTGAGAGATAAGACCTGACAAGAGCCATGGAAATGTGTTTCAGTGTGGTTCACATACAACACACACACACACACACACACACACACACACTAACTCAACTGGACCTTCCTAAGAGACTTGGAGTCAAAGGTACTCGGCTACATTTTATCCAGATTTTTGACCCACAAAAGCATCAAGTGTTCACTGTTTTAAGCTCTTCCATTTGGGGATAATTGATTAAACAGAAACGAATAGTTAGGATAACCATCTACAGTATATAACAGTATTTTTTATTTTTCTCCAGTGCAGAAACAATCAAAACAAGAGCATCACTATAGTTATTCTTTTTTTTTTAAACTTTTTATTTTTTATTTTTATTTTGGAGAGAGACACAGAGAGAGAGAGAGACAGAAAGAGAGAGAGAGAGAGAGAGAGAGAGAGAGAGAGAGGAGGAAGACAGAGATGGGCGCGCCAGCAGTATCTCAGCTGCTGCGAATGAAATCCAGATGTGTGTGCCCCCTTGTGGTTACGTGTGGCATTGCGCCCTTGCATCACTTTGCATCTGGCTAAATGTGGCACCTGGAGATTGGAACCAGCGTTTAGGGTTAGGAGGCAGACGCCTTAACCCCTAAGCCATCTCTCCAGCCCAGTTATTCTTTTAAAAGCAAAGAAGCTCTGCAAAGAAAGGCAGGGCTCTTCCTTCAGACTTTCCTCCGGATCTGCCTGCTCCGTGTATGGCCCAGGACCATTGTCTCTCACTACACTCATTTTGCCCACTCTGCACTTGGCATGGGTCTCCTTTGACCTGTCAGAGCAAGTAATTCCGATTTATGCTTAGCAACAAAAGACGGCGTGTGGGAAACCTGCAGGGACAGAATTTGGTAATTGAAAGTGTGATTGAGAATTTAAAATATGAGGTCATCAAGGCAAGAGAAACAATTAGGGGTGGGGCAACTGCTGAGAAACTCCTGGAAAAAAATAAAACTGGAAGATAAATATGATCTAAATATGAATGAAAGAATGAAATGACTGTGTTTAAGCAACCTGTAGGAAGACAATTCATTTGACCTTGGTTCTAGAAAAATTCTATTCTGAGTGTTCTAAGTGATGCGGTAATGAATCTCTCAGAAAAGAAACCTTAACAGAGTGCTATTGAACAATATTTACACAGTAATGATGACCTAAATGCTCTTCATTTTATTTACAATTTTAGAATCCTCACAGATAAAACAAGAAAGGACCGGCTGTAGTTTCCAGGTGGAATATTCAAGTCAACAGCCCTGGATGTACAATTAGGTGGCGCAAAGTGGAAAAAGAGAGGCAAGGAAGAATAAGAGCAAGAAGCAGAAGTGTCTCCATTGTGAGAGACTGATCTGGTGGATCAGGAAATAGCGACATAAATGTAATACTTACAGTGACTTTTCAGGTGGGGAAATGGTTCACAGGTTATAGGTGCTTGCTTGCAAAGCTTGAAAGCCTGGCTGGATTCAATTCCCCAGTACCCACATAAAGCGGTGAATGTGCCTGGAGTTAGTTTGTAACAGCAAGAGGCCCTGGCTTGTCCAATATCAATTTCTTTCTCTCTCTCACTCTCTCTCCAAATAAGTAATTTTTAAAGTTAAAATGACTTCCATTGCAACATAAAAAATAAACAGCCTAAAGAATAAATGCTGAAATGTATATGTTTATATTTCAGAAGGGAAGAAAGGCAGAAAAAAGAGGGGATTAAAATACAAGCTTCGGTGGTAGGGGGTGAGGGGATGGTTCAGTGGGGAAAACACTTGCATCTGAGTTTGGATCCGCAGACTCCACATAAAAAGCTAGAAGCGGTAGGGAGCACGTACACTCCAGTGAGCTTTCAGAGGGTGGGGACGTGGAGAGAGGAGAATTTCCTGAAAAGTCATGGGCCAGCTCCCCTGGCAAATGGGAGGGTGAGCAGCAATGGGGGACCCTGCATGAAACGAGGTGCAAGGTAAAGACACTCTTGAACGATATCCTGTGACCTATATGCACATGTACGTGCGCGCTCACACGCGCACACACACACACACACACACACACACAGAGCTAATGAATGAATTTATAAAACCAAACTGATCCTCTGTTTTTGTCTTCAGAATGTAATCAGTACTGTACACAAGGGATAAATGAACACGTGGAAGCATAAGCTCATTGTTTAAAGATATGAACTGAATTTAAAAAGAGAATTACTAAAATCTGTTCTCCCTAAGGAATAAAACTGGGGTTCATTGAGATCGTTGGAGGATTGTTCTTTTTGTTTGTTTGTTTGTTTGTTTGTTTTTTGTTTTCCAAGGTAGGGTCTCACTGTAGCTCAGGCTGACTTGGAACTCACTCTGTAGTCTCTGGGTGGCCTTGAACTCACAGCGATCCTCCTACCTCTGCCTCCAGAGTGCTGGGATTAAAGGTGTGTGCTACCATGCCCAGCAGATTGTTCTTTTCTTTTTTTTTTTTTTTTTTTTTTTTTGAGGTAGGGTCTCACTCTGGTCCTGGCTGACCTGGAATTAACTATGTAGTCTCAGGGTGGCTTCGAACTCTCTGTGATCCTCCTACCTCTGCCTCCCGAGTGCTGGGATTAAAGGCGTGCGCTGCCACACCCGGCTGGATTGTTCATTTTTATATACCATTTTCTAAGCTATATTGATTTCCTTTCATGTTCTTCCACTACCATGATAATAATTTCACAATTATCCCCACTTGTTTAGCATACATGCAACAAAGAAGAAAAGTAATTTTGCCAGCATTTTGCAGCTTGTCTCGGAAATAGTATAAAAGGATGTGGTATGATCAATGTTGCTATTAGCCACCCATTTTAAGACATCTTGTATTTTTAACTAACCCACACAGTGAGAATAAATTCCTTTGGTATTTCCTGGGCTCTGTGGAGATTTGCCTGTTATAAGTTTATTCCGCTTCCACACTTCATTTACGTCTTTGTATCCAATTAGTGTTAGGTTATCTTGTCCCTCTAATCCTCTCTTCTTTTACTTCTCTAATTATTTGTACTCAGTTCTTATTTTAATTTGCCAACAAAATGTATCCGAGCCTTTAAATGTGCCAGTGAGTGTGTTTTTAGAAAGTTCTATACTTTGCCAGTTGTGTCTTTCATCAAGAGCCGGCACAGTCATGCTATGAAAAACTCATGGCCTTGTCCATGATAACTGGTACCAACTGAGTCTACAGCGGGTCGCCTATCACAGGCTTCCTGGCTGTCTTCTTAGAGATTTTTCTTTTCTTTTGGTTATTCGACGTAGAGTCTTGCTCTAGCGCAGGCTGACCTGGAATTCATTATGTTGTGTCAGGTTGGCCTCAAACTCATGGCAGTCCTCCTACCTCTACCTTCAGAGTTCTGGAATTAAAGGCATGCACCACCACGCCCGGCTAAATTCTAATTCGAAACAATACAGAGAAGGGACGATGAGCATTCATTCTGACCCCACCTCAGCCAGCCACCATGATCTCACAAAGATGATAAGACCCAGGAAGAGCAATCTATGTCTTCCAGCCATATTTAAACAGGCAGACTTAAACATCTTTGTGTCTTTTTCCTTTCCATCTGGGCAGAAGTACTGTTGGAGCATCCTTCCTGGTCTGAGAATCCCCAAAACATGAAGTGAAATGGCCAGAACATGAATTTTGACTCCTATAAGTACACCCACACATTTTAAAAGATAAGAATAGATGTAATATAAAAATCATTTTGTATTTCAAAATTGCCTTTAAAGATGAAGTAAATTAATCCTTTTACCCTTTTATTATATATAACACTTATTTATTTATTTTTATTTTAGAGAGGGAAAGAGGGAGAGAGAGAGAGAGACACAGAGAGAATTGGTGCACCAGGGCCTCAGCCGCTGCAATCAAACTCCAGATGCTTGCACCACCTAGTGGGCATGTACAACCTTGCGCTTGCCTCACCTTTGTGCGTTTGGCTTATGTGGGATCTGGAAAGTCTAACATGAGTCCTTAGGCTGCGCAGGCAAGTGCCTTAACCACAAATCCATCTCTCCAGCCCTTATATATACCATTTTTATTATCTTCAAATTTGAATCAGGAAAATTCAGGACTAGGCAACAACAACAACAAAAATATCTTGGTGATGAACTATGGGCTCTGTGCTGTCATTTACTTATTTTTACAAAACTAACTTACTAGTTGTCTACTCACACCAGGCAGTGCGTGAGGAATTCTACATGGATTGGAAAAAGAAATGTCTGGACTTTAAGATGCTTGTCAGAGAAGACATGAAAGTTACAAGCTCCGACAGATACAAACTTATCTACCTATGTACTTACATGAATGTCTGTTCATATATCTTTCTCAGGCCTTATGAAAACAGAAAACAGGTTTTCTTCAGTTCATTGAGAAAGCATCAAGTAAAAGCAGGGTTTGAAATGGTTTCCTACTATTAACATTAACAACTACTGAAATATGGAGTCTATCACCTATAAGACCACATGTACGGTCTGAACATGGAGTGAAAAGAAAGATAGAAAATCATGGCTAGAGGGTAGATATGCAGAAACTAAATATGGAAGTTACATGTTGGTTGCTATTATTTTGCTATACAAATATTTTTTTAATTTATTTTTTATTTTTAGACAGAGACACAGAGAGAGACAGACAGAGAGAGAGGGAGAGAGAGACAGATAGAGAATGGGCACGCCAGCAGCCTCTCAGCTGCTGCAAACGAACTCCAGATGTGTGCACCCCCTTGTGGTCAAGTGCGGCATTGTGCCCTTGCGTCACTTTGCATCTGGCTAAACGTGGAACCTGGAGATTGGAACTGCTGGAGATTGGAACCAGCGTTCTTAGGCTTAGGAGACAGGCGCTTTAACCGCTAAGCCATCTCTCCAGCCCTATACAAATATTTTGCTATGTACAGCATACAAAAGACAAAGTTCCTGGTTTTTCCTTATGGCTTCTTTTCTGAATCAAGTTCCCAAATAATGCAGATTGCAAGGATACACGGACAGGTTGCATTTTGACTTTTTCCACAGCCATTTACTGCTGAATATTGAATGCTAAAGATCTCACTGCAGCGTGTATAGCGTGAGACAGACAGGGAGACTGCGTAGGAATCTTCTGGACACTATTGGTGTCTCCCACAACAGCAGAAAGGTGGACAAATTCTGAACAATTGCTCTTTTTTAATATTTGAAAAGTGATTGTGTTTGAATCTGAACTATCTGAGTGAGTGCCTAACACATGGAATGAAGAAAGAAACTGAACAGAGGATGGAGAACAGGAGGGAGTGATAGCATGGTGGAAACAGGAACACCAGGAAGAAAATCTGAGTACCTACTATGTATCACATGCTGTGCTAAGAGCTGAAAAATTATTTGATTCTTCCAAAGAAGCTGTTAAGGTGAATAATATTCAAACATATATCAGTCTTGGGAGTTTTGTTTTTTGTGGGTTTTTTTTGTTGTTGTTGTTGTTGTTGTTTCTTTGTTGAGGTAGGGTCTCGCTCTAGCCCAGGCTGACTTGGAATTTACTATGTAGTCTCAGGCTGGCCTTGAACTCACAGCAATCCCCCTACTTGTGCTTGCAGAGTTAAAGTTGTGCACCACCATGCCCGGCTCTCTTGGGACTTTTGATGGCATAATGTGTGTGCTGTGTCTCTCAGGGATTGTGTTCATCCTGCTAGGCCAGAAAGTCCAAGGATCCAGGATGAGGGGCTGGGACCATCAACTGTCCTTCTTTATCTCCAGACTGGATGGCAATGTCCAGTTTAGAAAAACCTTTGTGCAACATAGCTTTTCAGCACACCAAGGCAATTACAGTCAGGATAGTGTCTAGCACATTGCCAACACTTGGGAGAAAGTGAAATCATGAAGTGTTTTACCCAATATGCTTGCTGTTTTGACAAGGGTACCCTTTACAACTTTAAAGGGTTCCCTTTAAATTTGTCTCTGAGGTTCGATTGGATTAGTGAGCTGCTAATAAGAGACTCCAAAAAAAACTTGCTACTGTGGATACAGATCACTTGATAATCTTTGTGTGCACTCAGGTGTAATCAAAAGGTCTAAGAAAGGCTTCTTATAAAACCCCACCTTGGTAGCTACCTCATCCTTAAGAATAGAATAATCGTTCCTCGTAAAAGTACTGCTGAATACACGAGATTCATAAGAACTATTTAGTAATTTGTACTTCTAAGTAAAAGCACTGGGTTTACAATCTATAATTGTAATTTATAGCATGAAAATGGACATATACACATACACTGGCTTTGGGGGATTAGAGGATTACAGTATATGTCACCATGACTAAGCATCCTTTTAAACAGTGACTAGAGAAAATATTGTTCGATCCTGGTGCTACCAACTGCTTAAAATTTAGACAAAGGCGGGCTGGAGAGATGGCTTAGCAGCTAAGGCACCTGCCTGCTAAGCCTAAAAATGCTGGTTCCAATGTCCAGCGGTTCCAATCTCCAGGTCCCACGTTTAGCCAGATGCAAAGTGAGGCAAGGGCGCAATGTCGCACCTGCCCACAAGGGGGCGCACGCATCTGGATTTCGTTCACAGCAGCTGAGACTGCTGGCACGCCCATTTCTGTCTCCCTCTCCTTCTCTGTCTATCTCTCTCTGTCTCTCTCTCCAAAAATAAATAAAAAATAATATAAAAAAATTTTTAAAAATTTACACAAAGGGAACAGTGATGATGAAAATAGATTGGGATATGCTGGTAGTTGACTAATATAAGTAGATGGAATTACTTAGACCTTTTCATGTGATTCGAGACTAATAATGTTAATATGTTTATAATCCCTGGGAAATTTTTCAGTGATAAGAACTGATGTAGGCACAAGAAGACAAAATAGGTAAGAAATTACTGCAGATATTTAATATAACTCTGACATTAACTTATTGGATAATTGTTCATGTTTAACATGTGTCATAAGAGATAAGAACATTAATAACATGCAAACTCATACAGATACTTTTATCTTTTGTGGCTATTACATGTGAGAAAAGAGTCAGTAGGTATGATATAAACATAAATATATTTGAAACCCAGGGATTCAGAAAATATGTAGTATTCATAATTCAGAGTGCTAACCAAAATACAGACAATACTGAAGTTGGATTCTTTTTACAGAGACACTGACTATTTAACAAAAAATAAAAAGAGAGAGATACTATTTGGTCCTATGGCTGAGAATAGAACTTTTAGAGAAGGTGTTGCTCTCTCCAAACTTCTCCCCTTAGAATTCCTGCCATGTGATGATTCCATGTAAATTCATCCTTTTCCTCCAAAGCTGATTAAGATATGTCAAAAGGGATTATATCAAGAATTATCAACTAAATCTGGTCCAACTCACAGCTGAATATACTTTAGGATTTTTTAATATATTAGTATATTATTAATTTTTAAGCTCCCTAACCAAACATGCTATCAAGGGCAGATACAGAAATCCTCTTTGCAAGATTCAGTCCCATAAGTAGGAGCGTGTGAATTTGCTTCTTTCTCTCTCTGACAACTGAGAACCAGGCACCAGTGACTGATGGAATGCCTGGCAATAGCACGATGAGGGTAATTAGGGAGGGAAGGGCTATTAGAGTGTATGGGTCAGTGGCCAGTTCCTCACTGTGTCCCACATTGCTGAGTAATTAGCATTTGTGACTGTCTCCTACTTAATGTCAATGGCAACTCTAGGTTACTCCTGGCCTTGCACTGTGTCTCATTTAGACATCCCAAGGGGGAATGGTGCCACTTCACTCCAAGGAAATTTAGGGGCTTAGTGGTTAAGGCACTTGCCTGCAAAGCCAAAGGACCCAGGTTTAATTCCCCAGGACCCACTTAAGCCAGATGCACAAGGTGGCTTACGTGTCTGGAGTTCGTTTACAACATCTGGAGGCCCTGGCATGCCCATTCTCTCTCTCCTTCTCTCTATCTGCCTCTTTCTCTCTCTCAAAAAGATAGATTAAAAAATAAAATTAAAACAAAAGGAAATTGAGTTTTGTGTATGACACACAATTGATGGTCTGAGTTTTGAAACATGAATTCATAGCTATGTTTTCAAAGGCAGAGAAAATAGCTATAAGGTAATAAAGATGCTTGAATTTCTAGTTTGTAATGAAGACTGCTGTGGTAGTTTGAATATATGTCCCCCAATATATTCAGTGTTTTACTACTTATAGTTTGCATCTGAAATCACCTTGCTAGAGGCAAGGTCACTGGGGGCTGGTCTTAAGGTGTGGTGATGGTTTGAGAGTCCATTGTAAAGATATGCAAATGTGCCTAGCAGGAGTTCCTGAAGTGTGCTGTGTGAACTTTTTTAGCAGTAGTTTTTGCTCTGTGTGCTGTGGTGGCTGGTTGGTTTTTTTCTCTCTGCTTGGCCCTGTGAAGAGCAGGGCGCTTCTCCTGCCATTATGGAACTTCCCCTGGATCTGTAAGCTTCAATAAATAATATCCCTTCCTCCATAACTGTGCCTGGTCTGGAAGTTCATCTCAGAGAACCTGAAGTTGTCTGCTACAGTAAAGTGGTACCGAGGAGTGTGGGGTGAGATGAACCTGACCATGTGGATATTCGTCTTTTGGAACCTTTGTTTTGGAGGAATGGGCATGGACTTGGTGCTTGCAACTGAAGATGCCTTCTGGAGTGGTAAGCCAAGTTTTATGGACTATTCTGATGAGAGTTTGAGAATGCTAAGTGCAGACAGTATTGAACTTCAAGGCTTGGCTTATGAGCTTTCTAAGGGGAAGGAAAGATGGCAGACGACTTTGTTGGAACTGGGCTACTGGCATAAGGGATGGCTACGTTCTGCTATCCAGGCCCAGAAAGTTTGATCAAGGTTAAATTTGTAATGGACTGATGTGCTTGGCTGAAGATATCGGACTGAGATTTTAAGATTTTAAGTTGGAAAACCTCAAGCAAGGTAAAAGCAGAGGCACTGAGACCGGTTTCAGGTTACTGGAGCTGCTATTGTCGACACATTAGCAATCTTAAGGAAGGTGGAAGGAAGGTGGCCTGACTTGATTTACATTAAAACAATGGAGAGGATGCCTGAGGAAAGACTGTTAAAAATGCAAATTCTTGGAAAGAGTTGACTGGAGAAGGAACCTGCTTTTCAAGGCTATTATTTATTTTGTCCCTGGATTAAGAATATGGCTGTGTCCTGCACACCTGGTATTAGTTTTGGAAATATGAAAAATGCATGGAGTGGTCATGAGTTGCACATGGTTCCAGGAGCCGCTGCTGAGATGCAGCATGAAGGCAGGGCATGAAGTCCCTGAGGAATAGGCTGGAAGAGCCTTTTGGAAGATGGACCGTGGTTTGCATGGAGACCTGAAGATGTTTTGGATATACCAGGACTGTGCAAAAGGGCTACCATGGAGTGCAGTGTTGGCATGGGATGAAAGTTTTCCCTGGCGACTCTGCCCAGCTGGAGCGGCGGAATTGGAAAACCTGGAGACTGTTAGTCTCTGGTTATATTGAACTTGAACTGCAGAAGTTTGATGACTATTGATGGTGGTTGAGTTTGCATTGTTTTAGTTTCTCCTTGCTATTTCTTATACAGTTAAAATGTTTACTCTGTGCCTTTACATGTTGAAAGTATTTAACTTGTTTGATTTTACAGGACTCACTATCTTAAGTTGATCAAGACTGTGAGAACCTTTGAAATTGGACTGAGTACAATTTACAATGTGTGATAGTTATAAATCTATTAAATAGGAGCTAAATATATTGGGGGCCAGGGGCGGAATGTGGTAGTTTGAATATATGTCCCCCAATATATTCAGTGTTTTATTACTTTATAGTTTGCATCTGCAATCACCTTGCTAGAGGCAAAGTCACTGGGGGCTGGTCTTAAGGTGTGGGTTTGAGATTCCATTGTAAAGATATGCAAATGTGCCTAGCAGGAGTTCCTGAAGTGTGCTGTGTGACCTTTTTTGGCAGTAGTTTTTGCTCTGTGTGCTGTGGTGGCTGGTTGTTTTTTTTCTCTCTGCTTGGCCCTGTGAAGAGCAGGGCGCTTCTCCTGCCATTATGGAACTTCCCCTGGATCTGTAAGCTTCAATAAATAATATCCCTTCCTCCATAACTGTGCCCGGTCTGGAAGTTCATCTCAGAGAACCTGAAGCTGTCTGCTACAACTGCTTCTCAAACATAACCAGCATTCAAAAGGTGTTTATGACCAGGCATGGTGGCATACTCCTTTAATCCCAGCATTAGGAAGGCAGAGGTAGGAGGATCCCTGTGAGTTCAAGGCCAGTCTGAGTGAGACTACATAGAAATTCAGGTCAGCCTGAGCTAGAGTGAGACCCTACCTCAAAAAAAAAAAAAAGTGTTTATGTGTGTGTTTATGTGTGTCACCCTGCTAAAGCATTTTTGTTACTTTGTTTTTAGAATGAGTGATATGAAATTTCCATTTATTGGCAGTAAAAAAATGTTCAGATAGGGCTGGAGAGATGGCTTAGTGGTTAAACGCTTGCCTGTGAAGTCCGGTTCGAGGCTCGGTTCTCCAGGACCCACGTAAGCCAGATGCACAAGGGGGTGCACACATCTGGAGTTCATTTGTAGTGGCTGGAGGCCCTGGTGCTCCCATTCTCTCTCTCTCTCTCTCTAACTGTCTATTTCTGTATCTTTCTCTCTCTCTCTCAAGTAAATAAATAAATAATAAAATATTTTTTAAAATTAAAAAAAATGTTCAGATAACCACACTTTTATGTAGTTCTCAACTATATTAAATTATCTAATCCTTCCATTGAGGGTGTGAGGTCACAGTGTCAGTTTTACTCATAGGGATGGAAGGGGAGGAGAAGTTAAGGAACATCTAGTATATGTACAGGGACAGCTGTCATTTCTTTCTTTCTTTCATGAGGTGCTCCTGCATTCCCTGACCCGTGCTGCACACTTCCTGCCAGCCCACGAGAGACACCTGCAGAACACAGGGCTTGTCATCTGACCCTGGCAGGTGCCCGACATGGACCCTATTTATGAGCACAGCCTAAGTCCACAGGAGGAGTGACACAGCCAGATGCAAAGCTGAACTTTTGGTCACTGCTCACAAAGCTGTGCACTGTGTCAGCCTGGATGAAGCATTCAGGTTTCTTAGGGCAAAGTTTCCCACCTGTGACTCAGATATGCAGTATCTGACCAGTGTTTCTTCAAAGACAGTTGTAGCATATAAATTAGTCCACAGAAACTAAAGACTGTGCAATTACATGACAGAATGTCAGAGCTGGTCACAAATTGTTTAAACCTACCCTTGTGAGTCTGAGTCACAGAAATCACGAATTGTAAAAGTTCAGACAAGTGGGCCCTAGGGATACTTCTGTTCAATGTTACATGTTTTCCTTTAATTATTTATTTGTGTGTGTGTGTGTGTGTGTGTGTGTATGTACACTCCAGTTCTACTGCTGTTACAAACAAATGGCCATCAAGCTTGATGTAGAATTGAACCCAGGCCAACAGGCTTTGCAAGCAAGCACTTTTAAATTCTGAGACTTTTCTTTAGTTGCAATGTTACATGTTAAAACAAAAAAAAAAAAAAAATAGAGCCAGAACGAAAATTTAAGGACAATGGATATATTTTTGTTCGCATTTGTCGCACAGGTATTTGATAATGACAGTTATTTTTTAGGGTTAATTACTAACCACTGATGGTTTTATTAACTTTAAATGTTAAGTTCTGATAAAACACAAGTATAACTTATAAACAGCATACCTGCTAAGGTTTGATCCTTTTTAAAGTGATTGATTTAGGATATTCAGTATTTATTCTAACAAATAAATCATTATTTTTTGGGTTATAAAGTTTGAATGATTAATTCATTAGTTGAGCCATTGATTTATTTATTCTTCAAATAATGTTCCAAGCACTATTCCTAATCTGTAAAGAAGAAGAGAACATGACTTATAGCCTCCAGAAATGTAGAGTCTGGTGAGAATGACGGCTCACAGAAAATTATCTTTAATGAATGCAGAAACAGGATCTGAGTCAGCCTAGGAGAGAGTCTGAGAATTGCAGAGCAGCGGAGGGCTTCCATACAGAAGGCACGCCCTCTAGAGGGCGCCGTGAGTAGTACAGTAGGAAGGGGATAGGAGGGTGTGAAAGGACCTTTAAGGAAGTCTGGCTGTGAAGACCAGATCTTGCTGACCATCCAAGGATCCTGTCCTTTATTCTGCATATCTGGCTGGGTTAATGAAGGGGATGATGTAATTCTATTAGCATTTTCAAAGCAGTTGTTTGAGATTTGGGTGAAAAAAAATCACAATTGATGTATTTAAAATTGAAGAAGGCAGGGCTGTAGCTTAGCTCAGAGGTTAGAGGGCATCCTCATGTGCCATGTCCTCTTTGGATCTCTACTACCCTCCCCAATGCTGAGCTCTGAACATAGACCACATTGTAAGGCAGAAGACAAGATCATCTCTAAGTGATTGGAAAGAAAATGGTTGTACAGCCTGTGACAAGTGATTTTGCTTCTCTGAGCCAGTTTGCATTGGTTAAAAGAAATAGAGTAATAGCAAACTGTCCTTTTTGAATTATCTTCTTTTTTTCAGACATCCATGTATTCTAGGAATGCATTATACTCTGATTTAATTAAGATACTTAGAAGTTAGAAGACCGCACAGGCTAGGAGCCGATAAAGCGTATCTCCGTGTCACTGCTCTTTCTTTTCCCCTGGCTTCCACTTTCCTCGGTGAGTAATTAGCTGCCCCTGGCATCACCCACACAGGGTGTGATGCTGTGGATCTGAGGTTAAGTCTCGCCTGAATAATAACAACTCAGTGTTCTCTTATAGCTGATCCTTGCATCCGTAATAATCTATGCACGTTTATTGAAAAGGAATTTTCATTTCACGGCCTTTACAACCACAGACATTCACCCACAACCCTCCTTTGGTTTTCTCCTCTAGCATTTGATCTTATGCGTACATATTCCTTTTACTGTTTATTCTTCCTCTTGTTAATTTTATGCAGAAAAGCCCAATTTATTCATTGCTGGGTTTCCAATGCCTAGCAGAGTGTCTGCACTGTAGCATTTGCTCAGCACAGATGCATCCTTATGCTTTCGAGTAGACGGGGAAGGACGGATGCTTGTTTGGGACAAGCTTTGTGAGAACATCTCCATGCCCACTTTGCGTTTGCCTGGAGAGCACCTTTTCATCCATCAGACTTCCAGACCCCAAAGAATATGTACTGTGCAGAATTTTCTTAAAATAAACCCTTAAAAGGTACAACTTAGGCAGTTTTGCTTGCCAGCAATAAGGGAAGAAAAACACCTTCTAAATAGCACTTGCTTACCCACATTTAAAATTGCTATGAATTACCGTCTTCTCACCATGCACCATTAGTTTCAGAGAACATGCTTTTGTATATATTTTAAAATCTATACCCAAATGCTTGTCTTTCCAACATGCACTGAAACTTGCTGTAAAAGTGTACATTAATTTAAGGGAATTCAGCAGAATGATTGGATTATGGAGAAGAAAATTAATTATTCATGTCACCAGTAGCCTGAAAATGCAAAGTGGTTATCAGGAATGCAATAATTATGCATAACACTGTTACTTTTAATAATGAAGCCTCAGCAAAGGTTAATTGATATTTTTAATAAAAAAATAAAATTTTGTTCTCAGGAGTCACAAAATGGATTTTGTTTGCTCCCAATATTTTTTCATTGAAATACGTGTATACTCCATTTGCATTTTTCGAACAAATAGTATTCGTTTTTCACAAGTAGCCCCAAAACATCCAGGAAGCAACAGCAGAGTCCAATATAGTAAATGCTGTTTCCTTGCTAGAACACGCATTGGGTTTCTTTCCAGAAAACTCCAGTGGAAATCCAATGCCATATTAACAGGATGTTTCCTCTGTGAACTACACAGATCTCTGACAACCCATCTATCACTCATGTTAGTTAACTGTCATTGGTCTCTCCTCTGGCGCCTACTGACCAACTCCACCATGAAGTAGTCAAGCCTGGAACCAGAGACCTGCCCCAGGACACTCTGCTTGTACTTTCTGGTCCTGTCTCAGTCTGGAATTCTTCCCCAGAATCGTAGGAAATAGTCCCTCCAGTCAAAAAGAAGAATCTCAAAGACTTGTGCTTTTTTATTTTCTCATGATTTTTTTTTTTTCTGAAAGGAGATGAAAAGAATACAAAAAGATGGTGGATTTAAAAACAAAGTAAAGAGCCGGGTGTGGTGGAGCACCCCTTTAATCCCAGCACTCGGGAGGCAGAGGTAGGAGGACCACTGTGAATTGGAGGCCACTCTGGGACTACATAGTGAATTCCAGGTCATCCTGGGCTAGAGTGAGACCCCACCTCGAAAAACCAAAAAAAAAAAAAAATGTAAAGCTACTAGAATCAGTTTTTGCTCTACATGGACAGATGGGCATCAATATTAACTATTTTTCTGGTGGAGTATGATTCTATTGCTGACAAGAGTAGCACAATCTAACACATATACTAACATGAGATGTTTCTGAGACTCACACACAGGCCTATCCATGGCCCATTGTGATGATGCGTGCAGCTTTGTGAAATGGACAGGGCGAGATTTATGTCCCAGTAGTGATGAGAGGACCTAACTGGGAACATCATCACTAGATTCCATTAGATCTGAGAACAACTCCAAAGACTCCCAGTGAACGCTCATGACAGGTCAACAGGCAGAGGTACAAGGTTAGCCAGTGTGTTCAAACCACACGACAATGCAGCTGCAGATCTATGTGGAGAGTATAAGCGGGTCTCAGATTTACGACACTGTTTCTATTACACTAGATTCTCCTAAAAACAAAATAACTCACTAAGGCTCCAAACTTTCTACAGTATGAGTACACTATGTGAAATATTGTTGAAGGAAAGAACAGAAAAGACCATTGGTATGTTACAAGGAATATTCCAGAAGAAATGTCACAAAGCTTGACTTAAAAGAAACAGTGTAGCTCTACTTTCCTTTGTAACCCTAAACACACTAGCAATAAAAAAGTAGAGGAGGAGAAAGAGAGGGAGGGAATGAGAAGGGGTGAAGGCAGGAAAGAAAGAGAGGAGTGAATATTTTCTTTTTAGTCATTTTCATAAAAATACTTACACCTCATAGGACGCTGCAGAGTATTCACAATCGGAAGCAGCACTTAGCTACAAAGACAGGCATGACATCCTGTGATCCAAAACAGCTGCTCACGTCCCAAAGGACACTACACCTTAATTATTATTTTTTCCCAAATATTTGCATCCTGAGAATAGCCTTATAGAACCTTTCTTATAAGTGATTCTTTTGGAAGCATTTAAAAGAAATAATCTCAGGAGAACAAACTTTATCAGCTTTATGTAATTTGTGCAAAAGTTCTACTAATATTGTCATGTTCAACTTAAGAAACCATTTAATCAGAAGTGTTGGTAGATGTCCCTGCTATTTCATCATATAAAATCATGCTATTATCTAAAGTTAACTTCAGTATGAAAACTGATCGTCATACTGAAGGTAACTTCTCTCCTTTTAAAAACACATTTATTTTTAAGTAGGAATAAAAATGAGTGTTATGAAGTATTTTTAATGAAAACTATTCTTTAACTGTGAAAACAAAAATACATTTCTCACCTACTCCTTGCCCTGCAGAAATGGCTGAACAAACATCACCTCATCTATGTGAAATGAATCCAATTTAATTCTCCTTGACCAAAAATCTGTTTCCATAGTTCTATAACATTCAATCACCCCAAGGAACATCTCCATTGTCATATAAGAGGCTCGGTGTTATCACCAAGGAAAATACACTTTGATTGAAAAAAAAAGTCCAGTGTGGCTTTTGAAAAATGAAATGACCCCTTCTGGTACACAATTTAGTAAGGTACATTATAAGAATAGACAGAAATAGCCACGATGGACAAGGTTTAAAGGACAGACGCTTTGCTAAATCTAGATAAAGTTTATAAATTTGTGATTAACATTATAAGTCAGTCTGATATTTATATTTCCTGGATGTTGTTGTGTTTCTATCAAATAAACACTTTAAATTTTATATATACCAATAATGTGTTATTTGTATTTCAAGGACAATTTAAAAATCAATTATGAGGTATAAAAATTTTGACACAGGGGCTGGAGAAATGGCTTAGTGGTTAAGATATTTGCCTACAAAGCCAAAGGACCTAGTTTCAATTCCCCAGGACCCACGTATGCAAGATGCACAAGGGGCACATGCATCTGGACTTCGTTTGCAGTGGCTAGAAGCCCTGGCGTGCCTGTTCTCTCTCTCTCTCAGTGCATCTTTCTTCTATCTCTCTATCTCTGATTGCAAATAAATAAAAATTTTAAAAAATTGAAACAAAATATTTTATTATTCAAAAATAAAAAATTGTGTCTTTCATAAAGATTTTCCTCTCCTCATAGCGCCAGTTGCTTGGTTTCCTGCAGTCGTATAGATATTGAGAGTAAAAGAATTTTAAACATTATTTTCAAACCTTCAAACATTGTTGCCACTATTAAATATTGGTAAAAGTGGCATATTTGTATAAGTTAACCTGAATTAGTTGATTCCTATTACTTGTCTATGAAAACCATAGGCTTGAAATATTTCTTTTAAAAAGAACCCTGTAATCTTTAAGTCAATATCTGCTCAAATGACCCAAATAATTAGGAATTGATTAGATCACTTACATCCATAAACCACTTCTGCCTTGAAACTTGCAGTGTTTTATCACCAGGACCTTTTCACTGGCAATTAACAAATAGTTAACCATTTTTGACTGTTTTAATTTTATAAAATACATACATTTTACTTCCACCTTCATATTTGTTATCGTGTCAATCAGATAGCTATTTGTATGTTAACAAAATTCCCAATATATAGTAGATACAGGTAAAATACCATTCAACATTGTTAGTCATTTTGTCCTGTCGGGACACAGGTGGTTGACGCAGGAGCATTAGCAATTAAGCAGGACAACTGAAAAGAATAGCTGAATACTTCAAATTATATCCACAGAAACACTTCCAACTCGGAATGTACTTACTTGAGCATGCGCTCATAAGCTATTTTATGTAAAGGAAATAGTCTATTAATTTATTTGTGTTTAATTGCTCCCATCCCAGACTCACTTGAATATCTTAGTCATCGTTAGCCTAACAGTAAATAAACAACAGTAACAAATCCTTAATGAAATACTGTAAACAAATCTCTCGCAAGGCTATGAGCGCGCGGGAGTCTGTATGAAATCAGGAGTCTTTCTTTCTCCCAGGAGCCACGCGCTATGATATCATCAGCAAACTTGTAAATCAAAACACAATGGAGGCAATTTACTAAGTGATGCCAGGAGGGTGGGAGCACTTGTTTATTGTCACCAATATTTCCTAATGCTAGAGCAACTGTCTGCCCCCAGGGAAAACGATCAATGAATACATGCTGCTAGATGTCCTATGACAGTCTGTTTTAGATTGTGACCAAGTGCAAATAGGAAAAGGAATCACAGAACAACAGAGATAGAAGAAAATGGGTAAAAATAGAAAACAGGTAAGTGCAGAATATGCGATGTGACACCGTACCACGTATAAGAATTTAAATGATTTATAATTTTTGGTCAGTTTTCTTCTAGGACATTTTTCCTCTTTTCAATTTCTATTCAAAGTACAAATTAGAATGGATTTTGTTGTTTTCCTTTGAAACGGATCTTAATGCACAGAAAGGGTACTGACACAAACAGTTTGCTTTCCATTGCTTTCTTTCCAAATCTGATTCTCAGTCTATTTCAAGCCTTGGCCTAAAAGCAGTCATAAAAATAATTACCATTCTTATCCCTTTAAATACAGTTTTACAGATATATAAGGATAATATAACTGAAAAGACTTTATGTGGCTCCTACTGAAGACATTCACGATTAAAAGCAAAATGAACCAATTTTGAATGATGGAATTAACAACTGAAACGATATGAAGACTACAAATATCAAGACATGCCTAATAAAAGAATCGAATACCATTTCAACAGCATCAAACACTATTTCATAAGTCTTTTCCTCCTGTGTTCTTTGACATAATGGCAATGACTAAATCTGTACCTAATCCATAGCATGCAAACAATAATACTTCTTCATGGAATCTATATACTTGTGAATTGCACCAAAGGCACCTTTAAAGATTCTATTTCCCAATAGTTTCAGACACAAAACTTAATAATGAGCTCAGCAAAGTGAATTCTAGGTGAGAACAATTAGTTCCATATCATGCAAGACATCTTAGCTCAAGAGTTCTTAAGTTAGCCTACATTTGTGTATTCAGATAATATTGTAAGAGAGTAGGCCTATAATTCAACATGGCAGCCACATGCCTATCAGTCTATAAATGTAAGACTTCAAAATACACTAGAAGTATTACAAGCACTATTTCTTTTTTAATTTTTAATTAATTAATTTATTTGAAGACAGAGAGAGAGACAGAGACAGAGAGAGAACGTGCACACCAGGGTTTTCAGCTGCTGCAAACGACCTCCAGACGCATGTACCACCTTGTGCATTTGGCTTTTGTGGGTCCTGGGGAATCGAACCTGGGTCCTTTGGTTTTACAGGCATGTGCCTTAACCACTGAGCAATCTCTGTGGCCCACAAGCACTATCTTTCTGAAGACCAAATTTCGTGTTATTTAGGTGAAGTGCTGAGCCTAAACAATCTTGGCTCTGCAAGTAAGTCGTTAATTTCTATAAGCTTAAAAACTGAAGATTTACATAATTAGCAGACAATTTACTTCAGCCTGGGCTAAACCAAGGTTACTGAATCCAGCTAGCAGCTAACAAACCGAAACAAAGCCTTCCAGCTTCCAAGGACCTCTCATCAACAACCAACACTCGTCTATTGTCCACACTAAAGGCATTGTGTTCAGCAGTCTCAAAGCAAAGCATGGGAAATGGTGGGGGTCAATGCATATCCAGAACACCCCCTTTCATCATCAAATCATAACCCTGGGTTCAAAATGCAAGTGTAGCATGCATGAGCTCACCTGGCTGATGGGTTCCTTCGTAGGGGGCTTTCCTCTTCTAGCTGTGCTAGTGGCCAGGGTCGTGGTGGTCTCCATGATTGAGGTGGACATCTCTGACTGCATGGCAGTGGCTGTCGACTCAGTTGTCATAGAGGAAGGCACTTCACCAACCAGTCTCACATTTCCCACTATGGCGATGTTGGCATCGTTTTCTGCTGCCATGTTCAGAACTTTCAAGCCATTGTAGTAAAGCCCAGAGAGCTGGCCCTGGAAGGGCTGGCCCTGATCTTTCCCGCCAATTATTATGGTTGCTTGGCTATTGAAGATTGTGAGCTGACGCCCTGTAAAAATAATATTACATACATGCAAAAATGTTGATTGTGAACGCTACATTCTACAAAGGATGATATATAACAGATCTTTCATGGGGTGGATAATGAGAGCAATAAACTATAAGAGGTACAGTTGACTCATAATTCATTGCTTATAAATGAAGTGTCCATGAAATGCATAATTATTGGCAAATACTTATACGTTCTCAACTTATTGTAAATGTGGTGCTTTTGCTAAAAGACCAATCAAATATCCAAAGTACAAATCAGATTTAGTGGACCCCTTTTCCCTTTGTCCTTCAGAGCTTATATTATTGTTTTCTTAAATCTAAATTGTTAAATTTAAAAAGTGTGTCATATCTAACTTTTCCAATAGTTGTCATCCTAAAATCACTTCTAAAAGAAACTAATCTATAAAGCTAAATTCTAATTTTAAATTTTATGGTAGAATTTCAAAATTCACATACTGCCCACATGTAACTGTATGGTACTCTTTAGAAATGTTTATTTTTTTGAAAACAATAGTCCATTGTTATTTCAATTATTCTTTTTTTTTTTTTTTCTGGCAATCACACTTAAAAGAAATGCATGGTTTACACTGAGCATGTCAGAGACAAAAAATGTTCCAAAAATCTTTTTATTCTGATTGGCTTTCAGCAAGTCTATCAAAACAAAAGAAAACAAAACAAAACAAATTAAAAATTAAATTAAAAAAAAACAAGCTTCAGATGTAAAAAGCGACTTCAGGAATGACACACAGATCCATGGAGCAATCATGACACATTTCTATCAAACAGTGACCTTAACAGCAGTGCCATTAGCAGCAAACTGAGAATCCAGTTTCAGCAGATTTCTCTCTGCTCACAAAAAGCATGCACACAACTTGAAGTTCAGTTTTAATTAGGGCAAACGTTAAAGGGACTTCATTTTGACTGGCAATCCATGTTGCCCACTATTTAAGATTCCTAAAGTTTAAACAAAGAGTTTTTTTTTTTTTTTCAGGACCATGATAATGATATCCGAACTACATATGTTTAGTTAATAATTTAGAGGCTGGAACATGGAATATCATCTATAAATGATTTATCATTTTGGGTTAATGCTTGCTGTGACGAGTACCTTCATAGATTGAGTTAGTGGATTATATTTAACAGTCCCTTTAACCTTAAGTTAACTGGGTGAGATTATTAAACCGCTGGTACTTCTAAAAATGTATAGAAATTATTATACACGGTATGCAAATATTACTATCTACATTTTACTGTTTTAAATTTGTTTTTAATTTAGTTTTACGGAAAATTTATTTTTTATGTTTATTAGTGTTACAATGACGTACTACTTGGTTATGTTCAAATTATTTTTTTATTTGAAGTTTTAATCAATGTTTTTTACCTTTGTCGAGTAGCCATTCATCAACTACTCGACCAAGTCGATATGGAATTCGCTGTCTAGCAATCGCCAGGCGCTCGTTATCATTGTTTCCTTTAAAGTTTAAAGAGACATTTCATTGGTTAAAATCTGTAAGGTCAAAGGTTAAAAGTTAATACTTAAAGCTTGAGCTATACAGTTGCCACATGATTTTTTGAAATTTGGAATTTTAAAAAGCTCTACCTAGAACATTTCATGTTTCAGACTTGTCATTCATTCATTTATTTTATTTTAGCAAACAAAATTATTCCTATGTTAATTGAAAATTAGAAATCTGCATTTGAGCTAGGTTATTGAACTTATGTTATAGACACACCCGAACAACCAATTTAAACAGCAGATAATAGCTTTACAAAAAAATGCCCATTGACCTCAGGGTTTTGTCTTTTTGATGTTTCTTATTAACTAGTTAAACATGTTCAGCTGTAACAGGTTTAAGTTTTCAAAATACATTCAACCTCTTATTCCAGAGTCATCATGTACGAATACCAAGCTTAACCCCATCTTTGGCACACTAGAACCATCTAAAATCAATCCAGCATACTTTACTTCCTGTCCAGAAAACATATTGCCTTATTCATTATATTGAAGGACACCACAAAGTCCAAACAGTTCTTGTGCATTCTACAGGAATTCATTTAATAATCACTTGGACATCATAGCAGATTACATATCATCAAATAGGTTTTAGGAAAAGGCTTTGACAAAAGTAACTTTCAGTGTCCTGCACTTTCATTTCAAGCTTAACATGTTGAAGCATGTAACGTTTGAAGAAATTCCATGTATGTTTTTGCATACTCAAATAGCTGTTTTTTTTTTTTTTTTTTTTTTTTTTTTTTTTTTTTTTGGAGAGAGACATAGAGAGACAGACAGAGAGAGAGGGAGAGGGAGATAGATAGAGACGGGCGTGCCAGCAGTCTCTCAGCTGCTGTGAATGAAATCCAGGTGCGTGCGCCCCCTTGTGGGCAAGTGCAGCATTGCGCCCTTGTGTCACTTTGCATCTGGCTAAACGTGGGACCTGGAGATTGGAACCGCTGGAGATTGGAACCAGCGTTCTTAGGCTTAGGAGGCAGGTGCCTTAACCGCTAACCCATCTCTCCAGCTGTTTTTAATGAAGCTGTTCTGAAGAAAGAAGGATGTGAGCTTAAAGTTCTACTAAAAGTCATAAATAATGGCTCTATTCATGGATCTAAACTGAATGACGACCTTGCTTCTCTGAATACATTAAAAATAACTGTCTTTAAATAATGTCTGTTAGAAACACTATTAAAATTCACCTTGAATGAAGTTTGCAAATAAATGAATTTTTTCTTGATCTATAAAGCACTTAGAAAGAAGCTAGACTGAAAACTCTAAGCTCAACACTGTGAATTATAAGGAAGAGTTTTTCTATTCTGTGAAAATGAGCTAAAATGGAATTTTTATTATATTTATTTATTTATATTTGAAAGACAGAGAGAGGAAGACACAGAGAGAGATCCAGAACCTCCAGCCACTGCAAACGAAGTCCTCTAGACACATGTGCCACCTTGTGCATCTGGCTTACGTGGGGACTGGGGAATCAAACCTGGGTCTTTAGGCTTAAAAGGCAAGTGTCTTAACTGCTAAGCCATCTCTTCAGCCCCTAAAATTTCGAGCTAAGACATTTTTGGCAATAGTTCAGATGAAGAATAAAATGAGAAGAAAAAAAACACCTTAAATGATAGTGTTACTTATATTAAAGGACTGTGACATTCTGCTAGAAAATGAACCTTCTTTCTTCAGATTTAGATTTGCTTATAAAGTGCTTTCACTCCCTTATGCTAAGATACTTACTGAACAGACCCTAAAATTGCCTTTGGAGAAAAAGAAAAGAACTATCCTTTTTATTGTTTCAATGTGTCTTTCAAATGTCACCGACTAAAAATATTTCAAAATTAATATTCAATATAAAATGCAATTTTCAAACTTGAGATAAATATACATGTAATTAAAATACTGATTTGTCTGTATTATGTAATCACATAAATATTATAAATAGTACTTTATATGTAGAAATATATTTTTAACAACATGATCATTTTTTAAAGGATACATGTAGTAACAAATCCAACTCGATCTGACTTTCAAAATGGATATAGAATTTGTGTTCTCTTTGTGTGATTGCCTATATACTTTAAAAAATATTATTTAAGTATATGATTTTGTGTTATATGTGATTTATATAATAATCATGTTTCACGTGCATAATTTGAAAATCAAACAAAAAAATACATTAAAATAACACATATCTTGGGCTGGTGATATGGCTTAGAGGTTAAAGAGGCTTGCTTGCAAAGCCTGCTGGTCTGGGTTTGATGCCCCAGTACCCACATAAATCCAGATGAACAGAGTGGCACATTTCAGTGGCAGTTTCAAAAGGCCTTGGCATGCCCATTCTCTTTCTCTTTGCAAATAAATAAGTGAAAAGTATGAAATAAAAAGATACATCTTTTTTGATGAGTTTCTGTTAGTCAATATTCATTGCTGTTTTCCTTGACGTAACTTTTCTGGTTTGCTGCTTCCTCAAGTTAGTTCTCAGGCTGGAATGTTTCCATCGTCAATAAAGATCCATATTCCCCAGGACACCTTCCAAAACCAGGATGTATGCTCCTCTTGCTCAATTACTGCTGTAGTCTTTAAGGGCCTACCTGTATCTCCCTGCAGTAAGTCTCCCTCACCACACATCAACAACTAGCACGCCCTTCCCATTGCCCTTAGGACAAAAATCTCAGGCCTTTAATGAGTTGATCGAGGGCGACCCTGATCTGTTCTCTTCCTACCTTCTCTGCCTCATCCCAAGGGCATCCTTTGACTTGCCCTCTCTTAGCCCCTTGGGGTGATCTACAGCTTTTCTAAAACGCCTTTTTCTTACCTCCAGGCATTTGCACCTGTAACTTCTGTTACTTGACACATTATCCCCCACTCCTAGTCCATCTCCGTCTTTCTCAGTCATGAGACTCTTGGTTCCTTTTTTTGGGTGTATGCCTTTTCTAGCTCATTAGCCCACCCCCATTCTTGGGAGGGTCTTACTTAGTTTCCTGTTCCTCTTTCATCAATTATAATTTTGCCATTGGAGTAAACAGTAGGAGGAAAAAATTTCAAGTGAAATAAAATTAAAATAGTTAAGATGACATTTTATGCATGATCCAATGTTATATAGCCTCAGATGGGTCCCTCTAGAATGCATACATATTGGCTGAGAAATTAAGATCACTTGAGCTTTTAATTTTTCTAATTGTATACAAAGCTAATAGTTGATTGGGTTGGGGGGAGAATCTTCAAAAACTTTTCAATTCTCTAATGAGCTGTGGATATAAAGGACTGTCTGGGATACAATAAGACTAATTGAAGTGGTGATATCTTTAAAATGAGTTGACATGTAGTCTCCAAAGTCATTCAGCAGCTTTATTCATGGTCCACAAGGAACACTGCTTATCTTTAACTATGGGGGAAAAGGAAGCAAAGGTTGGACTTACAGTATCACATGACAGAAGTGAGGGGGTTTATGTTATGACAGCAGGACCTCCTAGACTATGCCTAGTTATAAACAGCACTGAGGAACTTAGATTGCCTTTTGGACTTTCAAGCTCTCATTGAATAATGTGCACGCAATTCTAGAATCTAAAGGTGCTTTAGACACATGCAGACTAAGGCCAGTTAGCTTACAATTGAGTTTTTAAAAACATTTTATTTATTTATTTATTTATTTATGAGAGAGAGCAAGAAGCAGGGGCAGATAGAAAGAAAATGGGTGCAGCAGAGTCTCCAGCCTCTGCAAATGAACTCCTGACACATGCGCCACCTTGTGCATCTGGCTTATATAGGTACTGGGGAATCAAACCTTGATCATTGGGCTTTGCAAGCAAGTGTTTTAACCACTAAGCCATCTCTCCAGCCCCCAATTGAGTTTTTTTAAAATATTTTCTTTATTTATTTACAAGCAGAAAGAGATAGAAAGAAGAGATACAGAGAGAATGAGAGGATGGGTGCTCCAGGGCCTCTTGACACTGCAAATGAGCTCCAGATACATGTGCCACCCTGTGCATCTGATTTTGTGTGGGCCCTGGGGAATTGAACCCAGGTCATTGGGATTTGCAGACAAGTGCCTTAACCACTGAGCAATCATCTCTCTTGCCTTTTTTACTTGAGTTTTATGAGCACAGGAAAAAACAACTTTTCACTATGAAAATGCTCAGCCGGAAGACAAAGAATACACAGGACAAGTGTTGGGCCTTGCTAGAAACAGGCTGGACCTGTGAGGAAGCTGGCCTGAACTATTGGATATGGCCAGGGACCCTGGGCTGTGGGTTGCAGCTGGCCCTCTGTCAGGACAGTGACGGCCTTCCCTATGTTGTAGGGTGTAGTGAGCTGTCATCACCCAGAGTGGGCAGAACTGGCGAGGCGCTCCCCCAGACCCCAAAAGGCTCTGACCATTCCATAAGTCAGACTTTGCCCCCCACAATTCCTGACCTTGTGGCTAGCTGCCCAAGAGACCCTCATGTGGCTAAAGTCACATAGCCTTCCCACCCCCCACAGTTTTGAAGTCACAGCTTTCTGCTAATCTCCTCTTCCGCCCTTCCCCCTACCTTCCCTTATCCTTCCCCCATAGCTTTGAAGTTACTAGTCCTTCTGCTATCTAGATAACAGCCCATAAACTATGCATCCAATTGCCATATAGTCTGTATGTGCCGTCTCAACCTTTCCCAAGTGTTGATAAACCCACTCCCCTTTTGAATAAACGAGAGTGCTGTCCATCAGACGGTCTCCTGAGTGCTCATTGCCCCGTCACTTTTACCGCCGCCCTCACCCACTGCTGCAGGACTCTGTTGCCTCCCTCCCAATTCCTCCCTCCCTAGTCCAGGACGAAGGTGCCCAACACCCCGGGGAAATGGGAATGGAACAAGACCCACAGACAACCATAAAAATGCAGTCTCAAGCACTGATTAGCTTATATTATGGGCATAGTGTGCTGCTGCTTGTATAGAGCTCTCATTCAACCCTGGTCATGATTTCAGACAAGAAGTATCTTTTATTTATAGAGATAGAAAGACTGAGGCTCAAATGGATGATCTAACTAGTGCTGCAGCCTGCATGACTAGACGGAGGGACGGCTGCACACAGATATGTCATTCCATGAGAGAATCACGGCACCAATGGCTCTTAGCAGCCTGAGTCATAAAGACACATCTCTTTAGTTTTCAAGGCCCCCTCTTGTATGATGGAAAATGTCACAGTCTTGTCCATAAAGCTTCTGCCTAGAATGTTTGGAGTGAGATTGTCTTCATGGGCACACGAAATCTTTTACAAATCCTTTAGCATTTATCAAGGATCTTATTATTATCATTTGCATCTTGTAAGCTAAGATGGTGAGGCAGAGATAAGTAAAATGATAAGACATACTACAGATGAGAATCCAGAGAAGAACAGAAATAAATGTGTTCCTTTTATGACCAAGCCATGCTATCCATAGCACCTTGAGACATAAAGTGTTCCAAACACTGCTGTTCTGCAAAACAAGATCCCAGGCACAGCAATCTGCTGTGTCCTAATGGTTTGATACCGGCCCTGTCCAGAGACAAGTTGGAAAGGACAGAGGGTCTAGGTAGTGAGTCAAAAACCCCAGTGCATTTCATTGGCCTGTGAGAAGAGAGCCTGAACTCTGAAAAATGTTCAAACTAATTTTGGGCGCTTCGCCGATGGCTCTGCAGGTCACACTTCTTGCTGTGCAATCATGAAGATCTGAGTTCCCTCTCCAGCACCCATGTGCCAAGATGGGCATGGCTGCACTTGCCTGTAAGCCCAGGTGTGAAGTGGACAGAGACTAGAGAAATCTCAGGCTGCTGGCTTGCCAGTCTGATAGAAAAACGTCAGCTCCTCCTCATTCAGCGAGACTCAGCCTCAAGGTCGTGAGGCAAAGAGCCAACAAGGAGGACAGTCAAGGTCCACCTATGGTCTCTGTAAGTGTGCACATGGGGCACACACATCAGCATTCACATGTGCACACCACCCTCCCCCACACATACCACATGGACTCCACACACACACCTCAAAAAAAGAAAAATAAATAAGTAAATAATCTTGCTCTGACTTCATATTTGTTCCTTCCTCCGTGGAGCTCATCTCTCATCTCTGCTTCTCCTTGTACCCATTTCCTGACCCTGTGTTCTCATGTTGCTAAGGAACTGTTCCTGCTGCAATCTGTATCTACTTTTTCTATCCATATCTCATTTTCTTCTCTAGTTCCAACCAGTAAAGTCCTGTTTCTTTACAATAGCTTGATGAGATGGGAGAAAAGCCATCTGACCCATCACAGGAAATTCATAAGCACAAAGGAGGTACTCTGATGACACAGTGAGTCAGGTGTGCGTCAATACATCACATGGATGCGACAGTAGGAGGGTGTACACTGGGGAGTCAGTGGGAAAGAAAGGGAAGTTTAAAAAATAACAAATTTATGGGCTGGAGAGATGGCTTAGGGGTTAAGGTGCCTGCGTGCTAAGCCTAAGAACTCCGGTTTCAATCTCCAGTGATTCCAATCTCCAGGTCCCACGTTGAGCCAGATGCCAAGTGACGCAAGGGTGCAATGCCGCACTTGACCACAAGGGGGGCGCATGCATCTGGATTTCATTCACAGCAGCTGAGAGGCTGCTGGTGCACCCAGCTCTGTCTTCCTCTCTCCTTTCTATCTGTTTCTCTCTGTGTCTCTCACCAAAATAAATAAAATAATAATAATTAAAATATTTTAAAAAAATAACAAGTTTAAGTCAGAGTTTCATAAAATAGATAACTTGCCATAAGCATGCAATTAACCACTATGTGACATGGAGCTGTCACAGGAACTCTAGGACAGCAATGGATTAAAGGTAAGGTCAAACACCGAGTATCAGTGACATACTGTCTGCATATCCATGTGTTGATAATGTAGAGATTAATCTCCAGAGGTCTGACAATTGATCCTTCTTTTTCATTTCACAAAGCTATTCATTTCTATATGAGTTTTTAAAATTTATTTTATTTATTTTTGGAGAGAGACACAGAGAGAGACAGACAGACAGAGAGGGAGAGGGAAACAGATACAAATGGGTGTGCCAGCAGTCTCTCAGCTGCTGTGAGCGAAATCCAGATGCATGCACCCCCTTGTGGTCAAGTGCGGCATTGCACCCTTGCGTCACTTTGCATCTGGCTAAACGTGGGACCTGGAGATTGGAACAGGGTTCTTAGGCTAAGCCATCTCTCCAGCCTGAGTTTTGTTTTTTTAATAAACATACTTTGCCCTAAAATGTAGTCTCCAAAATAATTATAGATATGAGAAAGGAATACAATATTTGTGCCATGAGACATAAACAACAGTAATAAACTCTTAAAACTACTGACTAAAGTATGGTGTAAATTGTCAAGAATTTGAAGGCTATATATTAAGTAAAAATACTGGGCTAGAGAGATTGCTTAGTGGTTAAGGTGCTTGCCTGTAAAGTCAAAGGGCCTAGATTCCCAGGACCCATGTAAGCCAGATGCCTAAGGTGACCAGAGGCCCTGGTGCATCCATTCTTTTTCTTTATATGTGCCTCTTTCTCTTTGTGTCTCAAATAAATTGCCAAAAAAAAATCAAAGAAAAAATTAAATAAAAATATTGTGGGCCATTAAAAAATTTTTAATGCTGCATTATCAATAAAATATATATAACATATTTTGTTTGCCCCCACTGCTTCTTTAGAAACAAAGGCAAACATTTTCTCTAAATTAAATACAGTGTTGTGATACAATGATGTAACTCACGGGCCCTACCATTCAGTTCATTTAACACTCAGAGCAGGCAGCCCTAAAGCAGCTCATTGTGAAGCAGCAGGCCTTTGTATCCCATTCACAGTATCCCGTGTGAGACTGCTGGGATAGTGAGCACAGAAAGCCACAGACTATAACCTGCAGAACTCACTGGTGACTTGCATTACTTAAGCTTAGTGCATCTCTAACTGGCTTGAGAAATTTCTTCCTTCAAGTCCCTCTTTTATATGGATCCAAATTAAGTTATCTCGTGTCCCTTTATACAAAAATTTATAGAATCACTTGTTCTTACTAGCTACTTACACTCAAAGCATTTTACTTTAAATATTGTCCCACCAGATTAATTACAAATAAATGGACTTCGCATACGTTGGATCTGATTGGCTTCTTTATAGAATACTCATTTCCCTAAGCTTTCCCATGACAAAAGATGGGATATCATATCAAAAACCCAGCAGCGAGAAATGAAAAGCAACAAGAACAAGCAGATAAGCAAATGCAAAAGCTACTCTGATAAATTAAAGGTCATGATTTGTTATCATGCAAACGAAAGATGCCTTTTGTGCTCTCTGTGTAGCATTTAAGACAGAAGAATAAGTTAACAATTACAAAACCAGACAAAGCCACGGCAGACATCACTAAACAGAGACAATTTTCACAAAGGGGAACGTAAGAACAGACTCATGTCCCTCACAAAGGGCATGTTGTCATTTTCCAGATATGGGAATCTTGAGCATGTTCTAAATCATAAAGCCATGACATTTACGCTTACATGCCCTAAGAAGAACTTAAATATGGAATCCCTAAGCCATCTTGCCCCAGTTCTTGATTTCTGAAAAAAGATCTGTGGTTCAGCTGGCATTGCTATCACTCACCCAACCTTGGCTTTGCATCTAGTGTTCTTAAAATGGAGATTGGTTTCTGGAGAAAGGAACCAGGGAACACCTCACATAGAACCTGGCGTGGCCTGTAGATATGCACAGAACATTCACCATCCTCCGTGGAGAAAATGAGCGCGTTGAGCAGAGCCTTCCAATCTCATTTTCACTGGACTTAAATCTATTTCTTTTCACTTACAACTTGAATGCAGAAAATTGTTGTTTTCAGCCAGAAAGCCAGGGTCTGCCAACTCTGCACAAATTATTTAAGATTAAATGTTTTGGATGTTGAAAGGACAGGCTTCTGGGTCATTGTCAGCCCCCTTCAGTTTTATAAAAGGTGAAAGCTCTTAAACACCAAAAACATTTGTTAATTTTGTATATGATGAAGTGAACATTTTGAGTTATAGTGGAAATTGCTAAGTTAATTTGTTTTGGAGTATGTAAGCAGTTTATCTGATTATATGATGTGTGTGTGCGTGTGTGTGTGTCCAAGGGGTACACTTGACCACATGTGCGGAGAACAGCAAAGGACATATGTGTCCTCCTCTGCAGCCCTTGCATGTCATTTCCTTGCTGAACCTCGAGCTGACCCCACTTCGCCTCCTGTCTTTGCCCGCTCTGAGCGTGAGTGCAGGAATCACATTCACGTTCTCCTATTTAATAGCAAATGCTCTTAGCAGCTGAGCCATTTCATTACCCCAGCCCCAAAATGGCTTTACTTCACCAGCTTCACTGTGTAAGGAGTGTCCTGGATGGACAAAATGATCCTACATTAAACCGTAGCTTCAGTATTGACAGGCCCAGCAACAACGGATGGAGACTGTGACGTCTTTGGGCGCTAGTTTTGTCACGAGTAAAAAGGTTTTGGTGACTATATTGACATAGGTCAGCCTTACACAGGGCCTAGCACTTAGTGAGCTCTGATGAATATATGCCGTCATTTGACAGCTGTGCCGTTGCTTAATGCCTGTCATGACCTGCCTTATGTGTCATATCATGGAAACTGTTTTTCACCTGCCTGATCCTATGAAGGAAGACAAGGTAAGTGTTGACTATGGGTAGAACATAAATGTGTATTTCTTTCCTAGGATGAATAACGGTTTGAGAGCTGGCCTTGTTATCAGCAGTGTCTTGAAACTCATAGGTATTTTATCAAAATTACTTCATTTTCCCTAGCAATTGCTGGGGATCACACAAAAAGAATAAGGCTAGCATACCTTTACTAGTTAGGCCAAGGCATGGTAACAAAATCTCCTGCTGGTCTAAGGATAGTTTAGACTGATTAGAATTGGGCATTTAAAATCTGTGCATTGATGCCTCAAAGAGAGCCACTTCAAACAGAATGCTACAACCCTAATGCTATGGCAAAGAAGGCCACACTAGGGCTGGAGAGATGACTTAGTGGTTAAGGCGTCTGCCTGCTAAGCCTAAGAACGCTGGTTCCAATCTCCAGCTGTTCCAATCTCCAGGTCCCACGTTTAGCCAGATGCAAAGTGACGCAAGGGCGCAATGCTGCACTTGACCACAAGGGGGCGCACACATCTGGATTTCGTTCACAGCAGCTGAGACACTGCTGTCGGGCCCAACTCTGTCTTCCTCTCCCTCTCTCTCTCTGTCTCTCTCTCCAAAAAAAAATAATAAAAAATAAAAAATAAAAAGTTTTAAAGAAGGCCACACTAATTTTCAAAGGAAGCCGATGCTATGTGTGATGAAGTTGGTGAGCCCGGATGCTCTCAAGGGGAGCCCCCAAAGCTAATGAACTTGGTCTTAGGCTCTGGATAGTATGGTCATCAAGACAAGCATAAGGCCAAAGTGCGGTATTGTGTTGAGTTTTCATAATGGAATTGATTTTAGAGACATGAAAAACAAAACAACCATAAGTGGTTCCTGCTTGGCAAATATCTTTTTGTTGTTGTTTTGTTTTTCAAGGTAGGGTCTCACTCTGGCCTAGGCTGACCTGGAATTAACCCTGTAGTCTCAGGGTGGCCTTGAACACACAGCGAGCCTCCTACTTTTGCCTCCCAAGTGCTGGGATTAAAGGCGTGCGCCACCATGCCCAGCTGGCAAATATCTTTAAAAGGCAGTTAAATCATTGACATGGCATGTACTTTTTTCTTCTTTTTCCTAAAACTATCTTATAGTGCTTTGACACTTTTATGAAGACTTCTAGTCGTGTTCTGTGAGGATCTTTATAATTAAGCCGTTACATTTTTCTGATCTGTTTGATGTTATAAGCTTCTCTTTTCTCCTTTCTTCCTTTCTTTCTTTCTTTCTTTCTTTCTTTCTTTCTTTCTTTCTTTCCTCTCTTTCTTTCTTTCTTTCTTTCTTTCTTTCTTTCCTCTCTTTCTCTCTCTCTCTTTCTTTCTTTCTTTCTCTTTCTTTCTTTTTCTTTCTCTCTCTTTCTTTCTCTCTTTCTTGTTCTCTTTCTTTCTTTCTTTCTTTTTTTTCTTTCTCCCTCCCTCCCTCTCTTCCATCCATCCTTTCTTTCTTTCTTTCTTTCTTTCTTTCTTTCTTTCTTTCTTTCTTTCTTTCTTTCAGCTGCATAGACACATATTCCACTTACTACCCAGTCATTTCTCTAGATTCCTTCTACCCAACAGCCATTTCAGTGGGAAAAGGCAGGCATAGGTTAGAATGTAGAACATTTCAGTTTTACACAAAGTAGTTAAGAATGTTAGACAAAGAAAGAAGTCAGACTCCTCATTTGAAATTTTCAGCACGAAGCAAGTAAAAGTGAAAAATCAAAAGAAAATCGAACAATTTGCAATCAGTTGGTTATACTTTGCACACTCCTTCTGTCTAAAATGTGACAAGTAAATCATTTCTTGGATTTCTCAAACTATTTTGTTGACCGAAATTACACTGTTTCTGGTTCATCTCTCATCCTCATCCTCCCGTGAGTTCTCATCCAACCAAAATTTGCACTTGGGCCATCGTTAATTCTAGGATGGGTGAAAATCACCAATTGGGATCCAACATCCTAAAGAAAGCAACAAGTCCACGTGACAGACATCAAATTAAGAGAGACACATGGAGAGAGGGAGGGGATATGATGGAGATTGGAGTTCTAAAGTGGAATGGGGGGAGGGGAGGGAAATATCATGTTTTTCTGTACGTAAGTATAGAAGGTATCAATAAAAAAATAATAATTAAAAAAAAAAGTTCATTGCATCTTGGCAGACATACTGTGGATTCCCTTCTGCTCTCGGTACTTTCCCCGAATCGCAGCTTCCAGTGATTTCTAGCAGAGCATAAATGAGGAACAGAGAGGAGCAAACAATCACTTCGTACATTCCTCTTAACAAGCTGAGCCGATGATCTGTCAGTAAGGACCGTAATGCTTGACTCTGCTCGGCTAGCACGTCCATTACGGTGAGCCTTATCCACGTATAGTGATCGAATATAGAGAACACAGCAGCTCAGTCCTAACCATCACTTTCTCACAATTCTTCCTAAGTCATGTAAGCCCATGTTTTTGCTGTTGATTTTTGCTTTGTTTTTCGAGACATAGGGAGGGTCTCACTCTAGCTCAGACTGACCTGGAATTCACTATATATTCTCAGGGTGGCCTCGAATTCATGGTGATCTTCCTACCTCTCCCTCTCGAGTGCTGGGATTTAAAGCGTGTGCCACCAACCACACCAGGCTAAGCCTATGTTTTCAACTTTTGTAAAAACACTTTTTTTTTTTTTTTTTGAGCCAGGCATGGTGGTGCATGCCTTTAATCCCAGCACCCTGGAGGCAGAAGTAGCAGGATGGCTGTGAGTTCAGGGCCAGCCTGAGACTACATAATGAATTCCAGGTCAGCCTGGGTTACAGTGAGACCCCACCTCAAAAAACAACAACAACAAAAATAATTTTTGATGTCTTTCACACAAGAAGCTATAAAATACTTAATGACTGCTATGCAGTGGACTGTGCAACCTCAAGATTTATGTGATGAAACCCTAACCATGGAGTGCATTTGACTGTGATGTGACTATATTTGGATATAGAGGCCTTCAAAGGAGGTTGTTGAGTTAAAATGAAGCATTAGAGTGGATCTTAATCTAATCTGACTTTGTTCTTAGAAGAAGTTTGAACACGCAGACACAGTATGGATGTTCACGTAGAGAAGAAAAAGCAAGGTGAACTCAGAGAGAAAGTGGCTTTAAACCAAGGTCACAGATGTCCAAAGAAACCAGCCCTGGTGACACCTCACTCCTCCAGCCTAAGGAACAATGGAGAAAATAAATGCTGTTGTTTATGCCAGAGTCTGTGGTGCTTTGTCCCGGCAGTCCTAGCAAATTATACAGAGACGATGTTAAGTGATTTTAAGTTAGCTTATTCACTGCAAACTTATTTGCAGATTTTACATATTAAGATGTGAGAGCATTTTACTGCAAAGTGTTAAATTAGTCTAGGAGTAAGTACTCTTAAATGGGAGTTTCAATAAAGTACTATGCTAATGTCAATAACATTTCCATGTAAGTTACTGATTTTAGGGCTGGGGGAATGGTGTGGCGGTTAAGGTGTTTGCCTGCAAAGCCAAAGGACCCAGGTTCGATTCCCCAGGTCCCACGTTAGCCAGATGCACAAGGGGGAACATATGTCTGGAGTTTGTTTGCAGTGGCCAGAGGCCCTGGCATGCCCATTGTCTCTCCCTCTATCTCTGTCAAATAAATAAATAAATAAAATATTAAATTACTGATTTGAGTTTAAAAATGCATTGTGTTCCTTCATGGTTATGCTAAAAATCAGAGAAGCCTGTACCAAAACTCAAGCAGTTGGCATGGCTACACTCTCCCAATTTGCATTTTTTCCCTCTACTGAAAACTACAAGATGATGAAATGGATTTCAGAATGAAACATGTAGGCACGATTCCATGGATCTTATATGCTACAGGAATTTCATCACACTTCATGTCAGCATGTGGCATTTTTAAAACTAAAGAGGAGTTTTGTGTTCCCATCATTGCATTTTCCTTGTGTCAAAACTATAGATTTATGTTTTTAACTTAGTTTTTCTTCTTGCGTGTGTCTGCATATGTGTGCACGTGTCTGTGGGGGGTGTACATGCATGCGTGTGTATGTGGGAGTATGTGTGGAGGCCAAAGGATAACCTTGCACGTAGTTTCTCAGGCACCATCCACCACTTTTAAGACGGGATCTCTCATTGGCCAGGAATTCTCCGAGTAGGCTAGACTGGCAGGCCAGGAAGTCCCAAGAACTGCCTTGCTGCTGGGATTATGCATGCTTGTCACCATACTGGCTTTAAAAAAAAATTTTTTTTTAATTATTTTATTTATTTTTGGAGAGAGACACAGACAGAGACAGAGAGTGAGAGGGAGAGGAAGACAGATAGAGATGGGCGTGCCAGCAGTCTCTCAGCTGCTGTGAATGAAATCCAGATGCGTGTGCCCCCTTGTGGTCAAGTGTGGCATTGCACCCTTGCGTCACTTTGCATCTGGCTAAATGTGGGACCTGGAGATTGGAAACGCTGGAGATTGGAACCAGTGTTCTGAGGGTTAGGAGGCAGGCGCCTTAACTGCTAAGCCATCTCTCCAGCCTTTTTTTTTTTTTTTTAACATGGATTCTGGGGATCAAACTTAGGTCCTCATGCTTGCAAGGCAAACACTTTGTTGTTGACAGAGATAATCTTCTTATTATATGATTTCTAATTTACAGACACTGTCAAGTGCTAAACAAACAACTGAACAGAACAGCAATGAATAAAACAAATATCTACACATGTTCATGATTATGTGGGGGGAGATTCTCTTAAGGAGGTATATTTGAATAAAACAAATGAATAAAACAAATCTGCACACATGTTCATGATCACATGGGGTGAGATTCTCTTAAGGATATATCTGTGGTTTTCTCAATGTGTTAACTGCTGTGCCATCAAAAAAGTGTTTTGCATCTATTTCTCAAATTCTAAATCCTACAAGATAGCGTTTCATTTATTCATACTAATTTCTATTCTTAGGACCTGCCTGAGGAAAAAGAGATTAAAATAAACATCAGGAATAATTGTAAATGATCATAGTTAATTTAGGTAAATTTCCAAAGAAATGTACAAAAAAAAAAAAAAAAAAAAAAAAAAAAACACCCGGCAGCTTTCACTGCTTGAGTGGAATGATTACTTTCTAGTCAAGATTTGATGAAATTTGTTGGCGGCCCAACTCTCTTCTCCTGGTGATTATCACTGAAGAACTGTGTTTATTATAATCCTAACTCAGGACATACCAGACCTGGAGGCTACACTGCTCAGTGAAGCATGAACACAAATGACGGACCCTGATGGAAATACGCAGAGACAGCAAGAGCCTGACAAACAGATGGATGAAGATTTGATCTTTATGTACAAGGGATCTTCACAGGATTCCTCGTGTTTTCCACGATGTAGATGAAACTATGCCATCAGACTTCAGAAAACACTTTGGCCTGAGTTTTACAGGGGACAGTTTTTGGAAGAAGGGATAGACAAACCTGCTTTTCGCTTTTACTCTCCTCAGATGGTGTTGGAACCTTTATCTAACATCTCTGGAGCCCGCATCTTTAGCAAGAAACTGACATTCACTTTCTTTTTTGAAGATAGACTTTTATTAGATTACAGATAGAATTTTAGAGAAGGCAGGCAGGCAGCCGAGGAGGAAAGATGGGATTTCTGGAGATGGATATGCCCATGATAATCACTTTCAACGCCACAGTGTCTTTTTTTTTTTTTTTTAATTTGTTTTTTATTTATTTATTTGAGAGAGAGAGATACAGAAATAGGCAGGTAGAGAGAGAGAGAGAGAGAGAGGAGAGAGAGAGAGAGAATGGGTGCACCAGGGTCTCTAGCCACTGTAAACGAACTCCAGATGCATGCACCCCCTTGTGCATCTGGCTTACGTGGGTCCTGGAGAATCAAACCTCGAACCAGGGTCCTTAGGCTTCATAGGCAAGCGTTTAACCACTAAGCCATCTCTCCAGCCCACACAGTGTACCTTTTTAATATCTCATTCCGTGTCATAGCCCAAGTGACACGTGGGCTACAAAATCACCTCCTGGGTTCACTTTACACTTTCTCTCTGGCATTGGCCTAGCTCCTACACTCGAGCCACAGGAGTTACTTAAAATATATTTGATATGGTGATTGCAAACGGGTAAATAGTAGCTCTTCCATAAACATTTCTGAATGAGCTACTGAATGAATTAATGCACTAAACTTCCTCAAGTATTATATCTCCCACGTCCCTTCATCCTCACAGGCCTTCGCAGAGGGAATCTGTAGCCAGAATCAGGTTTATCTCTACTCATAGTCTTCTGCTAGCCAGGCTCCTGGTGTTGTCTAGTATTCACACTGAATCCTGTTTTATTGTTTGTGGAAACAGTTATGTCCTAGAGTGATGGGCATATTCAATGCAGCAGAAAAACAGATTTAACAGCAGAATGAGCTATGGTGTCGACTTACTCTAAAAAATATGGCTATTTGTGGAGGTATACAACTCCAGCTTGGCAGAAAACTTTAGAATCAACACAATGTGCATGACTGCTAATTCATTTTTCGTAAGTCTTTGAGCATCTGATCAGAAACATCACAGGTTAATGCTTAGAAATGAATGAGGCCACAGGTTGCTTGTTTCCATCACGATGGATTAAAAAAAGAGTATCTTTACATGGCAGTCAATGGATTCATGCCCAAAGACCCTTATTCAATAAGTGTGTGTGTGTGTGTGTGTGTGTGTGTGTGTGTAATTTCCTCTTCTTCACTTGTTACTAACTGCAAATATGGTATTCTAGGAAAAGAAAAATCTCTGGCCTGAAACCAAATAAAGAACTCATTGAGTCCCAGTTCTGCTATCATGACACATAGCCACACCAATGCTTTATTTGGACAGCTATTAATATTAAAAATATTTCATGTTGCCACACTTTTAGAAAAGAAACTTTAGTTGATATCTTGATAACTATACTGGGGGAATCACAATATAACACCAAGAGCAGTCCACTTGAAATATCTTTTATGGTGCCAGAATAACGTATGGGAGAATCATAGCACAGGTAACTTTAGATGATACAATTCACTTCATAATAAATTTTTTAGCTAAGTATACTACTTTTCTTTAAGTGACATTCTACAAATACTGAAAATATTAAGATGTATGGAAGAGGATCATTAATTCTGTTTGATTTTATGGAAGCAAAAGCTCCTAGGTTCAAATTCTAGTAACACATATGCTCGTGGACATGTCACTAAATGTTTACAAGTCTTATCACATCTGTAATATGAGGACAGTTTACCCCATTATTTTTAAGCATAAGATGGCATATATACAAGGGACCTGGGCACAATTAATGGCACATAGTAGATGATTAAAATTATTGTTTAAGTGGCTTGAATAGAGTCACATGCCCTGAGAATTGAAGAGATCTTAGATAGAATCCAGCCCACACCCCATGTAATGTACAATGATTTGCTTGATTAACTTGACGTCTAATATACTTATGTATATTATATAATCTTATATATTATAAGAAAGTCTGAGAAGTACGTTAAGCTCATAACAGTTGAGGTGAATTTTCTCCCTAAAACTCCTCTTTATGATATGTCCTTTCTCCAGTATATGTAAAAAGTATATTAAGGGCTGGAGAGATGGCTTAGCAGTTAAGGCGCCTGCCTCCTAAGCCTAAGAACACTGGTTCCAATCTCCAGTGGTTCCAATCTCCAGGTCCCACGTTTAGCCAGATGCAGTGACGCAAGGGTGCAATGCTGCACTTGACCACAAGGGGGCGCACAAATCTGGATTTCATTCACAGAGCTGAGAGGCTGCTGGCCCACACATCTCTATCCTCCTGTATCTGTCTCCCCCTCTCTCTGTCTCTCTCTGTGACTCTCTCCAAAAAAAAAAAAAATATATTAAGAACATCAGCCCTTTCATGGAAAAACACAGTAGACCTAGTTGCTTTGGCTTGACTAAATACTGAACTATTTTAATTCCATTTCTCCATTAGATATTTTGTGGTATCACAGTTTGCAACCAGGGCCTTGTACATGGTAGGCAAGCACGCTCCCACTGAACTCATCCTCAGCTTTCCCTTTTCAAGTATTCTTTTTTTTTTTTTCTTGAAAAGAGGATGCTGCTATATTATCCAGGTTGGTCTTGAACTTATGATCTTCCCACCTCAGCCTCCCAAGCAGCTGAGATTCCAAGTGTGCAGTAATTGATCATTCTATTGTTTCAGCAGGCTAAGGGCTTTTAAGTATATTCAGTAAATAACACAACAAAAAAGTTCAAAGTATTAAGTTAAAATAACAAATACAGTAAAATAATAAGCAAAGGTGTAAGCTTAGGTTTCTTTTGTAAGGAAAATAAGATAGTAACAAAATGCTTAGAAAAAACATGAATCAGAGAAACCAGATCTTCAAATAAATATATGATTCAAAAAACCAACTAAAATCTGAAAAAAAAAATAGCATTACAGCATATAAAAAAGCAGACCTGTGAGACAGCACTGGATGCTATACTATATCTCTGTTTACCAATATAAATTCTTTTTGTAGTCCTTCAGCTGAGTAATTGAGAAGCAGGAAAAGATGATGAAAACAATTATTTATGATACACATCTTGTCTGTACATGAGATGGATTAAAGCAATGGAGTGGGGAAGAATGCAGATGGCTTATAGGTGATAAGAAAAGAGGTCTGCTTGTACACACAAAACAGATGCTTGATGTAATTAGCATAATGGCAGCACAGATAGAAAGTAATAGAAATGGGAAACTGACAAAAGACTCAATGGAAATTAAAGCCCAATATTGCACCCAATGACTGGGTGCTTTGTTGATGTACCAATAAAGATTTTGACGCATGGGGTAATTAGAAGTATTACTTTAACATCAGAAAACAAGAATGCAGAGGATGGCTAAGACGGCTTGGGGAATGAGAACTTAGTAAGAAAGTTTATATGTGAGCATCACTCAAATTTACTAAGCATTCATTAAACTATACCCTCTAGAAAACACAGGCAGGAATTCTCTGGGTTTCGTGCAAATGGACACAGTTAATTTCCCTTGCTGTCGTAGACTCAGAGACTCTTCTCATCCCATCTTGAGAGCCCAGGAGACTTGAAGTGGGAAGGAATGTGATATCTCTAACGCCAGGACATCTTGATACCTCTGAAGAAAATTTCTCTTGCCATAGTCTAGGCAGGGACCTATGACTTTATTCACTAGGATCATTACACAGATTATTAAAAACACTTCATCACACAGAGAAATATCATTTGGGTGATACTTTAGAATCCATGGTCCCTACAAGGGGTACGTAAGTTAATGTCCTTATTGCCCTTCTACACTAGACTGTGGCCTTTGTGTTTAGCATTATGTGTCTCCTCTCCCATTTACTTCACACCTGTCAGTTCTACTATTTGTGTTTAGTGCTAGGAAAGATGGCATTTCTAGTAATGAAAATTGCTTCTCTAATTCATCCTTTCTCCTACGTTTACCCCAGACTCCTGAAGGACATAGTAAGTTTTTGCTTCCTCTGTTCCTTCTCTGGTGAAATAGATCTTTGAACCCACTCACTAAAGCACAGGGAGAAATGGAGGCTTGCAGATTTCCATTAGGGGCTCAAAGTACATGAAAGAAACGCATAGGACCAAGTCCTGAGTGTACTGTAAACCCATTAAGGAACTGTACCCTTTCCCTGTGTTTTTTTTTTCCACTGCTAGTTGCATGTCTAGTCACAATGCTACTTCAGAATGAAATGAGTATTTGAGAAAAACTTATGTTTGATCCAAAAGTCAAACAAAAAACCATTTTAAATAACTGTATGAATGAAGGCACGTGACTCCTTGATATGTAAAGGAGAAATCGAACACCAGATTTATAAATGACTTAAGGTCCATTGCTATACCAAAATATTGTATAAGGATAAGGAAAAAACAAACAAACAAACAAACAAACAAAGAAAAGCTTTCAAATCGGGTTATAATTACTGTTCTAAATTCAGCTGGGCGTCCTTTTCTAATTATTATTTTCAGCTTTCCCACTCCCCACTGTCACATCACTAACAGACAAATTTTAGTTTCTCCAGGTAAAGGTAAATATAATAGTCTTAGTTCTACCAGCATGTCTGGCATTTTGTAGAGAAGTTTGGCAAATTCTCTAGGTAGCCGGAAATGTCTGTTTCTCTTTTCTCCAGGAGGAACCAGGAATACCATTTCCTTACTCCCTTAGAATTGTGCCTGTTTGAATGATATTTGTTTTTGGAGAGAGACACAGAGACAGAGACAGACAGACAGAGAGGGAGACAGATAGAGATGGGCGCGCCAGCAGTCTCTCAACTGCTGTGAATGAAATCCAGATGCGTGCGCCCCCTTGTGGGCAAGTGCAGCATTGCGCCCTTGTGTCCCTTTGCATCTGGCTAAACGTGGGACCTGGAGATTGGAACCAGCGTTCTTAGGCTTAGGAGGCAGGCACCTTAACCCCTAAGCCATCTCTCCAGCCCTGAATGATAATTTTTATGCCCTCTAATTATTGGATGCTAGCATGTGAAACAGAAAAAGGAAATACCCTGATGGTTTTACCCTAGGCAAAAGGTTTGGGAAGCCTGACATGCTTGGTGAAAAGGAACAGACCTTCTTCCAGTGCTTGTTCCCGTCAGGGCACTTATGCAGGAAAGCAAAACTCAGGCTGGTGTTCAGCCCTGTCTTCCCTCTAACCGGAGTCTGGTGCAGCTCTAAGAGGCTGTAACTCTGCACAGTGGTCTGTCCACCAGAGAGCATGTTCTCTCTAATGGTTATTGGGTTATTAAAACCCCAATGATTCTCCAACATGCAGCCATTTTACTCTTCTAGGACCTTAAATCACACATTTCGCTTCTCCATTTAAATTTTTACAAAACACGGGCTGGAGTGATGGCTTAGCGGTTAAGGCACCTGCCTCCTAAGCCTAAGAATGCCGGTTCCAATCTCCAGGTCCCACGTTTAGCCAGATGCAAAGTGATGCAAAGGCACAATGCTGCACTTGACCACAAGGGGGGCACACACATCTGGATTTTGTTCGCAGCAGCTGAGAGGATGCTGGCACGCCCATCTCTATCTGTCTCCCTCTCCCTCTTTCTTTGTCTCTCCCCCCAAAAAAATAAAACAAATAAATTTTTACAAAACATTTTCCGTACCAATCATTTCACCCAATCATTTCATCTTTCTTACTGATGCTTGGAGAGTGTCTTATTTATAAATTAGGCATAGTAAACAATTAACAGCAGTCGGTAACAATGATATTAAAACATTATAAAAACATACTGCAATAGAATGGCCGACATCCTTACTCTTATACTTTGGAACCATTGTTAAGAATGATGGTCAGAGGAACAATACCCCTGCAATATCAACAGGGTAGAGCTGACAACCAATCTGGCCACTTATTGACTAGTGGATGGACTGGGTAGTCTATAATGTGCAGATATTCTGGAAAGGGGATAATTCACACCTGAACCAGGGCAGAGTCAGAGAGAGATAGACTGCACCACATTACTGAAGAATAGTGCAAAATGAAACCTTTATGAATTGCTTATTTCTGGAGGGGTCCAGTTAATACTTTCATAACACAGTTGGATCTGGGTAGCTGAATATACAGAAAACAAAACCGCAAGTAAACAAGGAATATGGTATACACTGCCTCAGAGAGAAAAATCGCTGGGGGAGACCAGAGCCTGCTGAATACACAGCCTCAGAAATACAAGAGACTACTGTACACTCAGCCTCACTACTGTGCACAGTGGCTCAGGGAGACCAGAGCCTACTGTACACACTGCCTCACAGGGACCAGAGCCTACTGTACACACCGTCTCACAGGGACCAGGCCTACTGTACACACTGCCTCACAGGGACCAGAGCCTACTGTACACACTGCCTCACAGGGACCAGAGCCTACTGTACACACTGTCTCACAGGGACCAGAGCCTACTGTACACACTGTCTCACAGGGACCAGAGCCTACTGTACACACTGTCTCACAGGGACCAGAGCCTACTGTACACACTGTCTCACAGGGACCAGGCCTACTGTACACACTGCCTCACAGGGACCAGAGCCTACTGTACACACTGTCTCACAGGGACCAGAGCCTACTGTACACACTGCCTCACAGGGACCAGAGCCTACTGTACACACTGTCTCACAGGGACCAGACTGCTGTACACACTGCCTCAGAGAGAACAGACTACTGTAATTGCATGGCTACAAGACTCAGCCATTTCATTGAGTGATTAGTACTTTCCAGATTTTAACAACATACTAAGTGTTAGAAACAAATTACTCCCATAAAATTCAAACAGCCATGTATTTAAAACAAAAAACTGAGAAGCTGAGAGAGAGGTTAGAGAAGATGGCCCAGGTCAGATAACCAGTATTTGATCTGGGACTAGAACCCAGGGTCTCTGATCATGAGACGTTTCCCTTAACCTTCATTCCATCTTGCCTTTACTCTTGCATTAAGCCTGTAGGGTGGGTCTGAAGTTTGGACACTTGAGGTGTGGTACCTATTTCCTGTAGCAATTTCAGTGTTTAAGAGACATGTACAGCTTGGACTGAGTACTGTTTTACATGTAGATAAAAAAAAAAAATAATAACCAGTATAGGGGAATAGCATTATTGTAAGAATGTGAGAATTCCAAGGAGCTTTAGAACAGCCTTCAAAGATTTGAACAGAAATAGCAAAAACTAAGATCAGCTTGGCTGTGCGTGGCAGAGTGCCTGTGTGGCATTCACTAGGCACAAATGCAAAAATAATAATAATAATAATAATGATAATAATAATGGTATGGAGGCCCCTATACAACAAAAGTCTAGGTGTCTTCTGATCTGGTAGGGACCAAGAATAGAGGTTTTTATATTTATTTTCAAAATAACAAATAGCAATATTGTGATGTATAGTAGTTCAAAACACTGGAGTCAACTTGAGATGTGTGACAGTGGTAAGTAACCAATGTCTGTGTTTACTCAGTTATCAAAAGGGAATATTGATTTTTTTAAAATAATCTGTAAGTTTTAATATAAATTTTTAAAATTATTTTATTTATTTTTGGAGAGAGACACAGAGAAAGACAGACAGAGAGAGAGGGAGAGGAAGACAGATAGAGATGGGCGTGACAGCAGTCTCTCAGCTGCTGTGAACGAAATCCAGATGTGTGCGCCCCCCTGTGGTCAAGTGTGGCATTGCACCCTTGCGTCACTTTGCATCTGGCTAAACGTGGGACCTGGAGATTGGAACCAGCGTTCTTGGGCTTAGCAGGCAAGTGCCTTAACCGCTAAGCCATCTCTCCAGCCCTTAAGAAATAATTTTGAGCAAAGACACATTGTAACTTATACTTTACAGGCCAGTGCCAATGTAGAAGGTCCATGTTGCCTGTGCAACTCAAGGGGTGCACTTGCTACATCCTACAACAGGCGAGGCTTGTAGAGGGCGCTCTGAGCACCCGGAATTTGGAGTGATCTCTGTTTCCTCTTCCTCCAATACTAGTGCAACGCCAGTTTTCTTTACTGCCTTTCGTTGATGGATTTAGCCTTCTTTGAACTCCATCTGCATATAGCACTGGCTTTGTCTAATTATCCCCAGTTCTGCCTCCTACTATAATTGTGACCAGTTTGTCCTTTTTTGTCAGCAAAGCAAACCTGTGCATTTTAAAAAGCTTCTTGTATTTGTTTCTCCTGTAACCATAAATTGCACTTTCATGCAAGTCCTCTGCCAACCAGAACAGTAAAAATAATAAATGAGAGGACTGACGTCTGCCTGGACTTTTAAACTGCTCTAGCAAAGGTGACCCTGAAAAATTATGACAGCATGCTATCAATTAGTTGACACAATCTAGAAAAATGAAGCTAAATGTTCCTCTGTTCTGTCTAGTTTTATGTCTCATAAATCCAGCCGAAATACTTCATTGAAAATGCACATGGTAAGATGTAGATGCGCTTGTGTTACGTATATTCTCTTTTGGATTCGCAATGGACATTTTAAATCACCAGGCCAGCAGTATAGATAATGTGCTCAAGATGACAAACGACTTCAATAAAACTTAACACGAAGAAAGTCAGACCCAGATACCCAGGGTCGGGGGAGCTTAGCTGCAGTTTCATGTAGGGATAGTCATAAGGCCAAAAACAAAACAGACTTTAAAGTGTTTGAGATGAAAGTCTGCCTTTGGGAACTAGTCTACCCACGAGGCTAAAAATGACACAAAATATTCATCATCACAATTTAAATTTTAATATATGTCCTATTTAAATGCTTCATACTACAAAAGCTTTCACATTTATTATGTCATTGTATTTTAATTAAGAAGCCTCTATAATATTAGTTTTGTTGAGATCTTTGGATTGTTACAAAGTTAAGTTTTTAATCCCTTTAGAATAAATGTACTTTTTTAATAATCACAGGCACATGTGAAAATACAGTTTAGGCACAACAAATATATGTGAACTACCAGTCCCTACAAAAAACCATGATGGGCTGGAGGGATGGCTTAGCGGTTAGGCATTTGCCTGCAATGCCAAAGGACCCCGGTTCGATTCCCCAGGACCCATATTAGCCAGCTGAACAAGGTGGTACATGTGTCTGGAGTTCGTTTACTGTGGCTGGAAGCCCTGGTGCATCCATTATGTCTCTCCCTTTCCCTCTTTTTCTCTGTCAAATAACTAAATAAATATTTTTAAAAACATGATGTTTTGTTGTTTAAACTGCCTTTTCCTGGAAAGTATTGTAATATGAAGAAAATTGAACAAAAGTGATTTTTAGGTGGAAATCATTTCTAGCCCCCCCCCCCTTTTTTTTGATCCTCAAGTAGTGTGAAGTTTATTCAATGTAAAAGAAACAGGCAGAAAGAACAGGCTCCGTATAGGTATAGGACATCCTACACTCTATTTAATGATTAATTATCCTAATTAACAATTAATAGAAAGTTGCAAAGGGTTGACAGTGAGAGTCTGATGTGTCTTTCACCCACCTCCCCTCAAGCCCGCATTTGTGACGTGAGCAACGCTCTGGTAATCCTCTCAACTAACATGTCATTTTAATAGACAGCTCTTCTGGACTCTAACTCAGATCCTGTAGCGCACTAAATGCCATGCCTTCTTAGACTCTTCTGATCTGTCTCTCCTTGTCATTCATGCACTGGACACTTGAGAAGAGTGCTGGCCAGTTACTGTCCTTCAGCTTGGGTATGTCACCATTAGATAGAGATGATGGATCTTGTAGACAATACCAAAGAAGTGAATCATATCAGGAAGCACATGATGTCAATGCTTTTTAATATTTTCTTTATTTATTTGTAAGGAGAGAGAGAGAGAGAATATGGGCCTACCAGGTCCTCTAGTCACTGTAAATGAACTCCAGATGCCTGCACCCCTTTGTGTATCTGGCTTTAAATGAGTACTGGCTAATGAAACCTGGGTCACTAGGATGAAATACAAAAGTTAGTCTTATTAGATTAAAGGAGTATGATTTTATATGAGCTGGTGAAGGTTCTACTTATAAGGCTATCTGTGGCTAAAAGATATAACAAGGTAAATAAAGGGTAGGTGAATTTTTCTGGGACATGATCCCTATTTTCCTCTAAAATATCCACCATCTACAAATGTCATCTGATCTGAGGTAAAGGGGCCTATAGACATTGAGCCACAAGTCCTAAAAATCAAATGCATACTTTCATGTTTAATTCCAATATATGTATATTTTCTCAAGAGACTGCATTCTACTTTGCCCGAGTTCTAGAGAGACCCTAATGTAAACAAAATCAAGGAACATTGATCGATATCATGTCTACCAGGTGAGCATGTTACCTGTCAACCTTTTGTACCATATGTAGATCCTTCATACTGGTGTATGAAATCTTAGCCTTTCCAAGAGGGAACACTGGCATTGCTTACTAGAAGTTCCTGGTGAATCATGGTGACTACTGACATATTTCTGAGCTCATAAATAAAGTAGGCAGAATGGAAGTGGTAGGAGGTGCAGGAGCCTAGCTCATGGTTGGTTTAGAATGGTGACATTAAACTTGAGAGAGACAGAGAGAAAAGAGAGAGGTAGCATTTCCTTCATTGACACATCATTCACAGATATACTAAGTATTATCTGTATTCATCATAAAATGTATCGATATTTCTGAGCAATTAAATTAAAAGCTTTTGAGAAACCGATCCATTGAGAATGCAGAACGTGTTAATAGAGAGGCTGGCCCCTGAATGCGAACATGACTTATCTTCCATTAAGTTCAGGTAATTATTAACTTCAAGCAATGAGGAAGACTTTCTGGACAATAATTGAGTTATAAAAAGCACTGTCACATGACTAGAAGTTTCATTAAAATCAACCATACACACGTGGAAATCTCATTTGAAGTTCATTGAAAGCCTAATATTAAAAGTGTAATTTAACTGGCCTTTAATCTTCAGTTATTTTCTCTCCTTTCATTTCTCTCTCTTTCTCTCTCAACAAGGTCTCACTCTGTAGCTTGAACTTGTGGCAAACCTGCCCCAGGCTTCCTAACTCAGGGATTTTAGAAATGAATCACTACACCTGGCTAAGTATTCAGCTATTTTCATTGTTTCCATTTCACTTACTTAATAGTAAATTGTGTATTGATTGTGACAATTGAGCTCTTATATTTGATAATTTATTGTTCATTACTCTGATTAGCCACATCATTTTATTTAATATCCTGACAATGCACTACTTTTAACTTAAGTATGTTTTGGGAATGACATCTGAATATCCTTTATCATGATTAGAATTTATATTGTTAACAAAGTATACATTGGGACCACAAATGAGGGACATGCAGATGAAAAGAGAAATATGGGAAACAATCTTATTTTGTATGTTGTAACATCAGGTACACTCTAAGCAAAATTTCTCAAATGTAGTAATGGTTAATGAGTACTGATTCTCACTGGTTGGCTTCCATGTATATCTTTTTTGGGAGGCAGAGACACAGAGAGAGACAGAGAGAGAGGGAGAGGAAAACAGATAGAGATGGGCGCTCCAGCAGCCTCTCAGCTGCTGCAAACGAAATCCAGATGCATTCGCCCCCCTTATGGTTAAGTGCGGCATTGCACCCCTTTGCATCTGGCTAAATGTGGAACCTGGAGATTGGAACCGCTGGAGATTGGAACCAGCGTTCTTAGGCTTAGGAGGCAGGCGCCTTAACACTAAGCCATCTCTCCAGCCCCATGTATATCTTATACACAGTGATTAATTTAGGCCTATGACAATCTTGTTCAAATGCAACAAGGCAAATACTACTAGGAAGTAGATAACATCAAGTATAAGATAATTTTTGGAAGTCAGGAATAGCTCTCATTCATGAGATTCCAGGTCTGAAATATGAAAAATATTCCCATAAATTCACAAGAATGAAACAACAGGGTAACTTATCACCAAAGTACAAGACTTTGGTTTTACAGAAGGAACAGCTCAGCCTTGTTAATAAGATGTTCTTGTGCTATGAAGACTCACATCATGAGAAAATATCTGCATTATCTGTGTTTGCCTGTGCACCAAATCTAAAGTCCAAAGTCCACCAGCACCTCAGGGTAACATTTTATTCAACAATAAACAGCAAATAAAAACCAATATTCCCTACAGCAAGTGTGGTCATGAAAGATATAAAGATAGAAGAGCCAGAGAGAAGCCTGACAAATGCCATACCTTTCATGTCCTTGGACTTAATTTCTTCAAAGCAAACTGAGGTACTTAGGCAGCTATATTTTATATACTGGTCAATACAATGGTCCTTGTGCTTCATCAGTAAGACTAGGCCAAAGGTTCTAGCAAAACTGACTACGCAAAATGATAATTAACACAGAGGAAACAGAGTTTCAGCCATTTGTTCTCACTAAGATTTCTCAGTGTCACAGGGGCAGTGGAAATTTTGAATCAATAGACATTTAACTACATGAAAGAGATGCCAAACATTTATGTATTAAAATAAATATCCATCACATGTGTCAGCATATTTTGGCTTAAAACTACAGATGAGATAATGCTTTGGTATAGAAATTTAATCAGGAATCTAGCATCAGTTGACACTTGCTTGTCACATCTCTGCTATGTATGTGTGAAGACTTCAGTCATTGCTTTTTGGTTGGACACTTTTCAACGTGACAATTTATTTAAAATTTTATTTCAGTCTTCTGAATGGGTTATTAGTTTCTACACTAGCTAAAGTTTATATTTTGCCCATCTTACCTTTATATTCATTCATACATTTTCTGTGTTTATATAATTAACCAGAATGGGAAAAATATAAGATTTTCCCTTTATGTCCTAATTTGTTCTGTAATGAATTCAATTAATTTGCTCATTAACTTCCTCAAGTAAAGTTAAGACATAATAAGTACCTACTACAATAACTACAAACACTTAGGAAAAAAAAAGTTGAGATTTGTTAGAACTTTTATTTCATGTGTTATTGTTTGATACTCAGAGTTTTCTTAGAAATACCTTTCAGCCATGGATTCAAACTTAGCTGTGATGACATGTCTGCACTGTTCAAAAGTACTCACAAGAATCTGCAGGTCTCTGTAATGATGACTCTTTGGGAAGAAAAACAAAAATGCTTTGATTTCTTTTTTTTTTTTTTTGTTGTTGTTTTGTTTTGTTTTTTGAGGTAGGGTCTCACTCAAGCTCTGGCTCACCTGGAATTTGCTATGTAGTCTCAGGGTGGCCTTGAACTCATGGTGATCCTCCTACCTCTGCTTCCCGGGTGCTGGGATTAAAGGCATGTGCCACCATGCCCGGGGTAAATGGGATATATTTTATTTGTTGCATCATACACAGTAAAAATTAGGTTAAATTAGGTGAGATTTTCTTCAAAACCCAAGTCATCAAATTAATCAGTATATGAGTGCCAAAATAACACTGGCTAATTTATAAATTGGCTTAGATACATATTCAGTATGGTAATGAGGACATGAACTGTAATAAATTAATCAGTTAATCTAAAAGGAACATGTAGAATTTAAGGGGAAAAAATATGATTTTCCCATGATTTGAAGTATTTTATGAGTTTCTGCCAATAACACAGAATTGAGATGTAGAACTATGACTTAGAATACCTTTCAGCCATATTACATGGTGCAGTAAAAAGTACTCAGGCCATCTCTAAGATGTCTTTGCATCTGAGAGAGACAGAGAATGTAGAGGAAAGACCTGGAGATTGGAACCAGATTGGAACCATTGGAGATTGAAACCAGCATTCTTAGACTTAGGAGGCAGGAGCCTTAACCACTAAGCCATCTCTCCAGCCCCCATGTGGATTTTATTTTGGTAGCTGTTCTTCATCCTTCTCATCTCCCAAACACACCAGCCTTACAGTAATCAAGAATCACATCCTTGAGAAAAATATTCTCTTGGGGCTGGAGAGATGGCTTAGCAGTTAAGGCCCATGCCTGTAAAGCCTAAGGACCCTGGTTTGATTCTCCAGGTCCCACATAAGCCAGAAGCACATGGTGATGCATGGTCTGGAGTTCATTTGCAGTGGACCGAGGCCCTGGTGGACCCATTCTCACTCTCTCTCTCTCTTTCTATCTATCTCTAATAAATAAATAAAAATAAAATCTTTAAAATATATATATTCTCAACCTCTTTGACAAAGAGAAGTTTGGTTTCTATTGCCTCCTGGTGAAACACTGCAGTATTAGACTATTGAACAGCTATTGTTAGTAAAATGGGGCAGGCAGCAAGAGTTAGAAGAGGGGTGAAGAGAGGAGAGAAGAAGAGAAGAGATTAAACAAAAAAGTGGGAGTGTCTTCTTTCATTCAGTTGTGCTCAAGTGTTCTGTACTCACAATGCTTACAATTGTACTTTCTTCTTAATAATTTTTCTTTTAACATTTGAACTTGTAATGGTTTCCTAAGTACATTTGAAGTTTCTATCTATTCCTGCTAAGCCTTGAGACCATAAGTGGATGCATGCTTTCAAAGTCTCGGGTTTGGGGTAGAGTGATGCCTTAGCAGATAAGGTACTTGCCTGTGAAACCTAAGGACCCAGGTTTGATTCTCCAAGACCCACGCAAACAAGATGCACATGGTGGCACATGCGTCTGGAATTCCTTTGCAGTGGCAAGAGGCCCTGGTGTGCCCATTCTCTCTTTCTTAAGTAAATAATAAATCAATTTTTTAAAAGTCCCAAATTTAATTCACTGTTTTCTGTAGTCTTATTACACCATTCATTTCAAAATGATTTGCCTTCCTTGGAATATGTTGTCTTTTACTATTCTGCAAATCTTATTTTTAGTCCAATATAAAATAATTTATAGATTTCCTGCATATTATGTTCTTAATCATGAATGTTATACAATTATCTCTGTAAGCATAATAAATTGCTTTTTGTATTACACATTCTTTACATATGTGGTTGCTTGATGTGTTAACAGGAATAAAATGAAATTTTAACCTTATATATTTACAAAAAATCTTTTCACATGGGATGGTAAAGAAATGCAATCAAAACTTTATTTTAAAAAATAACTAATTTTGGCTGCAGAGATGGTTCAGCAGTTAAAGATGCTTGCTTATAAAGCCTAGTGGCTGGGTTCTATTCCCCAGAACCCATGTCAAGCCATATGCACAAAGTGCTACATGCATCTTGAGTTTGCTTGCAGTAGCAGGAGCACCTGGTACATACATACTCACTCTTAAATAAATAAATGAATAACTAAACAAAATAACCCAACAACTTTCTAAATTAAAAAAAAAGAATTTATTTGGAATAATCTGAAATCCAAGCATGGTGGCGCACGCCTTTAATCCCAGCACTGAGGAGGCAGAGGTAGGAGGATCACCATGAGTTCAAGGCCACCCTGAGAGTACATAGTGAGTTTTAGGTCAGCCTGGGCTAGAGTGAGACTCTACCTTGAAAAACCAAATAATAATAATAATAATAATAATAATAATAATAATGTGAGGTACTGGGCAGGCAAGAAGAAATTGGATTCTGTAGATTAATGACACGAGAAGTCTATTTTTGTTGAGTGAGAAAACCTTGCTACCTAATTGTAATTACAGACAAATCACAGATTAATGGTGCATTATATTCTAGAACTTTAACATGCAATAAGAAATAATTTTCTCTCCTTTAAATGCATTGCAAAATATTACTTCGGTAATATGCTCCATGTAAAGAAAATAGGGAAAACTCCATCTGTTAACAGAATACTCAATATTTCTTCTGAAATGTGAATTGTTGGGTTGTATGAATATTTCACTTTCATCAAAAGAGCATAAAACCTACTTGTACTAATTAGTTTCTCTTTGCAAGCCTTCCAGACAATTAGAGGGTAATACCACTGGTCAATGCTTTGGGTTCATTTTATTAAAGGTATAGTGTCGCTGCTACCAGATAAATCGCTTCATATAAAAGCACTTACCACAAAGCCCTATAATGGAAGGTTAAGTGCTATACTTAATTACTAATTTCAACCCTTATTACCTATATTTTGCAGTGCAGGCACTTTAAAATGAACCAAATATAGTCTGTTGGTTCCGTTCCTGCTTCACTGATTATAGGATTTAGTGGTAAAAGCATTAGTCCAGCTGCTTTTTAAATGAAAAATAACCTCCCCAAATTTTAACATAATAATAGCCAGACCACACGCTAATATAAATGATGCACACTGGACTTTGCAAATGAACTCCTATTTAAAATCACTTTGTCCCAAAAAACTTTAATCTAGAGGACTCACACCCCAAAATTTATTGTCAGCTAGAGTGGCATTGCTGCAGACGAAGTTCCAAGAGAAAACTGTGTTTGAAATTTCCATGGCTTTTTGCTCCCTCAGCATCCTGCTAAAGTAAGTGCACACAAAGCTGAGGGTTCATAAATGGTTTGATAGCAACAGAGGTGACTTTTCTCTGTTCTTGCATCATGAAGGTTGTATGTGTACTGGATATGGATATATGAAATTTTTCCTTCCTTCCTTCCTTCCTTCCTTCCTTCCTTCCTTCCTTCCTTCCTTCCTTCCTTCCTTCCTTCCTTCCCTCCCTCCCTCCCTCCCTCCCTCCCTCCCTCCCTCCCTCCCTCCTTTCTTTCTTTCTTTTTTTTTTAGGTTTTTCAAGGTAGGGTCTCACTCTAGCTCAGGCTGACCTGGAATTCACTCTGTATTCTCAGGGTGGCCTCGAACTCACGGCGATCCTCCTACCTCTGCCTCCCAAGTGCTGGGATTAAAGGCATGCACCACCACGCCCAGCTTTCATGTTTTTTATGTGTGGTATGCATGCAAACTTCTCTTACATTTCTATATGTACATTGTAATGGAATTTTCTCATTTTTATGTGTAGGTTACATGTAGACTTTCTCATATTTCTATAATGTTCCTTTTTGGTGTGTGTGTGGAGGAGTACAAAAAGCCATATCTATGTTTGTGAATCCAGTGGGCATGTGTATTCCAAGATGCGTGTGAAGGTGAGGACCACTTGTGGGGTTTTTTTTCTTTGTTGTTATTTGTTTGATTTTTGGAGGTAGGGTCTCACTCAAGCCCAGGCTGACCTGGAATTCACTGTGTAGTCTCAGAGTGGCCTCGAAATCATTGGTAATCCTCCCACTTTTGCCTCTCGAGTGCTGGGATTAAAGGCGTGTGCCACCACGCCCGGTCATCACCTTGCACTGTGTTTGAGGCAGAGTCACTTGTTCACTGCTATGTTTGCCAGGCTAGCTGACACATGTGCTTCCGGGTTATCACCCTGTCTCCACATCCCATTTTGCCATAGGTGTTTGGGATTACAGATGCCTGTGTTACAGCATCTGGCAGTGACATGCGTTCTAGAGACCCCAACGTAGGTGCTCACACTTGTGCAGCAATCGCTGTACCCACCGAGCCACCCCCCAGTCCTGTGGTATAAGACGCTTGCAGGTTTGCTCTGTGCGTCTCCCTTGCATGTAGCTGCTATAGTAATTGCAACTTTCAGCTGGGCGTGGTGGCACACGCCTTTAATCCCAGCACTCTCGGGAGGCAGAGGTAGGAGGATCACTGAGAGTTCAAGGCCACCCCGAGACTACATAGTGAGTTCCAGGTCAGCCTGGACCACAGTGAGACCTACCTTGAAAAACCAAAAAGAAAAAAAGAAATTGCATCTTTGCCCTCTCTTGATTAATTAATATTGCCTAAAATACTCATCAAGAAAAGGACACGTAGAATCTTTGACTACTTATTAATGATTATAACTAATGAAACTGTTTTGAAAAATTTGCTTCTTAGTGACCATGTCATTGTCACCTACCAATATTTAAATATATGTTATATTCCTTATATTGTGTTCCTTATTCTGCTTAAATGATAAATGAGGAAGGATATGTATTAAAACCACTAAGCTATCAAATTTGAAATATTTTAAAATAATTAGCTAATATTGCATAGTCAGGTACTAGCACTAGCATTAGATATTCACCAGTCATAAGAAGGTAGGAGGTGTGATACCCAGTACATTATGTACCACATATATTCTATATGTGGCAAAATGTGGGTCAAAGTAAAATCTTAGAACACGAAGTGCTGACTAAAATGTATTGATGCATTGGCAACTTCCATTTGGATCAGCTCTGCCTGTGAGACGGACCTTATGTTTCTCTTTTGAAGATGTATTATGTATGTAAATAAAGTCCAAGTACGGATAGTTTTAACATAGTTCAACCTAGAATTTCGCAAAGTAGCTTTAGGATTTTCTCCCCCTTTCCCCCTGTCGACAGCCAGAAATAGCCTCTAGGATAGAGTTCCTAAAGATTCTAGCTAGGGAAGTACTAATGATAAAATTTACTAAGGAAAGGTACTTGTAATGCACTAACTGCTGAAACACAACTAGGCTTCCAGAGGTGACTGCCACACTTTTCTAGTAACAGGAGTGGTAGTTTTCTGTCTTGAGCTTGGCATCTCGTTGGTAAGGAAAGACCTACTCTCACTTTATGTTTACAGTGGCACCTAGGGTAATGACTTCTTCAGGACAATAAGAATTGATGGACCCACATTTCAGGAACATTACCAATTGATTTTTCTATCATTTCACTGAGGTTGTGGAACTAGGTTTTGTTTCTTTTTAAATTTTTTTAATTTTTTGGATTTTTTGAGGTAGGGTCTTACTGTAGCTCAGGCTGACCTGGAATTCACCATGTATTCTCAGGGTAGCCTCAAACTTATGGTGATCCTCCTACCTCAGCCTCTTGAGTGCTGAGATTAAAGGCGTGTCCCACCACGCCCGGCTATTTTTTTTTTAAATTTATTAAAGAGAGAGAAGGAGGGAAGGAGGGAGTGAGAGAGAGACAGAAAGAGAGTGGGTGCACCAGGGTCTCCAGACACATGTGCCACCATGTGCATCTGGCTTAAATGGGTTCTGGAGAATCAAACCTGAGTCCTTAGGTTTCACAGGTGAGTACCTTAATGGCTAAACCATCTCTCCAGCTCCTTTTTACTTTCTTTTGTTTTTTTTTTTTCTTCTGCTTCATCTTTGGCAACTTCCATTTGGATCAGCTCTGCCTGTGAGACGGACCTTATGTTTCTCTTTTGAAGATGTATTATGTATGTAAATAAAGTCCAAGTACGGATAGTTTTAACATAGTTCAACCTAGAATTTCGCAAAGTAGCTTTAGGATTTTCTCCCCCTTTCCCCCTGTCGACAGCCAGAAATAGCCTCTAGGATAGAGTTCCTAAAGATTCTAGCTAGGGAAGTACTAATGATAAAATTTACTAAGGAAAGGTACTTGTAATGCACTAACTGCTGAAACACAACTAGGCTTCCAGAGGTGACTGCCACACTTTTCTAGTAACAGGAGTGGTAGTTTTCTGTCTTGAGCTTGGCATCTCGTTGGTAAGGAAAGACCTACTCTCACTTTATGTTTACAGTGGCACCTAGGGTAATGACTTCTTCAGGACAATAAGAATTGATGGACCCACATTTCAGGAACATTACCAATTGATTTTTCTATCATTTCACTGAGGTTGTGGAACTAGGTTTTGTTTCTTTTTAAATTTTTTTAATTTTTTGGATTTTTTGAGGTAGGGTCTTACTGTAGCTCAGGCTGACCTGGAATTCACCATGTATTCTCAGGGTAGCCTCAAACTTATGGTGATCCTCCTACCTCAGCCTCTTGAGTGCTGAGATTAAAGGCGTGTCCCACCACGCCCGGCTATTTTTTTTTTTAAATTTATTAAAGAGAGAGAAGGAGGGAAGGAGGGAGTGAGAGAGAGACAGAAAGAGAGTGGGTGCACCAGGGTCTCCAGACACATGTGCCACCATGTGCATCTGGCTTAAATGGGTTCTGGAGAATCAAACCTGAGTCCTTAGGTTTCACAGGTGAGTACCTTAATGGCTAAACCATCTCTCCAGCTCCTTTTTACTTTCTTTTGTTTTTTTTTTTCTTCTGCTTCATCTTCTTCTTATTATTATTATTTTTTTGGTTTTCTGAGGTAGGGTCTCCCTCTAGCCCAGGCTGACCTGGAATTCACTATGTAGTCTCAGGGTGGCCTCGAACTCATGGTGATCCTCCTACCTCAGCCACTTGACTGCTGAGATTAAAGGCGTGCACCACCATGCCTGATCAGTAATTTATTTTTATTTTTATTTATTTATTTATTAGATAGAGAGAGAGGGAGGGAGAGAGAGAATGGGTGCATCAGAATCTCTAGCCACTGCAAACAAACTCCAGACGCATTCACCACCATGTGCATCAGACTTCCATGGGTTCTGGAGAATCAAACCTGGGTCCTTAGGCTTTACAGGCAAGCACCTTAACTACATCTCTCCAGCCCATATTTAAATATATATATTTGGTACTATTTTTTAAATTTATTTTTATTTTTATTTATTTTTGGAGAGAGACATAGAGAGAGACAGACAGAGAGGCAGAGGGAGACAGATAGATAATTGGCGTGCCAGCAGTCTCTCAGCTTCTGTGAATGAAATCCAGATGCATGTGCCCCTTTGTGGTCAAGTTTGGCAATGTACCCTTGCGTCACTTTGCATCTGGCTAAACGTGGGACCTGGAGATTGGAACCGGGTTCTTAGGTTTAGCAGGCAGGCGCCTTAACCACTAAGCCATCTATCCAGCCCTGGTACTATTTTTTTAAAGTACATTTATGCCAGGGTTTCAGTGAATGTGTGGAGATTATTAACAGGGTCAGTGTAACACAGTACACAGATCAAGTTAGTGTCCTTTCAGATCTTCTGTTATTTCCCCCTTGGCATCGATGGTAATAATAACTGTGCCTACCTATTAGTGTAGAATTGTGGCAGTTCCCAGGACACCGATTTGGCAAATATTTATTGAATACTTACTATTTGCCTTTACTATACTCAGTCCTGGACATGTTATTACTTTTCTTGACTTTTAATTTTGTCATAGAGCAGTTTTTCCTCCATTATTTCATTCACCAAATATTTGCAAAGCACTAGACTTATAGAATAGATTGGAGCTGAGGCTTGAAGATGCAGAGTGACATAAATCTGAAAATATTCTGAAAGCATCACCGTGCTTCTATTCCATTCCTGTGACTGAGTCTTAGAGAAAAATTGGCATTTATGTAATCACTTACTAATTTCATCAAATTATTTCTTCCAAAAACTAAATGAGGGCTGGAGAGATGGCTTAGCGGTTAAGGCGCCTGCCTGCTAAGCCTAAGAACGCGGGTTCCAACCTCCAGGTCCCACGTTTAGCCACATGCAAAGTAATGCAAGGGCACAATGCCGCACTTGACCACAAGGGGGCGCACACATCTGGATTTCATTCACAGCAGCTGAGAGACTGCTGGCGCGCCCATTCTCTATCTGTCTCCCTCTAACTCTGTCTCTGTCTGTCTCTCTCTGTGTCTCTCTCCAAAAATAAAAAAAAAATAAAATAAATAAACCAAATGATTCTAGTAATTACTCACATGTAACTTGATTTTCACTTTTCTTGTACAAAATGAAATACTGTTTTATATTTTTTTCTTCTTGGAAACTCCTTTATCGACTTTTGTCATACTAATTTCAATGTTCTTTATAGTGTTTGATAGTGTGTGCTGTAGCAAAACACATAGTTCATTTCACAGTCTTTGAAGGAGCAGAATTGCAGAGTCCTCAGGAATCACTGGTTATACAAAAATGAAACAAACTTCCTTCCTCTTTTCTAAATGACTATTGTTTTCATAAGTGTAGATTTCTGAGTGTTCTTCCTAACTGCTTTTCAGCCTACCTCTTGCTCTTCCTAAACGTTTTATGAGTCTCAGATGTGTGTCAACACCAAACAGGCAGTCCAGCCTTACTTTCTTCCTGAAAAAAATGCTGTTATAAAATTCCCTTCCTTCATTTTAAATTTGGTTACTTTTGACAAAGCCTTTACTTTGTAAAAATGCAAGGATTCAGTAAGAAAAAGAGCACTGACATATTGTGTATTTCATGTGCGAATTTTTTTTTTTTTTCTGGCTTCACTGATGTCCTGGATTTTGCAAACGAGAACGTGTGCCTTAAAGATTACCCACAAGGTGCAATTTTTCCATAGTGGCAAGAACAGTTTAGGACAGCAACTGACAGGACTCTAAAGTCCAATAAATACTTGATGGTTTTTCAGAAAACCACAATTTGGAGAAATGGACGCAATACAGTGCTTTTGCTTTCCAGTTTGCTTTGTTCATAAAATCTTTCCCAGATCCATATTCCCTGGCTTACCTGCAGGGTAACGCTCGATCACTGGCCAGCTGTCCACCTGTAAGGTAGCATTACCACCACTTCTCGTGAAACGCACTACATGGTATTTTCCATCATTAATGATTGCATTGGATTCTTCAATGGCGATGTCATCTGTACCAACATTAAACTTAACTCCAATTTTTCCTTGGTGCTGTGAAGAGGGAGAAAAACAAAACAAAAACAAGTGTATGAGGTCAAACCGATTAGTCAGCATTTGGTAAGTATTCCACATAAGGTAGTGTGAAGTAAGAGCATTTTGGACAATAGCTGCTCTCCTCTGATTTTACTTCTGAAAAATTGCTTGTGGTGGAAGCCAGATTCTTGACATCTGGATAAATCTGAGACATCTCCTTGTTGGATAATTGACATTCCAGAAGACACACTTCCAAGGGAATTGGGCTGCCTTCTTCCCAGAGGCTGCCGGAGAAGGGACACAGCTGCCTGCATGAAAGGACACGCTTTCATGTCTTTTAACACAGTTCCTTTAGTCCACCCTCCCCATGTCACAAGAAAAAAAAAAAAACAGGTTTGAAATCCTCCCTTTTATTAATGGGTAAAGTCAGAAAAATATCTGTTTAGAGCAAACTGAAAAATGCTCATAATGCAGGAGATCACTCTGAGTGAGATGGGTACACAGAGGCATTTTCTGCGAGCCAGGCATTATTCCTCAAACCGTGCACATTCTAATAGCTCAGCACTCATTCAATGTCTTTCTCTTACACATGATGAAACAGTGATCTAAGAAGGTACAATGAATCGTTCAGTTATATAAGAGACGTGTGCTGGAACTAAAACGCAGTGCCCTCATTTTTAGATTATATCTAAGATAAGATGAAGCTAGTGTGATGATCTAAAAATCAAACTCCCTCTCTCCATGACGTCACACACCGTAGCAAGGAGAAACACCCACTGCTGTCCTCATCCTCCGAGAAGCAGCCCTACACCAGCAGGACTGTCAACACTGCTGTGAGTCGTTCGTGGTGGATGTTTAAAGCATGGTGCTTGGCCTTGTCAGAGTCCATCACCCACAGCTGTCTGTGGCTCACCATTGATCAAGCCTCCAGTTTGGAAAAATGACATGGGGAAGAGGAGTTTAAAGGACACACAGCCCGCCCATTCCTGCAGAAATTTTAAATCATGGTATGAAAAGCTGGAAGGTCCGGACCTTTGCTGGATTCTCAGCACTGAACTAGGCAGCGTGAAGAGGCCATTGCATTATATCGGGAAGTCTTGGCGACACTCTCGAATAAAACTGCATTAATTAAAGGGAAATATTCAAGATGTTATGTATAACATTGCTTAACCTCCTGAAGATTTCCACCCAGCCATTTTCCCATGGTCAGGAAGGGCTCTCTTGAAAGTTAGTTTCAATTTTAATTGTTTGTTCTTTTGGTTCAGGTTTGATGGATGAAGTGACTTTAAGATATCATGTTTTATTTCCGATAGCATCTATGTACCTATTAACTAATGGCATTACATAACTTAAATGAAAAGTCTTAAACTTTCCTATGGTGTTATGTCTTATACATCTTAAGATCACACACACACACACACACACACACACACACACACACACACACCTCATTAAATAATTAATTGAAAAGAGAAAAAAAATAGTTCTTCTAAAAGGTGGAAATAATGAGTGCTAACAAAAATATTTGTGTTTAAAACAATTAAAACTTTAAGAAATGTTTCCATAAGGTCTTGGATAAAATTTCCACTTATTGAACATCTCATGGGTTGGTCACCTGACATGCTACAGAAAACGGAAATGTCTTACAATGATATACATATATATATGAAATATGGTAGAAAATAAAAATGAATCCAAAAGAAACAATATGCCAGTCTATGCAACTGCTAAATTATTTTTCCCTTTAACTCTGTTTCTTAGCAGTAACACACATGTGTAGCATTGTAAGCATTTCATCAATAGTCATTGTTGCTCCTCATAATAGTGCCATAAGGGAGGTAGTAGTTTATCTTCCTATTATGGATGAGAACATTATGGCACGGAAGGATTAAGTAACTTGCTCACACATGTAGAAAGGCTGTAACTCTCCCTCCAGAGTCTGCTCAGTTAGCACACGAGGCTGAATTTGGGAGTACTGGGCCATTCTACAGCTGCAGTGAGCTGAGTTGGTAAGTCAGCAGTATTTTGCTGTTTTATCTCTCCTGCTAATGTAGAAGCACAATAGTGCTTTGTATCGTGATTTAGAATTAGTAGATACCTATCATTTAATTAGCACTTAGAATAATCTTATAGCGCATGGTATACAATTGGTACATGAATGTAACAGATATTAAAACAGACTCTTTTAAAGTTTTAGCTGTTAGCTTGAGATGCTAAAAATATTTTTTAAAAAATCAGACTATTGTTTTCATTCTTCAAAATTAAGAGTAAAATTGCTTGAGCCAGACTTACATATGAGCATTGAGAACTGCTTGCAGGGCCCAAATAAATACGACTGAGGAAAGCAGAAAGGAGTGCTAATTAGAAGATGGTAGTTGGCACGTAGAAGGGGACTCTTTCTTTTATTCAAGTGCAAGAGAAAAAGGACTTCTATGGAGCATCTCAGAAAGTTTGCATGTCTTCTGCAATTTGCTGTGGTAGTCAGCAAACTGGGATTTGACTAGTCTTTAAGGGCTTGGAGAGAACATGGCTGGCTGGTGCCCTAATGACCAAGTTAAGGGATATTATGGCCACTTGTGCCTTGAAGTTGGTTAAGACAAAAGATAGGGGCTGGAGAGATGGCTTAGTGGTTAAGGCGCCTGCCTCCTAAGCTTAAGAATGCTGGTTCCAATCTCCAGCAGTTCCAATCTCCAGGTCCCACGTTTAGCCAGATGCAGTGACCCAAGGGCGCAATTCCACACTTGACCACAAGGGGGCGCATGCATCTGGATTTTGTTTGCATCAGCTAAGAGACTGCTGGCGCGCCCATCTCTATCTGTCTTCCTCTCCGACTCTCTTTCTTTCTCTCTCTCCAAAAAAAAAAAAAAAAAAAAAAAAAAAGATAAAGGGTGGTGCTGAGCTGTGAGGAAATCTCAAGAGGAAGGAATCGAACCTACAGCCATGGATCCTGAGTGCCTGAGGCAGTGATCCTATATGACCATCTGAAGGAAGAGCATTTATCCACCACGAGGGAATTTCTAGTAAGAAATTTCTGGAGATGTAAATAGAAGTTCTAAAGCTCATCAGAAAGTACTGTCTCAGGCTGGAGAGATGGTCTAGTGGTTAAAGTTGCTTGCCTGCAAAGCAAAAGGCCCCAAGTTCAATTCCTCAGGACCCATATAAGCCAGATGCACAAGGTGGTGCATGTGTCTGGAGTTCATTTGCTGGAGGTCCTGGCACACCCATTCTCTCCCCCACCCCCTAAAATAAATAAATAAATAAATAAAAATTTTAAAAGGGCTGGAGAGATGGCTTAGTGGTTAAGCGCTTGCTTGTGAAGCCTAAGGACCCTGGTTTGAGACTTGATTTCCCAGTACCCACGTGAGCCAGAGGCACAAGTTAGCGCATGCAGCTGGAATTCGTTTGCAGTGGTTGGAGGCCCTGGTGTGCCCATTCTCTCTCCCTGCCTCTTTCTCTCTCTATCTGTTGCTTTCAAATAAAAAATAAATAAAAATAAACAAAAATTATTTTTAAAAAAGATTAAAAAAATTTTAAAAGTACTGTCTCAAGAGCTTCAAGTATGGACTAAGCCCAGCTCCACGGCTACTTTTGCTTTAGCCACAAGGGCATTTAGTGTTCCTTATCTCTTCCTATTTCTCCTGCCAGATTACCAAAGGATTCAAGGATGAGGGCTAGAAACGAGAATTATGGAAAGGAGCCGAGCAGTTGTGTTCTACATCTCAGTGCAAGCTGGATCTCCAGGGTGGCACAAGCAGAGGTCATGGAGAGGTTTTAACTGAACCCCTAATTAATTATTACTGTACGTGACGAACAGCACAAGTTACTTAAAAAAAAAAATCTAAAAGCGAGCAGATGGTGTTTATATTCCCCCCAAATGACCACAGGAATCGAGAGATCCTCCCTGGACATATCTGAGCATCAGGGCAGATTGGAAGTCAGGTTGCATCCTTGGCTGCTGCCTTTGCGGCACAGTGCATGAACATTTTTGTCGTTCGCACTGGCCACTGTTTGGCAGCCTGATATTAATGTATTCATTACATTTGGAAAATCTGAGAAAGATATGGAAATGTTTCTTATTCGTTCTCATAGGAAGACCACAGTACTGCATTTTAATCAGTTTCTGACTCTTAAAGATGGTAAGTATTTGTGAATAGAAGCATCTCAATGCTGAAGCTAAGAATGTCCGAAACATGCATAAAAATGTAGAATTTTTCTATATTGCAACATGAAATATAATTTTTTCCTTTCTAGAGTACACAAAAATTCTGATTTCACAGGGCTTTATTTACTGTACATATTAAATAAATGAGAAATAATGAAGTTGACTGATGCTTGGAGAGCCTTTGATTTTATCTTTTTTTTTTTACTTTATTTATTTTTGGAGAGAGAGACAAACAGAGAGAGAGAGGGAGAGGGAGACAGATAGAGATGGGCATGCCAGCAGTCTCTCAGCTGCTGTGAATGAAATACAGATGCGTGCGCCCTCTTGTGGTCAAGTCTGGCATTGCACCCTTGCCTCACTTTGCATCTGGCTAAACGTGGGAAATGGAGATTGGAACCGGGTTCTTAGGCTTAGCAGGCAGGTGCCTTAACCGCTAAGCTGTCTCTCCAGCCCGAGCCTTTGATTTTACGTGATTCATCTGTTCTTAGGGTGATTTCTGCCTCAAGCTTCAGTGTTTCTGATACCTTATGAACTCAATGTCTATAGAATAACCAATATGGAACAGAGCATCGCCTGAGTCTATCTAATAGAACCTACACCAAGCCAGCCATGATCTACTCCATTCTATGCTAGGCAAAGGCTTGGAAAGGAACGTAAGTGTGATAGCCAAGAAGTCATTTTCACCCCCTGGAAAAAATTAAAAGTAATAAACTACAAAATGGTAACATCGAGCATATTTTATAAACCCAATATTTCATTTCAGATAAGAAACTATAAATATGCTGAACACACAAAACACAAACCATGTTGACAGGATTCCAAGTCATTTCAATTCTATTTAAAAAAAAAAAAACTTGGCTCAACTTCCTTGTCAATGGATAATTACAACTTCAAAGAATTCATTTCGAATCTTCATTCTTGGGGATTGAGTGTGATTGTCTTGGCACATTCTCATGAATATTGCATTAGCAAAACTAGCATTCATTTCAGCGGACAGGTACTGGTCTCTCTGTAGTGTATCTTCCTTGAAATGAAGAACTGGCTCACAGCATAATTTCAAAAATCTATTATAAGAATATTGGTAATGAGATATTTATAATTTAATGAAGTCTTTCCATGGATTCATTAAACAAATACTGACAAAAGTAATTATTGATTTTTTTTCGCACAAAAAGCTCATTTCAGAATTGAGATTATAATATTAAACCAAGTTAAAAGAAACATCATGAAATGAGACACTGGGAAGGTACTTGAAATTTCTAGTAAGTGACATTGCACTATCTCATTCCATCTAAAATAACATTCACTTGCAAAATATGTTTGAACCCAAGTTGAGATTTAATGGTATTCATGATACGTGGCACAATACTTCAGCAAGATGTCTGTATCTCATAGAGGCAGGTGTGTTTGCATCTAGTTGCATGTGAAACAGATGAAATATAATTTACATATATAGGATTTGCCCTTACACATAACATGCAAATGTACTATACTAGGCTCTAGTGCAGGTTTCCTTTATTTGTTCTGCGGTTCTTTTCTAGCTATGGCCAGGAAAAGAGACTTTTTTTTTTTTTAATGAGGTTGTGGAGATAGCTCAGTCCATAAAGTGCTTGGAGTATAAGCTTGATGACCTGAGTTTGACCCCCAGGTCCCATATAAAAAGGCAAAGCATCCTGGCACATACCCCTAATCCCAGCACTGAAGAAGTACAGACAGGCAGATCCCCAGAGTTTGCTGGCCAACCAGTATGGCATAATTGGTGAATTCCAGGCCAAGGAGAGAACTTTCACAAAAAGTTGGACGGCATTCCTGAAGAACAACACACGAGGTTGTCCTCCTGCCTCTACTTGCCTAAGCACAGGTGCACAGGCACACACGCATGCATACATAAAAAATGAAAGATGGTCTTCCTTTATCTATATTTTGCTTATCTTGTTTGAGAGGATTACCAAACAGGATGCAGTGTGCAGCCCTACGGTTGGGAAGATTAGCAGGGGACCCTCTTATATTCAATAAGACACACACATAATAGAGTCACGTGCTCTAGAGTTCCCCATTGGTCAGAATGAGAAAACACCCTCAGTTGTGCTCCAGGACTGTGCTCATTTCAGAAACAGAACGACTCCCAGAGTCCAAGTCCACATTGCCAGTCGAAATTGGACTCAGACTGAACGCTGTGCTTTGCTTCTCCAGACTAATACCAGGGAGCCAATGCTTCATGGCATGAGGGGGTCTCTGGGGCCAGAAGTCAATGTTACTGAGGGCGCAAGCCTGCAGAGATGGCCAGAGAACCACGTGTTCTTCCACTTTCAAACACATGCACTGATTCTGCTGCTTACAAATTTAACTCAAACACATTTTCCAAGTGAGTGACTTAGAGGCACTGCCAGCTGCCAGAGGCTGTGTTTATCACTGTAGATATTGTCTAATGTTAAGAAGTCTATTGTTTTAACTTTGGCAATGAACAGAAAATCTTCCTGACTCCTCAAAAATTTTTCCAAAAATGTTTCTACTGCCTTACAATCCTACTTTTACTTTAAATTCATTCAGTAAGTATGTAAATATTATTATTATTATTATTATTATTATTATTTATTTTTTGGTTTTTAAGGTTGGGTCTTGTTCTAGCCCAGGCTGAGCTAGAATTCACTATGTAGTCTCAGAGTGGCTTCAAACTCACAGCAATCCTCCTACCTCAGCCTCCCGAGTGCTGGGATTAAAGGTGCTGCCACAATGCTGGGCTTTTAATATTAAATATTTGATATGCATCTTATGTTGTCCTATATGAGAGGTCAATACAAACCTACAAGGAGAAGCTTTCAATCACATTGGTTAGATACACCATACATCATGCATGCTTATACTCAAATCCACAACAGAGGTGAGGGAGTGTCTGGGAGTGAAAAGCTGCCATGGGGGAGAGTTTGGGGATCCCGGGAAGCTTCGCACTGTGGCTCTACAAGTATTCCTTAGGATAGCTACAGCATAACCTGCAAGGATCTAAAGACTGAGGGTCATCGGTTCTTCCACTTCCCTCCCACTATGTCGCAGAGTGTCAACTGCATGCTATAGACAACATCTCATCACAGCTGAAATTCAAAAAAACACCTTAAAAGTAAGTGCCATTGTTTCTGTCTCTTCAGAATGCTTAATTAATCTGTCCCAAACTATACAGCAAGGGAGTACAGGTATTGGAATCAGATTGAATTGGTGGAACAGCTTTTTAACTTGTGTCAGTGTTCCAGGAAGAGATGCGTGTGTGTGTGTGTGTGTGTGTGTGTGTGTGTGTGTGTGTGAGAGAGCGGGGCAGAGAGAGAACTTGGGGAGAATGCACACTGCTGTCATATCATGGCATGTTTACACGCTTCTGTTTGTCAGGATACCACCTCGGGTGTTTCTCTTCACCTTCCTTCCACCTTGCTTGATGCAAAACCTTCTGTTCTGTTCACTACTATGTACACCAAGCTAACTAGACTATGAGTTTTCAGGATACTCCTGCCCCTGCCTCATTACAGAAGCCCAAACTCCTGTGCTTGGATTTATGAACTCAGGTCATCTACCTTGTGCATCAAGCCCTCTAATCACGGAGCCTTTACCCCATCCTGATCCAGGAGGAAGTGGAAAGCAACGTAGACTTATAATACCTTAGGTATACTTACAGAGGATCATGAGGAAGGTTTGCAGAGTGAAGATTTCTTTGGGGATAATTGTATTCCCTAACACCACTCAACACAGACCCAAAGGCATGAAGATCTAGGATAATATTACTGAAGAAAGAGCTCATAATAACTTTTGAGCCATAACCCGAAGTCCCTAACCCTAACCTTAACCCTAAACCCTAACTGTAAGTCTAACCCTAACCCTAAAACCCTACCCCTAATCATAACCCTAACTTTAACCCTAACCCCTAACCTCTACCCCAACCCTAAAACCCTAAAAAAGAAAAAAAAGAAGAAAAGAAAGAAACAATAACTTCTTAAAACAACACTACCGTATTTTTCCATCAAATCTTGAATAAGGGAAGTATATATTTTCAATTATGTCCCCATTTTACAGTATTCCATAGTTCCTTTGAGTCCTTGATACTCAGTTCTGACAGTGATACTTCCCTCTTTCAGGATTATTCTTGTCTCTGGCCCCTAAGTGTTTAGTAAAATGTTACAAGCCTGTGACAGCTCGCTTTCACACACTGCGTTAAGTGTTAGTTTTCATGTGCTTCTTCTACTCCTCTAATGTTATAAATAGCATAGAGATTGGAGAAATAGACTAGCTTTGATTATTGTATCTTTCACAGCACTTAACAGACTATCTTTACATTTGTACTACTTCTAAGCTCCATCCAATTTTTAAGATATTATTCACATACATTTAGAATGTTCACAAAGCAATACAACCATCTCCAACATTTAATGCAAAAGTTCATTTTTGACAAGGTGATGCATATAAATTCTTTAACACACTGAATGAATGCATAGTACCATGTATCTATTGCTGTTATGAATAATACTATTATTATCATTCTTTTGAACAACAAAAAAAAAAAAACCCACAATGTTCAGCTTCACAGCAGGTTGATGGAAGGTAGTTAAAATAATGTTTGGAGGATACAGCCATCGTAGCTTCGCTAGAGGACATAATTGGCCTTTACAGTGGCTTGTGAAGCATGGTACTATGAGATAAATGAGGAAGCTAAAATTCAGGAAAGTTGAGCTTGGTCAGAGTCACAGCCTCTGGCTCCTACCACTCGGCTCTAGACAGTACATTCTAAACCTCCCATGAAGTCACATGTGGGGTGAAGTGCCCTACCATTGGCTGACTTAGTGTGTGACTGGGGCATCTCTGAATAGGTCAATAATTGTGACGCTGGTGTTTTGAGATAGTCTAAGCACCAAGTGCTTGTTTGGACAACTTCCTTTTTCTTTCCCATCTCAATGACACTTTGGTTATAGGAAGATTCTAAATATAAGGCAAACAATTAGGAGAGAAAATCAAATCACCAGTTTGATTTTTGAATCACATCAAACACATCTAAATTTGAATCTGAGTCTCTTATATTTTCTTCAGTATTGGCTAGACAAATGGATTCTGATTTGGTTTGCTTTTATTTAGATGGAGCACTTCTCTGGTTTTGGAAGGAAAGAGAGTATCCCATTAGATTGATATGTCAACATCATGTGACCTTTGAGACTATGTATCTTGTACCTAGCAGTGGGCATTGTTTTTATTGGTAAGAATTATTGCCTTGCCAAATCTGGAGAACTTGAAGGCATGAGTGAGAGAAGAATCAGTGAGTTCTCTGGAACTGAAAAATAGATCCTGAACTTTGTTGTGAAGATCGTAATCCTTCAGTGTTTCTATTTCCACACACTATCTCTCTTTAGATTAAATTATTATTATTATTTTGGAGAGAGACACAGAGAGAGACAGAGAGGGAGAGGAAGACAGATAGAGATGGGCCCGCCAGCAGCCTCTCAGCTGCTGTGAACAAAATCCAGATGCGTGCGCCCCCTTGTGGTCAAGTGCGGCATTGCGCTCTTGCATCACTTTGCATCTGGCTAAACATGGGACCTGGAGATTGGAACCGCTGGAGATTGTAACTAGTGTTCTTTAGGCTTAGGAGGCAGGCACCTTAACCGCTAAGCCATCTCTCCAGCCCTAGATTAAATTATGTCAAAAATCAAAATAGTGGTGGGATAGCATTAGCTGGTTCAGAATCTCACTGTGGTATCTTTGAATGAGCCAATAATTTTGATGTTGGTACTTTGAGATTGGGCCAGTACTCAGTTATTTCTCGTGTTGTGTCTATGAACATATTCTAAAGCTGTTGGGAAGATTTCAAGTATGGTCCTGAGTTCAAGGGTACAGCAAGACTTTGTCATGAGATTTCCCATTGTGATCAGCACACCTCTGCGTGGTATCACCTGCACTGCAGAAAGAAAGAAATCTAGCTCATCCTCTTGAAAAGCAGTCACCTCACTGAGATCATTAATGTGTGGTAGAAATACCAATTAATAAATCTCTATGTATAAAGATTGTGTCCCATAATTAAGCTTCTTGTTTCTAATAACCAAAGTGCAGAAGTAAAAGACAGCAATGACTGAACACTAACTTCGCGCCCTCTGTGGTACTCTTAGTGCCTCATGGGTAGACAATACTTCAGATTTAGATACTTAGCCTGCTGTTCTCACATTGTGACAAAGCAACAGGACTGCTGCCTGCAGTGCTCACATCCACACCAGCTCGAGTTAAGCCTCACGCAAAGCGCAGTGAGTAGGTTAGTCAGATATAAATGGTTTACATTGCTGTGGATGGTTTTCATTTTCCTGACTCCAGCTTTAAAAACCTTTGGTTCACTGTTCAATGTGTACTTTTCTCATTGGATGATTATTTTGTATACAATAAACATTGTGCTCCCGATGGTGATTAAAGTCATCATCTTTATTTTTCTGTTTCCTTGCCTCTGGGCTAGTACACTGCTTATTGTCAAACTTCACGGGGAGACAGAGAGGGAAAGACTGTCCTATGCATTCCACAGGATGTTGGCAATTTTAGGAAAAAAAAAAAAAAAAACTTCTATAAAAGAGGGTTAGGGTTATTTGTAGATTTCATTGACTTTTTGTATCCCAAGACTATCATTTTCATAAAGAACTCACTACATAATTACAGTTTAACCCCGGTGTTCCAAACTTCCATAGCTTAGAGCTTAATGATTTTCAGACAAATACAGAAAACATCTTTGGATAGTAATTTCAGCCCTCTGCATGGGAAATGTTACCCTAGTAACAAGGTGGTTGGTAAAACATAATTAACTTTTGTAATTAAAAAAATTTTTCTAAACCTGATAATATACATGAAGACATTAATGAATTATTTTTTGTGTGTCTTGGTTGATATAAAGAGTAATTTAGAAAAGGAATAAATAGTGAAGAGGGAATATTATGGTTTAAAAGTTGTGTTTGTAAATTGTGACTTCCAACCAAGAAATAATAGGTAGTGTTATCAAGTGTGCTTGATGGCCTGACTTTCTGATGATGCAATCTCAGTTTTCCCAGGCCTCAAGCAGAGCCTTCACGTGAAACGCATTCCAAGACAACGCTGACATGGCTGCCTGTCTATGTCTTTGTGTCCTTTTTCCCTTATTGACTTCTCATCTAGGACTACATGTCTGACATTCTTAGAAAAAGGAAACATATCTATGTGGGCATAGAAATGTCACTTCGATACCGTTTTCTATAGAATCAGCAAGACTGTTGTCCCTGGAGTGATAACTAATCATTCCAGCAGCCATCACAAATAAATCCACGTTTATGTGTGTGATTTTGGTACAGCAGAGAGAGAATGTAAGAATTTTTAAGGCTGATGTTCCTCATGATTATGCCCTTTCCTTCATCTTCATAAAATGATATGCTCTTAAAAATGTCAAGAAATATATATCAGAATATATTTTAGATACAGTACCCCTCTGAAAGCACTCTATACTCTTCCTATGACTCTCTCTGCTTTTAAATTTGCATTGATTTTTTAGGACGATTTACATTCATTTCCCTTAATTGCAAGGTTTTCTGGTATAAGTTACACTGATGAATGAAGGGTAACACTCACATGTTTCTCTATTTATTTATTCATTCAACGATTCCAAATGGGGGTCAGGGAGCTGGAGAGATGAATCAACAGTTAAAGGAGCATGCTTGAAAAACACAGCAGCCTAGATTCAATTCCCCAGTACTCACAAAAAGCCAGATGCATAAAGTAGTATATATATATATATATATATATATATATATATATATATATATAGAGAGAGAGAGAGAGAGAGAGAGAGAGAGAGAAAGAGAAAGAGAGAGTTTGTTTGTAGTGGCAAGAGGCCCTGTCACACCTATCCACTCTCCCCATTTGTAAATGAATAAATAAAAATATTTTTTAAAACATCTAAATAGTCTTTTTGTTATGTGTCTGGTGTTCGGTAGTTCTGGAAAAACTGTGGTTAACAAAGCTCATGGTGCCGCTACCATCCACAGACCTTATGCCTCACACAATTCCTTTACATGTTAAGATTTACACTAGTATATAACATGTGAATATCAAGAAGGAAAAGAGCAAGGTGCTATGAGAGGGCCTGACTGCTAAGCAGAGCCTCTTCGAGGAGAGAAAGATGAGAACAATCAAGAACAAAGAGCATTCACATGGGCACCGAGGAGGGAAAATACGTGAGCACAAAGGTGTGTGATTTTATGCACAAGTACAGACACACATACAAACACATATGGATTCAACAGAGATAAAGGTATGTAAATTATAAATGAACATGGGTAGGTATTATCCATATAATTTGTCTAGGAAGTAAAACTAGATTATGGAATTATTCATAAAAATTAAAATGTATCATTTGTATAAATAAAGTAATTGAAAAATAGATGGTTATACATAGTCTTTAAATCTTCCAATTTGAGTGGAAATAGTTGCTGTAAATGTAGAATCTAACAATATGCATCCTGACATTCATCTGATTGTTCCTAAATGTCATTCATCAATGTGCTTTATGAAATATAATATATAAAAGTCTTTCTGAATCAACAGGGACTCACCACATTTTCCAAAAGTCATTTACTTCTGCAATGTCAAAATATGATTCATCATTCTACGCTGATATTTCAAAGCTAATGTAATATGTTTAGTTTCTTTGTGAGGTGGAACGTCTTGTTAACTTATTTCTCTAGAGAGCCCTCTTTTATCTCAAGATGTAGCAAGAGTTCTTCGTACGATTTCCATCTTAGAAATACAGTTTGAAACCACTTGGCTAGTTTTTCAAGTATCTTTCACAAATGAGTTGAAGAAGTTTTCACCTACACCAAATTTAATTTGCTATTCACTTGGAGGGGAAAAAAAAAAAAAAAACAGTATTCTATGCCTGTATCCCAAAAAATAGTCTTTGAGGTAGTGACTAATAAGTCACTTTAAATAACATAGAGATTCTGTTGCAATCAGGTTCGCATTACTGGCAGAAATCACCCAACCAAGAGCAGCTTGTGGGCCGAAAGGGTTTATCTTGGCATACGGACTCAAGGGGAAGCTCCATGATGGCAGGGAAAACAATGCCACTAACAGAGGGTGGACATCACTCCCTGGCCAACATCAGGTGGACAATAGCAACGGGAGAGTGTGCCAAACAATGGCAAGGTAGAACTGGCTATAATACCCATAAGCCCACCCCCAACAATACACTGCCTCCAGGAGGCGTTAATTCCCAAATCTCTATCAGCTGGGAACCTAGCATTCAGAACACCTAAGTTTATGGGGGACGCCTGAATCAAACCACCACAGATTCTTTATCCCATTTTCATTCAGGAAAATTTCAGACCAATGAAGACAAATGCAAATTTGCCCTAAAATGTGGCCAAGAATTCTGAAGCAGGAATCACAGAAACGCTCAAACTCAATGAATTCATGGCCATGATGTACTTGAGATAAATGTTCATTTCTAACGATGCCAGAGATAAAACCCTTGGAGGAGTGCCGAGGTCATCCCTTCTCACTATTCTCCCTGAACAGCCAGAGGACGCGTCAAGAAGAATTGTGGATACTGATAATAAAGACAGCCTGAGGAAGAATTAGCTGGAACTGAGTTAAGTTAGCAGTCATGTAACAAAAGAACATACGTTCTTTTTTTAATTTTTATTTTTTGCCTGCTTTCTTTCCTTCCTGCTGTAACACAGGCCTCTCATATTCATGGAAAGCGCATATTCTGTTCCATCCAGCATCTTTGCTGTTCCTTATGCCTGCATAGTCTTTCTTTGCTTTGCCAAGGTGCACTTTGAGAACTTTTCAGTGGATGTAGGGATGAAATCTACTGACCAAAGGGGCAGTTTCGCCTTCGGATATGCCCTCCCATGAAACAAAGACTTCACCCACTGGAATCTAGCCATTGCCTTCATGAGGGTCTGTTCTGATAGTAGACTAGAATTAAGTCCCAAGTAAGGAGGAGGAGTTCCACTGGGTTAACACAATTCTTCGGTAGACTCAGGTTAACTTTCATGGATCTTTAAGTGTTAAAGATGAATACGCTGATCTCACATGGAGATTACACATGTCCCCTGCCAGGCATTTACTATGCAAATGAACACATCATCTCTTTCCATAGGCCCTCAGTACTTACACAGGTTGTGGTTTAAATGTGATATCAACAAGCCCCTTGGGAAGAAAAAGACACTGAAATCATTATCGCACATATCCAGTAAAACACAAAATGCTGGGCTGGAGAGATGGCTTGGTGGTTAAAGTACTTGCCTGCAAAGCCCAGGGATCCCAGTGCGACTCTCCAGAACCCACATAAGCCCGATGCACAGGGTGGCACATGGAGTTTGTTTCCAGTGGCTTGAGATCCTGATGTGCCCATTCGCTCTCTCTCTCTTTCTCCCCCTCTTTCTCTCTCAAATAAATAAATAAAACATCAAAAAAAAAAAAAAAAAAACACCAGTTGCCTTCAATCTTCCACTTCACCTACAATCAACTGCATTTGCCTTTCTTAAAATCTACAGCTTGAAGAAATTTGAAACTCAAAACAAGTAGGTACTTCTCTGAAGTCACACACTTAAAATACTCCAGGCCATACTGATGTCAAACTAGCTTCCTTCTTTCCTCCCTTCTCTTCCCTTTCCTCCCCTTTCACTTCCTTCCTCCCTCCTTTCCTCATTCCTGTCGTTGTATTTAGTCTGTCTGCTTTTCTTCAGGTTATGTATATGTATATGCACATGTTTCACTAAGGCCTAAGCCAGCCTGGAACTTACTGAACTTACTATACATCTCAGGCTACCCTTGCAGTCATGGCAGGCCTCCTTCTGGAAGCTGGGATTACAGGCAAGAGCCGCCATCGTGTGGTAAACTAGCCTCTTCCCATAAGACAATGCATTCTCCCTCTATGGACTCTTCAAGGCTCCTTATGCCAGAGCATGGAATGTGAACATGTCCTGTGACCTCCAAACCCTTATCAACATATGAAGTTTATATACAGACAGACTCGCCAAGCCCAGTGGCTCCTTTGAATGGGCATTCAATGATTCCACGTGTTCAGAATTCTGAGGAAGCTGTATTATGGCTTATATTAGGATCAGAAGATAGTTGTCCATATTTTAAGAACCCTGTGAACCGATATGGAAGCATGAAATATCCTTCAAGTTTAGATAAAATTTTGGATTATCATCAGATGCTGACAGACTTCAGAAAGGATGAGCCACTGAAGAAAGAGCCAGCGTTTCTCTCCTCAGTACCCCCTTGTCTGCATGCCCATTTTTCTCAAGTATCTTTCCTGTCTATAGTTAAAAAATCCCTTTAACTCATTTCTTATCATTGGATACTATCTTAGAAAGTTGTCTCAAGTTTCTGAACAATCCTTCAGAATTCATTATGTCATAACAAAATCAGTCAAGAGTGTTGATTAAATAAAATGTATGACTAGCCAGGGTGTGGTGGTGCATGCCTTTAATCCCAGCACTCAGGAGAGGCAGAGGTAGGAGGATCACCGTGAGTTCGAGGCCACCCTGAGACTACAGAGTGAATTCCAGCTCAGCCTGAGCTAGAGTGAAACCCTACCCCGAAAAAACAAAACAAAACAAAAAATGTATGACTATATAATCACAGAAGGAGAGACTTAGCTGTATTTTTCCAAAGATAATAAGTTTGATATTTATAAAGCATACTGATAGCTTTCCACAATTTGGGTCTTCCAATGTTATGATCAATAGTCGAATAAATATATATCTGAAATCTGTAGCCACTTTATGTCAAAACATCCATTGTATGGTACTATTATGCAAAATTATCAAATAGCTTAGAGTAAAATATATGAACATTAATAGCTACTTCTTACAATACAGTAGTAAAACTAATTTAATGTATTGAGTTTCTGATATTTAAAATATAAATTGAGGCACTGGATTTATTTTTCTAATACATTTTCTTTTTTAAATTTTTTATTGTTTTTTTTATTTATTTGTATTTGAGAAAAACAGATAGAGAAAGAGGCACACACACACACACACACAGAGAGAGAGAGAGAGAGAGAGAGAGAGAGAGAATGGGTGCATCCAGCCACTGCAAATGAACCCCAGATGCATGCACCACCTTGTGCATTTGGCTTTGTGGGTACTGGAGAATTGAGCCTCGAACCGGGGTCCTTAACTTCACAGGCAAGCGCTTAACTGCTACTCCATCTCTCTAGCCCCCAATACACTTTCTTAACCCTTCTAGATAATTCTGGATTATGATCAGAAATGTCAATGTTAATATTATTTCTTTTCCTCTCCCATTTAATCCTTCCTTCAAAATATAGTGATTACTTCTCAGACCCATTTAACTGTAACAGTCCATGAATGTTTTAATTTTTTAAGTATAAATTAAAATGACTCAAATAATTTCATCTTTCAAATCACTTAATTTTTGCCTGGTTACTTGGTTTTTCAAGGTAGGGTCTCTCTGTGTAGTCTCAGGGTGGCCTCGAACTCAGGGTGATCCTCCTACCTCTGCCTCCCGAGTGCTGGGATTAAAGGCGTGAGCCACCACACCTGGCCTTGCAGTCAGTCTTTTAATCACCATCAACTTCTCACTCTTCACAGGCTTATAAGCACTGGTCTACACAAAAAGTGATACTATTTGATATTTGACCTGATTTAGTTCAAGATGCAGCATAAAAATTGACAGTTCTGAGTAAATACTTTATACAGGATGTAAGTTAACCATGGTGCTATCCTGAAAAGTGTACCAAAATTCTTTCTCCTGCAGCAGAGATCATTCCCTTATGTCAACAAAAGAGGAAGGGAAATTTAATATAGGCTCCGTTTGAACTTGAGTTACTAAGTAACAAAAAAAATTATGATTAACTCACAGAATTTAGAAACTAATTTAAGGATAGATGAACATAAGATGTAGGAAGCATTTAATCTTGGCCCAAGATGAATAAATATGAATCTAGTATGATTGGTTAAGTAACATTATGTAAGCTTTCCTATTCAAAATTTAATCAGTCCATATTCCTTTGAAATAATGATAATTTAATTTTCTGCTTTAATTAATTCCATTGGCTGCCTTACACTTTTCTATGACAATTAATTCTACACAAAAATGCTGTAAAAAGAAACTCTGAAGTGTTTCAAGACAATCACATACTTAATATTTAAAATGAATTTGTTTGCCAGCTTAGCGTCTTATTTTTTTTGGTTTTAGTGGCTTGTTGGCTCACTGTTCAGCTTTGCAAATGTCCAGTCTCAAGACATGAACTATTTTAATTAATTTTTCTATCAAGTGACTACACTAACATTAGTATGTACCAATAAAATCACTAGTTATGGAAGGTAAGTATATGAATGAACGATGCATACAATATCTCATGATAAGTACAGGAGTTAAGTGATAGGCAGCAATACTCAAGTTCTCCAATTAAGTTCCAAAAAGAGACACAGAATGACAACCTCCTGAGATAATTTTAACCCTTTCTGCTCCTTGGAAGAGCAGTTATATTTTTTGACATCCTAAAAAGAAAAATAGCTATCTCATATATTGTGTAGGGTAACTCATAATTTATATTGCTTTTTCTCTATTAAGAGCTTTTAAAAACTAATGTCATTCAGTTTTTCACTAACCTTAGGAATACTGTCCTGTACTATCACATGCTATTTTCTACATTCTTTTTCTCTTACTTAAGTACTATGATAGGAGTGCTATATTAATAGTCAACCTTTTAAAAATAGATATATGTGTGTGCAGCTAGCTATAGTCATATTTTTTTTGATAAACTTTCGATGATAAACTAAGCAGTTAGTAAAACCAACACAGAATGAACTTCAGAAATTACCAATCTAAAAGGTTTGGGTCTTTATATCTGAACCATTAACAATGTCAATGATAATATTAATAAATGATACTTGAATATCAATCTGTTAAAATATATCTTTGAACTCAGTATCTAGCTCATAGCAATCACAAAATAAATATTTACTGAATGATCATTGCATCTTTACATCAGTCCCATGGGCATATGCTATTTCCGTCATTTGATTGATAAGAAAACTGAATCATGAAAATATTAATTGCCCTGGTTGTTTGAATGGATATCTCCACAGCCTCATGTGTGTAGAATACTTGGTCCTCATCTTATGGCAATGTAGAAGGTGCTGCATTGCTACAGGAGGTATGTTATTATGGGTGGACCATGAGGCTCATTAGCCCAGTTTTCTAGTGCTCTTCTGCCAGGATATTAGACAGCTCTCTACTCATATCATGATTTCCCACCATGATAAAACTTTCCCTTCCAGCTGTCAGCCTGAAATAAACCCTTTGCTTCCACATGGTATTTTCAGTTATATGTTTTGTCCCAGCAACAAGGTAACTAAACTTGCTTAAAGTCACTAGGATTTGAATCAAGATTGCTCTTATCTGTAACGTGTGTGATCTTAACCTCTATTTTATATTGCCTTAATACAAAAATCTAAGAAACAGGAAATCTGTTTTACAATATAATGATAGACAACCCCTAAATTCCAAAGATTAGATCATCATTATGCAAGGACAAGTGAAATGTTGAGTATGCATGAAAATACATAGACCAATTTACATTATAACCTCAACTACAAAAGTCCCAGTGAACAAACTTTCTACATGTTATCAACCATACATATATGTCAATGAATAATCAACTAGAACAATGGCTATGCATGGAGAGCCTTTTGCCATAAGTGTCTATAGGACACTTTGGATAATAACCTACTTTTTCTTTATAATCGTGAGGTAATCATTTTACAGGTGAAGTAGCATGGCACAAGTGTGCATGGCTACTAAGTGTGAAACTAGTATTGGAACTGAGCCTGTGCCATCTTACACCACATACTGTGTATCTATGGTCGAGGCAAACATAAGCAGTTCTGAGACGTCTCAAAATCAGGAGATTATTAACATGCATCATAAAAAAGTCTGAGAAAAAAAATCACAGAAATAGATTCTTTAAAGGTATTTAGTAAGCTCAATATGTATTCTTGATTTTAATAAATAAGAAAAATAGAAAAAGAAGTTCTAGGTAAAATAAAACCAAATCTCTCTGTAATCAACAGCCATCATCATACAACTCTAATTAAACTCAGTGGCCATAAAACAAAAGAAACATCAACAAAAAAACAACAGCAAACAAAAAAAATCCAAGAACCATGAAAGTAGGAGCAGGACTAGTTATGAAGAAGGGACTTGGTGGGAGTAGGAGGAAGATAAATAAATGGGGACTAAATATGTTTAAAATACAGTATATAAACATATGAAGTTGTCAAAAATAAAAAATAAAAATCAGGAAAAGAAAGAAAGCAACAAAAGCTGAATTCTTTCAGAATGCTGAGGTGCCTTAACAGAGTACCTCCAGAGATTGGTGACGACCTGACATTCACAGCTGATGCTTCCTATCAAAATCCCAGCCATTCCCACTTTGGCCGAGGTCAGAGGACTACAATGAGGTCCTCTAAATGTATCCAGGGAGTAATGGTTCACTATTATTTGTAGAGTGGATTTATTTTCATTTATTGAAGTCACACAAAATGATGCTTTCTGGGTTTCTACTGCATTTAACCTATGAAAATAAATGCAGCCTAAACCGCACTAAGGATATATTTTATGATTATATGGATATATTTCAAATTTATATGTAATTATACTTCTAAATGCTTATAAAGTGAACACCACAAGCCTATATTTTCTCTGTAAAGGGGTACTTGGTTGAGCGTAAAGAGATAACAGGGATGTAGGAGTCTTTTTTTGCCATTCTTGTCAAACTCTGGCTGATTCATAACATGGGGAATCAGACCACAGAGAAACTTAATAATCACGATGCAGAGAACCTGGGCTGTGTCTCCACATTCAGAAACGAAGGATGATGCGAAAGCAGACCCTTTATTTGCATAACCTTCAACATGGAACATAATTTTTGTTTAATTCTTTTCTCAACTTTGTGGTGTATGTTTGTGAGTGTGTACATGTATAATCTTGGGCACTAAAGATTGCATCTCTTTATTTTGTTTATCTATTATTGGGTGAAAGTGGTTACCAAATATAATTCATAATATATCAGAGTGAAAATCTGCCCCCTAGGTCTTAATTTAGACTACACACTACGTGTTGTAGTTATTTACATTACTACTCATAAAAATTTCTATTGCTCCCCTACTGATAATTTAAGAGAATGGCCATACTGGCTTTCCTTTAAAAAGCAACCAACACTCAGAAAGATAAAATGTCAACATCTTTTGCCTGTTCCTCCTAGACTTATGAATTGAACCTCATTAGCTATAATGCCTTATTAGCATCTAAGTTGTTCACATAATTTAAAATACTAAGTTGCAAGTCGTTATTTGGGAAACCAAAAACCTAAGAGATTTCATAATTTCTTTTGTTCTGTTATATCAAATTGGCGTGTGGTACATTAGAGTAACTGGAGCAAGAAATGAGAGGGATTTAATGATGACTCTTAAAATTCTGAATAATCAAATAATAAAAATTCTTAGAATGAGGAGATAGATACTTTGGGGCCTAAAACCAGCCGCATTCATTTAAAAATCCTTTAGTACTGAAAGTTACCTCACTTCTCTATGTTAGCATGATGTGTTGATATAGTGTAACATGCCTCCTCACACATGACCATCCCCCTTTGATTTGAAAACATTTATCCAGGACACTTCTTTCCATCTTCAACTCATCTTCTGCTGAAATGTCATGTCCCATGCTCTAACTATCCATCTATCAATAGAGTTTTTGTAACCATTCATATAGTCTGCTAATATGCTTTGATTCAAATGGATATTAACATGATATATTAACAATTCAACATGTAATATGAGTAATAATATGGCATTTGTTTCTTAATAAGACACCAGCCTTCCATTTCCATTGCCTGGGTTTTGTAGACAGCCAGCCACTCCCTAGTTTCTAAGCTACAATCCCCAGACCTGTGAGCTCTGTTCATTAGTCCAATCTTTCTCATAGTAGAAAAGGGAATTATATGACTTTAGCCAGTACCACCAGATCTTCCATCTGTGCTTCCTTTGCTCCAACATGGTTTTTCATCCAAAATACTCCCTTTTCATCTGTGCTGTGTGAAACAACAACTCTTATTTATTTATCTGTGGCTACAGAAGCCCCTGAGTGCTCTAAGCAGAGCTAATGGGCCATTCTGCTAGGAGTTTGGAGACCAGAATGCTGAGAGAAATGTGGACAGTGGAAGCCGAGGATGCTAACTCCGACACTGTGGTAAGCAATGTAAGTTTTGTGGATCTTCTCCTGGCTTGTCCACAGCTACTGAAATTGATGAGAAAAAGTTTTGACACCGTTTGTAAGCTTTATTAAATGACTTTGGGAAACTGGGAAAACTCAAGGAAGTTAGCTATTTCCTGAACTTCAGAGAGGTAATGAGACATATGAGCTAAAGTGTTAAGTCAGCTGTAAGGAACAAATGATCAATGAAAGCCTTTGTCAATACTTAGGGAAGTGTGTATTCGGGAAGGAGGGCAGAATGTTGTAATAAAGAGAAATTATAGGTTCAAACACAAAAGCTAAAGATAAGACCTCAAGAGCATTTCCTACACTGTCTGGAAGTTTCAGTGGGTAAGATCACTTAGAAAGCAGCATGCATAGGTGTTCTCAGAAAGTTACATAAAATGCTTTCCATACCGAAAGGAGGCACGCTGGACCGACTACAGGGATGGGACTTCAGTCAGGCAAGGAATACTTCTGTCTCTCTCACATATCTCCTCTTCTGAGGAACAGGACATATTTTCTTTCAGCTTAACTATTTGCATCTATATTTCAAAATACTTTCAGGCAAATCAAGTCAACTTTCTTGTAAAAACTCTGCAGTATGAATGAGGCACTCGTTCCCAAATTCGGGAATGTAGTTAATGTCAATGGCACAGGTTGATTTCCTATATATTTCTTAGTCAATTGCTTGAGATGAATCCAGCTGAAATGGGCTTTAGAAGCCTGCATCTTTTTGATATCTAGTAATGAGAGGCAATGAAATGAAAGATAACTTTTCTACTGGTTTCCTTAACTACGTTGTGAAAATAAACAGAAAACTATTTTAAATGCATATATGTTGAATGTCAATATGCATGAAGACCTTAGGTATAAAGGGAGAAGTAGACATTTTCAGAATGTTCGATAATGATTATTTTATCAGAGCCTGTTTGGACAAGAAAATAATAACTGCAAGCAGGCATATGCTGAAATATTGTCAGCTCATATCCTGCCACTTTCACGTTGGAAATTGAGAACCATAACACAATAAACACCCATTAGATTTATGGAATTTCTTCTGTCAGCAAAATCCCCAAACTGTTGTGAAAAACAGCAGCAACTTTTGAAATAAAAAACGATTAGGATTTACTGTGAAAATTCTTTATCCAAAAGATAAGGAGAAAAGGTCAAAAAAGAAAGCTGGGAGGGATTTTAAGTAAAGGCATAAACCATGAGTAAGAAATAAAAGCATTTGTGTGTGGCATCCATTGGGGCCTGAAATGGAGAAGGTAGGGCTTGAAAATAAATTTTAATAAATCATATACTATGTAAGAGACAAATGCCAAAGTAAAGATAGATCTTTAGAGCAACTATTAAATGATTTCACCTGCTTCCAAAAACCATGTCTTGCTATGTGGCTCAAAAAGGAAAAACCTGGGCTGGAGAGATGGCTTAGTGGTTAAGCGCTTGCCTGTGAAGTCTAAGGACCCCAGTTTGAGGCTCAATTCTCCAGGACCCACATAAGCCAGATGCACAAGGTGGCGCACACATGTGGAGTTCGTTTGCAGTGGCTGGAGGCCCTGGCATGGCCGTTTTCTCTCTCTTTCTCTACCTGCCTATTTCTGTATCTCTTTCTCTCTCAAATAAATAAATAATAAAATTTTTTTTTGTAAAAAAAGGAAAAACCTGGTTAAGTGGTATCCTAAGCAACTCCTGTGTGTCTTAACACAGCTACCAGGTGAGTTTCAATGAGTACTTTTCACCGATTCAGTGAGCCTTAGGCTGTCAGAAAAAATAAATTTAAAAAAAATCTGTAAATTTTGACAAGTGCAAGACAGAAATATATATTTTCCAGATTCCTATTGTCAAAATACTACAATTGGCCTATGACCTGCATTTCTAAGTGATTTGATATCGTTATTATTTTTTTTTTACAGTATTGTCTCAACTCTATACCACTGGCAGGATTTTTGTTATGAGTCTATGCTTGAAATAAACTAAATAAAGACCAAAGTATACATCTTCCTACAGTAAGAACTTTCTAAAGAATAAAATAAAGCTTAGTGAATATGTATGAAGGTAACGGTGTTTATGTAGAAATGTAGACGTATATAGACCAGTGTTGTACTTCACAGAAGGCATCCTGTAGTGTGACCATTTAAAACCACCACTTTAGGACAGAGATTCATATACTTTAATGTACTTAGGAACCTCTTGGGGAGCTTAGTAAAGAATAGAACCCAAGGGAGCAGATCTGGAAAGAACCCCGAGTCTATACACTTCGTATAAACTTTCAGGTGATCATGTTCTGCTGGTCTACAGATCACACCTTGGACAGAGAGTTTATGATCTGCAGAGAAATTTTACATATAGGATTAACGGTTTTAAGAAACCTGTAAATAATTGGAATTTAAATTATATTGGAAAAACCCCTGTCCAGACTTTCTAAAAGCATAGGCTAGGCACGGTGAGTAGTTTTATAAGACAAAAATTAGAATAATAACATGACAATGTCATTCTAATGCCTCAAAAGAAATGAACTGGTAAGTTTCACCCTGTCTTTTGTTAGAGCTTTCTTTGTCATGCCTCCAGCCTGTGGCATGGATTAGGGCAGTGAAAAAAACTTCCTGTAAACTGAGAAGAGTGCAAAGAGAAGGATCCTTTAAAAAAAAGTCTGTCATTTGAATGTAAAATGTAAAAGTGACTCTACAAGTATGCAGGTAAAAAATCTACTGCAGAGTATAATCCTAGCTCAAGAGATTTTGTTTTAAAATCCCAATTCATCTAACAAGGGAAAAGGAACTAAAATGCAAGGGTGTATTTAAACCTCCTGTTCTCCTGCCAGTCCTTACAATTGCAATGTAAATGATTCATTTTGAATACAATCCCCCCATATTTATCGAGTAAGTGTTTGGACCATTTTTGTATTTCAGTTTTGATCTTAATCCCTTTTTTTTTCTGATAGAATTCAAGTAAATAATGCAAAAAGGCATTCTTGTAATATTATTAGAAGGTGCTTTCATACTGCTACCTGAAGCCATTGTTTTGTTTCAATGCCAAGCCTTTAACCAGCTCTTCTGAATTCCATCCCATGCTCCCCTGCGAGCAGCTAACAGATCTATGTTGATCAAGAAGCCAGCAAGGGCTGGAGAGATGGCTTAGGGGTTAAGGCGCCTGCCTGCTAAGCCTAAGAACACTGGTTCCAATCTCCAGCGGTTCCAATCTCCAGGTCCCACATTTAGCCAGATGCAAAGTGATGCAAGGGTGCAATGCCGCACTTGACCACAAGGGGGCGCATACATCTGGATTTTATTCGCAGCAGTTGAGAGGCTGCTGGCACACCCATCTCTGTCTTCCTCTCCCTCTCTCTCTTTCTCTCTTTGTCTCTCTCTGTCTCTCTCCAAAAAAAAAAGAAAGAAGAAGAAGAAGAAGCCAGCAAGGAAGAGACAAATGAGACAAATAAATAAATTCATAATCATTCATACTTTGCTTGTACTTTAAATTGTAGAGCATTTTTAGAGAAAGTTTATCTATGGTAGGAGAAGAAAATGTTGATTTTTTAAAATTACTGTACACTAATAATCTTGAAACAAAATTATTAAAGTACTCTGGAAAATGTTCAAGAGCTCAAACACATACATGTATACTCATGCCAACATCTCCCACTCCACATGCACATACATCACATACATGCATGTACTTCTAGTAAGGGGCAAAGGTAGAACTAAGACCCAGGAACAAGATACTGATCACCATTGGTTTGTTGTTTTGGGGAGAGTAGAGTTAGGGAAAGTGGAGCCCTGAAGGTAAACAGCACAAGAAAGTTTGCATTTGCTAGAAATCAAAGATCTGTTTGAGTTCTTGAACATAAACTTTTTTTGGGGGGGAGGGGGTCAGTTTTCCAAGGTAGGGTCTCAGTCTAACCCCAGGCTGACCTGGAATTCACTATGTAGACTCAGGGTGGTCTTGAACTCATGGTGATCCTCCTACCTCTGGCCCCTGAGTGCTGGGATTAAAGGTGTGCAACACCATGCCCGGAAAAAAAAAAAAAAAAATTAAAGGCATGGAAAAAAGTAAAATGGGAATGAATAGCTAAGGACAAGGGTTGCTAGTGGGAAAGTGAAGCAGATAATTGTGGGTAACTGGGGGAATAAGATCAAAATAAATACGAGTAAGAAAATGTCAAAAATAAAAATTTAAAAATATGTCCATTTGGACTTCATATTTTATTTATTTATTTCCAAGGAGACAGAGAGAGAAATAAAGAGAGAGAGAGAGAATAAGAATGGGCACACCAGGGCTTCTAGCCACTAGAAACTAACTCCAGATGCATGCACCACTTTGTGCATATGATATGGCTTTATGTGGGTACTGGGGAACTGAACCCAGGTCCTTAGGCTTTGCAGGCAAGTGCCATAACTACTGAGCCATCTCTCCAGCCCTGGACTTTATTCTAACACAGGTCAGACTAAGTTACAAAAAGTTAGCCCACTTAATGATCAACACAACCTCTCACTGACTCTGTCCTTACTGTAATATCCACTAAGATTTTGAAATCTGTATTTCCAATAAAACACGCTAAGTAAGAGGATTTTGGGTAAGCCACTGATCATTTATAAGTATCCATTAATGAAATATGTCCTGAAATGATTGCTATTTATCTTAGAATGTTGTATCAGGACCGTGATTTATTTAGAATTTGTAACATGTCAGTCATTGTTTTGTTAAGCAGGTTACTTAATCTAATGTTTACAGCTAATCTTTGCAGTTGCTTTGAAATGTAGCTAGTGAAATAAGTAAATTTTGCAGATGATAAACTCAGGGTTAAAGGTATCATTATTAATTTTCTAAATACAGACTACACTAAACTGTCCACATAAAAGTTTCATAACCAGGAGGGCATAAAGTCAGGCAGAAAACTGAGGAACGCAGACTATAATTCTTTTGTTTAGGATACAAGAAAACATCCGGGTACTTTGCTTTTAAAGCTTGCTGAGGCTGAATGATTGGCACACTTGAAGCAAAGCTATAGTACACCAAACAAAACAGAGCTCTTCTAAACATTGCCAGGGGTCAATAAAGTTATGAGCTATTTACAGCGCAATATAATAGGAAGCATCATGCTAACAAGAACGGAGAAGGGCATATTCGATAAACAGTGTCTGCAAAGAAAATTTCCCCCAGAAATCTCCTCATGCACAAAAACCTTTGGAGGGGAAGTGGTACACTTGCAGAATTTCACAAAAGAACTCATGGTCATAACACGCTGCACACAATTGAAGGCGCCCTCCTTCAAGTCTAGACAGCCAAGCCTCACTAGAGCAGATACTCTTGCTGTTTAAATATTCTTTCAAAAATCCATTTGTTTACCAAAATCTATTCCCACTTGTTGAGAAGCATCTTTCCTCACTTATCTGAACGTGACAATGAATTGAAGTGCCTCTGTCTTCTGTGACCAGAGGTGATAATGGAGAATCACATAGTCTCACCAGAGCCTGCAAGACGTCTGCTCATTGCTCTTGACAGCAAAGGCTAATTTTACCAAGTAAAAATCCTTTCCCCGGGTTGGGGAAATGGCTTAGCGGTTAAGGTGTTTGCTTGTGAAGCCTAAGGACCCAGGTTCGATTCCCCAGGACCCACGTAGGCCAGATGCATAAGGTGACGTATGTGTCTGGAGTGTGTTTGCAGTGACTCTCTCTCTCTAATAAATAAATAAAATATATTTTAAAAAATCCTTCCCTGAGGGTTTGTATTAGTGAGGTCCATGGCAAAACTTGACAACCTGACAGCTCTAGTTATCTCAAGCTGCCTGGAAAGAAGCTCCTTCCCAGGGGTCTCTCACAAAGACATGCTCAAACGGACTGCAAGGCCCTTCCCCACTTGGTGTTTTCCTACATCATGAGGTTTTGTCCTTTGTCTGTCTGTCAAGAGGAGGTTTTCATCTCCTCTGTCATGAGCTGCTCAGATGGAAGGTATGTGCAGAGCAGAGGAAGAAACACGCAGCAGTGACACTTACTCTGCTGGGTTCTGTCAAGATGGCAGACATGAGTCTACTTTCAGTTCTGAGAAACAGCAGCCATTATTATATTCCTTGAAAGACCGAACTTTTTCTTCCCAAATGTATGATTATATTTATACTTCATACGTCCCCTAATACTCTAAATTATCAAGTGATAGGCCTAGCTATGCAATCCTCAGGTTTAAAAGCATGTTTCCCACTTATTTGTGCAAAACATCTGTTAAGATCTTTCCACATCCAGATACCAGGTTAATTTTCTTTCACGGAAACTTTCCTGAGCAAATAAGCTCGGAAAATTTATTATTTCCTAAAGAGACAGTAAGGCATGTGTAGTACTTAGTCCATTCAATATCACTTCATGCATGTGGGTGTGTGCGAAGGTGCGCATACGTGGGTGCGTGTGCATACATGTGCACGTGGAAGTCAGAGGACAACCTTGGGTATCATTTGAAAACTTCACTCGCTGCTGGTGGCACTGCTTAGAATGGCTGTGGTAGCTTTCAGAGGTGAAGCTTTTCTGGAGGAAATTAGTTGCTGGGAGTGAGCTTGGGGTTTTCAAGCCTGCTTCTTAACTCTGGCTGCAAAGTGATAAGCCAGGTGGCCTACATTCCCCACTGTAATGAACTATATTCCTTGAAACGTTAGCCAGAATAAGCCCTTTCCTTCTGCAAGTTGCTTCTCACCAGGGATTTGACCACACCCATGAACAAGTAACAATACAGCCACAGACCATTTCTTTGAGACAGGGTCCCTCATTGGCATGGATCTCACCAACCAGGCTAGCGTGGCTCACCAACAAACTCTAGCAATCGTCCTCTCTCCACATTCTCAGTGTTGGATTACACATGCACACCAACACGCCTAATGTTCTTACATGGTTTCTGGGGAATTTATTGCTTTCTAAGTTCTCAATCAGCACAGCAAGCACTTTAATGACTGAGCTATCCCCTCGGTCTCCCATAATGTTTAATGCATGTTTAACGTTTAATACTCACTAAACTCAAATTTACTCAGTCCCATCTCTCTGTCAGGCAAGTTTCTAGATGTAAGGGAGATAACAAATCAATGAAACATTTAAGAACCTCTGCCCGTCTATAGTTTTCATTTTAGAAAACGGAAAGATAAACGACAGGGTAAGAAAAAGGTCAAGGAGGCACGAGTAGGTGGCACTGAAATGCAAACTAGCTAGAGAACGCAAATTTTGCAAAGTAGCCCATACTGGTCAGAGGAGTTAAACAAAGAACCATGTTAATGTCCAGGAGCAAGCAACAGTTTTTTTATTTTATTTTATTTTATTTTATTTTATTTTATTTTATTTTATTTTATTTTATTTTATTTTATTTTATTTATTCTCATGAAGCAACAGTTTTTACATAAAGGTTCCAAAGTAGAAGTTAGCATGGCATGTTGAGGTTGTAAATATGGCTGGAGCAAAAGAATTAAAGGGTAAACTGAGAAGCACATAGGTCGTAAAACCACTTATGAATTTGTAGGTCAATAGAAAGATTTTGAACTTCAGTCTGGGGATCTAGCTGGTCATTGAAGGCCTTTGAGTGGACAATTAATAGTCAAAGTTTTAAAGAGCTTGTGAAGCACAAGAAGGGAAAGACATGAAAAGTCAAAAGCAAAGAGCAACTGGCTTATTCATAGGGTGAGAGGTGGAAAATCTACCAGGTTTTAATTACAGTGAAGGTGTATTAAGTCACCACAAGCAAGATCACTGACAGATGGCATATGAAGTGTAAGAAAAGACAAGCATCCAAGATGATGAACAGAACCCAACAGCTACCACCTTGAGATAATAACTGTGGAGAGACTGGAGACATAAAGGAATAGCAGATTAAATTTTGGGTATTGAAATCAATAGAAGACTTGTGGATAGATAGGATAAATGTCTATGTTACGGAAATAAAATTTGGAAGTATCCAATACAGGTGGTCATCAGAGCCAAGGGAGGAAACGGTCTCTCCAGGGACGTGAGTATGAACATTAGTGTGAATGAGGCCGGATCTGAGCTCCCAGCTTCTAGCAATGGTAAGTCAGGCACCCGAGGAAGGGCCAGAGAAGGAAATTCAACAAAAAGAGCAGGAGATAACATGGGGAAGGCTGCAGATCTAGAAACCAACTCAACAAGCCTTCCAGCAAAGCCCCTCTGGCCATGCGGAACGCTGCTGCTATTCTACAAGAAGGGAGCTAAGGGGCTGGAGAGATGGCTTAGCGGTTAAGGCGCCTGCCTCCTAAGCCTAAGAACGCTGGTTCCAATCTCCTGTGGTTCCAATCTCCAGGTCCCACGTTTAGCCAGATGCAAAGTGACGAAAGGGCGCAATGCCACACTTGACCACAAGGGGGGTGTACACATCTGGGTTTCGTTCACAGCAGCTGAGACACTGCTGGCGCACCCATTCTCTATCTGTCTCCCTCTCTCTCTCTCTGTGTCTCTCTAAAAATAAAAAATAAAAAATAAACTTAAAAAAAAAAAAAGCGGGCTAAGGACTGGCGTTGACTCCTGCTTCCTTACTGACAGCACCGATGGTTTTGTTGCCTGCCTTCTGTAGCGCTGAGTCACACCTCTCATTCCGTACGTTGGTGGTATGGAATTCAGAACACCACCATCTCTGATGTCTCAGTGTAGAGAATATGGGTGGCTTCTCAAGGAAGCCCACTTCTTCCCAATGCTAACACATGGAACCAATCCAAACTAAAAGGAACCATTAATCTTTAAGGCAACAGGTTTAGCAATTGAGATGCACGTATAAGCTGTATAACCACTGTGGCAGGAAGATAGGACATTTCCATCACAAATTTCATTGTGTCTTGTTGCGGTAAGCCCCTTCTACTCTCACTGCCTTTTGTTTCCTTTCTTCCTCTGGTTTTCTAGAATCTGGGTGTAATTTTACATCTCGTGACTTTAAAATTATTTCATGGGGGCCTGGAGAGATGGCTTAGCAGTTAAGGGACTTGCCTGCAAAGCCAAGGGACCCAAGTTCAATTCCCCAGAATCCACATAAGCTCCATACAAGGTGGAACATGCGTCTGGAGTTTGTTTCCAATAGCTGGAGGCCCTGGCGCACCCATTCTCTCTCTCACCCACTCTCCCCACACCCACCCTCTCTCTTTCCCCACCTCTTTCTCACTCTCAAATAAAAGTCTTTTAAAAATCAAACATTTTTTAAAAATATTATTTCAGGGGAAAACACATATACAATTTAAATGTAAATGTAAAACTTTGAACCAAAGTCTACACTCAAAGACCCCACACTCATCTCCTGCTATCACTTTGGGGTCTAAAGGAACTTTGAGCTTGAATTCCCAACACATCACACATTTGTTAATCAAACATTTATTGTTTCAAGTAATATTCAAAGCCCCTCCCTTGTTGCCACTCACGCACATACACAGACTCTCACAAACCTTCCTATTTTGAGACTGTCTGTCCCTCCACATTCTGACCACTCAGCATAGTACCAGAACATGAGTGGTGGTGTTTGTATTCCATTGAAAATTTATTGGAAATGTGACAGCAGTGTTACATCCTGAATCACAGTGTTGTCAGCAGTTCTAAATCCAGCTGTAGCATATGAATATAAAATGTACTACCGAATTAGTGCTATATATTAAAAAAATTTCAAAGCCTCATAACATTGACTTGTATTTCCAGCTGTTTTTTCTCTCTCTCATGTACCTTTAAGCATATAAAATTAGATGTGTGGCATTGTGCCAGAAACAAGGACTGACAGGGTATGAAATCCTGGGGATAACAGGAATCTAACAGATCCTTTTTTGAGAAATTTTTCTTACAAAATGAGCCAGAAAGTGAAGCTGGGACAATTCCATGACAAGAATGCAAAGAAAAATTGTGTCTCCTTCCTGCAAATACATTAGCTAAAAATCCCATTGTTAATATTAATATTTTTGTTATAGCTAAGCTTTAACATTGATGGAATTTTCATTTGTATGCTAATCTACAGCTATAAATACCAAGTTGCAGATGGGATAGACATTAGCAACCACAGAATTAGAGAGAATGAAAAATTCCTATAACGTTTAACACATATAAATATATGCCCACATTCACACCAGGGTGATGTGAAAGACCTTGGATATTTTTTCACAGTGACCTTTTTGAAGGAGTTCACGCTATTCATCATGTTCCTGTACTTTCACGTGGCATAACCTAGCTTAGACTTTTTAACAAAATGTAGCCTTTTGTTTTGGAAAATTATGAGTGACTGATGAGTGACCTGCTTGTTGCATTGGGAAAGATGCTGTTTTATTCGAGAGACCATAGGAAGGGAACAAAAAAACAAGGAACAATAACAAAGAAAGGAAAATTATGGTCTTGGGAATAAAAGCGTATTTCATCCATTTTGGCACTAAGACTGAGTATTAAAAGGCTGCCAGTAGGCAGAATTTTAAACATATGCCCTTTTCAGCATACAATTTTAATACAGAAATTGACATATTGGGCATGGAGCACATATTAGAACATCACTCTTTCTGCTACAGATGTGTTTGATTGACCTTGAATAAATGTTAAGAAATACACCCTGCCTGTCCGTTTTTTCCCCCAAGTATAATTCACCTTTCTTCATATTTAACTATGGCTCCATCATTTAACATGGAGTTTGTTTAAGTGGTAGGTTCAGGAGCGACTGTGCAGATAAAAGAAAACTCAAATTGTAATATTCTAATTTTAAGGGAGATCTTTGGTTTAAAATATATATACATATATACTGACAACATAACTGATATAGTTGCATTTCCTGTAGATTTCTCAGACTTGCAACTGTCGAAAAGCAACTGAGATATACTGGAAGCAAAAAATAGAAAGTGAATAATTTCCTGTCTTTGGAGTCAGTATATTTTATTACTAGATATTCATTCTCTGACTACACTGAAAAATACTTGAAGCAAATGGAGATCGGTTTTTTTTTTTATTTCTTATTTTTTATTTTCTTTGAGAAGGGATCTCATGAACATGAATAGAAACTATGCCCAGAAATCTCCACTATCGTTAATGGAAACTATGCATAGAAAAGGACTTAGATTCATTTTTGGTCTTTTAAGGAGCAAATGCATTCATTGTCTGGCTGTCCCAACACGAAAGAATAGGAAGATTCTCAGCATATTCTGCCTCACTTCTATAATTATATATTTCATTAAATTATATTTAATAAATCCTGAGTTGGAAACGGTACAAAAAAATCTTAAGCTGCAATAGTATTTACTATCCAATAAAGCAGGAGTTTTCATAGTGCATGCTTCCTACAGAAAGTCACTGGGCAAGTGATACGGGCAGGTTCTCACGAGCATCTTTGTTCTTGCAATTAGGCTGCCTGCCAGGAGTTGAAATGATTAGCAGTAAATACAGATTTAATGGCTTTGCCTTGAAAGTCCCTAGTCACTCTTGGTTCCTCTCTCCACTGGGGAGATAATGTGAATCAGACCCTATCAACTCAGCATATGACCATAGTAGAATCTGAATTAAAGTGAAGGAGTACATTTAAAAGGTAAGGTAAAATTTTACAAATCATATTTATTTAATACTCACTTCATCTTTGATTGAAAACCCTGCTCTAACATTTTTTTTTAAAAAAAGACAAAACTTAAAGCATCACTAATAACACATTACCTACAATGTTTTTAAAAAATGGTGAAAATCAGTATTGAAAATATGGGGGTGTTTGTGGCTTAAAAATTAGATCTTTAAAAAAAATGTACATTTCAAGCCAGACGTGGTGGTGTACACCTTTAATCCCAGCACTCGGGAGGCAGAGGTAGGAGGATTGCTGTGAGTTCAAGGCTACCCTGAGACTACACAATTAATTCCAGGTCAGCCTGGGCTGAAGTGAGACCCTACCTAGAAAAAAAAAATTACATTTCAAATACAATGTCCCCTAGCATCAAGGGCTTCCAAATCGGGCTTTTGAAAATATGCCAATGTCCTCTCACCCTGTTTTAGGGTATCATTATAATATCCCAAGAAACAGCATGGTATAGTGGCTTAAATACTCGCTTAATATTCTCTCTCTCTCTCTCTTTTTCTCGAAGCAACATCTCACCGTAGCACAGATTGACCTATAATTTACTATGTAGTCCCAGAGTGGCCTCGAACTCACAGTGATCCTCCTACTTGTGCATCCTGAGTGCTGAGATTAAAGGTATGTGCCACCAGCCAGGCATGGTGGTGCATGCCTTTAATCCCAGCACTTGGGAGGCAGAGGTAGGAGGATCGCCATGAGTTCGAGGCCACCCTGGGACTAGATAGTTATTCCAGGTCAGCCTGGACCAGAGTGAAACCCTACCTCCAAAAACCAACAACAACAACAAAAAAAAGGTGTGTGCCACCATGCCTGGATTTTTTAATTTTATTTTTTGGTTTCTTGAGGTAGGGTCTCACTCTAGCTCAGGCTGACCTGGAATTCACACTGTAGTCTTAGGGTAGCCTCGAACTCATGGCGATCCTCCTACCTCTGCCTCCTGAGTGCTGGGATTAAAGGCGTGTGCCACCACGTCCAGCTGACTATTTTCTCTTCTTAATAATGGGCTAGAGATATGGCTTAGCTGATAAGGCCCTTGCTGGCAAAGCCAAAGGACCCAGGTTTGATATTTCAATATCCACATAAGCCAGATGTATAAGGTGGCACATGTGTCTGGAGTTCAGTTGTACCTGCTGGAGGCCCTGGCATGCCTTTTCTTCCTCCCCCTCCTCGCAAATAAATAAAAATTTTTTTAAGCACTGCATCATATCTTAGCACCCCATCCATGTCACAGACACAAGAACTGAAGCTTAGCGAAGACCAAGAATTCTTGTGCCTATCCTTGCAACAGAATGATGTTGAAGTAAACAGAATATTAATGAAGTTGTCTTAAACAAAGGGAACTATTTTCAAATTTCCTTGTATATACAATAAAGGTTAGGTACATAAGGAAGAAAATGACTCAGGAAATAGAAGAGCAGTTTTGAGCTTAACCCGCCAGCACAGAACTTATATATCGCAAAGTAAATCATGCAAAAATAAGCTTAGTAAAAAGGACTTCCTTTGACTATACTCCTGCGTTACTTCATTCCTTCCTGTGCCTTCCCTTACCATTCCTTATTCTCTAATCACAGTCGCTTTTCATCACTAGCTCATACGTAAAACAGTTGAAAGACTGGTTTCCCTAATTAAGAAATTAAAAACAAACAAACAAACAATAAGACTTGGCAGTTTGATCAAATAATTTCAAAGCTAATACACTGTAGAGCAAAGTTTGAGCCTTACCATGAAAGTCAGATGTTTGTCATGCTAAACACTGCCTAACCCAGGATAGCTATTCTAACTGACAAGATAAACCTGAGAAGAAATAGGATGGGTGTTAGGAGGACACAGCATTAAAAAAAAAAATAGAAAAGGAAGGCTGGAGAGATGGCTTAGCAGTTAAGGTGCCTGCCTGTGAAGCCAAAGAACCCTTGTTCGAAGCTCCAGGTCCCACGTATAGTCAGATGCAAAAGTGACACAAGCACACAATGTCGCACATATGCACAAGGTGACACACACATCTGGAATTCCTTCACAGCGGCTGAAAGGCCCTGGCACGCCCATTCTGTCTTTCCCTGCCTCTTTCACCACCTCTCTGTCTCTCTCTCAAAAATAAAAATAAATAATAAAATAAACTTTAAAAAAAGTAGAAAAGGAGAAGAAGAAATGAAGAATCATGATGGCATCCCACATCCTTAAGATGCCAACTTTCCTCGAGTTCAGAATACATATGTGTTCATGCCTTTGCCAGACTGGGTTAAATTTTCTTTTTTTCCATTTGAAAGCATTCTGATAAAGTGCAATGATGCCAGAAACATGTGAGTCAAAGGTTGGCAACTTCTCTATTTTTTTTTTTTTTTTTGGTAATGACAGGCAGTTTACCTTATCAATGTTTATACAAATATTTACCAATTACAATTGCCTCTTTAGAAAAAAAGATGGAAAAAGTGTCCGATATTTACATGACGTTAGGACTATATGTATTGTTTAAAACCAAAAGTTCTCAAGAAAGATGGTAGCAAATAAATTAATGAAGGGGTCCTGAGCAACAAACCGAACCGAAGCAAATTGGTCACCAAGTGGTAACAGGCAAAGGAAAACTTTGTGATTTTATTTATCTAATGAGCTGACATGGCAGAAGAGAACCGAGTCTCTCCACACATTTCATTTTTACAATATTTCTTTCAAGACAAAAGCATGTTTGTGGGAATCCAATTGATATAAAACTAGAAGGAAGCGAAGGCAATGTCCCCTGTTCAAAGCTTCTGTTATTTTCTCTGTCCAGACAAAATAATTGGACCTGGTTCTGACTTCTCCACATATATTTTCTCACCAACATCAGATAAAATTTAGTGAGGAAAGATGTTGAGATGTCTAGTGTCTTGGCAGATTTCCACTGCTAGATAATTAAAAGGGTAGTACTTCACAAAGAAAATAAGTGTGGGAATGAAATTCAAGTTTATATAGGAACATTACATAAAATGATAATCAGTTACTCCGAATGGGAAGGGAACTATCAACTTAAAGACAACCTTAGTTTTTCTTAATAATATGATAACTTTCATAAAAGTCATGGAATGTGATATGGAAACCAAGCTGAAATTTTCACTTTTAAAAACGGAGTTCCCTGCTGGAGAGATGGCTCAACAATTAAGAGCACTTCCTGTGTAAGCATGAGAACCCAAAGAGAGAGACTGGGGAGCCCACTAGACCACTGGATTTCAATCTCCAAGACCCACATAAATATTTTGGTATGGCCACCTGTAGCAGACAGCTTTAGGTTTGCTGAGATGAACTTCCAGACCAGGCACAGTTATGGAGGAAGGGACGCTATTTATTGAAGCTTACAGATCCAGGCGAAGTTCCATAATGGCAGAATAAGCTGGTCTGCCTTCACAGGGCCAAGCAGAGAGAGAAAAAGTCCCCAGCCACACAGCACACAGAGCAAAACTACAGCCAAAAGCCACAGCACACTTCAGGAACTCCTATTAGGCACACTTTGCATATCTTTAGAATGGAATCTCAAACCATCACCACACCATAAGACCCGCCCCCAGTGACATTGCCTCTAGCAAGGTAGCTACAGATGCAAACTATAAACTAATAAAACACTGGATATATTGGGGGCCATATATTCAAATTACCACATCACCTGTGTCTATGACCTCAGTGCTGTAAGGATGAAGAGAGCAGAGAATCTCTGGAGTTCATCAACATAATAATAGTAATAAAATAAAATAAAATAAAATAAAATAAAATAAAATAAAATAAAATAAAATAAAATAAAATAAAATAAAATAAAATAAAACAAAACATCCAAGTCTGTGATCAGTGAGAGATTCCAACTCAAATATGAGCCAATGGAGCCGGGCGTGGTGGCGCACGCCTTTAATCCCAGCACTCGGGAGGCAGAGGTAGGAGGATCGCCGAGAGTTCGAGGCCACCCTGAGACTACATAGTTAATTCCAGGTCAGCCTGGACCAGAGTGAGACCCTACCTTGCAAAACCAAAAAAAAAAAAAAAAAAAAAAAAAAATGAGCCAATGGAAGACCTGGTGTCAATGGGGCTGCACACCTGACATTCTTGCTCAAGACACTGCAGGCGACAGCACCCCTCACCCTATGTAGTCAAAGGCACAGAGCACTGCATCAGTACAGACATGAGCATACAACACACGCATGTGCACGTGTACACACACACACACACAGAAAAATGGAGGATTACTAAACTTGTCATGCAAAAAATTAAAAAGGTCTGTTTTGGGCTATGTAATGAAGTGCCCAGTGTTAATAAAGACTTTTGGCTACTCCATAAGTGGATGAAATAAATAATAAAATAGCCATTTTAATGCTAGCGAGAAAGTCTCCATGATTTAGAATTTTTTTGTCTGTTCTCTCCAAGATATAATTAATACATGATCTTTGACAGGTAAGTGAACCTCTGTATTATTTAACTACTGCCCACAAGCCTAATAATCTACAGGACAAATGGTAGACATTATGATGAACACGCAGGTTACCTTCCCCATGTGTGTGTAGTAACTATATGCAGATTGCTACTGCGTTCTATAGATACAGGACTCACGTAGTAATTGTGTCCTCCCAGGGAGCGGGGTTCCCCTCATGTCCCCCTCAAGACTCAGCTTGATATTTTCCCATCAGAAGGTTATTCTTAACTGCACGCTCACAATGATTGGTGTAGTGAACTCAAAACAACAATTCATTTTCTTGCTTTGCCCACAAAAGGGGATTTTTTTTTTCTGGAGATGGTCACAAACAGCATGTGGTATAAGCATTAATTGAAGGAGCAACAATGTTTTTTTTTTGGTTTGTTTGTTGTATTCAAGTTTTTGACTTTACTGCAACAACCGAGATGCGATCTGTTGACAGGGAGCACCCAGGTCTCCTCGACTGCTCCTGGAGGCTGAGATACCAGCTCAAGGTCGCAGGGTCAGAGAGCATCACAAGCGTTAAGTGAAATGCCTAACTAGAAATTGAAGGGAATGCTCTACTCCAGCAGCTACCAAACTGTGCTCGGGGGAATGCCCTTAGGTATTCTGTCCTCACATGCTGCCTCCAGGAAAAAGAAAAACACGCAGGTAAACAAACAATGCCACAAGCAACAGCAAAACATAAGATACTCAACTTGGGGGTGGGAGAGGCGGCTCTAAGGTGCATACTGATTGGCTCTCTTCATTATGAACCATTTACATACTCACCAACACTATAACAAACTCCACAAAGACTCCAAGCCTGCCTATAGCCTGCAGTAGTCTTTCACAGTTCCGGACCATAAGGAGACTTGAAGGAAGTCACACTGGGCCATTCCCTAAGGGTTCAGAAACTTTGAACCCTAGCCAGTTCTTTTCCAGGTGTAATTATGAATATAGTATGCAATAAGAAAACTAGGAACATGTGTGCGCATAAACATAGCCCAACATATTATTTTTTTGGAGAGAGACAGAGAGAGAGATGGAGAGAAAGACAGATAGAGATGGGCGTGCCAGCAGCCTCTCAGCTGCTGCGAACTAAATCCAGATACGTGCGCCCCTTGTGGTCAAGTGTGGCATTGCGCCCTTGTGTCACTTTGCATCTGGCTAAACGTGGGACCTGGAGATTGAAACCCGGTTCTTAGGCTTAGCGGACAGGCGCCTTAACTGCTAAGTCATCTCTCCAGCCCTAGCCCAACATATTTAACCTAAATATAATCTTTACTGATATCAGATTTAAAAATACATTCTGTATTTTTTTAAAATTGTCCATCAATTTATTTGAGTACTATTTAAATAAATTGTTGATCCATTCAATGAGGTTCTTTATCATTAATCTAACAGCTATATCAGCAAATACTATCATGTTGATTAGCAAAAGCTGCTTGCACTTTCCCAAGATAAATAAATAATGACAGTAGAAAAACAGGTTTAGGTAAAATAATCATTTTAAACTGGTATTATTTCTAGAGGTTAATAGCATCCTTCCTAACATTTAACTCATTCCACATTTAGAAGATAAAAAATGATTCATTTTTCCCTAGCCACTATTCTTTTCTTCTTTTTAACTATGTCATAATCTAGTTATTGTCCCTTCACAAATTATTTACTAAAATATATATTCTTTCTTGAACTCATGTTTAGTCTTAGATTAAGAACTTCTGAAATATGTATGCAAGCTAGGCATAATGGCTCACACTCATAAGCCAAGCAGGCAAGAGAGCCAATGTTTGACATCAGCCTGGGTTGCATGAAAGACTATCAAACAACAACAACAAAAAAAAAAAATATAGGAAAAGAAAAAAGAAAGGGCTGGGCGTGGTGGTGCACACCTTTAATCCCAGCACTCGGGAGGCAGAGGCAGAAGGCTCTCCATGAATTCGAGGCCAGCCTGAGACGACATAGTTAATTCCAGGTCAGCCTAGGCTAGAGTGAGACCCTACCTGGACAAAAAAAAAGGGGGTCAGGGAATGAAAAATAAGAGAATGAAGACATAGTTTATTCACAATGTAAAAACAAAGTTTGAAAAATATAAAAGAATATAATCATGTCTATCAATAAAGACCTGATATACATGATTATTGATCTCTGGAGATAAAAAGAAAATAAAGGAAAAGAACTCTCGTCCTTTCTAAATGACATTCATTATTTAGGGGCAAATGATCATATAGATCATATAGTTCTGGAAGAGCCTCAGAAGTTAGACTTTCAAGCACAATCCATTCACTTGAATGCCATTGACAAAACCCTACTGCATTTACTCTGTTTTCATGAAAAATTAATTATATATATTTTTTCTTTTCTTTATTTTGGTTTTTTTGAGGTAAAGCATCACTGTAGCCCATGCTGACCTGGAATTCACTATATAGTCTCGGGGTGGCCTCGAACCCACAGCGTTCCTGGCCTCCTGAGTGCTGGGATTAAAGGTGTGCCACCACGCTCTGCTTGAATTATATTTTCTGTAGTAAGTTTAAGGCATCAAGATAGAAGCACATTGTCTCATAATCTCAAGACAAGGCCAGTGTTGAAGGAGCCATCAACTCCCCACTTTGGCAGGACCAGCTGGCATTGTGGGAATAAGTGTTCCAGCAGAGAAGGACCTTGTCCAGCACATCTCTGTGATCTCTAAAGTGCTCTACACAGAATTGACATTAAGTTCAATAAATGTTTCCTCGATAAAGGAAGAAATGTTCGGCTGCCACTTACAGTGCAAAGCAGTTTTCATCCTCAAAGCACTTTATTCGCATTAATTCAGCTATTTACATTTCGCTGATGGGTAAATGGCTCGAGAGGCTAAATGGGCTGTTAAAGGCCAGAAAGAGGAAAGCCTGCCTGACAGGAATAGAAAAAAGGCAATTTCTGATTACTGGTCCTATGTCCTGTTATCATTATTATTTTTTTTTTTGGAAAATATAAATAAATAAAGATAACACAAACAACTCCTAACACAAGCCACACAGGCACTCCTGGATCTCTTACTGTCAGGACCAGTCAGTAGACATTTACGAAAGACACACCTTTGATGGCCCCAGTAGCTGTATGGAACAGGTACAAATGGAAGTTATTTTTGTGTGTTTGTTGAGTTGTGACACACACACAGCAGTGCAGAATAACTCTTCGCACTTTCAGCTTTAAAACAAAGTACTGGAGTCACATGCCATTTACACGGGAGTTATGCTACATTGGACCTAAAGCTTATTATGCTTTTGCAGGTGTGTCAACACACCTGAGAGAGCACAAGGCTGGCATTAGCACCATCACAACTGCCAAGTAGACATGAAGGCCATGTAAGCCCACAGCCACAACCACAAATTAAAGTCCACACAGACCTGTGGGGAGGGTCCATGATGCTCCTGCATTTGTTTCTGTTTAAGTTACTGTCACATATCTTTAGGGTTTAAAAACATCTTAGTGTGGTGTGCATTTGGAGTGAAGTTTCTTGCCATGGGTGACTCAGCTTGCAGTTGTGTTTGGCACTGCACAAAGAGACCTCGACTTTTATAGAAAGCACGAAGGGGTCTGGTGCATACAGATCCTGAAAGCAAGGATGGAGATGAGTCCCGATAGGAAAGTAATTTATGGAAGTTTGCAGACTGGCCTTTTTGGCGTCATGACCTTGCTACCGGCCCCATCTCCTGCTAAAATCTATGCCATTAACTCACAACAGAGGACTTTCTCTACTTCACAAGGATACTGCCATCGATACGTGTGGGATAAAATGGAACTGCATTTCTATCTAGTCAGTGCCAAGTGCTCTCTTCATAACATTATACTTGGTTCGGGAGTAGTTTACTAAGGAGGTCTATGGCAGTGGAGGAGATAAGACTGACAATAAAAGAGCTGACCCAGTGCCCAGCTCTTTCTGTTCAGGTATCAGATGAAGGCAGCTGGGAATGCTCCTCAGAGAAATTGGAGACAGGTAATCTGTACATAGTTGGCTAAGGTTTGGACTGGCTAGTACCTGGCTTGCAAAGTTATACAGGGCACACGGCTGAAGCCGGGAGTTTTCTTGGGCAGGGCTGACTGAAATCTGTAGATCTCTTTTTCCCAGGCTTAGTATATTTCTAGGAATGCCCTCAGTACAACCTCTGGTAAGGAGATTGATGAGAGTAAATAATATGGATTGTAGAATTGTAAAGATTTATTAGATTAGAACAACCCCTGTGAATTCTCCAAGGGAAATGGTTATTTTTACAACGTGTGAAGTAATGTGTCGTACACTGTATGGCATAATGCAGGCCTGGTCCTACCTAGCCAGACCGCATGGCAGAAGAAAGCAGGGAGTGGCTTCTCTGAACATGGCGTTCTGCGCAGGCTCGGTGTGACAACAGTTACAGTCCCGTGCTCGTGAGAAGCCTGCTATGGGATGTCCTGTCCAGAGACAGGCTGTCATTGGTCACAAAAAGGGGGACCACCCCATGCAAGGATTAGCCAGCCAAGCCCCTTAAAACCCACGTGCACTTCTTCAATAAACGAGTTTTGCGGCGGCTCACTTCCCGCCTTCACCCAACTCCTGGAGTCTGGGTTGTGATTCCACGCTGCTCACCCCAACTCGGCAGAGACCCTGCCGTCCCTCCTGAGCTGGCCTTAGGGGGGACCGCAACAGTACACATCACACCCATCTCTCAACCAGTCTGGATAATACTGGATGGACTCCTGTAGGGTGGAAAAACCTTTGGAATTCTCTTTATACACGTGTACAAAGAAGTCAGTTGGTGCTCTGGAAAAGGAAAGTTTCTGCAGTCCACCTGTAACTACACAAGTGCTGCAAGGTCTCCATCAGGAAGGCTTAGCTGTCACCTGGAACAGCATCTGCTGTTAACACATTATGAAATGGAGGCTTGTATGAGTTGTTACCCAAATCCCACATCCAGTGGGCAAAGGGAAGACTAGAAAATGTTTCTGTGCTTGTGTCTAGAATTCCTCCTGAATCTGATGACTCAAATGCAGCAGGATGCCTGTTAAAATTTATTTTAGAAACGGGTACTGCGGAGACCTTTGCTAACCCCTGGAGTGCACACATCTCTTTCTTTCACTTGCCTGCTCACGCAATGAATGTTACTAAACACACTCTCGTATTTGAACAGAAGAACGTGGAACGTGAACGTGGAAACCCCACACTTCTGAGGCATAGTGAGGCCTGCAGTAACGAAGTCAGTTAAGCAATTTGACTGTGGCAAATTTCTGCTACATTTACTTTACTGACTTTTCATTGAAGAGCAAAAGTTTTGAGCAACAGCTGCCAGCTTAGAGCAAAAGGAACTCAAAAACTATCGCAAGATTTTCCTTGACCAGATGTCTAGATGCCTGCAGAACCCATTTGAGAAAGAATCGAACTTGGGTTCGGTTTCATAAGAAGGAATGCCAACTATCAGCGAGGTTTTATGAACTGACTGCTGTATTCATGACCACACAAGACCTACACAGTTCTGAGCCAAATGACACTTTGACATAGAGAATGGAGGACAAACAGAATGAGATATCGAGACAGGAGAAGGACCACTTGGAAAGAGGAGGGGGCTCAATGGAATTGAGGTGGGGGAGGAAAGACAGGAATATGACCAATATAGCATGTCCATGTATTAAACTTCTCAATGAAAATAATTTTTATCATTGTTATTATTATTATTATTATTATTATTATTATTATTATTTTTGCAGAGAGAGACAGAGAGAGAGAGGGAGAGGAAGACAGATAGAGATGGGAGCGTCAGCAGTCTCTCAGCTGCTGTGAACGAAATCCAGATGTGTGCACCCCCTTGTGGTCAAGTGTGGCATTGCGCCCTTGCGTCACTTTGCATCTGGCTAAATGTGGGACCTGGAGTTTGGAACCGCATTCTTAGGCTTAGGAGGCAGGCGCCTTAACCGCTAAGCCATCTCTCCAACCCTGTTATTGTTTGTTTTTTTTTTATTTACTTAATTGAGAGCAACAGACAGACAGAGAAAGAGGCAGATAGATATAGTGAGAATGTGCACACCAGGGCCTCCAGCCACTACAAACAAACTCCAGATGCACACACTCCTTTGTGCATCTGGATTACATGGGTCCTGGGGAATCAAGCCACAAACCCTGGTCCGTAGGCTTCACAGGCAAGCGCTTAAGTACTAAGCCATCTCTCCAGGCCTGAAAATAATTTTTTTAAAGGATGAAAACTCTTCAACTTGCTTTGGGAAGACACGTAAAACTGATTCTAAATGGTGAACAACCTGGATCCAAAAAAGCAAAAGCTTTAGGCAGGTTCCCAGCCTTACACCAATGGGAAGCATGAGCATCAAGCCTAGGAAATCATTTTCTTTGTCTTCCCCTATAATACACGCAGCAGTGATTTTTCTCTTAGCTTGACTAGCTGCATGTGTTACTGAACAAGGTCTGTGTTACTCCCTTTCACTCCCACACACTCATTCTCAGGCTGCACATTTTTGATGCCATTGACGGAAGACTCTCATAGCATTAGAAACCCCTAAAGTCAGATAACTGATACACGCCTGGCAGGCGATGGCTTAAAATACCAGCAGATTTGGGTGTCTCATCTATTTTTGGCAGCTCCCCCATCTTCAACCCCTTTTCCCTTCTCACCCAACAATTAGTGCAAGGTCATTTGGGTATTTCAGATGAATAACAAAATTCTGAAATGTCAGAATATAATGTGACCTTTCTTTTCGTCCCAGTGCTATCGTGAGCAGCTTCGAAGCTACAGAAAATATCTTGCCTATTATTGAAGACTTGACTGAGAGTTCTGGATAATAAGTAGATTTATAGTTAATGTATTGAATAGATATTTACTGATTTATGCTATGACATACTTGGAAAAGTGATAAATTCAACTAGATCTAGTTAGCAGCAACGTTTTTCCATAAGCCATTATAAAATATTTAAACAGCTATAGCAGGATGCATATGAATTAAAGAAAGATTTCAGAAGCCCCATAGCCAAGAAGAAGAAACAAGCATTGACTTTTTTTTTTGTTTGTTTTTGTTTTTTCGAGGTAAGGTCTTGCTCTAGCCCACACTGACCTGGAATTCACTATGTTTTTTTACAAACTGTAGAGTATAAACAAACTGCCAAGTAATGTCTGATTGAAGTAGAAGTGATGCCTACTTTACTTGCAGTGTATAAAACTTTCCAGTGCAAGTGAGGCATATTTATGCGTCCACTAATTAGTTTGTAGTCAAATTATTCTACTGAGAGTCAAAAAAGAATTTTTACAGGAAAATTGAGCTATATCATGGATAATATAAAACCTACATTTAATCTTGACAGATTCTATCGTGTGTGTGTGTGTATATGTGTGTGTGTACGTGTTTGCATGCATGCGTAATATATCAGAAAGGAGAAAAAAGTGGTTCACAAATGCAGCCCAAGCAATTGTTCTATTTTCTATCATCTCTTTCTTACAAAAAGTCAAGGAATACATGGTTGGACATTTTGTACCTTAATTAAGTTTTCCTATCATGATACCATTTATTTAATTATAGAAGTGGTAATAGATCTACAAATGGAAGTAGTTTTTTTTATTATTTTGAGAAAAAATAAAATTGAGTTGGAATAAATTACATAGAAGGAATAACAATCCAGAAAGGAAGAATGACGGACTCAATATGAGTTAGGCAAATTCTTCAAATAAAGGAACAAATGGTTTCAAAGTGCTAATTGAAGAAATTCTGGAAGTGATCTAAATTCAAATTTCCTTTTGTTTTTCCTGGATGTCTGGATAAGGGATAGAATATGATGGTTCTGTGTGTGCAATTTAAATTTGTTACCTCATCTAATACTGTTAATTTTTTTTGTCTCAAGTACCACAGTTCATAATATCTTAAACATCTCTGACTACTTGTGAGTTGGTGTGGACTAGTAAAGATGTCTTACCTACTAGCCTCCCCAGAACAGACTGCCAAGGAACCACGGGTATATGGTAGAATGGCTTAGAACATGGAACTGTAGCTTTCAAACAAAAAGAAAGGAAAATGTGTGCACTAATCTGGCATGACAGCTATGAAATATTATGTGCAAACTGAATCCCAACTAATATTATTCTTACTGTCCAAAATGCATTATCTGTAAGACTGGATAAATAAAAAACAACAATTTATTGATGTGCTACGGTCACAGCCAGTCCCGTGAAAAACCCAAGAGAAAGAATATAATATGATTCATTTGGGCACATCTTGGAAGGAATAAACAACACATTTTGGGCTGGAGAGATGGCTTAGCAGTTAAGGCGCCTGCCCGCTAAGCCTAAGAAACCGGTTCCAATCTCCAGGTCCCACGTTTACCAGATGCAAAGTGATGCAAGGGTGCAATGCTGCACTTTCCCACAAGGGGGCGCAGGCATCTGGATTTCGTTTGCAGCAGCTGAGACACTGCTGGCACGTCCATCTCTAACTGTCTTCCTCTCCCTCTCTCTCTGTCTCACTCTGTGTCTCTCTCCAAAAATAAAAATAAATAAATAAATAAATAAATAAATAAACAGCACATTTTAAGTTTGAGGGCAAAATCTAAATGAGCTGGGCCAATTCTCCAAATAAATTTCCTATTGTCACACCAATGCCAAACCTGTTGTTTGAAGTGTGAATATATCAAACTATTTCTAAGATTACTAAAGAAAGTTATGTACATGTACACATACACAGAAACATAGAAAGTATTTGCAACTCAGTCCATTGAGAATTTTCCTTTGATAACTTTGAAAAGTAAGGAATAAACCAACTGAATTATCTTCACTTTTTGTAAAAAATCATTTCCAAATGTAAATATCTAACAAGACATCAAATTATTCTTCACACATGTAAAGGGACCTGGAGATTGGAACTGATGTTCTTGGGCTTAGCAGGCAGGCGCCTTAACCGCTAAAGCCATCTCTCCAGCCCTAAACTCTATTTTGGTTTTCTCTCTGCTTATAGTTTTCCTCTAAACCATCTCTGGCTGTTTCAAGATCTGAGTTCAAGTTACTAGATTTGATATGTGTATATAAAAATCTCTACAGGGTACAAAAGCAACATATTCTTTTTCATGCTGTTTGTCACTTCACATGGTCTTTGGTAATTTCAAATCCCACTGATTCATTCACTTTAAAAAAAAAGGGGGGGTTGCTGGAGAGATGGCTTGGTGGTTAAGGCGCCTGCCTCCTAAGCCTAAGAACGCTGGTTCCAATCTCCAGAAGTTCCAATCTCCAGGTCCCACGTTTAGCCAGATGCAAAGTGACACAAGGGCACAATGCCACACTTGACCACAAGGGGGCACACACATCTGGATTTTGTTCGCAGCAGCTGAGAGGCTGCTGGTACGCCCATCTCTATCTGTCTTCCTCTCCCTCTCTCTCTGTCTCTCTCTGTGTCTCTCTCCAAAAAAAGAAAAAAAAAAGATGCAGGCTGGAGAGATGGCTTAGTGGTTAAGGCACTAGCCTGCAAAGCCAAAGAACCCAGGTTCAATTCTCAGAACCCACGTAAGCCAGATGCACAATGTGGCACATGCATCTGGAGTTTGTTTGTAGCAGCTGAAGACCCTGGCATGCCCATTCTCTCTCTCTATCTGCCCCTTTCTACTTTTTGAAATAAATAAAATTTAAAAAATAAAAATAAAAATAAAATGATGCAAATAAGAGAAACTAAGAAAAAGAAAGTCTCATCATTTTAAGGAAACTAAGGCCAAATGTACTTGGAATCACTTGACTTTCTACGTTTTTCAACATTTACCAACTTTGTCATCCTCTTAGTGCCCCATACTTAACAAATTCATTTGATATTTTTGCATGATTTCATGAGCAGGCAAAGTTTGGAGATAGCCTCACTTATATGGAGTCTCTGTATTTTGATAAATGAAGGTAATTGGTATGTGATTGAAACATTCTGGCTTCCAAGTGTTTTTTTTTTTTTTTTTTTTTATTATTTATTTATTTATTTATTTATTTTTGGAGAGAGAGACAAACAGAGAGGGAGACAGACAGAGAATGCGCGTGCCAGCAGTCTCTCAGCTGCTGTGAACGAACTCCAGATGTGTGCGCCCCTCTGTGGGCAAGTGCGGCATTGCGTCCTTGCGTCACTTTGCATCTGGCTAAACGTGGGACTTGGAGATTGGAACTGGGTTCTTAGGCTTAGCAGGCAGGCACCTTAACCCCTAAGCCATCTCTCCAGCCCCTGGTTTCCAACAGAGTTTTAAATGTTCTCTATACAATATACATACCAATTCTCTATATCAACACCAACTATGAGGGAGGGAGGAAGGGATGTAAGAGAAAGAGAAAGGAATGGAGAGACAGTGAGAAAGACACAACCAGAAAGAATTATCTATATCTTTTGAAGGACATACTGCAGGTGGAGTAGGAAATAAGGTAATTTTCACTGGGCCATTTTGGAAGACAATAGAACACTTTAAATGTGGCTTGTGATTACACAAAGCTAATATAGCACATGAAACTAAGGAAAATCTTTGATAACACAGTGTGAATCAACACATCTCGTTGCATCTGCTAGGAACCTAATGGTGTACCGATTTTGCAATCCTCATCTTACATCCTTTACTTATCATTTCTTGACTAGTTTTCATTTTAAAGAACAACTGTTCTTTGATCACAATTAAAATAAGATTGATAGTTCTTCAGATTGTTTCATATACACTTCTGTTTTGATAAGGTTCACCTTGCGGGAATTACTGCCCGCTGATTATCACCCATCAAGCCATCTTATTTTCTTGTTCCATTTTTTATCCACACTCAAAAGGTCCCCAAAGAACAACCTTCTAAAGTTAGGAGCAATGGTCCCATTAGTTTGTCATAAAAACAAAATGATACATGTGTTTAATAACAGAATGTGAACCATAAAAGTCTGATTTCTCAGTTGGGATGGTACTTGGAAAGAGTAGAGCAGAGAAATCAGATGCAATGTGCCCAGTTGAGATGTAAAGGTAAAAGATAAAAAATCCTTCTCATAAATTCATGAAATTATTAATGTCCAGAGGAGAAATAAAGGTGCTCCTTAAGCCATCATGTGAACTTAAACTTACGTTATTCCATGGCAATCCAAAATAGTTTGTGAGTTAAGTTATTGGCCAGGGAGGCCCCTGATGCCTTCTAATAATTACAGGCTATTGCCATGGCTCTTGGTTGCCCACCAGAAGTAGATGGTAAGACCTTACTGCTGAACACTCCCTGTACTTGGTCTGCTGGTCACTGAGAAATCAAGCTGGAGCTGAGCTGGAGGCCCCTCCCTGTTGACTAGCTGTCAGCATGCTGGAAAGAACTATGCAGCCTCTTTCAGGAGAGAAAGTCTTCAATAGTTTTAACCAACAGTGGACACTACAAGCCTTATGGATGGCCAGCCAGGCCAAACGTGCCAACTGGTGCAATGGTGGTGTATGTGTTAAGGAGGAAAGTGACCACTCTCGGACTGGAGTTGAGACCTACTCCACCAGAGGGAATTTATGCCTGGAAATGAGAACCTGAAACAGCCTATGGCTGGAGAGGTCATAAGCCCTAAGGAGGAACTACTTACTACTTTTGTCTGGCTAAATAGATAAAGCCCACATCAACCTGCCAACTAAATACATATGCTGGTGCTCATATCTTAATGCTACTCTCACCTTTTACTGGAGAAACGTTTCTTTTTAGAAAGTGGTGAGACCACTGAAGTAGCTCAAAACTCTGTGATCACAGTGCTGAGAAGTGACAGTGGCGTGTTCAGCACTGAGGGAGTCATCTCCGTTATACCCTGCAAGGCCCAGGGACCAGTGTGGAAGAACGTAAGAGGCAAAGAAAGGGAAGACTGCTTACAACGCTGTCTTCCAGACACAAATTTCCAGTGGCTGTCATGACTTCACAGCGGAGATACTATCTACACACCACCAGCATAACAGGAGGGGAAACACACACACACACACACACACACACAATGATATCAAAATAGCATAGACACTAACTGGTAAGAAATGGAGATTCAGTGGAGAGTGGACTTTGAAAGGGGAAAATAGGTACGGTGGGAGGGTGTTGTCATGTTTTATTATCTGCACTTATGGAAGTTGTCAAATAAAAGATTTTTTTTTTAAGTTTGTGAGAAAATGTATTTACCTTGACTTTTAAAATATTTTTATTTATTTATAAGGACAGAGAAGGAGAAAAGAGACAGAGAATGGGCGGGCATATAATAGAGAATGGGTACATGAGAGAGAAAACAGAAAGAATCTGAATGTGAATACCAGTGTCTCCAGCCACTTCAAACAAACTCCAGACACATGCACTATTGTGCATCTGGCTTTAAGTGGTTAGTGGGGAATTGAACCCAGGCTGTCAGGCTTTGCAGGCAAGTGTCCTAACCACTGAGCCATTTCTCCAGCCCTAGCCTTATTAAATGACCTCTTTGTTTATTTATTTTTTTTGGTTCCAAAAAGCGCACGGGTAATTGTTAGGACGTTGCCCTCTAGTCTCCATTAGATTGTCACAAGGACAGATCCCTTGGGCACTATTGATAGACTCTGTTAGGACAGGGTACTTCAGTTGAAAATTTCAATTCTTTCAATATCCAACCTGAGACATTCATAGCCTGCTGCTAATGCCGTGCATTTTTAAACAGCTACCAGTTCTTTTAATGGTTTGATGAATAACATTAAGCTTTACATAAGTTTGTTTTGCAACAATGGTTGTAACTGGGGAACTTCAATATAATTAAGTCTTCAGTGATTATGCAGATAGTTTTATTATACTAAAAATGTCTCATAAGACATTCCTTTTTTAAAAAAAAACATATAACAACTTTTTTTCTTTCTTTTAAAAATATTTTATTTATTTATTTATTTATTTATTTATTTATTTTTGGAGAGAGACACAGAGAGAGACAGAGAAAGAGGGAGAGGAAGATAGAGATGGGTGCACCAGCAGCCTCTCAGCTGCTGCAAATGAAATCCAGATGTGTGTGCCCCCTTGTGGTCAAGTGCGTCATTGCACCCTTGCATCACTTTGCATCTGGCTAAACGTGAGAACTGGAGATTGGAACCGCTGGAGCTTGGAACCAGCATTCTTAGGCTTAGGAGGCAGGCGCCTTAACCGCTAAGCCATCTCTTCAGCCCTAAAAATATTTTATTTTTATTCATTTATTTGTTAGAGACTGAGAGAGGGAAAGAGAGAGAGGGAGAGTGAGAATATGCATGCCAGGGCCTCTAGCCAGTGCAAACAAACTCCAGATGCATGCACCCCCTTGTGCATCTGCTTACGTGGGACCTGGAGAATCAAACCAGGATCCTTAGGCTTTGTAGGCAAACACTTTAACTGCTAAGCCTTCTCTCCAACACTCATAAGACATTCCTTTCATATCAACAGAAAAGAGTTATCATGGGTGGAAAAGTCCTATTTTCTAAGTGTAACTTGGGTTTTAATGAGAATAAGTGAAGAGCTGAAAGTACTAACACGTATCAGTTTAAGCAAAAAAAAAAAAAAAAAAAAAAAAAAAAAAAACTAAGGGTTTCTTGTGACAAGACTGATCATTCTTTACTTCCTATGCCAGAGTATATTAACTTTACTAAATCAAATCGGTTAATATACATATTTCACTTTTTAAATAAATTATGATGAAGAACCATTCAAGAATTAATAAATGAGGAAAAACAGAAGACATAAATTAAATGCTACACAACCCAATATAGTACAAGAGACTGTTTTCTCAATTTTCCGGATAAGGATTTTCTACCTTGAAGTGATCACTATTGAAACGTAAATGATTTCTGCCTGTGAAAGTTGAGGTGTGGCTGGATTTAGGGACCCCGAGTTTGAAGAACTTTTCCCCGAGACAACCCAAACAGCATCACCATCACCGAGTAGCATTCTTTCAAACACAGATTCCTTTTCCCTGCTGCCTGGACCTCAGCACACGACCCAGACACTCACGTTTTACAATTTCTCCTTTTCCTTCTCCTTTGTTGTAAGACATGACCCCACGTACGTCAAGTAGACCAGGCTGGCCTTGAACATGCTGTGCCACCGAGGGGGACTGTGAACCCCTTATCTCCCTTGCGTCCACTTCCCAAGTGCTAAGATTCCAAGGACGTGCCACCACACCTGGTTTTACACAATGCAGAGATCACATCCAGGCCTCTGTGCATGCTAGGCAACACTATAATTCCTGAGCCTCATCCACAGACCCAGGTCATTTTTTTTTAACCCCTAAAATCTGTTAATCACCACACTATCAATTTCAGGGTGGTGCTAAATAGCTAAGATGATCAAATGCATATTTATCTATGCATTTAAAACAACACTTTGAAATTCAAGTGCCCAGAGAAACCAGTAAGCCTTTCTTGTCTGTTGACTGAGTCTGTGCATAGGGAGTACTGACCACTTCAAATCACTTTTTCACATAGTCCAAGGTATCTTCCTATTTTTTTTTTTCTGCTTTCAAAAATACAGGAGATTGGGCTGGATAAATGGCTTAGTGGTTAAGGCGCTTGCCTGCAAGGTCAAAGGACCCAGGATCGATTCCCCAGGAATCACGTAAGCCAGATGCACAAGGGGGCACAAGCATCTGGAGTTCCTTTGCAGTGGCTGGAGGCCCTGGCACACCCTTTGTTTCTCTTTCTCTCCCGGCCTATTTCTCTCTCTCTCTCTCTCTCAAAAAAATAAAAAAAATAATTAAAAATATATAGGATCTATATTGATGTTCATTTAAGATGCCTTGATTCTGGAATATTGACATTCAATTTCAAATACTTAAAATGTGTTAAAAAAAATATATATATATATATATATATATATATATATATATATATATATATGTCCATACAGTATAGGTACACATGTATTTACAGTATATGTACATACATAAGTATATGTATAAAATACACGTTTATTTAACTTCTTTTCTTGCTTACATATGCAAGTCACAAATAGAAAAGTTCCTGGTCTGCATGATCAATGCTAGATACAAGTACATTGAAAGGATAAACTTATATCATTGGTTCCAGCTACAAATAAATTAGAAACTTACAGAGAAAATCAATAGGTTAGTTTTTAAAAATATTTTTATTTATTAATTTGCAAGCTGAGAGAGACAGACAGACAGAATGGTCTCACCAGGGTTTCCAGCCACTGTAAACTAACTCCAGATACGTGTGCTAATTTGCACACTTGGCTTTATGTGGGTCCTGGAAATCAAAGCCAAGTCGTTAGGCTTTGCAGGCAAGGGCCTTAACCACTGATCCATCCCTTCAGCCCCTTAGGTAAGCTGTATACTGAGTCAGTGACTAAATTAGACTACAGTTATAAGAAAGCGTGATTAGATGGGATGGGAACAATACAGAGGCTTCCTAGAGAAGCTGTGCCTTAAACTGAACCCACAAAAGGTGGTTAAGTTTATAAAGAAATAAGTTGAAATGACTTTATTAGGAAACACTTTAAAATCTTTAATGCTAAAAATCTTACCAGATTAGTTAGTATGAAGATTTATTGTAGGCCTTTATGATTTTTAAAGTACTAAAAATTTTAATCAAGGAAACATGCAAGATGTGTTGGCTATAAGAGGTGTGAAGGTCAGAAATGATGCACCAGGCAAAATCAGGAAAGTAAAACTAGCTATAAGGCCTAGCCCAGTCATCACCCCTGGAAAGCCAGGCTTGGCAAGCAGTGTGAGCCATGCCGTGGCAGTTTCTTGCTCTTGTTATCATTTTATCCATGAAATAGAATTCTAAGAAAAGAAATCAAGAAAAAGCAATCTGACAAATTGTATTTTTATAAGCCTGGTTGGTTATATGTTATGCCGTCCAAAGACAGTCCAAATGATTAAACCAATAAACATGGAAAAATAAAAAAGAAATTTAGAAAACACAGCCATTAATCCCTTATGAGGAGAAATTCTACAAGGTCATAAGGAAAGGACATGTGGGAAAATATTGACCGTTAATCTCATTAGTAGGTACAGCCTAGAAAGTAATGGCTTAAGTGCAGTGTGGAGAATTTTACGTGAAATAATAGGAAAGAACGTTCTAGCTACATAAGGACCCTCAGGTGATAGATCATGCAATCATGAGAATTTAGAGACACTCTTGTAGGGAAGGGTATTTTTCCAAGACTCTAATTTATTATGAGTTGATTTAAGTATAATTAAAGCCAACCCAGATAGCATACAGGGGAAAGGCCATGTATGTTTTAGAAATCTATCTATTATCAAAGGGCAGAAGAGGGACAAATGAGTCCAATTGCTCTAAGGCTACACTCATAAGCTTTACTACCTCTCACTCGTATGTCCGCTCCTCTACAAAATGGCCACATGACCCACCCAGACTCTAAAGCTTAGGGTTCAGCGACTGCATTCTGGCTCTACTCTGATGCTCCAACCCTATTACCTGATATCAACGGTGACTATACACATCTATTAGGTCACCCGCTCCCACTGCTCAAAGGGGCCTCTGACTATTACCAGCCCCCACAATGATCCTGCGTGTGGAAAACCAGACTTCCACCAAACTCAGTTATTTAATGCGTTAGGGTCAAGTTCCCCTGGAACTCTGGATTCTAAGCTAGTCATTTCTTTTTCCCAAGTTCACCAGCAGTCACTGCCCATTTTCTTCATGGGACCCCTCTTGCACTGTCGCATTTCGTGATTGAAATATCTTACTTCAACTTATAGTTAAATGCTGATGTTACTGTTGGTAGCATTTGTGCTGGCACTTAAAGGGGTGCAATGCTGCCCCTTGTGCATACGGACTAATTTTTAATAGGTTCACTGACTAATCTTCAAAAGCACTTCAAAGCTCTATAGAATCGATACCAATTCTGATATTATTCCACGTGGAGAATCTATACAGACCACATTAGAAGTCTCCAGAACTCTGCCACATTTTTCTTCATTTCCTTTTTCTTTCTTATGGTGACTGTCCAGTATAAAGTGCTAAGCCCCCCCAAAGCTGATACATGGCATTAGTTCCCTACATGAAAAACAACGTATCCCCAGTCTTTCTCATTTCAGTGCAGTCACCCCTCAGCCATGGCTTTGGGAGGAAAGGGGAGGTACTGATTCAAGGAGTCAGATTTAGGAAGCACAAAATCTTCACCATCTCTGCTGTGTTTCTTTTCTGCTATTACTACTATTAAATTGGAGAGTAGCAGTGAGGGATGTTGAACCAATACAATACTTCTTCATGGTTTGTGGTTGTTCCATTTAGTTACAAGGCCTGCCCTGGGCTTTCTCCACCTGCTGGGTCCATATATCTGATCCTATTGTCACACATGTAGACAATCACGGTGCCTATGTGTGGTGTGTGTGTGTGTGGTGTGTGTGTGTGTGTGTGTGTGTGTGTGTTTTCCTGACTCCCCACAACAACAGGCAGAAAGAAAAGCCAGAAAACTGGGGGGAAAGTTGTTGCACACAGAAGCTGTGACAGATACTGTCACCCACAGGGATGATCAACTACTGGGATTAATCATATGCCCATCTCAATTAATTGAGAGGCAACTCTCATTGGGATCCTGGGCATATCTGAACCACATGCACATGATAAGGCTAATTTTATTAAATTACAATCTTTAATTTAAAATATGGAATAATTAGACATATGAACTAGGCTATATCATCATTATGAATATGTACTTTTGTATTAGAGAAGAAAATATATAAAACACCACATTTAAATACTTATTGTACAATAAAATTCAAATCTATGATTTAAAACTTCATTTGAAAAATAATTTCAACATAAAAAAGAACAAAGAATAGCACATAGAATCCCTAACAGAAATTCATGAGTTGTTATTAAAATTTTAACTAATTTATTTGTTCTCTCTTTCTCTTTCTGTCTTGGTTTTTTTTAAAGATTTATTTTTATGTATTGATTAGAGAAAGAAAGATGGAGGGAGAGAGAGAGGGGGTAGAGAATGGGTGCATCAGGGCCTCCAGCCTCTGCGAACGAACTCCAGGCACATGCGCCACCATGTGCATCTGGCTTACACGGGATCTGGAGAATCAAACCTGGGTCCTCAGGCTTTGCAGGCATGCACCTTAACCGCTAAGCCATCTCTCCAGCCCTGTCTTGCTTTTTGTACACAACTTTTTTCTGCATCATTTGATAATACATACATCACTGTGCTCTGACCTTGGATACCTATGAGTTTCCCAATAAGAATATTTCCTTACACAATCACAGCATGGTTATCAACATAACACAATGTATTAGTTGATGAAAACTACCACTTATATCCACACTGTTGCCAGATGAGGTAGAAAAATTTGTCATATGATTTTTCTTCTCATGATGGGATACAGAATAGCAAAGCCAGAATTTTTAAAAAGTTAAGTCTCCTTTCGGGGGGAAAGAATGAGAAAGCATTTAGTTTCTTTAGCTATTTAGGCTATGAGCTGACGACACCACTTATCTTTTAAATTTGTTTCTTCCTCTAATGAGTGTTGAAGTGAAGATTATATGATAGGTTATTTTGTAATTATGGATGTATAAAATTAAACACAATTTGAACAAGGGGATAAATAGCATTTCTTTTTTTTTTTTTTTTTTTTTTTTTTTGGAGAGAGACACAAAGAGAAGAGGGGGAGGAAGACAGATAGAGATGGGCACACCAGCAGTCTTGCAGCTGCTGTGAATGAAATCCAGATGCGTGCACCCCCTTGTGGTCAAGTGTGGCATTGTGCCCTTGCATCACTTTGCATCTGGCTAAATGTGGGACCTGGAGATTGGAACCGGGAGATTGAAACTGCTTAGGCTTAGCAGGCAGGCGCCTTAACCACTAAGCCATCTCTCCAGCCCATAAATAGCATTTAAATGGCCAGAGGGCCGATAGATTTTTTTCGACAGGTGTTTGACAGTTCATGGAGGTTTTTGTTTATCTCCTGCTAAGTTGCTTCTATGTTATGCACAGTTCGACTTTTACAGTTTTATTTGCTCATCATTGGTTTCTGTCCATTCTCTTGGGGGATGAAATAAGCTGATGAGACCTGTTTATCACTTTACCAAAGTTGGTAAGCACTTGTGAGGACCGTGGAAGAAGAATCGTGGTAATGTTATGGAGAGACGACTGGCAAAACTGACCAATGAGCAGCAGGTAACTGAATGGGTGGCACTTACTGTGTGAATAGAGGAGAGCAGAAAGACTAACCTGCAGGGCTTGATTCAGACAGTGTGCCAAGCAGGACCAGCTGTGTGCTTCCAAGTCAACTCACTCTAGCTCAGGCTGACCTGGCATTCACTATGTAGTCTCAGGGTGGCCTGGAACACATGGCGATCCTCCTACCTCTGCCTCCCAAGTGCTGGGATTAAAGGCATGCACCACCATGCCCGGCTTCAATATTCAAAACTTCTAAAGCAACTTAGGAAAGATAATTCAAAAACTTTGGGACAGTGTTTTGGCATATTGATCCTGGTGCCATGAAGCACAATCCTACATGATTCCAGTTTTCTTAAAGGAAATTTTTCCAATGACAAAGCCCCCTGCCCCCATATCTATCCATTACATGGGCAATAGTACTGGATGGACCAAACAGGGCCACAGAAATATGTCAGAAAGCCCACACAAGGACAATAAAGAAAGACGAATTGCTCAGAACACAAATTAGCAAAACTTCTTTTCGCTAATCATTTTGAAATCTAAACTATTTCATCTATCTTTTATTTCCTGCAAAAGAAAAAGATCATACATTCTAGCTGGAATGCGTCTCAACATGTTTGAGTATATTTGAAGTGTACATTCAGTCTACACGATTGCAGTTCAGAATCAGTGAAATGGTTACAAATGACGGTGGAACTCTAGGATCTACAATGCCCTCAGTCATTCAGAACGATGTTGAAATGTTTCCAGTGCACTCCATTCAGCATAGGAAAATGAAATTATATATGCTACAAAAATTTCAAACACTGTAAATATTTGAAGAAGCACTACTTAAATAATGAATTAAATAAAACATGATCTATCAATGTATTTTGGTTAAATGAGACTTCAGTGTACTTAGTAATCTTTGGGGAAAATTTTCTTGTTTGTAGTGCAATATGGATAGGTGTGTGTGGTGTGTGTGTGTGTGTGTGTTTGAATGTTGTGTATGTGTGTGTGTGTGCGCGCGCGTGCATGCGTGAAGGCCTAAAGTTGGCATTGTATGTCTTACCTTGTTTTTTGAAGAAAGCATCTCGCACTGAACACCCATTCAGCTAGGCCAGCTAGCCAGTGATTGAGCCACAGGGATCTCCTGTCTCTGCCTCCCAATGGCTTGGATTTTAAGGGTATGCCACAATTCTGGACAATTTATGTGGGTTCTAGGGTTGCAGACTGCTCCTTTAGAATAGGGGAAGACTTTAATTTTGAATACTTTTAATAAGCTTCTGGTAACAAGGGAACATATACACTCATGTGCATGCACACACACACACACACACACACACACATGCTGCATGGGAATGTACGTAGAATGTAAATATTGTGTTGCAGAAGAATAAAAGCATAGAAAGTCTATTCGGTCATTTGGGTATATGATTAGATTTAGGAAATAAAATCAAGGAGACAGAAAACCCTACTGTTTATGAAAAGAACTTTGAAATCCCAGGCTTGCTCTGGTCCCATTGAAATCACAACACTAACCTTTTAAATATATCTTTCTTTCTGACAGCTTTTAATTTAATGTTACAAGTCAGAAATATGGTTAAAATGGAGTTACTCTCAATTTGCCAGAGGTTCGGCTTTCAAATTCTGTAACAGCATTATGTTCTGATGTCATTAAAAAGAAAAAAAAAAAATAGGGCTGGAGAGATGGCTTAGTGGTTAAGGCACCTGCCTCCTAAGCCTAAGAACGCTGGTTCCAATCTCCAGCAGTTCCAATCTCCAGGTCCCACGTTTAGCCAGATGCAAAGTGAGGCAAGGGCGCAATGCCGCACTTGACCACAAGGGGGCGCACACATCTGGATTTCACTCGCAGCGGCTGAGAGGCTGCTGGCACGCCCATCTCTATCTGTCTTCCTCTCTCTCTGACTCTGTCTCTCTCCAAAAAAAAAAAAAAAAAAAAAAAAAAGAAAAAAAGAAAAAGAAAAAGAAAAAGAGTGGCAAGTGTTGAGGGGCAAGCCAAGTCATGTAACATCACGACAAGATATATGAAAACACGTAAGAGAAGAATCTCGATTCTTGAGTTAACATGTGTAACACTTTCTTATAAAACACAACCTAAAGAATTGGCATCTGTTGCATCATGAATCCTATGCAAAACTCCTAATCTGTAAGTTATCCATTCATTGCAGTTTCCACAAAGATCATTTTGCTACTACCCAAGGATGCTGGGAAGGGAGAAGTGACCTGGTCAGCATAAACATTCCCATGAAGAGCAAGTACTGAGCAGAGCAATGCCCACGGCCACCAGAAGAATAACTCCCCTTTTTCTTAAATGTTCGTTTAATTTTTTATTTATTTATTAGCCACAGTCAGAGAGAGAAAGAAGGAGAGAGAGAGAGAGAGAGAGAGAGAGAGAGAATGGGTGCAACAGGACCTCCAGACACTGCAAACAAACTCCAGATGCATGCGCCACCTTGTGCATCTGGTTTATGTGGGTACTGGGGAATCGAGCCTTGAACTGGGGTCCTTAGGCTTCACAGGCAAGCGCTTAACTGCTAAGCCATCTCTCCAGCCCATGACTCTCTTTTTGATGGGCTTTATAATCAAGCTTCCTGCATCCCAGTTTTGTATTATGTATCCTTCATGTCATACCTGTTTTCCTCATGTGCACTTCCTGTTATTCCATTTCTTTGCATCAACCCTTCTGTGGTGGTTTGATTCAGGTGTCCCCCATACACTTAGGTGTTCTGAATGCTAGGTTCCCAGCTGATAGGGATTTGGGAATTAACGCCTCCTGGAGGCAGTGTATTGTTGGGATCGGGCAAATGGGTGTTATAGCCAGCTCCCCCTTTGCTAGTGTTTGGCACACTCTCCTGTTGCTCTTGTCCACCTGATGTTGCCCAAGAGGTGATGTCCACTCTCTGCCCATGCCATCATTTTCCCCTGCTATCAGGGAGCTTCCCCTCGAGTCTGTAAGCCAAAATAAACCCCCCCTTTTTTTTTTCCTCAAAAGCTGCTCTTGGTCGAGTGATTTCTGCCAGCATTGTGAACCATTTTGCAACACCTTCCTCACAGCTTCTGTGTCACCCTGTGTGCCCCATACTGTCTCGCTTCCATTCATTCCTGCTTCTGATATCATTCAATACCCCACTGTGAGATTTTCACTTTTCTGCCAATACCTTACGCGAGCCATTTTCTCCAAAAATTCAATCACCTCCAAAAATACAATTTTATTTTCTCTGAGTTGTCAAGAAGTTCAAACCTTTTAAGATTAAACATAGAATAGTTTCTTCCTAAAATTACATGTTAGAATTACTTAGTGTATCTGATTTAGACAAAGTAATTTCATTTGATTGTGCTGAAGGTATTTCGTGGAGTGATACATCTTTTAACGTAAATGAAACAAATTAGTGGTCAAAGGTAAATTCATCTGTAATGTATCTTGGGAAAAGTTTGTGTGTGTAGGAAAAAAAAAAATGAAATACTGAAGAAGTGTATGAAGTAGGCTGAGTTTAAGACATGATTCCAGGAATATCAGTGGAAATTTTCAGTCTGGATTGGAGGCAAATTAGGTCTCAGAACTTTTCTCCTCAGAACTTTTTTTTAACAATAAGCCCAGAAACCCCTTCACCAGACCCATGTATCCTTCCTTTGGAGCTGCAGAAAGGCCTCATCTAAGAGAACCAGGGAGTGTGGGATGGATAAGAGGGTAAAGAGGACAGACATGATCAAAAGTCATTCTTAAACCGGGTGTGGCGCACGCCTTTAATCCCAGCACTCGGGAGGCAGAGGTAGGAGGATCACTGCGAGTTTGAGGCCACCCTGAGACTACATAGTAAATTCCAGGTCAGCCTGGGTTAAAGTGAAACCCTACTTCGAAAAACTAAAAAAAAAAAAAAATTCAGTATGTACATATATAATGATGTCATAATGAAACCCATTATGATGTGTAATTAATATATGCTAATAAAAAAAAACTTTAAAACAAAAAGAAAACTCCTGCCTGACAGGCTAACAATTTCTCTGGGGCTTATGTTATTCTCCATGGCTATCCATGACGTCAAGCTCACAAAACAGGCCACAGCACACTACTGAATGAATGGATATGATAGAAGTGATGGAACATAAAAAGAAACCCAATGTTGTCCTAACACCAACAGATTATCAAACCTACAAACTGATTATATATTGATTTTTTTTTTTAACTTTAAGTGCCTTTATCTTTAAGCTTTAAGCAAGTTCTCATAAGTGCTAAAGAGATGGGTCAGTGGGTAAAGTGCTGGCTGTTCAAGCGAGACTACCCACCCAAGTTCAATCCTCAGGCTCCACATGAAAAAGCCAAAAGCTAGGGGGAGGGGATATGATGGAGAGTGAAGTTTCAAAGGGGAAAATGGAGGGAGGGAGGGAAGTACCATGGGATATTGTCTACAATTAAAAAAAAAAAAAAAAAAGAATGGCAAAGCTGACCAAAAGTACATCCAAAAACAAAACAAAACAAAACACAACAAAACAAAACAAAAAAAAAAACAAAGTAGATAGTTTACCAAGGCCTCTACTAATGGGAGCTTAAAGCTAGTCCTAGGACTGGGGAGATGGCTTAGCGGTTAAGGCGCCTGCCTGCTAAGCCTAAGAACCCGGTTCCAATCTCCAGGTCCCATGTTTAGCCAGATGCAAAGTGACGCAAGGGCGCAATGCCGCACTTGACCACAAGGGGGCGCACGCATCTGGATTTCGTTCTCAGCAGCTGAGAGACTGCTGGTGCACCCTGTCCCTCTCTGTCTTTCTCTCTGTGCGTCTCTCTCCAAAAAATAAAAAATAAAAAATTCAAAAAAGCTAGTCCTAAAAGAAATAAAAATTTAAAAAATAAGCTAGTCCTGAGGAAGGAAGTATCCAGGAAGGACAATTAGAGATTAAGAAGAGATGATGGGCAGAGTGTGGAAATATACAAATAAGTGAGTGGCTTATTTCTGTAACAACTCCTTTGTTAGGCTCAAGGAGGATAAAATACTAAAAATAGCAACACGAAGGGGAGTGAAATAAGATAATCTACTCTGAGGGTCATCATATAGCCCCTATTACTACTACCTCTACTTCCTCATTTCTGCCTCAAAGAAACAGATGCACATCTATATGAGAAGCCAAATAGAAACTGCTGGAGCATTGTTTTGTTTGGTTTGGTTTGGTTTTTCAAGGTAGGGTCTCACTCTGGCCCAGGCTGACCTGGAATTCACTCTGTAGTCTCAGGGTGGCCTCGAACTCACAGAGATCCTCCTACCTCTGCCTCCCGATTTCTGGAATGAAAGGTGTGCGCCACCATGCCTGGCTCTGGAGTACTGTTTGCGACAAGGAAAAAAAAAAAAAAAAGGTCTACTGTGGATCTGTATATGCCAACATGCGTGCAGGTACTGTGATTTCTGTATTAAAACAGTTTTTCTATAATACTTAGATATATAATCATAGAAAAGATGACATTAATTGGTAAAAGTGGTTACCTAAAGGAAAACAAGGAAGGAAATGGGAAACCTGCAAAGTGAAAGTTATCCATGCTCTTTGTAATTTTAATTTTTAAAGACTATTAAACTTTCAACCTTTTGAATATTAAAAGAAAGAAAGGAAGAAAGAAAAAGCCAAAAGCCAAAGGCCAAAGCTGGCTTCTGTAACCGCAGTTTGCTGATTCTGACAGTAAGGGGGAGGTAGACAGAGAGACACCCTGCCTCAAATGAGGTGAAGCGGTGAGCATCAACTCAAACGTGAACAGGGAAACTCGCGGAAGAGGGGCGGAAAGATTGTTAAGAGTCACAAGTTGGGGCATTATGCACAGAGACTGGGGCCTACCCCTCAGAACTCTTGATGACCCCCACAATGCATGACCCACATTCCCCATTGATGAGGGTCCCTTTGGAAGAGGGAGGACAGGGAGGAGGATAATGGAACCAATACTATGAGTGTAAAATCAGAATAATAGAAATTAAAAAAAAACAAAACGTGATCTTCGGAGTTCCACACACACACCATGGCACTTACACACAAGCAAACAATCACATAAAACCTACCTCAAAAAAAAAAAAAAAAAAAGTTTCCATAAACATAGGTTTTCTATTTAGGCTAAAAGCCAAGACACACAAAGCAAGTTCTTTGTGGATTCCTGGTCTAAAACCTGCCGCATCTGATACTCATTTCCTTGTCATCAACTGAAGTCTGCATGACTTCAAGTCAAGGGTTCTGTGCAGCCACTTCCTCTCCTCAGCACTTACTCTCCCTCGAATTTGTTCAGCATTTTCACTCTACATCACATTTCGAACTTTACAAATAGTTTTGGACCATACATAAAGAATAACCAAGAAATAATTTTATTAATTTTTAAAATAATTTTTTATTTGTGGGAGAGAAAGAGGCAGATAGAGAGAGAGAGAATGGGTGTACCAAGGCCTCTAGCCATTGCAAATGAACTCCAGATGCATGAGCCACCATGGGCATCTGGCTCACGGGGGTACTGGGTAATCGGACCTTAACCACTAAGCCGTCTCTCTGGCCCACGCTTGTTAATCTGATCTTGTTTTGCTTCTCCTGAATAGATAATCTCTCTTTGGTGAGCACTCTACAAGTTTATGGGCATGTTAGACAAGCGACAAAGGTCCTCTCTTACACCGGGGCTCTTCAGGAGCTCAGCTTCTCAGCGAACATGACAGTTATACAGATTTCAGTTTGTCAAAAATGGCAGTAAGGGGCTGGAGAGATGGCTTAGCCGTTAAGGCATTTGCCTGCAAAGCCAAAGGATCCCAGTTCAATTCCCCAGGACCCACATAAACCAGATGCACAAGGGGGTGCATGTGTCTGGAGTTCATTTGCAGAGGCTGAAGGCCCTGGTGTGCCCATTCTCTCTCTCTCTCTCTCTCTCTCTCTCAAATAAACAAATAAATAAAATATATATTTTTTAAAAGGCAGTTTAAGTACAAGCTGTGAGGAGAAGACCATGATGATGCTGTGTATTTCTTAAATAATTGACTTAGAAGCCTTCCATGGACAGTTGATTTGCAAACAAAATAGAGGATCAGACACAGGCCAGGGATTTTATTTTACTTTAATACTTCATGGCGTCTACTCAAATGGCTTGCCCGCTATATTATAATGAATTCTCATTGAACAAACAAACAAATGACCAATCCTTGGAAACAAAAGGAGTAGTCATTTCCATAAACAGTTGGTCCCTGTAGACACATATCAACTCTGCAAGATGCAGACCTATGAAGTGGGAACACCTAAAGGGCTTTTCTTAAGCTACGCGGATAACTGAACATCCAGACCAATGCTCTGGACAGTAGCATATTTCAATTGTTTCTATACACAGGGCATAGAACGCAGAATGAATGAGAAATGCAAGGGGTAAAGGAAGTACAGTTAATGGATTTGGAAGGAAGATTCTTCGATGGTCAGTAAAAATCATTTCTGTTTATCTGCTCGATAATAATAGAAAATGATCTATTGAAAACATAAAACTACTGGGCTGGAGAGATGGCTTAGCACTAAAGGCACTTGCTTGCAAAGGCAAAAGACCCAGGTTTTATTCCTCAGGACCCACATAAACCACATGCACAAGGTGGCACATGGAGTTTTTTTGCAGTGGCTAGAGGCCCTAACATGCCCATTCTCTCTCTCTCAAATAAATAAAAACAAAATATAAAAAAAATCAAATTTAAAAGTTTAAGAAAGAAACTTCCCCCCCAGTTTAAGCAATAACATTCTGGTTATACAAAATTCTGTAACTCACTGGCAAAATCAGAAACAAAAAGTCAACTAATTTGGTTTGGCTTTACTATGGTTAAGAGAGACTGTCACACGTCACACGAAAGAACATGTAGCTACAGGGCTTCTTCTTTTAGCAACAGCAAATGCAAAACAATTTTCTCTGGAGAGCTCATGGTGTCTTTTAAAACAGAGTTTTTAGACCTTATTGTTGAAACCTGTTAGGTTGACACGAGCATTCGGCTTGCCTTCTATAAGAAAACTTCTAGCTCACAAATAGAATCTTGATGAGAAATGAATTCTTGGTCGACGCTGGGCATGTTTTATAGGTTTCCCAGTCTCGTGATATGAGAAAATGGTGCTTGCTGACTTTTAGGGGTGTCCGTCCTGACATTTAGCTTACTGACATATTTATACGAGCAGATGCATCTTTAAAGAACAATGGAGGGCTAGAGGGATGGCTCAGCTAAGGCACTTGCCGGCAAAGTCTAAGGACCCATGTTTGATTCCCTATTATGCACATAAAGCCAGATTCACAAAGTGGTGCAGGCATCTGGAGTTTGTTTGCAGTGGTTAGAGGCCCTGGTGCACCCATTCTCTCTCTTTCTCTCTCTCTCTCTCTTTCTCAAATAAAAAAATAAAGAAAATATATATTTTTTATTTTTAAACAGGGTTGGAGATATGGCTTAGTGGTTAAGGTGCCTGCCTGCAAACCCTAAGGATCCTGGTTCAATTCTCCATGTCCCACGTAATGCAGATACACAAGGGGGCACATGCATCCAGAGTTCGTTTGCAGTGGCAAGGGACCCTGTGCACCCATTCTCTCTCTCCTCTCTCTCTCTCTCTCTCTGTTTCTAATAAATAAATAAATATATATATATATATATAACAATATTTAAAAATTTAAACAAAGAACAAATGTAGTATTGATGAAAACCAGACACCAGTGAGGACTAAATGTGTGTGTGTGTGTGTGTGTGTGTGTGTGTGTGAGAGAGAGAGAGAGAGAGAGAGAGAGAGAGTGATGGGGGGGTAGCATGGGCTTTCATGGCAAGCCATATTGACATTTGCTGAGTACATGACTTACCAAGTTATTGAACCTCTATGTGCCCATTTTCCTACTGAAAATTAAAGGGGTAATATTATTTCTACTTCATAGGGTCCATATAATGAATAACGTTGCTACTTAAGTAGAATGCTTGCTATGTTGGCCAATAAATTTTAACTCATGCCGGGTGTGGTGGCGCACGCCTTTAATCCCAGCACTCGGGAGGCAGAGATAGGTGGATCTCCATGAGTTCGAGGCCAGCCTGAGACTACAGAGTGAATTCCAGGTCAGCCTGAGCTAGAGTGAGACCCTACCTCAAAAAAAAAAGAAACAAAACAAAACAAAAAATTAACTCATCTTCAGACCATTATAGAAATATGTGAAGCACAAGAAACTAAAGTACAATTTCCCCAATAGACAAATTGTTAATTTTTCTTTCTTTCAACCCTGGATTGAGTTTAGTTGCTTTTCTTTGCTTTAACACATGCCCAATACTAGGCATGAACTTACTTATGCAGGTAAGCCAGCTTTCTGGAAATTTCCCAAATATTGACATTTCCTATCTTTCTCTTTGGTTGACGCATGACTTCGAATCACAGTCAGAATGTTTTCCTGATGCTAATGTTTACCTTATCAAAAACATAGAAAGATAAAAGAATAAATATAATAAAAATAAATAAGCAATCAGATACTCACTAGCAATATTCCTTCAGTTTGCATGATTAAATATTAATTGTGTTAAAACCTACCCTATAATTTTTGCCTGAGTATATTCACCCATTTCCTTGGGTATCTGATGAATCACGGCTTTAGAGAGCACAACCCAGATAATGCTATATACTCTGATGACATCAAGCTGTCTCATGACATGGATGTGCCAAAGGAGAATTAAATATACAACACACACAGTCTTCTCTGGGTTGAAAGCCTGCTTTCCACGTTCATGTGAACAGCAAGTTTTCTTTCAGAGCATGGCACTAAGCAGATACACAGAGGCCGTGAGCCAGCAAAGCTGAAAGTTAGAGTCACAGCGACAAAAGAAGCTATTTCTTGTTTCCAATGTATAACTTCACAGATGAATTGCTACAGACATGGATGCTGTGAACAGAAACAGGCATTACTGTATAGAGTGCATTTTTCCAGACACTGAAGCCACGCGCTTATGAATGGAATAAAGTAGAAGTCCAGCAATGATCAAACCAAAAAGACAAAGGACGGCCATTATGTCAGACAGTTTTAACACAAAGAAAGTGCTGGCAAAGAAATGGACATGTATCCATATCACCTAATCATCACGGCCGAGAAATAACTCAGGGAAGCAATCGATGGAGGTGACAAACGGAAAGATATTCATTTCACAGAGAAGTAAGTTGGGTGGGATAGCACGAGCTATTACAGCGATGCCAGAACAAACTCTTTTCCCAGAGTTTCCGTGCTCCTATTCCGAGCACTCAAGATGCTCCTATAATGCTTATATTCCCCAGGGTCGAAAGAAGAATGAGCCAAAGATAATAAGACACAGCTTCTACCAGAACAAGCATCACCTCAGCTTATGACCAGCCTGACGGAGAGCAATAACAAACAGTGCTTGGAGGAAGGCAGACTGTGTGCTTCCAGGAAATCGTCCTTAGCAACTGGCTAGGAGTCTGGATAAAGACTCTGAAAAGGGTGACACCAGTGCCCCACCCCTCAAAGCAGAAGCAATGGGAGAGCAGATTCAGTTCCCCATGGATGCTTTTGTCCTTTCTCCCTGTAAAGGGCTGAGGGGAGAGCCTACACACTTGGCGGGGTTCTGGAACATGTGGTATATAGGACACTATTTTCTCAAACAAAGAATGATCCAAAATGAGGCAAAGCTCCAGGTGTTCAGTGAAATAACCGGTATCAATTCTCATTATGTAGGCAAAATTTCTAGCTTCATCAAAGCTCAAGGAACAGAGAAACTGGCAGTGCTATGATGATTCCCCAGGCCTTTCCTCAACTCACTAGTCTAGACAAACTTGTCCAACCTAGATATGAAAATGATAACTCAATCAGAACTTTGCAAGGGAATCATTTAGCACAGACTTAACCTTGACAATTCATCACTGATTTCAAAGAACTGAAGTTATTCGAAGCAATGTAATGTCTACGATTTTCTCCTTTCCTAAATCTTAACAAATTCTTTTTTTTTCCAAAATATTTAACTTTTTATTTATTTATTTTTTTAAATCAATATATATTTTTTATTTATATTATTCTGATTTTACCACATTAAGTGTATGTGTCTTCTGCAACTGGCTCCTTGATTCCTTCTGCCTGCTTGAGCCCAGTTTGGGGGTGGGGTGTGCTGATAGCTGTGCTGGCCTCTTCTGCCAGGCAGGCAGTGCTTTTGCTCAGCCCGTCTTACCTTGGCCCTCCTCTCCTCACTGGTTCCCTTGATATGTCGCTCTTCTTGCAGTCCATCTTCACAGAGGTACCAGCGTTTCTCCGACAGAGAAATCCAGCTCCACGTTACTCAGTCTCACTCTTCCTGATGCTAGCCCTCTCCCCTATCGCCCATAACACTCTGCGCTTAAAACCCACTTCCATACTCGCTCTCGCCAATCATAGCTACTAGTGCTGTGTGATGATAAAAATGTCACCTAATTCAAATTAAATAAAATTAAAAATTCAGTTATTTGGTGATATGAGGCCACATCACCAGTGTCCAATAAGAGTTGAGGTTAATGACTGCATGCAAGGTGGACAGTGACAATGTCGGCAGCTTCACAAAGACTTTTACTGGAAAGTCATGGCTCTCATGGACACTGTGGTTACACTGAAATTCTACTTTCTGAACTGCCTTGCAGAGCCAGTCCTTTCTCATCTAGGATGCTTTTCTCCTCTTCCTGAAACAGATTCGAAACAACCACATGAGTGAGATCACAGCTGGCACCTTCATTCTCAAGCTGCCCGACTACCACAACTTTGCTCATCCAATTGCGATGCAACACTCTTTCCACTCTCTTACCTGGCTGGTCTGCGACGCTAGTTAGGCAGAGAGACTGGGGCTTCTTTATTTTTATAGATGCAGATTTTAGCTCAGCAATAAACACATAGAAACTTCAAAAACATCTAATATTGATTGAATTCTCTGAATTTATCTTCGGTAAGATGGTTTGCTTTAAAGCAAGAGTCTGCCTTAAGAAAAGATTTGGCCCCCAGGCCCAGTGTCTTTTCATTATTGTTCCACTCACTGCCCCCATAAAACCATCACTTACCAGTAGAAATACTGATGCCACATGGAAATTGGATTTGCCATTTACATCAGCCTGTGGGTCTAACATGAGTCTAGAGTCTACACCTTTGATATGATTTCTTTTTATTCTGTTGGTGTATTTCTCCCATTTCCCCTGGGGAACACTGACAATTCTCCTCTCCGTGGACTCCATTACTGTAAAGAAATCATGCTTGATTACTTTGAGGAGATCTGAGCTTTGCTCAAACTACAATTTAGTGAGCTGACCTAGAGCTAATCATTCATGCTTTACTAGTTCATTTATCAAAGAGACAAGCACAACAGCGGATGGATCCTGGCCCAGAGTCTTCTAGCATAAGCCATATCAATTAATTCCTATTAAGGAGATTTAAACAGCACCTGCAGTGAACAATAAAATCTATAAACCCAGCCCACGGTCTTGCTGTTCTGTCCATACTTAGACATCATCAGAGCTAGTGAAGTCCAGCAATAAAAATGCTAAAATGTGTATCTTAAATATTTAATTATTTTCCTTTTTATATTAAACAAAGCTCATTAGTTTGTGCTAAACACTTACCAAATAATAATTTCACATTCTGTCTATTTTAATATTTTCTTGAAAAAGCAAGGATAACATTGCTAAATGTTACTAATTGGAAAACAAAAATTCCAGAAGGCATCATATGTATGTCATTTTGTACACTTTTAGAATTTCTGACATGTACAAGGTTATTGGATCTCCTAAGATAAGAGGGAGCTGCTCAGGAATTATATGTTAGAGACACACTTACAGTTTTCATTTCTATTTAGCACTGCTTTTATTCTTCTCCTGGGATTAAAACTGCACCTTCTTTTGCCAGGATCTGACTCTGCTCCTACTGGGACTGATGGCATGGCCCATCTCCCTAAGAGTATTCAGCTAGCAGTGAAGCATGCTAAATACAGTTTAAAATCGTAATGCTCATGAAAGGGATTTTTGTGAGTGCCCCATTTAAGTTTACTTTTCTTTGAAGCCTGTTGGTTTGATTTTGATTGGCAGCTGCCAGTCCCATCCAATCTGGCCAGCTGCTTTGAGCATGGCATGGACTTGTCAACTGGATCCTCTTTGGATGGTCAGCTAGGCAGTCATGATTGAGGTCTGGCTGCTTGCGACAAGTCACTTTGGCTGCAAAGACCACTGCAGCCAATCACTACAGATGCTACGACACCTGCTTCAGGATGTCTTCTTCCAGGCATGATCACTTCAGAAACCTCTACTGGCTTTGAAAGGCTTCACCAGAGAAAAGCCAAATCTTGGTGAATCCCGCAGGACAATGTTCATTCTAAAGCGACTCTCATTCCATCCAAAGGGGCAGACACTTGACCTTGGTCTCTTGACACAAGGTCTGGGACTGGTGCACTCCAGAGCTCTTCTGTGGTAGCTGAGGATCCCAGCCAATGCCACGTGTATCACACACTTTCCTCTCATTATATAAGCAGCTCGTTTGCCACTTTGGAGGAGGTTACTGTGGGAGGCGAGCCCTGTGCCCTACATATGCCTTGTTATTGAACACTTCAGGCACCAACCAAGCTTTTCCTTACTTAAAGGCAAGCTGAAAAGACTGGGATCTTGTCGATACAATAGAAGCTACATAGATGGAGGCAGCTAAAGTGTCCCGGGAACCAGAAGTTGAAGACCAATATACAAAACTCAGACGAGAAAACAACTTAAGAATTCCAGAGAAAATGTAAGAAGATACAAAACTGATGGAAATATGAAAAAGGTGAGGCAGAACAGAGAAGATGAAGCTATAGAAGACGAGACGCTATGAAAAGTCCAAGCAGAAGCTGAATCTATCCAGGCTGCAAGCCTCCATCCCTAGAAGAGTTCCACAGTGCAACCAAGGGTTCAGGAGCAAGCGGTCACAACACCCAGAGCTCTGGGTTCGGAAATGCAACCTGCAAACTTAAGGCTTCAACATTAAGAGAGCTTAATGCCTATCCAGATAGAGCAAAAGAGCCATCAGACAAATATTTATAACAACATTGCATCCACGGTCTGCTGTGATCTCACATGACACCATCCACCTGGCCAGAGGGGACACATGTTAGACAAGGAACACACTGCGCCCAATAAAGTTCCTTATCTCCTTGTACACTTTTTTTTTTTTTTTTTTTGAGAGAGAGACACAGAAAGGGAGAGGGCGACAGATAGAGATGGGTGCGCCAGCAGTCTCTCAGCTGCTGAGAACGAAATCCAGATGTGTGCCCCCTTTGTGGTCAAGTGTGGCATTGCACCCTTGCGTCACTTTGCATCTGGCTAACCGTGGGACCTGGAGATTGGAACCGCTGGAGATTGGAACCAGTGTTCTTAGGCTTAGGAGGCAGGTGCCTTAACCCCTAAGCCATCTCTCCAGCCCTCCTTGTACACTTTTGATTGGTCCCAGTGTGGGTACGGCACCTAGCTCATTGCATCTTGAGTTATAGTTCTGTATGCTTATTTTCATTCTGTAATGTTTGAACTTTCAGATACTGCTCTGAAAATAAAAGGTACATTTCTCACAAATGACAGTGATTTTAGCCACAAAACTAGGGAGCTCCCAGAAACCAAGTTTTCTGCCACATGGAAAAGTCCAGACTGCAGGAAACAGAATGAAGCTGACAGCCTGAGAGAGGCAAAGAGGAAAAGGAGATGGATTCCTGACAGTTCCCAAATCCCAAGGGCTGGGTTTCAACATTCTTTTTCCTCCTGCTTAGATATTTGAGTCTCCCTTTCATGTTGGGAGCCAGTACATCTCCCTCTTTGCTTAAAGAGTACAGGTGGCTTCTCTGAGAGCTAAAATCCAAACCATTTTAAATCGTGCTAATTAATACTTTCCAATAGTATGCTCAGGCAAAAAGAAAGTTATATTTTAGATTCTTCTTCAAAATTAATGAAAATAACAGCAGTTTAAAGCAGAGTGTCAGTAATCACAAATGCCACATTCTTATTAACGCATAGTTCTTCTCTAATCCTTCCACTGCAGCTTTAAAGTGCACTTAACATGAGGAAATTTAGGAAGGCTAGAGCTCAACCTTCTTGTCTTTTTGTTTTTCGTTTCCTTAAATATAAAGGAACTTTGAAAACTAGTAAGAATTCAAAGATTTAAACCAAACAAATAAAAAAGAGATCAATAAATAATATGGGATAGAAACATAAACAGATTAGGAAGTACCTGAGGCCCAGGGAAGGAATGACTCAGAATAGACACAAAGTTTCTTTCTGGCTGACAAATACGATCTAAAGTTAGACTGCAGCAGGGTGTGCTGGTGCAGGAGGATCACTATGACTTCAAGGCTGCCCTGAGCCTACATAGTGAATTCCAGGTCAGCCTGGGCTGGAGTGAGACCCTACTATGAAAAAACAAACAAAAACAAAACAAAATAAATCAGCAATAAAGTTACACTGCAGCAAAGCTTTTGAATACTCCAGAGGCTTAATAATAAAAAATATAGTATTGTGCAGTTCAAAATGAATGAAATATATGGTATGAAACTACCTCAGAAGCTAATACCATCAAGAAATTAGCAAACCAATCTACATGTACGGGCCCATCTAAATATTAAGAACAGCAACCAATATTTACCAACGACTACCAATAGGAATTAAAGTGGACACAAGTGGAAGACAGTGGAAATGTAGACAGCTGATGAGGTATTGCTACACAACGGTGTGTTACAGTGTTACAAATTTATCATTTTAACCATTTCGAAGTATGTCTATGGAACTGAGTACATTTGTGATGTTGTCCATCTCCATAACCATTACTGCAAACTCCCATAACTCCTCTCTCCAGCCTCTGCAAGCAAACATGGCCTTTTCAGTCTCTGTACTTTTGACTAAAGTTCACATTGACTTGGAATCTGGTGCTACTTATTATCTTGTAACTATTTCTCCCTTTGCATGTCTGCAAGGTTTATGCATGCTCTTTATTGGATTTCTCTCACTTGTCAAGTAGAATAATGTTACATTGTATGTTTAAGCCACATTTGGCTTCCCTCCGCCTTTATTTATCAGGGGTTATCTTAATTTCTCATTTTTAAAGGACCTTTTTTTTTGCCAGATACACGATTTTTGTCTCACAAATTTTCCTTTTTTTTTTTTTTTTTTTTTTTTTTTTTTTTGTGCTGTTGTTCGTTTGTTTTAGCACTTTGGTCTACAATCTGGCTTCCAAAGTTTCCTACGGGCGGTTTCTGCTCTGCATTGAAGACCCAGGAATGTGATGCGTTTCTCCCATCTCGCTGCTCTGAAGAGTCTTTCCTTGTCTTTGACAGTTTTGTTATGCTGGTTACAACTCGTCTCTGGGGTGTATCTTTGAATTCACCTGACTTGGCACTTCTTGCTATATATATCCATAGAGCCTCAATTTGGGGGAGATCTTTGCTATTATTTCTTCAAATAATTCTCTATCATTTTCTTCTCCCAAGACACCAACCATATGTATCTTGGTTTGGCTGATAATAGCTTAATGTTTCTGTTCCTCTGGTGCAATCATTTCAACTACCCTGCTTCCAGTTCACTGCCACTGCATCTTTCTAAGGAAGTCTGCACTTCTATTATTTTACATTTCAGCTCCAGAATTTCAGTTTGGTTCTTGTTAGATTTTTCTCTTTACTAACAATTCTAGATTGTTGTTTCATCACGTTTTGAATTTTCAATAGTCCTTTCAGTTCTTGGAGCATGTTAGCCAACAGTCTCAGTCTTTGTCTAGTATGGCTGCCATCTAATTTTTTCTGTGAGAGAGTTGCTGGTAGTTTATTTTTATCTAGTCATAGTTTTATTATTTTTTTAATTTTTAATTTAATTTAATTTTAAATGTTTTATTTATATTTATTTATTTATTTGATAGACAGAAAGAGGGATGGGGGGAGGGGGAGAGAGAGAGAGAGAGAGAGAGAGAGAGAGAGAGAGAACAGTCATGCCAGGGCCTCCAGCCACTGCAAACAAACTCCAGAAGCATGCTCCACATAGTGTATTTGGCTAATGTGGGTCCTGGGGAATTGAACCTGGTTCCTTTGGCTTTGCAGGCAAATGCCTTAACTGTTAAGCCATCCCTCCAGACCTAATTTTATTTTATTTTATAGAGGAGAGAGAGAGAGAGAGACAGAGAGAGAGAGAGAGAGAGGGAGAGAACAGTCATGCCAGGGCCTGTATTTGCCATTGCCTGGGGAATTGAACTCCAGAAATGCCTTGTGCCACCTAGACCTAATTTTATTTTATTTTGCAGAGAGCAGACAGACAGACAGACAGACAGACAGACAGGGAGAGAGAACTGGCATGCCATCTCAGCCATTGCAATTGAACTCAGATTTGGCCACCTAGTCAAATCTTGATTCCTCAGGCTTTGCAGGGCTGGAGAGATGGCTTAGTGGTTAAGGAGTTTACTATTTTTTACATCCTATGATTGTTGTCATAGGAAGATATATGAATACGATCAAGTGGTACCTCTTGTAATAAGACTTCTTTTCAGGGTTTGCTGGTTTGGAATTGGTTGTTTTGTTTTTGGAGTTGTCACTAGTTATGCTTTGAATGTGAAATGTCTTACATTGGCTCAAATTTGAGTGCTTGGTGCCCAGATGATGGCACTGTTTCTAAAAGTCATGGAATCTTTGGGAGGTGGAAGCTTGCTACCCAAAGTCCATTATTATAGGCAAGGCTTTCAGGTGTGTGGCCCAGCCCTGCTTTGCCTCCAGCCTCCCCTCCCCACTGCTTCCTGACTCTGGATACAATGTGACACGCCAGCTTCTCACCCTGGCTGCCATGCCGCCCTACCCTGATGGACTGTACTCCCTAGAAAGGGGAACCTACAGAAACCCTTTCTAGAAAAAGATAAACTTACCAAAGCTACAACTATATATATATTTTTTCCTATTAATTGTGCTTCTTCATTTTTAAGTCGATTAAAACTGAAAACAAGTTACCCTGCCTAAGAATGTCAATCAAACTTTTTTATCTTTTTCCAAAGATTTTGTTTTTAAGACAGGAACAAGATTCAACAAATGGTAGCTGATTGAAAATGCAAGTCTTTCCTTAATATATCCCCAGGCTAATTTTTGGTTGTAAATAAAATTAATTTTCAGAGACAATTTCAATAGCACCAGATCTCTAAAATGGTGTGAACAAGAAAGTATTTGGGGGTACATGTACTTCGCTAGGAACTCTCACAGATGTATAAGAGCTACCTGGTATTCTAATTAAACTACTGACAAAATAATACATACAGCTCAAAGGGTTATGTTCACATATGGCTCTTAGGAGCACAGACTGCTATAGTGTAAATTGATATGACCCTTCCACAGAACAATGAATCATGAATGGCTAAAGCCTTAAGAATTCACATGCTCTTTGATCCTTTTTTTCCCCCTCTCTCTGGAATTATTTTTAGTGAAAAATAATATATGGCTTAGCGGTTAAGCACTTGCCTATGAAGCCTAAGGACTCGGTTCAAGGCTTAATTCCACAGGACCCATGTAAACCAGATGCACAAGGTGGCACATGAATCTGGAATTCATTTGCAGTGGCTGGAGGCCCTGGTGCGCCCATTCTCTCTCTCTCTCTCTCTCACCTATTTCTCACTATGTCTGTCTGTTGCTAATAAATAAATAAAAAATTAAAAATGTGGATAATACATTTTCTAAAAAAATAGATGTAGCCATGAAAAGAAAGAATGAAAAACTGAAACCTCCTTGTGCATTAAACAAAAATTATTAAGTTACTACTTGTATGCTCATGTACAAGAATTCTGAATGCTTCTTCAATGATGACAGCATTACATTCTGGGATAAATACATTGAAAGTTGAAATATAATAAGGCCACAACACATTTAATACAATGATAATCAACCTTGTTTAGCAATACAATACCCTGTGGATTAATGATTGTTTTTTCTTCTGATTATGTTTCCCCAAGGTACTGTGGTTTGTTGTTACTGACACTACCAGATGTCATTGGCCCAGGAAAATATAAAAACCAAATAGTTAATAAAAAATGAAAAGTCAATGCATGTATATTACTTGGATATCATTATAAAAATCATGAATGGGGCTTGAGTGATGGCTCAGTGTTTAAGGCACTTGCCTGCAAAACCTAAGGACCTGGGTTCCATTCTCCAGGACCCACATAAAGTCAGATGCACAAGGTGGTGCATGCATCTGGAGTTTGTTTGCAGTGGCTAGAGGTCCTGGCGTGCCCATTCTCCTACTCTCTCTCTCAAATAAATAAATAAATTATATAAATAAAAATAAAATAAGCCAGGCATGGTGGCGCACACCTTTAATCCCAGCACTCGGGAGGCAGAGGTAGGAGGATCGCTGTGAGTTCAAGGCCACCCTGAGACTGCATACTTAATTCCAGGTCAGCCTGGGCCAGAGTGAGACCCTACCTTGAAAAACCAAAAATAAAAATAAATACATAAATAAAATAAAATAAAATAAAATAAAATAAAATAAAAGTCATAAATGTGCCCATTGTAAATAATGAGCTATTATTATAACTAATAAGTAGTAAAGTTATAACAAATATATTTTATAGTAGATTTAATGAGAAATTACATTATGATTTATTATGTACAACATATTTCCAGTGTTCAAAAATGAGTTGTAAGCTAATACACATAAAACTATGTACACCTGGAATTTGAATGGAGTAAAAATGTTATTTTTCAGGTCAAAATTAAAAATAAAAGAAAGCCTTACAGTATAAGTTTTATGTGAAGATAACTTGAGGACTTACAGCAAAGGGGCTCATCTTTGTGTAGCGAAATCATGGGCTGAGTCTGCCTGGATTTTCCCATGAAATACACAGACTGGTAGATAACATGGTGTATGAGAAAAGCTAAAGGGCTCAATTCTAGCAATTTAACTCAGATTTTGTCATTTGTTGAAAGATTGAGCAATTATTGATCTTAATTAATTTCCCTCTTTTTTTCACCTGTAGAAAAATATACAGGAAAATGTTTCTTCTCCGAGGGTCACTAATATTCTCCAAGGGTTCTAATAAGTGAATATAATTTATAACTATAATGATAAAACCGTAATGATTTCTTAATACAATATTTGTTAAAATAAGAAAGACAAATAAATGAATAACAAAAGTTCAGCAAAGCAAAAAAAAAAAGTCCTCAAAATAAATGAGTAAAATATAATGTTACAGTGAACATTTCAATGCTGTGTAGTTCTGTGGAGTTATTGTAAGTACTTTGTATGCATCATCGCAGTAGCACTTTGCTGCATGATTATTAGATCAGTTTATTAAAGTAAAGACATCAAAACTCAAAGGCCAATAGGGACTTCGGTCCATTTGAATGACACTGGTTTTAAGTGCCTTTTGTCATCTGATATGGACAGAGATTATGACTGGGATGGCATGGATCCTATTTCTAAGAATAAAAATAACATTCATGAGTAGAAAAATCACACACACACACACACACACACACACACACACACGCAAACATTTCTACAAAATATCAAACTGAGATAGTTTTCATATAGATTTCTTTCTGAAGGCATTGCCATTGTATCTGTATTTTAAATTCAAATTTTTAAATTTTTATTTTAATAAAAATTCAGACACAAAAACAATGGTATATGCCAATCTGTTGGAAGTGAGTAAAAGCTCCCCTGTGCTTGCAAGCTGTTATAAAGTGGGAAAGTGCTCTGTTGGCTACTGGGGTGATACCCCCTCCTGCTTGCTACACAACCAACTAAGATGAACCTACTGGTGGCACATTATGTGCTATTATGTGCATAAACACCTGCTCTTCTGTTTGCATCTGAGACCTGCTCAGTGGGAAGAAATTCGTGCACCTAAAAAGCCTAGGGCTGAGAAGGTCAGCCCTCTAAATATTTATGTTATGTTTATTCCCATAGATAGTGCTGCCTCATTGTTAGAATGAGAAGTTGCTTTTTGCAAAAAAAAAAAAAAAAAAAAAAAAAAAAAAAAAAAAAAAAGGTGGTGAATGCTTGGACCTCAAACTCATCGAAGTGCTGAGAATAAGTGGCTGCCGAGTGCTCAGTGGTAAAGGAGTCATCTCTAGTATCCCCTCTGTGGTAGTTTGAATATGATAGTCTAACTTTATGTGCCCATACACCCAGGAGCTTTATCAAAATTGAGCTTGCAACTTCAGTCCATTGTGGACAGATCCCTGCTAGAGGCAGGCCTGTCCCTGAGGGTGGATCCTGGGTTCCAGCCCTAAGGTGAGTTTGGGGGCAGATCTTCAGTCCAGCCCACTCGGTACATTCAGAGAAGTTTGAGCTCTGGCACTTCGTGCTTGCTGGTGTTGGCATTTGCTGGCTGTAACTGTTTCCCTCTGCTCAGATCCATAAACGTGAGCCAGGCTTTCCCACTGCTGATGTGCTTCTGCTGGAATTTGTAAGCCTGAAATAACCCCCTTCCTCCTACAAGCTATGTCTTGTTGGATGCTTGAGGCAGCAACGAGGTGCTGACTACAAAAGCCTACAAGGAATAGTGCAGAGGGAGGGGCAGGAGGAATATAAAAGCCAGGGGGTGGGCAGAAATACGTGAGACACGATCCTCTAGAGAAAAGGGACTGTCAAGTTTGTGACACCACCCCCCCAGTGGCTATCAATTATCCTTACCTCCATAAGTCACGCACAGATCTGAGCCCATTCACATTTTGACATGAATGGTGGAGGAGGGGGAGGAGGGGGAGGAGGGGGAGGAGGAGGAGGGCTTGGTAGGAAAGGGTGAAGAGAACCAAAGCAGGCAATGAGAGGAGATTAAGATCAAACCTCAGTACATTCATGTATGAAGATTATCAATAAAAAGAAAAAAGTTGAACATAGCAAGATAAACATAAGGCTTTCATGCTATCCACACATGCAATTATGCATGTGCTATATGCAGAACATACATACAGTATTATATGGACACGCTTTATTACTAAGCCAATAATGTGCTGCTGTGAGCAGACTGTGAGCAATGTAATGTGACAGTGCTGTCACATGGTACACAGCTGAAGTAGTTGTTGATGGAATGCTCAGAGCTACGTCTTCAGAATATTCACTTCAAGGTGTGTGTGGTCGCTTTGGGCATAGGTCAGGTGAACAGGGAAGCCAGGTGAGGTCGAGGAAGTGACAGACCAGCACTAGAAGGAGGGTGGGGAGAAGAAAAGGAAGAGAAAAATGCAAGAAGTAATAATGCAGAAAAGTCCCTCCGCCTTCACAAGTGTGTGGTGAGGAGAAGGTCACATACTTTTACGGCGTGATCCTGAGCTCGAGAAAGGAAAGCACAATGAAAAGTTGATGCTATTTGATGCAAAGAAGTAGAATTATTGGACTTGACCTGTCCTGGGAACGTTTTCACGACTGAAGTCCTAGCCAGGGATATGAGGTTGAGAGTAATCTTTAGTGGACAGATGAAGACTTTGAAAAACAAAATGGGGAATTCAAAGAAAAGAAATGAAGTTGCTTCAAAGAAATGTCAGGAACATTCACCAGGACTGTGGGTGGTGGACAAATTCGGAGGGAAGAATTAAAGCATCACAAAAATCTGTTCTAGCCCGTCGTGGTGGCGCATGCCTTTAATCCCAGCACTCGGGAGACAGAGGTAGGAGGATCGCCGAGAGTTCGAGGCCACCCTGAGACTACATAGTGAATTCCAGGTCAGCCTAGACCAGAGGTGAGACCCTACCTCGAAAAACCAAACCAAAACAAAACAAAACAAAAAAAAAAAATCTGTCCCGTTTCCACAGCACTTTTATTTACATTTTCTGTCAATGTAGACAGGATCCACAACTCTGGTCTCCCCGTATCTCTGTGCACCAGCAAGATGTGAATAAAGAAGAAAGTGCACGGCTAAATATTCTCTTGCTTCAATGGGTATAAGAGTCACACGTTCCCCGGTGAGGCCATTCACCACTATTCACTGACATGTGTAGACTAATTTCTTACAAACGTTTACTTCCTAAGACTCCAGGACAATTCACAGTATGTTGGAGCAAGGTGATAGCTAGCACAATTGGAAGATAAAGTCAGCGTTCTTGACATTATTACCCCAATATTAATGTCCTGATCCTAATTTTCTTTACAAAGCAAATGGTCTGCTTTGAAGTGGCTGGCTAATGAATGTAATTAACATCCAGGGTTCCTTGTGGAGAGAACAAAAGTTTTCTCTTCAGAAAGCAAGAAGCTCGGTATTAAAGTATTGTTTTGTTTCTGGTATAGGTGTATTTTATGCCACGGCAGTACTTACAACATCACATGGAGAATATTGCTTATAATTAGGGGAAACTGCTGAAAACATTTGTTTCTTTGAGAAGGAACCGCTTAATAATTCATTTCTTCCTACTACATACTGCGTACCATGTTTGTTAAACCACAGACAATTTTTTTTTTTAAATTTGGGAAAAAATCAATTCTATAAAGTATTATTACAGGTCCATAAAGAAGGTGAATCTTTCATTGTTTGGATAAGGTCAAAACTGCCCAAGATAGGGACACGTGAGGATCGTGTTCCATCCATCACGTGCAAGGTAATGCCTTCCTTGAAGTTAGCCCAAGCAGAAAATGAACAGCTGTCCATGATAATCAGAGAGAATAAGAACTACCACTTCTAGGAATGAAAGTCTCTTTTCCTTTCCTTTTTAAGGGAAATAACAAGAGCCCCAGACTGGCTGAGATCACAAGCGTAGGACTGATCAGCGGCCCCTGATATGTTTACACAATTTTATAATGATATAACCATCAGGTGCTCAAAAGTACTTTCCAAACCAGTAAAGGCAAACGATCCATTTTTGATTCTGAGTGAATTATTTCAAATTTTCAAAGCCTATTATTCAGAATGAAGTTTTACCAAGATAACAATCTCTAGATCTTAACCATTTGGGGGTTTATTCATGATGGCAATTTACCATTCTAGCATTTGAAATTTTCAATGTATTTTTGATCTACAAAACTAAAACCCTTCTCAAAACAGAGACGTATTTCAAAAGTTCAACTTCTGTTCCATGTCTCTGTAGTCAAAGGGTGCAACGACAACTACCAATACTAGCTAATTATTCACAAAAAAAAAAAAAAAAAAAAAACTTGTGCCATTCATTCTCAAACTACTGTTATGAAAACACTGGATGAAGCAGAAGGTATAGTGTTTAATACACGACCATAGGCAATCAGTATTTGAAGAAATGATTAAAAGATGCAGTTCTTGGGCTGGAGAGATGGCTTAGCGGTTAAGGTGCCTGCCTGCTAAGCCTAAGAACGCCAGTTCCAATCTCCAGGTCCCACGTTTAGCCAGATACAAAGTGACGCAAGGGTGCAATGCTGCACTTGCCCACAAGGGGGCGCATCTGGATTTTGTTCACAGCAGCTGAGAGGCTGCTGGCAGGCCCATTCTCTATCTGTCTCCCTCTCTCTTTGTCTCTCTCTAAAAAAAATAAAAAAAAAAAAAAAAAAAAGGATGCAGCTCTGTCCTTTACTATCAGCTTCTGTCTTCAGGATAGTGGCAATGGATTAGGAATTAAGAAAAGTATCCCTGAAAAGGAAGGATGCACCAATGCCAATCAAGAGCTTTTACTTTGTGACTGTCTATCGATGCTGGAGATAGTTCCAAAATCATTCTGACAGACAAGACCCAATGCTGTGGTTCAACAGTGTCTCCAATACGCCAGACTTAGTTTGTGTATTTGGAAAGACTTTTCCTCATTGTCCTGGGAGCCATGCGTTCTCAAGTTTACCAAAACCCACTCTGTGATGAGTGCTGTGGGCAGTCAGGAGAGGAATCCTGCAGCATTTGTGACTTTAAATTTGCATCACACTCAGCAAGAAATGAATCTGTGGGTTTATCCACAATACAACCCGAATCTTAGTGGCTTTTTTTTTTTTTTTTTTTTTTTTTTTTTTTTTTTTTTTTAGAGTCTTAGTCTTTGGCCCAGGCTGACCTGGAATTCTCTCTGTATTCTCAGGCTGGCCTTGAACTCACGGCGATCCTCCTACTTCTGCCTCCTGAGTGCTGGGATTAAAGGCGTGCGCCACCAAGCCTGGCTTAGTGGCTTTTTGACACCACAAAGTAATAGATAACGAGAGATCAAAACATACAAAACTGAATGTGCTCAAGGTGTTTTGCTTTTTCTTATAATCAAGGAAGATACAACTTCTAGTGATGACAAATTACAAAGAAACAGCCTTTCTGTTACCCAAAGTCAGATGAGGTATTTGTCACAGGGAAACTGAACAGGGAGGTAAACCCTGAAGGACTGCTCAGAGGTGAGGTGAGTGCACAAAGGACTTCCCAATGGGTTCCCAGTGATGCTCAGGAAACTGGACAAAGAATCTAGCTCAGGGTGGTGAGTTTTCTGACACTGCTTCATTTGTTGAAGCATAAACAAGTCAGCGATTTGGAAATAAAGAAAGAATTCTATAAGGTCTGCTATCCTGTTTAACACTAAATACAAATGCTTGAGATTATTCCTTAGGCATTTAAAAATTAAAATCATAACACCATTTTCCTTTTGACAAAGTTTTAAATAGTGACCTTAAATATAATAATGAATGGTTATGCTGATTTAAATTGTATTACATACGGTGTGTGTGGTGGGGAGGTTGTCTATAATTGTAGACATTATTTACCACTGTAATCTCCATTGGAATAGCACTGGGGAGGCAATGAGATGGGCTACGTCTCCTTTAAATTTATACAGCGTCTTCTAGAAACCAGATCCATCATCATCTACCCCAACTGCCAGGGCTGTCTGTAGTGCTTCAGTGGTGCTTCACTGTTAATGTTAATGTTAATGTTGCCACCACCCACCAGCCATCTGCACAATGCATTTAACTTTACAAAGAATATTTGCATCTATTATCTTATTTCACCTTCTATAAAGTGGGTAGAGCAAGGATTATGAACTGAATTTTACTTAAAAGTGAGGTTAAATATACATTAATGGCAAAAGCTAGATTATAATTCAAATCACACAGCACCGAACCCATGTGTGCTCCCCTTGATATTTGCAGGGACTCTATGAAGTGGTGACTCAGCCCATGAGGTAATAATGATGAGACTGTCTGGTGACTGTCACTGGGGTGAAGCCCATCCTAATTCTTCCATGTCGCAATCCACTTACTGCAAAGACAGAATGGAAGAGCTTCGACAGGAATGCCACTCTCATTCTAGACCCAGATGGGTTTCCTCCTGGTAAGGCCAAGCTCACTAGTCAGTCATTTACTATACAAGAATTAGTCATAATAATTTTGATTCATCAAAATCAACAGCAACATAATATAATACTCACTGTGCAATTATCTATCTTCCCACCCACTTAGTGAACTCCTTAAAGGAAGAACACTTGAGTGCTGAATTATCAATAACCAAATTGAGGAACTGAGCTTTGGACACAAGTTAGTGATAAATTTGGGTGACTTGAGCAAAGTTGTACCCACATAGTTCCTCACCTAGTCAAATTGATTTGTATGTGTCAGCTTCCTGAAGCTGATCTTTCACTCAGGGCAATCAACTACAAAAGAACTAGGGGTGGTATGCATGCTGTTAAGAAGAAAGCAGCATTGCTGGCACTCGGATCAAATAAAATTGCATTCTGTGGCAAGCTAACTCAAACTAGGAAAATGAATTTGTTGAAACTCTTTATAAACCGTACATAAAGCCAGCAATATCCTAAATGTAAAACTCTGCTTCTAAACATCATCAGGGCAAAATTTCATCTTAAAACAGAGTGATTGCTTCTATTTTCTGCAATGTTTACACAGCAACTCCCATGGAATTACTCTGAGAAAGAAATAGAACAGAAAATCAATAGCAACACTGTACAATGAAATAACCTTTGTGGCAAGAACAGAACCAAAAGATTAAGGTAAAACCATAAAAGTATGAAATAATAAAATGGCACCAAACTCAATCCTATAAAAATGATTGAAGATGATTTCACAGGAATTTTTGCATATAAAAACATTGGGATGTGGACATTTCAGTATTTCACAGAAACATTTCAACTCCTAATTAACATTCTGCCTAGCCTCTAGAAATTTACATTCCTAAATTAATAATATCAAGCATAGATTGAACGCCTTAATCACATGTTAGATGTTAAAATACATTTGACAGCATTATTGACAATACTTTATTTCTACCTAAATAATTTTAAAGCTGATGTTGTTTCTGTAAAAACAAATTTTTAAATTAAATAAGCCTACCTGTTGTTCAGAATGCCAAATACTAGCTATATAAATAATCATTGCTACTTTTTCTGTTTCTAGGCAACATTGTTGTTTATTTTTAAAATTCACATTTTTTTTCTTCCCACAATTTTAAGACTAAAATTTCAAAGGCATATTAATTTGTATCTTCAACATCCTTTTTCCTTTTCCAGATGAAAATTGCTTTTAAAACAAAGTAACAAGAATGACATATATATGTATATATGTGGCTTATATATATATATATATATGATTATAGAAATTTTAATACTCTGTAATTTAGAAGCTGAAATGAGTGTGTGTGTGTGTGTGTGTGTGTGTGTGTGTGTGTGTGTGCGCGCGCGTGTTTTAGCCAAGCAGATCTCTGAAGCCACAAGTTTGAAGGTAACTGCTCCAGTGGTCACTTCTGACCAACTATCAAGTCTAGTCAAGATTAGAAACAGCCGGGCGTGGTGGTGCATGCCTTTAATCCCAGCACTCGGGAGGCAGAGGTAGGAGGATCGCCGAGAGTTCAAGGCCACCCTGAGAATATATAGTTAATTCCAGGTCAGCCTGGACCAGAGTGAGACCCTACCTTGCAAAACCAAAAAAAAAAAAAGAAAAAAGAAAAAAGAAGAAACAAACACCTTTCCTCTTTGAATTGTTCATCAGCCACAACTTGGCTGTCACTTTAAAAACAATGACATCTGCACCTTGTAGAAAGAATACAGATCTACTTGGTACCAGGCCAAAGCTAATCAAAAATTGACTTCTCTAACATATTTTACTTTTGAGTCATTTTAGCCAAAGTGCTTCTGCCTCAGGGTTCCAGGCTACAAAAATGTCTTACATTTTCTTTTGAATTTGAGAATTGACACTTTTTCCTGTGCATTCACTGGAAAATACTTTTTCCAAAATTTTCTAGCCCAACATAAGTTTTACACAAACAGAAACCCATCATTACTAAATATGAAAAAAAATCCAAAAATTCCTTTTTCTTGATATAAAATATGCACATTTAACTCTATTCTTGATATTATTGATTTAGGAATGTAAAATTTTACCACCTGACAAACAAAATTTAACATGTAGGTTTACAGTGCCAAACGAAGTTCATTAATAAGTTGGATCATAGGACAAGCAGCTCATTGAGCCAAGTTCCTAGTGCTCCAGGGAAGAAATCATTACCCCATCCTTCTAAAAATGAGTGCATCATCTATGGCCTCTTACACTTTCCTTCCCCTGAGCATCCTGATTCATGATGTATTTCAGTGTTAAAGTTCACATCAGTCCACCTTTACATTGTTTAGTAAATCCTGACATATTTGGTGTAAAAATTAATCATATTATGAACAATATTCTGTTATATTCCTTAATTACACTGACATTTATTACAACTACTCATAATAAATTCACCATACTTAAATAAATTGTATCAAGAATGTAAGTCAATGGAAACCACCTGGCAGAATGACCAAAGACAGTGCTGCAGTGCAGAAGTAGCAGAATGTACCATACAGCCTTCATGCCAAAATGTACCATATAGCCTTCATACCAAAATGCACCATACAGCCTTCATGCCAAAATGTGCCATACAGCCTTCATGCCAAAATACACCATACAACCTTCATGCCAAAATGAACCAGATAGCCTTCATGCCAAAATGCACCATACAGCCTTCATGCCAAAATACACCATACAGCCTTCATGCCAAAATACACCATACAGCCTTCATGCCAAAATGCACCATACAGCCTTCATGCCAAAATGCACCATACAGCCTTCATGCCAAAATGCACCATACAGCCTTCATGCCAAAATCATGCTAAAATGCACCATACAGCCTTCATGCTAAAATGCACCATACAGCCAAAATACACCATACAGCCTTCATGCTAAAATGCACCATACAGCCTTCATGCCAAAATACACCATACAGCCTTCATGCTAAAATGCACCATACAGCCTTCATGCTAAAATGCACCATACAGCCTTCATGCTAAAATGCACCATACAGCCTTCATGCTAAAATGTACCATACAGCCTTCATGCCAAAATGTACCATACAGCCTTCATGCTAAAATGAAACAGACAGCCTTCATGCCAAAATGCACCATACCACCTTCCTCTTAAGATGCACCATACAGCCTTCATACTAAAATACACCAAACAGCCTTCATGCTAAAATGCACCATACAGCCTTCCTGTTAAAATGCACCATACAGCCTTCATGCTAAAATGCACCATACAACCTTCCTCTTAAGATGCACCATACAGCCTTCATGCTAAAATACACCATACAGCCTTCATGCTAAAATGCACCATACAGCCTTCCTCTTAAGATGCACCATACAGCCTTCATGCTAAAATACACCATACAGCCTTCATGCTAAAATACACCATACAGCCTTCATGCTAAAATACTCCATATAGTCTTCATGCTAAAATACTGCCTTCATGTTACAATGTGCCATACAGCCTTCATGCTAAAATGCACCATATACAGCCTTCATGCTAAAATGAATTGGTTTGATTGACAGACACGAAGAGATTCACTCCCTGGTCAAATTATTTTCTCTTTTGCTTGAGAGTCATGAACCATGGGGTGGAACTTGGTGTTAAGAAGTTAGAGAAGATTATAAAAAATATGGGAGGCCATAATTTTCTCATCACATTGAAGAATTGTCTCAAATGGCACATTAGACTTTGACAGGAGTGTTAATGGTCATTTATTAAGTGCATACTATACACTGCACACCAAACTTAAGTATCATATCATCACATGAACTTTTCACAGCTAGAGCATGCATATCAGTTCCAAAGAGAAATTAATACTTCATTTTCTAAATAATATGTGGCCATGACCAACCCAGCTCCTACCTCCAAACTTCTCTTAACACAATCCCTAACCTATACAATACTATAGAACTTAGGGACTGTGGAAGAACAGGGTGTTCCTAAAGGAGAACAAGCAGACTCTTCCGTCTTAACATTAGACAGCTTACTGCACTCAAGTCTCACTTCTGATCGTTTCTCAGATGTCTTTTATTTAACTGGAGGTTTTGAATCTCAGTTTTATTTGATAAAATGAGAAAGACAATCTCTAGATCACTGGGATTTTATGAAGAATAAGTCAGACCACACATTTAGAAATGACTTCAAGTGATTACAATATGCAACACTGTTATTAGATCTGTGCTATCACATGACTTCCCCCTTCATGATTTATCCTCCTCATCATCTGATCATCCAATCCACATTCTAAGGTTAGCGTGTCCCACAATAGAGATGCTGGCATGCCCATATTCTCCCCCCCCTTTTCTCTTTCTTTCTCATAAATAAAATATTTTTAAAGCAGAAAAAATTGTCTTCATATGTTGGTAGAAATAACAGTAAGGAGGTTGCAAAGCATGAAAAAAGACAAGTTTGAGCTTTGAAGATGACGGGACCACACGTACAGAAATGTTATGACCTGCAGCCAGCCAGCTAGAAAAAGAGACCTCAGAACTACTTCTTCAAGGAAGCTCATTCTGCTGACAACTGCACTAAATTGAAAAGAGTTTGCTCTAAGGCTTCAGACAGGAATCCAGCCCAGCTGGTGCTTTGAGCTGTGCCTTATGAGACCCTGAGCCGAGAATTCATGTAAGCTGGACTGGACATCTGTCCTGTCGAAATGTGAGGTAATAAATAGAGATGGTTTGAGGGCCTTAACATTGTGATGATGCTCAAAAAATGTAGCTACATGAAATCGATGTAGATTTTGGTACCAAAAACTAGAGTGCTACTCTGCCAATAACTAAGGTGTTGCTGTGGCAAAGGGATGGTGTAGGAAGTAATGTTAGAGAAATGCAAAGTGCGAAGAGAGTTTGTCATGTTTCTGCTGGCTTGAAGATGGAGAACAAGATGGGACAGGGTGGAGAGCTGCGAAAAACGCTCCTCCGCTAACAACTTGGCTACCTAGCTAACACAATACTGTGCATGCAGATGATCTGCAGCTTGGAAGATACTATCTCCAAATCTACCTCGCTGCCCCCCCAATAAAAAGCCCAGACTCCCTATATTTCAATACAATCCTTCCAAAATGCTAAGCATACAAAAAACTGAGCCCATTAAGACTTCTGTCCCCAGGAATGCAAGCTGAATCGGGAGGACAGTTGTAGGCGGCTTACATTATAGCATTCTATTATGTTATGCAATGATGTCACACTAACACATACCACAACCTATTTATTTTTATTTATTTTATTTTATTTTTATTATTTTTTTTGGTTTTGCGAGGTAGGGTCTCACTCTGGTCCAGGCTGACCTGGAATTAACTATGTAGTCTCAGGGTGGCCTCGAACTCTCGGCGATCCTCCTACCTCTGCCTCCCGAGTGCTGGGATTAAAGGCGTGCGCCACCACGCCCGGCCCTATTTATTAAATAAATAATACTTGTTAAAAGAAAACAATCAACTGATTGCTCATGAAGCAACTGGTATATAACATGAGGAAATATTTCATGTAAAAACTGCTTAATATTTAGTTTTTATTTTAGAAAGAGCGAGAGCAAGAGTGCAAGAAAACTGGCACACCAGGACCTCAGCTACTGCAATCAAACTCCAGATGCTTGCGCCACCTAGTGGGCATGTGTGACCTTGCGCTTGCCTCACTTTTGTGTGCCTGCCTAATGTGGGATCTGGAGAGTAGAACATGGGCCCTTAGGCTTCGCAGGCAAGCCATCTCTTCAGCCCAATTTTTTTTTTTTTACTGCACTTAATATTAATCTTCAAGAATTTTGAATTCTTGATTGTTAGAATCTGAAAGAGCATTGTGGGCTAATTGCAACTACAATTAACATACCTGGTGGCTTTGAAAAGAAATGTTGGTAGTATTGTGGAGTTTTCAGAAAGCTGCAGGCAAGCAGGATAGAATCTCAGCCCCACATTCCATGGTTTACTCATGGAATGAGGGCACACAGATTACTTACAATGGAATGATAGCATCTGAACTAAAGCATGAAGCCCAAGAATAAATACAACAATTAATAACTGGTTTGGAATGGCTTGCTGGGGGAGGCAAGGCTTGCTTGGAGCCCCAATGCTGAATGCTAATGACTAAAATAAAAGAACAGGGCTGGAGAGATGGCTTAGCGGTTAAGGCACCTGCCTCCTAAGCCTAAGAACCTGGTTCCAATCTCCAGGTCCCACATTTAGCCAGGTGCAAAGTGACACAAGGGTGCAATGCTGCACTTGCCCACAAGGGGGCGCACACATCTGGATTGTGTTCACAGCAGCTGAGAGACTGCTGGCGCGCCCATCTCTATCTGTCTCCCTCTCCCTTTCTGTCTGTCTCTCTCTCTGTCTCTCTTCAAAAAATAAAAAATAAAAAAACTTAAAAAAAATAAAAGAACACTTGTGACGAGCTAAAACAAAACTATAGAAATGATCAAATATGTCCCCTTCCCTCCCCAATGCACTCTAATATATCATCATTCCTTGTCAAAAAGCGCATCCCTCTCATTTTAATCTATCTCTAGGGAATATGATCAAAGAAAACTCTCTCCAGAACTTCATTATACATGCTTGGAGGAGAACCTGTCATTCAGCAGGTTAGTAAAGGTAACTTCATTTCACCCTGCTTCCCGCGCCCATCTTTGAAGATATGCTAGCAAGTTAGAATCGTTAGAGATGCGGCTGCTACTCTGTCATCCTAGCACCACAAACAGCCAGTATGGGGCTAACTACCGACAGGAATTAACATATGTCTTTTCCTGGAAAGACAATGCTATGAGGGTGGTATTCACATGACTGCCTGCTCCCTAATTTGCAAAGGAGAGATCATAGTTTTGTTAAAGAACTGATAAATCACTGGCTTTATAACCTTTATTGACAAAGTCTTTTTAGAACAATGGTTCTTGAATTTGACCATATATTAGAATCGACCAAGAACATTTAGCAAATTCTGGAGCCTGGGTTCTACCTCTTTGGAAGTTCTGACTCAAGTGCTTTGGATTGCAGTATGGGAATATAGTTTCAGGATCTCCCCAGGTGATTCCAATTGATTACCTATTCATTGACTAGTCTGTTAAGACCTCCTTCTTAAATATAATTTCTTTTTAGAGAGAGAGAGAGAGAGAAAGAGAAATTTGCCTTCCAGGTCTTTAGCCACTGTAATCAAACTCCAGATGCTTGTGCCACATACTGGGCATGTGCAACCTTATACTTGCCTCACCTTTGTGTGTCTGTCTCATGTGGGATCTGGAGAGTTGAACATGGGTCCTTAGGCTTTGCAGGCAAGCCCCTTAACCTCTAAGCTTAAGACCTACTTCTAAGCCAAGGCTCAAGATTACAACCTGATTCATTCCCAGAGAAAGACAATTGAGTCTACCAGAGGGGCTAGATTCTAGAAATGTTTCAAACGTAAAACTCCAGAGTGTTTGTTCTGCGCTGAAAACTCCTCTGAATGCTTTTCACCTTCCAAAGGTGTGATTCATCTTGTCTGATTGTATCAAGAGTATTTCCTGCCTGAATGAAACTTGAGTCTTCCTTTTTAATAAAAAAGATTTCTCTTGGTTGAAGGCAAACACTGGCTTAGGGAGGAGGTACAGGGAGCTGAAGTGGGCAAGTCCAGCTCCACAAGCATGCAACACAGGTTCTGGAAGCTAAAAAAAAGTTAATAATTATACTTATTTTATTTTTACTTATTTATTTATCAGAGAATGAGGGAGAGAGAGACAATGGGCGCACCAGGGCCTCCAGCCACTGCAAAGGAACTTCAGACGTGTGTACCCCCTTGTGCATCTGGCTAACGTGGGTCCTGGGGAATTGAACCTGGGTCCTTTGGCTTCACAGGCAAATGCCTTAACCGCTAACCCATCCCTACAGCCCCACTTTCTTTCTTTCTTTTTTTTTTTTTTTTTTTTGGAGAAAAAGCCTCACAGGTTACCTACTCATGATCTTCCAGGCTCAGCTTTCCAAGTGCTAAGATTGCAAGCACTCACCATTGTGACAGCTTAAGAGTAATAACTTTTAAACTAACTTAAATTGTCACATTAACAAATTTAACATCCTTTGTCTTCTATAGCAATTGTGAGGAATCTATGCTCCCATTGGAAGAATATTCCAGATAGAGGATACCTTGCCTGAAACATGGGTACCAAGACAATTTGTGTTTTAAAATCAAGGGGTCATTTAAGGTGACATCAGTGTACAGAGGAGAGAGGAAATGAGAGAGAAAGACTATTAGACAATAATTTAATGGACAGGAAATGGGATTAATGGAGCTTATTTTTTTCCATCTTACGTTTCCTTTTGTTTTTACCCTCATATACATATTGATGCTGAATCAATTGAAACATTTTTTAAGGCTGCCAAAATCTAACTTTGGAGCCTAAATTAGCTTGTTTTCTAGCAAATTGACTGATGTATAATAGAAACTGGAAGGCTGGGGCCAAACCCACATCTTACAAAGTACTTCTGAACTGAGTGGCTGCCAAGCCCAGGACTTATGTAAATCCAGCCACATTACAAAAACTTGGATGTATTTATTTAACAGCCCAATACATCCAAGACTCTTGCTTGAATTTTAAAGCAACTAGTGCAATTTTCCTCTCTGTTTTGATAGTCTATTCAGTTTTTCTTATATATAAAAAAAATTGTCCTTTTTCTTTAAAATTCCAATAGTTCACTTTTTAGGAAATTGGACCTTCAGACAGGAGTAGATGAATGTATTTGTAGCATAAGAAATAGAAATTGGGTAGGCAAGAGCTGGAGAGATGGCTTAGCAGTTAAAGTGCTTACTTGTGAAGCCTAAGGACTCATGTAAGACTCTCCAGGTCCCATGTAAGCCAGACACACAATGTGACACAAGCACGCAAGGTTGCACATGCACACAAGATGGCACACACGTTTGGAGTTTGATTACAATGGCTGGGGCCCTGGTGCAACAACTCTCTCTCTCTCTCTCTCTCCCCCTGATAAAAAATAAAAGCCATTGTCTAGGCAGCTTAAGGCTAACTGGACCCCAAAGTGATTAACCTTCTCCTTGACTGAAGCGGATAATTGTCCTTGGGCCTGTTGGGGAAAATTTATCTCATTACACTTTACTGCAGATGAGAAATTCCACACGGATCTCGGCTTTTCTTATCTGTCTCTTAGGGGAGATTCTTCACTCCCTACTGAGAAGGCCCTTCCTAGAGAATTAAGATTCTAGCAAGACTGTCCTTTTCCAGAGCTCCTGACTCCAGACACTCGGATTCTCTCCCTTGGGAAGTGAGTCTTCCATTCCCCTGTAGGGTCTCACATCAGGACTACACTGTCTAAACAAGTCGCCCCCACCCTCCTTGAGGTTCATAACAACCTCAGCCAGAGGCGGGCTTCTCAAACCCACTCTTGCCTCTGTGGGCAAGAGTGACGTCTTCCCCTAAGCACCTCTTCTCTTCTCCCTCATAAAGCTTTTTTTTTTTTTTTTTTTGGAGAGAGAGAGAGAGGGAGGGAGAGGAAGACAGATAGAGATGGGCGCGCCAGCAGCCTCTCAGCTGCTGTGGACAAAATCCAGATGCATGCGCCCCCTTGTGGTCAAGTGCGGCATCGCGCCCTTGCGTCACTTTGCATCTGGCTAAACGTGGGACCTGGAGATTGGAACCAGCGTTCTTAGGCTTAGCAGGAAGGTACCTTAACTGCTAAGCCATCTCTCCAGCCCCCTCATAAAGCTTTGAGCTTCAAAAAAAAAAAAATTCAGATCCTGATTCTCTGATCTGTGGATTTCTTTCTTTGAATTTATAAGACAATAATCCAAGAACACCCCAAATTATCCATGTGTTAGTGTGCAAGCAACCCAAAAAATCCTGTATCATATGGTTTGCCAGGGAAATCTTCAAATAGAACATGTTTTTTTCATATAAAGAATGTTCATTATAGGTGACATATGATATAATGACAGATCATATTAAGCTCATACACTGGCCTGTATACATGACATATTTTTACTCCTCAAAGAAAGCAGATTGTGGGTTGAGATTATTTTTCTTGTACAAATTATGAATCAAAGACACAAACTCTAAGAAAATTGCTAAAACTCACAGGGGCAGCAGGAGCACCAGGACTGAAGTAAGCATGGGGATTGAGCTCTAAATATCCCACTTTCCTCAGCATGAGATTGTGCAGATTAACTCAAGAGAACAAGCAGTCAGTTCTGGGAAACAGGAACTCAGTGGCAGTTTCTTAGGGGAGTTCACATCTCTGCTAAGCAAAAATGCTAAAAAATAAAATAAAATAAATAAATAAAAAATGGTGGAGCTTTGGGCATGGGTCAGCTCCACTTTTTTTGTTGTTGTTGTTTGTTTGTTTGTTTGTTTTGAGTTAGGGTTTCACGGTTCCACTCTAGCTCAGGCTGACCTGGAATTCACTATGTATTCTCAGGGTGGCCTTGACCTCACGATGATCCTCCTACCTCTGCCTCCCGAGCGCTGGGATTAAAGGTGTGTGCCACCACACCTGGCTTCCACCATTTCTTTTTCTTTCTTTTTTTTTTTTTTTTCAGGTTAAAGGCACTCACTTGTAAATCCTGTTGGTTGGCCTGGGATTCAAATCCCTACCCACCTAAAGCTGGACAGGCAATTATTTGCAGGAACCAGTGACCGTGGCATGTGTGTGCATGTGGACACACACACACACATGTGCAAATGGATAAATAATGTAAAATTTTAAATATAAATGCACAGATGAGGTTGTTTGGGGGAAGGAGAACAAGCTCATGGGGAATCATCAGAACAATTAATGATAAAGGTGAAATAACAGAGCAACTTTCGCAGTGTATGCTGGCCAGTTTGCCAGTTAAGAAATCATACCTAGGAGAGAGGTCACTGGGGAGGTATGCTTTTGAATCATATTGAATATTTTTTATCCTACCTGCAAGCAACTCTCAAGTACTTACTTTGACTCTGAGCCATAGGGAGGAAAAACACCCACTTTACATGGTAGATATTACATTGATATTAATGTGGGTCATATATTTGGCATCAAAATTGAATTAAAACTTAAAAAAATAACTAATCTTTATTAAATTGTATTGTATATTCTGTTTTATAATCACTTTATTCTGACTTGTTTAGGAAATTAGTATGACTCTCTAAATATACTTTTAGGTCTAATTAAACAGCTATAACCCACAGTTTGAATAACAGTGCTATGAATGTTATAATTACATGAGTGAACATCAAAGGATTTTGGTCACAGAACACACAGGCCTAACAGTCACTTCAACTAGGTCAATGTGATGGCATTCATTAGCTGTGCAGGGAGAATTTTGAATTACTTCTCAAATTGATGTAAAAGAGGGCAGAAGAGACAAAATCCAATCCAGTTAGATCCACAGTGTATCCATGAAGGGGCCGATTTCAAATTAGAAGCATGTTAAAGAGACAGTCATAGCCCTATAGTCCTGGACATGTGTTGCATTAGGTTCACATTGCTGGCAGAAATCACTGGACCAAGAGCAGCTTTTTTTTTTTTTGGGGGGGGGAGGTTTATTTTGGCTTACATACTTGAAGGGAAGCTCCATGATGGCAGGGGAAATGACTGCATGAGGAGAGGGTGGACATCACCTCCTGGCCAACATGAGATGGGCAATAGCAACAGGAGAGTGTACCAAACACTGCAAGGAGATGCTGGCTATAATACCCATAAGCCCACCCCCAACAATACACTGCCTTCAGGAGGTATTAATCTCCAAATCTCCATTAGCTGGGAACCTAGCATTCAGGACACCTAAGTTTATGGGGGACACCTGAATCAAACTACCACATGCCACCCCTAACCCCTATAAACTTATAACCATCCATGATGTGAAATGCGATGCATTCAGTCCAACTTTAAAAATCCCCATAGTTCTTACCAATCTTAATCATGTTCAAACATCCCCATGATCCAAGGTCTTTTAACTGAGCCAAAAATAAACCAAAAACCACACAATGGCACAAAATAAACATACACACTGCAAAAGTTGGCATTGGGCATAGCCAAGAAATACTCAACAAATTCAAGATTTAAACAGGGCAAACTTTATTAAACTCTGTAGCTTCAAGTCCAATTACTCTAGTCAGTGACAAGTGTCCAAGTCCAATAATTCTAACCAGCAGCAAGCATCTGGAGGGGACACTGGCTATAATACCCATAATCCCATCCCCAACAATATACTGCTTCCAGGAAGCATTAATTCCCAAATCTCCATCAGCTGGGAACCTAGCATTCGGAACACCTAAGTTTATGGGGGACACCTGAATCAAACGTCCACAACATGTTTAAATATATAATGGGGCTGGGACATCATCTCAGCGGGTAAAACTCTTGTTGTTCCAGTGTGAGGATCCTAGTTCCTATCTCCCAAACACACATAAAAACTGGATGCTGCCCTAGGCATCTGTAACTGCTGCCTGGCTATGGCAGGAAGGAAGGCATAATTTCGCAGAAGCTCATGGGCCGCTCATCTTGGGAATGCATCATTGCGGAAGGCCAGGGCTGAAACTTGCAGTTGTTCTCTGACCAGTATACTACATGTGTCTAATAAATAGGACACCTGCACCCACACTCACACACATACACAAACACCAGACAGTCATAGGCGTCCAAACACAAAATAAATGCAATGAAAAGTCAGTTGCTTTGGTGGGGGTCACTGAAACACCCAACCAACATGCCGGAAATAAAAGGAAAACGTAAGCTGACCCCTGGTGTCTCTTCGGCTCTATGCTTGTCTTCCTGACCACTGAAACTCTGAAACCGAATTCTGCTCACCTGAGAATCACAAGTCAAATGTGGGCTAGAGAAATGGCTTAGCAGTTAAGGTGCTTGTCTGCCAAGCCTAAGGAGCCAGGTTCGATTCCCCAGGATTTACGTATGCCTGATGTACAAGGCTGTGCATGTGTCTGGAGTTCGTTTGCAGTGGCTGAAGGCCCTGGCATGCCCATTCTCTCTCTCTCTCTACATATATGTGTGTGTGTGTGTGTCTTTATTTTTCTCCCTCTCAAATAAATAATTAAAATTTTAAAAGTCAACATAGTGAATTCCAGGTCAGCCTGAGCTAGAGTGAGACCCTACCTTGAAAACCCAAAAAAAAAAAAAAATTAACAAGTCAAATGCATACAAGATTATCCTAAAGAATCGCCTGTGGACATTCATTAGAATTATATGAGTAGCATGGCCATCTCATCCAAGTCCATTTGTCTACAAAGGTCTCTATAGTTAATTACCAGAGTAGGCTTAAAGTATATTTTCTAATCTAAGAATAGGATAATGCTCCATGGGTTCTTGAAAGATGGTTCTATAAACAGATGGTATTAGATATGTTATAAAATGCAACTGTATCTTCAGAAGTGCTGAAAACTGACTAAAATAGCCGGGCGTGGTGGCACACCTTTAATCCCAGCACTCGGGAGGCAGAGGTAGGAGGATCGCCAAGAGTTCGAGGCCACCCTGAGACTACATAGTTAATTCCAGGTCAGCCTGGACCAGAGTGAGACCCTACCTCGAACAACCAAAAAAAAAAAAAAAAAAAAAAAAAAAAAAAAAACTGACTAAAATAAATGTTTTATTGCTATTGTGTTATAGTTCCATAATTTTAAGCATTTTCAATTATTTGTGTGTGTGTTTGTGTGTATGTATGCATGTATATATGTGCTTGTGCTCATGTGGGAGTGCCAGGGCCTCTTGCTACTGCAAATAAACCCTAGGTGCATGTGCTATATGCTTTTGTCTTTATTTTGCTTTTGGGGTTTACATAGGTACTGGGGAATTGAAGCTGGCCTGGCAAGCTTCATAAGTGGCACCATGAACCATTAGAATGTTGCCCCAGCCCTGTTTCACTCATTTTAAATAAACTAGCATCTTTGGACTGCGACTGTTCTCTTAGCCTGTGCCGTGTATTTTGTACTTGCTTAAATGAGAAAAATAAGCCGAACCAAAAAAGCCCCCTGTAAACAAATGAGCTGAGCCTGACAAAGGCAAAGGGAGGTTCTTCCATTCCCCAACCCAAGTTTTTCTTAATATCAGTCAGGAAAAGAGTCCTAGTGTCAGAATGTAAAGGATGGTAATGAACCAGACTCCAGGACTGGAAATATCTACCCCGGATTCCCCATATGAGCCCACTTAGTGCTACCCCCTCCAAAACGAAGAGTAGAAACACAGCTATCAGGACTGCCAGTTCTGGAGAAGCAAAGCTTCCTGTTGACATCCACTTTTCAGACACCTAGTTTTTCCATGAGGGCCATTTCCTGCTTAGTCCTATTGTGCCTTCTCATCTAAGTGCTGATTAATTGCAATTGCCAGAGCAAAGCTGTGAGATCGTCCATGTTCCACCTGAAGCATTGCTAATGATAAGGAAATTCCAAAACAACAACTTCAGAAAGTATCTGAAATTCTTTTCAGACAAGCTATAAGATAGAGCCAAATAAATCCACACAAATAGAAAGCTGCTTTCACAGTGTCTTTAACTAAAATCTGACTGTGGTTTGATTCAACTGCCTACGTATTCCTCCCAGTTCAAATTACCGTAGGCTTTCTCCATGGAAATGCATCACTGGAAGGACCCAAGTTCGTTCTTCACTTGGCCAGAGAAGCAATCAGGACACCAGTCATACCAAGACTCCCTCCTACCTGGCCATTCCAGATTTAATGTTGTCGCCCAGACTGGCTGTGAAGCAAAGCCATGACCTTCACTTAACCCCAAACATCTAATTTCAAACCATGACTTGCTGACCAGACGATCTGAAGATCTTGCATGCAAATTGTTTTAAACCATTAGGCACACCTACACGCATAATCAGTATGTGTTTGGTTAGTGTACCCCAAAGGACCTTCCTGCTGTGTGTTTCATACTGCCGCTGCCTTATGCTTTATGCGTCTGCATTAATGTTTTAATTTCCATATACACATCCTTAGGCCATTTTATGAAGGACATGACTTTTAAAAACTAAGTCAATATATTAAATTCATGTAAAGAAAAAGAGGTCATGTATCAAGTAGTCTTAACTCAATTCTCTGTGTACATTCAAACCTTCCAATGTCATTATTTATTAACAGCAAAGCAAAAGTCTGATCTGTATTCTAAAGTCTGGCCATCTGACAAATGAACATGAATATACACCGAGTGTCTTTCATCAGATGGTGGGTCCTGCCACAAGTCTTCTCTAAAATAATATGCTAGCCTCCTTCCCCACAAGAAATGCCATAACCACAATTGATTTAGATATATATTGCATAGAGCTTTTCACTAAATTATTCTTGTAGTGCTACTTTAACACCTCAGAAAACCTGCCCAGTATCGTGTAAGTTTATAACAGGAAATGGGATGAGAGAGCAAGATACGGAGAGGAAAATGTGTGATTAGAAATAAAGATCCTAGAAAAAAAAATAGTCTCCATCAGGCCAGTGCAGCCACTATCTGTTGCAATAAAATTTATCTTATTGCTTCATCTCTTTCATCTTCAGTTTCTTACATTCAAAATAAAGATAAGAAGAAAATTTACCACTATTCTTTTTTTGAAAAATAAGCATCCATGTAAAACATTTATATCTTATTTAAACTGTTCATTATTATTATTGCTAGTAAAGAGATGACTTCAAGAGTTGCTACTAAAAATTAAGTTAGGGCCTGGAGAGATGGCTTAGCGGTTAAGGCGCCTGCCTGCTAAGCCTAAGAACGCTGGTTCCAATCTCCAGGTCCTACGTTTAGCCAGATGCAGTGACACAAGGGCGCAATGCTGCACTTGCCCACAAGGGGGCGCACACATCCGGATTCGTTCACAGCAGCTGAGAGACTGCTGGCGTGCCCATCTCTGTCTCCCTCTCCCTCTCTGTCTATCTCTGTCTCTCTCCAAAAATAAATTTAAAAAATTTTTTTAAATTGTTAGGCGCTAACCAGATGTTGAGCTTAAACTGACTCAATAAGCCACTGCACCACTCACATTCATACATGAACATTCCATAAATTTCTCCATAGTGCAGCAGTTCAGGATAAAGGTCTCGTATTAAACCTTAGCTCTATACCTTATTAACTCTGTTTTATTTGTAATCTTCACACGTCTATACAATAGGTAATAGTATTTTCTATTTTATAATGTTGTGGGGGGTGTTAAGTAAGTTAATATATGTTTGGCTCTTAGAAGGATAAATATATTTCAGAGTCATAGATATGTGTTGTTTTAATTAGAACTTATTTCAGAAAGGAGAATGTCCAATTATTCAAGAAGCCAGAACAATATAACCAGTGCAGTAATGATTAAAATAAAAATGGTTTTAAAATCCTAATAACCAGAGCTGGAGAGATGGCTTAGTGGTTAAGGTGCATGCCTGTGAAACCTAAGGACCCCAGTTCAATTCTCCAGGTCCCACATAAGCTAGATGCACATGGTGGTGCATGCATCTGGAATTCATTTGCAGTGGCTAGAAGCCCTAGCATTCCCACTCTCACTTTCTCTCTCTCTGTCTTAAATATATATATATATATATATATATATTCCCAATAACCATTAAAATAGCAATGCTATACTTAGATCAGGTATTATATGTATAATTTCATATATACTGTCCAATATGGGCTTCTCAGCAAGCCCATAACCCAAGTAGAATGTGAACTAGTATCTATACACTAAATCTATGAACTTCAAACTCAGAGGTCACTGACTTGGGGTGCCACACAATATAGCTAGCTAGCTTCTAGATTTGGGAGTCCTGATCCATAGTCTTTTCCATTAAACTACTTCTCAGCAGCTAAAGTCCAAAACTGAAAGCCAGGCCACCCAATATGCCATCCTAACAAGAAGCCCTCCTCTAATAGTCAGGACGGCCACACACATTAAGAACGTAATGTTCTGTTAATGGTGCAGTTGTACAGAAATCATAACAAACACTGAATCTTCACGCACTGACTATCATTACCACAGAGGGGCATTTTAAAGCTCACCAGCTTTAGGAGATTAAGCCACCAGAGAAGAATGTCCTTTCTTTCATCTTTATACTTTATTTTTATTTTTTTGGGGGGGGAGAGACACAGAGAGAGACAGAGAGAGAGGGAGAGGAAGACAGACAGAGATGGGCACACCATCAGTCTCTCAGCTGCTGTGAACAAAATCCAGATGCGTGCACCCCCTTGTGGTCAAGTGCGGCATTGCGCCCTTGCACCCCTTTGCATCTGGCTAAACGTGGGACCTGGAGATTGGAACCACTGGAGATTGGAACCGCTGGAGATTGGAACCAGCGTTCTTAGGTTTAGGAGGCAGGCGCCTTAACCTCTAAGCCATCTCTCCAGCCCGTCATCTTTATACTTTAAATTCACTTTGACTCTCAAACCTTCCAATCATTATTTCTAGCTAGGTGAAGCTTTTCCTAAATACATTGTTTTTAAAAATCTCATCTGACTTCTAGTTTTCAATCTAATGTTAAGATTCACCACTTTGAGCTTGAGCCATTTAAAATATTTTTATTTATTTGAAAGCACAGAAAGATAGAAGAGAGGCAGACAGAGAGAATGGGCATGCAAGGGGTTCCAACCACCTGCAAACAGACTCCAGCTGCATATACCACTTTATGCATCTGGCTTTATGTGGGTACTGGGGAACAGAACTCTGGTCATTAGGCTTTGCAGGCAAGCACCTTAAACACTGAGCCATCTCTCCAGCCACGTTTTAAGAGGGAGTCAGTCAGCTTTGTTAGGCCGTGGGCTGACTGGGCCCCTGAAACTATCCTTGCTGTCTCCACTTTGCTAGAGATCCCAATATGATCTGACTTCTTTTCTCTTCTCTAGATCTGGTTTTCCGCAAACAAAATGGGTCCCCCTAGGACCCATTTCTATTCCTAGGATTTAATCTTAACATTGGGGTTGGACAATCATGGGTAGCCTAATCGTGGCTACCATCATGGGTAGCCTAATAGGGACCAATCTGCTGTTTCTGTGGCTCTTGAGCTGGAAGGTAGGGCCCACCAACCTAAGGTTATACATGTTTGCCAGGGGAGGGCAAGTTCTCTTTGCAGCCTGTTCATCACTCATGAACCTCCAGCTTCTGGTGAATTTTCCCTCATCGCAACACACCTGGTGTGAGAGTCTGAGAGAACCCTCTGTCCCCTACTTTCCACACGGGCTCTTTACCCCCTCCTGCCCTCAATGTGGCAGGAACTCTTTGTACTTTCCTTTCTTCCCTCTCTAACTCTCTTTTTATGTTTCTGCCAGGCCCACCATGTGGGCTCTCAGACTAAATGGGTGTATTTATTTGCCTTCCTTTGGTTCTATAATCCCCTCAAGAAACATAATAATTTAATTATTATCCTCCTCAGTCTTATTTTATCCAATTCTTTGGTTAGAATAAACACAAACCTAGGGTCTGACGTTGAAGGCCTTTCCTGAACCCCTACATTTCAGTTTGAGTCATTATAACCTACAGAATGTATGTTAAAAAAATATACACACTCGCAAATACATGTGTGTGTGCGCGTGTGTCGAGACACCTATATAAATACACAGATAAGTACTAGATACAATATGACATCTGTCACCTACCAAGGTATCCACTTCCCTTCATATGTTAAAAAAAAGGCTAAATTTTATATATTAGAGAATCAGGCTAGGTAGCACTCAACTCAAACTCTATACAGTAGCGCTGGGAAGGAAGAGGAAGGAGTGGGATTGCACGGTAAACACATCAATGCCCTCACTGACAAGCTGCCTCTCTCCAGCTTCCCTTTCACTTCAGCTCTGACTTTATTTTCACATTATGAGAGTCCGATAATTTTGCACATTCTTCCCCTTCTGGAGTGAGGTCATCCCTGTTGTCTCTTTTTGGAGGGAGAAACAGCTCATGGATGCTGTCAACAATCCCAAGTCAACTGAACCCTGAGCTGGGTGCTGAGAACTGACTCTTGGTCAGTGAGAAGAAATGATACGTTGAGGCTTCTTGCTTCCCCACTGATTCCCTCATGTTATAAATGAAATATCTATCTATCTATCTATCTATCTATCTATCTATCTATCTATCTATCATCTATATCTATCTATCTATCTATCATCTATCATCTATATCTATCTATCTATCTATCTATCATGTATCTATATCTATTTATCATCTATCTATCTCTATGTATTTATCTTTATCTATCTATCTATTTATCTATCTATCTATCTATCATCCATCTATCATTTATCTCTATCTATCTATCATATCTATCTATCTATTTATCTCTATCTATCTATGTATTTATCTTTATCTATCTATCTATCATCTATTTTTCTATCTATCTATCTATCTATCTATCTATCATGTATCTATATCTATTTATCATCTATCTATCTCTGCCTCCCGAGATGGGATTTATCTTTATCTATCTATCATCTATCTATCTATCTATCATCTATCTATCTATCTATCTATCTATCTATCTATCTATCTATCATCCATCTATCATTTATCTCTATCTATCATATCTATCTATCTATCTATGTATTTATCTTTATCTATCTATCTATCTATCTATCTATCTATCTATCTATCTATGTAAAAGTTTTGGTCTCACCTCTCACAAATTTGAAAGGAAAAAGAAACTGTGATAATCTTTTTGGATAAAATGCATCATGTTTTCATATAATGCAGCTCTGAATGTAATTTTGTAGGTAAAATTACTTTATGGCATGTAAAAAGTTTGAAATTTATAAGTAGATAACCCATAAGGCAGTTCAGAAGGATTCTCAAAAGCTAAGTATTTCAAGCTACCATGTCTTAGATTCTTCACTGTATACATGTTGGGTCAGATAGCTCTTGGTTGTGGGAGGCTGCCCTGGAAATCTGAGATGGTTAAACAGCTCTCTGGTCTCTATCCAAGATAGTATCACTGTCGAGTGAACTGTGATGACCAGAACGTCTCCAGCCCTTGTTAAACACCTCCTAGAAACATTGTTCCTCACTGCTGACAACTTCTGCCTACAGCAAATGTCACAGAACGAGAACTATATTACATAGGTACCCTTCAAGGGCTGGGAAATAAATTACCTGCAACATAAAATAACAAGTTCTTTTTCTCCCTCACTCCTTCCCTCCCATACCTCTCCCTCTCTTTTCCTTTCCTCTACTTCTCAAATAAGTGAAGGGGAACAGAGAAAAACCACAAATGCCAGAGAAGAGACATGATTAACCTGAGGACCAGCTTGTTTACAATTTTAGAAAGTATCCTTAATCTTGTATTGGTAATTATTATTATTATTATTATTATTACACCATATTTTTGTATGGATACAACATGAGTTGGTCCCCTCTTTTCCTTCGTCGCTGTCTCCATTCAAAGCAGAAATCCAGAAGCTGCTGAGAGCTCAACACCAGAATAGACTTAAAACACAGCCAGCAAGGCTCAGGGAATTTTGTGGAAGAGGGGTCGGAAAGATTGTAAAAGCCATAGGGTGGCAGGTCCGACAGCTGCTCTCACCACTCATAACCCTACAACCCCATGGTGAATATCAGCAATCCCACTGAGGAAGGCCCTCAGTGGAATGGGGGCAGGGAGAAGGGAAATGATGGTATCAACACATGAAGTGTCCATACAAAGTTTCTACTTAATCAAAAAAGAAAAAAAAAAAGGAAAAAAATGGGGTGCACTAAAAGTTACATATAGCCCCTTCTGTTTAGGCACTGTTGAATTTTCAATGTGTTTCTGATAAGTAGAATAGAAGAATTATTCTGCACATAAAGTTCTAAGGAAATGGAAATAAGTAAGGTACATTGTAAAAGTAGGGCGAGCTTCAGTTCTGAGAGTGACTTCCAGCTAGCCTGAATGGCATCGGTGATGCCAGCAGCAGGCTGGCTGGATGGCACTGCATGGAGAATCTCCTCAGTGCAGTCTGCACAAGCTGGTCTATACACGGTCTGCCCGGAACAACTTTAAATTTGTGGAGCTTTAAACATTGACCTTCCTATCCTCTCCTGTAGAGAGGACAATCTGTAACAAATGTCATATTCATTAAAAGTCAAGTTTTGCCAAATTCTCACACTACTTTTGATCTACCATACTGAACTGACTTTGAGACTTATTGTCCACAAAATAGGAGGTATAAAAAATTAGAGAAAGAAAATAGAGTCTCCTCTTTTTTTTTTGGTGGGGGGGGGAGAGAATTTTATCATTAAATGGCGTTCCATGATAATGCATTAGAAGTATACTGAGAAATTTGAATTACAAATGGCCCAGTGGAGCAGTGAACACACTTAGTGGCCCAGTAGCTTAAAGTAGGACATCAGGAATGACAGACGGAGTAGATGTTGATAAGTATAAATAGGTGAGGCTGTTATCACTTCCTGCTGCACATGAGACTTGCTGTATACAGACCACAATGTTTGTACTGGGCACTTCTCTACAAAGCAGCCATCAGAAACACAAGTTATAGTAGTAGCTAGAGCAGACAGTAGTTTCTGGAATAACACAAGAGCCAAGGAACATGCCATGTATCCCTTTTCCCCCTCTCTTCTATTTCAGAGACACACAAAAAGGGAAAGTGATGCTGGAGAACACTTTATATCCAAAAACTGAACACAAAGAAAATACTGAAGGTTGTACAACCGGACATCAACTTTCCAAGAAGCCAGCCTCTTAGCCTCAGCAGAAGTCATTCTGCAGACCACAACTGCAGACACGCGGCTATAGGAATAACCAGGGAACACACAATAAGGTTGAATGATGCCTGGCATCTCTCTTCACTGAAGGATGGGGCTGTTCTACGTTTCAGTTTCACAGGTGGGGAAAGTACAGGTGAATCCACACGTTTAGAATGTGTGTAGTTACATCAGCATGTCAGCCACAGAGAAACAAGATAGATCCATTCCGGGACCACCTGAGGTGACTTGTTGATCCACCGCATGCATAATCACTGCTTTTGTTGCATTAATTTTAATTACCTGTTGTTCTTTTACCCTCATGACTTGGGTTTTTATTATTATTATTATTATTAAAACCAGGCATGATTTTGTGAACACCGTGTGCAAACAAGGAAATTAGACCCGGTGAAGTTGGTAGATCATTTCTTTTACTTCCTTCCTCTAAGGTCACTAATTATTTTCTGAAAGTGATACTGATTTTATGGCAACAGGCACAAAGGTTTTAATCAAGAGAATAGAAGCTTTTGTGAGTTTGGGAAAGCTTATAAAGTACCTCGTTATTACACTCTCCCAATCCATGACCCCAATAATAGCAATCCCTAAATTATAAATAAATTAGATGTTTAAGTAGTTGACTCTTTTGCACAGTACACATTGAAGTACTCTTCACGGTTTCCATGAGGGCCCTTCAAAAAAAAAAAAAAAATTAACAAGAAATGTGGAGAATGAAAAGGAAAAAGCTGGGGCTGCCTAGGGAAGCTTAACCTAGAGGTAGGAATCCAGAGGTCCCGACTGCCCTGTTCCTCCCTCCCCTTGCCTCATGGCACACACATATTTAGGATGTACTGCTGACATAGGTTTACAATTATAGCACTATATCCACTACTTGTGAGTAGACAGCTTTTAAAAAAATTTTTCAAGCAACTATTACTGAATTTCAACCTGACTTTTTTTTTTCAATTTTTTATTTATTTTAGAGACAAAGGAAGGGAGAGAGCAGGTGAGAATGGACACACCAGGTCCGCCAGCCACTGCAAATTAACTCCAGTCACTTACACCACCTTTTGCATGTGGCTTGTGTGGGTACTTGGGAACCAAACCTGGATCTTTTGGCTTTGTGGGCAAGCGCCTTAACAGCTAAGCCGTCCCAACAGCCTCAACTTTTATTTTTTAATGATACAGGTAATTCTGGTGAGGCCCTTGAAACAGAACTTGAAAATCTTGCTGGTGTCCATATAAATGTGAGTAATTCTGCTACAGCTTGACGGTGTCACTTAGACACTGATATTCTAGAAAGTTACTCCCGGTATAACAATGTTCGGATGTGGGCATAACAGAAGAGTATAGGTGGTGAGGAGCCTAGCTCACGGAGAAATAAGTGCTTATATAATTGAGCTTTTGCCAGTGGGAGATGACTCTTATGCCATGCCAGGAAGAGCATCTTTCTTTGCAGGATGTAGAATTCAAGGTGCCATCTTGGAAACAGATGCCAGGCCTTTCGAGACACCAGATGTCAATGCCCTGACATCAGACTTTGCGGCCTCCAGAACTGTGGAAGTTAAACTTTCTGATCTTAGTTAACAGTTTCAGCAGCCCCTTTAGAGTAGTATATGAAGACTGATACAAAGTCTTTATTTTTTTTTTAACTTTTAAAAAATTTTTTATTGTTTTCTTGGAGAGAGACAGAGAGAGAGAGAGAGAGAGAGGGAGAGGAAGACAGAGATGGGCGCACCAGCACTGTCTCAGCTGCTGTGAACGAAATCCAGATGCATGCACCCCCTTGTGGTCAAGTGCGGCATTGCGCCCTTGCATCACTTTGCATCTGGCTGAACGTAGGACCTGGAGATTGGAACCACTGGAGATTGGAACCAGTGTTTTTAGGGTTAGGATGCAGGTGCCGTAACCCCTAAGCCATCTCTCCAGCACCAAAGTCTTTATTTTTAAAAATATTTTAATCTATTTGTGAGGGTGTGGGGAGAATGTGCTTGTACGGTGCATCAGGGCCCACTTGCTGTTGCAGACAAACTTCAGTTGAATGCACCATTTTATGCATGTGACTTCACATGGATACCATGGAATCAAACCTGGGCCAGGAGGTTTTGTAAGCAAGTGCCTTGAATCACTAAGCCATCTCCACAACCCATGGGCACCTCCTTTAAAGAGTTCAAGAGCTTCTCTGTGCAATGGTGGTGACTCCTGAGGCAATTTAAAACTCATCCAAATGCTAAGGATAACTGAGGCTAGAGTGTTCAGTGATGAATGAGACTGCTTCATCAATATCTCCCATCAAGTTTCAGTGAATTAATGTGGGAGAGGGAGGGGAAAGATGAAAGAGTGCAAGGGAAGGGAAGAGTGCTTTGAACTTCTGTTCTCCAGATATGACATGGTTTTGATGTTTATGACCTTCCTCACAGTGACAAGACCCACACAATACTGGGCCCATCAACAACATGTCCTGAATAGTGGAGGGAGGCACGATGCTCCCACCCCACCCTGAGGGATCCTAGGCAGTTAATGGTGGCTAGGGGAATAGGAGACATTTTAAGTAGTGGTGTATGGACAGTGGTAGGACCCAGGGGTTCCCGTAAGTAATCTCCACCCATGACCATTCAGACAACTCTACTTACACTCCTAATGTCACACCCACACACAAGAAGGAAAAGAGAGACAACAAAGTAGAAAAGGGACTAACTGGCAAGAAGAAAGAGTTCAGTGGAAGGGGGATCAGGAGGAGAGTCAAGAGAAGGTGATAAGGAATTATTATTAAAATACCTTATATGCATGTATAAAAAACTGCCTGGGCTGGAGAGATGGCTTAGCGGTTAAGGCGCCTGCCTCCTAAGCCTAAGAACGCCGGTTCCAATCTCCAGCGGTTCCAATCTCCAGGTCCCACGTTTAGCCAGATGGAAAGTGACCCAAGGGTGCAATGCTGCACTTGACCACAAGGGGGCGCACGCATCTGGATTTTGTTCTCAGCAGCTGAGAGACTGCTGGTGCGCCCATCTCTATCTGTCTTCCTCTCCCTCTCTCTCTCTGTCTCTGTCTGTCTCTCTCCAAAAACAAAAAAACTGCCTATTAAAAGGTTTGGTGTGCATTGCTAATGTTGATCTGGTAAAGAGAATCACAAGCAAGAAGTCAACCTAAATCAATTATCCTTTTTAGTATATATTTACTGTACAAAGTAGCGATTATCTTATGACATTTCCATGCTAGCATGTAATCAACTTGATGCTATTCACCCTTTCTATTACACTCTTCATCCTGCTCCACCTCTCCCTGTCTCCCTTCCACATGCCTAGTAGTTCCTTCTTTTGAAGGCATTATCTTAAATGAAAATTTGTTTTCTGCACATAGATTTTTCAAAAGCTTCACTGATAATATTTGTGTTAGTGTGGAAAACTCATTTGATAGATCCTTCTTTTATACTTGAATATTCTCTGATTTTTATTTAAGACATATTTAGTAATTACAACATATGTTTTTATTTTTTATTGTCTTTTATTGTTTATATTTATATTTTTATTTATTTATTTGAGAGAGAGAAAGAGGCAAAGAGAGGGAGATAGAGAGAGAGAGAGAGAGAGAGAGAGAATGGGTGTGCCAGGGCCTCCAGCCACTGCAAACAGACTCTGGACACATGCGCCACCTTGTGCATGTGGCTTATGTAGGCACTGGGGAATTGAATCTGGGTCCCTTAGCTTTGCAGGCAAGTGCCTTTCCTGCTAAGCCAATCTCCATCCCAGACCACATGCTTTTCAAAAGCACTCTCACTTAATAAGATGGGCATCTTTGCGATACTCAGTGATTTATTAGTGTTGGGTAGTTTTAAAACTTCATTTCTTTCTCCTTGCCTATGACAATGCCCGAGGATATGTGTTGCAGAATGGGAGGAGAAGCAGAAGTATCTCAGAACATGCACCAAGTTAAAGGTTATTTGAAGAAGAAAGAAAAAAGAATTGTGTAAGTTGCAGTCCACAGGGAAATCAAATGTTGCATACAAGCTTTAAGTTTCTCTGAGGCAAACAATATTCACACATGAACACAGTTGTTTAATAGTTCAGAATTGTGATGGTAGAGTATTTTGTTTTGAGTATGGACACTGCCCCCATCCTGTTTCCTACTGGCTTCACTATTAAGCGTCTGGTTGCTTGTGTTCAGCCAGCTTCCTACTGGCCTCATGATTTGGGGCAAATCAGTTACTTTCTCTATCAAGAAAATGCCAGATGAGATAAACGTTGGTTGCTAATAACTATGATTTACACCTGTCAATCTTTGTACTACTAATTTAAAAATTAAATATTCTTTAGCACTACTAAAAAGCTTTAAGCATCCGGAATAGAAAAAATAATAACACTCAGTTTGTGAAGGTCCTGATTCCACAGTTCTAGTAATGACTGTCTTATCAGATTAGCTTGTAGAATGAATATAGTGTGGGAACTTTACGGCCATTGGAACGGTCATTCTTAGCAAGATTAAGACAGTATAACTGTATGGCACACTGCAGGTCCGGCCCTAGCCAGACCGCATGCTAAAAGAAACCAGGCCACACCCCTCGGGTTTTCTCATCAAGATGGCAGGTAGTCAATGATGGGTAAGACCCGATGAGATGGGGCAACCTAAGACAGGCACCATCGCATGTGATGATCCCTTGGGGCCTGGGGTCAACAATGGCTTGGCAAAGAACCATGCCTCCCAGGGTCGCCAATAATAAAAACAAAAAGATGGGTATGTATGGCACAATGCAGGTCGGGCCCTAGCCAGACCACGTGCTAAAAGAAACCAGGAAGTGGCTTCTGTGGACGTGGCATCCTGCTCAGGCCTGGCGTGACAACAGCTACAGTCCCATGCTTGTGAGCAACCTGCTGCAAGATGATCTGCCCAGAGACAGGCTGTCATTGGTCACAGAAGGGGACCACCCCATACAATGATTGGCCAGCCAAACCTTTTAAACCCCTACACTTCCTTGAATAAAAGAGTTTGCAGCAGTTCGCCCTCTGCCTGCTTCCACCCAACTCCCAGAGTCTGTGTCGTGATTCCGCGCCTCTCACCCCCAACTTGGCAGAGACCCCGCTGACCTTCCTGGGCTGGCCCTAGGGGGGACCCCAACATATAACAATGCTTGTAAATAGTAAGACTGTGTTATTGATACTTAAAATTTTAAAAATCCAAGTTTTCACACCTTTTTGTGATGTATAACGGAAAAGAAAACCAAAGAGAAAAAAAATGTTCTTTTTCTTACCTAATTACAATGAAAACTGTTCTGCAAATTATTCCTATTATTCCCCCTTCTTAGATTTATTTTTAGAATCTTTTGTAACCATATTATTTTCCTCTGATCCACACAGGATGGACTCTCGATAAATGCTTCTCACTTTCCTCTCCACTCCTTCCTATTTCCATGAGCTAATGAGACCCAAATGTCGACTTCATCTCTTAGATCAAAGAGTTTACCATGTACTGCAGAAGACTAAAGTTAAAAACCCCAGCTGACTGTTAGTAAGCCTGATTAGCTCCCACACTGATTGCATGTGCCCTGTGGTAGCTGCCACTGGATGGCGTGACTTTGTTTCTCTCTGAACCAGGGGCTCTTGCAAGTGTTACAATTCTTTCTTTAGTTTTATTTTATGCAGTGCTGCCATGAATCCAACCTTAGTTCTGGTGAATTTGCCCTCATTTTGACACACTTTGCCATTAAATCTATGCTACCCCTTTTCTAGTGGCTTTTATGCTCTCAAAGTTTGTTGAGCTATCCTTCTGGCTGAGTGTCATCAAAATACATTCATGCTGGATGTTCACAATCATGAACATTATCACAGAGTGATTTCACAAAGATCTATATATCTATGAGATAGGACAGAGAAGTATAATAGGAAAATGCTTCTTGAAAAGGACTCCAAGACTGTGCTGGGAATGCTTTGGGAATGATCTCAGGAATGCCTCCGCTTCAGTACTCACTATGTTGTAAAATTCATCCAAAGAAAGGTATCAATCAGAGTACTTGCATGAACGTTAAGGTGATAAGACATCTAAATGGTCTTATTATAAGCTGTTTCTATCAAAGGGTGTTACAATGTGATTCTCAATAAAGACATTGTAGAGAAGCTACAGTTCAGTGCAGGCATTAAGGACTCAGATCATCAGAATTAGGCTGTGGCATGTTTCAAACAATTTGAGAAGGGGTTTAGAGTTCTGTGTTTCCTGAAATTTTTAAATTATGTTTAAATGTGAGCAGGGAGGAAAAAGAAGATAAAGCTCGCATTTATTATTATTATTTTTTTTCTGATAGGACAACACTGAAAATTTGTCAGAAGCATCTGTGCTTTAAATGACACAATAGACTGAAAATTGTCACATGAGGTTTGGAAGTTATTTTCAAAGGTTTATTATACCACAGGGCTCATATTTAGCCACTGTCAAATCGTCACTGACAACTATAATAAAAATCAGCAAAACCTGAAATCTTCCCCTGCCAAAGAAGCAGCTGTTTCTGAACATTAGAAATTTGGGGAAGTTGTTGCTTTATACAGTAAACTATCATCTATTTGAGAAACACACTATTTTTATGTATTGAAACTACTTCACTTGAGAAACACCAAGAGACTGCTATTATTTGACCGTGTATTCAAAGAGTGCACTTATGAAAAATGTGGAATGCCTATGAGCTTTTGTCAATTGGCTCTTGGGCAATTAGTGTATGAAGACCAGAGATGCTGCATTCAAGCAATGCTGCCCAGGACTGCCTGCACAGAACAGTTACCTCTGACTCTGTTGCCTGTGCTGAGGCTGAGCAGCCTAATTTCAAAGCACCTGAGGGAAGAGATGGAGACTTCAGAAAGGGTTGCATTTCCAGGCTGTACCAGCCATATTTTCTATCAGAATGTTTCTGGCAGTGGATTGCCAGCATGCACAGACATGCTGTTTGAACAACAGAGTAAAATTCCTTCCTCTGAAATTACAGCAAGCACATTTGCACTGATGTAATTAAGTTTGTGTCAGCACTTATACTGAATATGTTACTATGTACGACATTTTATATCAGGGCTATAAAAATGAATCCTTAACTAAATTTGGACAGGCAGCTTCTTAGTTGAGTAGTAATTATTTTCCAAATGCACATGAGTTAATATTCCATGGGCTCCTTAGGTCATTATCAAGTTGATATTAACATCTTGAATACAATTTTACTTCTTATCGCCAATCACTTCTTAGATTGAAGACATTTAAAAACACATACATATCAAATAATCATACAACTAGATTACTTATTTCTCAATAATAATTTTAAGGGTAGTATATCATAGAAACAACCCAGTTCAGGTTAGGAATAAAGGCTAATAACCCATATTTTGTTGTAGGCAACTCTCCTTCCATCACCATAAAGTGCTTTTACACTAATATCAACCCACTTAAATAGAAATGTCACTTAACCTGTAAAAAAAAAAAAAAAAAAAACTTTCGGAAAGAAATCTACTCTATCAAAATAAAAGAACAGAGAATGAGGCAGATGGAAAATGTAAAGATCTAGGTCTTCTAGCTATAATACACATTAATTCAATAAAACTAATTTGGACAATACTATCACTATAAAGAAATTCAAAGAAGACATATTTCGTGATGAATTTCACTTAAATCAGGAACTTATTTCAAAAATCTTAAATCTTGAAAACTCTCTCCTTTCATTAAACCCTTCACAGTATGACTTCCTATCTTTTCTTAATTTAACAAAGCTCATGAAGCTCTAACAATATGCCTGATAAATGCATAATTGTTTCACAAGCATTAACTCACCTAACTCTCCTGTGGTAGTTTGAATAGATGGCCCCCAATATATCCGTGTTTTATTAGTTTATAGTTTGCATCTGCAGCCACCTTGCTAGAGGCAATGTGGGCGGATATTAAGGAGTGATGGTGGTTTGAGATTCCATTTTAAAGATATACAAAGTGTGCCTAATGGGAGAGTTCCTGAAGTGTGCTGTGGCTTTTGGCTGTAGCTTTGCTCTGTGTGCTGTGTGCCTGGTTGGCTTTTCTCTCTCTTGCCTGGTCCTGTGAAGAGCAGGCCCCTTCTCCTGCCATTATGGAACTTCCCCTGGATCTGTAAGCTTCAATAAATAATATCCCTTCTTCCATAACTGTGCCTGGTCTGGAAGTTCATCTCAGCAAACCTGAAGCTGTCTGCTACACGTCCTAACAACCCCATGAGGTAGGTACATGTGCTATGTACATTTTACAAATCATGAAATTGATGCATGCAGAGACGAAAAACTTTGGCCAAGTTTTCACAGCCAGGGAACAGAAGTTTTATTTGAGAGCTGTCTCATGCCAGAAACTGCATCCTCTGGCCGTATGAAGGATCTCACTCATTTTGGTTTTTCATGTGACACTACACCTTATACTTATCTTAAGCCTGCCTCAGTGGTGTGTTCTTGGAAGGTTTGAAGTCAAGTCAAAGAATACCGGGAAAGTGGCAGGTGAAGAGGAAAAGGGTGCCCTCACCATTGTACACGTCAACTTGATCTGCCCTGAACACATTTAGCATTCAAAATCCAAAAAGAGGTACTTATGAAAGAAGCACATCTGCTCACTCACATTCATTCTTTGTGTGACATTTTCAATCACTACCAACTTGCCCAACAAGGAGAGGCAGCACAGCCTGGTGCTAATGACCAAGGACTCTAGAACATTTCTCTTGAGTCTAGTTTCTTAGATCTGAATTGCAATCATTATATTTCTATTCCATTTCTTCAATACCAGATAGAAGTGTTTGCTATTTAAATGACACCATGAAAAGAAAGCTAGCTTAACAGCATGGTGATGATTTCTTCTTCCTGAGTACACTAGTTCACATTTCCATGCTTTTTCTCATGGACTGTATGAAATTGGGCATTATGTGATGAACCCAACCCAAGATTCATAAAAGCAAGTATGTCCTATCTTTGTCTGTGCTCCCTTTCCTAACTTTTTTTTTTTAAAGGTGGATGGAGAAGATATAGTTATAATTGAGGACTTCAAGACTTTAAAGAACATTGAAGAAACACTAGAAAACCTTCTGTGTCTTATTTACAATTTAAAGCCTGGAAATGAAATATTTGTTGATGTTGTCAGCCAGAAATAAAAGTTTTTTTTTTTTTTTTTTTTTTTTTTTGAGGTAGGGTCTCATTCTAGCCCATGTGACCTGGAATTGTCAGGGTGGCCAAGAATTTACCACAATCCTCCTACTTTAGCCTCCCCAGTGCTGGGATTAAAGGCATGTGCTACCACACCTGGCTTAAATATTTTTAATACTAAGGCACTGAATTTTGAAGTTCTTAAAATAATTCCCAGTTTTTAGCATACTGACTATTAAAAGAGTATATCTGCCATCTTACCAAACTCATAATTCTTGTAACCTTAATATTTCTAGTCTTAAAATAATTTTATCCCATCTTCATTTTTCTCAAAAAGAGCTTTGGCTAGTTCCATGATCCATAAGCTGTTTTTGTCTAGTAATTACCTTCTCTACATTGAGTCACCTTAATAACTTTTGTAATTACAAACATTAAAATGCATGTATGAGCACAAAAGTTAAATGTTTATGTACAAATTTACATACTACTAGTACAAAATAATAGAAACACTTATAAAATAATTAAAATATATTGAAACTATGTGTCATAAAATTTGACCATTTTATTCTTTGAATGTGTGAGCCATCTGGATGAATGAAATGAAATATGGCTTATGAGGCTCTACCATTAAAACACAGCACAAAATATAAAGCCAGTTTTTACAATAATACCCTACTTTTGGCAAATATTATGCTGCTTAAAACTAGCCAATAAATTTTTACTTTGCTATCCCCTAACAGACTAGTGAAAAATTCTAGGTTTTCATGTCAGCATTTCAAGAGGGGCTCCTTAATGCTTGTAAATTGCTGAAAAGATTAAATTCACACAATAAGTTCTTATAAGAAATGTTGTGGGGCTGGAGAGATGGCTTAGCGGTTAAGGCGTCTGCCTGCTAAGCCTAAGAACCCGGTCCCAATCTCCAGGTCCCACGTTTAGCCAGATGCAAAGTGACGCAAGGGCGCAATGCTGCACTTGACCACAAGGGGGCGTACACATCTGCATTTCGTTCACAGCAGCTGAGAGACTGCTGGCGTGCCCATTCTCTATCTGTCTCCCTGTCCCTCTCTGTCTGTCTCTCTATGTGTCTCTCTCCAAAAAAATAAATAAAATAATAATAATAAAAAAAGAAATGTTGTGTTTGGGTTTTCAAATATGAATTCACTACGTTCCCTTTAAAGGTACCATTATCTGAGCCTTGGCTTATGCTGGGTCAGGCCCAAGGAGAGGAACAGCTTGTGTATTAGCCCTGGCAGATGAGTAGATTGTCCAAATGTCTCAGTTTTTGGCCAAATTCCACATTACATTTACAGTAACCGTATCAAAAAATGTATTACACTGTTTACCATGCACACCTTACTCAAAGATTAAAGGTATGTAACCCAGAACCTATAGGTATAAAATATTCATATATTTTATTGAGAATATATAAGCAAATGGCTTTCATTACATACTTAAAATTGCCTATCAAATGCAGGGTGTGGTGTGGTGTGCACGCCTTTAATCCCAGTACTTGGGAGGCAGAGGTAGGTGGATTGCTGTGATGTGGAGGCCACTCTGGTCAGCCTGGGCCAGAGTGAGACACTACCTTGAAAAAACATTTAAAAAATGCCTATCAAGGAACAAAATCTTTCAAAAATTTGAAAATGATTCAATGAAATATTCTCAGATGTTAATTTGCTTCAAATACACTTAAACTTTTATTTCTTCTAAAATTGTTTATTTTGTTTTTTCAGGATTTTTTTTTTTTTTTGATGCATGACCTGTGCGCAAGGGTAATTCCTATGTGATCCTCAACTTTAATCAACATATACAAACTACTGAACGTGGAGGAAAGAGATATTTCTCATGGTGAGGTCTAACAAGATAACATGAAGTCATAGATAATTAAATCATAAAATCATTGGCTGTGTCCGTGTCTTAAAATTAGACGACCAAAGTAATAAACATCACATGAATATGGAGAACATAAATATTATGTATGTGTCTTGAGAAATAGCTGTGAGATGGCAGGCTTGATCACAAGTCTGCAAACTCAACTTGGATGAAAGGAACAATACTGAAGATTTTGCAAAGCAAGGTCATAATGCATGCATATATTTAATTAGCAAAATAAATTTTCCAGTGTGTTTTAAACAAGTTAATTATGTTCTATGTCAAAGTTTGTGGAGGGAGATTTTCAAGGCCTCTATGAAACTGATAGAAATTTTTAGTATGTAGTTTATATCTATATATGAAAATGTCTTTTCTTAATTGTTGGCAAAATAAAATTAAAACCAAAACATTTACTATTATATATTACATGTATATTATAATATATACATATATATATTATATGTAATTTTGTATTTAAAGATATAACAAATCACTATACTTAGTGGGAAATAGTCAATTAGAGAAGCCTTCTGGAAAGAACTATTTCAAAACTTTTCAGAAGGAAGGGAATATAAACTTGACAGGATATAGAAAAGTGTAAACATACTTGTGTTCATTTTGTATAGCTGATGACTCAATATAGAGGTGGAAATTCCTCATCCTCACCAAATTAGTCCCTCACATTTTCGCGAGGGAAGGGGTTGAGACTCATGCTGGCCTCCTTCCCAGGGTTCAGTGCGTATGTGGAAGTGTTCTGACTGACTTTACTGTTTCACAGACTATTATCAAACAAAATATTCTAAGTTCAAACAAGTTCTGATAGATTAGCAGAAAAAGGATGATGTAAAAATTAGAAGTGAATTCTAACCCAGTGTTGCTGCATAACAAGGGGACTCTAACTTACTAGATTTTACAAAGCAGACGATGCATTTTCATTCTTTCCAAAGTCCAGGACTATTTCCAACACCCAAGGGAGAGACTGAAGGGGTCAGTGAACACGGCAAGTTATTCTTTCCAGTTGTCACAGGAAATGTGACATTTCTCTAAACGATGGTAAGGATGAAATTTCCCTGCATCTTTGTTTTCTTAAAGAGAAATATAATTATAATTCATAAATGAGTAAACGCATTGTAAATATTTTACGTTTTCTGGGACACCTAAAACTTTCTTATGCAGGCATTCTAATTTCAAAGATGGTTTTGCCTGAAATAGATGTGGCACTTAAAACTCTTGAGCATCTAAGCAATTATCATAAACAAAAGGAGTTTGAAGATGGAGTTTTCCAGTGGTTCTCAGCATTAACTAACATCTTGTTGGGAGCAGCCCAGGGCTCTTAAAACCAGAAAAGGCAACATTCTTTTCTAATTCTCTTCTTTAAAGCTACTCAACCTCTACTAGTAATCACATCTAACTTTTTTTGTTGTTTTTTGTTTTGTTTTTCAAGGTAGGGTCTCACTCTGGCCCAGGCTGACCTGGAATTCACTATGTAGTCTCAGGGTGACCTGGAACTCATGGTGATCCTCCTACCTCTGCTTCCCGAGTGCTGGGATTAAAGGCACACACCACCATGCCCGGCTATTCATTACAATTTTATTTTGAAATACGAAGTTGAAGAATGTGCCAGGAAGTCCTGGGTGCCTGTCACTCTATAAAGGATAATGCCCTACATATCAGCATTGAAATATCAAACAGAGGACACTGACTCTGACCCAGGGTTCATTTCACTTTCAGCTGTTTCACACACACCTAGTTGTGTACATGTGTGCACACATGAACACACAGTCTCTATGCATTTTTTATCAAATGTGTAAATATATGTGAGCACAACCAAAAACAAGATCCTAAAACTGTATCACCATATGGTTCCATCTAGCCACCACGTCTTGCCACACATCAGCCCTTTCTGACTTCCACCATTACTGGTACCAAGTTAAATGCTTTCCCATCGCCAGAATTTTGCCGCTGAAAGACATGAAATGTCTCTCATGAAATGCAAATGTCATGTAAACAGAGTCATATTTGTGCACTTACTTGAGATAAATATTTCTTGCTCAACATGTCTCTTGGGCTCCATTTAAGATGCTGCCTGCATCTATAAAGTGTTGTTATTATAGCAGCATCATTGTATTATATAACTCAATGACAATGCTACATTTATTCATTGTTTACTGATTCATTCATTTATTTTTTTAGGTAGTCTTCCTCTACACTGACCTTGAACTCACTATGTAGCTCCATGCTGGACTTGAGCTCACAGTGATTCTCCTACCTCAGTCTCTTAAGTAGCCCAGTGCTACTTTTAAACAATTTGTGTCTTATGTTTTCAAATATATACCACTCCACAATAAAAGTCTCAATTAAATGATATATCCAAATTATTGTGAACTATTTTTATATTCTATTTAAAGACATTTTAGAAGAGAGCTTATATCCATAGCACTTGAAAAAAAAATGCTCCACACAGATGAAGTTATAACTCAGTTACTGAGTTCTGAAAGTGCAATATGTTCTGTGTAGCAGCTTAATTTTTAGATAGAAAAATTGTCCCTATATCCCAGAAGTTCTTATAAATATTTTAGACTTCATTTTAGCATTTAATTTATTTCCATATCAGACTAGGTTGGGTTGTTCAATATAATCAGGGATATGATAGAAAATAGCTTTTCCATAGTTGATTGCTATAATATCATTTTTTTTTGAAGCATGACATGCTGCAAACTGCAGACCAACTTTGCTGTGACAGTATTTTCTGTCAGATACATTCTGAAAATAATTTGATTAAAGTAATTAGTGAGCATCCATTCAATATAATAATATGTAGCAATTTAGAAGGATAAGAAAGGCATATAATTTAATAACACGTGAATATATTCCAGAGCTATTTAGTCATTGACATATCAGGTTGCAAAGGAGTTTTCATAATACGATCCTACTTTTGTAAAATGACACAAACATAATCATACAGGCATAAAACTGAGTAGATTATTGCATAGTAAAATTCCATACTTTAAAAGAGGAAGCATAAGGCTGGAGAGATGGCTTAGCAGTTAAGGCGCCTGCCTGCTAAGCCTAAGAGTGCTGGTTCCAATCTCCAGCGGTTCCAATCTCCAGGTCCCATGTTTAGCCAGATGCAAAGTGAGGCAAGGGCACAATGCCGCACTTGACCACAAGGGGGCGCACACAGCTGGATTTCATTCTCAGCAGCTGAGAGACTGCTGGCGCGTCCATCTCTATCTGTCTCCCTCTCCCTCTCTGTCTGTTTCTCTCTGTGTCTCTCTCAAAAAAAAAATAATAATAATAATAATAAAAGAGGGAGCATAAGGACACATCAATACATCATGAAGAGAGAGCTGTCTACCATGAGATGGGTCTCCTCCACCTCATCCACCCAGACCCAGAAGTCATTATGGGGAAGCGGTGACACGAATATTGCTCTCCCAGCTAGCCTGATAACCAGTTCCAGGAAAATGGTGACAGTGGTCACTCAAGCCTCATAAAAACAGAGATCCAGAGTCTACAGAGAAAGCAACACTCGATCAGATCTCTAGCTTTCTTCCCCACCAAGGCTCATGGAGCATCAGGAAAGAGGGGGGCAAAAGATTGTGAGAGACTCAGGATAGGATTAGCCCCAGACACCGAGTTTCCCCCGTCCCTGCAGAGACTGCCTGAGGCCTCTTGGTGCCCACAGTGAATACCAATAACCCCCCAAAGACCCTCAGCAGAACTGGTATGGGGGAGAGAGGAGGTCTATGTGTGCAACCTTTTACAAAAATTCAATAATTTAAAAAAAAGACATTCTGAGTTGTTCTTTGGTATATTTATTTTGAATGCTTTACAAGGAACTTAATCCAATCCTCTGTATAAGATTACTATTGCCATGGAAGAATAGTGCTTTCCTTTCACACGAGGGTCAATATTCCCATAAAGTAATGCTGCTCTCCTTTCTTATTAGTGGCACCTAATTGAATTTCTTACCATGTTCACTTCATTCATTTTCATTAAAGCAATTCAACTGTCAAAACCCTTTTCATATCTTCATCACCAATAGTAGCAATGGTTGCATAACTGATTAAATACATTGCCTCAAATCAAAACTACAGTAATGGAAGGCTTCCATGTTTCAGTTCTTGTAAATCCACCAAAGTCAGCATTTTTAAAGAAGGTAGGGTTTCTGAGCCCAGTCAGTCACACTTTAGAAATTTCCCCTTCCTTTAAATGTAACGAAGCCACTCTGTAACTGTTCATATATTTATTATTAACCCTGCTTATGTCACCATGACTTTTAGAAATATTCATAACCTTTTATGGATTAATATAGTACATAGCCTTGGGTGGAGTTCTCTAAGTTCCCTCTATTGTCCCTATTGACAACATACAAAGACTGTTAATCCAGTTCACCTGCTGTGCTGTCCTAACTGAACTTCCAACTTCTGATATCACTAACGTTTAATTTTCTTTTGAATTAGAACCTACCTTTTATATATTAAGCATCAGTATTTGTGCTTCAAAGTATCCATTACAGCATTTTTCAATTAAAAATAAAGTGATCATAGAATAATAAAGTCAATCACTAGCATAATTATTTTCTTTTCATATTTTATATCCATTTTCATCCTGTAACCAGAGTTTAACTCAAGGACATACTGTTTGACTTTTGAAAAATAGTTGGGTCATTTAAATTTGTACTAACTACTTCTAGAAAACAAATATGGATCCTACATTGCTGATAACAAAAATACTACTAATAATAGTTAAAACTTACATGTTAAGTACTATATGTTATCGGCTTTTAACTACTTCTTCATTTTCTTCTTTCTTTTTAAAAGATTTTTATTTATTTTCAAGGAGAGAGAGAGCAAAAGGGAGAGATAAAGAGAATGGAGACACCAGGTCCCCTAGCCACTGCATATGAACTCCACATGTACGCATCACTTTGTGTATCCAATATGTGGGTACTAGGGAATCAAAGCCAGGTCATCAGGCTTTGATGTAAGCTCCTTAACCACTGAGCCATCTCTCCAGTCCTTCTTTCGTTTTTAAAACAGGGTCTTACTGTGTAGCCCAGGTTGGCCTCACCTTAAAATGCTCCTCTTTCAACTTCTGAGTGCTGGGATTATAGGCATACCCCACCATGCCTAGCAATAGCTATTTTCACTTCTTTGGTGTTAACACCACTGTTCTGCAGCATGCTTATCAATGTAACTAGTCACACAGTTAGCAGATGGGAAAACTACAACTTGAACCCAGGTGGTCTGGATCTGACTACACAATTGTACAATGGTTATTACAATTTTGAAAAATATGAACTTCATTAAATGTGATATTACCCTAAGCCTTTTGGTCAGTGTTTCCCTGACTTGCAAGGCTACCCCTGGCTGTGCTGATCATTGCAGAACTTCACTAGTTCTTTTGCACCAGAACAGGTAAATCTTTAAATACATTCTGAGTTGAAACTTAGCTCATATTTCTTGTGCTCGCACAAAATTAGCATCATCCTTAATCTGTTTTGTATAAGATATAGATGAGGACCAAACCAATGGATCAGAGATGCTCCTGTGGCCTAGCTGGACTTCATAGGAGCTCACGTCAAAGACCAGTTCTGCGTGCCACAGAGTCAGGTTAACCATTGGGCATTATGAGCCTGGTACCTGCTGCCCTGCTACATCATGCATGCCCCTTGATGTCTAGAATACCACAAAGCGCGATGCATGATTGGAGATTTTGTATGCTGTGCTAAGCTTCGACATCCATGGCCATTTTAGAGGCTAGTGAGGGATTGAGTATGCATCCATAAACTGTCACTCTTTTCTTTTCTAATCCCTATAAGTGGTCTGTTTAGACAAAGAGCGGGGGGAAAGGCTCTTTAAAATATTTACAAGGCTGGACAGATGGCTTAGTGGTTAAGACGCTTGTCTGTGAAACCTAAGGACCTAGCAACGATTCCCCAGAACCCAAATAAGCCAGGTTCATAGGGTGGCACATGAGCCTGGAGTTCATTTGCAGTGGCTAAAGGCCCTGGCATTCCCTTTCTCTCCCTCCCTCTGACTCCCTCCCTCCCTTCCTCTCTCTCTCTATTAAATAAATACATAAATAAATAATATACTAAAAATATTTACACGTCTACACATCAAAGGGGAAAAAACCCTGTCTTATAAACATAGCTTTCTTCGCTGGCATTACTCAGCTTCCTCCAGCCAGCCATTTCCATAATTGCTCTTATCTTGCCCAGGCTGGGAGGGTTAGTAATAACTATCCTTGTCTGTGCAATTGTCCTGAGAGGAAAAATGTACGCAACACCTAAGAGTGGAATTGCCTAATTATTCACCTTGCTGCTACTGCTGGGAAACTAACAACATTAATGCCTTCAAAACATCAATATTGTCACCACTCTGGTTTTAGAATGGAGGAAAACAGGAGAAGCAGGGGTAATCTAACATAGTCACACTGTCTGCCGTTAACTCCTCCACCCTTGTCTGGTCTCTGAAGTGGTCCTATGTGCTCAGGATGCGCCCGTGTATAGTGCTGAAACCCTGCTACTTACCAAAAGTCCAGAGAAGCTCCCAGCAGAGCATCAAGGGTGGTATGAAAAGAACATGTTAGGCCGGGCGTGGTGGTGCATGCCTTTAATCCCAGCACTCGGGAGGCAGAGGTAGGAGGATCGCCATGAGTTCGAGGCCACCCTGAGACTACATAGTGAATTCCAGGTCAGCCTGGGCCAGAGCGAGACCCTATCTCAAAAACCAAAAAATAAATAAATGAATAAATAAATAAAAAATAAATAAAACATGTTTTTATATCTTGTCAAATTTTAGTCTTTGATTATTATCTTACGTGGTAGAAACAATTTGTGCGTATATCAAGTGACTTTTTTTTCCATGGAATCTTTCTACCATGCACCTTCTTTGGTTGAAAGAATGCAATAATAATAAATACCACTGTGACTGTTATGCTGTTATGGAAGTACTGTAAGAAGGTATGGGAATAGAATGCACAGTTAGTCATATATGCGCAAATGTGTGTGTGTACAGACGTGTTTTGTATATACAAAATGTATCTCTAATCGCTTTAATAATAAAATTAACTTGTCTACTTGTAAATGATTTTTTTTGTTTGTTTGTTTTTGTTTTTGTTTTTCAAGGTAGGGTCTCACTCTAGCTCAGGCTGACCTGGAATTCACACTGTAGTCTCAGGGTGGCCTCGAACTCACGGGGATCCTCCTACCTCTGCCTCCAAAGTGCTGGGATTAAAGGCGTGCACCACCACGCCTGACTTACTTTTAAGTGTTTTATCAATTGTTATACTAACATATACATAGTTCATTAGTATATTTTCTGGCACAAAATTATAGTGTATACTTGGTGCTTAGGATTTCAGAAATAACTAATCCTTTAATTTAACTGCCTATTTCTTTTTATTTCAGAGGAGCATAATAGTTTAAATACTTTTTAATTCTGTTTTGCCTCCTTGAGAAGGGGGGAGACCTGGTTGACAATGGACTGGGAACCTGAGGGGACTATTCATGGCTCATTCTTAGCTTCCGCTGAGCACTTCAGTTATTGCAGATGTTTAAGTCAAGGTGGGTTTTAAAGAATAGTATCACTTCTATTAGCTTTTTTAAAAAAAAAATCAGTGGTTGGTATTGAACCCAGGACCTTTCATTTGCTAGGCAAGCTCTCTACCACTGATTTACCTCCTCAGACTTTAGCACTATTTCAAATGACATATGACAGTTTTGCATATTTATGAAATACAATAGGATATATATATATATATATGGCTTTCAGCATTTGTTTGTGCTAAGTCTATTCAAAATCCTCAACATTTGGCTGAATTGCTATCAAATTAAATTATTTTATTCTGCTATAGAGCACTAGAACATTTTTCCTGAACCCAGCTGAACCCTGATACCTAATCCTCTCTCCAACCTTCTCATTGCTGCTTATCCTAAAATGAAAAACTTGTGTTAGTCTCTGAAGAAACTTCTAGAACAAAAAAGTTGATGAATAAGAGTCATCCTTTAAGTCACTTAAAATGTAATGGTGCTTTTGATTTCTGTGTTAAATCCATCATAGTCATGCAAATTGATCCCTCTTGTACTATTATTGTTTCTGAAGTTCTGCTTTAAAAGTTCACTTTTTTCATTAACTGAAATCTTACATTTCTGTCCTTGAAGACTACTTTTTGAAGAGGATCTTTCAGTGATAAGTAGGATCTTATTTTCATGTAACTGCTTTTTGTCCCTTGCATGTTTTTCTCATCCTGGACAGACTACAACTGTGCTATTTCTCGATTCCAAGCACAATTCTCTCCTGAGATTTTCATCAATAAATAAAGAGACATGCTGCTATCACAGCTGCTTGACACCAGCAAACCCCTCATTAGCTTGTGGACTACAAGATGAAGAAATGATGATATTTTAAAATCCTTGTTGAAAGTCTGATCACAAAGCTTTACTCTGCTTTTTAACATGCTAAGTTAAAGAACTGAGTATTCGCCTGCATTTGAAAAGAAAAAAAAAAATCAAGTTGTATCAAAGGAAGCAACAGGGACTCTGGCAGCCTTTGTTACTGCTACTTGTTTTATAGCTGACAGTTGAGGTCATACATATATGAAGTGATAAAAACAAACATAATCAGCTCATATTGCCACCTCTACTTGCCACGCTTCAATCAATAAAAAAATTCTGTTTGATTTCAAAACCTAACCTCTTTTATCTTCTTGCAGTGTGTGTGTGGGGGAGGTGCATGCAAGCACCTGCACACATGCATGTGCATGAGAGAGAGAGAGGGAGAGAGAAGCTGTCATAGATTTTATTTAGCTATAGGAGAAATTTCAAGGCCGTGTCCACGCTGTGGACATTCAATGTACAGGGTCCATGCTATTCTCCCTAGGTCACTGGCCATCTGTGTCCTACAAACACATTGAAACCTCAGAGCCTTCAGGGTACCTGTGATATACTAGCACCAGCTAAAAGCAATCTAAGGGCAGTAGCCTAATGCTTTGATATTTTGTTTATACACATTGAAAAGAATGAAAGTATCTATAAGTTGGCATACTCATTCATACATATTAATCAGATTGTAGGCAAATAAAAGACCGTCAAAATAATTTAATCTATTCTGCTCAGTCTTGTCCCAAGCTAACCAACCTGTTGAGAACTATTTCAAATAGTTCACCCAGAATTCTCCACTTGGCCTCCTATGTCTTCTAAAAGCATCTTCAGGATTTTTCCCATGGTCAAGTAAATCTTTATGTTCATCCTCAACCTCTTGATATCAGTGATGTAATGGGGGAACAGTATAATTCTCCAAAAATAACTATGGCTTCTAAAGATAATTCTGTGATTTTCAATTATAGAGGCACATTTTTTTCTGTTTTTTTTTCACATGTGTATGTGTGCCTGCTGTGTGTGTGTGTGTGTGTGTGTGTGTGTGTGTGTGTGCATACATGTGTGTGGGGGGAGGCTGCATGTGCATGAATATGAATATGGAAGGCAGAAAGAAGTTTCTCTATCATTATCCACCTTGTTAGGTGAGACCGTGTCTCCTGAACCTGGAGCTCAGTTTTGCTAGACTAGCTCGTGAGAGAGGCCCAAGCACTCCCTGTCTCTGCTTCCTCAGCTCTAGGGTTACAGGCATGCGCCACCCAGTTTTTACCTGGGTGCTGGGGTTTCAAACTCAAGTCCTTATGTCTGCATAGCGGTACTTTATTTAATGACCCATCAGCCCAGCTTCTGAGTGAGCACAATTTTTTTTTTAACTTTTTTTGGGGGGCACAATTTTTGTTTGTTTGTTTGTTTTGTTTTGCAAGGTAGGGTCTCACTCTGGTCCAGGCTGACCTGGAATTAACTATGTAGTCTCAGGGTGGCCTTGAACTCTCGGTGATCCTCCTACCTCTGCCTCCTGAATGCTGAGATTAAAGGCGTGTGCCACCACGCCCGGCCTGGGGGGGAGGCACAATTTTTTAACCAGACTTTTTTTTGAGGTTGCCCGGGCTATCCTGGAATATTGAAACACTATCTATGTAGAAAGGGATAACCTGGAATTTCTGCCCTACTTGCTCTATCTTCTAAGTGAGAGGATTACAAGTTTGCACCACCAAGACCCATTTATGCTGTGCTAAAGATCTCCATAGGGCCTTGGGCATAAGAGGCAAGTGTTTTACCAGCTGAGCTACATTCTCAGACCCCAGTGAGTTTTGACATACAGCTTTAGTTAGAACCATCACACCAGCAGCTGAAGGTACCAGCAAAATGGGTCTTTATTATTCTGGATGTCAATAAGAAATGGTGATTTAAAAATTCACCTTAGAGCCGGGCGTGGTGGCACACGCCTTTAATCCCAGCACTCAGGAGGCAGAGGTAGGAGGATCACCATGAGTTCGAGGCCACCCTGAGACTACATAGTGAATTCCAGGTCAGCCTGAGCCAGAGTGAGACCCTACCTCAAAAAAAAAAAAACAAACAAACAAAAAAATTTTTTTTAAATTAAAAATTCACTTTAGGAAAAAAATAATTCCCCTTAGATTATTACTTGTGTGAAAATATTTGCCCCATGTCATTGTACTTTTATTGTGAAGAGCTTTCTTAAGCATGTGATGGGTTGTCAGTATTTACATTAAGAAAGTGTCATAACATAGGAATATCTCCATAGAACAAAGGCCTGTCTTTGTCCATGGAGCCACAGGGAGCCCAGCAGGGCCTCCATCCCCTCAGGTGCCTGCAGGAGGCATGGCTGACTGCTACACTGCAGGAACAAAGAGGCCAAAGTGGCCAGAGCTGTAAACTCCGTTCTTTTCTGTGCTCCTTGGGAAACAGTTCACAGAGTTTCCAATTAGGACCTGGCATCAGGATGCACTCTTTCTCACAGAAATATGCTGGGAGGGCAACTTTATTGTGTAGGAGTTGGATGAAGTAAAATCACATTCCTTCTAGTTAGACCTATGTTTGGAGAGATTGAATCTGAAGGTTCATACGTTCATCTTTGGCTCAGGTTTCGTTATAGTGACTGCAGTCCAATGATTTCTGCAAAGATGTTTGGAGAAGCTAGTAGTTTAGAGATCATATTGTGAAACAAACCAGACTGGCTTCCATTTAGCGCCTTGCCAGAGAAATATATTTTTGAATCTTTCCCCTAAATGAAATTTGCATTTGAGGATGTTAAAGGATTATGGTGTATACAGGAAATTCAACAAATTTAAGGAAGTGAATGTGTATCCAATATTTCTTCCCTTCCTCCTTCTCTCTCTCTTTCTTTCTCTTTCCCTCACTTTCTCCCTCTCACCTCTGACATAAACAGGTGAATAATTAGTATATTAGTGTCTTTATTTAAATTTCCCACTGGAAGCAAAATTCTTAATGTAATTTTACAAAAGATTTATCCGCGAATTCTTTCCAAAGTAGCAAGAGAGTAGGCAATCATGATTTTTCTAATTATAATTTATGATATCACTTTGAGCTACGTGAACCAGCACATTAACTTACTGAATGACACAAATGCTACACTTTCTCCTTTCCTAAGGAAGAGACGCATTCTCCCAGAGAGACCACATTTGAGACAATTTGTTCTGCTAGTCTGAACAACCTCATAAAACAAAAGTGGAAAATCCACCCTAGAAAACGAGACACTGCAATTCTGTAACGTTATTACTATTTATAGACAGAGTTTTCTATCATACCTGCAGCTGTTGATCATGATTCACAATGTCTGCAGTGGGAAAGTCGATGAGGAGAGAATTCACTAACCAGCAATATATTGTTCAACTTAGTTAATAATCCCTTTATTTTTCATATTTACTCCTCCCTACTTTATGAATGACAATCTGGTTATTACCTATTTTTATAACTATTTTGATTTAGCAGTGGAAATATACATCATAAACAACATACACAGGAGATTTCTTGGCATGATTCGTACCTTTAAGGGTATGCTATGGCACATGCTGCTTGCTTAGACTTATTTAGAGGGAATCTAGTCATACTCTTAATATTATCTATACTACCTGCCTGAAAATGTAGGATTATTTTTGCTTTAATTCTTTTCTCTGCTGCCTACAGTTATAATGATTCTATCTCATTCATTTTCAACTATGAGGTAGAGTGTTGGAAGCTATCTTGACCTGAAATAGTGAAAATAAAACTATAATTGTGCAATGGAAATTTTCTGAGGATAAGATAAAGAAATCCTTGTTTTGGCAAGAATTGTGACAAGTCTGAAGATAGCTATACACAATTCATAGAGTATATTTCATTAATTGGTCTAGAATTTATTTTTTTCTCATAGAAATGGTTTAGAGGAAACCAAATGATAGTGCTCCAGATTCCTACAAAAACTTTGATATACTGAATGCTTTTGACATTAATGCTAGCGAGTGGGAAGTATAACCTGAGATTGTTAAAAGGTGAGTACCCCATGAGAGTATGTTTATATACTGTGTGAATCGTGTATAGATAACTATCTGTAGACTCTGTGAATTGCGAATATACTCTATGGATTGTGTACAGATATCTGCAGACAGACCAAACAGCTTCAATATCTTAATAACAGAACCAAATGAAGCCAGGTGTGGTGGTGAATGATTTGACCCCCAGCACTCAAAAGAGTCAGAGGTAGGAGGATCACTGTGAGGTCAGGGCTAGTTTGAGGCTACGTGGTGAGTCCAGCTCCACCTAGACTGGAGTGAGAACCTGCCTTGAAAGAAATACGCAACAAAGTGAATGCATTATATATGTTATATTATATATATATATATATTAGCAGATCACACTTTGTTTTGCTTGGTTTACCCCCACTTTCAGAACCCTCCAGTCAACAGTGTGAACACGAGTTAGAGAAAGTGAACAATGAAAAGGACACAGGCCAAAAGATCAAACACAACATCAATGGGGAAAAGAATGAAAGGTCCCCGTGAAGGCAGCCCAGAAAATGGCAGGCAGCATCTCCTGAAGCCCTAGAGGATAGGTGCACAGGAAGACACTGCAGGGCCTGAAGAGTCTAAGTCACAAGGCAGGGGAAGAGCTAAGAAGCCTATTGTCAGACCTCCTGACAACGGAATTAAAGTCATAATTGAGTTCTGAGGGTCAAAGCTTGAAAACTTGATATCTCTTTGTCTGAAATAAAAAAGTCAAAGATAACTTTCAATCTCCCTCAAGCTTTACAGAGGGAACAACAACAAGTTAAATTGGTCTAACCTTTCCTTACCAGCCTAAGGTAGACAATATAAACTGCTAACACCAACACTCACCCAGCTCTATGGCTTATGTCTATGGTCACGAATGTGTGTTCTGTCATAATTGAACTCTAGCCGAGTCCATGCTGAAACGGTTCAAATATTTCCAGGCGAGGAAGTGTTCTTCCATTGTCGTGTAAGTCAATATGAAATCCTACGTTAACTGGCATTTCCTTCCACTGAGTGTCTGGGACTTTCTTGCTCTCTGAGTGACTCTTGACTCACTGTTGCAGTTATACTTACAATTCTCTTCTGAGAATCACAGAGATTCCAGTTCTGACACACACGTTACATCACAATGCTGATTAACTGTGTGTTTCAGACTTGTTGATGGGATAAAAGCACAGGTGCATGTTTCAATTGGCATCATCATAAAATTAACAACAATAGATATATCGACAGTTTGTTTTATCAATAGCTTCTGTTTTGTGTTGTTGTTACCTCAGAGCAGAAAGTTGCTCAATATCTTCCGCATGTGAAACAAGGCTTTTTAAATCTTAGCAGCAGTGATTAGCTATTACTGCCAAAAACGTTATCAATATCAGTGTTTAGAAAAAAAATACATTTTAATAATATTTTATTATTTATTTATTTGAGAAAGAGAAGCAGAGAGAGAAAGAATGGGCATGCCAGTGCCTCCAGCCACTGCAAAAACCTCCAGATGCATGTACCATTTGTGCATCTGGCTTATGTGGGTCCTGGAGAGTCAAACTGAGGTCCTTTGGCTTTGCAGGCAAATGCCTTAACTGCTGAGCCATCTCTTCAGTCCCAACAACACATTCTTAACCTGAGAAAGTATTAAAGTTAATACTCTATGAATATTTCTGAAAACTTATTTTTACTCAGCTTCAAATGTCTCATTATATGTCATGGAGTTTTGTACCCAATGATCACTGAAGTGAAGTAACACCGCACACAGGAGGTAAGGCGTCGACAAACAGCTTCCAACAACCAGCTGTTAACTTCATGTTAACATGAACCATTTGTAACCACAAATGCTGAGGCTACGAAGTTCACCTTCTTAGAGCAATGCTGAAAATTTAAGAAATGATAATACAATATAATTATGTAAGTTTTTACCTTGAAGGGAAATAAGCAATCATGGCTCATTCTTATTGTTTTTATTTCTTATTTCCTTCAAGACAAAGCATTCATTTAAATTATAAAATGTGTCTGTGTATTTATATGTACAATGCATACAAGAAAAAAGTCTAGGAGATACAAAATTCTTCTTTATAACTCGCATGGAAATACTGTTTAAGTTATGGCCTTCTAACGTGCTTGTCTCCATGAGCTCAGAAACATGAGACCATTGACTATACTGCTGCTCTGTTCCCCGGGAACAGTGAGAACACCAACCTTTAGAGGGTGTCTCAAAAATGAAAAGTGTTAAAAGAATTGATATTTCAGTTGTGCTTGTAAATGAACTTTTCTGGATATGTCTTGTCATTTGGTTGGGTTCCTATCTTTGGCCCACGTATGTGCATATGATTATGTGCGCTTCATATATGTGAATAAATCTTGGCATTTGGATTATTTTTGGCTAACTGGTAAGTGTGAAATTAGACACACTCAGAGGCCAAAAATATCCAAATGGCAATTGTGGTCTGTCTGTCAGAGAAAATCTTGATTGGTTATAAGAAAACTACTGTGCTGGGCGTGGTGGCGCATGCCTTTAATCCCAGCACTCGGGAGGCAGAGGTAGGAAGATCTCCGTGAGTTCGAGGCCACCCCGAGACTACATAGTGAATTCCAGGTCAGGGTGGGCTAGAGTGAGACTCTACCTTTAAAAAACAAAACAAACAAACAAACAAACAAAAAACAAACAAAAGCTACTCTTGGTCCTAGATAGTATAAGCACTTTTACTTCTGGTCCTGTGACAAGTAAAACACTAAACTCTGTGCAGGACATCGTGATTTGAAATTTATGAAGCACAACGTAAACTATCTTGCTCCTGCCAAATAAAAATATTACCTATGAGTTAAGTGCTAATAGCAATGCTGTGGGAAGAGCAGACACGTGTTGGCAGAGTTGCGCACATGTAAGTACAACGGTGGCTATGAGAACCCAGATACACTGAGCAATAACTAGACAAGTGAATTGCACACACATTTCATTACTAATACGTCATTTGGCATTGAGTACTGATGAAGAACTCTGTCCTTCAATCTTGTTATCTGTTAAATGTGAATGATCATAGGTGCATGTGTGAAAATGCTGTAAAAATGGATGTAATGTGTACACAAGTGCCATTAAAATATATTTCCATTTCCTATGAAACCAAAAAGTCAATTGTTTTTGTATCAATGTCAGAAAAAATACTAATGTTGGCCAGATGGGCCAAATGACCAAACGGGTGCAATAGTGGCATGTCTGGTCTGTGGGAAAGAACCTGCCTTCTAATTGGACTGGAGGCCCACTTTAAGGGAGGGAATACATGCCTGGTACTGAAAACCTAATCAAAAGCCTATGGCAGGGGAGGTCATGTGCCTTAGGGGTATAAAGCCTGCTCTTGTCTGGCTAAATGTATATATTATTCCCGCCAAGCTGCCCTGAAAGCACTACACTTAATGTTCATATTCACATATTAATGCTACTCTCACTTCTGGTTAGAGAAGCTTCTCTTTTCAGATGGTGATGACCACTGGGATGACCCAAAAGGCAACATAGTGCTGAGAAGAAGGGATGGAGGAGTGCTCAGCACTAAAACATCTCTGTCACACGTCTAGGGCTCAGGGTCCATTGTGGAAGATGTGGCAGAAAGAATGTAAGAGCCAAAGGAAGGGTACGACTCCTTACAATGCAACTGTCCAGACAGAAATTGGCATCGATATCCATGACCTTGCAGTGCCTAGCAATACCTTCACAAGACCCTCATAATAGGAGAAAAAGATAAGGACATCAAAATAAAAGAGAGGCTAATGGAGAGAGAGAGAGAGAGAGAGAGAATATGATGGAGAGCAGAGTGGTGAAGGGGAAAATGGGGGAGGGGAGGGAAATATTATGGTTTATTGTATGTAAGTATAGAAGTTGTCCATAATTTTTTTAAACACTAATGATTAAATAAAAGACTACAAAAAAACAGCCATGGCTCAGTTAATTTTAAAGTATTTTTAAAATTTTGGACATTTGGGTTAATTTTAATTCTTTTTAAAAAAATCAAAAAGGACCACTAACACATAATGTGTGGAATATATTGCCAATTTACATATTACACACACAACACACAGCTATACACACACACATGCACACACACACACACATAATTTCAGATAGCTAACCACTGTCCACAAAGAAACATGTAAATTTATGATCACATCATTTGTTATAATATATGCACACAGTTTAACTTCTGTAGCATCTAGATACATGCAAAAACATGAATGAGGGCTAGAGAGATGGCTTAGCAGTTAAGGCGCTTGCGTGCAAAGCCTAAGAACTCATGTTCAAATCTCCAGGTCCCACGTAGTCAAATGCACAGTGACGTGAGCATGCAATGTTGCATATGCCCAACATTGCACTGAAAATATACTTTTATAGTAAAATAATTTTGTATTAAATTGATCTATACGGAACAGTTAGTTATATTACAATTGAATTATATCCAAAAATTTGTTTAAAAAGTTTATGGGTTTGGAGAGATGGTTCAGCAGTTAAAGGTGCTTGCTTGCAAAGCCTGACAGCCCATGTTCAATTCCCCAATACCCATGTGGATGTACTTAGTGGTGCATATGTCTGGAGTTCATTTTCAGTAGCAGGAAGCCATGATGTCCCACACTCACTCTCTCTGTCTGCCTCTGTCTCTCTCTTCCTCAAAAAATAAATATTAAAAAAAAAAACAAGAAACAATTTTTCACTATTGCTTAAAGAAACTGCTAAAAAATGTGATAATTCATATAAACCTATCTATAATACAATAAATGACCGTCAAACCACATATATATATAAAAACATATATACATACTTTTTTTCCAATTATACCAGTGAAAATCAGTATTAGCATAGGTTCTTAAATTAATATTCATTACCAGATAGGCCAATATTAAATTATACAGTTCTGGGTATTTTTACTCTTTCTGATGTGAGAATATGTCAGAAGGCAATGAGGTGTCAGAAGCCACTTTTACGTGCTAGTCAGTTAAAGTTCTCCTGACTTAATTTCAACCCGTTACTCCTTATCATTTCTCTTTGGCCAGCCTTATTCCATTGTGTGCTCAGTGGTCATCTCTTCTACTTGAAGCTGAGCAGGAGCACCTTGTGGTCTCTGCGGTCACCACCACACCACAGCGCAAAGCTACCTGGGTCTCCCAGTAAGCTGACATCCTGGTGTCTCAGATCCGTCTAAAGTCATGTCTGGAACGTGTTCTTGGTTTAGCCTTGTTCTGGGTTTCCAGTCACTTGTTTAAATGTTACAACAAATCAATGTGTACCAAAGCATATATAGTCGATATGTGATAAGTTACATATACATTTTAGATGGGATATTTTGTTCTGAATCCAATGCACCTGGTGTATGTGTACTCCAGAAACCTCGGAACTGCTCACTTTAGATCCATATGAAATCTTTGAATCTGTATCTTTGTGTAAATTAGGTTAAACATAGCTTCTCACCTAACACTCTTTTCCTAAAGAAACCCCATAGAATAAATTTAGAAAAAATAGACTAGAGGCTAAAATTCACCAGGAACATACTGAAAAAAAAAAAAAACAAATTTAATCATAGTGTTTCATTTCAGGAGTGATAAGACTGTGTTCACCAAAGCTATTACATTTTATCTCCCAAATATTAAAAAAAAAATCCTGACTTTGGAGCAGATACAAACACACACACACACACACATACACACACACACACACACACACACACACAGAGAGAGAGAGAGGGAGGGAGATACACGTATACACTTTCAGTTTGGGGTCTGAGCTAAGTTTCAGGACAAATATACATATATATACATATATATATACATATATATATATACATATATATATATATATATATGTGTGTGTGTGTGTGTGTTATATAATATATATAATATGCTATATAATATTATATATTTACATATATACAGATATGTAGATATATCAATATAAAATAAGATAGTATATACTACATAAATGCATGTATTTAGTATAGTATATAGTCTATATAAAAAGATTCACATATGAATCCACTAAGAATATTTGCAAAGTATCATTAAATTGTTGAGAAATTTCTTATATTTACATACCTTGTCAAAAAATGCATAAATAAAAATCTGGCAGTACAGAGGGCTGTAGAGATGGTTCAGCAGTTAAAGGTACATGCTTGCAAAGTCTGACAGCCTGGGTTTGATTACCCACTGCCCACGTAAAGCCTGTTACACAAGGTGACACATGCATCTGGAGTTCATTTGTAGTGACAGGAGGCTCTGGTATGCCCATTCCCCCCCATTCTTTCTCTTTCTCTCCCTCCCTATCTCTCTCAAATAAATAAATACATAAATAAAATATTTTTGTAAAAATGAGCTGATCATGGTGATGCAAAGTCTTTAATCTCAGTACTCAGGAGGCAGAGGTAGGAGGATTACTGTGAGTTTGAGGCTAGCCTGAGACTACACAGTGAATTCCAGGTCAGCCTTGGTTAGAAGCAAGACTCTACCATGAAAACAAAATGGCATTATAATTTCACTTTTGCCCCGAGAAACATGGAATCACAGTTGTTACATATCTTGCTCAAGCATTCATACGTGGCATGAACACAATTTGGATTTAAATGAGGTACATTTTAGACTTCAAAACTTTCTTGTTCTTCACGGCTATACGTTATCTTCAAAAAATATTCTGATTTTTGCAGAATGACAGCTCAAGAAACTACATGGTCAGCTTTTGTTCTTGTAATGACCACCTCAATCTAAAATCCACCGCACCAGCCATAATATTGAGTAGTAACTCACAATAATATCCCTAACCAGGTCCCTAGGTTCACAGCCATTCCAAATCTCCTGGGGAATCACTCAACCCAAGTAAGAAGCTCACTTGCAGCCCAAGGTGGAGTGCAGATACATCCTTCTCCCGTTTATCTAGAGTCAGCCTTGTAGGAATCAGTGAGGAAGAGGAGGAGAGCTGACCTTCTTCCTGCGGCCCATACAGAGGACTCATGGCCAGCATTATTGTGAAGTGTGAAGAACGAGTAAAGATACGAACCTTCCACCTCATCCACGAACACACAGAGTACCGTGTCGCCCTTGCCCTCCTGTCAGTTCATTGATTGTCCAAGATGACTTCGAAACCAAGAAATGCAATGCCAGTCCTTTCATTACGGAGTCATCTCCAGTCCTTACAAATCTTTTGCATGGAGTATCCCTTTCTATCTTTGAGAAGAGACTAATATTTCTTTATTATGTTACATTCACTAAAACTCCGTCTGCCCAGGGCCCTCATCATCTTGACTTAGGTGGTAGTGGAAGGGTTTATTTTTTAGTTTTTCCTCCTGGCTATCAGCCTGGAAGGGCTGTGTCTCCTTCTCCTTGCAGAGACTCTCAAGAAATCTCAATCTCCAACACTACTGTGCTCTTAGTTTGGGGGCTGAGCTCTATTATAGGACAAGAAAATATTCATCCCACATTCAGTATACTTCACTACAACAAAAAATATTTTTAAAAAGTTATAATCTGGCTGGAGAGATGGCTTAGCGGTTAAGGCGCCTGCCTCCTAAGCCTAAGAACGCTGGTTCCAATCTCCAGCGGTTCCAATCTCCAGGTCCCACATTTATCCAGATGCAAAGTGACGCAAGGGCGCAATGCTGCACTTGCCCACAAGGGGGCAGACACATCTGGATTTCGTTCACAGCAGCTGAGAGGCTGCTGGCGCACCCATCTCTATCTGTCTCCCTCTCCCTCTCTGTCTGTCTCTCTCTGTGTCTCTCTCCAAAAATAAAATAAAAAATAATAAAAAATTTTAAAAAGTTATAATCCGCATTCTTTAAAAGAGAACCTAATAGAGTCTTCCAAAGAAAGATGCTAACATGAGCTGGGGAGATGGCTCAGCGGATGAAGTGCTTGCCAAGCAAGTCAGAGTACTGGAGTTCAGCATTCCCCAGAACCCACAAAATAAAAAATTTTTTAAAATGCCTGAAGCTGTGGTGGGCTTCAGTAATTCCAGTATTTTGACAGCAAGATAGGGGTGGAGACCTCAGAATTTCCTGGAAGCTCTTGTTGAGCACAGACAAAGAACAGCAGAGGAAGATTAAGAAAAACCCTGCCTCAAATGAGGTAGAACAGAGAGAACGGACTGGAATGCAGTCCTCTAACTTCACACTCACACTATGACACACAGGCGCATACATGAACACAATATTTTTTTGTTTATTTTTCAAGGTAGGGTCTCGCTCTAACTCAGGCTAACCGAGAATTCACTATGTAGTCTCAGGGTGGCCTCGAACTCACTGCGATCCTCCTGCCTCTGCCTCCCAAGTGCTGGGACTAAAGCCATGCCCCATGATGCCTGGCGAACACAAATGTTTTTAAAAGGAAAGGCAATATATGCTAACATTTATTTGTTCGTTGAACCACTCAGGTTTTGTTATTCAGTTTAAGAAGTTATAAACAGTGAACATATTTTATGCGCCAAATTCTTTTATTATGCAGACTAAAAATATGTAATTTCTATTGAGAATTTTGCTGCACATATGACTGACTTCTTATTTCTTTATCCCAAATGCGATGGTTTGATTCAAAATATGTGCAAATACATAGCCACACTCCAAATGGGAACAAGATTATGCTTTTGAGGTACTGCAAACACTGAAAGGGCAGGTACTCTAAGTGTGCCTGTGGTCTTTACCATGGAGTACTCCACTTCATTAAGGCTACTCTTGACACAAAGAGCCTAATAAAGTGAGAGGCCTTCACGCATCTGGGGTTGAAAGGGGACGTTAACTTAGATCTCCAGTAATCACTGGGGATTCAGTATCTCCACATGTACCACAATTGAAGTGTTTTAGACACAATGATAATAATGATCACTTACCTGAAACTTCAGCGCTAGGTCTTTTAAGGCCTTTGGTCCTCCAATCTAGCTTTATTTATACAGTCCTCATACAAATAAATTAGGATTTAGACACTAAGAAATTCAAGACTGTCAAAGTAGACAACAATTCAAATGTATTCACTAAAAATAATTTTTTTTTTCAGGTAAAAGGCTGACCTGGAATCCTCCTACCTTTGCCTCCCGAACCACCACGCCCGGCTCAAAATAATTTTTAACCATCTAGATTATTGTGTCAATAATACATACTTAAGTAAAAACAAAAAAACAACAAAATAACTATTGCACTTGGGAAATTCTCTTCAGTTTTGTCATAACTTAATCCTTGTATTCTCATCATTGAAATGTGTATAACTAAGACTTATGTCAACAAAAACATGTCCAACATTTAACAAATATTTGATTTATTCTCACAGAAAGGTATTTAACATTTGGTGTTTCCAAATTGTTTGTTTGTTCCAATAAAGTTAATGACATGAAACATAATAAAAAATTAAATATGACTTGTACTTAAAATCTTGGCAGCAATTAACACTTTTCTACAATTACATATTATTATTGCTATATACTAGCAATAATGATGAACAATTATGCTGCCATAGTTTATGTAGTTTATGTACTAATAGTATGATACTGAATGAATGGTATTATTAATTCTCTTTAACTTTCAACTCTCTAATATCCCTTTTACTATGCAAAAAAATTGTAATTCTATGTGTGAATATTATCATTTGCAGGTAAATAATGAGCATCTGAAAAGAATACAGTTCCAGGTAGTCCTAGGCAATAAGATTCAGTCATGAGTGTCTTTGAACTAAATAATAAATTCTTCTGCTTAATTTTTAAATAATAAACTTCTACTGTCTTCAGTGTGTGTGTGTGTGTGTGTGTGTGTGTGTGTGCTTCTAGGGAGCAAAACTAGAGCTTGACACAAAAAGAGAACTTTCACCGAGCTACAACTCCATCTCCCTCAATCTAAAAATCCACTGCACCAGCCATAACATTGAGTAAAATACAAAATATCCCCTCCACTCCCTCATCCAAATCTCCTGGGAATCACAACAGAGTACCGCCCAAGGTGGAGTGCCTCCTTCTCCCTCCTGTCAGTTGTAGGAATCATTGATTGTCCAAGATGACTTGGCCAAACCAAGAAATGCAATGCCAGTCCTTTCATTGATTGTCCAAGAGTCATCTCCAGTCCTTTTCACAAATCTTTTCTTTTGCATGGAGTATCCCTTTCTATCTTGAGAAGAGACTAATATTTCTTTATTATGTTACATTCACTAAAACTCCGTCTGCCCAGGGCCCTCATCATCTTGACTTAGGTGGTAGTGGATGGGTTTATTTTTAGTTTTTCCTCCTGGCTATCAGCCTGAAGGGCTGTGTCTCCTTCTCCTGCAGAGACTCTCAAGAAATCTCAATCTCCAACACTACTGTGCTCTTAGTTTGGGGGCTGAGCTCTATTATAGGACAAGAAAATATTCATCCCACATTCAGTATACTTCACTACAACAAAAATATTTTTAAAAGTTATAATCTGGCTGGAGAGATGGCTTAGCGGTTAAGGCGCCTGCCTCCTAAGCCCTAAGAACGCTGGTTCCAATCTCCAGCGGTTCCAATCTCAGGTCCCACATTTATCCAGATGCAAAGTGACGCAAAGGGCGCAATGCTGCACTTGCCCACAAGGGGGCAGACACATCTGGATTTCGTTCACAGCAGCTGAGAGGCTGCTGGCGCACCCATCTCTATCTGTCTCCCCTCTCCTCTCTGTCTGTCTCTCTCTGTGTCTCTGTCCAAAATAAAATAAAAAAAATAATAAAAAATTTTTAAAAAGTTATAATCCGCATTCTTTAAAAGAGAACCTAATAGAGTCTTCCAAAGAAAGATGCTAACATGAGCTGGGGAGATGGCTCAGCGGATGAAGTGCTTGCCAAGCAAGTCAGAGTACTGGAGTTCAGCATTCCCCAGAACCCACAAAATAAAAAATTTTTTTTAAATGCCTGAAGCTGTGGTGGGCTTCAGTAATTCCAGTATTTTGACAGCAAGATAGGGGTGGAGACCTCAGAATTTCCTGGAAGCTCTTGTTGAGCACAGAGAAAGAACAGCAGAGGAAGATTAAGAAAAACCCTGCCTCAAATGAGGTAGAACAGAGAGAACGGACTGGAATGCAGTCCTCTAACTTCACACTCACACTACGACACACAGGCGCATACATGAACACAATATTTTTTTGTTTATTTTTCAAGGTAGGGTCTCGCTCTAACTCAGGCTAACCGAGAATTTACTATGTAGTCTCAGGGTGGCCTCGAACTCACTGCGATCCTCCTGCCCCTGCCTCCCAAGTGCTGGGATTAAAGCCATGCCCCATGATGCCCGGCGAACACAAATGTTTTTAAAAGGAAAGGCAATATATGCTAACATTTATTTGTTCATTGAACCACTCAGGTTTTGTTATTCAGTTTAAGAAGTTATACACAGTGAACATATTTTATGCGCCAAACTCTTTTATTATGCAGACTAAAAATATGTAATTTCTATTGAGAATTTTGCTGCACATATGACTGACTTCTTATTTCTTTATCCCAAATGCGATGGTTTGATTCAAAATATGTGCAAATACATAGCCACACTCCAAATGGGAACAAGATTATGCTTTTGAGGTACTGCAAACACTGAAAGGGCAGGTACTCTAAGTGTGCCTGTGGTCTTTACCATGGAGTACTCCACTTCATTAAGGCTACTCTGACACAAAGAGCCTAATAAAGTGAGAGGCCTTCACGCATCTGGGGGTTGAAAGGGGGTTAACTTAGATCTCCAGTAATCACTGGGGATTCAGTATCTCCACATGTACCACAATTGAAGTGTTTTAGACACAATGATAATAATGATCACTTACCTGAAACTTCAGCGCTAGGTCTTTTAAGGCCTTTGGTCCTCCAATCTAGCTTTATTTATACAGTCCTCATTAAATTATAAGACACTAAGAAATTCAAGACTGTCAAAGTAGACAACAATTCAAATGTATTCACTAAAAATAATTTTTTTTTTCAGGTAGGGTCTCACTCAAGGCTGACCTGGAATTCACTCTGTAGTCTCAGAGTGGCCCTTGAACCTCTGGCGATCCTCCTAAATGTATTAATTAAAACGCCTAAAATAATTTTTAACCATCTAGATTATTGTGTCAATAATACATACTTAAGTAAAAACAAAAAAAACAACAAAATAACTATTGCACTTGGGAAATTCTCTTCAGTTTTGTCATAACTTAATCCTTGTATTCTCATCATTGAAATGTGTATAACTAAGACTTATGTCAACAAAAACATGTCCAACATTTAACAAATATTTGATTTATTCTCACAGAAAGGTATTTAACATTTGGTGTTTCCAAATTGTTTGTTTGTTCCAATAAAGTTAATGACATGAAACATAATAAAAATTAAATATGACTTGTACTTAAAATCTTGGCAGCAATTAACACTTTTCTACAATTACATATTATTATTACAGTATACTAGCAATAATGATGAACAATTATGCTGCCATAGTTTATGTAGTTTATGTACTAATAGTATGATACTGAATGAATGGTATTATTAATTCTCTTTAACTTTCAACTCTCTAATATCCCTTTTACTATGCAAAAAAATTGTAATTCTATGTGTGAATATTATCATTTGCAGGTAAATAATGAGCATCTGAAAAGAATACAGTTCCAGGTAGTCCTAGGCAATAAGATTCAGTCATGAGTGTCTTTGAACTAAATAATAAATTCTTCTGCTTAATTTTTAAATAATAAACTTCTACTGTCTTCAGTGTGTGTGTGTGTGTGTGTGTGTGTGTGTTCTAGGGAGCAAAACTAGAGCTTGACACAAAAAGAGAACTTTCACCGAGCTACAACTCCATCTCTGGGGCTGATTTTTTTTTTGTTGTTGTTGTTGTTGTTGTTGTTTGGAGAGAGACAGAGAGAGAGGGAGAGGGAGACAGATAGAGATGGACACGCCAGCAGTCTCAGCTGCTGCGAACGAAATCCAGATGTGTGTGCCCCCTTGTGGTCAAGTGTGGCATTGTGCCCTTGCATCACTTTGCATCTGGCTAAACGTAGGTCCTGGAGATTGGAACTGAGTTCTTAGGCTTAGCAGGCAGGTGCCTTAACCGTTAAGCCATCTCTCCAGCCCTGCTAAATAGTTTTTTTTAAAGACCTTGTAAATAATCAATTAATCGCCACCTGTGAGATTATAAAAAACTTGCATTGAAATATCTTATGTGCTTATTTTAAGATAAATTGGGAATGAAAGATATACTTAGCACATAAGAAATAAAGCGGGAAGCAGAGATATTCAGCAGTAGAGCATATGCCAAGTATGCACAAGAATGTGAGTTCAATTCTTAGCACTGCTGTACACATGAGAAAAATAAAACAGAAATTTAAAGTCCCCAAATCATTATCATTACTTTTAGATAATGGAGATCTATAGCTAGCCTTCATAATACTCAAAGATTGTCATATAAATGCATATGATTCAGATACTTTAACAAGGTCAGAATAATGAATTGTAGCTAGGAATTCTCAAACATCAAAATTAATGCATGGTTAACTAAAATTCTATTAAAAAGAAAACATTTCCCTAAACATTGTTAATATAAAATATTTATAATAAATAGATTTTATTTATTTATTGGCCTGTGTGTGCATACACATGCATATGTATGTATGTGCCAGGGTCTCTTGCTATTGCAGATGAATGCCCATCTGGCTTTACATAAGGTAGCTGGGGAACTGAGCCAGGTCAGACAAGCTTTGCCAGTAATCTTTTCTTAACATTTTATTTATGTACAAGCAGTGAAATACAGAGAAAGAGAGACAGAGAGAATGGGCATGCCAGGGCCTCCAGCCACTGCAAATGAACTCCAGATGCATCCACCACTTTGTGCACTATGTAGGTACTGAGGAATCGAACCAGGGTTGTTAGGTTTTGCAGGTGAGTACCTTAACCACTGAACCATTCCTCCATCCCACAAGCAATCTTTTGATAAGCCTTTAACCACTAAGCCATTTCCTTAGGCCCCATAAAGGATTTTTTATAATAAAATTTGGACTTAGGAAATTAATTTGAAAAATAATTATAGTGGCTACAAGAATCAGGTAGTATTTATTTGGTAGAAAACTGAGGAAAGTCAGTTTTACTCCATATGTAAAATATACACATGTCTGAATTCGTCATAAGAACATCTACAAACTTTTACTGAAATGGGTCAATGGGTTCAGAGAAGTATGCACACACACATGAAACCTCCCAACATCATGTTGTACTTATATTATTTTTAATATTGTTTTCAGAAGCCTAAATTTAATAGTACATTGGAAATCAGAATGTAAAATGAAACAATTAATTATTTATATTTTAAAAGAAAATATTCATAGCACTGGAAATATGATTTACCTCTACATATACATTCGAGTAATCTGAATTATAAAATTTTTAGTATGTATACTGGGAGATAACAAAATTATCATATGCCTATGAGTAGCATTTAATCACAAAGTAAATATGATTATGTACTCATAAATATTAATTTCATGTGTACTACAATCTGTAGAACCTTTTATATTCTGAATTTCTCATAAAATGTAATATTATCTACTAATATCATGTGAAAATGTCAGCATAGTATAGTTTAAGGTTTAGAAATAACTAAAACTGTCAGTATAGTAAATTCTTCTGCAATCAAAATCATGAAGTATTGCATATATATATATATATAGATAGATAGATAGATCATGTATATATATATATAACATACATATATATACTACATTTATCACTCTCAGTTCTATAGACCAGAAATGAAATATTAAAAGTCAGTCAGACTTATTTTGATCAGCAATTTTACTTCATTATCTAGAAAGGGGAAAGAAGGAAAGGTTATATTTTTCTTTAATCAATAAATGTGTTTTTGAAAGGTTAGGGATATGCACATATAAATCCTATATTTATGCATATTGGCAGTAGCAAATCAGTATGAAGCCTGATGACTCTTAACAGCTAGGCTACATAGAAACCTTTGCTTACTGGCAAACTGAATCTACTGTGTATTCACTATTAAGGGTTCCTTCCCTTTTATTCCCCCACTCAGGATCTAACTTACAAGCTTTCATTCCCTGAATTCTAGAACAAAAAAACACATCTGTTTAAAAAGTCAGGAGCTATCTGTACTTCTTATTCAGTTTTAACTTATACTATTAAATTTTTGATCAATGTCAAAGAAACTTACAGAGAGAAAGCCAAAAATCTGCAAGAGGAGCAGTTTCAAGATAGCACTCAAAATACACTTTAAATTTGCAAATAAATAATTTGGCTAGAAAGGAATACATCACCACCTTAACCTCAAGATAATTTTACTTATTGCATCTTATGCCTTGGTTAGCAAAGCAGCTAACTTTGAACGCTCACATGCAATTCTGCATGTCTAGTGGCATTCCATTTGTCTGCTTTGTCCTCTTTTCAAACACAGTTCCCAGAGCTGACAAAACTTGGAGCCATTTGTAAATAACTTAATTGGAAAATAATAAATGTCATTTTTTATATATTTGCTTAAATCTCTGACATTTCAACCTGTAAAACCATTTGCAAATGGCATGGGATGTAAGTGATTATTTATTTCCTTGAGGGAGTCAAGTGATTTGCTTGTATTTGTAAGCAACAAAAATGCACTACTCGAATGTGCTGGAAAGAACAACTGAGGAGATGGAAGTAGATGTCCTTGCCTATCACACCCAGACCCTTTACGCTCAGGTAGCCCCCTTGCTTTATATGTGCTGCAGGCCAACTGGGAGCTAACACTGAACTGACATTTCCCCAAAGCTCAAGAAACAGGTTGTGAATGATAGGAACGTGGTCATTCTTTCATCATGAGAATTTCCAGGCTGTGAGAATTGGACTGAAGACTCTGGTTAAAGAAACACTCCTTAAATTCTAATAAAGATTTGGTCTTCCAGGTCCCACGCTTAGCCAGATGCAAAGTGACGCAAGGGCGCAATGCCGCACTTGACCACAAGGGGCGCACACATCTGGATTTCCTGCTCACAGCAGCTGAGAGAAAAAATGTCCTTACACACAAAAGGCACTTATACTACTACTTTAAGAAGGAGCTCATTCCATCTCTTAAACACTGTAATTGTTAAATATGTCAATTATGATGTCTACTTAGATTCTTATCTATTCGTGCAAGGTCTCTCATGATAAGTCCACAAGCAAGAACCCCAAACTCTTTGTCTTTTCTGGTGGTTATACAATTTTTTCCTTTTTTTTTTTTTTTTTTTTTTTTTGTCATCCATTTAGAAGTACAAAGGTAACATTGCCCAGATTCCTGATGAGCAGTCAGGTAAGGGCAGAGGAGTCCATCTTTTCCATCTTTCTAAATATCAATACATCCTAAAATAGTTTAGTTGTTACAGATGGATTCATAATAAGACTGACATATTAAGTCGATAGTGATTAATAAAGTGCACATTTTATTTGGTTACAAAAAAATTAGTCTTTTACTCAAATGTGGCCCCCAGTTTTTCTTGGACTGACAATTCATTTCTGCTTGTGTTATTCACAGATAGCCATAACTCCAATTATCAACTACTGTACAAATAAAACAATAATACTGTGTTCTGTGTTTTTTTTCATTCAAAATGTTGAATGGTTTTCACTACAGAACAAGGAATAATCTCTTAGCAGGAAGTAAATTGCTCACCAGGAGCTCATTAAGCTCAGCTATTGTCCCTAAGTGAGACAATCTTGAGCACATATATATGCTTGTCACGTAGCTTATATTAGAGAAACAATGCTAAGTCTTTGACTAAATCTTTCAACTTTTCAACCAAATCAGCAACTCTATCTTCTTTGGTTTCTATACTTAATGGGAAATTTGCCAAATAATTTGGATCATGTTTGTCCAGGAAGAGACAGATGTGAACATTAGCAATGATTAATCCAAGCAAGTGCCACAAAATTAATTGCGGAAGATACAGAACAAAACCATTATTTAACTACCCAAATTGTCCTTCAAGATCATTCGAATTTTCTTTCTTATATGCACTTCCAGTGCTTTATATAACTCTTGGTTTTTCTTAGGTATCTCCTAAAAAAAAAAAAAAAAACTCTCTCGATTCCATGTGAAAGTAAAGACATATGTTACACCATATTTTATCAAAGTGGATGTGAGACAATAAAATTAATTTATTGCGTGGTTTTCAGAAATAATAGAACTTTATATTATTTTTTCAAAGATGCAGGGTACATGCAAAGCATTCAGAGGAACAGTACATTTTGAAAGTGTCAGCTGTGGTCATCTGATATTTGCAATACTTCTATGAAGTAGCATATATAGATGACACTATTTGACTTTGTAAACTGACAAAGGATGAAATGACATACGCAGCATGTCTAACCTCAGCTCACTTTCATGTAACTGGGTCCTTGATTTGCACGGAGCACATTACTTGGATTCTGCATATCACAGACATGAAATGATGGCTATAACCATCAAAAAACTAATTTCAGGGGATGGAGAGATGGCTCAGTGGTTGAGGTGCTTGCCTGCAAAGATTAACAACCAGAGTTTGATTCTCCAGTACCCACATAAAACCAGATGCACAAAGTGGCCCATGCATCTGGAATTCATTTGCAAGTGGCTGGAGACCCTGGCATGCCCATTCTGTCTGTCGGTTTCTCTCTTCTTTCTCTCTCTCTCTCTGCTTGCAAATAAATACACAAAAATGTTTTTTTAAAACTTCAGTTCAGATAATTATTTATGTACCTACCTTTTCCTAGTCCCTGGAGAGTTGTAATTGTTTTTTTTTAAAACTTTCTTTTTTTTTAATTATTATTTTTTATTGACAACTTCTATACTTACATACAAAAACCACATGATATTTCCCTCCCCTCTCCCCATTCGACTTTAGAACTCCAGTCTCCATCCTATCCCCTCCCTCTCTCCATTAGTCTCTCTTTTAATTTGATGTCAGGGCCCATTGCGGAAGAAGGGGCAGATAGAATGGAAGAGCCAAAGGAAGGGTATGACTTCTTACAATGCAACTGCCCAGACAGAAATTGGCCTCGATATCCATGACCTTGCAGTGCCTAGCAATACCTTTACAAGACTCTCAAAATAGAAGAAAAAGATGATGACGTCAAATTAAAAAAGAGGTTAATGTAATTGTTTTGTAATGTGCGTTTTCTTTATTTTAATTGTACGGCATGCTAAACTTTTATGTTCTGTCTCCGTCCCAATCATACTCACAGTTCCTTACCTGATTAAATAACTTAGCCTCTTTCTAGAACTGCATTAAAAGAAAAAAAAAAAACTATTATAAGATTTTCTGAAAGTGAAAAAATAAATGCGTACCATCTTAAACCCCTAGGGCATATTTTACAACAGAGACCTGTGATACACAGACAACATGTATTAAGAGTCAATGTGATTCACAATCAACAAATAAATCCAGTTCACAGTAACATGGTTTGCTATCAGATATAAATACCACAACTCTGTGCAGCCAAGATTGCCTCTATCAGGTAGCATTGTAAAGAAATGTTTAGTTGATAAAAGTAGGAAAAAGGTGATTGTATAAGGAATCAAAGACCTGAATTCTGATTATTGCTCTCCTCTCACTAATCATGACTTCCATCCTCTCTCTGTCTGCATCCTTATCCATTAAATATGTATAAGACATAGCACTTTATGCACACTTAGGAATTATTTCCAAGAGATGATTTTTAAATGCTATGAACTATACAATGTATAAAGGGATCGTAGTATCAGTAATTTTAGGGAACTAACCTGATCTAAATTTAGAAATTACACTTATAAAGTAAAACGTTTCCTGAGCAGGAAATTATTTTTACCTATTCTTTACTGTGCTCAACTACTATGCCTTATGAAAAGTAACGTTCAACAAGCATACAGTTGGCATGGTTCTTCTGGTCCCCAGTTGAACTGCAGATGGTTACAATGATTAGAGAAAAATATTTCAGAAATAAAAGTTTTAACATAAGAAAGGTGAAAGTAGTTATAATTATAGGTCCATTAGACTGGGATTTTTTTCCAAATTTATTATATGAATGGGTCAATCATGCCTGATTATTCCTTAGAGAATTATGCAATTTTCAATAAGTTATAAAAAATAGAAATTTAATTCACAAATAAGTGGAAAAAACTCAGGTTCAGTTGACTAAATTAAATTCATAAAATAACTAGAAGCAGTAGAGCAGCAAACTGAGTCTATACATTTTACTAATTTTTTACTGTCTTTTGAATATTATAATGTTGACTACACTTTATTTAGCTTTGATATTCTAATTTGAAATCCCAAGATAGGAGGTGGTCTAACTTGAAACTTGTGATTATAGAGGTGAATGGGAAACCTGTACTGACAATCATGAAGCCACACCTTTAAAGCGCTTCCACACGATAATCAAACAACTCACATTACTTCCTTTGAATTGCTTTCCATTTTCATGACACCAGATGAAGAGATCTTGTAAGGGCCAAGTAAAAGAAGGAAATGAGCCGGGCGTGGGGGCACACGCCTTTAATCCTAGCACTCAGGAGGCAGAGGTAGGAGGATCACCATGAGTTCAAGGCCACCCTGAGACTACAGAGTGAGTTCCAGGTCAGCCTCGGCCAGAGCGAGACCCTGCCTTGAAAAACAAAACAAAACAAAACAAAAAAAAAAAAAAAAAAAAGAAAGAAAGAAAGAAAAAAAAAAAAAGAAAGATGGAAATGAGTAGAGCCAAAACACAATGTTTTCTCTTACTTTTTGTTTTGAGGTCATTAAAAAGGAGATCTGAGTGTTTTATTGAGCGCAGAAAACCAGAGCCCTGGGAAACCAATGAACTTCCACACTAATTCTTTGCATATATTAGTGGAGTGGAAAGGTCACCTCAGATTTAAAGATCAATAGCACCCTATATAACCCGGGAACGTGCCCTTCAGATTTGAGGGTACCAAACATTCACCCGCTCGCCTGAAAGCAAAGGATTCAAGTCCAGAATAATCACATGTTCTGAACTGCCTAGAGCATATTGTGAAATATCAATATTATTTTTAGAAAGGAAAGGCATATGTATTACCAAACACATTTTGTATGTTGTCAGCCTATAAAAGTCATTGCTAAAACAACTTCTCTGTAATATTTTGAAAGGCCAAAAGCCATCACTTTGTCCCATTCTGACAATCCCAGTATAACATCTGGTCAGATCTTAGTGAAGCTTAGCATGGTGATATGCAGGCTGGGGGTCACAAGTGTCATTATGGGAAGACAGAACTAGTTTGGACAGTGCCTCCTCAGAATGATGCTATCTGCAATACTCTTCCAGTCATTTATTGTGAGAACCGCTATACATGTATTTGGCACAAGAAAATCTGGAAAAATTAAAAATAGCAAGGGCTTTTAAATGGAAATTGATTTATTAACAATTAAATCTTTCAAAATCTCTTCTGAGCAGAGTGTTTGGTGTTCCTTTTATCCCTGTTGTGTTCCTGCCCACTGAGTTATTTGAAAAGTCAGACAATTGGAAACTGAGATCTGGAAAAATCCCTAAAATCATAGGACCTTCATTTATCTAACTGGACCTATAATTACTTGCTTTAAAACTCTTTATCTGAGCATACAATTATATATAACATATTATCATCTTTCAGAAATGCTTACAGAGATGGAAAGAACTAATTATAACAAGGAGGGACCCCCCCCAAAATAAAAGACTCCTAGGAGAACAAGCCCTTCTGTGTCTTCCTGCAGCATGTTTGTGGTCATAATGTGTGTGTAGTAGTCATTTTTATAACCCAAAGGTCTGTCCCCAAAGACATGTGCAGTAAAGATTTGGGTTATTGCCTTATGTATGACATCATATATATACTTCAAAACAGTCTGCGTGTTCCTTGTTTTTCACAGTAAATTGTTATTAGTAGTAAACTAGCTAAGCTTCTCCCTACATTGCCCATCATTTAGAACCACTTATTGATGTCTCTTTGTGCTATATTTGAGAGCACACAATTAATAAGGAAAATCATGTTATATACAAACATTCCTTATACTATTTCTAATAGCTAACTTTGTTTAATTTTGTCAGCTTAGCTCTCTCTCACAAACTACTTCCCTGGCAAAAATGCCTCTAGAATTTCTAAGAGAAAAGGTTTTGTGGTATTAGTGTGAGATCTAAGTCTTTAATTAATGTCATTGTTTAAGCATCTAATTTTATTTGTTGAAAAGGCGATTCCAATAGCCTTTGAATTTTTGAAGCATATACAATCTTTATCCAAAACTGCATCCCAACTAATTAGCAACGTCCTTTACCTTTGAAAGCCCATAGAGAGTGTTCATAAGTCAGGCGTGGAGGTACACTCTTATTACCCCAGTAATGGAGTGTAGCAGACAGCTTCAGGTTCGCTGAAATGAACTTCCAGACCGGGCACAGTTATGGAGGAAGGGATATTATTTATTGAAGCTTACAGATCCAGGGGAAGTTCCATAATGGCAAGGGAAGCGGCCTGCTCTTCACAGGGCCAAGCAGAGAGAGACAAAACCAACCAGCCACCACAGCACACAGAGCAAAAACTACAGCCAAAAGGTCACACAGCACACTTCAGGAACTCTTGCTAGGCACATTTGCATATCTTTACAATGGAATCTCAAACCCACCATTAACACCTTAAGACCGGTCCCCAGTAACATTGCCTCTAGCAAGGTGATTGCAGATGCAAACTATAAACTAATAAAACACTGAATATATTGGGGGACATATATTCAAACTACCACATTCCGCCCCTGGCCCCCAATAGATTTATAACTATCACACATTGTAAATTGTACTCAGTCCAATTTCAAAGGTTCTCACAGTCTTGATCAACTTAAGATAGTGAGTCCTGTAAAATCAAACAAGTTAAATACTTTCAACATGTAAAGGCACAGAGTAAACATTTTAATCTGGTATAAGGCATAGCAAGGAGAAACTAAAACAATGCAAACTCAACCACCATCAGCAGTCATCAAACTTCTGCAGTTCAAGTTCAATATAACCAGAGACTAACAGTCTCCAGGTTTTCCAATTCCGCCCCTCCAGCTGGGCAGTGTCGCATTTTTAACAGTCTTTCCTCAGGCATCCTCTCCATTGTTTTAATGTAAATAAAGTCAGGCCACCTTCCTTCCACCTTCCTTAAGATTGCTAATGCATTGACAATAGCAGCTCCAGTAACCTAAAACCAGTCTCAGTGCCTCTGCTTTTAACTTGCTTGAGGATTTCCAACTTAAAATCTGAAAATCTCAGTCCATTATCTTTAGCCAAGCACATCAGTCCATTACAAATTTAAGTTTGATCAAACACTCTGGGCCTGGATAGCGGAACGTAGCCATCCCTTATGCCAGTAGCCCAGTTCCAACAAAGTCCTCTGCCGTCTTTCCTTCCCCTTAGAAAGCTCATAAGCCAAGTCTCAAAGTTCAATACTGTCTGCACTTAGCATTCTCAAACTCTCATCAGAATAGTCCATAAAACTTGGCTTACCACTCCAGAAGGCATCTTCAGTTGCAAGCACCAAGTCCATGCCCATTCCTCCAAAACAAACGTTCCAAAAGATGAATATCCACACGGTCAGGTTCATCTCAACCCACACTCCTTGGTACCACTTTACTGTAACAGACAGCTTCAGGTTCACTGAGATGAAGTTCCAGACCAGGCACAGTTATGGAGAAAGGGATATTATTTATTGAAGTTTACAGATCCAGGGGAAGTTCCATAATGGCAAGAGAAGCAGCCTGCTCTTCACAGGGCCAAGTAGAGAGAGAGAGAAGCCAACCAGCCACCACAGCACACAGAGCAAAACTACAGCCAAAAGGTCACACAGCACACTTCAGGAACTCCTGCTAGGCACATTTGCATATCTTTACAATGGAATCTCAAACCACCATTAACACCTTAAGACCAGCCCCCAGTGACATTGCCTCTAGCAAGGTAATTGCAGATGCAAACTATAACTAATAAAACACTGAATATATTGGGGGACATATATTCAAACTACCACATGGGGAGATGGAGGCAAGGGGATCAGGAGTTCAAGGCCAGTCTCAGTTACATGGTGAGTTTGAGGCTGTATTGATACAAAATTAAACCTTGCAACAAGAAGAAAAACAGAAATAGAAATAGAACAAAAGAAGGAGGGGGAATAGAGAGAGAGAGAAGAAAAAAGCAGACAGGTAGGTAGCAAAGGAAAAGAGAGCAATATAGGGAAGAAAGAACAAAAGGAAGAAAGCATGGGCTGAAGAGATAGCTTAGCATTTAAGGTGCTTGCCTCTGAAGCCTAAGGACCCATGTTTGACTCTCCAGATCCCATATAAGCCAGACACACAAGGTGGCACAATTGCACAAGGTCACATGTGCATTCAAGGTAGCGCACCTGTCTGGAGCTCGATTGCAGTGGCTGGATGCCATGGTATACCAATTGTCTCTCTCTCCCTCTGTCTCTGTCTGGCTCATTCTTTCTCTCCCTCTCATAAGAAGGAAGGGAGAAACATGGGAGGGAGGTCTACAAAGAGTAAGGAAGAGAGGCAGGGAAGGAAGGAAGAAGTGAGAAAGGCAGGAAAGAGAAATGATTCAAGAATAAATGACTTTACCTTCCATGGGGATGGAAAAGGAAAGATCTACTCTACCATTTTATAACCACCCTGACAACTGGGGATGATTTGATTCTGAATGGAAGAGGAACCATCGCGTTACATCTGAGTGAGTGCTTCTTCAAGGTTAGTATCTATTTTTCCCTGCTCAGAACCCCAAGCTGCATATTCAGTGACAATAAATGTAGCCTCCACCAACAAGATTTGGGGGAGAAAACTATTTGCTTTCTTTGAAGTATAAGACAGGATCTAAACTGTCCGCAAGGTGATAACTTGTACAGCAATGAGATCCATTGACTTCTTCCAAAGTATGGTATCTGATGAGGGTTTACAATGCAAAACACCCACTAAGTCTGTACCGTTCCAGATCCTGAAGCCTATCTAGAATTACAAAAATCTCAACTTGGTTCTTAGTGACATTTTAATTGGTCTTCTTTTAAAAGCTTATAGACGACCTTTTGACATATGCAAAACAAAATTGTATTGCACACTTTTAAGATAGTTTTAAACAAAGACATGATAGTGACCTGTGCATCTTTTTCTTTACTGCCAGGCAATGTAGATAGATGCTTTACTGTGGAGTTACAAAGACACCACCAGTGACTAGAGGATCTGCTCTTTCTAGAACAGTTATCACTATTAAAAGATTGTTGAATCTCGGGCTGGAGAGATGGCTTAGCGGTTAAGGCTCCTGCCTCCTAAGCCTAAGAACTCTGGTTCCAATCTCCAGCGGTTCCAATCTCCAGGTCCCACGTTTAGCCAGATGCAAAGTGAGGCAAGGGCGCAATGCTGCACTTGACCACAAGGGGGCGCACACATCTGGATGAGAGACTGCTGGCACCCATCTCTATCTGTCTTCCTCTCCCTCTCTCTCTGTCTCTCTCTGTCTCTCTCTGTGCAAAAAAAAAAAAAAAAAATGTTGAATTTTAAAGTAGGGTGAGCTGCTTTGACTACATTCAACCAGGCTCTGATCCATCTCTCCAGCAGGTGTAGCAGAAGACAAATAACCACATCTAGTTTGCTAATATCTAAAAGACCCTGCAACTCCTCGAAGATGGTAAATAAGTTGGTGATGACACTCCATCTGTATGCTATCTACACAAGCATTTCACATACTGCCTTCCTTTGCACCATTTGGGAGAACAATGTTCTAATTCAGATATGAATTTCCCTTTGTATTAGGAAAGGCTTAGTCAGAACATGAAGATTTTACCAAAAATAATTTGTCATGAAGCCTATTAGATTAAAAGGTTCTATGGGGGGTAGTTTTGTACAACTCCTCTTTTTTATATCAATCAAGTCAAGCGTAAAATGAAAAACAAGGTTATATCAAGAGTTTGGGCACTAGAAAGATGGCTTAGCCATTAAGATGTTTGCCTGCAAAGCCAAAGGACCCAGGTTTGATTCCCCAGGACCCATGTAAGCCAGGTGCACAAGGTGGCGCATGCATCTGGAGTTCCTTTGCAGTGGCTGGAGGCCCTGGCGTGCCCATTCTCCACCCCCCTCCACCCCTCTGTGCCTCTTTCTCTCTCAAATAAACAGAATATTTTTTTTTAAAGTTTGTATACATCCCTTCTTAATGTTTCACTGTAAAGATATTCTTGCTTTTTCTTCCAATTAAAGAGAAAGCACATGACCACTTACTGGAATATTTGTTTTGCAGACAGGCTTCCAGTGAATTAGGGATGACATTCCTAGAAAGCATAATCAGACCAATTCCCCAAGCATATGCTGTGGAATCAGGGAATCAGGGAAACACAAACAAAAAGAAAAAAGTAAAACACCAACACAGATTCTCCCACTTGTGCAAATCAGGAGACCTTCCCTAAGGTCTCCAAATATATGTGGATTGTTTAGGCAAGAACAAATTGTACATGCTAATCTTGGTGTCAGGAAATTACCAGCTCCACCATGCTTAACTGGATAGTCAAAGATTATGCAAATGCTGCTAAGATGATGCTTGGAAAACATTCAGAATCCCTGAATGACAGTTCTTTCCCACATCCAGATAATTGCTCTACAGATTCCATGACATTCGAACCAAGCCTTGTCATAGTCTAGACTCTGAGCTAGCAAACTTCCTTCATCACACAAAGCAGACTAGAAATCCCTCAGATCAACTGTGTGTATCTAATTTCCACTAACTTACAAGTTTTCGTATAGCTGTACAGAATCTTTGTTAAGGACTATTTCAAGTCGTCCACTCGGAGTCCACATCCTTCTGTGACTCTCAAAATATATTAGCTAGACCGTTATCTTATTTTAGCTTTATAATGTATAGCAGGCATTTTCCCCCAGATGCAAAGCAATTAAAGGATTGGAAAGAGCTTGTGTAAAGCTCCAAAGAACTGGTCTTCAGAGAGCAAATCTTGTAACACCGAACAACCTCCATTTCCCTTGGGCACCTCTGCTGACAAGAGTTAAGCAAGCCACCTGGAAGATACGTACACAAACCATCACAATTAAGCACCCTCCTTTCCACATAACTGAGTCCTGCTGAGAAGCTGGAAGAATTTCTGACTAAGCTGCAGTTACCACATGGCCATATTACAGAGAGCTTCCTTGAACGGGCACTCTGCCCACTTTGCACTGAGTACATGCCGTTTATAGTTGTGTGGTTATCTGTGTTGTGTGTTTGGCCCAATTTCACCCAGTTATTTTACTTGAGAATCTCATGGGCTTTGTATCCTGAAGCCAAACAACCTGTTGGAAACAAACAGCAGAGAACAGAATCCCTCTTATCTGCTCGCTGCTTAACAAATCAAAACACACTGAAATCTGGGATTATTACAGAAGGTTTGGGGATAAAGAAATAAAATAAAACCCAACTTGTCAAATGAGACTCCCTGCTGCTCAGGACCATGTGGTACCATAGCAAACTGCATCTGTCAGCTATTAAATGTGTTCCCGATGTGACACATGAGATGGCTTGGAGCTTTAATATGCTTCCCCCTTTTCAACTCTTTGGTTTGCATATTACATATGTAAAATATCACCTCTGCTCTTACATATTTCAACTTTCATCCTTCATTAATAAAACTGAAGGCTAACATATCTTGTATGAAATTTTAACATGCAAAGAAAGCTAGTCTTGATCATATTTAACATGTTTACATTTTTCCATGTATTATTATTATTTTTTTTGGGGGGGGGGAGAGACACAGAGAGAGAGGGAGAGGAAGACAGAGATGGGCGTGCCAGCAGCCTCTCAGCTGCTGTGAATGAAATCCAGATGCGTGCGCCACCTTGTGGTCAAGTGCGGCATTGCGCCCTTGCGTCACTTTGCATCTGGCTAAACGTGGGACCTGGAGATTGGAACCTCTGGAGATTGGAACCAGCGTTCTTAGGCTTAGGAGGCAGGCACCTTAACCACTAAGCCATCTCTCCAGCCTCCATGTATTATTTTAAATAAACAAGTAGCAAACTAGCCAAAATGTTCTCAAGCTTCCAAATGTAGTTCTTACACTCAGCTGTGATTTAGCTGACAAGAATCCTTAAACAAACTGGAAAACCAAGGCATGCTCCATCACTTTGCCCACCTCACTCTCTTTCAGTCCAATCTTAGCAGTTATCAAATGCTGCAGAACCTATGAGCTATGGGAATGCAATCGATCCTTCAAGTTTGAAAACTTTGTTGTTTAATAGGCTTTCCAGAGATAAAGCATCTATGACTTACTAAATGCTTAATAGCAGAACACATCTGTTGTTATTCTGTTTGCTATATTAAGATTAATCACAATAAGGCTGACAATATTAATGCATTTGATAGGTTGTAAGATTCCACTGCTGGTCCCGAGTCCTGAAGACACGGTGGTTGAAATAAGAAGTGATTGGGGGCAAAATTAAGAATAATGGACTTTGCAGGGGTGAAGAGCACAGAGGCACACTCTGAAACAGGACTCCTTTTCAAAAGGACACCAACCTCTTGCCTGCCTGTCTACCTGCAGTCATTGCCATTTTATGAGAAAAATCAGAGGATTAATGGACTTTTGATTTGATTTGTTCAGTCCATTGCTGTTCTGTGAATGCCATCTATCAGGATAAAGCTTGAGACTGAAGGCAAAGGAGTTTATATAACCTGCAGCCTGGTATGATTATAACAATGGAAAGAATAAACTGGGTATGGTGATGCAAACTTGGAATCCCAGTATGTAGGAGATTGAACCAGGGGGATCCAAATTTGAGGTCACCATGAGCTACACACCAAATTTGAGACCTGCCTGGGATACATGAGACCTTTTCTTTAACAAAACAACAAAACACAGAAACCAAGTATTCCAGGAAAAAAAAAAAAAAAAAAGGAACTCATTCTACAGGAGCTCAATTTTCTGAAAACTAATCAAGTCCATTTGCATTCAGAATAAAACTTTAGTTTGTGCCATCCTCATGTACTGCATATAAGAGTGCTCAGCTACTACACAATGCTTTTGAAGGACAACTTGACAATAAATAGAATTGGTCGATCTGTAGGAGTTTATCCATCCAAAATATATTTTCATACATGCAAAATTAATATTTGTGTGGTCAAAAATATTTTGGGGGTGGGGAGGAGAGATTGCTCAGTGGTTACAGTCACCTACTTACAAAGGCTGCTAGCCGGGGATCAGTTCCCCAGGACGCATGCTAGATGCAACATGGTACATGCATCTGTGATCGTCTAAAAGCCCATGGAAAGGGGAGGTAGAGTCGGGAAAGTCCAATGCGCATGGCCAGCTAGTGTAGCATTTACTTACAGTTTGTATTCAGGAGCAAGAAAACCTGTCTCGAATAAGGTAGAGCACAGATTCTTCCAGGATGTCCTCTTACCATTACACAGGTAAAGTGGCATGCAAGCCCCCGCCTCAAACACATACACACATTTAAAAATTGTTAAAGATACTAAAAATTCTGAATTTCTTTTAAAAAATGAAGTATTAGAGCCGGGTGTGGTGGTGCGCGCCTTTAATCCCAGCACTCGGGCGACAGAGGTAGGAGGATCGCCGAGAGTTCGAGGCCATCCTGAGACTACATAGTTAATTCCAGGTCAGCCTGGATCAAAGTGAGACCCTACCTCGAAAAAAAAAAAAAAAAAAAAAAAAAAAAAAAAAAAAGAAGTATTATCCTTTAAAAGGATTAAATTGTCTACAACTTCCATATATTTTCATAAATCATTACACTTATAAATCACATCATCTCATATTTAGCACATAATATATCCTACCTATGTATGCTACAACTTACTGGACCATTTCCTCTTGGTTAATATCAAAACAATTTTAGAATTTTTAATATTATAAACAAGTTTTAAATGGGTGTATGTGTGTATGGGGGGCCTGCATGCCATGGCACAAGTGTACACATATACAACTATATATATCTTATATAAAAGAAAAATATGACTAAAATTAAAGAGTCTCAGACAGAATAGAAAAACAGTACGTTATATGAAACTTTAAATTTTATTCTTATCATTGTTGTATTATTAAAATATTTCAGTGAATACTTCTATGGTCTAGAACTAAAATGTATTAAAAATATGACATGTTTTGAAAAGCAAACAGAGTCTCTCAGCCATACGGCAACAAATAAAATTAAATTCCTTCTCAACAGCCTGCTGTAAAATATTATTGGCCTTACAGACCAAACTCCATGCATCACTAGTCTGTTGAATCCAGTGATGTCTACACAGAAAAATAGAAAAAAATGTCAGCAAATAAATAGAGCAGTTAAATAATGGAAATACTGTCTATTGAAATGAGGAAGTTCACTCAAAACTAGGTAATTATGAAGCCATTGATTATATTTCTCTCATAGTAATGAGCAACATTTATGTAACAATATAAAATAACCAAAAACATGCCCAGCTAGCTGCTTATACAACATTCTTTGCGATAGACAGTTACAAAGGACTCAACAATTCCAAGTCTTTAGTGGAACACTGGGAGGGAGTTAGAAATTACAGTGTGGAATATCGTTGCAATGTCTGTTGTTTAAAGATGACATGAACTCATTTCTGAAACCTGCTTGGGAGTGGCCTGTCCTTATTCCACATATTACTACTAAAATTTCAACTCCATTTCCCTGCCAACGCCCCATGGGATAGGGGGCCCCCAAAGCTGGCCTTCACTGCTAATTAACAATAATGAGCCGGATGACACACTTTTCCCTTGAACACCTCTGTGGGGAAAATGTCTAATCAACAAGAGCTGCGGCTGCAGACAAAGTCCCTTTCTTTCACATTTACATGCTTAAATACATGACACTCTCTCCTGCCTTTATGCTAAAAAGAAAAAAAAAAAAGAAGTAGGTCAAACCGTCTCGGCTTCATGCTTCAGTTTCCCAGCCTGGGGAAAGGCCGTGCCAGGACAGCCAGCGCAGTGTGGGTTATTTTTATAATTATCTCCACACGAAGCTGGGCTTTTGTGGCAGTATGATTTAGTGCTACATTTAAACATAACAAAATTAACAAAGAGACCTGCGATTCTACTCATTAAGGGGATTCTGCTATAAGATAGCACATTCTGCACGCAGTCAATGTTGTCATTTAGTGCCTTCATGTGCAGGGACAGAATTCCCAGGTCCTGTTCTGATGAAAAACCCTCCCCACACAACACTCCATGAAGACTCATTGGCTTAAGACAGGTCATTAGGTTAGAAGATCGTTTGGAAAATTAGCTGGGCTAACCACAAATTTACTCTTATACCAAAAAGAAAAGAAGCCGGACGTGGTGGCGCATGCCTTTAATCCCAGCACTTGGGAGGCACAGGTAGGAGGATCACCGTGAGTTCGAGGCCACCCTGAGACTACATAGTGAATTCCAGGTCAGCCTGGACTAGAGTGAGACCCTACCTCGAAAAACCAAAAAAAAAAAAAAAAAAAAAAAAAAAAGAAAAAAAAAGAAAAAACCTGAGGTTTTCAAGAAAAGAAAAGAAAAGAAAAACCCTGAGGTTTTCAAGTTGTTCAAAACTGGTTCAAATCCAGTCAGTTATTTATTAGCTACATGATATTGGTCAATTCATTTTAAACTATTTGCTCATCTGTAAAACTGAGATGATAATTCTAACTTCATTGGATTACTGAGAATATTAAGGCAAAATATAGTTTTTATGCAAAGTATTTAAGTCAATGTGTGGTTCATAGCAAGCACGCAAAATATATTAAATAGTATTATTTAGTTATTATTTGTCTTACTAAGGAAATTAATTGGATATGTGTGATTTCAGGAGGGAGGGGGAGTTTACCCCAATATGATGATTAAAATTAAATCATTACCTTCAGGTATTTTATATATATATATATATATATATATATATATATATATATATGCATGTATATATGGATTTCAAATTATGAAAACCTCTAATTAGAGAAGTAATTTCACTTTCACCATTCATACAATTGTCAGCGTTGGCAATGGTAGAATAAAAATTAAAATAAAAACAGGCCTGATGGCACACGCTTGTAATCCCAGCACCAGGGAGGCTGAAACAAGAGGACCAGGCCAGCCTGGGCTCCATAGAGATCTTGTCTCTAAAACCTCCGAAGGCTGTGGCTGATGCTCAGCGGTAACAGTAGCATACTTTCAATTCCCAGCACTGGGTTGGGGTTTCCATGTGGATATTGAGTCATTTCATGAAGGACCTCAGCACTTGGGGCTCTGCGGGGTATGTGTGTGTGTGCGTGTGTGTGTGTGTGTGTGTGTGTGTGTGTGTGTGTGTGTGTATTCAGTGGGTATAGGCTGAGAGTCCCAGCAGAGCATGGCATGTTTTTGTCATTGTCCTTCGGGAGTCTATCTCATACCATGCTGCTAGGAGCTCACTGCTGGAGTGAGCAAGGGCACTACAATGGAAAACTACCAACAGGAGGGGAAGAGAGGCCACCAGCCAAGGAAGGGCTCAGGGGAGCTCATCTGATTCTCCTCTCACTCCCAGTACCTCCTGCACCACGAACTATTCATTGTTTGCTTCATGCTGGTGTCTTCAAATATGGAGGTGTAAATATATGTCGTAGGCGCTCACTGACACAGCAGAGTTCACAACTTATTCGGGTACAAGGACATACAATGAAATAGTACAATAAGCCGTATAGGATCGGTTCTCATATAGAATACAACTAAAAACAAAGCACTCTCACGGTACCAGAAGAACACGGTGCATTTTATCACAAAGGACAAAATAAATCTTCACAAATATATTTAAAAAAACAAAAAAAACAAAAAACTGATCGAGGACTCCAGAGAAGAAAGGAGAGCAGACAGGAATGAGAAGGCAAAGGAAGATTTAAGAAGAGAATTAACACGAACACAGACCCTTTGGGAAGTCAATTTGTACTGCCATTAATGACAAAAAAATACAATTGTGCTTTTCTATCTTTAAAATTGTGTATGTTCCCAACATAAAAACCAAGCTAATTGCTAATTTTAACTGAGCTAGCCACAAAGTTGTTTTAGAAAATGAGTTACGTGATTTCTATGCCCTTAATTCACTAGAGGACATGATCTTGTGGCAGGTGTCTTAAATGCTCTGCAATTTATGTGGTATTGGTATGTTAGAGCTAGGGTTGTTTGACGTCATATTCATATACCGAACATACAAATGTCAGGTTTGGCCTGATGGGGAATGACTTGCATTCTCACATGGATCATATCAGGTACCTCTAGCACATGGGCTGGCTGAGCACAGAGACACTGGACTCAGACTGGATGAATTCCACCCGCCTCATCATTTTGTCGTTAACTAAATGGGGTTAACATTTTATTTTCACTGGGGGTTTTAATGCATAGTGGATGAGTTTAGAACAGTTATGATTTCTTTGTCGGTGCTGCACTGAAAGACTGCTTCCTGGTACTCAAAGCCCTTTCTTTGTGACTCTACACCAAGATGATTCGAAATACCAGCCTAGAGGCTAGAGAGATGGCTCAGAGGTTAAGGCACTTGTCTGAAATACCAGCCTATGTGTCAAATTTTGTGGCTGTAGTACCAGGAGAATGGATTTGATCTCTTAATTCCAAGACAGTTTAGGACAGAAACAAACTCATCTGAATCTGTATGTCCCACACCCTTCAAAGACGCTTGGCATAGAGACACTTAAAAAGCAAAAAAAGCTTTATCAGGTACGTGGGCTAACTATCTGGAAGTGGAGTAATTGGAAATAAGGCTGAAAAATATGTCCAGACTGTGCATGAAGTAGGACCAGCTAGAATTTGGTTTTCGATTTATTCATAGTAGAGCCGGTTAAAATGTAGTTCATCTGACACTGGCATCAGAATGCCAATCTCTGGGTAGGTAACAAACTACAAACATGCATTGACCTTAACTAAGGTCATCACCTGTGAATGACCATGACAAGTTAAATGCACACAAACTTCTGAAGGAGAGCAGGCCTTTGACTTTTGCAACACAGATTCATTGCCCTAGACAGTTTCAGAGGCTAACACATACAAGCTCTAATACCCCCAACGTTATTTCAAACAATTATTAATGGCTAATTTGCTAAGTGCCTTGCTCATGCATGGCTCTGGGACAAAACAGCAGAAATTCCCTGTCACAAGGATGCTCATCCCCCTTTTCTAACACACACACACACACACACACACACACACACACACATTCTCACACACTGTTCATCATGAATAAAGAACTTGCCATCAAAATTTAAATAAGGGCTAGAGGCGGTTAAGGCACTTGCCTGCCAAGCCTAAGGATCCAGGTTCTATTCTCCAGGTCCCACGAAAGCCAGATGCACATGGTGGCGCATGTGTCTGGAGTTTGTTTGCAATGGCTAGAGGCCCTGGTGCACCCATTCTCACCCTCTCTGTCCCTCTCTCTGTCTCTAATAAATAAATAAAAATAAATCAGAAAAAAAAATTTAAAATTTAAATTAAATAGGATGGCTTGGTCTGGTGGCACAGGTCTATATTTTTTTCCTACCTAGGACGCTGAAGCAGGAGGATTGCAAGTTCAAGGTCTGCCTAGGCAACATAGGCTCCCCAAGGTGGGGGAGGGAAAAGAGGGGTACCAGTGGCTGGGATGGAGCTCAATGGTAGAGCACTGCCATAGATTTGTCACCAAAAAAATAAAACACCAACAAAAAAATTAAATATGTGAAACCAAATCCAAAGTTTTGCCTGCCTCAAAGAATTGGCAAATAAGTCAGAAGAGACTAGAAACACTACAAAAAAAAAATAGTAAAGGTTTTATTGTTGTTCCTGGTGGTGTTTTGCTGATTTCTACCTCCAGGCATTAACTTTATCTTAGAGAAATAAACAATCAAATATCTGTGTGTGGAATTTTGATAAATACATAAGCAGTTTCTCCATGTGCTTCATTAAGAATTGGGGAAAATGGGCTGGAGAGATGGCTTAGCGGTTAAGGCACCTGCCTCCTAAGCCTAAGAATGCTGGTTCCAATCTCCAGCGGTTCCAATCTCCAGGTCCCACGTTTAGCCAGATGCAAAGGGACGCAAGGGTGCAATGCCGCACTTGACCACAAGGGGGCGCACACATCTGGATTTCGTTTGCAGCAGCTGAGAGGCTGCTGGCGCGCCCATCTCTATGTCTCCCTCTCCCTCTCTCTCGCTCTCTGTCTCTCTCTCTCTCTAAAAAAAAAAAAAAAAAAAAAAAAATTGGGGGAAAAAAAAAAGAAATTTGGCACCCAGTTGGTCAGCAAAGGGTGGCCCATCTCTCACAGGCTTTTTTACTGGTGAGGTGAGATGCAGAGCATTTGGGGGATATGTGTAAAACTTGGGCTGGAATAAGCAGACCTTACTTCATTGTCACTGCTTTTGCTCACGAAGGAGCAGCCCCATACTGCTACAGGTGATTGGATGTATTGTCAGTATATCTTCAACCGGACTATTTACCACGACAATGGAACACACTACACAGGAAGTTGAAATGCCATTTTTATTTTATTTTATAGTACCATTCTGGTGTCAGTATAGAAGATGAATTAGAAAGAGGTTTGTCCCATGATGAGACCCATCATGTTGTATTTGTTTGCTAACTTAAAATGTTGTGTAAAGGAGATGTGTGATCTTTGGAAGCAGAGAGATTAAAAAGAGACACATTGTAACCGTTCAGGAAGCTGTAAGGAGGGATAGCAAGACAGCAGGTGAACGCTGAAATTATTGTTCAACCTAGTAGCCAGTAGCTGCATGAGCACTTGAAATGCGACCATGAAATTAAGGAATTAACTTTAAAATGCATTTAATGTAAATCAAATTAGAAATAAATTTAACACTTATAAAGGTTCCATTATGATTTTTTTTTTCAGGTAGGATCTCAATGTAGTGCAGGCTGACCTGGAATTCACCATGTAGTCTCAGGGTGGCCTCAAACTCATGGGATCCTCCTATCTCTGCCTCCTGAGTACTGGGATTAAAGGCGTGTACCACCACACTGGCCCATTTTGAAAAGTTTTAAGTATGCTTAGAATAATTCAAGTAAGTGAATCTACCACTGTAAGTTGTACCGTCTTGAGTAATCAAGTAATTTTTTTAATCAATGAATAGTTTGCCTGTTAATCTTTTATTTCTTTACTTCAGTGGGCAGGAAGGATCTATTGAACTGGTTCAGGAAGAAGTATGATTCTTGATAGGAAGAGACCTCCTTTAAGGTATCTATACAAACCCAGTTCTAGTTTGATCTCCCAGAACAAGTGAAGATCCCCCACCAGGACCGTACTTTGTTGTCTGGAAGATTAATCAGCTTTTTCAGGTACGCAAAACCTCCTCTGCTCCCATGGTTAAGGGTCCCCAGCTCTCACAGGCTACATCCTAAAAAATCTTCCTAATGACATCACTAATTGCATTTCACAGCCTTTTCATCAAAAATACTTTCTCGCTGGCTGGAGAGATGGCTTAGTGGTTAAGGAGCTTGCCAGCAAAGCCAAAGGACACAGGTTCGATTCCCCAGGGCTCACAAAAATCCAGATGCACAAGGTGGCACATGTGTCTGGAGTTCCTTTGCAGTGAGGCCCTGACATGCCCATTCATTCTCTCTCTCTCTCAACTAAATAAATGAAATATTAAATATGTTCTCAAGCTTCACGAAAATTATCTCTAGTTTATAATGATCTCTGCCTCTGGCTTATACTTCAGATTCTTTTTTAATAAGAACACTGTCTAACATATTACTTCCTTTGTTGAGATGAATTGTTCACACCCTGAAAGGTCCACCATCAGCATTTGTAGGATTCTAAGGGGGAACAGCAGTAGCATCTTGTTACCCAGTCATTAGCTAAAACCTTGGCCATGTAGCTTGCATATTTTAAACCTAGTACAGCCATTCATTTTTCTGAAGGCTTTCTATATGATTTTCTTGTTGTTATTTTTTTGTTGTTCAACACTGGACATTTTCCTTAAAATATTTATTAACATTGAGCAATGACTTCATTCCTTTTCTGTCCATATGTATTGAATTTAGAATTTTGTAGCACTTGCATCCTTAATAATGCATTTGCATATACTTTATTGTTGCTTATTATATTTCTAGAACCCACAGACTCTGTCTGGATGAGTGGACATATCAGATATCTTCAGAGCACAGAAGTTCTTAGTCATTATTTCTCCCTAAATAAACTAGTTAGCATGCCCTCAGTTTCCTGAGCCAGCACAAGATTATAAATGATCTCTTTTTTAAGTTGCTAAATTGCAGAAAAATTTGATACACAGTAATAAATAAACAGTCTTCTACAGTATCAATTGCATTATAGGTAGTCCATAATGGTGTGTTGAATTGGCCAAAGAAAACATTTTTGGAGGTAGGGTTTTGAAAACTAATTAGCTACAGAAGAAATAAAGTTGCCATAAGTAGCTAAAAACAAACAAATCTACAAAGTGATCCCTTATCTTGACTGTTTGGCTTGAGAAAAGGGCTAGCTAAGGCAATTCATCACAGCTTAGCTTAAAGAATTTAAATCACCCCACACAAAACCCTTGGACCCACTACAAAACAGTGGATTAGAAAGAATAGCAGTCAGAGAAAGGACCCGTCTATGGACCCCATTTTCTTTAATGTACAATGTCTGGGGAAGGCTTCCATGGCTGTTCCTACTAGTTTTGTAAGCTCTAACTTTTTTTTTTTTTTTCTATCAGCTCAGGACGTGAGAAGAAGAAACGCTCACAAATAAGAGCATTGGCACCGAAACGTTGAGACAGCGAAGAATCTATTTAGTGAAAATGGGACTGAAAGTTGTGGGCATGAATTAGAAACAGAAGACAGGAAAAATACGTTTTCTTTAAAAGTGGGTTAGTACATTTTGTGTGAGTGGAAAATTGGGATTGAAATGTGGAAGATGGATCTGAAAGCAGAAATTGAGATCAGAATTCAGAGGGCACTATACTTAGACAGGTAATGGCCTTGAGAGTCATCAATGTGTGTGTTTTTTTTTTTTTTTAACTAAAGAATGATATGATCAAAGAAGTCATTTAAGATCAAAAGGAACATTTTATAAAATTAACCAATATGAAATGGATTGGAAAGTGTTCAGAACAGAGACAGGAGGATAACCAACAAGGTGAGGCAGACTACAGCATATACCTAAGTGATAAGCACATGAACGTCCTACCAGGACAAGTCACTGTCCTTGTATCATTTATTGATTTTTAAAAATATTTTTATTTATTTGACAGAGTCAGAGAAAGAAGCATGGACATGCCAGGGGTTGTTTCCTGACATTGCAAAAGAACTCCAGATACATGCACCACATTGTGCATTTGAAGTTACGCGGGTACTGGGGAATCAAACCAGGAACAACAGGCTTTGCAAGCGAGCACCTTTAACTGCAGAGCCTCTGTCCAACTCCAGCCCCCTCACGCATTAAATTTAACATCATAATTCAGATGTGGAAGGAATTCCCGAAACGTATAAGCCAGTTCAAAAGATTAAATGATGTATTGAAGGTAACTATGTGTGACTTAGAGAAGTAAGAAACTGAATTAACTTCCGCCAAAGAAATGTGAAAACTGTCAGAACCAAAGTTTGGTACTAGTACTTGATAAATTTGGAGCAGAATTTTACAGCAATGACAAAGTTAATTTTGTCTACTCTTTCTTCTTAAATTCCAGTTAAATTGGCTACACACATTCTAGTTAATCTATAAAAGAACCAAGAAAACAAAACCACATAAAATATCTATTTATGACTTACAGATATGAATTTAAATATTATGTGGCAACATGAATCTCATAGATAAATGCATCTGTTTGTTAAAAAGAACTTTACAGATAGAAAAAAAATTCAATTGAAAAGCCTGTGGGGGAATAATTGTGTATGATCTTATTTATATTCATATGTACCCATGCATAATTATTGACTTTAAAGAGATGTGTTTGGATTGAATCTTAGAATGGTAAGATAAATCATGTAATATGGATAGAGACGGAGAAAGATGAGAAAGGCTAAATGTATCTCAAAATTGACAAGTACGGGACATGCAATATTCACTATAACCACACTTTCTAGTCTATGCTAATCAACCAAATCAATTAAGAGCTTGGCTTCCATGGACAGCTTCCGGCCCAGCAAAGTACAAAGAAGAAACACTTAAGGCAAATATGTACAACAATTCACTAATCAGATTTGTAATGCTCTTTCATGCTCTCAAGATGAAAGGATTTGAAAGAACACTCTGCACTCATCCTCTCCTCCAACCTTCATGGTTAGAATCGATGCACCTTTAATATGCATGGAAGTGAATAAGCCCTCATTTGTAGTGGCTTTCTTCTATAAATCAGAGCGGTATTAAGTAACCTCCAATTAACATCACTAGACTAATACAGATAAGAGGCCTTTCTGCAAGTGACAGCACTGTTAAAGTTACATGATATAGCTGATAAAATAAAATTTAGCCTCAATTTTTGCTGCTATAAGAAATCATTATTTAATATTGATTAAAAACTCCTCAACATGACTAATTTAAATGTTTATAGGAAAACATTTTATAGCTTACAAGTCCCTTTATAATATTCATTAAAAAGCCGTGATTTGTCCACTATTTTTACATATAGCTAAAACTTACACAACTGCAAGAAGGAGAGATGAGCAAACGTCAAAAAGTATCACTCAGCCGGGCGTGGTGGCGCACGTCTTTAATCCCAGCACGGGAGGCAGAGGTAGGAGGATCGCCGAGAGTTTGAGGCCACCCTGAGACTACATAGTGCATTCCAGGTCAGCCTGGATCAGAGTGAGACCCTACCTCAAAAAAAAAAAAAAAAAAAAAAAAAAAAAAAAGTATCACTCAGAGTGGGACAAAATATATACTGTAAATGCTCAAAGCTGTCTACTGATATCCCAGCTGACATGTTCATTCATTCATCCAACCAATGTCTATTGATATAAGTGGTAAGTAGCCACTTTATTCATATCCACAAAGCTTAACACAGGACTGGGTTATATTAAGGCTTAATAAGCATTATTGAAAGGCTTGTAGAATGTACTGCAAATGGTGATAAGCTGTATTTTATATGATTTTTCTTATTAACCATCACCATTATTACTATCATGTTCTCTGCTATCAGAAGGTCCATCTCTATCTGAAGGTAATGGACAGGTATGAAGGGTCTAGAGAACAAATCCTCACAAAAATTGTATGACAATACATGAGGTGGGGCTGGAAAGAAGGCTCCTGGGTGAGGTCCTTGCTGCAGAAGCTTGAAAAGCTCTGGGCAATCCCCAGCACCCATGTTAAAGGCTGAATGTGGCCACGTGTGCATGCATGTAACCCAGTGCTGAGGGGTGCAGACACAGAACAGTGGGACTCGCTGGTCATGCAGACTGATAAGACAGTGTCTTTAATCTCTGTCTTAACAACAAATGGAAACATGACAGAGGACACTGATGGTCTGATCCCCACTTATACATGTGCAAACACTACACACGCAAAAATAACAATAAAAATAATAATACATGAGACTTTTTTTTTTCATTTTATTTTATTTGCAAGCAGAGAGAGAGAGAAAGAAGAGAGAGAAACAGAGAAAGAGAACCAACATGCCAGGGCCTCTAGTCACTGCAAACAAACTCAGTCACATGTGCCATTTTGTGCATCTGGCTTTACGTGCGTATTTGGAATCCAACTCAGGTCCTGAGGGTTTGGAGGCAAGTGCCTTAACAGCTGAACCATCTCTCCAGCCCAAATGTGATATTTTTAAAGGAAGAAACAATTTTTTCAACAAAAATGCTTGTCACAGAGTTTCTTTAAGCAATCATAATCAATGTGTAATTGAAGCTTTATGAAAATAACATGAGTTAACATATATAATTTTTAAATAACATACCAGTATACTGAGTGTAATACTTTTTTGTATATTGTCAACAAGAAGTTAGTGACTTTGTCATAATTATATAAAAACCAAATTGCCACTTTTTGACTATTTAAAAATTTCAGGACTGGAGAGATGTCTTAGTGGTTAAGGCACCTGCCTCCTAAGCCTAAAGAACGCCGGTTCCAATCTCCAGCAGTTCCAGTCTCCAGGTCCCATGTTTAGCCAGATGCAAAGTGATGCAAGGGTGCAATGCCACACTTGACCACAAGGGGGCGCACACATCTGGATTTCGAAAACACAGCAGCTGAGAGGCTGCTGGCGCGCCCATCTCTATCTGCCTTCTCCCTCTTTCTCTGTCTCTCTCTGTCTCTTCTCCAAAAAAAAAAAAAATTCAATGTATACATAATATAAACCACAATATTTACCTAAGTCAATTCATCTTCCTGAAAACATATTTGAATACAAATTTGGCAGATATATTAATTTCCCCTTACTTCATGCCTTTATTATCCCCTCAGTTCCTAACAACCTCTTAGAATTTCCACAGTCCCACCACATGGCTTTCATTTAGTCGTAGTGACATTTATATCACTGTGACAAAAAACACCCACATGCCTAAACCAGGCCAACTTGACTCAAAGCCATCTTGTGCAATTTGTCTTATTTTTAAACATACAGTTAATCAAAAATTTAATGTGATTACATTTTCCTGGGGTAACAAACTTGATCACTCTGAAAAATGGGATGTTAAGCCATGTCAAATACTCAAATATTTATTTGCTGAAAGGATATTCCGGTCAGATTTTTACAGTTTGGTAATTGAAATAGCACTATACATTTCAGCAAGAATGGAGATTCTTTTAATGAATGCAACCAACTTTCCTATTCATTTCCACACTATCAACTCAAGATGAAATAAGATATGTTTTCAAATTACATCAGTACATAGTTTATATTTAACTGACTTTGGAGGCTTATAGAAAAGTCCCTGACAGTTTGGTAGATAAGCAAAATTTCTAACTTTTATAGATAAGATATATCAACAGCTATATAAGTCGGGGTATTTTTGAATCAGTGATTCTCATACACATACACACACACACACACAAAATAAACAATAAAAACCTAAAATTTACTAAGTCTTATTTAACTTTTAAATTTCTAATCTTGCAAAGATTCAGAAGAATTAATTTGGGAAGCTTGGGATAAAAGTTACATAAATAATTTAATTAAAGTTGTTCTCAATAGTCTCAAACTTACTTAAGAATTGATAATATGATTAGTTGACAGATATGGAAGTACATGACTATAGTGCCAGAACTCGGAAATCAGGGGCAGAAGGATCAGGAGTTCATGTCCAACCAAGTCTCTCGAGTCTGTCTCAAAAGGACTGGAGAGATGGTTTAATGGTTAAGGCACTTGCCTGCGAAGCCTAAGGACCCAGGTTCAAATCCCCAGAACCCAAGTAAGCCAGACGCACAAGGTGGCACATACGCACAAGGTGGCACATGTGTCTGGAGTTTGATTACAGTGGCTAGAGGCCCTTGTGCACCAGTTCTTTCCTTGTCCCGCCCCCAATTTTTAAAAAGCCACCAAAAAAAAAAAAAAAGGCACACACAAAGACAAAAATGTTGCTTCTATCACGGGTATCATCTTAAGTCTATTCTCCCTTCTTCCCTCCTTTCTCTAGTCTTCCTGCCTTTTAGGTTTGTTAAATCTTGCATTTTAACTCCTTTCTCCTGTTTTACACACTGATATTTTTATCAGAAAAAAATTAGAAGTCAACTTCAATATTAAATACATGCACACCACAAATACTCAAGTTAATTTTAATTGCATGTTGAGATACAGAAAGATGTAGATGACTTTTGAGTTTAAATGGCTAAGCCCCTCTTGGAGGCTTTGGGCACAAAAAAAGGGAGACAGAGATTGGCCAGATTTACAATAACACTGGGGCTCAGCAGGATATACAAGAGTGACAGGGTTGAAAAGAAAAGAGTATTTGAGACTCCAAGGAACTAATTATCCAATTCCCATTTAAAGGAAGGCTCCGTGATTATGAAGATTTCAAATACAAGATGAAAATTGTTTAGAGACAAGCACTTGCTTGACTCTGAAGTGAATGGCCAGGTTAGGTCAAGGGAGGAGATCCACAGAGAAATGGACTGGTACAGAGCATCTACAGGAAACCCTTGGTCAATGAAAGAGAGCGCTGGGCATTGAGCCGATTCAAATGCCACAGACATTAGACAGTCACTGACTTACTTAGGAAGGGACCCTCAACTCCTATGTGGGCAGAACTGGAAAGAAATGTCCATCGTTGTAGACTCATACTCTGTTCATAAAACCAAAAGCACTAGTGCGAATAACTCAGGAAGAGTCCCTATGGTTTGAGAGTGATCATTGCAGACGCTTTTCTCAGGCTAAAAGTATAATTGGCTATGGATCAATAAGTAATTTCTTGTAGAAGAAAACGCCCCCATTTTCTTTCTTTTTAATTTATTATTTTGAAGTGGTAACGTTTTTATATGACAACTAAGCAAATATATTTTGAAAACTGAGAGATGACTCCAAAGAGCAAGATTCCATATTCCTCTATTCAGTTTATTTCAGCTGATATTTATTTATGATGCCATAAAAATCCAAATGTTTTCAATTTTCGTTGTTCAATACTTGCTGAAAGGCAGCTTGCATTACTTTCCCAGAGTTCTCACTTTTTGGCAAATGCACTTTGAATGGAAAATTTACCGCGTTCAACAATGGTTATGCTGAGGGGTTGCTTCCTGCCCACATATTTTTTTTCAAGATTAGAGATGAATTCAGCACTTGGCGATCTGTGTAAACTTCTACCCAGCTTACTGAAAATTCTAAATATCTAATATAAAGGTAAGATTAAAAGAAAAAAATAATAAAGTCTTTGAGAATAAAAACATTGTAAGTCCATGTCAATGTGGTTTGATGTTTGGTGGTTTTCATAATTAAGACTACCCTAAAGGCCAATGTGGAACAAGAAAGAGCATGCAAACCTAATCAAATGTCCTTTGAGGCCTGAGTTCTTACTAGAACTTTCCTAAGGCAGAAATTAGGTTAAATAAAACAGATCAAAATGACAACAAAACAGAAGAGGGGCTAGTTGGAAGGAAGGACTTTAGTGGTAGAGGGATGTTCAGGCAGGTCAAAAGAAAATAATAAGAGAAGATTGTGATCAAAATATAATATTGTATTATGAAAATTATAAATTAAGTTAGAAAGAGAGATGGTTTATCCATTAAAGTGCCTGCCTGTGAAACCTAAGGACCTAGGTTTGATTCTCCAGTACCCACGTAAGCCAGATGCATCTGGAGTTCATTTGCACATAGTTCATTTGCTATAGGCTGTGGCACACCCATTATCTCTCTATCTATCAAAGAAATAAATAAAAATAAAATATTTAAAAAGATTACTTAATTTCAAAAAGTTAAAAATAGGGCTGGAGAAATGGCTTAGCTGTTAAGGCATTTGCCTCCAAAGCCAAAGGACCTCAGTTCGATTCCCCAGGACCTACATAAGCCAAAGGCACAAGGTGGTGCATGCATCTGGAGTTCATTTGCAGTGGCTGGAGGCCCTGGCGCACCCATTCTCTCCATCTGCCTCTTTCTCTCTCTATCAAATAAAAATAAAAATATTTTTTAAAAAGCTAAAAATAGAATAGATCGAATGTGCATGATCACAAAGGCACGCTGGTAACAGTATGGTAAGCAGTACTGAAGGATAAAACAGAGGACCAAGACTATAAAATGCTTCTGAAGTTTCCAGACAATAAAATTATGTAAAGAAAAATGAGGATAAGAATCCCGTAGAGCTTTTCATTTGTTGCCTTGTTTTTAATGCTCCTGGGAGTGGAACATAGAGACTTGTCCATAGCAGACAAGTGCGCGACCACTGAACTATTCCCTCCAGCCACTGATATGTAATTATTTTATTTGCATATACAGTAAAACATGAATAGTCCTGAAAAATGAAACCCGGTGTGAGCATCTTCACAAGTAATGCAAGGAAAGAGGATAACAAGAAAGCATCACAATAATAGTAATTATTTGAAGAAGATACTTTTCATTCATAACCATTTACTTTTACAGGTGCTGAGTAAATTCTTGTGCGAGTATAGAACTTAAAAAAGGAATGAATGGCCTCAGACAAGATCTTACAAGCATCCATAGCATATTCCCTGACACCAATCAAGACAGTTGCAAGCATTACATGAAAACATTCAATTTTGGCCATTTTTTCTTCTCATTTCCTTAATATCCTTAATGTTTCCCTTTCTTTCTTCCATATGATATAACTGTTGGCAATTTTTTTCCCTCTGGCAAGAAAAGAAAGTAAAGAATCCAGATCTTTGGATCTCACCAATATTACAACCTCCTGTTTCCAGCCAGATGGTATAGTTTCTACTAAGTAATAACTTACTTGATTAACTTGGCAAGTCTGTCTGAAGACACTAAACTTGCTTCAGAATGTCTTTGTGCACACAAAATTGACATAAATTCAGATTCAAAACTAAGAAATAACTCCTCTCCGTTATACAGAATGTGTTAACAACAGTAACAGGTCTGAGATTTTATGGCTCTACATTGTAACTCGTATTTACTATAATAAGGTGTCGGGTTCCGGAGAAAGAAGACATCTAAGAAACGAAAGTTAACATTGAGAAGAAAATAAGGAAACATTATGAGAATGTACTTACTATGTGCAGTTCTAAGTAGTCACCCAGGCCTGAAGAACTGTCCACTCTCACCAAAACAGCTTCCTTCTGAACGGTGCTAAACCCTATGGCCAGTCTGTCTGCTCTTGTACTGGGTCGGTCATTAGGAGGCCACTTATACGTGATTTGTCCACCACCTTTGCTAAAGATATATGTTGTCCCAGCTGTAAAATGAAAAAATAAACTCAATTAGTCCCGATGCATTGACTATACTTCCCTGTGTTTGTCCAAAAAAAAAAAAAAAAAAAAAAAAAAAAAAAAAAAAAAACACCCCACAATGGCAAGCCAATAGTAGATTTTAATCAAACATGATCATCGGATTGTTTTATAAGAAATAGTGGAGCAACTCAGTTTTAAATACTCTCATTAGGTCACCAGCGGTGGTCTCAGAGTAACAGCAGATCACCGATTTTTTTCAGTTAATCTGGGCACGTGTGGAATGGAATGGTTACTTTGTCTTCCTGCCGTTTTTAAGAAATAGCTTAGGAGGAAACATTGACGGGAGGCCTCAAAAACCAGCAGAAATATATATCAACTTGTTTTTGAAACAAGAGCTGCATGTAGATGTGACCAGGTCACATAGAACAGTGGAGCAAATTGCAAGAAATACACTACAAATCAGACTTTTATGGGAAAAGAATCTATTCACATGTGACACAGGGTGACTTATGAATGAACAGCCACGAGCCCCAGCAATCACGTCAGGAAATAACAGAGAACAGATCCCACCCATAGAATTCGGGTCTCATTTAACACGTAGCATCTAGTAGCTGTCAAACCACTAAACATCAGAAAGTGCCCTTCCCGCTCCACTTCCTCTCGGTGAAGACTGGGGTGACAGCACAGAACAACGCAATATTCTCATTCTTCGAGTGCTCAGAGGTTACTGTATGGTAGTGATATCAATTAATTATCTATATTAAAAAAATGCTGCCAACAAGTGCACTCAGCCCCTGAAGTACATTTTCATTGCATTACAATTCCTTTGCCATTGGATAAAGTGAATTTCTTTTTTTTTTTTTTTTTTGAGGTTCTCACTCTGGTCCAGGCTGACCTGGAACTAACTAAAGGGTGGCCTCGAACTCTCAGCAATCCTCCTACCTCTGCCTCCCGAGTGCTGGGATTAAAGGCATGCGCCACCACGCCCAGCATAAAGTGAATTTCTTGATTCAGAATACTCAAAACAGATTTACTATGTCCTATGTAGGAGGAAATAGGGGCAGATCTGACAGCGCAGCTCTGTAACGCTGGCTACTAGGAATACTGACGGAGAAGATCACAAGTTCAAGGTGTTTCCAAGCCAGAGTGTGGTCGCAAGACCAAATCTTAGAAAGAAACAAGGGCTGGGAGGCGCATCAGTGCTATCTCTTACATGTAAAGCTATAGATTCAATCCCAAGGATGAGAGGGAGAGAGAGAGATTCTTCTACTCTAAGTGGGATTACAGAAATGTTTATTTCAGAATGTATTTTAGAGAGACTATCTAAAGGGGAGGCTAGCCTTCTAGTATGTATTTATTAGGTATATGCAATGATGATATTTTCTATGCTAACCTAATTGGGCCATGAAAACGCCCTAATATCTGGTAAAACATTATCTGTGCTTTCTGTGAGGTGTTCCTAGAAAAGATTAACATTTGGATCAGTGAGAATAAAACTGTCGGCCCCAGGCAATGTGAATGAACAAAATCCAACTCATTGGAAATTTGAAGGGAGGTTTTTTTTTTTTTTTTCTCCTTTTCTTTCTGACTGACTACCTATGCTTAGACATCTTTCTTTTCTTTTCTTTTCTTTTCTTTTCTTTTCTTTTCTTTTTCTTTTTTCTTTTCTTTTCTGTCTTTTTCCTGCCTTCATGGAAGCTGGCTCCCAAGTTTTCATATCCAGGCCAGAACAGAAAATATAGTCTGTCTGGTTCTTGAGCATTCAAATCACACCTCTGGTTTTCTATCTTAAAAGCAGTAGTTCATTATGAATATGACTATAGATAGATGATAGATAATAAATAGGTGGTAGATGGTTGAGTTGACAGATGCATAGACAAATAAGAAAACAAAATATTCTACATTGGTTCTATTTCTCTGGAGAATCCTTATCCACATTAAATGTGTCAACTATGAAAGAAATTACAATTAGGATGCGCTTCTAGAAAGAGCGATATTTATGTAAAGGTTGTATGTGAAGCAATATGCTTTTCAGTGATTATCATTTCGCCAGTTAAACGAAGTTGACCTACTGTCACATTTGTGTGAGTTTAATTAAACAGATGATCATTTTGTTCTGGGGGATAACAAATCTTTGTTTTCCATCTCAGACATTTCAATTGGTCCTTGAGAGTTTCCAAAGTCTTGGCACGTGCATATATCACCTGGTTTTTACAAAGCCCTTGGTATGAAAATCTGCCCAAAGGAACATTTCAGAGTGCTTGCATGTGTGAGGCCAGCCAGCAGATCGTCAAACCGAAATGGTGCAGAGAGCTGAGATACCCATGCTTGCACAGCAATACTTTTATCTCTCCAGCGGCCTTTCTTCAATGCATTTCAACACTTGCTAGTTTGCTAGCATGCAACTAGTAATTTTTCCTGCTTACAGTGACTTTACAGTTCTTTGGTTCTACTAAAACAAACAGAAGACAGCCTGGTTATCACAATTTGACTTCTTTGTTCTGCAGGTATGTCTAAAGGGCAGTGTTCCCTTTTTACCTGTGTACAGTGGTACATCAGTTGAGTGCATCAGCACAATTTCATAGCAAACGAGGGAATCGGATGCTCAAACCCCCAATAGCTCTCCTGCACAGGCATTCTAGTTTTTTTTCTAAGATTCCACTTTTCATCAAATCTGCTCTATCCTTAAAGCCCTCCTTCATTACTCTGGGCAATTATTCTCACAACCAAATTTAGGGGTCATCTGGCTGAAGTTTAAGAACCTACTTCATTTGAATATTTCTTTATAAGTGGAGATTTTCTTTAATATTTTAGTTTATTTATTTGAGAGAGAGAGAGAGAAAGAGGCAGGTAGAGAGAGAAAGAATGGGCTTGGTAGGCCTCTAGCCACTGCAAACAAACTCCAGATGCATGTGCTACCCTGTGCATCTGACTTAGCCACCATGTGCATCTAGCTTACGTGAGTCCTAGGAAATTGAACCTGGATTCTTAGGCTTTGCAGGCAAGCACTTTAACTGCTGAGCCATTTCTCCAACCTGAGATGATGTTGTTTTACTTATTTATTTGTATATCTGAGAGCGAGAGAGAAAAAGAGGCAGATAGAGACAGAGGGAGAATGGAGGCCCAGGGCCTCTAGCCACTGAAAATGAACTCCAGAAGTATTTGCCCACTTTGCATCTGGCTGTGCATCGTAGGGAATCGATGCTGGGTCCTTAGAGTTCACAGCCAAGTGTCTTAACAACTAAGCCATCTCTCCAGCCCGAGATGATGTTTTTAACTACACCTGAATTACTTGGAAATTAACAATGTGAACTCATCTCAGACAGACCTGGGTTCAAATTCTAACTGCCTCATTTATTACCTACATGACCCTGAGCAGGTGGTTTCCTCTAACACTGGAGTTGCCTATCTGAGAACAAATAGGAATGGTACTGAGAGGAAACTCGTCACATAGCTTAGATGGGGAATGGCTTACAAGAGAGAAATCTCACCTCACCCAGACACCCTGCCCTGCCTTAGCAACTGAACTGGCATTCAGCCTCACCCAGTCTCACCCAGTCAGATCTCTCATCCCCTACTCTGGAGCCACCTCCTAGCTCAGACCAATCACATCTCTATCTGGCACACATGGTACCCCCGTGTGTGTGTGTGTGTGTGTGTGTGTGTGTGTGTGTGTGTGTGCACCTCTTCTCTGAGACCAAGTCAATCAGCTCTCTAATTGCAGCCTGATGTGTCAACCTGTTCCGGACCCCCCCCCACATTCCACATAAATAGATCCTTATCCCACCCATGGAAGCTAATCCTTTCTCAGTTCCTTAGCTGTCCACAGCTCCAGGCCCAAGTCTGGGAGGGGGGATGACTCCCAACTCTGATAGGACCAAGTCCTTCACAGTGTGGGAAGGATATTCCTCTGTTACTGTTTTACTGCCTTTTGAGTTTTTAAAGTGTAAGCCTTTTTAGAAACTCCCTTTTCACATCCCCCACCCCCACCAGGCTCATGAAGTCCCACACGGCCTCTCAGACCCTGTGGCTTTGTCCATTCCTCCTTCCTTGGTCAGCAGATTTCCCTTGTTCTCCTGATCGCCCTGAGTAAATGTAATAGTTTAATAGCTATCCTTCTCAATCGGTTTTATTCCAATTCTTAGTTAAAAATAGATGCAAACTCAGGGTTTGGAGTTTAAGGACTTTACCTAAATCCCCAAAACCCCATTCTAGTAACATTATCTTATAGGATTGCTCACAAGATTAAATGATATACGGCACAGAAATGCCTTAGTAGGGCTGGAGAGATGGCTTAGCGGTTAAGGCGCCTGCCTGCTAAGCCCAAGAACCCGGTTCCAATCTCCAGATCCCACGTTTAGCCATATGCAAAGTGAGGCAAGGGTGCAATGCCTCACTTGACCACAAGGGGGCACACGCATCTGGATTTTGTTCACAGCAGCTGAGAGGCTCCTGGCACACCCATCTCTATCTGTCTCCCTCTCCCTCCCTGTCTGTCTCTCTCTGTATCTCTCTCAAAAAAAATAAATAAAATAATAAAATAAATAAATAAATAAAAAGAAATGCCTTAGTAGTCTAGTTCCTAGTACATGGTAACTGACCAATAAACCTTCTTCACAATTTCAACAAAACAATGTTCCTACATCTCAGTTTTTATTAATCTTTTCAGTGTACCATTTCTTGTATTATCCCTTTTTTAACATACCATGTTATTATTTATTTCACTAATTGTTGACAATGGTAATATTACATTTTATCACAGGGATTCCTTCAGGAGAAGGAATATCACCATAAAACATGGAGCAGGGTAAGATGGAAAGCACAAGGCAAGAAAAGAAAATCTCTTAACCATTAAATGAGGAATAAGTCTACATAAATTAAGTTACAAACTAGCTTTACTTTTAAATTTTATTTTTATAGATGCATGTATTGCTTTCTTTTTTAAGTGAATTAAATACAGTAGCAGTACATCTTAATCACAGTTCCAAGCTTTATATCCATATGGAAAAGAGTATGAAGGAATGTGTTGCCTTTATTATTTATGCATGTTTCTAGATAGCAGGCACTAACACGTCAGTGACATGACTACAAATGGATTCACTGAAAATTAACCTTGGCATCCATCACCTCACTAAATGTATGGATGACTCAAGCATAAAGTGGTATTCAGCAATCTCTCCATTTAAACTGTGCACGAGTCTAAATTACTCATTAACAAAACTGGTTCCATCAGATACAAATTTAATGGTGTCAACAGACTTTACATTGAAATAAATGTTTGCAAAAATTATACATGGGCTCCACGTTCTGTTCTGTTTGAATTGCCTGCGGATATCGTAAAAGGAAATGTTTCCTGATTCTACTGAACATATTATTTACATAAAGGGCACCCTTCTCACCTGCTTTTTCTTATCAAAACCCCTCCTTCTATAAATGAACCCCCCTAAGCCTCACTTTGTTTCTGCAAAGGCTAATATATTCTCCCAAGTGGATTGAACCTTTCTGAAAAAGAAATTCAATCAGCAGGTACAGGATTGTTCGATTATTGGTTGCTCTGGATCCTTGCTCTCTGAACAATGATATAATTAACTTCTGAAAAGATTAGCTTCTAACCCATAAGTGTATGAATAAAAGGTTCTCTTTGGAAAGCCCGTAATTTTTCAAATGTCATCGTATAGCCAACATGAAACATTCAGGCCATTGTGATTCTATTAAACCTTACAAGGATACAACACTTTATACAGGGAAAGTTTGCTAGGCAGTCAGATGAAAATTAAAACAATTATAAATAATAGTGTTTTTTATTCTTCCTATAACCTTGTCAAGATGCCATTGCTAAATTAAATTTGCCGAACATTTTAACCTATGTGGAAATATTCTTTAAAGTATATAAAAAGTGAAAGCAATCAAAAGGCTACCTATTTTGCCACAACAATTTTATAATAATTGTAAATATCTAAGTCAGGGAAATCAGCAAACAAAAACTTATGCATTAAAGCAAACAACTAATTTTAGTTCACTGACTTTTTAAATAATTACAATTTTTCATGCTCACAGAGAATTATTTTGTGAAACCTAGAACTATTGATTTTCTAATTGCTAAAAGGTTTTTTTTAATAATTTAAAAATTCAGAAAAATCATATTGTTTTGGAAGATGTTCAGAGTCTGAATAAGAGTTCCTACCCATAATATGTAACCAAATCTAAATCTAAGAATTTAAAGCTACACTTACCAATATGGAGAAGTAAGATTCAGCCCTTATTTGCACATAAGGATGCCAAAATTAGAAGAAAGGAGAGGAAAGATAAATACTATGTAAGTTGAACTTGTGGTGGGAGAGGTAGACTTAGGAGAATTGACAAATTCATTTACTTATGCAAACAGACTAGAGTATAAAATAGGGTTTTAGCCACACATCTGAGAGAGAGAAATGGTAGGCCCTTATCAGAGGAAAGGGGACATGAAACATGCATGTAAGTGCAATACCTAGACACTGGTCCTATAGTCTTGATAAGATCAAAATAAAAATATTCACATTTTTAACTATTTCTGTATTGTTGAAGGTTTCAATATGATGCTCAATTTAGACAGAAAATATATCTGTAATAAAAGAAAAAAATGTATGATGCATGATGAATCCTAAACTTTTAGAATTAAGGAAATTTATTGAACTTTAAAAACAACTGGAAACCTTGTTAAAATCCTATGAGAGGTCATGAGCCCTAAGGGAGTAGTAAATGCCATTGTCTGGCTAATATTATGCTCACCAAACTGCCCTGTAAGCACTTTTGGTTGGAGAAGCGTCTCTTTTCAGATGTAGTGACTTTGGGATGACTCAGAAGGCACCATGGTGCTGAGAAGAAGTGGCAGAGGAGTGCTCAGCACTGAAACATCTCTAAAACACCCTCCAAGGCTCAGGGTCCATTGCGGAAGTGGTGGCAGAAAGAATGTTACAGCCAAAGAAAGGTTAGGAGTGCTTACAATGTGCTTGTCAAACACAAAATGGCCTGGACATCCATGACCCTGCAGTACCTGGCACTACCTGCACACAAGACCCTCATAATAGGAGGAAAAGATGATGACATCAAAATAAAGGAGAGACTAGCCAGGTGTGGTGATGCACGCCTTTAACCCCAGCACTTGGGAGGCAGAGGTAGGAGGATCACTGTGAGTTTGAGGCCAGCCTGAAACTACATAGTGAATTCCAGATCAGCCTGGACTAGAACAAGACCCTACATTGAAAAACCAAATAAAATAAAATAAAATAAAATAAAATAAAATAAAATAAAATAAAATAAAATAAAATAAAATAAGGGAAAGTCTAATTGAGAGGGGGAGGGGATATGATGGAGGGTGGATATGTGAAGGGGAAAGTGATGGAAGGGAGGGAATTATCATGGCTTGTTGTCTATAATTGTGGAAGTTGTCAATAAAAAGGTTAAAAATACCAAATAGTATCACCGTCTCAATTTTATGAAATTGAAGGCTCACTGACTAAGTCAGGGATAATCTTGGTCCACCCATTGGAATTGCCTCAGCCATGTTCCATCCAACGCCAATCATAACTTGGGTCTGGGGTCATCACAAGGATCTAGAGTCCCACCACAGTCACTGAAACTGTTAGACTCAGAGGGTCCAGGAAGACTCTGTAAGGGTTAGTAATTACTGCTGGCCAAGCTGGCCATGGCAATGAAGAGGGGTGAAATTACTGAAACCTCAGAGCAGGCCTGGAAGACATGCAGTGGGAGAGAAGAACCCTCCTTCCTTAAGCCTACATAAGATTCCACCCTACCCCGAGCCAAGACACGGCTTCAAAATGAAAAATGGTGTGAGCTTATTCACTGACAGATTTCAATCAGAGTGTCAAGAAAATGGAACAGCAAGCCGGGCGTGGTGGCACACGCCTTTAATCCCAGCACTCGGGAGGCAGAGGTAGGAGGATCACTGTGAGTTCGAGGCCACCCTGAGACTACAAAGTTAATTCCAGGTCAGTCTGGGCCAGAGTGGTGAGACCCTACCTCGAACCAAAAAAAAAAAAAAAAAAGAAAAGAAAAGAAAATGGAACAGCAAAAAGCTATCATGAATCCAATGAAATCAGGGATCATTTCTCTGAAAATTCATTTAAATAGTCACTATGCACTTCATTAATAACAAAAGTCCATTTGTCTATTGGTCCGATACATGTTTTCTACTAAAAATAATGTTCTAATAAACAGCTCTAGGTTTTATACATTTACTATAATAGAATACTATACCTTAGAAAAATGTTTATCAATTGTACATTTAGACTTTGACATTTACAGAGAGCACAAGCTACATAAAAAAACAGTATTAAAGCCAGGCATGGAGGTGCATGCCTTTAATCCCAGCACTTGGGAGGCAGAGGTAGGAGGATCACTGTGAGTTCGAGGCCACCCTGAGACTACCTAGTGAATTCCAGATCAGCCTGGGCTAGAGTGAGACCCTACCTCAAAAAACCCAAAAAAAAAAATATTAATTTTTCTGAAAAAAAAAAGTGATTTCCTCCTCTGTAATACCTGAAGTAAATTTTTTTAGGATGCAATCTGAGTCATGGGTGACATACCTGACTGATATCCTTGACACATACTTAGAAACGCCACAAATAGCAGCGTGGTTGGTGCTGCTAGTATCACATATTTTCCAGACTCTCAATGAAATCAATAGAGGTTGAATCAACGCAAGCTCCCAGTAGACATGTGACACAATCAAACACCATTGAAACCGAAGAGACAAATGGCATTCACTATATTGAATAAAGTCAAGGCTATGTAATCAGTAACTGATGTCAACTGAATTCATTTGAATAGCCATTTTCTTTTTAATCTTCTTTATAATGAAATTAATGAAAATATGTAATATGAGTAAGCCACATTGTCCTCTAGTTGTCTTATGAGAGCATATTATGTAAAATGAGCCAGGTATATAAAAATTAACACATTTATCTCCTTTTTCTGGCAGTTAGACCTATGCCTTAAAAGTTAATTGTCAGAGCAATTATGCATTTAAGGTGTTAAGTAAGCAGTATCAATCCACGTCAGCATTTATTTGGGATTGTTAAATAATGTTTTGAAAAGGTAATGACAGTCCACACACTGGGAACAAGCAGTACATTCTGCAAGCTACAAAATCAATCAAGCAGGCAAAGATGTAACTACCTGTGCAATAGTGGGATTTAAATTATGGGGGCAACCAACTGCTCTTTGATTGAACATGAGACCCACTCAGTGGGAGGGAATTTCTGCTTGGTAGTGAGCACCAAATCAAAAGCCTATGGCTTGGAAGGTCATAGACAATAGAGGGAAGCTGACACTGTAATTTGGGATAAGTGGAGAGGCTTCGCCTGTCAAAAAGTCTTCTAGACATGCACCATTGTTCACACCTTTAACCCCATCACTCATGAGGCAGAGGTAGAAGGATCACTGTGAGTTCAAAGCCAGCCTGAAACATCATAGTGAATTCCAGGTCAGCCTAGGCTAGAGTGAGACCCTACTAAAAAAAAAAAAAAAAAAAAAAGCCTTTTATTTTATTTTTATTTGAGAAACAGAGAGAGGAAGGGAGGGAGAGCAAAAGAGAGAGAGAATGGGCACACCAAAGTCTTTAGCCACCACAAAAGAACTCCAGATGAATGCACCACCTGTACATCTGGCTTATGTGGGACCTAGAGAATTGAACCTAGGTCCTTAGGCTTTGCAGGCAAATGCCTTAACTGCGAAGCCAACTCTCCAGCCCTTTAAAAATTTTTATTTTATGTATTTTATTTTTATTTGAGACAGAGAGAGAAAGAGGGAAAAAAAGAAAAGCCATCTAAATGTCTATGTTTACCCCTTTGATCAATGCAGATCTCACTCTTGGTGAGAGAACCTACTTTCACCAGATAGTGGTGAATGCTGAGGAGATCCAAGACCTGTCAGAATGGCAACAAGCATGAGCCAAGAACTTACACAAGACTTCATCTCCATCCCACCTGCCAGGGCCCAGGAGACGCGACAGAGGATGGACGGGTTAAACACGAGTGCTGCTGTCACAACCTGCCAGAGAACCTTCTCAGGGAAATGGGGGTGGACACTGAGAAGATGCAAAAGTCATCGAAGCAGAAAATAAGAGGCTGCCAGGAGTTCAACCCCAAGGCAGACTTTTCACATGCCCTCCAAGGCTTGGGGAGATGGTGGAAGACGGGGCAGCGAGAATGTAAGAGACTCGGGGAGGGAAGATATATGGGGAAACATTGTTGTCTTCATGGGAACTGACTGATAAGTGCAGGATCCCACGGAGACTACTGATACCCCACTGCACGGGGCCTTTGGAGGACTAGGGTCTGGAAAGGGGACTTAAGGGGATAATACAATGGGATTACAACACATTTGGAATAGGTTCGTCTATTACTAATGTTCACAATAAAAATAAAAACATTGATGGCTGGAGAGATGGCTTAGCGGTTAAGGCGCCTGCCTCCTAAGTCTAAGAATGGTGGTTCCAATCTCAGTGGTTCCAATCTCCAGGTCCCACATTTAGCCAGATGCAGTGACGCAAGGGCGCAATGCTGCACTTGACCACAAGGGGGCACACGCATCTGGATTTCATTCACAGCAGCTGAGAGGCTGCTGGCGCGCCCATCTCTATCAGTTTTCCTCTTCCTCTCTCTGTCTCTCTCTGTCTCTCTCCAAACAATAAATAAATAAATAAATAAAAACATTGATGACATTCATGCTTATTAACAGTAGCCTTAAAAATGAAGAGAATATAAGTAAGACTAAATGTGCATTATATATATATATATATTTATATATATATATATATTTATTTATATATTTGTTCATATATATTTATATATGTTTTTATATATATGTATATACATATATATATAGGAACAAATGTATATTTGCAAATCAAAATCATGTAACTTGTTAAAACCTGCAATAATATTCAAGTCAGTGAAAACTGTCTTATAAAGTCTATGAAATAAATAATATATCATTTATTGACTGCTTTTTACAAAGTACTATTTATTTTCCATACTAGGGATTGAACCTTGGGCATTATATATGTTTAGACAAGTGTTCTACCACTGAAATTTATTCCCAGTCATTTTTTAGTTTTTATTTTGAGACACAATCCCCTGATGTTGCACAAGCTGACCTTGGCCTTCCTCAGTAGATCAGACTGGCCTTGAAATTGCATTCACCTGTCTCAGCCTCTTGAGTAGCTACAATGACAGAATCATACCACTTATTCCTGTGTAAAAGATTTTCTTTCAAAAATTACCTTTTTTTTTTTTTTTTTTTTTCTTGAGCATATTTAGAAAAGATCCCTCCTAGGAATACCTGGGCCACATAGTTTGAGCTGCCAAGTGTGACAAATATTTCCCACCATGAAATTCAAAGCCTGGGGAACCGTTTTAGATGGAGGATATAACAGAGGAAGTCATAGACCTCCTGCCCCTTGGATGAGGGAAACTTCATAGGCAGCAAAGTGATCTAGAGCTAAAAACGAAACTTCCTCCAGCCAGTAACTCTAAGAACACCAAATTCTTGTCTCTTCTTCTGAAAGTGAACTCTCTCCAGCACGAGGTGAGCTTTCAAGTCTCTGAATAGTAATTCAATAATCAATTTTCATTGATATAGACATCAAAGGTATGTCCTGAATGCCCCAGATGTGGTGGTGGCACACGCCTTTAATCCCAGAACTCAGGGAGGCAGAGGTATGAGGACTGCCGTGAGTTTGAGGCCACCCTGAGACTCCATAGTGAACTCCAGGTCAGCCTGAACTAGAATGAAACCCTACCTCAAAAAGACCAAAAGAAAAAAAAATATAAAAATAAAAAGATATATCCCGAAGAAACCAGGGCATATTGTGAAAAAAAATATGATATATTCTTAAATTGGGTAAAGAGTCACAGAAACTAAGGCTGTGCTGTGACATCCTTCGGATTATGAAGTCAGAATACCATGAGCAAACCCTACTAGAACTTGTTCACATCAATGTGAACTAATTCCTTCTTTATGCTTAGAATCTAAGAGGGGCCTGTTGTCACTTCAGAAAATACGGCGAATCTGAACACCACGAGTGGATGTTAAATGCGCTTTAAATAAACAAATAAGTAGACCTGTCATACTAAGTAACCACGGATTTGTTTTCTTCTGAAACTATGTCTCTGTTTACCGCTCCTTTCAAAGCTCGACAATAATTCAACCATTGTCTACCACATTAAGGTAACTTTGAATACTCCCATATAAACCACCTTGAGGAATTCACTTGTCTCTCAAAAGAACCCCAAATGCTTTTTGGAGAGATACCATTTAGCAGAATTCTGGAAAGACAAGAGCTGATTTTTGTCGGCACAATTTTTAGGAAGAACAGAAAAGAGGTATAAAATGTTCTCCAAGAGTAGGAAATAAGTAGATCACTAGAGTAAATGGAAAATCTTTTTCATTTTAAAAGAAGAAATCTATGCCCTTTAAAAAACCACTATTTCTTATCTCTTTGTCTCCAGAATTAGATCACTTGATAAATACTGAAGACAGCCACAGAGTAGGAGTGTTGACTATTCAAGGTCAGAATTAAAGAGATTAGATAAATGCTAGCAAGTCATTACACTAGAAATTCTATGAAATGCAAATTTCCTTTAATAAGGAGTCACATTACTTTAAAAATAGAAAATGAGTTATTAATGTCAGAAGAGATTGCATTTAGAGTGAGAAAGGAAAATGGTTTTCAATTTTTAGTCCTAATCTATGCTTAGTAGAATAACTAATAGTTGCAGCTACATTAATAATAGTATGATAGGGGCTAGAGAGATGGCTTAGCAGTTAAGTCGCATGCCTGTGACACCTAAGGACCCAGGTTCGATTCCCCAGTACCCACGTAAGCCAGATGCACAGGGTGGCACATGTGTCTGGAGTTCTTTTGTAGTGGCTGGAGGCCCTGGCATGCCAATTCTCTTTCTCTCTATATGCCTCTTTCTCTATCTGTCATAAATAAATAAATAAAATTTTAAAAGCAAACAATGATAAAATATACATAACCTTGATTTGTTTATATGCTCCTCAACTCATACTCAGAAACAGCTTCAGAAGGTCACAATAAGTATAAACTGAACTAGTTCTGTAAGGGACCAATCCACACATGTTCATAATGACAGTTATAAGCGCAAAAAGCTTGGGAAGTCAGGCCTCTTACTTTGACAAGCAACTATGGGTATGTATAAAATGCAGATTCAAAGATGGAAGTGTTGGAAACCATACAATTCTTTAGCCAATGAAATTCAACAAAGGAAATGAATTTTGAAAGTGCCCAATTTAAAGAAAACAAATATTTTATTCACAATTTTCATCCCTGTACATAATGGATTTTGATCATCATTCCCTTTTTTTTTAATGTTTTATTTTTTATTTATTTATTTGAGAGAGAGATACAGAAATAGGCAGGTAGAGAGAGAGAGAGAGAGAGAATGGGTGCGCCAGGGCCTCCAGCCACTGCATACGAACTCCAGATGCATGCATCCCCTTGTGCATCTGGCTTACGTGTGCATCTGGCTTACGTGGGTCCTGGAGAATCGAGCCTCGAACCAGGGTCCTTAGGCTTCATAGGCAAGCGTTTAACCCCTAAGCCATCTCTCTAGCCCATCATTCCCTTTTTACTGTGTGTGACAGTATTCTTGAATAAACATGTGGATTAAAGTGTGACGTCAGAGGGACAAGTGAATGTCAAACCTTCCTTCTTTCCCATCGGGTTCATGATATTCTCCTTGCCAGATGAAGACAACAAGGCAGTCCCAGTGTGCACCTCAGATCTTTGAACACTGAAGCTCTCCAGTCTCAACACCCTCAGCTTGAGACATAAATCCTTGAGCTCTAGAGTCTCCAAGAAGCGTCTATGAACACAGTTGAAGAAGGACAGAGCAGGCCGAGAGCCAGCGCACTGAGCGTGATGGAGGCTTCATGCTTAAATGCTTGGGTTTAGGGTCATTTTAAATTATTTAATCCATTTAAAAGTGGTTATTTTATTCAAATGAAGTTGGCTTGCCATCTGTCTTTAAAGTGATTTAAATTAAGTTTTATGGCTCTGATGGGAAACAAAGGCCATTTCTAACTCAATATAGTCTGCTAACTACCATCAATCACTAATTAGAATTAATTATTAAGACTTCAGTCCCTTTTTTTCAAATATTCTAAGCCATTTGTCAAAGGATGACATGGCTTTCTGTTCCTTCTTTAGAATATTGAAGTCATCACCACATGACTTTTGGGTAAATGCTACTGAAGTGATGATTTAGTCAGATGTGTAACAATCACACTATCTAAAAGCTACACTTAAACAAGAGAGCAGTATTTTTGGAACAGCAGGCAGTATAAAAGTGCTTTGCGAATATTAACATATTCTAGCAAATTAGTTTGCGCTCATTATCATAAGCAATTACTTACTGTTTAGATGCAGCTTGTTTTAAATTGGCAAGCAATTTGCAAGAATTAAAACATAACATTGAGAGCTTTCTGAGAATTCAACAGTATCCAGAGACAAGCACCATGTACTAAACACAGTTAGTCATGAAACATATTTAGCATGGAAATAATAAGTGGGTGGCTATAGGAACATTTCATGCATGTTATCTTGTTTGTACATTATCAGTGAATTGTGCATGAGGAAGCAATAACAACAACAAAAAAGTTGGAGACAAAAGTGGGAAAGAACTATTTTCTAAAAATAAAATACCCCTTTATCTATGGCATTGACTGGAGCTGCTGGGGACTACTCAATCTGCCCCTTACAAGAGGTGCTGCTGTCTTGACTGTTCTCCTCAGCTCTCTCTGTTGCAGAGGTGGAAAATGCTCTCAAGCAAGGTAGACAGCTGTAGCTGCCTGGGTGCAGCCTGTTTCTCACTCCTCCAGGCAGCTCGAATAGCCATGTGACAAAGCGGTGACCAATAATTTGCACACAAAACAGTGGATGAGCCTTCTGGTTCAGGCCTTGAAATGTTCTTGCACTCTCCTCCATATAGCCCTCTTTCTTCTTGCAAGGTCAGAATCCCATGGTCAGGAAAATCACAGACTTCAGAGAGAAGCCCCCACTGGAGAAGAAGAGTGGGCTTCACACCAAAAAGTTTCCCAAGGGCTGGCAGGATGGCTTAGCAGTTAAGGTGTTTGCCTACAAGGCCAAAGGACCCAGGTTCGAATACCCAGGACCCACGTTAGCCAGATGCACAACGTGGTGCATGTACCTGGAGTTCATCTGCAGGGGATGGAGGCCCTGGTGCACCCATTCTCACTCTGTCTTTCTCCCCCTCACTCTTTCTATCTGTCAAATAAAAAATAAAAATAAAAATAAAATATACTTTTTAAAAAGTTTCTCAAGGGCTAGAGAGATGGCTTAGCGGTTAAGGTGCCTGCCTGCTAAGCCTAAGAACGCTGGTTCCAATCTCCAGGTCCCACGTTTAGCCAGATGCAATGACGCAAGGGCGCAATGCTGCACTTGACCACAAGGGGGCACACACATCTGGATTTCGTTCACAGCAGCTGAGAGGCAGCTGGTGTGCCCATCTCTGTCTGTCTCCCTCTCCCTCTCTCTCTGTCTCTCTCCAAAAAAAAAAAAATAATAATAACGTCTCTCAAATAACTTTGCATACCTGCTTTACCCCAAATGATCTCATTGGGATTTGGAGAATCTGTTTCAGTTTACAGAGGCCAGAGAAAATATAGAAGAACCAATTCCATCAATATGACAAGAAGATTGCTGACTGCCCACCACGAGATGTGCCACCTCTACCAGGAGAAATTGCAGAGGAATCATGACATGAATAGTACTCTTACCGGGAGCCTGACAACCAGCTCCAGGGTGACGGTGACAGACATGGTGATCAGTCAAAACCCATCAAAGCAGAAAGCCGTAGGCTTCAAAAAACTCACTAATAAATCAGACTCTCAACAGGCCTGCCATTGCTCAGTGAACACTGGAGAAGAGGGGAAGAAAAGATTGTAAAGTGCCACAGAGAGGAGTACCCTGGGCACTGTCTCCCTGCTACCCACAGGAACTGACTTAGGCCTACATGACCCCACAGTAACTACTTGAACCCCACTGAGCAAGGCCTCCAGGAAAACAGAAGCATGGGAGATGGGATAAAAGAGTATAACTTGTTATACTATATAAAATAGTACAAAATAAATAAATCTTCCTTCAAGATTAACAGTAATCAATTACCCTTTTCCGTGTAAACTTCTGTTACCTGCTGTCTTATATGAAGGTCATTTGTTATCCTGCCTTCACGCCATTTCCATTTCCTTCTCCCTTACAAATGTAAAATAGCACATAATTGCAAAACAACCTAAAACTGTATGATTTATGACCCTAAAACTATGTGAAATTAAGGGAACCATACAGACCCCTAGCTTGAATATTAGCATTTATTTAGAAAACTTGTAAATACTTTCTTTGGCCTGTTTTCATGTAAAACTCCCAGTATACTTTCAGTTTTGCATTTCCAAGGGATAGGAGTCATCCCTTTGCAACGCATTCATGAATAAAGACTGTGCTCATCTCCCAGTCCCTACACAGTGTAGAACCTACTGACATGGCCTAATAATAATGACCATTCCCACTAAATCCTCCAGCATTTTCCCACCAGCTATTTCCAGAGTTAAAAAAAAAAAAAAAAAAAGGCCGGAGAGATGGCTTAGCGGTTAAGGCGCCTGCCTCCTAAGCCTAAGAACGCCAGTTCCAATCTCCAGATCCCACGTTTAGCCAGATGCAAAGTGATGCAAGGGTGCAATGCCACACTTGACCACAAGGGGGCGCATGCATCTGGATTTCATTCACAGCAGCTGAGAGGATGCTGGCGCGCCCATCTCTATCTGTCTTCCTCTCCCTCTATCTCTCTCTAAAATAAAATAAAAATAAAAAATTAAAATTGGCTGTCTTGGTTGAGTTCAGTTTCTCTGCAACTCTTGCTTTTCTGTATAATTTGATGGTTGTGAATGTGCTTGAATACCCATGACCCATTAATCACATTACTGGCATTTAAAAGCCATTTGGCCTGAAAAAGACCAAGAAAATAGAGTTAAATTAGGAATAGGAAAGTCTTTCTTCATCTGAATTTCCTCATTATTCTCAGAGAAAAATCCCTCCTTCCCCATAAATATTAAAAAAAAATTCTGGGCTGGAGAGATGGCTTAGCAGTTAAGGCATTTGCCTGCGAAGCCTAAGGACCTCGGTTCAATTCTCCAGGTCCCCCGTAAGCCAGATGCACAAGGGGGCACATGCATCTGGACTTCCTTTGCAGTGGCTGGAGGCCCTGGCGTGCCCATTCTCTCACCCCCTGTCTCTTTTTTCCTCTCTCTGTCTCAAATAAATAAATAAATAATCTTTTTAAAAACTTCTCCGGGAAGTTAGTTGAGTAGACATTTTATTTGAAATATTTTAAACACTAGTCTATATACTAATGTTGTACAGAAATACTCTTAGATACATTTGCCTGGAGAAAATTATGAGAAATTATATTGTTTTCTTGAGTATTGCCCAGGTGATCTAACTGAAGTTCTACCCTGCCCTGAACTTGTTATCTCGGAGGACAGGTTGGCTGTGGCTTAGAACTTCCTCTGAAGGTGGTGGGGTGGTTTGAATCAGGTGTCTCCCCTAGAATTATGTGTGCTGGATGCTTGATCCACAACTGGTAGCTATTTGGGAGGTGGGGTCTTGCTGAAGCTATTGTGTCACTAGTATAAACCCTTCCTTCCCATGAGCTATTTCTGTTTGGGTGTTGGTCCATAAAAGTGGTACCAGAGGAGTGAGGTCATTGCTGTTAGAAACCTGTGTGGTGTTTGGACCTTAGGAACTGATTTGTGAGAGGAATGTGGAAGATTCAGCCTTGGACCAAAAGATGTCTGCAGTGCTCTGAGCAGAATTTGATGGACAATTCTGGTGGGAGTTTGAGAGACATAAATGCTGTAAGAACCCTGGGGTGTGAAGATTGACTTATGAGGGGAAGAAAGAGCTTTGTCCTGACTGGGCTGAAGGCAATTTGTGTGAGAAGCTGCATTCTTCCCCTGTCCAGGGAACCTATGCAGGGTTGTGTTGCATAGAAATGGACTGGTATAAGCACAGGGGCATGGCACAGAATGAGATGTAAGTTCAGGCTGGAGAGAGCGCCTGTTTAGCTGCTCATGTTGAGAGATTGCCAACACTGAGATGTGGCCAGCTATTCTGCATTGGGACAGCAGAAAACCTGGTAACACCTTTGAAAGGCAGGGGCCTGAATACAGAGCGTTTCTAGCTCTTTAAAGTTGGATTTATTCCCCCCCCCACAGACACAATTAATAAATCTGGAAGCCCATCTAGTACTTTGGAAATATAACACATGCAGGAAAGAACTGGTCATTGGATTTGCAACACTGACAGAAATGGCCACTGCGCAATTTGAGGCAGGCTGGCTAGAGTTCCTGCTTGGAAGCCTCATGGAGACATGGAGATGAAATATGGGTTGCAGTGGAGACCCTAGGATTTTATTGATATACCAGGTCTGTGGGGTCGCTGTCAAGAAGAGCTGCCAACTTGAATGTGAGCAATTCAGCTGGCGGGGCAAATTTGAATTGTACACACTTTGTCACTGGTTATAGATATCAGACTTGGAGCCACAGGAGTTGATGTTTGCTGTGTTGGTTTTCGGACTCGCAATGGCTCAGACTTTTCTGGCAATGAATGCCATCTTTTGTGATGTTAATGTTTACTATGTCACTATTAGGTGTTTTTAGTTTTACAGGGTCACAGTTAAGAGATCTTGAATTGTGAGGGTGTGTGAACAATGATGGGATTGAACAAACTATGGAGATGTTTAAAGTGAACGCGTTGCATTTTACATCATGGACGCTCCTCAGTTTATGGGGGTCAGGGATAGAATGTGATGGCTTGAATCAAGTGTCCCCTATAAGCTTATGTGTTCTGAATGCTTAATCTCTAGCTGATAGCCAGTGGGTAGGTGGAGGCTTGCTGGAAGTGGTGTGTTACTGGGGACAGACATTGAGATCTATTATGCCCCAATGGCACTTGGCTCACTCACCTGCTGGCACACATCTGATGTTGGCCAGGAGATGATGTCCACCCTCTGCTCCTGGCCTGCTATCATGAAGAGTCCCCTCAAGACAGTAAGCCAAAATACTCTTTCCTCACACAAGCTGCTTCTGCTTGGGGGTTTGTCCGAGCAATGAGAAGTTCACTGACAGGTGGACTAGCCAAAACTGGTTGGGTCTGACATGGCTTTCAGACCTGACTGACTACCTCAGAACGAGCTTCCTGAATGCCATTCCTGAATGTGAAATCACGAATCCTCCGTTGACCATTGCCCTGGCCATGCTCAGAAAGGACCATGAAAGGGACAGAAAGTGATGACTCTCCACGAGTTATCAGATGGACCATGAATCATCCTGGATATATCCTCTGTACCCCTAAGGATTGAAAAGTAGGTTTGCTAAATTTTCTCCCATTCCTCCTATTTTTGGGCAGAGGACACAAATCACCTTCCCTGTGAGAGGTAATTTAGGGGTAATAGGACCTCCGAAAGTGAAAGTGAGGAATGCCCTTGAGCGTGGAAGGGAGAATCTTGTCCTTCTTTATATCTCTATTTTTCCAAAAGGAGAGGCCAGGGACATAAGGGGGAATCTGCTTTTTCTTTACTCTTTTTTCCTAGAAGAGGAAATCGGTGAGATGACTCCCTTCACTGGAAATCTGGCAGTACCTAGAAACCAGGCATGGAAACTGGACTAACCAGCTCAGCCCCTAGCCACTAAATTCTTTAAAAAGACTCCAATCTGGGTCACCTGGTGGGTTTTTCTGTCCTAGGAACTCCCTCCTGTCTCCTGTTAGGAACTCTGTCTTCTTTTCTTTCCTTAAGCTTCATCCTAAATGGTCTGTGGATTTCATTTGTTAAAATTCATGACACAAGAATCTGGAGGCTACTGGCTTAGTGGAAGTTTTGTGTGGTCTCAAGCATCTGGCTCCGTAACTCCTGACTTACAACCCAACCAAGAGCTGAGAGTGCTGTGACTCTCAACCTTTCCATATTATATTGACTATTCTGACAGCGCTCAGTTTTGGTACCGATTTGACATTTCCAAAAGGAAACAAATATTGATTTACAGTATGTCTTCCATAGCAAAGCAATGGATATTCTATTTACCTTTTAGATGATAGTCATAGCAAAAATAAAATATTTGCCGGGCGTGGTGGCGCACGCCTTTAATCCCAGCACTCGGGAGGCAGAGGTAGGAGGATTGCTGAGAGTTCGAGGCCACCCTGAGACTACATAGTTAATTCCAGGTCAGCCTGGGCCAGAGTGAGACCCTACCTCGCAAAACCAAAAAAAAAAAAAAAAAATAAAAAAAAAAATAAAATAAAATAAAAAATAAAAAAATAAAATATTTAATTACAAGTAGAGTACATCCTGTATATTCCATTTTACATTTGATTCATATTATCTTTTTTGTTTGTTTTCTTTGTAAAATTGGATAAAAGGAAAAATAATATTTAAAATCCATATGTCAACCACTTCTTTTTCAATGTCTTGTAAAGTGATAGAATTTAGAAAACACTGTCAAAGAACTACAAACTGAGCATACGGAGAAGAGATTATTTCTGAAAACACTGTAGCTGATTTATTTTTCAAATGTTAAGTTTGGAATGCAATGGTAAGTTCTAATTTTCTGGTGTTATTCTTATATACTACATGGGATCATATTTTGCACAACTTCAAATAATTCTATGCATTTACGCATTTTCTCTTTTAAGCTCAGTTAAGTGTGTGTTAAAATTGATATAGAATAAAAACTATTTATATAGAGAGAATAAAAGCACATATATCAAAGGATTACAATGTCATGCTCACTTTCATGTCAGAGAAGGTGAAATTCTGGATTTCTAACACCAGAGTCAGAGTAGATAGGTAAGGCAGAATGACAAACAGAACAAGTGAGACCCACAAGGAGCCCCACTGGGCAGAATGACAAAGGAAACCGCTTCTCCTTCTACCCCAAGTCCCACAATTTCAAGACCAAAATAAGCAGTCTCTAAACCAGAGAAAATTGTCAATCTTGCATGTCATTTGTTCTTATGCAAATAAGCATCTAAAACCGTTCATGATAAATGGGTCATTCACAAGGACAGGAAATAAGTTTTGTTTTGTTTCTTTGCTCATACAAGATGCTAGTATTTTTTTTTCAAGCAAGTCCAACAACTCTTCTCAAGAAAGTTTCAAGCATTTTTTTATTCCTCTGTCATTTTATTATTTGTAAGAAATATTTATTTCCATATTCATTTGCCATGACCTTATCTACTTGACAAATGTCATTCCTCCTCCATGGATTATATTATAGTTTTTAAAAGTATAGATTCCTAAAAATAGCAGATCATTTATTTCCCTTCTATTCCTAACAGCAATATGAGACCATAAAACTCACACTGTCCATATCCATGAGTAGGATATGTGGACTAGATGAACTTGGAAATGATAGTTTCCAGTGTAACTTTACAGGACATGCACCTAAACTTGGCTACAGCTTTCTGTGCCCATAACAAGGTGATAACAGGCTGAAATAAGTGAGCAGGAAAAGAAACAAAATGGCAATGTTCCTTCCAAAGCACCCTTGTCATTCACTCTGCAGAAAGCCCTTTGTCAACTTCTGTTCACACTTGTGTAGTTTGAATGTATGGCCTGCAATATATTCAGGAATTTTATTAAAGTTTGTAGTTTAGATCTGCAGCCACCTGGCTGGAGAAGGTGTCATTGAGTGGATCCCAGGGTCCAGCCCTGAGGTGTGGTGGTGGATCTGGAATTGCAGTCTAAAAAAATGCATTGTCTGAGTTCTTCCTGGAGTTCCTAAGTGTTCTTGCTTATACAGCTGGTGTGGCTTGTGGCTTTGCTCTTTCTGCTTGGACCTGTGAAATCAGGCCAGCTTCTTCTGCCATTATGGAACTTTCCCTGGATTTGTAAGCTTTAAATAAATTCCCTTCTTCCGTAACTTGTGCTTGGTTTGGAAATTCATCTGTGGTGGTTTGATTCAGGTGTCCCCTATTAACTTGGGTGTTCTGGGTACTAGATTCCCAGATGATGGAGATTTGAAGATTAATACCTCCAGGAGGCAGTGTATTGTTATGGGTGGGATTATGGGTGTTATAGCCAGGTCCCCTTGCCAGTGTTTGGGACACTCTCCTGTTGCTTGTCTACCTTATGTTGGCCAGGAGGTGATATCCACCCTCTGCTCATGCCATCATTTCCCCCTGCCATCATGGATCATCCCCTCAAGCCTATAAGCCAAAATAAACCCTTTTTCCCCCCAAAGTTGTCCTTGGTCAGGTTATTTCTGCCAGCAATGCAAACCTGACTGTAACTTCATCCCAATGACTGAAGCTACAGAGTTGGTACAAGGAGTGGGGGTGTGGCTGAGATGAATTGGACCATGTGGATTTCGGTCTCTTGGAAATTGTGCACTAGAGGAATGGGAAACTCGGTGCTTATAACTAAAGACATCCTCTGGAGTGGTAAGCCAAATGTTATGGTCTATTCTAATGAGAGTTTGAAAATGTTAAGTGTAGAGAGAATTTACCTTGGAGGCTTGGCTTATAACCTTTCTAAGGGGAAGGAAAGATGGGAGAAAGCATGCTTGGAACTGGGCTACTGGCATAAAGACTGGCTGTGTTCTGCTGCCCAGGACCAAAGAGGTTGATCAAGATTAAATCTGTAATGGACTGATGTGCTTGGCTAAAGATAGGGGACTGAGAGATTTAAGACTTTAAGTTGGAAAAATTCAAGCAAGTTTAAAATTTACTGGCACAGAGACTAGTTTTAGGTACTAAAGTTACGATTGTCAAACCTATTAGCAATCTCATGGAAGATGAACTGATTTACATTAAAACAATGAGAAGCCAGATGTGGTGGTGCACACCTTTAATCCAGAGCTTGGGAGGAAGAGGTAGGAAGATTTCTGTGAGTTCAAGGTTACCCTGAGTGAGACTACATAGTGAAATCCAGGTCAGCCTAGAGTAGAGAGAGAGAGACCCTGCCTTGAAAAAACAAAAAATGGAGAGACTGCTTGAGGTGATTTCGCTCCAGAAAGACTATGATAGAAACATAAACTCTTTGGGGGCTGGAGAAATGGCTTAGTGGTGAAGGTGTTTGCCTGCAAAGCCAAAGGACCAAGGTTCAATTCCCCAGTACCCATGTTAGCCAGATGTACAAGGGGGTGCACATGTCTGGAGTTTATTTGCAGTGGTTAGAAGCCCTGGCATGCCCATTCTCTCTCTCTCTCTCTTTCTTTCTTCCTCTTTCTCTGTCAAATAAATAAATGAAATGAAAAAAAGAAAAAGAAATACAAAGTTTTTGGGAAAAGAGTTGACTGGAAAAAGAACCTGCTCTTCAAAGTTACAATTTATTTAGCCTCTGAATTAAGAATATAGCTGTATCTTGCATACCTGATTTCAGAATCATGAAAAAAATCCATGGAAGTCTACACAGTTCCACTGTCTGCTGCTAAAATGCAGCACATAGGCAGGGCATGATGGCCCTCATTAGGAAGTGGAGGAAGCCATTGGAAGATGGACTGTGGTTTGCACTGGAGACCTAAAGATGTTTTAGATATGCAAGAGCTACCATGGAAACTGCTGGCCTGGGATGGAAGTTTTTTTTCTGGCTGTTCAGCCCATTTAGAGGGGCAGAATTGGAAAACCAGAGACCGACAGTCAATGGTTATGATACCGGACTTGAGCTGTTGACATTCAAGGTTTACTTAATGGTTACTGAGTTTGCATTATTCCAGTGTCTCCATGTAATGCCTTAGAGCAGTTGGAAAAAGTTTACTCTGTGCCTTTATATGTTGAAGGTGTATACCTTGTTTTGATTTTACAGTACTCACAACTAAGACACAATCTTAAATCTCAGTTAAGACTATGGGGACCTTTGTAGTTGGACTGAATACATTTTACAATGTAATTCAATTAGGGGTCAGGAACAGAATGGGGTAGTTTGAATGGATGGTCCCCAATATAGTGAGGATTTTTATTAAAGCTTGCAATATAGATCTGCAGCTACCTGGCTGGAGGAGGTGTCACTGGGTGGATCCTAGGGTCCAGCCTTGAGGTGTGGGGGTGGATTTGGAATTCCAGTCTAAAGATATGCAAAGTGCCTGAACTTTGCCTGGAGTTCCTAAGTGTGCTTATTTATGGTGCTGGTCTGGCTTGTAGCTTTTGTCTCTCTGCTTGGCCGTGTGAAAGCAGACCAGCTTCTTGTGTCATTATAAAAATCCCCCTAGATCTGTAAGCTGCAAATACATTTCCTTCCTCCATAACTTGTGCCTGGTTTGGAAGTTCACCCCAATGATTGCAGCTGTCTGCTACAACACTCTTCTCAGAATATTAAGCATGTTCAAAGACAGTCATTTTAAAAGTATAAAGTTCATATTAAAGCAAAAAGGAAAGTAAGTGGATGGATTTAATTGAGGAAATGACATGATCAGCTTTAAATTTTAGCAAGATTTTCATGTCTTCTATATACAAATAGGTTGTATGGAAGGGAGCTGAGGGAAGGAGGCCCTTCAGATGGTTATATTCAGAAAAAAAGAAAAATAATGCATTCTAATGACCTAAAATAAGATAATTTGACAGTAGGCATGGAAAGAAGTTGACAGATATGAGAAACACAGAGGAGGTAATATAAGGGCTTTTGTGGGGAGGGGAAGTGGAAGAAATTAAATGTCATTCCTAGGTATCAAACTTGGGAGAGGAATAGATGCTGTGTCATTCACCGAGATGGGCAACATCAGAGGAAGGAGATGTGGAAGGAATAGCATGAATTAGTTTGAATTTAGTCAGTTAAACCTTGGCATTTCTTTAAGACTTAATGTTAGATTTCAAGAAAGCTAAGTCTCCCGTCCACCCACTCCCAACACAGATGCCAAGGACCAGGTAATCCTAACCTATTTACTGTTAAGGAAATTTATTGAGCCTTATGCTCCAGGATTTCAATAAACAATGAGCCTTCCTCCCAGGCTACTACCTGTGGCCCTAGGTGAGGATGGAGCAATCCAGACCTTAGCTCCATAGAGGAGATTCTACAGGCATTCCAGAGAACCTAATAACCAGCCATAAAGCAGAGACCCAGAAAAGGTAACATCACACAGGCTTGAATCACGTTGAGTCACAGGTGTTCAACCCTTTTCCCTCAAAGTGTAAGACCCCTCCTCACTTACTGGCAAGGTTTACCTGCATTCCCCTGCTGGCTGATTCAGAGACCCCTTTCCTCCAGCATGGAAGCCCACCATTTTCTCTTGTGGCATTAAATAAAATTAGACTGACAAAACTATCTTTCTAGACACTCTGTGCCAAAGCTTGTAGTAACACTTAGCACACTGAAGTGTGCGTGAAAGATGTCTTTTCAGAACCATGCTAACTAGTCAAAGATGTGATTTAGAAGAGATATCCATATTTAAAATATTGTCATGGCTTTTAATATTGCAAAGACAAGAGTCATAAACACAGATATATGTATTTCATCTTTCTTAAAAATATTTCAGGGCTGGAGAGATGGCTTAGTGGTTAAGGCACCTGCCTGCAAAGCCTAAGGACCCCGGTTTGATTCTCCGTGAGTCACTGCCATGGCAGTGCATGTGTCTGGAGTTTGTTTGCAGTGGCTGGAGACCCTAGCATGCCCATTCTCACTCTTTCTCTCTCTCCCTCACTGACTCCAATAAATAAATAAAAAACAAAATTAAAAAAATATTTCAATGTATAATACTGAGCTTTTCTCGTGACCTCCTATGAAACTCATATGAACTGGAGACTGTTGTCATTAGAGTATTTGCACTGTTCTCACTGCTCCAATCATTTGGGAACTGTTTTCTGGGGAAGACCTTACTACATGATGTGATGTTGCCCTGCACACACTTCTCTGTGCTTCTTTAACTTACTGGGCTATGTTGATTTTCTTCCTCTGCTTTTCAAGATGTGCTTGCTGGGCTGGAGAGATGGCTTAGCGGTTAAGGCCCCTGCCTCCTAAGCCTAAGAACACTGGTTCCAATCTCCAGATCCCACGTTTAGCCAGATGCAAAGGGGCGCACGCATCTGGATTTCATTCACAGCAGCTGAGAGGCTGCTGGCATGCCCATCTCTATCTGTCTTCCTATCCCTCTCTCTCTGTCTCTCTCTGTGTCTCTCTCCCCCTCCCCCCAATAAAGAAAGATGTTCTTGCTGTGTGAAGATCATTTTGAGAAATACAGTTGTGTTGGCTTAGCCAGGATGCTGCCTAGATAAGCAATGGGTAAAAATATCCTGACATTGAAGGAGCTTAAATGCAAAACCCACATCTCTACGTGAAATTAATTTAGTTGCATTTCATAACCATTTATTACTGGAGATGGGAAGCAGTGACAGAGTCATTGTTATTAAAAAATATAGTATTTACTTTATTCACTCAGTTTCCTTCAGTATTAAATATTTAAAAACTTTTCCATAAAGAATAGGTTCTGTTGGGCTGTTGTGTGATAAACTCTGCTCTGATCTATGAGCCCCTTTCATTCAGAAGTCTGGCGTATAATGTGTATGGTTGCTAGTAGCAGGTACAATACCTTTAGGCAGAGTAGAAGATAACAAAATATCCTCTAAATTCTTTAATTTTACATGTTGGGGGAAAACAATCATTGTAAACTGAATTTGTGTCATGAAAAGGAATTGACTTGCACTTTTTTCAAAATTGTTGTGAAGGTTTGAACATAAAGTGTCCCCATGATTGAGACTCATATTTTATTAATCCTCTACTAATTGTGGCTTTGAGAGGTGGAGCTTTCCTGGAGGAGGTGGACCCCTGGGATAGACCTTGGGGTCTTCTCATCTCACTTCTCTCTGCCTCACTCTTGGTGCTTCACCCCAGCTGGTGTGAACAGATGTGACACCCTGCTGTCTGCCGTGCTTCCCCGCCTTCAATAATCTGCCATCTGAAACTGTGAACTGAAAATAAACTCTCCCTTTCCACAAGCCGCTCTGGACAATAGTTTTGATCCGCCAATGAAAGGTAACTGCAAGAATTTTCATATTAAATATAAAACCCCCTGGTGGCAACAATGTCATTGGAACCACCTTCCCACATGCAGACATACATGTCAGTGGCATCCCTTTGTGAGATGTTGGTAACCTTCAGGATTTGGCTAAAGAAGTTCAACTCATCTCAGAACCAGATACTCTGTGGAACAGAGCCATGATCTTCAACGACAGGGTAATAAAGAGACACAGAGGGCTGGAGAGATGGCTTAGCAGTTAAGGCGCTTGACTGCAAAGCCAAAGGACCCAGGTTCTATTCCCCATGAACCACATAAGCCAGATGCACAAAGGGGTACATGCATTTGGAGTTTGTTTTCAGTAGCTGGAGGCCCTGGCGCTCCCATTCTCTCTCTCTCCTGCCTATTTCTCTCTCTCAAATAAATAAATAAATAAATAAATAAATAAATAAATAAATAAAAATAAAGAGACACAGAAAAGAGTCAAGAGTCCTATTCAGTCATTTTCTTTCATGTATAGCAAGCACCAGTAGTGAAAGAACTTCAAAGTTTTTCTGAAAGAAAAAAAAGCCCTTTGCACATTCAAAATCTAATCATCACAGATTTAATTGTTGGAAATGGAATTCTTTTTTTTTTTTTTTTTTAATATTTATTGACAACAAAACATACTTACATACCAAAGGTGCGTATTTTTCCCTCCTCTCCCCCCGGAAATGGAATTCTTGAAAGGGAGACAATACCAGAGCGCTGCCAATCATGTTGCACAAGGAACTGAACCACAACAACGCATACCATGAATCTGATACACAGACTCCAATAAGACACACACATGCCATCTTTCTTTAAAAAAATCGACACTCCATATCCCCAATCTCTTCTATTCCTCCATGGGCACTTCAAAGCCCAGATCCAATTTGGAAGCAGGTTAAATTGGGGACCCAAGTGGGAATATATGGTTAATGAATTTTATACCATCTTCTTTCTCTTCAGCTGGAAAGAGAAAGACCTCTCAAAAAGATTTGATAGGTTTCACTGTCTTTCTAACATGCCCCCAACACCAATTGATCTCATTCTGTGGCAGAGATAACCAATCTACTAATTAAACTATTAACTCTTTCTTCTAATTTGCAAAGCTTTTAAACAATGAAATTCCTGAAGCTACCCTAACGCCCCCAAGGATGCAGAATTTCCACAGATAGACACATGCACATTGCCCTAAGCAAAATGTGACCTTGTCAATGCAGTCACATTCACCAACTCTCAAAATGTTTAATGCTTTTTCTGACTTTGCTTAACAAATTCATATAACAAGGAAAAAAAACCCTCCAAGGTAGACCCAGGCAGGTTCTTTCTCCAGCAGTTAAATTGAAAGGTGGGAAAAATGAGAGCTCCTCTATGACTGTTTTGAAAGCTGTAAGATTACTTTCCAGCCAATGGAATGTGCAGCTGACACGGAAGACAGTCACAGCTCAAAATGTAGGAAACGTGTCCAGAAGACAGACTTCAATCTCAAGACATCAACATACTTATGGAACAGTCTGGCTTCAAGTAATGAGGTGCTAAATTTAAAAGCAAAAGCTACACAGTATTTCACTCCTGATGCAGATTTAGTTTTAAAAAGATATCAACAATAAAAATCTTTTCTGTTACTTACATCAAACCCTCTATATCACTCACTGGAGCCACATCTACATTATTAATGCATTAATACGCTTTATTTATGTATTTTTTAAGACAAGTAGAAATACAATTATAAATGAACACAGTGAAAAAGCCCTCATGGCACATGGCAGCACTCAAACCTGAACTGGGAAAATGTGGATCCAGTTGTTCTGTGACTTTACCAAAGTTAAAATTCTTCAAGAATCCTTATTTACCTCTTTGTAAAATAAGGGGATTGTTCCAGAAGATCTCTGTGGCATTATCAACTCACTCCTCTAGAACTAGTGCTGACCTTGACTTTAATGCTGGAGTTACCCTGAGCATGAAGTAGGAGATTGTATTGGTTAGTGAATAACCCAAGTAGATAGCATCCTGTGACTTCCCTGGCTGGGTATGTCTTTTTTCTTATTTGACTTTAAATAATTGTCCAAAATGCTTCTGGAATTTATTGTTTTAAAATGATGTAGTAAATCTTTATATGACTTTAGGAAAGTAAGACATAAATGCAGGAAAAGAAAAATAAAGTACTAGCTGAATGCCACTAGCAGCTAACATTTTTAATTCCTGAAATCACATACCTTCCTTGACTGCTCTAGCAGCTCCACCTAAATCAATGCAATACAAAGCACACTGAATGATAGTCTAACATGAGACCTACATTTATTCAAACCCAGTTATGTAATTACTGAGGTCTTCTCTTTCTAAAATCTATAATTATAGCAGTTAAACTCAAAAAGGTTGGGTTAAAAGTTATTAAGCAAAAAACCACCCTGGTTGATTTGTTTTGAGAATACATGTTAAGATAATTCTTACTTAGATGAACAGACTCATTCCAAAGTGGAATTTATTTTCAGCTGTGGTAGGTTCTATTGTCACAAATATGACTCAGATCTTGCAAAAGATTTGTTACCTTATTTGAGCAGTCAATTTAAGTCATGAAAATATGCAGAGACCTCGGAGCAATTAGATTCTCTACATATTTAACTGCAGTGATACCATGTTCTCCTTATATCTTATTTAAAGGTAATCCTGGGCTGGAGAGATAGCTCAGCACTGAAGTTACTTGTCTGCAGAGCCTAAGGACCTGGGTTCAGTTCCCCAGTAGCCACGCAAAGTCAGATTCACAAGGTGGTGCATGCATCATTTGTTGTGGCTTGAGGCCATGGTGGGCCCATTCTCTCTTTCTCTCTCTCTCTCTTAAATAAATAAAATACTTTTTAAGAATCATTTTTTTTTTTTAAAGAGGCAATCCTGCACATATTCAACATGGCCATAACTGTTTCTTTGTTACTGTTCCCATGTTTGGGGAGTTAGGCAAAAATAGTCTATGTTTATAGACTCCCAATCAAATCTTCACAGTGCTCACATACTTCATTGAGAGCTACGTTGGAAATTTCATTAAGCCTTTCACATCAGAACAGAAAAGCATGATTTTGTTGACATTATTGCACCCCACATGTTGGGTGAATTTCTTCATCATATTGCTTTTTAAATATTTTATTTTTTTATTTATTTGAGAGAGAGAGAGATAGGCAGGTAGAGAGAGAGAAAGAGAGAGAGAGAGAGAGAGAGAGAGAGAGAGAGAATGGGTGTGCCAGGGCCTCCAGCCACTGCAAACGAACTCCAGATGCATGCACCCCCTTGTGCAACTGGCTTACGTGGGTCCTGGAGAATCAAGCCTCGAACTGGGGTCCTTAGGCTTCATAGGCAAGCGTTTAACCGCTAAGCCATCTCTCCAGCCCCATATTGCTTTTTATATTTCAAGTACTAGATGGGGCAAACCAGCAAGGTGATAAACATTTTTAATGTTTTAATGGAGAAAATACATATGCACAGAGAGCAGATGACTCGTCCGAAGTCATGAAACTAGTCACTTCTGAATCCCTTCAGCAATTTATGTCTCAGATTTGAAAGTATGCCTTTTTATAGTTTCCATGATTATACATAACTGTTTTAATAACTGTCCCATATTAAAACAATGAAAAAATTCTACCACACACAATATAAATGATCAAGAAATAAATGTATTAATGGCAACCTTCTACTACTTTTGGTTTGAGAAGTGCAAATGAACAAAAAGGACATGATATACTAATGGTTAGTAAGTTTTTCAATATACCATCACTGCTATTGGGAACATTGATATGTCATACATAACAGGATTAAGTATATATTTTGTGCATAAATAATTATCTGTCTGCTCCAGAAACCATGGAAAGTACCAAAATATATAAGATAGGAACTTTAAGAAGATAAGGGAAATTTCAAGTTATTTGCTTATGGAGAGTCAAAGCAAAGGTGTTATTTTGAACTGGGAAATCAAAGAATGCATCTTTCTGGGATTCTCCAAGATATCTGTGTTTAGGCCCCATACTCACTTCACTAATGCCACTTGTCTAATAATGGGCAGCAGTGCATTTATAGACAGCAACATGGCCTTTTTTTTTTTTGAGACACACAGAGAAGCCACAGAGAGAGATAGAGAGGAAGACAGACAGACATGGGCACACCAGCAGTCTCTCAGCTGCTGCTAACGAAATCCAGATGCATGCGCCCCCTTGTGGTCAAATGCAGCATTGCGCCCTTGCGTCACTTTGCATCTGGCTAAACGTGGGACCTGGAGATTGGAACCAGTGTTCTTTAGGCTCAGGAGGCAGGCGCCTTAACTGCTAAGCCATCTCTCCAGCCCCAACATGGCTTTTTACTAGTCTTTGATTGACTATTTGACTTGGGAACAGTACAGAACAGGCCTGGTCCAGAGGTTGTGGTTTTGGTTGAGAAACCATTTAGCAAGTGACGTCATGTAAAATCTATGAAATGACACTGCTTTCACCTTTCTCAAGTTCAAGATCACAAGGATCATTACGATTGAACGGACCTAGTCTGTTGGGCAAAGCTTCCAACTTGATTTCTTTTAAGGAAAAAAAAAAAATAGCCCAGGCTGGCATGGAACCCATGACGATCCCCCTACCTTAGCCTCCCCAGTGCTGTGATTAAAGCTAGTTCTGCATTACCACACCCTAGGCCATACTGACAAGCTCTTTATCAAATGCCCCCTGTGATTACATCATAATGGTATATCTTTTAGTTCTATAGTATTATACAAACAAGCTACTGGTTCCAGAGAGAATGCCTAAGACTCTATTATGCTACGTGTTTATGATGCTATCAATGGTAATAAACAAAGAAGGAAAACACAGGAATTGAAAACAGGGCACAGCCTGATTCTCTACATAATGACTCTTCTAAACAAGAACGATTGCTTTAGTTAAAGTAGAATATAGACAAAGGCATTTTAAAAACAACTCAGTTATATCCAAATATAAACATGTTTGTTAATGAAATGTCCCAATAAAAATGTGGGATGATAGTCTTCATAAAACACTGATTTTTTTCTTACACAAACAGAAGTGATTATTAGACACAGATCAGAGAAGGTTGCCTTCTTGAACTAGGTCTTCCTCACTCATTCACATGAAACAAAACAAAACAAAACAAAATTTTTTACCCAGAGGTTGTGGGAGCAAGCACCCATGTTTGAAAATAACTATTGGTTTAATGGATGACTACTTTTATTTTATTTTCAAGTGCAAGAGAGCAGTATGTTATATGTCAAAAAGGTGACATAAAGACTGGGGTTTGAGTCTCAAGTTTGAACTGATTCTAGATTTATGAGAAGCACTTTGAGTTGGACGGACTGGTTCAATCTAACTGAAGAGAAGTGGAAATCTACCCCTACATTTTCCACAGCACAGCCACCGAAGGTCAGGGCTCCAGGGAGACATCACAAGTCAAACCAAAGAGTGTTCTTTCTTAGAAGTACTTGGGAGTGCTCGTTCAAGTGGGGTGGGACAGAGAGAAAGAAATCAAGGGAAACATTAACAAGTTAATTGCCAAAATAGTGGCCCAGGTGACCTTGACCCTATCTACTTTCTCTTCTTTTTGTCTTTCCTCAACCTGTTTGCTTCAAAGACCCTTCTCTCTTTCCTCAATACCTCTTTGCTTCATAGACCCTTCTCTCTTTCCTCAATACCTCTTTGCTTCCTAGACCCTTCTCTCTTTCCTCAATACCTCTTTGTTTCCTAGACCCTTCTCTCTTTCCTGAATACCTCTTTGCTTCATAGACCCTTCTCTCTTTCCTCAATACCTCTTTGCTTCATAGACCCTTCACTCTTTCCTCAATACCTCTTTGCTTTGCCCTTCTCTCTTTCCTCAATACCTCTTTGCTTCCTAGACCCTTCTCTCTTTGCTCAATACCTCTTTGCTTCATAGACCTTTCTCTCTTTCCTCAATACCTCTTTGCTTCATAGACCCTTTTCTCTTTCCTCAATACCTCTTTGCTTCCTAGACCCTTCTCTCTTTCCTCAATACCTCTTTGCTTCATAGACCCTTCTCTCTTTCCTCAATACCTCTTTGCTTCATAGACCCTTCTCTCTTTCCTCAATACCTCTTTGCTTCATAGACCCTTCTCTCTTTCCTCAATACCTCTTTGCTTCATAGACCCTTCTCTCTTTCCTCAATACCTCTTTGCTTCCTAGACCCTTCTCTCTTTGCTCAATACCTCTTTGCTTCATAGACCTTTCTCTCTTTCCTCAATACCTCTTTGCTTCATAGACCCTTCTCTCTTTCCTCAATACCTCTTTGCTTCATAGACCCTTCTCTCTTTCCTCAATACCTCTTTGCTTCATAGACCCTTCTCTCTTTCCTCAATACCTCTTTGCTTCATAGACCCTTCCCTGGCATGTTGAGTTTGAGGAAGCAGGACGATTTTGAGCTGAAAAACAGCCAAGCATATACCTGGTGTTACAGAAAGAAAAAGGAGAACCTACCCTGCATCAAAATTTCTTGGACAGGTAGGTTTACAAAACATGGCATGCTCTTGTTCATTGTAGGAATACTCAGTTTAATCCCTGTGCAGAGATAGCATAGCTACCTAGAGACTTAATTATTCGCTTTGTGCACACCTTATGATCAAGTCCTGTAAAAGAACTCCCAAAGCAATCTTTTGTACAGGTCCACTGCTGTTCTGTATTTCAGAGTCGCATGTGCTCTGTGATGTTGTCAAAAAACGAAAAAAAAAAATAATCAGTTGTTGCTTTAAGCAGAGAAGCAGGTGAATAACTCAGATAGGAAAGTTAACCCTGCCTCTGTTTAGGTGTCTGCCTTTGACCCATGCCAAATGGATTACCTTGTCTCTGTCTATATTTCCAGGAATAAATAAAATTCATATTTTATCAATACATTAGGCAGGCATGGTAGCACATGCCAATCCCAGCACTCAGGAGGCTGATGTAGAAGGATCACTGTGAGTTTGAGTCCAACCTTACAAAAGTAGCTTACACAGAGTGACTTCTGTGTCAAGCTGGGCTACAAGGAGACCATGCTTATTTATTTATTTATTTATTTATTTATTTATTTATTTATTTATGGAGAGAGAGAGATAGAGAGAGAGAGGGAGAAGAAGACAGATAGAGATGGGCACGCCAGCAGCCTCTCAGCTGCTGCAAATGAAATCCAGATGCGTGCACCCCCTTGTGGTCAAGTGCGGCATTGCCCCCTTGCGTCACTTTGCATCTGGCTAAATGTGGGACCTGGAGATTGGAACCGCTGGAGATTGGAACCAGCATTCTTAGACTTAGGAGGCAGGCGCCTTAACCACTAAGCCATCTCTCCAGCCCAAGACCATGCTTTAATAAAAAAAGAAAAGAAAAGAAGAGAAAAGAAAGGGAAAGGAAAAGGAAAGGAAAGGAAAGGAAAGGAAAAGAAAGGAAAGAAAAGAAAAAGAAAAACAATAAAAAGCCTCATTGTGTTAAGTGCATTAATATATGTCTGAAAAATATATAGCATGTAAGAAAGTTCACAGTGTTTGTATTTCTTCAGTGTAAGACAGAAGCATTCATTATATTGATACCTCAAGAGAAAATTGAACCATAAGATATTCTGGATGGTCCCACAATTGAAAAAAAAAACTATTTGACCTTTACCTTTCTCAGAAGAAAAACACAACTCTTCTTTGTGGGAGGGCACGTGTTAGATCGTTTTCTGTTTGAGTTAACAGAACATTGCTATGGCTTATACTTGATGAATAACTAATCAGGACATACTCGTCTCACACTGGAGGGATAGTAAGGCTATCATAAGGAAGTTAGGATCACCTCAGAACCATGAGGACCTGAGTTTAACGTCCAGAACCCATGGAAGAATTCCAGGCATGCTGGCACACTGTTGTAATTCTAGCTCTGGGGAATTGAGGATGGAGATTTCTGGGATTCAGAAGCCAGCCAGTCTAACCTAACTGATGAGCTACGGGCTCTGACTTCAAAGAGATGGTCTCTGTTCCTGATAAATGTCGCTCGAGGTTGTCCACTGGACTCTCACATAATGTACACACATGCACATGCCACCTACATACCCACACGTTTATTTAAAAAAAAACCCTATACTGTCATGTACTTATGAAAAATAAATACTGATAGCATATGGAGAATTATAATTAAATAAGTAAAGGCTATACTCTGGATGTGTAAGAGCCAGATCTAGGGTAGGAGTAATAGTCCTGTAATTAACACACTTCTTAAGCATTTTGTGACTCTCAAAATGTGATATTCAGCCAGGTGTGGTGGCACATACCTTTAATCCCAGCACTCGGGAGGCAGAGGTAGGAGGATCGCCATGAGACTACAAAGTGAATTCCAGGTCAGCCTGAGCTAGAGTGAGACCCTACCTCAAAAAAACAAACGAAAAAAAAAATGTGATATCTATGTGAGCTTGATCATGACAGAGATCCAGAGGCAGAAGTAACTGGTTCTATGCATGTAGTTCCAAGCTGGCGTTGGAGAGATGAGTTGGCTTTGCATACAGAAGGGAGTAAAAGATCGTTATGACTGAAAGTCGCCCTGAATTTTACTTTCACAAGGATCTACTGTGGATCTTCAGGGACACAAACACAAGCTTTCTTGCTGCTGTCCCCCTTTGGCTCAGTGCTCTACTTAACACACACCTGAAGAACATTTGCGGAGTTAATCAGTGGGGGGATTTGTCCTTCCGCGTCCTCCGAACTTCATCATTAACTGGGCGCTTTACAAAACAGCCTGGGAGTTTGGGGTATAGTCAATGGCTAAGGCATATAATTGAGCTCACAGACTCAGAGTCTATCTCTTCACTTAAGGTTCATTAGACTGGGTTCCCAGGATCCCAGGGGTGATTCCTTCCTACTCCAACTCCCAGTAGCTCACATCACCCACTACACATCACTACAGCTTGCCATTAGCACTTCAAGTGCAGTGTTGTCTGTGACCTCCCTGTCCCTCAATTGGTTCATGTGATCTTTGCCTGGCCTCCCAATTAAAGCTCCTGAGCTCCTTGCAAGGAGGAACCGTAACATGTTGATTCTTCGTCCCAGCTACAGAATTGCCGGCAGGTAACCTAACCTAGCACAAGTATAAGATCAAGTTCACCTAGCACCTTTAAATTGCCAAAGCTGCTGCCTATCAGTGCTCAAAGAAAGAACGGTCTCGTGCCTAGATTACAACGGAGCCACAAAATCCATGCACAATCCAAATGAAGGCACACACATTCTGTGTTGCTCGTGTGGCTGCCAAGCCTGCTTAACTTTGTGTGTGCGGCACATTACATTCTGAAGATACTAAGGCCCATCTCATACTTCCCCTTCTTATTCATTTGCTACTCAGACAAGGAGAGAGATGGTCTAACATCACAACTGACAGTACACAGGGAGAAAAGAAACGAGCATTTGTTTGTGGGCTCAGCATATGGTAGGCAATCTTATTTCAATGAATAAAGAGAGACCAGATGTGGGTCACATGGCTTCCCAAAACTCCAGCTGAGAAAACCAGTGGATGTTATTCTAATAAGAGCCAGCACAGGTGTGGAATACTACAAACTCCTTTGTTTTCTATTTGTTGTATTAGTTCTGCCAAATATCAAGCAAATATTTGTATTTTGCTGTACAAAAGAAAACCATGCAGTCCTCTGAGTAACTTCGTAATGAAGGGTTGAGTCTGCTGTTTCCCGTGGATGCTCCAAATCAATCTCTTATTGTTTTAATTGCTGCTAAAATGCAGGAAAAGGAACATTATATTTAACTTTTCCTCTACCTCTTGCTTTAGTATTTTCTTGTTTGGACCAAAGAATTCCTTGAATTTTTTTTTCTTATATGTTTTCTGTTAAAACCTTACCATCTTTCCTCCTCAATCTACTATAAGTTACACACGTTTTCCATTTTAGCTACTGTTCCTTATAAAAAAAAAAAAATCTCTTTTACCCAATGTTTCTTCTCTTTTTATTTTATACTTTGAGCCTCACTTATTTTCCTAATAAATTTTCACTATAATCTCCTTGTGAGCACCATCTAGCAAATACAGTATCTGATAGCAAATTATGTAAAGCTTCTGCTATTTGTCCATGCATCTCACAATGTAAGTGTGCAAATAAGATCTGTTTTTTCTTTTCTTTCTCTCTCTATAAAATGCTGTATTATAATTTTCAATTAGGTCCAAGGACATTGACCTTTGTTTAAAAATAAATATGTGGTGGGGGGTGGGTGGGTGTGTTGGTGTGTTTCTTTAAATCGACACTTTTTGACTGAATGCAGAGTTGATACAACATTCAGGGACTATACCAGAAAGAAAGAATACACTTTGGGTTTTTAGTACTAAAAGGTTATGTATCTTTCAATCTAAGGCTTAATAAGAACTTTAATCCATTACAGATATATACAGATTTGTGGCACAAATGTCCCTTTCTCACCTCACTGTGATTCAGATGCCATTTAAAGGGAATTGGACCATTGGCAACCTAGAGTGCTTTAGTGAGTTCTCAAATGCTAGGGTGGTCCACCTTGGGTCACGTGTACCTTCTTCTTATGTCAGTGGCATTAGTGCTAAGCTTGCAGGGGTATCATGAGATACCTCTGTGCAGGGGCTGGAGAGAAGGTTTAGCAGTTAAGGCATTTTCCTGAAAAGCCAAAGGACACCAGTTCGATTCCTCAGTACCCACGTAAGCCAGATGCACAAGGTAGCACATGTACCTGGAGTTGTTTACAGTGGCTCAAGGCCCTGGCATGCCCATTCTCTCTTTCTAAGAAATTAAAAAAATATAGAAAATATTTTTTAAAAGATATTTCAGAGCACAATGGGTCTAAAACTCTAGTGTGAGTTTTAGTTTTTATACTGAAACTCATCTAATTATATTTATTAAAAATGTTAAATGCAAAAGTGTATATATACTCAGGGCTGGAGAGATTGCTTAGTGGTTAAGCACTTGCCTGTGAAGCCAAAGGACCCCAGTTCAAGGCTGGATTCCCCAGGACCCACGTAAGCCAGATGCACAAGGTGGCATGTGTATCTGGAGTTCATTTGCAGTGGCTGGAGGCCCTGGTGCACCTGTTTCTCTCTTTCTCTCTGCCTCTTTCTCTCTCTCTGTTTGTCTGTTGCTAATAAATAAATAAAAATAGAACAAAAGTGTATACTCAGTCTACTAACACTGTATTCTGTCTATGTCTTCACATATTCTTTTTTGTTTGTTTGTTTGTTTTTATTTTTTTGAGGTAGGGTCTCACTCTAGCTCAGGCTGACCTGGAATTCACTATGTAGTCTCAGGGTGGCCTCCAACTCATGGCAATCCTCCTACTTCTGCCTCCCGAGTGCTGGAATTAAAGGTGTGTACCGACATGGCCAGCTCCACATATTCATTTTTTTAAGACATTAAAATGAATATGCCAAAATAATAAGAATAATGGTTACATTTGGTCAGTGGAATTATAAAATATTTTATTTTGGCTTTCTGTTCTATTTTTAAAAATTTTACCATACTTCCTACATTTTCAGAAATATATAAACATACTTTAATTTTTAATACTTGCCAAGTATATAAAACAACTGTGCATATTAAAAATTGAGCTACAAGTATAGTTATGTGATAGAGCCATACAAGCTCAAGGATTCAAGGGGCTGGAATGGGAGAACAACTAGACAGGCCTTGCTACAGAAGGATCACCTACCTGGGCTACAGGTCTGAAAGAGTCATAATGGAAGCTGGCTAGATTTTCATGAAATTGCTTATAGATTCAGCAATGTGGTAAGAAAAAAAAGTAGGAAAACAAACAAACAAACAAAACATAGAGCTTTCCACTGTGGTCAGCAGAAGAGAAGTAAATAATGTCACCATCGCTGACACCTGGGAGATCAGCTCTCTGTGGAGCACCAAGGACAGACAGCCATCAGGAAGGAAGTATGGGACTATAGTGACAGATGAGATGGTAAAGATGGAGGAAGAGGCCAAAGGGGAAAATGTTGTTGACTGTTATTTAGCCTCCTGCCCAAGTTATTACTCAACAAAACCGGACTGTGTGAACAAGAGCATGTACTGAAGAATTGCAGGGAGTCAAGTCGAGTAGTCAGTTACCTGACAAAACCGAAGCGCATGATGGGACAAAACGAGAAAAACTTTCTTCCATGATTTTGCTAAAAACTCTGGAAATGTGTATCCATTAATTCAAAAGCAAAAAATGTATTTAGTAAAACAGGAATTTGAAGAGATGAAGGATACAGGCTAGAAAGGAACAGGGGAAAAAAATAAAGACCAAATGGAAAATATAACAGAATAAAGACCTGATATTGTAGTTCATTCTTCTCCTTTCAAAGTGAAGAATTAACAGATAGATATAACCTAAAGTTGTATTCCACTAGAAGGAAGATTGAAATATATAAATTATAAAAATCAATATATATATATCAGCCTAAGGCTATATCACGCCACAAAATGAATTGATCTATGTAAATTATACAAATTAATTTTTCAGATTTAAAATAAAATTGCACAAAATTCTCTCTCTCTCTCTCTCTCTCACACACACACACACATATATAACAAAGCAAAAAGAAATTAAAGGGGAAAACAATGAAAAATGTATACTTTCCATAATATATACAGCTAAATATATATAGAACTATAGAACTATAGCTATCACAGTCATTAAGGAAAAAGCTTACATTGGGCTAAGAGGTCCCTGAGAAATCAAGCTGAAGATGTGCTGAAAACTCCTCCCTGTAGACCAGTTCACAGAAAGCTAAAAAAAAAAAAAAAAAAAAAAAGCTACACTGCATGTAGCCCCATGGGAGAGAGAAGTCATCAGTAGAGATAAACACTGCAAGCCTTAAATTTGACCTGCCATGCCAAATGAGCCAACGGGTGCAATAGTAGCATTTCTGTTATGGGGGAAACCAAGGACTCAGGAATTGGACTGGAGGCCCTCTCCATGGAAGGGCATATATACTATGAGGGGAAGGTCATGAGCCCTAGGGTTGTAATGCCTGCTGGTGTTTGGATAAAGGCATGTATTATGCTCACCAAACTGCCTAGTAAGCACTTTTTATAATGTTCATATTCATATATTAATGCTGCTGTCACTTTGGGTTAGAGAAGCTTTTCTTTTCAGATGGCGGTGACCTCTGAGAGGACTCAAAAGGCAACACAGTGCTGAGAAGAAGTAAAAAAGGAGTGTTGAGCACTGAGACATCTTTAACAAACCTTCCAAGGCTAAGGGTATATTGAGGAAGATGTGACAGAAAGAATGTAAGAGCCAAAGGAAGGGCAGGATAGCTTACAATGCAATCTTCCAGACACAAAATGGCCTGTATACCCATGACCTTTGCAATGTCTGGTACTACCTACCAAGACCCTCATAATAAGAGGAAAAGATGAAGACATCAAAATAAAAGTGAGACTAATTGAGAAGGTAGGGGATATGATGGTGAGTGGCTTTACGAAAGGGAAAGAGGGGAGGGGAGAAGGGGGGGTTATCATGGTTTATTGCCTATAATTATGGAAGTTGTCAATAAAAAAAGAAAAAAAGGCTCACAATCAAATTGTAAGCTGCACAAGAGTTGCACAGACATTTCATAATCTGCAAAGACATCTTAAAAATATGTAATTGCATTTAAAATATATGCCTCTAAACATATAAAACATGTCTAACAATATCATGCTGAAGAGAGACTGATGGCAATAATATTGTTACATTGGATATAAAAGCATGACGGGGCTGGAGAGATGGCTTAGCGGTTAAGGTACCTGCCTGATAAGCCTAAGAACCTGGTTCCAATCTCCAGGTCCCACGTTTAGCCAGATGCAAAGTGATGCAAAGGCGCAATGCCGCACTTGCCCACGCACACACATCTGGATTTTGTTCACAGCAGCTGAGAGACTGCTGGCGTGCCCATTCTCTATCTGTCTCCCTCTCCCTCTCTCTCTGTCTGTCTCTGTGTCTCTCTCCAAAAATAAAAAATTAAAAAATTAAAAAAAGCACGACAGGCCGAGTGTGGTGGTGCATGCCTTTAATCCCAACACTTGGGAGGCAGAGGTAGGAGGATCACTGTAAGTTCGAGGCCATCCTGAGACGACAGTGAATTCCTTGTCGGCTTGGGGCTAGAGTGAGACCCTACTTACAAAAACCAAAAACAAAACAAAACAAAAAAATCACCCTGGAAAAAACTAGCTCTTCTGGGGAAAGAAAGCTTGGATACAAATACACTGGAGAAGAATGGGAAATCTATCAAAATGTAACCCGTACAAATCCCTGCCCCACTAATTATGTATGTAGGACTTTATCAAACAAACAACGTGAAACATTTTCAAAGAAGCCAGTTTACCTGTGCTGCTCCTGCATTGGAGCTGCCCCCAGGTGAGCTCCTTTAACCTGCTGGCATCTGTTTATTCCTCACCTTCTTCCTTTCCTTTCTGTCCTAACTCAAAGAGCGTGTGGCACCTGCCTGTACTACTTGACCCAGACACGTACAGCTGAACACACTTAGATGGTTTTAGAGGAGGGTGCTGTGGCAAAGCAAGTACTGAAAAATTGTGCAGATTGCATGTGTACAGCATTTTATTATTTTATTATTTTATTTTTTTTTTTGAGAGAGACACAGAGAGAGAGAGGTAGAGGAAGACAGATAAAGATGGGCACGCCAGCAGTCTCTCAGCTGCTGTGAACGAAATCCAGATGTGTGCGCCCCCTTGTGGTCAAGTGCGGCATTGCGCCCTTGCGTCACTTTGCGTCTGGTTAAACATGGGACCTGGAGATTGGAACTGGGTTCTTAGGCTTAGCAGGCAGGCACCTTAACTGCTAAGCCATCTCTCCAGCCCATTTTATTATTTTTTTGACCAATCTACATATACGTAGGTCAGGCTAGCTTAAAATCTATGGCAATTCTCCTGCATTGGCCTCCTAATTGCACGAATTATAGGTATGAATGATCATACCTAGGTTGGTCCTTTGTTAAATTTAAATTTGGAACTAATTGGATGTGTGTGTGTGTGTGTGTGTTTATATGTAGGGGTGCCCAGGTGTTCCTATTCATGTGGAGGACAGAGAACATCAGGTATACCTTCTTCAGGAAGTACCACCATGCACCATTTCTGAGACACAGCCTCTTCTAGGCCCAGAGTTCATCAGTTAGGCTAGACTGACTGGCTGGCTAGATGGTGGGCCCAAAGTATCCTCTCTAGCTCTGGAATTACAAGTGTGCCATCGTGCTCTGCATTTTCATGGTTGCTAGAGATGGGGCTCAATCCTTATGCTTGGTAGACAATACATTACTAAATGAGCTATCTCCCCAGCCAACCAGGAGATCCTAAATAGGAAGAACCTGATATTTTTTAGAAATAATTGAGGCAATATGTTATGCTTAGTTTTTGTATACATAACCCAACTTCTTTTTTTTTTTTTTTTTTTTTAACATTTGAGTGAGAGACAGAAGGAAAGAGGAAGAGAGAGAGCGAGACTATGGACACACCAGGGCCTTTCAGCCACTGTGAATGAACTCCAGTCACACATGTCCCCTTGTGGCACATGTGTGACATTGTGTGCTTGTGTCACTGTGCATCTGGCTACATGGGACCTGGAGATTCAAATATGCATTCTAAGGATTCGCACTGCTAAGTCATCTCTCTCGCCCACATAGCCCAGCTTTCATGTTAAGTATGATGTTCCCATTGAAAAGAAATGATTCAGAAGCATGAAAAAGACGTAAATGGAGAAAGGTAAGGTAAAATATATAGCCCACACATGACTTGTTTCAAGCTATGGATTCCATTTGAATTTCTAAAATCAGTTCATTGTATGGCATTACAACAATCTATGGATTAATAAATACGACTGCTAAACATCTTTCAATTCCTCACAAAGATGAAGTACTTGGTCCATGCTGCTGAATAGAGATTCCAAGCCCACATTATAACTGCAGAAAGGAAGCAAGTCCACACCCAAAATGAGGCTTGGGTCCAACAGGATTTTCTCTGTTTGAGCTTTGCTCAGGGTAGAAGTGAAGCACACATTACAGATCTGTTACCTAACGGCTTAGACGACTTCATATGTTTTGAATGACAAGGTATTGACCATGGTTTCTGCAAAAGTGGCTGAGCAAAATAAAAACCAATTCTTTAAACATTTAGAATATCATCACTCCATTTGTTCTGTTGCTTTGCAGGTCCTAAGTAATTGGAAATGAAGCGACTGGACAGCAGTGTTATCTTTTACAATGAACGACCAAATTTAGATGTCAGAGTGACGGTTGAAGAAAATTGCTTGAATGGAAAATAAATGAGCCACTGTGGAGTAAACCAAGACCTACTTGCTAAGCCTCGTGTTATTAACTAGAGACATGATTATTGGAGCAAGGAGCCAGGGCTTATAAAAGTTCTGTGAAAATCAATAAAGGTTTTCAGACTGTAACTTCAACAAAGATTTGATTTGTCAAACATTAGTCTTTCTTGCTTTATTCAACACATGGACTGGATTTCTGAAAGTATTAAATGCAAATATTCACATTGAACTACAAACACTGTTTTTTTTTCAGAACACTTGAAACTCAAAGTTTCAGATAGAAAATAAATCTATGTATGGCTAATAACCTTTCCTTACAATAGCAATGAAGGCATAATTTGCTTTTCCCTAACACAGGCACATTTTATGATGCCAATTAGTTATTGAGTCACTGAGTTCCTTCTCATTTATTTACATTTCTGATTGTTGTCTCATCTTGTTGAAATTCACCTTTTTGAATCCAGGTTAATATGGAACCCTGTTTAGTCCAAATATAGCTCCTGAAACAGAGAAAAGCACCTAATTCTAGCATCCTGGATTTTTGACAGCTGGTCATCAATGGAACATACTAAATATTATCGAATAATTTTCCATGCAGCAGTAGTGTCAAAAGCCATGTGTGCATAATGCGCCCTGGATGGTGCAGAATGAACTGGACCGCTCACTCACTCTTTTTCATAATGGAAATAATGATCACATTACTGTTCATGACTACCTCGCAAAAAAAAAAAAATATATATATATATATATATATTGCAATTTTGGTGCCAATTTCAATCAGGAGACTAAGCTGGAAAGTAGAACTATTTAAAGGAAAATATCTTGTACTTTTCAATAGGGCTTGGCTATCAATAGAAAGATGAGATATTCAGAAAGGAGAAAGAGGTTCCTTGCTGCGTCTTTTATTCTAAGGGAAATTGCATTTATTTATAGCTTAATTTTTATGTTCTTACAATCTCTTGCCTTATCAAAGGCACACACCTGTTGTTTATTTGTTTGTTTATGTATTTGTTTGTTTTAGGGTTTTTTTTTCTTTTTTTTTTTTTTTTTTTTTTTTTGGTTTTTTTGAGGTAGGGTCTCACTGTAGCCCAGGCTGACCTGGAATTCACTATGTAGTCTCAGGGTGGCCTTGAACTTATGGTGATCCTCCTACCTCTGCCTCCCAAGTGCTGGGATTAAAGGCGTGTGCCACCACGCCCGGCTGTTTTAGGGTTTTCTGAGGTGGACCAGGCTGACCTGGAATTCATTATGTATTCTCAGGGTGACCTTGAACTCCCAATGATCCTCTTTCCTCTGCCTCCCTAGTGCTAGGATTAAAGGCGGGTGCCTGCACACCTGGCATCACACATCTGTTTTTTGTTGTTGTTATTGTTGTTTGTTTGTTTGTTTGAGTTAGGGTCTCACACTAGCCCAGGCTGACTTGGAATTCACTTTGTATTCTCAGGGTGGCCTTGAACTTATGGCAATCCTCCTACCTCTGCCTCCCTGGTGTTGGGATTAAAGGCATGCGCCACCGTGCTCGGCACATATGTTTTTTGAATAGCAATAAAACAAAAGAAAAATAAAAGGCCTAGACTTATATGCAGAAGATACAGTGGAGGAGTTCAGGAGGAAGTACCTACTATTCAGGATTCTGACTTTTTCTCTCTTAAAAAAAAAAAAAAAAAAAAAAGTGTAATATTCTACTCTGCTTCTTAAAGCTTCCAAGAAATAGGGGCTGCCTATAGTGTTTATATAAGGACTCCCAGAGGTTTCCATTTTTCATTTTATTTTTTTAAGGCAAGAGTTTATAAGAAAACATTATGAAGGCCATTTTCTTTCAACCACCACATTCAAATGGGAAGTTAAAAGTTTATTTAAAAGGATATTCCCATTGGAGTTTGCAAGTGAAATGACATACTGCGTAACATGACTTGAAAGGTTGAGGGGAGACCCTGCTCATGTTTTGCTTTCATGCACCTGTCCTCTTATTTCACCCCAATCAATAATATCTTCTATAGTCGGAAATATATATTTATTCCACCATATGATGAGAAAAAAAAAGCAACGGAATGTTCCAGTCAGCAAGCAAACTATTACAAGTAGTCCAAGTCTTCCGAGAGAACCAACTTACAGCACCCAAAGGGTCGCCAGGGATCACTGTGTTTTTCTCCACAGTGCTGGAACTTACATTTACTATTGAGCAGCCTACTGGAGCATGGGGCCACTTACTATTTCTTTTCTGGAAAAATAAACTATAAAAGAATTAATATCAAAAGGTTTTGAAGATGGGGCCTTCCGAAACAAAGCCCATCATATTCACAGAGGTACAGGGTTTGTTGATAATCCCTGAAAGCAGGCTGATACTGTGAGCACATTGAGGTAAGCAAGGGCTTTTACTCAGGGCAATCATAGTGACAAATTATTTAAAGTACAAAAGAACTTATTAATGGCTCCCTGGCCTGAAAATTTTATTAAACGAATCTAGAAGTAGAGGTTTAATTACAAACATAGTCTCTTGAATGAATAATTCCTACAATTAAAACCACTGTACTGATCCAATTATGTCACATAGACCAGTCACTCGCCCTTCTTCACTAGCTGAAGTTTGCGTGTTCTGGTTTTATACCTTAAGTTTTAAAAGAATTTGCATTCAAAGAAATAAGTCTGATAGCTGTAGCATCATTTGTCAGGGGCTACCAATGAACATGGACTGATTCCCGGGGAACCACTTTTCAAATCCTCGCCCTGTCCAAGATGGAAAGGAATTGATTCTGCCACAGGCACCCTCTTCGCTGCACAACTCATCCAATTGCTTGTCAAATGAAACAGCCATCTATTCAGGTGCACTACGATGCTGCTCATCAAATTTGTAAAAACATGAGATTCAACATCTTATATTAAACATTTTTTAAGATTTTATTTTTATTTATTTATTTATTTGAGACAGAGAGAGGGAGAGAGAAAGAATGAGGATGGGCTCACCAGGGTCTCTAGCAACTGCAAATGAACTCCAGATGCATGTGCCACCATGTGCATCTGGCTTATGTGGGACCTGGAGAATCGAACCTGGATTATTAGGCTTTGTAGGCATGTGCCTTTACTGCTAAGCCATCTCTCCAGCCCTCACCATCTTATATTAAAAGTAAAACCTATCCAAGTTAAATAGTACCTTTAAAGTTATAAAATGTATCAATATAATGCATACCTATGTGTACTGCTTTAGGCTTGCAAATTAATATGACACTAGAAAATGATATTATATACATGTATACACACATATGTTTTTCCACAAAAAAATTAATAATTTTTATTGTTTACCTAAGGATCATGATGCCTGGGAAGGTTATCCTTATACTAGGAAAGTTATTCATAAGCTAATGATTCACTAATCATAATATTTCCATGAATAATCCATGAAACAATGCTGATAGATCTTTGTAAGCCATTCAGCTGGAATTGTATTCTGCCGTGACAGTAAAGACAGTCACAAAGCTTCACATCAAGCTTGTTTATAGACTACTTTGAAAGATAAAATATTTGCTTTGCAGCTCTTATTGCTGACAAAGTGCCAAAAATCATTTTAAAATTAGTAGCGATGATAAAATATTAAGTGATTTATAAACCACCATGGAAAACAGAAAAGTTGAAGTGAACATAGTCTTGCAAACATTTTCATTTCGAAACATTGTAAAGTCATTTAAATCAGCACTAATACTAAAGCATCTACTTGCATTTAATTTATGTTAGAATTTTAGTCTAGGTTTCTCTGTAATTATGAGAAGTTAGACTTAAAAAGCAGATATATTAAAAGTTAATTATTATTCAGCTTACCAAATGCATTATGACATTGCAAAATGACTTTAAAGTTTGTTTTAATTAAATGGGATTCAATTCAAAGTCCCAGAAAATTTTCTGAGGTAACCATTTATCAGTTATCAGGAAGAAATGTCACATAGGTCAGGATACAGAGTTCATTGACATCTCATCTCCAGGGCTGGGGCTGAAATGGCTCTTACAGGCTTTTCTGTTGGGGAAGAATATTATTGAGGAAACCATGTTATTGTTTCCCCCACTTTGGATTTGGTGGGTTTTTTTTTTTCAATCTTGAAGCTTTGGAACTAAACTTAAACAAGTGTAACAGAGTTTTTAAAGGTATATGTTGGGCTGGAGAGATGGCTTAGCAGTTAAGCGCTTGCCTGTGAAGCCTAAGGACCCCGGTTCGAGGCTCGATTCTCCAGGACCCACATTAGCCAGAAGCACAAGGGGGCACATGCATCTGGAGTTCGTTTGCAGTGGCTGGAGACCCTGGCATGCCCATTCTCTCTCTCTCTCCCTCTCTCTCTCTCTCTCTCTCTACCTGTCTATTTCTGTATCTCTCTCTGTCTTTGAAATAAATAAATAATAAAATATTTAAAAAAATAAAAATAATAAAAGGTATATGTTAAATGGGGGGGTCAAGGTCAATTGTATTCTTAGTATATAATATACTAAAAATCTCATGCTGGGTGTGGTGGCACACACCTTTAATCTCAGCACTAGGAGGCAGAGGTAGGAGTTGCATCATGAGTTTGAGGCCACCCTGAGACTATATAGTGAATTCCAGGTCAGCCTGAGCTAGAGTGAGACCCTTCCTTGAAAAACAAACAAACAAACAAAAAATATCCTTAATAGTATCAGGACCACAACAAAACATGTTCAGTCACAGGTAATTGGAACATGAATGTGCTATATAGAGTTTTTGTGGGTAAAAATGACCTGCTTGGAAACAAATCCTAGGTTTCCATAGCCCTAAAGAAGTCTCTTGTGATGTAGGGCTTTTGAGGATCAAAGGGGAAAGTACACAGGCTGTTAGCTGATACTGTAAGACATCTAATTAATATTAGTATGTTTAGCACTAACAATAAACATGTGAGGAAGAGAAGATATGCCCTTCCACAAAGCAAGAACTCAAAGAGAACACCCTGTTCCTAATTAGCCCAAGAATGCAGATAAGTAATGATCAGAAAAACACAATGAATTACCTCTAATTCATTAGTTTACATGAACTATTTTAGAATCTGAATTTGTTCTATGGTGTTTCAGAACATAAAGAAAAGTACTTTCTATAAGCAGAAAGCAAATGCATAAGTAAGAAAAGCCTCTCCCCCAAATCTTAAAGACTCGTCATCCTAAAAATATATACATTGATTACATACATAAATGTACATAAATAAGATACCATCTCATACTGTTTAAAGAAAAAAAATATTTGTTATTTGGAGAAATAAATTCCATTGTTACTTACAAAATAATTTATTAAAAGCAAAGCTCTATTCCTTATGAGACAAGAGGTATTGATATTTTTTTTGAGAGAGACAGACAAAGAGAGAGGGAGAGGAAGGCAGACAGAGATGGGTGCCAGCAGCCTCTCAGCTGCTGTGAATGAAATCCAGATGCATGTGCCCCCTCGTGGTCAGGTGCAGCATTGCACCCCTTTGCATCTGGTTAAACATGGGACCTGGAGATTGGAACTGCTGGAGATTGGACCCAGCATTCTTAGGCTTAGGAGGCAGGCACCTTAACCGCTGATCCATCTCTCCAGCCAGAGGTATTGATAAATGGATCAGCCATTAAGGTGCTTGCTGGCAAAGCCTAACAACCTGGGTTTGATTCCCCAGTACCCACAAAAAGCCAAATGCACAAAGGAGTGAATGCATCTGAAGATTACTTGCAGCAGATAGAAGCCCTGGTATGCCCATTCTCTCTCTCTCTCTCTTTGTCAAATAAATATGTAAAATATATTTAAAAGAGCTGTCACTTTTTAGCTTTATGGTCTTTGCTGTGTTTGCATACATTTATAGTAGAAGATTTATCCAGGAGTGAAAACGTTATATTTAATTTTAAGTAGATAACTCAAGCATCAATGTGAAGTATTTCTATACATTAACCACAGACTCTGAGTCATATACTTTGAAGTGTGACACATAAATTGTATTTCCATTTAGTGTTTTTATTTGATTTGTGTTCTTTTGCATACATATGTATGTATGTTGATATTTTTGTGTGGTGTGTATGCATGCTCAGATGTAGTCAGGTGCATGTGTGTGTGCATACACCTGCATATGTATGAGCATTGGTGTGGAGGCCAAAGGTGGACATCAAAATTCCTTACTCACTCTCTATGTTTTCTTCTTGGAGAGATGACTTCTCATTGCGTCTTGAGCTCACCAATTCTGTTAGGCTATCTAGCCAGTGAGTCTGTCTCTATCTCCATAGGGCTGGGATTAAAAGCATATAACACAATGGCCAGCTTCTCATGTGGGCTTTGTATATCCAAACTCGAGTCCTCATGCTTGCATAGCTATCAATTTACCCACTGAGTTGCTGTTTTTCTATTTCTTTCTTTCATAATGTGAAATCAGAAAAAAAAAAACTTTCAAATATAAATCCAAATAAATTTTTACATGATTTCATGATTAATCAGAGGAATAAAATAATTTTGAGTATGTGAGGAAGACACACTTGTTAAGGGAATGTGCTAACCAACATCATTAAACTTCATCTCATTTTTAAGTCAAAGAGTAATGAAGGGCTGGAGAGATGGCTTAGCGGTTAAGGCGTTTGCCTGAAAAGCCAAAGGATCCCAGTTTGATTCTCCAGGACCCACGTAAGCCAGATGAACAAGGGGGCACATGCATCTGGAGTTGGTTTGCAGTGGCTGGAGGCCCTGGTATGCCCATTCTCTCTCTCTCTCTCTCTCTCTGCCTCTTTCTCTCTCAAATAAATAAATAAATAAATAAATAAATAAATAAATAATATTTTTAAAAAAGAGTAATGAAATCAAGATCTTCTTTGGAATAGAGTATAAAAAAGCAGATGTCTTTTATGCTAGTCACTAGTTCACACTCCTTGGATTGCGGGTAAGTCTATCTGTCATATAAAATAGGAATAACAGGATAATGAGCACATGACAGGGATAAATGGATGAACATAGGAAAGAATTCCCAAGTGAGGGAATGAATGAGGGAATGCTTGCTAAGTCTACAAGTACAACACAATTAGTAATTAATACTATTGGTTTTTTTGTTTCATTTATTCTATAGTATGAAAGTTCACTGAAGTAACCAGTTGTTTAACAAAATACATAGTGTCCATCCCTTAAGGTACTCAGTTTTCTATGTAGATGCTTAGAAAAAGAAAAAAAAAAGTTTGTAAAATCATATTGCTTATATTTCAGTTAAAAATACAAAATGCATAGGGCAGAATGAATTAATAACTTCCTTTTCTGCTACAAAATTTTAAGGCTTCAATTGGAGCATTGGACATCTACTAAAAATACTGAAAAATACATTAATTCAGTCTTTAATTAGTACCCATTAGAGCTAGTGAAAAAAATGAAAGCTGGTGTCTTATGCATTTATGACTTTAATTTTTAGCTCATCTAAGCCTTTTCATTTCTGCTATATATCTGAATGAATATACAGTGAATATATGATTTTAATATATTCTCTGGCTGTAATACATACATTTTTCTGTGTAAATTCCTTCTGAACCTCAACAGACATCACTGGTAGACTTAGAATTGTGCCTGTCTCTAGATCCGTTTCCATCAGAACCTCTGAGCTCATTTTGCTTGTGGCTAAATCCGAGGAACTTCTACATTCCTCTTCACTCCATGTTCTACTTCTCCTAACCAGAATGTTCCTTGAGAGAGGTATTTCTTTCTTTCATTCTACCCCACAGCAACAAAGGCATCAGAAATACCGAAAAGACGACATTACACGTTGCTATGAGACAGAGTTGTCACTATACATTCATAATCAGAGATTTTCTTCTGCAAATTGTGCCGATCATTATGGCTGTAGTCAGGTGACCATTGATGGTTTCATCAATGGCCATGGAAGAAGGATAGAACATTTCAGTTCCTTAAATGCCTTATTTCCCCCCAAACCTCAGGGTTTGTGCCTGGGTTGCACATCAGCTTGGACTCTCGGAATCTTGGCTCTGACACCCACCCACCCAGCATATCGCAGGGTACACTCTGCTTTTCCAGACCAGGTCAGGACCGCCTGTTCAGGGACATTACAATTTCAAAATTCCTTTCTCTGTGATAACTGGTGATGGTTTTCCAATTGCCACATATTTTGGATTCTTCTAATAAAGGCTAATTCCGCCAGTGGTCTATAAATACCAAAGGAATAAGGGAAATCTTTCTCTGTTCTCTATCGTTCCTCAGTGACTCAGTGCAGCCTCTTGGCCGCTTGACGCAGGAAACTCTCTGAGGCAAGAATGGAATTTGTTTTGCATATATTCAAACCAAGTGAGAAGTAAATATTTAATTATTTTTAATTTAAAAACAAAAAGCAGCTACTAACTTAATTGTCCCAGGATGTGAGGTATCTTTCAGAAATAATTCCATGGGGTTCCAATTTGTAAGATATTCCTAGAATTTTGGAGTTCATCTCACTTGTATCCTGCTTGCTAGGACATGACTTACTGCATCTTAATATTATGTATATTCTCTACGTCCTCTAGTTAGGACTCATAATAAAAAGTTCCAAATTACCTATGCAATTCACCTTTCAAAAACTGGAGTTTCGGGCTGGAGAGATGGCTTAGCGGTGAAGGCGTCTGCCTCCTAAGCCTAAGAACGTCCGTTCCAATCTCCAGCTCCCACGTTTAGCCAGATGCAAAGTGAAGCAAGGGCACAATGCCGCACTTGACCACAGGGGCCACTGCTGGCACACCCATCTCTATCTGTCTTCTGCTCCACCACCCCCCCTTCTGTGTCTTGCTCAAAAAAACAAACAAACAAACAAAAAAACTGGAGTTTCATCAAACATCCTGATAAAAAAAAGTTTATGGAAAGGGGGAAAACCCTGAAAAAAATAGCACTGTGTGGGGCCCAGAGACATGGTTTAGTGGTTAAGCGCTTGCCTGTGAAGCCTAAGGACTCAGGTTTGAGTTTGATTCCCCAGGACCCACGTAAGCCAGATGCACAAAGTGGTGCATGTGTCTGGAGTTCGTTTGCAGTGGCTGGAGGCCTTGGCATGCCCATTCTCTATCTGCCTCTTTCTCTCTGTCTGTCACTTTGAAATAAATAAATAAATAAATAATAAAAAAAAAAAAATTAAGAAAAATCTTAAAAAATAACAGTGCATGATAGAATCAGACACCCTCATGACATCTTTTCATATCTGTGAGAGCATATTCAAAAATATGATGAAAAATGATTGCTGTGTACACCTCAAAGAGCTCATCTTATACATACATATAAATCCACATTATTTTAGAAGGAATAAGATAAAATTAGAGTTTATTCTTCAGTATTCTCTTGATAATGGAGAAATTATTATTATTATTATTAGAGAGAGACGCAGAAAGAGACAGAGGGAGAGGGAGAGGAAGACAGATAGAGATGGGCACACCAGCAATCTCTCAGCTGTTGTGAACGAAATCCAGATGAGTGCGCCCCCTTGTGGTCAAGTGAGGCATTGCACCCTTGCATCACTTTGCTTCTGACCAAATGTTGGACCTGGAGATTGGAACCTGCATTTTTAGGCTTAGCGGACAGGCGCCTTAACCACTCAGTCATCTCTCCAGCCCAAGAAATTATTTTTAATTCCAATGAAATAGCCTGGCCTTCTCTACTATTTTATAATATACACTGATGCTCATTTTGGTGTTAACTATTAAGCTTTGGTGTACAGAATCTATATGTTATTTAAGAAGTCTTTAACTTATAATATTGTAAACATTTCACAAATTTCTTTACTATATGATCTCAGTGGGCTTAAAGTTCTTTTTTTTTTTTTTTTTTTTTTTTTTTTTGGTTTCTCGAGGTAGCATTTCACTCTGGTCTAGGCTGACCTGGAATTAACTATGTAGTCTCAGGGTGTTTGAATTCATGGCGATCCTCCTACCTCTGCCTCCCAAGTGCTGGGATTAAAGGCGTGCGCCACCATGCCCGGCTTAAAGTTCTTTTGTTGTTGTTGTTAACAGATATACAAAAACAAGTAAGTGGGCTGGGGAGCTGGCTCAGTGGATCAAGTACTTGCAGTGCAGCTTTGAGTACCTGTGTACAGACCCTTACATCCCATACTAAAGCCAGAAGGTATAGGGGGCTTCTATAATCCCAGTGTGCCTTCAGCAAGAAGGGAGGAGGAGGAGGAGGCAGGAGAATGTCCCAGAAGCAAGAGTGGAAAAACTCTGTCTTTTTAAATTGAGATGGGCATAAGAAGAGGACATACCCAAGGTTGTCCTAGGGTACACTCTTACACACTAAATAAGTAAACCATAATTATTCGAAAATAAATTAAGACAAGGCATTATAAAACACGGAATTATGTGCTAAAGCTGTCCATATTTTGTCCCTTCCCAACACCTACCATGTTTCTTTACCTAGGGCATATATTTAGTATCATTTCCTAACTTTCTATACTGAGACTAGCTTTTCTTCCTACATTCTTCTCCCAAAATGTCAGGACAAACATGTTTACTTCTTCTCGATGAATTTCAATATGCCATTAGCATTGGAAAGCATGCATAATTATATAAGAGGAGTAAGTACAGAAGGACAGAGATTGTTCTCGTTGTTGTCAAGCTCGGTGGTGGTCAGGCCCTTCCCTTTTATGAGACTGACTCTAACTGCTGGCCTAAGTAGGCACCTGCCACTTCCCTTTTAAATGCCACAAGTATTTGAAAGAATGCCGTTTACCTGGCACTGCCCAGAGCTTGTACATCTTCATTGTCTGAATATTAGCAAGTCTCATCTTCCGAAGATGGAAACTGTGACAGACGGAAGACCACTAAAAATAGCATGTCTCTCAAGATAAGTCGGCTTCCTACCATCTGACTAAGAGACAGTCTTCATCAGGGTACGAATGTATTGTAATGGGATGCTCTGGTCTCTGTTTCCATATTTTATCATTCGCACAGTCTACCACATGTCAGATAAAAGAACATTTTAAACAAATGAAAATAAGTGCTGGTTGCTGATAAGAAGATTCAATTTCCCATTGTTGCTGCTTGCTTTATTCATTTGAGAAGTGTTCAAAAATATTATTTAATATGTATTAACTTCTTTCCTCCAATATCCTAGGAAGATCTCCAGACTATCATTTTTCTGATACATCAATTTATAGAAGAATTCATGTAGTTTAACTTTTGAATATTAGGCACATTTGTTGGGAAAAGGACCTTGAACTTGTATATGGTAGGATTAGACCCAACCAAGAGGGAGGTGTCTGAAATAAAAACACGTACTATTGGTGAACAATCTAAATATAACTTTGGTGCTTTCAGAGCCAGTCAAAACAAAAGCTGAAAGTAATTTGTATCTTATATTTTTAAACAGCAGGTAATTAAATCATATCATATGAGTATTTTCCCATCAAGCACTTACTCAGTACCTATTTGCTACAAGCCATATTTTAGCATGAGTTGTATTTAAAATTTTTTTTAATATTTATTTTTATTTTGGAGACAGACACAGAGCGAGACAGAGAGATAGGGAGAGGAAGACAGAGAATGGGCGCGCCAGCAGCCTCTCAGCCACTGTGAACAAAGTCCAGACACATATGCCCCCTTGTGGGCAAGTGCAGCATTGCGCCCTTGCATCACTGCATCTGGCTAAACATGGGACCTGGAGATTGGAACTGACATTCTTAGGGTTAGTAGGCAGGTGCCTTAATCACTAAGCCACCTCTCTAGCCCACGAGTTGTATTTTATTATTACAGCTGTCAAGTAAGGATGTTTTGCCACTTGGAACATTTTGCAATGTCTAATGACAGTTTTGATTGTTGTATCAAGTGGGCAAAGGCCAGAGATGCTGCTACATCCTACAGGACAGGTAATACCACAAGCACCCAGCGTCAGCACTGTCAATACCAACACACACAGGGATAAGGATGTGCAGATGATTTAAAGTGACATTCAACTGGAGAATGGATGCCTACTACAAGAAAGGTTTGGGCTGAAGACATTATTCAGTGGTTAAGTCACTTGCCTGTAAAGCCTCAGGACCTGAGTTCGATTCCCCAGTACCCGCATAAGCCAGATGCACAAGGTGGCTCATGCACTTGGAGTTCATTTCAGTGGCTAGAGGTCCTGGTGCACCCATTCTCTCTCTCTCTCTCTTTATCTCTATCTGCCTCTTTATCTCTCTCTCTCTCTCTCAAATAATTAAAAAATAAATAAACTATTTTAAAAGAGGTTTAATTTCATTAGGAAGAGATATCTGAATTTATTTCAGTTCTGGTTGGAGAACTCAAGAGTCAGGTGGAGAAGTAGAAGGGAGAAGCTATGAACAGAACATGGTAGATCTGAGAGAAGCCATTCAGAAAAAGAAACGCACACTGATTCCTGGTTTTCTAGAGTTGGGGGTTTAGTAGTGATTCAACATCCTACATAGGGAGTGTATAAGGAGAGACAGAAGAAGATAGAAAGTTAGTTTGATTTTGGACTTTTTGAACCAGAAGAGACTAACAATTAAGAGACCCCCATCAGGGGACTAGGGATATGGCTCAGTGGTAGAGTGCTTGACTAGGATTGAGGAGTCCCTGATTTTGATCCCCAATATCACCACCACCAACAAAAAATGAAAGCTAAAATCATGTAAGGTTAAGTAATCGTTGAGTTAGTTGACCATTTACACATTCGCTTGATTATTTATTAAGAGTGGTAATACTTAGATGCCTCTCACATAATGCAACAAAAGTGAGCTGGTCATTGATCTCACCCTCTGTGGTACATTTCCACTGTAGGATAAGCACTGGATCTGTGGTGATAAGGCTGCCTTTGTCTCACTAACTTTCTCCACAGAAACCATTATTTCTAGGTGTGCTTATGGGAATGTGTGGTGTGAAATTGGGTTGATGAAAATGACACCTCATTGGAAGCCAGATCATTTCAATGTATTACCAAACGCTGTAGTATTTTTGTCCTTTCCTGCTACAGAAAGTAGATGGCATTTCATTGTCATTCTACATGTAACTTAATTTTATCCACGACTTTTTGGGGTAATAGCAATTAATCAAGGACATGAATTAAATCAAAATACATATGACATGCATATGCATTCAAACACATTTATGTAATTTATATATATTCATACATATAAATATATATGACTTACAAAATGCACAATACCTCACTCCTATTGATCACAAGAAGGATCAAGGCTGTTCAGCAAACATGAAGGAAATATATCTTTAAATTTCATAAGCAGATGTCTTATTGACTAATTCAGCATTTTCACATAAGTAAAAAAAGAAATATTCAGAATTTGAGCCAAAAATCATTATTGTTAACACTTATACCTGAAGAAACAATTAAAAAATCATTTTTAAGTGGAATTGAAGAAGCTTTTGGAAGACAACTATGAAAATCAAGTATACTGGTAAGAAATAACGTTCAGGTTTGCTCTTAAAAGATAATATTAGATATATGCCCCAATGTATGCATATATTGAAAATTAGAAATTTCAAAAGTTCTTATTTAAAACCTCCCAAAATGAAAAGCAACACAAGAAACCCATCTGAAACAGATGAGAACAAATGAGAAGCATTCCTGTTACCCATCAAGTAAAACAAATCACAGGACTCTTATTTCATTTATCCAATTAATCATCCAAATTTGAAAGGGCTCTTTGTTACGAACAACTAAGTAGTTCAAGTGGAGTGGCTTTCTTGAGTTCTGTATATAACAAGCAAGAAAATAAAAATTTCTAAACATCATACTTCCCTCCAAATTTTATTCTGCAAAGATATGTGATATGCATAATACCAAGTCTGATTAGTGCAATCATTAATTTGTTCTGTTTTAACATCTCTTCTGATTCACACACCTTTAATTACTTCACACACATATATTAATATACATAAAACCATGGCTTTGCAGAGATGAAAGAGGCAATGCTAGTCCCCTGGGTTCCCAGTAGGGCAGGGGTTCCCAAGAAGGGAGAAAAGGCCCAGAATGCACACTGAGGCCACACAGCACAGAGGAACGAGTGAAAGCTACTTTGTGGCCCCCGGTGATCCATCACTTTGGAATTAAAAACACTGAGTTAGGCCAACTCAGAAATGGAATTAGGTTTTAAAGAAATAAACAACACTGCAAAATCAGATCTCGTCTGGACAAAGAGCAGGACCAAGAAATGAACGTAGCTGTCGTCGAAGGCACTTTGCTTTGTTTTTGACAGGCTGGCAGAATCATGAGAGCTTTCTTCAAATGAGGCTGGCCAAGGAACCCTTTCTAGTGCTGGATTTTGTCTCAGGGCCCATTTGCCTGCAGCGGAGGTACTATTACCAGTAGAAAGTGGATGTAATGTGGTCATGTGATGCCAGTATATTTCTATTTCTAGAATGATAGTGGAGAAAAAAAAAAAAATCCCCAGAGTAATCATGTCAATGCATGGTGACTGTGGGAGGGAAGGGGCTTTTCATTTTACTCCTGGAGCTGAACAAAGTTGGGGGGGGGGGAATCACAAATTAAAGGGGGAAAAATTCTGATGTTGGGAAACACTAGCTCATGTGTTTTCCCAAGCTCAGACACTGAACAATTTCAACTAATAACTTTGCTGTAATTTGGCTTCCCAGATATGTTTATAAAAGCACTCATCTTCATTCAAGCCCCAAATGTGCAGAATTATTTTTATTTATTTATTTATTTATTTATTTATTTATTTATTGGTATTGGTTTTTTTTCGAGGTAGGGTCTCACTCTGGCGCAGGCTGACCTGGAATTCACTATGTAGTCTCAGGATGGCCTTGAACTCTCAGCGATCCTCCTACCTCTGCCTCCCGAGTGCTGGGATTAAAGGCGTGCGCCACCACGCCCGGCTCAGAATTATTTTAGAATGAGGGGACAATTTAGTCTAAGATTATGTTCTCACCTGTGCACTTAGACACCCACTCTATCGATGCCAGGCATCACAGGGAGTCTGGTCAGCTGCACGGGAATTGACCCAAGCCATACTTGGCCAAGAGAGACCAAAGAGGTCACATCTTCCCCAGCACCTTTGCATTTTGACAGAACTCATCTCTGAAACCCAGTTCCCTGAAAAGTCACTCTCCCATGAGTCACATGAAATCTCTCCCTCCATCAGCCAAGAACAATTTAACCAGGCCAGAGGCCTGCTGAAATTTGGAGAGATGGAGTGTCCTGCTCTCGTAAACATATTGTTCCAATATTTCTCCCATAAGGGCAGAAATCTCTAAATAAATCCAAAGGGACTTTTATTTGGAAAGAGTAAGTGTAGTTGGTATAGCTGGGAACTTAAGCCACAGGAGCAATACTTTCTAACACCCTGCTTCATCCACAGGTCCTGCAAAGAATTGTGCACATCCTCATAGCCTGCGGACTGTTGAGAAAGCATTCGCACAGCAGCTCGGTGAGGGTCAAGTGCACAGCGTCACTGAGCTGAGGCCAGGTGATTCGACCTCAGTGGCAGTCTTGGAGGGCTTGACCCCACGATGGCAGATCTGTCACTCATAGCACAACTCCCTGAATGCACCACTATGCTGCCTTCTGCTTCACAGTCTTACGTGCTGGTTTCTACATTTAAATCATGAATTGTCAAACTGACATGACGGACAAGATCTCACCCATTACCTCTCTGCATTGCCAGTGAGTGAAGCATATTTGTATATGTTTAAATGTTGGCACATGAAAACTAGAGCACAATGAAACTGCAGCGTCCTCTAATCAAGTCATATTGGAAAGCGGGTGAAGCCGCTCATTCCTGTATTTTCCATGGTGGCTTTTGTATGACTCAGCAGAGGCCAGTGACTGACTTACTATTTGGGCCTTTGAAGGAAGTTTGCTCATCTTTGATTGAAAGCATCACATGTAATTTTCATCCTTTAACAGGTTCCAAACTCTCCCCCCACCAACCTAAAGAGATCGGGGTCACCTTTTGTAGCCATTGGTCAAACTGATCATTTCCTCAGTGATATGTGCTGTTCCCAATGAAGCATCCTTCATGCATGCAATATCTAGTCAAAGGTATTATGATAAATATCCTTTCAAAAGAATCCCTTTGAATTTTTGTTTGAAAAGAATCTGCCAGTGTTCAAATGTCACTGTAGTCCATCTCTCACACTGCCTTCAGAAACTCTGTTTATAGATCTCATAAATTGTAGTGATGCCAAATCTTGATCCAGTAAACTTGAACTTGATGTACTTTTTTTTTAACCTTAAGTTCTGTAGAACTACAGTTAGTGGGAGAGAGAAAGAGAGAGAGAGAAGGAGAAGAAGAAGGAGGAGGAGGAAGGGAAGGAGGAGATCACATTGCCTGGAATAGCAATAAATTTATATATATATATATATATATGGAATAAATAAATAATAATAATCCATAAATATTTGTGAACTGAATTGACCTGGTTCTATATAGAGTGAGACTAATGCATCCTAATGTAACACCACCCAGCTGAGGGCACCCTCCCCAGTGTGGCCCTTATGGTCACCTGCGCTAAGCATTTCCGTTTCTCCTGTTGGTTCTCACTCACTTCTGGACATGGGAATGCCCACAAGCTCTGTTGTCCATCTCTAAGCCTGTCTCTTCTTACGTCCAGCTTATTTTGAATCTAGCTTGACATGTGGCGGCTCCCTCCAGACTTCTGTCATAGCTTTCTTTTGTCTCTCTGATAAACTGTGATGGACATACGCAGATGACTGGAAAGCAATTGTACCAGGGCCAGTCCTCAGCCTAAAGTGCCATCTACAGCCACAGGTCTTTCTGAAGGCAATGCCTCTAAGGATTTGATGTGCATAATGTACCAAACCTTTATGCCATGTGACTCTCCATGAGTGACTGCGCAGTGCTCGATACCAAACACACAGCACGTGACAGGGAAGACAGAGGGCCAGGGCGACAAGGTTCTGTGAATTAGCTAGACGGCATCAGGCGCTCTGACTAGACTCCTCTTATTGAGAGAACGCAGAACTTCTCTCAGGGGAGCATGATACAGTAGAATCCATGATGGAAAAGTGGGGAAAAGATCTAGAAAATGAGAGCTCAGTAGAAAAGAACTCAGACTTATTAGGAGATGAGCACCCGCAGAAATCAGAAGAGAAGTACCACGAAAATGATGCTTTACAAGAATAAAATGACCAACTCAGTGCACGTATTATGATAGTCCAAGGGGTACAATCATGTGGTAGTTGCTGATGAGGGTTGACTGTGTAGCAGCTAGGAAGGCGTCCTGAGTCTTTTTTGTTTTTGTTTTTTTTAACATTACCACTTTTTCCAGTAACTTAGGTGATCCTCTGCTTTGTCACGAGCCTGTGTAAATGAACAGTGATTCCCTGTTCATTTAGGAATTTGCTCTGACTTCAAAAGTGTGCTCTGACTAACCAGAGGGTCTGCACACTACATCGGGTCCCAGGTGGCTTCTTAAGGCTAAAACTAATTTTGAACCTTGGATAAGCTTTGCAAAAAAGTTTCTTGACTTCATAACCATTTCCACTTAATTTGCCAACTTGTGGAATGAGATAAAATGAGATCAGATGGATTCCTTTACAATGCTTTAGAGATAGGTGAGTTTGCCTCAATTACATTTATGGCAAGTAGATGTTATTTCTGACTCTAATTTTCTAAGGATTTATTGATAATTCTTCTATGCTTAAACGACAATAACTTCTTTAAATCATCTTAAAATGGAAATAATTTATAGATTCACAATGCTTCATATTCTATTGTAGAAACATAAAGTAACCAATATATCCCAAATAGTTGTCATACACACACACACACACACACACACACACACACACACACACACTCACACACACACATATATATATATATATGGAAGAGATATCTGAATTTATTTCAGTTCTGGTTGGAGAACTCAAGAGTCAGGTGGAGAAGTAGAAGGAGAAGCTATGAACAGAACATGGTAGATCTGAGAGAAGCCATTCAGAAAAAAAGAAACGCACACTGATTCCTGGTTTTCTAGAGTTGGGGTTTAGTAGTGATTCAACATCCTACATAGGGAGTGTATAAGGAGAGACAGAAGAAGATAGAAAGTTAGTTTGATTTTGGACTTTTTGAACCAGAAGAGACTAACAATTAAGAGACCCCATCAGGGGACTAGGGTATGGCTCAGTGGTAGAGTGCTTGACTAGGATTGAGGAGTCCCTGATTTTGATCCCCAATATCACCACCACCAACAAAAAAATGAAAGCTAAAATCATGTAAGGTTAAGTAATCGTTGAGTTAGTTGACCATTTACACATTAAACTTGATTATTTATTAAGAGTGGTAATACTTAGATGCCTCTCACATAATGCAACAAAAGTGAGCTGGTCATTGATCTCACCCTCTGTGGTACATTTCCACTGTAGGATAAGCACTGGATCTGTGGTGATAAGGCTGCCTTTGTCTCACTAACTTTCTCCACAGAAACCATTATTTCTAGGTGTGCTTATGGGAATGTGTGGTGTGAAATTGGGTTGATGAAAATGACACCTCATTGGAAGCCAGATCATTTCAATGTATTACCAAACGCTGTAGTATTTTTGTCCTTTCCTGCTACAGAAAGTAGATGGCATTTCATTGTCATTCTACATGTAACTTAATTTTATCCACGACTTTTTGGGGTAATAGCAATTAATCAAGGACATGAATTAAATCAAAATACATATGACATGCATATGCATTCAAACACATTTATGTAATTTATATATATTCATACATATAAATATATATGACTTACAAAATGCACAATACCTCACTCCTATTGATCACAAGAAGGATCAAGGCTGTTCAGCAAACATGAAGGAAATATATCTTTAAATTTCATAAGCAGATGTCTTATTGACTAATTCAGCATTTTCACATAAGTAAAAAAAGAAATATTCAGAATTTGAGCCAAAAATCATTATTGTTAACACTTATACCTGAAGAAACAATTAAAAAATCATTTTTAAGTGGAATTGAAGAAGCTTTTGGAAGACAACTATGAAAATCAAGTATACTGGTAAGAAATAACGTTCAGGTTTGCTCTTAAAAGATAATATTAGATATATGCCCCAATGTATGCATATATTGAAAATTAGAAATTTCAAAAGTTCTTATTTAAAACCTCCCCAAAATGAAAAGCAACACAAGAAACCCATCTGAAACAGATGAGAACAAATGAGAAGCATTCCTGTTACCCATCAAGTAAAACAAATCACAGGACTCTTATTTCATTTATCCAATTAATCATCCAAATTTGAAAGGGCTCTTTGTTACGAACAACTAAGTAGTTCAAGTGGAGTGGCTTTCTTGAGTTCTGTATATAACAAGCAAGAAAATAAAAATTTCTAAACATCATACTTCCCTCCAAATTTTATTCTGCAAAGATATGTGATATGCATAATACCAAGTCTGATTAGTGCAATCATTAATTTGTTCTGTTTGAACATCTCTTCTGATTCACACACCTTTAATTACTTCACACACATATATTAATATACATAAAACCATGGCTTTGCAGAGATGAAAGAGGCAATGCTAGTCCCCTGGGTTCCCAGTAGGGCAAGGGGTTCCCCAAGAAGGGAGAAAAGGCCCAGAATGCACACTGAGGCCACACAGCACAGAGGAACGAGTGAAAGCTACTTTGTGGCCCCCGGTGATCCATCACTTTGGAATTAAAAACACTGAGTTAGGCCAACTCAGAAATGGAATTAGGTTTTAAAGAAATAAACAACACTGCAAAATCAGATCTCGTCTGGACAAAGAGCAGGACCAAGAAATGAACGTAGCTGTCGTCGAAGGCACTTTGCTTTGTTTTTGACAGGCTGGCAGAATCATGAGAGCTTTCTTCAAATGAGGCTGGCCAAGGAACCCTTTCTAGTGCTGGATTTTGTCTCAGGGCCCATTTGCCTGCAGCGGAGGTACTATTACCAGTAGAAAGTGGATGTAATGTGGTCATGTGATGCCAGTATATTTCTATTTCTAGAATGATAGTGGAGAAAAAAAAAAAAATCCCCAGAGTAATCATGTCAATGCATGGTGACTGTGGGAGGGAAGGGGCTTTTCATTTTACTCCTGGAGCTGAACAAAGTTGGGGGGGGGGGAATCACAAATTAAAGGGGGAAAATTCTGATGTTGGGAAACACTAGCTCATGTGTTTTCCCAAGCTCAGACACTGAACAATTTCAACTAATAACTTTGCTGTAATTTGGCTTCCCAGATATGTTTATAAAAGCACTCATCTTCATTCAAGCCCCCAAATGTGCAGAATTATTTTTTATTTATTTATTTATTTATTTATTTATTTATTTATTGGTTTTTCGAGGTAGGGTCTCACTCTGGCGCAGGCTGACCTGGAATTCACTATGTAGTCTCAGGATGGCCTTGAACTCTCAGCGATCCTCCTACCTCTGCCTCCCGAGTGCTGGGATTAAAGGCGTGCGCCACCACGCCCGGCTCAGAATTATTTTAGAATGAGGGGACAATTTAGTCTAAGATTATGTTCTCACCTGTGCACTTAGACACCCACTCTATCGATGCCAGGCATCACAGGGAGTCTGGTCAGCTGCACGGGAATTGACCCAAGCCATACTTGGCCAAGAGAGACCAAAGAGGTCACATCTTCCCCAGCACCTTTGCATTTTGACAGAACTCATCTCTGAAACCCAGTTCCCTGAAAAGTCATTCTCCCATGAGTCACATGAAATCTCTCCCTCCATCAGCCAAGAACAATTTAACCAGGCCAGAGGCCTGCTGAAATTTGGAGAGATGGAGTGTCCTGCTCTCTTAAACATATTGTTCCAATATTTCTCCCATAAGGGCAGAAATCTCTAAATAAATCCAAAGGGACTTTTATTTGGAAAGAGTAAGTGTAGTTGGTATAGCTGGGAACTTAAGCCACAGGAGCAATACTTTCTAACACCCTGCTTCATCCACAGGTCCTGCAAAGAATTGTGCACATCCTCATGGCCTGCGGACCGTTGAGAAAGCATTCGCACAGCAGCTCGGTGAGGGTCAAGTGCACAGCGTTACTGAGCTGAGGCCAGGTGATTCAACCTCAGTGGCAGTCTTGGAGGGCTTGACCCCACGATGGCAGATCTGTCACTCATAGCACAACTCCCTAAATGCACCACTATGCTGCCTTCAGCTTCACAGTCTTACGTGCTGGTTTCTACATTTAAATCATGAATTGTCAAACTGACATGACGGACAAGATCTCACCTATTACCTCTCTGCATTGCCAGTGAGTGAGGAATATTTGTATATGTTTAAATGTTGGCACATGAAAACTAGAGCACAATGAAACTGCAGCGTCCTCTAATCAAGTCATATTGGAAAGCGGGTGAAGCCGCTCATTCCTGTATTTTCCATGGTGGCTTTTGTATGACTCAGCAGAGGCCAGTGACTGACTTACTATTTGGGCCTTTGAAGGAAGTTTGCTCATCTTTGATTGAAAGCATCACAGGTAATTTTCATCCTTTAACAGGTTCCAAACTCTCCCCCCCATCAACCTAAAGAGATCGGGGTCACCTTTTGTAGCCATTGGTCAAACTGATCATTTCCTCAGTGATATGTGCTGTTCCCAATGAAGCATCCTTCATGCATGCAATATCTAGTCAAAGGTATTATGATAAATATCCTTTCAAAAGAATCCCTTTGAATTTTTGTTTGAAAAGAATCTGCCAGTGTTCAAATGTCACTGTAGTCCATCTCTCACACTGCCTTCAGAAACTCTGTTTATAGATCTCATAAATTGTAGTGATGCCAAATCTTGATCCAGTAAACTTGAACTTGATGTACTTTTTTTTTAACCTTAAGTTCTGTAGAACTACAGTTAGTGGGAGAGAGAAAGAGAGAGAGAGAAGGAGAAGAAGAAGGAGGAGGAGGAAGGGGAGGAGGAGATCACATTGCCTGGAATAGCAATAAATTTATATATATATATATATATATATATATATATATATATATGAATAAATAAATAATAATAATCCATAAATATTTGTGAACTGAATTGACCTGGTTCTATATAGAGTGAGACTAATGCATCCTAATGTAACACCACCCAGCTGAGGGCACCCTCCCCAGTGTGGCCCTTATGGTCACCTGCGCTAAGCATTTCCGTTTCTCCTGTTGGTTCTCACTCACTTCTGGACATGGGAATGCCCACAAGATCTGTTGTCCATCTCTAAGCCTGTCTCTTCTTACGTCCAGCTTATTTTGAATCTAGCTTGACATGTGGCGGCTCCCTCCAGACTTCTGTCATAGCTTTCTTTTGTCTCTCTGATAAACTGTGATGGACATACGCAGATGACTGGAAAGCAATTGTACCAGGGCCAGTCCTCAGCCTAAAGTGCCATCTACAGCCACAGGTCTTTCTGAAGGCAATGCCTCTAAGGATTTGATGTGCATAATGTACCAAACCTTTATGCCATGTGACTCTCCATGAGTGACTGCGCAGTGCTCGATACCAAACACACAGCACGTGACAGGGAAGACAGAGGGCCAGGGCGACAAGGTTCTGTGAATTAGCTAGACGGCATCAGGCGCTCTGACTAGACTCCTCTTATTGAGAGAACGCAGAACTTCTCTCAGGGGAGCATGATACAGTAGAATCCATGATGGAAAAGTGGGGAAAAGATCTAGAAAATGAGAGCTCAGTAGAAAAGAACTCAGACTTATTAGGAGATGAGCACCCGCAGAAATCAGAAGAGAAGTACCACGAAAATGATGCTTTACAAGAATAAAATGACCAACTCAGTGCACGTATTATGATAGTCCAAGGGTACAATCATGTGGTAGTTGCTGATGAGGGTTGACTGTGTAGCAGCTAGGAAGGCGTCCTGAGTCTTTTTTGTTTTTGTTTTTTTTAACATTACCACTTTTTCCAGTAACTTAGGTGATCCTCTGCTTTGTCACAAGCCTGTGTAAATGAACAGTGATTCCCTGTTCATTTAGGAATTTGCTCTGACTTCAAAAGTGTGCTCTGACTAACCAGAGGGTCTGCACACTACATCGGGTCCCAGGTGGCTTCTTAAGGCTAAAACTAATTTTGAACCTTGGATAAGCTTTGCAAAAAAGTTTCTTGACTTCATAACCATTTCCACTTAATTTGCCAACTTGTGGAATGAGATAAAATGAGATCAGATGGATTCCTTTACAATGCTTTAGAGATAGGTGAGTTTGCCTCAATTACATTTATGGCAAGTAGATGTTATTTCTGACTCTAATTTTCTAAGGATTTATTGATAATTCTTCTATGCTTAAACGACAATAACTTCTTTAAATCATCTTAAAATGGAAATAATTTATAGATTCACAATGCTTCATATTCTATTGTAGAAACATAAAGTAACCAATATATCCCAAATAGTTGTCATACACACACACACACACACACACACACACACACACACATATATATATATATATATATATATATATGATACTGTCTCTGATAAAATTCATTGTGAAGAAGAAAATCAACTAAATATATAAGAGAGCAAATGGAAAGACAGATCAAGAGGGACAGCCTGGGGAGAAAAAGGAGTGGAGGTTAATAAAAATTTCCTGGAAAGAAATGGCATCTGAGGTGAGTCTAAAGGGAGAGGTATCTCCTTGCCTTATTGGGACAGGATCAACTATATTTGATGAGTAAATATAATAGGACCTCAAAACTTAAAAGGCTCCATTACTGATCACTTAAAAGAACACACAGGGCTAAAGAATTCATTTCATTCTCCAGAGTACCTTTATTCAAATATCAAGTCAGGGCTGGAGAGATAGCTCAGTGGTTAAGGTATTTGCCTGCAAAGCCAAAGGACCCAGGTTCAATTCCCCAGGACCCACGTAAGCCAGATGCACAAGGTGGCACATGCGTCTGAAATTTGTTTGTAGTGGCTAAAGGCCTTGGTGCACGCATTCTCTCTATATATCTGCCTTTCTTCCCCCCACTTAAACAAATAAAATAAGGTTTAAGAAATATATCAAGCCATTCTCAGATTTGCCAAGGACACCTTCCTAGCTGCCACAGAGTCAACCCTCATCAGAAACCTTATTTCTAGCTACAGATAGAGGAGGATATAGCAAATGTACAAAGAAAGCAGAAGAATCTTGAACCAGCCGTAGCTGGTCTTATAGCCCACAGCTTGTAAGAATTTAGGTTGTGGAAATTATCGAACTATTGGAAATAACTTGCCTGTGTGTAATTGGTAGCAATTATTAGCAAAGTAATATTGCAGGTAGTTAGGGATGCAGGCTCCCCAAAACACACGGAGGCATTAACCACCCCTGCTGAAACTAGATATCAACCCCAACCTGAACCTCAACCTGACTCATCAAGATGACAATCAGGGGCACAGCTCTCCTTTGCTCCCTGGCTCTTCAACCTTTTGGGGGTGTCCTTTTCTCATCACTGTGGATCTGTATTCCTTTGTGTAACACTTACTTTCATGGGCCTCCATATACATCCAAAGTAACCAAAGCAATTCACCCCCAACTTAGTGCCTAGTTTACATCCCTCATCGAAATCACTAGGCAGGCACTTGCTCAGCCCCCTCCAAACTCAGGAGCTTGGTGCGTTACATTCTTTTCTAAAATAAAATGTTTATAAATGGCCCTCCTGCTAAGTCTGCACTCATTACTCGTCACAAGACAAAAAGTTACGTTTTAGTAAACATTAGACATTACACATCACATCCTTCACTCAGACTGTACGGTTTGATTATAAGGAGCCAAGAAAGCTTGAACAGGCAATAAAATGCACCACTACGCCTATAAATTTGACTAAAGGTAAGTTTTTCACAGGGAAGGATCATTAGTCAGTATTGTTAATATTTTTTAATTTTTTCTATACTCAATGATACAAAGTAATGATATAGAATAAATAGTGGTGTGTAGAGAAAAATTCAGTTCACTACTACATTTGCATGGCTAAATTATATAAAATAAATTTGAATTTATACTTTAGTATTGTTGAGTTTAATCTTGTGTGATGAAACACCTTTCACAGATGCAGCTTCTGAATTTTATTATCCTGTTATTGTCTAAATTTTAAAAAATTCCAAACCAGTCTTGTGGAAGATCTGTAGACTGACTGACTAACTTCTAAAGCAATCTGGCAAAAATAACTCAAAATTTCAATGAGGATGAAGAATCCTTCTGTGAAGAGATGATAAATCAGTAAACATAAGGGAATTTCCCACAAAACCACAACATAGGCCATTTCACAAAACCCAGCAGACCTTAAACATTTATTGCCCTGGAAGACAACTGGGAGACAGGACAAACCTCCAATAACTTGTAAAGATGCCACTCTCATTTATCACAGTAATTTCCCTGGAATTCACTCTAAGGTCATTTATATAGGACAGGACCTTTAAATCTGCCTTAATTACCAGCATATGCAAACATGGAGACCTGTTTCTTTGTCAAAGGACGGGGTGGATTTCCTCATGGGCCTCCTGGATCTGCAGCTACTTACTCACTGTGCCTCCATGATGAATGGCATGCTTAGGTTTCATGGCTACTTAGTCCGTTATTCTCCCAGGAAAATTCTAGATTGATTCCATTTAATTACAGAAGCATAATATTCATGCAGCATTTCTTCCTAGCATTTGTCACACACCCAGATGACTTTCAACGTGAAGGAGGCCACGAGAGAACAAATGATGGGAGCAAATGCTTCCTAAATTACAAACTTCATGTAGTTGTCACAAGAGCTATGGTTAGTTGGTTAGTATCTGTGATGATGAGAGGCCAGGCAAAAATCTGAAATGCCAGTTATATTAATCATTCAGTAATAATTTTTATACATCTAATATATACAGAGAGATGCAATTGTCACAAAGTTACAATATGGAAGATCCAAGGTCAAACCTAGGTGTGTCTCATTTCATATTTAATGTACTCATTCCAGTCTGCCATGGCATTTCAAAATAAGAGACTCGAGGCTGGAGAGATGGCTTAATGGTTAAGGCACATGCTTGTGAAGCCTAAGGACCCCGGTTCAATTCTCCAGGTCCCACATAAGCCAGAGGCACAAGCAGGAGCATGCGTCTGGAGTTCGTTTGCAGTGGCTAATGTCCCTGGTGCCCCTATTCTCTCTTTCTCCCTCTCTCTTTCCCTCTCTGTCTCTAATAAATAAATAAAAATAAAATCTTTAAAAAAAAAGAGTCTCAAGTGTTGAGAATCAGGAGAATCTGGGTTTCAGCTCAATGACAGAATATCTGCTAAGCATGCACGAGGCTTTAATTTCAAGCTTTTGTAATAAACACAAAAAAATTAAGAAAAACACCTGGAGTGATGGATATATCAGTTATCTTGATTCTATTATTATATCATATGCATATATTTGAAAAGTTACACCATTTCTATAAATATGCACAATGACTATGTCAACTAAATATTGTAACAGAAGGAGTTAAAGGTTTAGGGGCTGGAGAGATAGCAAACAGGTTAAAGTGCTTGCCTACAAAGCCCAAGGACCCAGGTTCAATTCCTTAGTACATACGTAAAGCCAGTTACACAAAATGCCCCATGCATCTGGAGTTCATTTATAGCAGCTGCACGTCCTGGTGTGCCCTTTCTTTCTGTCTGTCTGTCTTCTCTCTCTCTCACTCTCTGCTTGCAAATAAGTAAATTTAAAAAACAAAGAGTCAGGGGTGGGAAGATGGTTTAGTGGATTAAACACTTGCTATTAAAGTGTGAGTACTTAACTTTAGATGCCAAGAACCCTTATAATGCCAGTACCCTGCAGCCGGAGTCTACAGTCTCAGTATGTCTGCTGTGACACCTGAAGCAGAGGCAAAACAGGCCCCCACCCAGCTGGCCAACCAACTAGCCCGGTGCCCAGCACACTGGTGGACATAAGAGATCCTGCCTCAAACAGTGTGGGAGGGAAAGGCCACCCTGAGGATGTCCTCTAAACTGCTCATGCAGACACTCCCTGTGTGTATACTGCATCCTCACATAGTCACAAGAAAAATGAAATAAAGTTTAGCAAGAAAAAAAAAAAAAAAGAAGTCAAACAGGGCATGGCAGTCCATGCCTGTATCCTAGCACTCATGAGACAAAGGCGGGAAAATCATCAGTTTAAGGCCAGTCTAGACTACGTAGTAAGACCTTGTATCAAACAAACAAAAAACTCTAAGAGAAACCTTAGGTGATACATCACCAGTATGAACGGAATGGATTCCTGGAATATCAGATTGTATTACACAGTAGTAGCTCGAATGTATGGCCCCACAGACTCGGGTGTTTTATTAAAATTGAATTTTTAGCTTCAGCTCCTAGCAGGCTGCTACAGGGGGTGTGTCGCTGGGGATGGATCTAAATTCCATCCCAGATGCATGCAGAGCAGTTTTTGACCTCTGGCGGGTTTTTCTGTTTGCTGGTCTGATGTTTGCCTGCTGCGCTTGAGTCTCTCTGCTGGGATCTTTGGAAGGAAGCAGCTTCTTCCACCATTGCTGGCACTTTGCCTGCATCTGTAAACTGAAACAAATCCTGTTCCTCCCGTAAACTGTGGTTGGATGTTTGTCCCAGCATTGCGGAGCTGTCTACTATGCACAGTATGGTAAAGAAACCTCTAAAGTGAAGTTGCAATGGTGATACTAACTATTCATCAAAGAGGAGGGTTAATGTTCTTCCCCGTGTTGAAGCCAGCAGTGTCTCAGCTGCTGTGAATGAAATCCAGATGCATGCGCCCCCTTGTGGTCAAGTGCGGCATTGCGCCCTTGCGTCACTTTACATCTGGCTAAAGGTGGGACCTGGAGATTGGAACCGGGTTCTTAGGCTTAGCAGGCAGGCGCCTTGGCCACTAAGTCATCTCTCCAGCCCTATTTTTGAATTTTTGAACATGCCCACATGTGTATCTGTGGAATAGGTGGGGGAGGGGGGATGTCAGTGTAAATAGTCTGGAGGCCAGAGAAGAATGTCTGGTTGTCCTCTTTTTGCTCAGCAGCCTATAAGGAGTTTCTCATTGAATGCAGAGCTGCCATTTTAATCGAGAATCCCAGAGATTCTCCAGTCTCTGCATCTCTTGCCCCCAGCCAGGGGCCAGAAAGTTATGCTGACATTACGGAATTGAACTTGGGTGATCTCAGGCTCTCATGTTTACACAACAAGTGTGCTTCACCACTGAACCATGTTCTAGGCCTGAATTTGTTTTTCAAGATTTGAAAGAAGAAAAAGAATGAAAAATTAACCCAAATGGGGCTGGAGAGATGGCTTAGCGGTTAAGCGCTTGCCTGTGAAGCCTAACTAAGGACCCTGGTTCAAGGTTCGATTCTCCAGGACCCACGTAAGCCAGATGGTCAAGGGGGCACATGCATCTGGAGTTCCTTTGCAGTGGCTGGAGGCCCTGATGAACCTATTCTCTCTCTCTCTACCTACCTATTTCTGTATCTCTCTCTCTCAAATAAATAAAATATTTATAAAAAAATAACCCAAATGGAATTACAAAGATAAACAGTTCAAGATACTGACACATCTCACTTACGTTCCTGACTTTTGCACTCCCAAGTGTCACTATGCTACAGACTAAGGTAACTCAGCAATGTCCTACTTGTTTTTCCCTAAATATTTGCCAATATTGGGGAATTCCAAATAAATCACTTAACAATTATGGGACTACCCAGACACATAATCAACATCTTGCTAGACATTTGCAATATCATCGAGAGTTTATGAATTTATTCATTGGTAAGGCTACACCATACACTTGAAGTCTCTGGAGAGCCTCTGAAAAGCATATTTTACCCATGGCACATTTTCTTCCCCCCAAAGACCAAAAGGCTCCTCAAATCTGGTTTCTAAACTTTCTGCTGAGTACACAGCTTCAATCATTTGCTAGATAATCTATTTCCAATGCCTTTTTCTACATGGAATGATGTTATTGGAGATGTAGCTTCACAGTTTATGAATATATCCCTTGCCTTTGGGAAGATTCTCAAAAGTGATTCTTATTATTTAGAGGTGCTTCTGCTGCTAACCCCAAGTCACTCAAATTTTCCTTTTGAAATGAACATTTATTTCAGATAATACATGCTCTCTATGGGTAGCCTGCCCACTTTTCAAATGTAATGATTCTGTCTTCTATAGATATGAAATTGTCAAAAGATATCGACATAATGTAGGAGAAAATTCCATCATTTCATTATGGTCAGAACTGATCTGACCCCCCAGCTAGCACTTTGGGGAATTGGTCTACAAAATCATGTAGACACTTTCAGGAAATGGTTGACTTATGGAGATTATGTATATATGGATTTCACACCCCTGGCTTTGCACAATTGCATCTTCTCTTCATTTCAAGTGTGTTTCTAAAGCCAGAAAGTTATATATGGCAGGAGGGCTAAATTTCACTATCAGCTAGAAATAAATCATTGGCTCCATCCTGGGCTCTAATAATGATGCATTTGGAGTGCATTTATTCTGCATCTGCACTCAGGACTCTCCAGCCTATCTTTTTTTTTTTTATTTATTTATTTATTTATTTATTTATTTATTTATTTATTTTGAGAGAGAGAGACAGAGAGAGAGAGAGAGATACAGAAATAGGCAGGCAGAGAGAGAGAGAGAGAGAGAGAGAGATGGGTGCGCCAGGGCCTCCAGCCACTGAGAACAAACTCCAGACGCATGCGCCCCCTTGTGCATCTGGCTTACATGGGTCCTGGAGAATCGAGCCTTGAACAGGGGTCCTTAGGCTTCACAGGCAAGCGTTTAACCACTAAGCCATCTCTCCAGCCCTTCTCCAGCCTATCTTTTGCAGTTCACTTTATGTGCTGAATAAGAGAAAACTCAAGATGATTTCATACCCTAGTTATTGTTCAATATATTTTTAAAAATCTCTTCTAAATGTATTATTCGAAAAGTGGTGAATACTTCTCCCTTTGGGTCAATAAGAGTTTAGTAAATTGGCATGCTTTTTCAACACCTAGTTTCCATGTAGCAGCTAATCTTTATTACAGTTTGAATATGTGAATCATACTAAAACATAGTAGATAACAAGCCCCTATTTTAACTCGAGTTTCTTATTATTCAGATTATTCCCTATTTTTAAAATATTGAAGGGAACAGTGTGCTCGGCCTGTAGTTTCATACAAAGCCATAAAAAATAGGGCACATTAAACCTGCTGTTCTGCTTCATTCCTGTCCTTTTGAAATGGCCAGGTAATAAACTGTTAAGCCTTTATGAACAAATGTAAGGCTTCTGAAATTAGAATTAAGGGAAGGCAGAGTTAAGAAATGGATTTAAAAGAAATAGTAATGAAGCCAGGTATGGAGGTGCGTGCCTTTAATCCCAGCACTTGGGAGGCAGAGGTAGGAGGATCGCTGTGAGTTCTAGGCCAGCCTGAGACTACATAGTGAATTCCAGGTCAGCCTGGGCCAGAGTGAGACCCTACCTTGAAAAACCCAAAAAGAAAAAAAGAAAGAAAGAAAGAAAGAAATAGTAATGAATTACTGAAGACCAATGACCAAACTCCTAAAACTAAAATTCCTAGAAAGGACCCTATGAAATTTACATTTGGGAGGCTTATAAATCATCCATCTTTGAATATAAAAGAGCAGGGAAAAAGGCAAAAAATAATATTAATTTAGAAAAACTGTGAGATAGTGCAATATAAAATAAGAAGGGTAGTTTTCTCTGAAGAATTGTCTTTAGTGGATATTTATGGGAAACTAAGACCAAGCTAATAAAATAAACAACAAAAAACTTCTGGTTCTCAACTTTGAAAAAAAGAAAAAACTAGATTGAAAAAGTTGATTTGGACCACAGAAATGCTAAAACCATTCGTTTTGCGCAATGATACTTGTTTCACATGACTGAGAAGTGAAGCTGTCCTTTCCACTCCCTCACTTGCTCCCTCAAGTGCAGCGCGGAAGAATCCATGCTGCAGCTCAACAGATGTAAGCTGCAGCTCAACAGCTGTGAGATGGAGATCCATCTCTGTGCTCCTTCCATGTGAAAAGACACCAGGCTCTCTCCTTGCCCCCTTGTGCATACACATTCAGCATCATGTGAACATCTGAGATTAAGTAACCCTTACTGCCAAGTGTCGCCTTGTGACTAAATATTCAATATCATATAAGCAGAAGGGAGGGGTCCAGTATGTAAGCGGTGCTCTGTAGCAGGGGGCCTGTCATTCTGCCTTTTCTACAGGAGTAGCTTAGTTGGGCCAAGCAGATGAGGACAACCGCATAGGGTCACTAGAACAGAAATACAAAGGGAGATACTGGAGAGGTGGGAAGAAATCTATGTAAACTAAAAATCACTTAGAAATGTCTCCATGTACCAGCCAGTCTATGTGCTTCTTTAGTGTAGTTTAAAAAAGATTTGATTTATTTATTGTAGAGAGAGAGAGAATGGACAAGTCAGGGCCTCCAGCCACTGCAAACTCCAGTTGCGTGTGCCACCTTATGCATCTGGCTTACATGGGTATTGGGGAATTGAACCTGGATCATTAGGCTTTGTAGGCAAGTGCCTTAACTGCTAAACTAAGCCATCTCTTTAGCATATTAATTCTTTAATGGATTAATCCAAAATTTAGGGCATACCATATAATTTCTAGGGCTAAGAGGTGAATTATTTTACCTAGGGTCTGAATGCAAGTTAACAGTGCCCATGTGCTAGTTAAGTTTTTCAGCATGATGCTGTACATCTAAAAATGTTAACTACGCAGTTATTTAAAACAATGAACAGATAATCCCACTCTTTATAATGATATTTAAAATGATTTATAATGATAGATGACTTAACATGAATTGGTAGATCACTACAATTGCTAACTGCTGTCTTCTACTGGGAAGAAGTAATCACTTTGCATGGTAAGGAGAGCCATTTTATAACACACACACACACACACACACACACACACACATCAAAACAAAGAACAGGGTCCATTTCTTTAGTTTTTGATTTTCTTCTTTCTCCAAGTATCAAGGAAAGAACCCATAAACATTTTTTGTACAGATTCAAGTTTTCAGCTTTCCAATAATCACTAGCTACTTTTTGTTAGAAAATTTTAGATATAGAACTGAAACAAGAGAATAAGGCCTTATATAGTCCTTAAATAGTGAATAAATTAACCATTTAACTGATAACAGAAATGAATCACTGTGAATTCAAGACAAAATTTTGTCAATAATTTTTATTGACAGTTATACACTACACATTAAGAATGTTGTAATTGGCAAATGACTTCAGATCAGTTCTACCAAGGACCTTTCTATCCTTCATTTTCAAATTTGAAAGTTTAGTATCCGTTGAGAATTTGTATCAATATTAACTTTCAGCTTTGACATAAAGGTGGTATCTTTTCATCAGCATTGTGCACATTAAAGGAATACTTTTTATTTTTCTGTACAGGAACACTAAATACATGGCTGGAGAAGTCTCCTTGTGTTCAAGAATATTTGTTCTTAGATGAAGTTTAAGTCCTTACCATGTGTAGGAAAACACGTAAATTGTGCTTTGAATAAATTTTAAAGGGAAGAGAGAAATAATAGTTCAAAATAGGAGGCTCATGCCTTTAATATCAGCACTCAGGAGGTAGAGGTAGGAGAATTGCCATGAGTTCGAGGCCACCCTGAGACTACATAATGAATTCCAGATCAGTCTGGGCTAGAGCAAAACCCTACTTCAAAATAAAATTCAAAATATTCATTGCAAATTTGAGAAATATTAACTTATTTAATTCAGCTTGGTAGGCCACTCATCTATCTATCAATTCATCCATCCACACATACATACATGACACATATTACATTTTTTAAGAATTAAAAAATTTGTTAAACTATACTTCAAAGGAGAATTCTGTATCCTCATATGGCCTCAGATTGTCAAGAATGCCATCTATAGATTAAAGGAAAATACATGGAAGTTAATTGTTAAAACATGATCTTTAGGACCAAGCATAGTGACACACGCCTTTAATCCCAGAATTTCGGAGGCAAAGGTAGGGGGATTGCCATGAGTTCGAGGCCACCCTGAGACTACATAGTAAATTACAGGTCAGCCTGGGCTAGAGTGAGACCCTACCTTGATAAACAAAAATAAATAAATAAATAAATAAATAAATAAAAAAAAAAAAATAATCCTCATCTTCACATTTTAACAAACAACAAACCTACATTTCTCACCCTCCATATATGCATATCACCACTGGGTATGTTCAATTTGTTCCCAACTATCCATATTATTAAACAGTAGCCTCTATGTTCACTATACATGTACCCAAACAGAATACACACATGTTATAGTGTATTTTTGGAAGAGTAGAATTCAGAATGACTAGTTTCTGACCAGAAGATGGTTGTTAATTTGTTCAAAACCAATAGTTGGGGGCTGGAGAGATGGCTTAATGGTGAAGGTGCTTGCCTACAAAGCCAAAGGACCCAGGTTCAATTCCCCAGGACCCACGTAAGCCAGATGCATCTAATAAATAAATAAATTAATTAAATAATTATGCTTCAGGAGTTCGTTTGCAGTGGCTGAAGGACCTGGTGTGCCCATTCTCCCTCCCTCCCTCCCTCCCTCCCTCCCTCCCTCCCCTCCCTCTCTCTCCCTCTCTCTCTCTCCTTCCCTCCGTCTCTTTCTCTTTCAACTAAATAAAATAAAATATTTTTTTTTTAAAAGTTGGGCTGATGTTGAATGACAAATTGAGTGGAATTGTTAAAAGATTCACTAATTATCTTTCATAATGGTGGGCATCTTCTTCAGCTTTCTGCTGCTTGAGAGTCAACTGAATTAGTTATCAAACATTAATTATGAAGTATCTGTCATAACAACATACTTCCACAATCAGGTATCCTCTGAATAATAGCATTTGGGACTAGGGCCTTAAATTCTCTATAAACCACTCATATGTAGGTGGGTATAAATAATGAAAGCTTTATACAATTATTTTAAGCCATAAAAATGTATAACAAGTGATTTGTTGAACATGTCTTGACTTGTGTTGCTAAACCTCACCAAGACAGAGGATTACTGACCTCTAGATGCTTTCTATACATTTTGAGCAAAATAATAATTTGATTTCTACTTCTTTACTTAGGATCTGAGATCTATTCTATTCCAGTACACCAATGGAATATTTTCAACCTCCTTTTTGAATGTATAAAATGTGATATTTGAAGCAAACCTAAGCAGTCTTTTATTGCAGATAAATTCCAGGAGTTACCATCCAAAAAGATCTTGCAAATTAACTTCAGATCAACTAGTATTTTATAGACCCTATCATTAATTCAAACAAACATACATAACTTATCCCAATTAGCTGATAGTGTTGACATGAAAGATAATAACCAAAGATCTATTAAGATACAGCAAAAAAATATATATATAGCCTTTTGAAGACTGGTTGCATTTGTCATGATTATGGAAACTGGAAAATGTGCTCTACTGTAATCTGTATTAAACAGAACGCTTTTCTCACCTGAATTACTGAAATAAATTGTCTGTCCAACCTTAGAGAGTCAAAACCAAAGGTGCTGACAATTCTGCATATTAAATAAATTTTCAATAGCAATCAAGGACAAATTGGTCTATTAAGTAACCCAAACTTGCTGAAAGGCTAAAATTCTCTAGGTTCTCTACCTGTGATTAAGTGTGAGCAGAAAATATTTCGAAAATCAAGGGGAACAGGTAATGTAAATGATGAAGTTGGGGCAGGCCATTCATACCTCTTCTGTATGCAACTCTCGAATCCCTCAGAACCTAATAAAGCCATTGTCAGCTCTAGTGTTCAAAGGCTTCTACATTCCTCATGGTTGGGGAAGATAGAACAACATGCCCCTCCTTTCCACTTCAAACTAGAGGGAAACAATTTTACAGTTCTAGTAACTGAGCTTCTTAATTAAAGCATATTTTCTGTACCTCTCTAAATTTCCCTCCCTTTATTATTTGTGTCCTTTGAGCTGAAGAATGGACTCTGAGTCGTTTTATTTATAAAATGGGAAGTAACTATCAGAGTGTTAAATTAATTCTCAGTACATATTCATTCTTCATCAACATGAGGCTACATATTGATCCACTAGTATTTCAAGGTTTGCTAGCTAACATTAAATTGTATCCTATACAGCAAAGAAAACCCAGCAAAGACTATTTTCAATATTTATTTCAGAGACTGAGAGTTTATTTTTTGTGATACTAAAGTGATCTACAGTTATTAACTTTTATTTTAATAATATCCTTCTTGTAAGGCTTAAACAAGGCTTAAACATTGACAAATCTTCTAAAACTCAATGAGCCAATGTGTATTAAATATCCAGGTCCCTGGTAGTCAAATATCTATGGTTTGATATAACCTCATGTTCAATCGGTTCTTGTAATCCCAATAAAACTGATTCAAAATTCAATAATATCAAAAACATTAGATAAATGAAAAAAATCTTATTCATTAACTTTAGAAATCATGTCTCAATTTCAGGCCAATAGATTAAAAAACATTAAAGCTGAATAGAGTCATTAACATTAAATAACTAATGCCAAAGATAATTCTACTACAAAATTAGTTCATATCAAATGACAAGTTGATTGCTAAAGAGCATAGCCCACAATTTTTACGAAAAATCTGACTTGATGTTTGATTTTTTTTTCAATATTATTATCACAGCACCTACTCTCCAAAATCCAGACTTGCTTTGTTTCAGGAAACACAAGACACAGATTCCTCCAAAGTGGAGTCCCCAGGCGATCTTTTCCACATGAGCTAGTCAGCAGAGAGAAACGTGTGCACCCAAGTTCTTTCCTTCCAGGCAAGAGTGGACTCTTAGAAAACAACTGATTGCAGGCTAGAGAGATTGCTTAATGGTTAACGCGCTTGCCTGCAAAGCCAAAGGACCCAGATTCAATTCCCCAGGACCATGAAGCCAGATGCATAAGTTGGCACATGTGTCTGGAGTTTATTTTCAGTGGCTAGAAGCCCTGGTTTGCCCATTCTCATTCTCTCTCGCTCTCCCTCAAATAACTACATAAAATGTAAATCATATTGTGTGTGTGTGTGTGTGTGTGTGTGTGTGTGTGTGTGTGTGCTTGCTATCATTCTTTCACATTCAAAGTGGCCCTATCCTCATTTTTCTTAGATGGATTGCCCTTTTCCCATGTTGCCTTGTGGTTGCATTACATAAAATCAAAGCAACAGGGCTGGAGAGATGGCTTAGCAGTTAAGGCGCCTGTCTGCTAAGCCTAAGAACCCGGTTCCAATCTCCAGGTCCCACGTTTAGCCAGATGCAAAGTGATGCAAGGGTGCAATGCTGCACTTGCCCACAAGGTGGCGCAAGCATCTGGATTTCGTTCACAGCAGCTGAGAGACTGCTGGCGTGTCCATCTCTATCTGTCTCCCTCTCCCTCTCTCTCTGTCTCTCTTCAAAAAAAAAAAAAAAACCCAAAAATCAAAGCAACAAACCTTGCTAGATCATTCAAGAATGTAGGTATGATAAACATCACACTTTCTACTACAGAAGAAGCCTGTAGACTTATGTCTCAGAAGATAATTAAACACTGAATTACTAATGAGATGTACTGGTACATTGAAGGTCTGAAAATGGGACGTGTTGAAAAAAATAGTCAAACAGTATAAAATAACAGTCAAACATCAGTAAGCTAACTAAGTAGTTTGAGGCTATTCTTTAAGTCACAATGGCATTAGACTTTTATTAAAAAAGCAAGTGGCATCTGACTTATTAAAGCAACATTCTCTCTGATTAATTCAGATAGCCACATCTGTGACCCCTAAGGAAACCCTCGCCCCCTTTCCCAGCTGGTGCTCAGGTGTACGCAGGGGCTTTTGTCTTTTCATTTGGCAAGCACTCGACTCAAAAATAATAATAATTCCATCATTCAGACGAGAAGCTATTTTATGGATAAAAGATTATAAATTTCACAGCTGACTGGAGATCTTCTCAAGCCAACAACATAGGTTTCTACTTTGCAAGTGGGATTTGTTCTGTCAATGCAGATTTCTCAGTAAGTACTTTTCCCTTTCAAAGGCCAAGTCAGATTTCAAAGAAACATTTACATTTTTTAATACAAATCAGTCACTGATTATATTAGCAGAAATTCAGAGCCGATGCACTCTTTGTGCTCTTCCTCCTACACTGCAACTAAAATAGAAAAAGACTTCATTTCCAACTTTTGAGGCTGCGTTTTTGAGTACAATCAAAATGTAGAAGTGTTTGCTGAGATGGCATACTAAACAGAAGCAAGGGTTAAGGGTTACAGTGGCTTGTTCTTATTGTTTCTCTTATATGAATACGATTATGTTTTCCTAATAAATACTTTGCAGTTTTCTGAATAAAATATATTAATACTGAAACCACGTATTATGCATGCTATGCATGAAGACACTGAGGAAATGTCTCCTGTAATGTGTCTTTTCTTCCTTTTATTTAGTTTTGATTTATGATGATCAGAAACTTTGTCAAATAGGAGAAGATCAAGTAACAGCTTCACTTCCTGGCTGGGTTGAGTAGACCCCTGTGATCACCTCTAAAGCTGAAAGAGCAATTTCATGAGGAGAATTTGTATGACAGCAGACCCTAATTGATCTTACTCATAGCTACTGAGTGGAGTGAGGGAAAGTTGTAATGAAGTCGTGATAAATCTAATTGATAGTTCTGGATTTTTCTAAGTCTGAGACCCTGCCTCAAACTCTGTTTCAGTTCTATCCAATTCCATTTTCCATTGTAATTGGTGACTAAGCCAAATAAACTGAAACCATAAAAATTTATTTCCTGGAGTCCTGTTTTACTTCAGTCGCTGCTATAATGACTTTACTTAAACCAAAACCTGCATCAAAATAACTCACGACTTTCAAACTTTCAATAGCTCTCCTCGTCCTTTCTCTGGATTTAAATGTGAGCCTCTGAGAAGAGTGGAAGAGTACCAAATAAGAAGAAGGAATAAGGTTCAGGCTACCGGTGATGAACCCTTACTTCTAAAACAGATGAAGTGATTTCATTTGTGGAGTTTTAACCTCGCAGAACTTAGGTTACCATTCATTTTTAATTACATATGTTTAATGTGTACAACACGAAGTTGTATGTGCTTATAAATAGCAAAATGATTACCCCCATCAAGGAAATTAACATACCTCCTCCTCCCCACATAGTTAGCTTTCCTATGTGTGTTGTGATGGTACTTAATTTCTACTCTGAAATTTGGCAGACAGTACAGTGTCACCGGCTCTCCACTGGACTTTCGACTTGTTGAGCGGACATCACTGCTGCGTCGTGCCCTTTGTGCATGTTATATATCAAATTCCTCCAAGGTGAAATATTCCCACTTGAAGGGGAGAAGGAGATTCGGGAGACTCAGCAGGTCAAGTGTGTGTGTGGGGGGGGGGGTTCTGAAACAGTAAGAGGTCACATGCCTCTCTCCAAGCTTATAGGAGTGGCAAACAACTGTTGGGGTGCAGACTTTGACCAGGTTGTATAACAACTGAAATATTCGTTTCTGGGGGGAGAGAAGAAGCTACAGGGACATAGGAGGTCACCAAGCCTGGGAAAAATGTTTCAAGACCCTACACTGAAAACATATAAAAGATCAACAATTGCTTGGGAAGCGACTATCAGACCAGTTGAGCTGCCTGCAAACTGTGCAGCGTGTCTCAGAAGCGCAGCTTCCCCTGAGTCCTCACCTATGCTAGCTGGGGTTTTAGGGGATGCAGCTGCCTTTGAGACATCCATTGCTCCTGTAAGCAACCCCTCATCCTACTCTGCAAGTCACCCCAATAAACTCGCCAGTTCACCAAAAGTGGTTTTCGTCATACATTGGTCTCTCTTGTCTGAGCCCTATCTGGGGTGAATAGCCATTTGTTTTCCTCTCCCCAGGGGAAAAAATCTTTCCCATGACAGACCATTCCCCCCTTTGAAGTGACACCATGCAGCCATTCTCTTTCAATGCTTGGCTTATTTTGAGTAGTATGATGCCCCCCCCCCATGTTATTTGTACCTTTGGAGAGAGAGCATCAGGGTGTGAGGACATGGAAGGCAGGGAGACAGATTCAAATGACATGAACTCACTACTCACCTAACTCTAATCTTTTTATTTTTAATTTATTTATTAGAGAGAGGGAAAGAGAGAGAGAGAGAATGGGCACACCAGGGCCTCTAGCCACTATAAACAAACTCCAGATGCTTGTGCCACCATGTGCATCTGGCTTATGTGGGATCTGGAGAATTGAACTTGGGTCCTTGGGCTTTGCTGGCAAGCGCCTTATCCACTAAGCCAGCTCTCCAGTCCCTAACTATAATCTTAAGCAAGTTTCACAGTTTCTCCTAGACTTGTGCTCTTCAGCTATAAAATAAGGAATGCTTGTGAATCTTTAAGGATTTGCTATGGATTAAATGGCATAAGTCTGTTAAACACATAATGAAATGTTAGACACACAGAAGCTGCACAATAAATATTAGCTACAATGTTAGGAATATGTATATTACAAGGTGTGTCTCTTATGAAAAATATTAACGGTGAGTAAGGACATTTTCACAGCATAAGCATGGACATTCGATGCAAGGTTCTTTTCCAGCTATGAACTTGTTAGTTGATGCATTTTGTTTTACATTCTATGAGGAAAGTTGAAAACAAGTCTGTTGTCCCAACTTGCCTTATTATTTATATCCAAGCTGCAGTATATTCTAAGCAGAATATTCCTAAGAAATTATTTCCCCCTAAGCCACAATTTTCTCCTCCAAAGCAATGGAAAATCACGTGTCCTGGCTTCCACTAACAGTGTGGGCCTTGAACTCCTGTGTTTGGGACTTGAGATTTTGGGCAAAACAACTTTGTGGGTCAACATGTCTGAGAGCTGGTTCAGACTGCAATCCTTTGAGTTCGTGAGGAAAAAATGAAAATAAAAAAAATCTTTCCTCCTGTATGTGAGGAAGAGTCACCTGTGACAAATTCTCCTTTCCAAGGATTACATTTTGCCCTGGTTTGCTGTTGAAACCCCCACGTTAGTCGCACTTTGAGTTATGCACAAAAGCAGGCCAGACTGCCACCCAGGAAGGCAGAGGTGACAAGATCGCAGCCTGCATTGTCTAGACTAATTTCCTTGTTTCTTTTGATACCACCATGGGACCCTCGCCAGCTGTCTCGCTAGAAATCATTATTAATTGCACTTGCTCAAATTAGCTTCCTTCAAGGCCCTTCCAAGATCATACTACTGTGCTATCCTAAAGGGAGCACTCCAAGCTGCACAATCTCTCTTCTTCCAAATAGATTTCTGCAAATATGCGCATAGATAGAATAGACCTCAGACCACACATGCTTCTTAGAATGGATCTTCCTTTTAGGGCTACAGCTCTTAGGATCAAGTTAAATAAAATAAAATGGGCTATGATGTCAAAAGTACATGATAAATCCACAGTAATAGATGGGAAATCTAAACTAGTCATTATGTTATTATTATTATTTTTATTATTTATTTTTTGGTTTTTCGAGGTAGGGTCTCACTCTGGTCCAGGCTGACCTGGAATTAACTCTGTAGTCTCAGGGTGGCCTCAAACTCTCGGCGATCCTCCTACCTCTGCCCCCCGAGTGCTGGGATTAAAGGCATGCACCACCACGCCCGGCTTATATTAGTATTATTTTATTCCTATTATCTAGAGGAGGATTTCACATTCAAATTGGCTCCAGCAGGTTAAGTCTGTTTCGAGCTCATTCACCTTCGTGGAATAACACTGCTTCAACAAAAGTTGGCTCCAAAGTACGATAACCTGGCTGGTTACAGCTGCTACTGATATGTTGGCAGTCCATGATTTAAAGGGCTCATTCACCGAGCTGCAGGCAGCCCCTTCCATGGAGTCTAGTATTTGCTGGGGGCAATGCTCACTACATATACTGTTTCCATATCCTTCAGTTCTTAGGCCTCCAGTTAGGTTTTGGTCCAATGGAAAGAAACAATTAGAAACAGGAATAAGACGCCATACAGTCTCTTCCCTGATTTTATTTTAAATACTTTATCAGATTTAACTGCGCTTATAATGACAAAGGTTTCTTGTTGTTATCAACTGTGCATGCTTTTCTGTGAGGCATTTAGGAAATAAATGAAAACTCCATGTCTTGTCCTTCCTCGACATCGTGCCAGTGAACTTCAGAGAGAAGTCAGCTTTTTACAGGTATTTGAAGATTTCTGGTCAACTGGAGTCTGAATCCTCACTTGGCTTTACATTGTTATTACTACGGAATCTTCTTAAAATAGCTTAAAACTTTACATCCAGGCTTCAATATAGGGTTAGATATGAGCATAAACCTTCTCATTGGCTGCCTCGGGCTTCCTTCTGGGGTCTCAGGAGCAACCAGGACACACAAGAGGCAGAAAGAGTGGTATGCTCCTCCGTTGCTGGGATGCACAAAGGGAGCAGCCTGGAGTGTTAGGGGACATGACCTCAAATGATTGACCCCTTGCTTCCTTCCTTGGATAATTTAGCTGGCCAGTTGGAACGCTTTATGTCCCAATGGGCAAAATGAAGCTTATAAAATTAAAATTGCAGCATTGTGAAAGGAGGAAAAGGTAATGAACTTTCACTTAGTGTATTTCATTCTGAACAAGACTTGGAAGGCAGCAATGATCCTCAGCCCAGGGCTGCTCAAATGGAACTCTGCCTCTTCCTCTACCTTCAGTACTTTGTCTCTACTTGGGTTTCAGGATGCAAAAATAGAGTCCTCCTCCGGCAAACGTACAAGAATCCTGCATACTTGTCTGCACAGAACTCTTGTTTCACAGTAATTGACATATTATGTCATATACTATTATTTCAAAAATTAAGTTATAATTATTTACCAATGTATTCTGAGTTATTGAGCAACATACCCACATTTAATCCATAAGCCATATATTATCATTGCCTATTTTCTTTAAAAAATATATATCTAACCTCACAATGCATGACCCACATTCCCCATTGATGAGGGTCCCTTTGAAAGTGGGAGGACAGGGAGGAGGGCAATGGAACCAATACTATGAATGTAAAATCAGAATAATATAAATAAAAATATATATTAAAATATATATATATATCAATCACATTCAAATTGGCTCCAGCAAGTTAAGTCTGTTTCGAGCTCATTCACCTTCGTGGAATAACACTGCTTCAACAAAAGTTGGCTCCAAAGTACAATAACCAGGCTGGTTACAGCTGCTACTGATATGTTGGCAGTCCATGATTTAAAGGGCTCATTCACCGAGCTGCAGGCAGCCCCTTCCATGGAGTCTAGTATTTGCTGGGGCAATGCTCACTACATATACTGTTTCCATATCCTTCAGTTCTTAGACCTCCAGTTAGGTTTTGGTCCAATGGAAAGAAACAATTAGAAACAGGAATAAGACGCCATACAGTCTCTTCCCTGATTTTATTTTAAATACTTTATCAGATTTAACTGCGCTTATAATGACAAAGGTTTCTTGTTGTTATCAACTGTGCATGCTTTTCTGTGAGGCATTTAGGAAATAAATGAAAACTCCATGTCTTGTCCTTCCTCGACATCGTGCCAGTGAACTTCAGAGAGAAGTCAGCTTTTTACAGGTATTTGAAGATTTCTGGTCAACTGGAGTCTGAATCCTCACTTGGCTTTACATTGTTATTACTATGGAATCTTCCTACAATAGCTTAAAACTTTACACCCAGGCTTCAATATAGGGTTAGATATGAGCATAAACCTTCTCATTGGCTGCCTCGGGCTTCCTTCTGGGGTCTCAGGAGCAACCAGGACACACAAGAGGCAGAAAGAGAGGCTCCTCCCTTGTTGGGATGCACAAAGGGAGCAGCCTGGAGTGTTAGGGGACATGACCTCAAATGATTGACCCCTTGCTTCCTTCCTTGGATAATTTAGCTGGCCAGTTGGAGCGATTTATGTCCCAATGGGCAAAATGAAGCTTATAAACTTAAAATTGCAGCATTGTGAAAGGAGGAAAAGGTAATGAACTTTCACTTAGTGTATTTCATTCTGAACAAGACTTGGAAGGCAGCAATGATCCTCAGCCCAAGGCTGCTCAAATGGAACTCTGCCTCTTCCTCTACCTTCAGTCCTTTGTCTCTACTTGGGTTTCAGGATGCAAAAATAGAGTCCTCCTCGGGCAAATGTACAAGAATCCTGCATACTTGTCTGCACAGAACTCTTGTTTCACAGTAATTGACATATTATGTCATATACTATTATTTCAAAAATTAAGTTATAATTATTTACCAATGTATTCTGAGTTATTGAGCAACATACCCACATTTAATCCATAAGCCATATATTATCATTGCCTATTTTCTTTAAAAAATATATATCTAACCTCACAATGCATGACCCACATTCCCCATTGATGAGGGTCCCTTTGAAAGTGGGAGGACAGGGAGGAGGGCAATGGAACCAATACTATGAATGTAAAATCAGAATAATATAAATAAAAAATATATATTAAAATATATATATATATCAATATATATGTTTATATGAACTTATAATTATTTATATTTTCTTTTTTTTTCTTTTTTTCTTTTCTCCTTTTTTTCTTTATTAATTTTTTGGTTTTTCGAGGTAGGGTCTCACTCTGGCCCAGGCTGGCTGACTTGGAATTCACTATGTAGTCTCAGGGTGGCCTTGAACTCATGGCAATACTCCTACCTCTGCCTCCCGAGTTCTGGGATTAAAGGCCTGCACCATCACACCTGGGTTTATTTATATTTTCTAAGTAAAGTGATTTAAGAGATGAGAAAGGGGTGGGAGAGATGGCTTCGTGGTTAAGGCACTTGCCTGCAAGGCCAATGGACCCAGGTTCCATTCCCCAGGACCCACATAAGCCAGATACACAGGTGGCACATTGCACCTGGCATTCATTTGCAGAAGCTGGAGGCCCTGGCATGCCCATTCTCTCTCTCTCCCTCTCCCTCCCTCTCTCTAAAATAAATAAATAAATAAATGTAAATATTTTAAAAATAAAATAAAAGTTGAGAAAAGCATGAATACATACAGACAAAACAGATAGCATGACCACCAGACCCTACCTTATGAATCATCATGATCACATAGTAGTGGGCAGGATTTTTTGCTTTTACTTTTTGTGTTAGAATATTTAATATTTTTAAATTAAAACCTTTGAGTGAGCAAATGCACAGCCCGTAGATTTCACAATAAAAAAGTTCTATATTCTCTCAGGTAAAGGCAAAGGCTGCATAACAGTTGACACCTGTAGATAAACACCTGTACATTGAAATAGCCTCTTTATTTTAGTGGGGAATTAAAAAAAAAAAGGTAAAGAGAGCACAACCATGTTGTCTTTTGTTCTATAGGTATTAGATAGTGCCTACTTACAAAATCAAATGGAACTTGCCTCATGCATGCTTTGTGGAAAACAAAGCTGATTTTCAAGAGTGCCTAGTCAATTCACAGTGGAGTTTCATTATTTTCAATTTGAAAAAAAAAAAAAAAAAAAAAAACCAAACAGAAAATCCACCATGAATCATAACAGATTAAATCTTTTTCAGATAATGAACTGCGAAAAGCAATTTTGGAGATTCTCTATTTAAAGACTAGGAATGCAATTAGAATGTTTAGAGACATGTTCCGGGTCCAATAGGATTCTATTTACGGAATATAAATTGTGGTTTCCTAAGTGTTCTAAATCCCCATGAGAAGAGGAGTGAAGAAATCACACACTACGATCCGATCCTGGACAGATCATTCTACACCAACAATTGTGTTCTACACCAACAAGCACAGGAGTAGGCAGAGTTCACGTGGGCATTCACACTACTGCTGATGAAGAATGAGAGATGTAATGGAGGAAAGACAGCTGTGAAGGCATTGAATGAAAATCAATGTTCTCCAGGCCCCAAATTTAGTTTTGCTCCTAAAAGTAAGTGTAATTCTAAAAAGAAGGGTCAAACAAATTGTACTTAGCATTTCAGCATGTAAAATATATCCAAATGCTTACTGAATATGGACTAAACTATACCTTCAAATCATGAAAATAAAGAGCAGCTGCTACAGGAATCCTTGCCTCCACTTTCAAATATTAAACCATATGTCTCCAGTGTACTTTGTCCCCATACCCAGACTAAGTGAGCACACTTTTCTGTATTTGTTCCCCTCCCCAAATACTGAAGGAAGCTCTCTTAGTGAGTCACAGCACAAAAAATAAAAGGAAATATAAAGAGTGAATAAATCACCATCAAACTAACACATATTGAAGGCGTTTATATAGTATGGGCGTGCAAGTAACGATGGGACTGTAACTTTCCATGGTTGCTTTGGGAAATGGCGTGATATCATCTAATAAACTTGTCGATGTGCACACCCCATGGCTACACATGCTACCTTATAGTTCTGCCTGATATCCGATAAAAACATGTCAAAGTGGGGCTGGAGAGATGGCTTAGCAGTTAAGGCGCCTGCCTGCTAAGCCTAAGAACACAGTGCCAATCTCCAGGTCCCACGTTTAGCCAGATGCAAAGTGACGCAAGGGCGCAATGCCGCACTTGACCACAAGGGGGTGCACGCATCTGGATTTCGTTCACAGCAGCTGAGAGACTGCTGGCGCGGCCATTCTCTATCTGTCTCCCCCTCTCTCTCTGTCTGTCTCTCTCTCTGTCTCTCTCCAAAAATAATTTTAAATAAAACATGTCAATGTGAACCATGACAAATCTAGATATTCTAGAGAAACATTCCAATAGTATGACACTAGAAAAAGATATAATGGTCTAAAAATAAAAATCACGTAACTGGTTTTTTTGGTATATTTAAGAAAAAAAAACAGTAGTATATGTCAATGACACAGCACTTTCTGAGCATGCCTCAAGTCTGGGTTTCATTCACTGCACATGTACACACATATACACACACACACACATTACTGCATAGTGATTTTTTTAAAGTAGACTATAGTTACCCACACGATTATATCTGAATCTCACCAAAGCAGATTTGGGTTCAAAGAAAGCCATCAAGAATGTGTGCTGTATGATTCATTATATAAACTCCATATTAAATTAAACTCTAAATGTAAAAGAAGTTACCCCTGGAGATGAGAGATTGTGAAGGATCAGGACAAGGAACATGGAGAATCCTTGAGTAATGAGAGTTACATGCAGGTGTTTATTTCATAATAAAATCTGCCATATAATTCATTCTGTTCCAGTTCATGTATGTTTGTGTATATTTCTAGTTCATGCATGCTTGTGTATATTTCACAAAATAAAGAAGCCAAGTAAAATTAAGAAAATGGAACATGATATAGTAATAACACCCTTTTGATGTGTACATAGATCCATAGGGTTCATGGAGGTTTGTTATCCATTAACGGAGGTTGCATTAACACCAAACAACTTAGCCTACCTCACAGACTCCACCAACTCAAGCAGACTCTAGAGCTATCTTTACTGCTGTGTCATGACAGCCTTTATCTAATGTGTGGACAAACTTTGTGTTTTAAATGACAGCAGTGATCAGTGAATGATCACAACACATAAAAGTTGGGGATAGGTGCATCATTTTAGAAAGTTGAGACTTTTTTCATTATTATTTCAATTCTGAGGCAGGGAATTCTAAGGTATTTATCATGGCCCTCCAATTATCTGTACTTGAACAGCCAAAACACCAATGGACATTTATATATATTCTATATAAATATTAAACATGGATATATGTATGTATTAGTATAACATACCATAACATATATTCATTGAATACAAATAATTCTCCAAGGACTTGAGGGTAGGTATTTAAGAATCAAATGATCACAGCTTATTTGTGAGAAGCCAGGATGAGGACAATAAGACAGAAAGAACTGAGTGTAGTCAGCCACTGTCCTGGCTTCACTGCTAGAGCGATTTCTTATCATCACTATTAATCCTGATATTAATAGACAATTATATGAATTTTATCCAATGCATGCATTAATACAATTTAATTTGCTTGGTACATTTTCCTCTGGGCAAGACTGCTAATAAATAAGTTTACCCTTTGCTGTGCAGCTGAATTTTGAGATTTTGCCTAAGTTTTTGCCTTATAGGAGGAACCAGAATACACAGTTTCAAAATCTTGCGTTTTTTTTTTTCCTCCAAGTACTTAGAAATTGGAGATTAAACATAAACTATGCAGGGTTGAAAAACAGTTATATGATTGGAAAATCTATAAGAAAATTTCATGGACAACTAGGTCTGTGAGTTGGGGTTCTATTCTTTGTTGTTTTTAATTATGGGACAATTTTCAGTTTGTGTGTATTGTCAAAGCAATATGATTTAAAGTCTTTGCCTGGTTAGTTTTGATAGTGCTTTCATTTTTCAAGGAATTTTCTATTTTTACTCTGAATCCAGGTTATTCTATTGAGTATACATCACAAATTCCCACTTCTGGCTTCCAGCCTGGAAACACGGGAAAACTGAAATATGTTTTTTTTTGGGGGGGTAGGAGGAATAATACTGTCCTTCAGAATATTTTGAACTACTCTTATTCAGTCACTAGAAAGTGGATTTAGCTGATATATCTCTATGATGACACAACCAACCCTATTTAATTCCAGCTACCTAATTCAATCAGCAACTCACTGAGAGCCAAGATAAGCAAACAAGTCACTGAAAACAGTAAACTACCCTTTATTTCTTGTCAAAAATAATCAGAGCTAGCAATTTTAAAACTTTGATGTGTATGAGCAGTGCATATACTAATTGCAGGAACAGGCCAGGCCCCCTGAGAGATAAACTTTAGGAACAGAAGGCTGAAACCTAGCTGCAAATACCGAAAAAAAAAAAAAAAAAAAAAAATAGAGAGGGTAACACTGCAAAGAGTAAATGATGGTGACAAAAAAATAAGTTAATTTTGGGCTGGAGAGATGGCTTAGCGGTGAAGGCGCCTGCCTCCTAAGCCTAAGAATGCTGGTTCCAATCTCCAGCGGTTCCAATCTCCAGGTCCCATGTTTAGCCAGATGCAAAGTGACGCAAGGGCGCAATGCTGCACTTGACCACAAGGGGGAGCACGCATCTGGGTTTTGTTCACAGCAGCTGAGAGACTGCTGGCGTGCCCATCTTTATCTGTCTCCCTCTCTCTCTGTCTCTCTCCAAAAATAACTAAAATAATAAAAAAATAAGTTAATTTTGATGATGTGATAGAAGTCAGGTTTATTTTTTGATGAAGTTTATTTTTGCCTGCACTAGATAGCTATACTGCAAACTCTAATAGATCAAGAATGGTTGCTTGGCGTTTACTCATGAAGATCAAGTTGGTGATTCACTGTGTCCTGAGGTTATGGCCTTCTCTTCTGCTCACTTTTACTTCCCCAATTCTCACCCTGATTTCCTATAGCTAGACTTTGATGACTTCATTTCCCAGTGACCTCAATATTCCTCTTCCAAGTGGCTGTGAGAAGAAGTGTTTGATATTCCAGAACCATGGACATTCAAGGGAACCTGTGTCAAATGTTCCTTGAATTGTCCCCCTGCCCCGGAAGCTGCGGGTCTTGAATTCATTTGCCTTCTGATCTCGTCTGTGGATGCCAGCAAGCTTAGATCCCTTAGGCATGTGGCAATGAGGGAACTGTGAGCAGAGAAATTCTAAGCTTAACAAAAGCTGGGTATTGCTCAGATAGAAAGCTCATAGGGATACAATGACATGACTATTGAAATCAGTAACAGCTCTCTGTTAAGTGAAAGTGTCACTGATTAGTATCAGACCCTTCCTTGTGTGGAAGACGTTTGGACAGCAGGCATGCCGCGTGTCTTCGGGAAAGAGAAAGAATGAAAATGACTTGAGGACATGGACGTAAGTCACACACTTCCTTGATTTGACCCGTTCCCCTGACGCTGGGCAAATATCTGTTTATAGGATTTGGCTTGGTTGTAATCATGTTCTATATGATTCAGATATTAGAATATAAGCAAGGGTCATAGAGAATTTGTAAATCTAACAGTACAAAATGTAGCTTAATGAACATAATTATGACAAAAAAAATAACTTACAGGCAATTATTGTTTATCAGTCCTGAATATCTGAGAACCCAAAATATTTCATACTGAAGACAGACATTTCAGATGGGTGGACTTGCATTCTGAGAGGGTCTCTATCTTAATCTTTAATGGTAGAAGTCAGACTTCCTTACCTGGATACTGAAAAAGGCTGAGAAATGCTGAGAAGTTTTGGAAGTTTAGCTGTCTCTAATCATCATTGTTAGGACTTCATGATCTTTGTGGTTAGTTTTCAGAAATAAAAACCTTTAATTCTTTTTTTTTTTTTTTGAGGTAGGGTCTCACTCTGGTCCAGGCTGACCTGTTTTTAGCTATGTGGTCTCAGGGTAGCCTCAAACTCTCAGCGATCCTCCTACCTCTGCCTCCCGAGTGCTGGGATTAAAGGCGTGCACCACCACGCCCGACTAGAACCTTTAATTCTTATGCTCACATGTACTACAGTGCTACTAAACAACTGCTAATAGAACATGATGCACTCTAAAATACAAATTCAGAGCACCATAGATTTCAATGCAACTATAATTTAGTGAATGAATTTCTCTATAATTTCCTTTCCTGCATCAACATGATGAATTTTACTTTCAGGTGTTTCTCACGTGGGCTCTTCATGATTTTGTTTGTGGGAAGGAAAAGAGGAGGAGCTACTTCTGCTTTATATAAATATAAATATCTCCACAAAACCTCTTTTAAACACTTCATCCCAACTTTGCTGTCCCTTCTCAGCTCAGGACAGACACAACTCATCATGACTGAAAGGGGCCATGGCTCCTTCTTACCTTTCACCACTCACAGTCAGAGGGGCTCTCACCGCTCAGCGGGAGAAAATTCATTCCCTATAATTTACGTGCACTGAAATCTATGGTGCTCTGAGTTTGTTTTTTAGAATGCATCATGTTCAGATTAGGAGTGGTTTAGTAGCACTGTAGTTCAAATGAAGACATGAGGATTTTTTTTTTCAGTGTAAATGTAAGTGTAAAAATTAAAGGCTCTTATTTCTGTATGCTGATCACAAAGATCATGCAGCCTTCATGCCGATGATTAGAGATAGGCAGCCAGTATTTGCAGCTACCAAAGTATCCCGAGAGGCTGAGAACAGCTTTTGCATTCCTCTCAGCTTTAGTTTTGTCAGGTGTCTTATGAGAATGTTGAAGTGATCACAAGTTCCTGTTTTAAAATTTAAATACTGGGCTGGAGAGATGGCTTAGCGGTTAAGGCACCTGCCTCCTAAGACTAAGAATGCTGGTTCCAATCTGCAGCGGTTCCAATCTCCAGGTCCCACATTTAGCCAGATGCAAAGTGACGCAAGGGCGCAATGCCGCACTTGACCACAAGGGGGCGCACACATCTGGATTTCGTTTGCAGCAGCTGAGAGGCTGCTGGTGAGCCCATCTCTGTCTTCCTCTCTCTCTCTCTGTCTCTCTCCCTCCAAAAAATTTAAATATTATTATTTGACATTTTGCGTGCATTATTTCTTTCCAATTATAAAGTAATATAAGCTTAGAATAAAAAAAAAAAAAAAAATGTGCATGGCCAATAATTCCACAACTCACTGATTATCAGTTTGGTGGGCATTCCTCTAGCTAATATCTGATTCTTTTTTTTTTTTTTTTTTTTTTTTTTTGGTCTTTTGAGGTGGGGTCTCAGTCTAGCTCTGGGTGACCTGGAATTCACTTTATATTCTCAGGGTAGCTATGAACTCACAGCAATCCTCCTACCTCTGTCTCCCAAGTGCTGGGATTAAAGGCGTGTGCCACCATGCCCGGCTAATATCTGATTCTTTAACTCATGCATAAACACACACACCATGACAGCCACAATAAAGCACACTGGAATCTCCTTTCTGTTTTATCTCTCTAAAGACTATTAACTCTTTTTTCCCATTTTAGTATTTAAGTGCTCAACAATTGAGGTTCTGGTGACGCAAAGTGAACAGGCAGCAGCTCCATTTTTCTCAGAATCAAGTGAAACTGAACAGGTAATTAAAAGTTACTGAACTGCAAGGTAAAATTACTTCACTGCTCAGCTGCTGAGTGACTAACGAGGGAAGACAATGGGAGATGGAAATCATACTTAGAATGAAGACGGAATGGTAGGGCGTAGCAGTCAGCTCTACTCAGATGGGATCTGTCAACACTAGCCATAATCAGCAGCATTCCACCATGCTCTTTGCTCACAGCTCGATGGAAGATTACACAAAACAACGTACAATGTTCAAATCCGTGGCATTGCTGCTTAACAGAAGGCACTCCCCTCCCAGCCCATATAGCGATCCACATTTCCTTCTGTACCGGCAGTACCCACTTCACTAGTGGGCTATACTTCAAGAGTCCATTTGTTAGCTAGCTATTGCTCACTCTACATTAACTTTCCCACAGAATTAATATTAGGAATGGTGCTCGGGTTCCTGGGCTAGCCCACAAAGACCCGTATATTAATAGATGTATCACCAAAGGGCAGTGTGAGCATCTTGGACATGACTATCATAATGATGCTTCCGGTGAAGGGCACACAGGTCTATCTTGGAAGTGGACAGATAACGCTCATCTCCTGAAAGTTACTAATAATCTAGAAAGCATATGAAATGTGATTAGGAATGTTGATAAAGGGGGCCTTCTTCTAGATTATCCTTCTATGAGACATGGTTTTCAGTTTCAAACAAGAGGACTGTGTTGGCAAGGATGTAATCTGTTTCCTGCGGTAAGTAGAAATGTTGAGAGACGAGGGTTTTATAAGATTGGATGGAGAGAGGAGTGTACTGTAGAGATCTGAGGGAAGATGTAAAATGTTTTCATTCTAACTACAATTTTGTGTCTATCACCTGCCTCTCTATTAATGGTCCTATTCTTTTTTTTTCAAATAATTATTTTTTTAAGATTTATTTATTTATTTTTTAGAGATGGGGGTGGGAGAGAGAGAGAGAGAGATTGAATATGCATGCTGGGGCCTCCAGCCACTACAAATGAACTCCAGACACATGCGCCACCATGTGCATCTGGCTTATGTGGGACCTGGAGAATTGAACCTGGGTCCTTAGGCTTCGAAGGCATGTGCCTTAAATGCTAAGCCATCTCTCCAGCCCTAATGGTCCTATTCTTGTCCAATAACATGAACTTTGGGAATAGGCAACAAGCCAGAAAAAACTTACGTGGATTTGAAAATGAGAATCTCAAGGACTCAGTAGTATATCTCAACCAATAAACAACAAGAAAAACAAACAGGAATATGTACGGTAAGTGGGGAAATAACATGTTGCATCCAGCCAAAAAGAAAATCACAAAATTAGATTTGGTAATATATGAGACTCTCTTTGGGACCATATTTCCCATAATTAGGTAATACACATGAAATATACAAATGATATTGCATAATAAATTTAAAAATCTTTTTTTTTTTAAGGTAGGGGCTCACTGTACCCCCAGGCTGACGTGGAACTCACTCTGTAATCCCAGCGGGCCTCAAACTCAAAGCGATCCTCCCACTTCTGCCACCTGAGTGCTGGGACTAAACGTGTGCGCCACTGTGCTGGGCGAAAAGTTCTTATTCCATTTCCACTTTGTTTTCAAACACTAAGAATGAACTCCAGAGTTGAATGGAATAATGTCCTCGGTGTCAGCACAACCTTAGAGACAACAGATAATCTGTTCCAGGTTTCTTACACCCAGTGGGAGACTCTCAAACTGAAATTAAACAGCTGGAAATTCAAGCCTCCAGTAGGAGAATGTATCTCGAGAATAATACAAGTTCTTAAGAATCAGTAAGGGCAAGAGAAACTATAACTGAAAACTTTGTATCAGTGTATCAGTCTTTCACAGAAGAGAAAATCAAATAACCACGACACAAGTGGAAATGCATCCACCTTCATCAGTGATCAAGAGAACTGAAGAGAAATCACAAAGGCATGTGTGCTAGAAAGCCTCAGGTCGCTTAGATGAATGGCATTATTGGAAGCTTACAGAGGCAGGGGAAGTTCCATAATGGCAGAAGAAGTTGTCTGCCTCCCTTTGCACAGGTTGAAGCAGGCAGAGAAAGAAAAGCCCAAAGCGACCGACACCAGCACAGTCAAGCACCTTGGGAACTTCAGGCAAAGCTCGAGCACTCTGCATACCTTAGGCTGGAATTCCCCAAACACACCACAGGGCTGGACCCTAGGGTCTACCCCAGTGATATCCCCCTCCAGATAGGTGGCTGGAAATCCAACAAGCTTTAACAAACTCCTAAATCTTACTTGGGGGACATGCATTCAAACTGTCACAACATGTCATTCTGTTCTCACCAGATTGGCAAAATTTAATGTTGAGACGTGTACATCCATCATGAATATACATGCTTATACTCCGATGCAGGCAGGGTGAACAGTAAGTCAAACTCACAGGAGAGGTGGCCTGTGCATTCTATACGTATTGTTTGTACTCCAATAAACCTACGCCTACATGTATGCCCTGAAGAAATTCTTATGCAAAACTCAGTTTTATATTAAAGAAGAGGGGCTGGAGAGATGACTTAGCAGTAAAGGCATTTGCCTGCGAAGCCAAAGGATCCCGGTTTGATTCTCCAGGGCCCACATAAGCCAGATGCAGAAGGGGCACATTCATCTGGAGTTCATTTGCAGTGGCTGGAGGCCCTGGCGTGCCCATTCTCTCTGTCTGCCTCTCTTCTATCTCTCTTTCTGCTTGCAAATAAATAAATAAAAATTAAAAAAAGAAGAAGAAGATTCGTCCAGGTGTGGTGGCTCACGTGTTTAGTCCCAGCACTAAAGAGACTGAGGTAGGAGAATGGCCGAGTTTGAGGCCAGCCGGTGGCTGCCCAGTGAGTTCCAGGTCAGCCTGCTGTAGACTCAGACCTTGTCTCAACAATGAAAAGGAAAATGAACATGAAGATTCAAGGAATACTATTTGTAAACGTAAACACTCAAAATTACCCATCCATGAATGACAAAAAAGTATGTCATGTTATTCTTCAATAGTTTCATTACAGTGGTAGTAACAAATTAGGTAAATGACATAATCAATCGATAAGTAAATTTCAGAGACAAAAGCACATAAAATAATATATGGAAAAGAACACACAAGAGAAAACAGACTACTACTATTATATAAATTTCAAAATCATGCTAACTAAACAATGCAGCAATTGTGAAACATCCACATATATCAATTTAAAAAAAAACTAAAGGAAATAACAACACAAAATTCAGGATGTAGTTAGTATCCTGAGGGTGAAGAAGACAAATACACATTAATGCTTCAGAGACTGATAAATGCTTTGCTTCTTAGCCCGATTATTATACTTGATATATTGATGTGTGTGCACATGCATTATATAGCTCTTTAAAGTAAAATATTTTCACAACAAAGAATATATTTAATATTATTAATTGTAATTAAGTAACTAATTTAAAATTAAGAATAGCTTCGCCTTTAAATGTAACACGGGTATAATTTTGATTTTTTTATTTTTATTTTTGGAGAGAGACAGAGAGAGGGGGAGAGGAAGACAGATAGAGATGGGCACGCCAGCAGTCTCTCAGCTGCTGTGAATGAAATCCAGATGCATGCGCCCCCTTGTGGTCAAGTGCAGCATTGCGTCCTTGCATCACTTTGCATCTGGCTAAACGTGGGACCTGGAGATTGGAACCGCTGGGGATTGGAACCAGTGTTCTTAGGCTTAGGAGGCAGGTGCCTTAACCGCTAAGCCATCTCTCCAGCCCTCAATTTTTATTTTTAAAAATCTCATTTTTGAAATAATGATGAAACTATTGGTTAAAGTGAGGACATTCTTTGAGTCAGGCATTTTCTGTGTCAGTGGAATAATAATGATTCCAGTTACACCAACTGAGAGTTGAAAATGTCTGTTTGCTTAATTATTTTAGTTTGTGGCTCAGTTTTATAGCATTTCCCCATCATTAATTATATATTGCAGTTGCATTATGCAAAATGAAAACAAATAAAATTAGAAGTACTAATGTAATGTAGCATAGGCTTACAGAGGCTCACACCCTCAGTCACTCTTGAGTGTCACATATTGCTCAGCCGATGCATTGAGCTATACTCATTTCAGTTATAGAATTTGGTCATAGATAATCATGACACGATATGAAGTCATGGTATGAAGCCTCGTCCATTCCTGAGGAGTTATAGGTAATTAATGGTGGCTGCAGGAGAAGGAGACAGTTTCTGTGGAAGTATAACGGTTGGGAAGAACCACATGACCACTTGTGTCCTTACGGTCAACTCTAATTGCATTCAGTGGGTCACAGACACAGACAAGAAAAATAAGAAACAGACATGAGGGCTGGAGAGATGGTTTAGCGGTTAAGGCGCCTGCCTCCTAAGCCTAAAGAACGCTGGTTCCAATCTCCAGGTCCCACGTTTAGCCAGATGCAGTGACGCAAGGGCACAATGCCGCACTTGACCACAAGGGGCGCACACATCTGGATTTCATTCACAGCAGCTGAGACACTGCTGGTGTGTCTCCCTCTCCCTCTCTCTCTGTCTCTCTCTCCAAAAAAAAAAAAAAAAAAAAAAAAAGACATGAAAGTAGAAGATGGAATTGTCAGTCAACAGAAGAGGGCCAGGGAGGGGCTCAAGGTAATTGAAGGAAATTATGATTAAAATCCATTATATACATGAGTAAAAATTATAGATGAAGTTAAAAAAGGAAAGACACTGGACCAACTCGACTTGTAGAGAAATATCTTGTTCGATTGTTCGATATATGAGGCACGACTGCTCGGTCATACTTTTATCTACCCTAACTACTACTTTACCAGGCTTGCTGAACTAATTTCTGAGAAAATGAATCAATTGCTAGCATCAACAGAAAAACATTATGTAATTCTAAACTCCAGGCATTCACCAGAACTAAGGAAAGACCCTGTGTGGGGGAAACTGAGAGAGCACTGGTTGTCTGAAGCTTAGATTAAGTCCACCGTGCTCTGATGAAATCTTTCAGTTCATGCACTAACTCGGTCTCTGCTCACTGCCATCTGAGCTTGAGCCACAATGCCCCATCCCCTTCTCTGTGCTTGCCTCCCAGAGTTCTAACTGGAGTCTCTAGCTTCCAGGTTGAGCTATGACAAAGTCACTTTCACAATACACAGCTCATCTTCCATCCAGAGGGCAATCCTACAGCAACAGAAGCCATACCCAGACAGCACAGTCATGAATGCACATTGTCCTCAGAAGACAGTGCTTCTGTAGGCTTGCAGTCGCTCTCTCCCGCAGTGGGCAGTGGGCTCTTCAAGAACCAGGACAGATTCAGAGACAGGCTTAAGGACTTAGGAGAAAAGACTTTCTGCAGCCTTCCAAAGTTATCAAGTGACTAACAAGACTAGTTCAGAGGGTCTTGAATGATAACATTTATAACAACTGATTTAATCAGGTGAGAGGACAACTGCTTTACAAGTTCCTTATGCCTGTGGCAGGGTCTCACTCTAGCCCAGGGTGGCCTGGAACTAACTCTGTGGTCCCAGGCTGCCCCCAAACTTACAGTGATCCTCATACCTTAGCCTCATGAGTGAGTGCTGGGATGAATGGCGTGTACCACCATGCCTGATACATGATTAGCTTGGTTTTGTCTGGGTGGGTGTGTTTGGCGATCTGAAGAAAGACTACCTTCAAAGAGGATTAGAAGAAATATGGGCAGCAATTTAATAAAATGTAATGATTTGGGAATTACACTGATGCAGAAGCTCAAAGGACAGACAGAAGAGTGTCTAATAAAGGGTTCCAAGAGGAAAGAGGAACCATGCTAGGATTTAGGCAATGGATGAATAGGCGGGAGCTATAAAAGGCAGACAGGAAGTATGTTAGCATTCCTGGCAGTGGAAGTACAGTGAGGGATGTAGCTCATGCATGTGAACTCGTGCAGGCGCACTGACCAGGAGAAGGGTCCCGGTAGTGACTTGGATGCGGATGCGGATAAGGTTGACAAACACCCAGAAATCTGGCTGCTTTGTTCACTGAACTAATGGAATATGTTCATCAAAAGCCATCTGATTCGAACAGCCATGGTTTGTACTCTCCTCTCCTCTCATAATTTGCTGGCAGTGCACACCTTCTGTCACGCCAAGTTACTGCCGCCCTGAAGTTGTGTAGAGACAATCTGTGGTGGCAAATTAAGTCCTTGCCATCCTGAAAGAATCTGGGCATTCAGGAGTGATTATTCACAACGGGAAAGCTGAGGAAAGCAGAGAGAAAATCATCACCCTGTAAAGCCAGAGTCCCAGAGCCAGTAACCAAGTCAACATCAGCATCAGCCTGTTTGGAACAAAAGCATCGCTTGGCTTCCCACCATGTCCAGTTCAGACAGATAGCATGGGACATAGACAACGCAAAAACTGAAACAATGGGTCACTGGAATGGATGGCTACACCACAGAGACGGGCCAACTCCCCAGAGTCACTGCGTATTGCACAGTCACTGAGCCGACGTAGCTTCTCATTTATAGTCCTAAATCAAAGAACCTATGTAAAGAATAGGGTTCATGTCCTTTGGATGCAGTATGTCACATTAAGACAGGGGTGAAATTGATTTTTCTTTCTCTGAAAAATGAACTGAAGTTCATGTTTCAGGTATGGAAGAATCATCTTTTCCATAAGATGGACCAGTGGCACAAAATATACATTTAAACTTGAAAGTCTAAGCAGTATAAAGTTTTAGAATTTTTAATTGAGAGTTATAAAGGATCACATACTTATGAAATGAAGTTTTATTTATTCATTAGTAGTTAATTGAAAGAAATGACATGTGTTACTTAAGACGGGAGCAGTGGCACACGCCTTTAATCCCAGCACTCAGGAGAGGCAGAGGTAGGAGGATGGCTGAGTTCAACACCAGCCTACATAGTGAAATCCAGGTTATCCTTATCTAGAAAGAGTACCTACCTCAAAAATCAAAAAAGAAAAAAAAAAAAAAAAAAAAAAAAAAAAAAAAGAAAAGAAAAGAAAAAAAGGAAGGTATTAAATATTGGTTCCCTTTAAAAAGATTTGCTAATGGAAGAAGCATAGTGCTTTTTGTTTTGGTTTTATTTTAATTTGCATAGAAATTACATATTTGCAATATTTACCTAAATTTTCAGTTACTCTAATATTTTATTTTTTTCATAATAATGTTATGATAATATTCCTTTCCATTTTAATACAATAAAATAACAAATTCTTATGAATACATGTTTCAGATGCAACAACATTAAGTGCCTTGAAAATATTCTTAATTAATTTTCTTATTTATTTTTATGTGCATTATAGTTCTCATTCTAAAGATAAAAATTAGCCAAGTTAATTAAATTGTCCTCTAAATATGTGTGTCTATACTCAAACTACTGCCATTCTCACCTTTTGTTAAAGAAGCTTCTCTTTGCAGATGGAACGAATATTAAGGAGACTTAAAACTTATCAGAGTGCTGAGAACAAGTGAGTCTGAACTGCTCAATGCTACATGAGACATCTAAATCATGCCCTCCAAGGCTCAGTGAGCAATGTGGAAGAGAATGTGGAAAACGTGTTAAGAGCCAAAGAATGGAGAAGAGTGCTATAGAATGCTGTCGTCCAGGTGTGACATGGCTGCTGCATGCATGACCTCACAATGACTGTTGTAACCTGCACAAGACCCGTACAACACCTGGCCAGTCAACAGTGCCTCCTGTATGATGGAAGATGACATGAGGCCTCCATCCTGCCCTGAGGAGTTATAGATAGTTATGGTGATTTGGGGAGTAGGAGCTATTTTAAGCAGCGGTGTAGCCATTGAAGGGACCCACATACTCTGGTAAAATTTTAACCATCCACACCCAAACAGGCAAACTTAGTAAGCTCGCTCAGTTATACCTACATATGAGGGAAAATAAGAAAACAAAACATTAAAGTAGGGCTGGAGAGATAACTTAGTGGTTAAGATGCATGCCTGTGAAGCCTAAGGACCCCAGTTGATTCTCCAGGTCCTACATAAGCCAGATGCACAAGGGGGCAAACCTGTCTGGAGTTTGTTTGCAGTGGCTAGAGGCCCTGGGGTGCCCAATTTCACTCTCTCTCTCTCTCTTTCCCTCTCTCTGTCTCTAATAACAAATATTTAAAAAAAAAAACATTAAAGTAGAAGAAGAAAAGGAAAAGAGACAGGAAAAGGTATTAAGAGACAAGAATTAGGGTTAAAGCATGGCTCAGGGGTTACAGGAGCTGGTTCCTCAGTGATCCATGTAAAACTAGATGCACAAAGTGATGCATGTGTCTGGAGTTCGTTTGTACCAGCAAGGGACCCTTATGCATCCTTCTCTTTCAATCTCTCTCTCTCTTTTCTCAAATAAATAACTAAATTTTTTTGAAGAGAGACAGTAATAGCAGATTATTATTAAAATACATTATGCACATGTATAAATTTTTCAATGAATAAAAAATAAGTATTAATCAAGTCATAACTACAGCTAAACTTAAAAAAAAAAAAAATCCTTCTTATGATCACAGAACTAAAAACCAATAAATGAAGAATTAGTCTTGTGTGTATCTCCCAGCTCATGGACTTGGGCCTGACACAGAACAAGTCCAGCATCGGTGTTTACAGACATAAAGGGCTGATCCTGAGAGGTAGAGAGGTGATCCAAAGTAACTACTGGTGAATAGGGAAGGTTGGTTTGTTTGTTTGTTGTTTTGAAAAGGAAATGGTCAGAAAATATCCTAATATTGTATTAAGGGTTACATTATGCTAAAATATATTGAATTATATGTACCATAATGGTGGCATTGTAAGGTATTTTTCAACAGTTGAGAGAAAGAATATGAATGAATGAATGAATGAATGAATGAATGAATGAACCAGACCTAAGTCCTATGCTCTTCTCACAGAGCTGAGGTTAGGATGAAGAGCTAAGCACCAATTGCTTTCTTGGTCACATGATTTCAGTAGGTTAATATCGAGACTAGAAGGTCATCACAAGGATTACTAAAGCTACTTACATTTCATAACCTCAACTCTATAACACGTGTGAACAGTTTCCAAACAATCATTTCAAAGGGTCACAAAACACAAAACCAACAAACACTGCAACCATGTTGTGCTAGGGTGGGGTGCAGCCATGTGGTCTGGACTGGAGAGCTTGGCTCTGTGAGAACCTTTCTGCAAAATGTAATGCATTTGCTCCCTAGAAGATCCCTTCTTCAATATGCATGCACCTCTTAAATGAGAAACTGATAATCATGATTTCTTAGACAAGGTAGTTTTGGGGTAATAAGTCTTTTAGAATTATGCTACTTTCTAATTAGGAAAAGCTCCTTAATTTATCACTAGATTTGACAACTACCAAGGGTGAATGGAGGCAAGATGTGAATTTAAAACACATTCCCCCGCCTTTGCCATAATTTACTAATAAATCAATGTTACTTCCTTTTTTTCATGAGTGATAGTTCCAGTCACTCATCCTATCTCATAGAAAACAGTAATTCTTGAAAAAGTTAAATTCTAAAGCCACAATACACTAAATGAAACTCACAGAGTTAAATTTCATATGAAACTAGTAGTCCCGAAAAAACAACCCATTTCTTAGTAGCCTGGTTTTATTTGTATGACATTCTGTACTAATCTACCTGTTAACATTTTAAAGCATACCTTAAAATGATTATTTTTCTTCCAACTAAAAATAATTTTGGTATTATTTTTCATGATTAAGTCAGATTTTGAAAAGCTTAAATGGATTAGTTATGTGACAGGGTACATTAAAATTTAGTAGAATGCATGTATAAAAACTATTAAACGATGTCTTCCAAGATTGAGCTCACAGGTCATGTCCTCCATAAAACTTTAATCAGAACCCATCTTCTACCTAATTAAAAAATCCTTGTGGGGTCATGATACCCTGTTCGTTGTCAGGTCCGTAGCTTAAGTAAGGCGTTATCATAGCCATTCGAAGTCCTTAACACACAGCAGCCTCTTCTTGAATGCTTGTTACACTTCCAGTTCTGGAGAGTTGTGTTTACAGTTTCTTCATAGCATTAGTTTTATTGAATAATTGCTAAGTCAGTAGACAATATTCTCAACTTTCCAATGACTCCTGGAAAACTATCTCACTTTAAATAAACATGAAAATTTTAAAATCAATGTTGGGGGCTGGAGAGATGGCTTAGGGGTTAAGGCACCTGCCTCCTAAGCCTAAGAATACTGGTTCCAATCTCCAGGACCCACGTTTAGCCAGATGCAAAGTGACGCAAGGGCACAATGCCGCACTTACCCACAAGGGGCGCACACATCTGGATTTCGTTCACAGAAGCTGAGAGACTGCTGGCGCGCCCATTCTGTATCTGTCTCCCTCTACCCTCTCTCTCTGTCTCTCTCTGTGTCTCTCTCTAAAATTAAAAAATAAATAAAAATATTTTAAAAATAAAATCAATGTTGGATCAAGCTTCTCTAGATCTATTTTTAAGAAATAACTGTGTATATGCATTAATTAAGCAAATATTTGTTAAACATAATCTGTAAGCAAGTAAGTCAGAAACCATGAAAAATACTGAGCTGAAGAAGGCATTTCTTTGTCTTAAAATAGGACTCACCATGACCTTACAGTGCCTAGCAATATCTTCACAAGACCCTCATAATAGAAGGAAAAGATGATGACAACAAATTAAAAGAAAGACTAATGGAGAGAGGGAAGGGATATGATGGAGATTGGAGTTCTAAAGGGGCATGGGGGCAGGGGAGGGAAATATAATGCATTTTTTGCATGTAAGTATAGAAGTTGTCAATAAAAAAGAATTTTTTAAACTAGGACTCAATGTGATCACATCATAAATTCCTATAATGGCGAGAAGTAACTGGTTGAATCAGAAAGGACATTCTAGAAACCTAACATAACTTGATAAGAATTTTGAGGCCTAAACAGTAGATAAGATATAATGGGAAAAGATATCAAACTATGATAAAAATATATGAGGTTGGGGATAAGAATATGTTGGCTTACGTAAGGTCTAAGAACCTGAATCACATGAACTCACTTTGACAGAAGGGGAATAAAACAGTTCTCAAGAAGGAACTCCTACAATAGTGGAAGTTTGAGCAGAAGGATATTAGAGGCAGGGGATGAGAAAAGAGGTGACTGGTGTCTACACAGAGGTCACAGAAACCAAGGCCAAGTGTGGACAAAAGGAAAGAAAGACCAAGAGGGTAAAATAAGAACTAGGAGACCAAAGAGAAAAAGAAATTCATGCAAAGATTCTCAGTCTTCACGAACAATGAAAGCTAGGATTTAAGCTAAGAGCTAGGATAGTCATAGAGCTACAGTCAATTTATTTGTAGTTAATGTGCTTCAGGGGGACTCACAGGCAAGACTTTGATAAAACATGACTTCTAGGGATGCAGCCACATAGCCATGTGTTCTGTAACACTTATAAAGTCATTTCTAACTCCAAACTTTCTGTAGCCCGGTTTACATCTCTTTGGTGACATTTTCCCTGAACACGTGATGACCCTGGAGCTGCTATGGTTATCTTCATTTAATGTTTGAAATTCTTGTCCTTAACTGGCATTCTCTGTGACATTAGCCTTTGCATCTGACCCACAGGAAAGGTTTCTGGATGTGTGGAGGTGTTTTCACTTCATTCTTGATGTTTTTGGATATGTGAAGGTGTTCTTACTTCTCACTTTCTTTCTTACACCTTGGTGTGCTGCCCAGATTTTCAGGTGCAAAAAGTCCAGGCTGGGCTTAAAGATCCGGCAGAACAGTTGGGACTGGGGAAATATATGAGAGTGGTTTGAGAAATCACTAAAAAAGAGAAGGCAGACAGAGGAAAGAAAACCCATAATAGGATGTGTCCATTCTAGAGCAGAGAGAGGAAGGAGAAAGTGGGGAAGGTGGAGAAGATGGCGCAAACATAACTAGAAGGACCGATGTAGCTCATCACAGCAGATGTCCAGGAAGGAATGACTCACAGAAGATAGGGGTCTAGGCCATCACTGATGGAAAGACCAGGAAGCATGGATACTGACGAGGAAGCCACCTGATCTGCAGGTGCTAGAGGCCAGACGGCCTGGGTACAGATGTTGACTGCCAAGCAGGATTGTCAATGGATAGGGAGGGAGTTATCAGTGTCTTCCTCCACATCCAATAGAGGAGCTCAAGAATAAGTCTTGCAGGCCTTAGTAAAGGGTAGTGGGACTAAAATTTGCTGCGATATAACTGACAAGCACTTTACCAATCCACTCAAATATGATAACAGATGAGTTAGCACAAGTCTTATTTATAGGTGAGGAAATTTTCTAATAACACTGCCAAGGAGAGCTGAAATTCAATCCCAGGTCTGCCAAAATGTTTTTTTTTTTTTTTTTTTTTTTTTTTTTTAATTAGAGAGAGAGAGAGAAGGGATGGGCACAATGCCAGGACCTCTTGCAAATGTGCTCCAGACATGTGCACCACTTTGTGCTTCTGGCTTTAAGTGGGTAGTGGGGAATCAAACCTGGGTTGACGGGCTTTGGAAGCAAGCACCATTAACCACTGAGCCATCTTTCCAGCCTATAAGTTCATTTCTAAAGTGTATCTCTTTTTTTAAATTTTTTTATTATTTTATTTATTTTTGGAGAGAGACACAGAGAGAGAGACAGACAGAGAGGAGAGGGAGACAGATAGAGATGGGCACGCCAGCAGTCTCTCAGCTGCTGTGAACGAAATCCAGATGCGTGCACCCCCTTGTGGTCAAGTGCGGCATTCAGCCCTTGCGTCACTTTGCATCTGGCTAAACGTGGGACCTGGAGATTGGAACCACTGGATATTGGAACCAGCATTCTTAGGCTTAGGAGGCAGGCACCTTAATCACTAAGCCATCTCTCCAGCCAATCTAAAGTGTATCTTATTAGCAATGTACGTATCCGTCTTCCTTAGTAGAAGCAATCTTATTCAAATAATTATCTGTTTTTAGAATTGGAAGAAAATGACTATTAATAACTTTGAGACTATTTTATGAGATTCAAGTTCAAGTCAGTAAAAGGCTACCTGATGAATTCACTGTCTTGCCTAGCTCATACTTCATATTTGTCCTATGCTTCATGTTTAAAACAATCTGATGTTAATGGACATGTGTAAAAGCTAAGATGTCAACATTATTTTGTTTTAAGCCTACAACAAGTATATTTAGCAAACACCTTTTTATCTGGTTTTTCTTTTTCTTTTTTTTTTTTTTTTTTTTTTTTTTTGGCTTTTTGAGGTAGGGTCTCACTTTAGCCCAGGATGACCTGGAATTCACTGTGTAGTCTCAGGGTGACCTTGAACTCACCGCGATCCTCCCACCTCTGCCTACGGACTGCTGGGATTAAAGGCGTGCGCCACCACGCCAGGCAGTATTATCTGTTTTTTGAATATATTTCTCAGGACAAGTATAAAGTAAGCATCTGACGCTTCAGAATTCACAATGTTTATCACTTTCCATCAAAACAAATAAAGAAAGTCACATTATTTTGTTGTATGTTTTCATTTGGAGGGCTGACTTTTCATATTGAAAAATATTTTATTTATGTCCACAGTCTAATATTAATATTTAACACATAGATTAATGTATTGCACACTTTGTTAAAAGATGAATTGAGTAAATGCCAGAAATTATTAACAAGCAGTTTCAACTAAACCCATAAAACAATTTCAGCAGCAATTACGTTAAATTAAAAAAAAAAAGTTAGTTTTAAAAAAATATTTTTTCTTCAGATGTTTATTGAAATTATTACATTATAGCTGCTGTGTGTGAAGACAACACATCTAAACATTAATAAACACTTTTGAGAAGTATTTTAACTTCTTAAAATAATGCTTCCCCATTAAATGAATTGTAGGCTGTGAGCTGCAGGCTCAGATATAATAATGGAAAAGAAGGAATTATCAAGCAAGGGTAAGTGGTCGGAAGAAAGAAGCTAAGACTTGGTGATACTGGATGCTTCATATGTGTGCATGTATGCATGCGTGAATATGTGCGCATCAGTGCTGGTGGTGGGAGGAACAGAACTCAGGACTAAACACGTGCTAGGCAACTGCTATACCATTAAGTTATATCCCTAAGGTTTTTTTTTTTTTTTTTTTTTTTTTTTTTTTTTTTTTTCCTTCTTATTTTGAGACAAGTTTTCACTAATAGTCCAGGCTGGTCTTGTGATCACTGTGTAGCCAAGCTAGATCTTGAATTTATGACCCTCTTGCCTCAGGATCTCAAGTAGATAAGTCTACTGTCCTGTGCCACCAGGCATGGTTACCATGTATGTTTCAGGTAAGTTTTAATTTTCAAAAAGGAAAAGTTTGAAAAAACAGTCTTTCAATAAATATACTCCTTTATGGAAAATTCTAATTGAGATTGGAGAGATGGCTTCGTGGGTAAGGTACTTGCCTGTGAAACCTTAAGGACCCAGGTTTGATTCCCCGGTACCCACGTAAGCCAGAGGCACAAGATGGCGCATGTATCTGCCATTCATTTGCAGTGGCTAGAGGCCCTGGGGTGTCCATTCTCTCTTTCTGTACCGCTCTTTATTTCTCTCTCTTTCTCTCTAATAACTAAGTAAAATATTTTTTAACTATTAAATTATGCAAAGATAAAGGAACAAAAGGTATCTACCAAGATTTTAATAGTAGTTTCCTTTGGATATTTTGATTAAGGATGCTGCAATTTTCTTCTCAAACATACAAATCTTTCATGCTGATACTGATAATCAGTTATAATAAATATGACTAAATATTCCAACAAGTTTCAAATGGCAAAGAACTTTCCAGAACAGAGTTGAAAATGTAAGATGGTACTCAGGGTTCTTTTGTTCCTTAAAGTGATAGATTGTTAAAACCAGGCTAGGTCCTTCTACTTTCGCCTTGCATCCCCAAGGACTTTCACAATAGAAAACCTTCCACCTAATGACTGTTCCTCGTCTCTCCCAGCCCTGGTGCTGTTGCCTCTCTAATTTAAAAATCTCCATAGTATTATAAATTAAGCAAGGAAACATTTTACACTGCCAGCTTAATGGTGCATACCGGAGTTATGGATGCTCTCGGTTCAAGTGGATTTTATGAAGTAACTCGGAAACAAGAGAAATTCCCAAAGTATAAATGGGAAGTTAGTTTAGTATCTCCAAACGTATTCCTGCCATGGGAGTTGCTTGTTTTGAAATTCTTCACAAAGAATGGCTTAGATGTGCTCAGATTATTCTGTGTGTGGGGCGATTTATAAAAAAATGCTGAGAGAAGCTGGGCGTGGTGGCGCACGTCTTTAATCCCAGCACTGGGGAGGCAGAGGTAGGAGGATCGCTGAGAGTTCGAGGCCACCCTGAGACTACATAGTGAATTCCAGGTTAGCCCGGGCTAGAGTGAGACCCTACCTCAAAAAAAAAAATGCTGAGAGGAAGCATGTACAGAACCTTAGAGCTGGGACACCTTACCTGGGTCTGAGAGCTTCGTTTATAACATCACAGTTTATATTAATAAACTACTTAAACCTCTCTTCATATCCTAAGTTTCTTAGGGCTGCACTATGTAACCTCTGCATCTTTATTTCTAACACTAGGATAAGAACTAATCAACTACTGAAACCTGTCTTCATATTTCTAGTTTCTAATTCTAGAGGTATATTTGTCATCCCCATAAATTCAACAAGAATAAACAATTACAGTCCCATCACAATGTCATTTTAAAGAGTATAGCTGATTTAAGAAGAAGACCAAGAAAGAAGTTTCATGAAATATTAAACACTTAAAAATGCATAAGCAATAAAGGAGAGGGAACTTGGGAAAGACATTACAAAATCTAAAACATTATAAATAGGATATGATGAAATGCATGCTGAAATAACACCTGCTTCAAAGCTTTCTTGGTCAAAGAAAAAAAAAATTAAACATTGAGAGCTTTTCTTGGCTTAAAAAACACCACCTTAGATTGCATAATAGACAAAAATAATTCTTTCTAAGGATATTGAAAATAGACCAAGAATGTTTAAATAGAAGGACAAAAGAATATTGCAGACTGAGATGTGTGAGTGTGTGTGTGTGTGTGTGTGTGTGTGTGTGTGTGAACATAAACCCCTCAAAGTGGAAGTCTGTAGCAAAAACACAGAGGTCACTCTACCAAACACACTTAATGCCATCAAAACAATGGTTATGAATCTTTAAAGGGAATCTGCATGCAGTCTAGTTCCTATACAAATAATTTTTGCATAGTAAAGAGCAATGCATTTAATAACAAATTTATATCTTGGTTAATATTCTCCTCACAGCATTTGATCACTAATGGAAAGATAGTGAGTGACTATATATATATATATATATATATATATATATATATGATTCTCCTTACATCCTGTGGAGATAGAGCAGTTTCTGTTCATGAGGCAATATGTGTTTGAGACTTACAAAGAACTGGTAAAGCCATCAGTTGTGGGTGGTATTTGATAAGGACATAAGCCTTTTTCCTCAAAGATTTGTGCAAAGTTATTAAAATCTCCTAAAGTGAATATTTTAAAAATTGAAATTCTTGATCCCTGCCTCAAATTTTCTTAGTACAGTCTCTTTTTTTTTTTTTTTTTTTTTGAGCACAACCCAATCATCTTAGAATAAGGTCCCTAGGTGATTCTGATAGAATTTACAATTTAAAAACCATCAGCTTGTCAGGTTAAAATATTGCTCTTTCCTAGATGATAAATTTGCTTTACTATTATCATGTTTTTATGCTCTTTAAATATAATTATACAGCATTTGAAGATTATCATCTCATGTATTCCTTATGTAATTTTGCACAATGAAGAGAGGGGTCACCATGACTTTAGAGAGGCCATCGAACCATTAGCTGGTATACCACAACTCGAATTGTCAAGCTACTTTGTGAAAGTAAGGAGTATCAAGAACCTTCTGTATTTCAGGCTAATTTCCAAGTTGGCTGCTGATTGCTTCAGGCATCCCCTCACTCAGCTGGAGGGACTGCTTCAAGGGGTTACTGACCATCTTGTAAGATAGGCAGTATCCTTTGTACTTGAATAAGCAAAGGGCATTTTCACAGCAAGCCTCTCTTTGTAAATGTATTTGTCATCCCATGAAGAATCCAATGCTTTAATTATTAATTTTTTTAACAGAATATCTCAAGTTACCAAATGGTCTTTAATAATCCCCTAAAAGTAATTGGGTATTCTAATTATATACAGCTTCTTCTCACTATTCATCTAAAAAAAAAAAAAAAATTACAGCATCAGCTAAATAAAGATATGTTATGCCTGAGTGTTTTCCTAGATTGTATACACACATTTCTTTAGCTATTTCCACACTGATAAAAATCCCGTGTGTTCATGCTTCAAACTGGAATCATTTCTTTTACCCAAGATAAAACTTGATAAAAAAGAAAAGGTAATAATTACACGAACAAATGCTTTAAAAGGCAAGCAATAGCCCTGACCATCACTCCAAAATATTTTTACTTTTATTTGGGGCGGGGGGGTCACTTCATTTTATCTTTCCTACTGACCCAGCAGTTCTAAGGAGACTGACATATTTCACAGTCCCCTTCCCAGATCCTATAGTACAATGGGGTTCCTTGAACTCTTTGCCTTCTATAGACAATAAACACCTGGCATGCTTTTATCATGGGTGATAGAAGCCCCACTCGACCCAAGGGACCTGCACGGTAGGAGGGAGTTCGAGTTGTGCAGGCTGCAAAGGTGATGAAGTCACTTAACATGACCAAGGCCCATGATCCCTAAAAATGAAGTCGATGCCTCCAAGGCTAATGTAAAGACTTCTTGTAGCTATGACATGGGATAAAACACAAGAAACCATTCTGTAAACCTTAAGAGGCATACAAGTACGGAAATGGAAATGTAACCTATCATGGCCCACGATACCGAGAGGACATCTGTCAGTCTCCTATAGAAATCTCTCACAAGAGAGGGTGGATTTGGGACAGTACAGAGGTGCTTACTGGAGCGATGAAAAGGAGATAGTGTTTATCTGCTTTCGTGTCACTCCAGGATGCAGAAAGACCTCTCTGGGGAGCTTACAGAGCTGGAGGCAGGCAGGTTCAGTGAGAAAGCCCGAGACAGCAGAATGGACTTGCCAGATTCTTTCAGGTCCTTTGGCATAGATGAAGCCAATGCCCTATGCCAAGCACTAGGCCTTTGATAAGCAGTTGTGGACTGACTGATCATTGCATTCTTGGCCCTCACTAGGATACTGGTTTACTAGTACAGACTGGGAAAACATCCACATTTGGAGAATAACCTGAATATCTGCATATTGTGGCTCAGGTAACTAAATGAACACAATTGTATAGGAAAAGACAGTTTGATCCCTGTACATAGGGTAAACCTGATTCTATGCACCAACGTAGGACCTTTTCCAGTGAGGGTATCAAGGCATCCTTAAGAGAAGAATGGAGTGCTGGAGAGATGGCTTAGCAATTAAGGCACCTGCCTACAAAGACAAAGGATCCCAGTTTGATTCTCCAGGACACACATAAACCAGATGCACAAGAGGCACATGCATCTGGAGTTTGTTCACGGCTGGAGGGCCTGGAGGGCCCATTCTCTCTCTCTCTCTCTCTCTCTCTCTCTCCCTCTTTCTCTCTGTCAAATCAGTAAATGAAATGTATTTTAAAGAACAGAGAGAAGAACGGAGGCCTTCCCTGCAAGGGTGGAGATTGTCTCTGTGGGTCTCTTTCACTCCAGAATGTGCTTCTCTCTAGCAGCCAACATCTAGAGAACAACCTTGCTTTCCTGCTGAAGAAAGAATCAGGTTATGGGCTGGCGAGATGGCTTAGCAGTTAAGGCACTTGCATGCAAAGCCTAAGGACCCATGTTTGACTCTCCAGATCCCACACAAGCCAGACACACAAAGTGACACAAGCACAAAGTCACATATACTCACTAGGTGGCAAAAGCATCTGGAGTTCAATTTCAGTGGCTAAGGCGCTTTTCTCTCTCTCTCCCTCTGTCTATCTCTATCTCTCTCTAAAAATAATAAAATAAAATAAAATAAAATAAAATAAAATAAAATAATCAGCTTGGCACTGTGGCACACGCCTTTAATCCTAGCACTTGGGAGGCAAAGGTAAGAGGATCACTATGAGTTCAAAGCCACCCTGAGACTACATAGTGAATTCCAGGTCAGCCTGGGCTAAAGTGAGACCCTACCTCAAAAAACAACAACAACAAAAAAAGATTTTGGCTGGAGAGATGGCTTAGTGGTTAAACGCTTGCCTGTGGAGCCTAAGGACCCCGGTTCAAGGCTCGATTCTCCAGGACCCACGTAAGCCAGGTGCACAAGGGGGTGCACACATCTGGAGTTTGTTTTCAGTGGCTAGAGGCCCTGGCACACCCATTCTCTCTCTCTATACCTGCCTATTTCTGTATCTCTCTTTCTCTCAAATAAATAAATAAATAATAAAATACTTTTTAAAAAGAATCAGGGATCTTCTATACTGTCTTTCACTAAGTCCAGAAAAGTTGTATTTCTGGATGGTTTGGATGGTTCCAAAATCTTAGCAAAAACACTCTCTGAAACCCTTCTCCTTCTGAAAGCCTTTTCCTACCCCCATGCTGGAAATTGTTTCTTTGATTTCTGAACAATTCTACTGCCGTCAGTAGACTGCTAAGGCTTGTTGTTTGGGGGTGCTCTTTTCCTCAAACAGTAGGCAAAGCATGTGACGAGCATCCAGATGCACTAGGGACCATGTAAGCCTGCGAGGTTGGATCTAGGGTCGAGTGTCGGCCCCACAGGGGCTGTTCCGTGCTTTCCCAAAGAGCGCACACTTCCTCGTGATGTACTATCTAGAAAATTATCTTCCATTAAAGATGCTTAAGTCAGGGTTACCTGGCTTCAAAGACTAAACTTCTGTTCTCACAATGAACAAAAGCAAACGCTGAAGAAAGGGAAGTTAAAACCGTCAGTCAGTCATGGCATCAGGCTGTCTTGACCACATCTTGGTTTGACTAAATTCCTCAGATCCTCTCTGCACGTGGGGAGCAGAAGAAATGGTCACTCTGTAGTGACCATCTCAAAGTCTGCATTACCCAGTTGATGTCTGGGTTGAAATAAACTTAATTCCAGTGAGCATAAAGTTTTGTCTGTTACACAGCCTCCTTTCTGAAATAAGCAGAAAATAAAACACGGGTATTACTTAATTTATGAAATTGTCCAAGTATTGCTTTAAACTAGGAGATTAAGTTTACAGAGGCTGGGCATTTCGTTAGATTTAATGTGCTGAAAGATTGGTATTAGGTTTAAGTATTAGACTTCACAGTTGCCTATGGCTTAAACCGCAAAGTAACCCTTAGTAAAAAGAAGTGACCTGGCCGGGCGTGGTGGCGCACGCCTTTAATCCCAGCACTCGGGAGGCAGAGGTAGGAGGATCACCGAGAGTTCGAGGCCACCCTGAGACTACATAGTTAATTCCAGGTCAGCCTGGACCAGAGCAAGACCCTACCTCGCAAAAAAAAAAAAAAAAAAACAAAAAAAAAAAAAAAAAAAAAAAAAAAAGTGACCTTAGGCTCTCTGGGCCAGGATGTACTGAGTCTCTTCTCCAAATCTCTTTCCACTCTGGTAAAGCCAGGTGAGGGTAGTGTTATAACTAAGTCATTCTTACTTTTTCAAGAGCAAAGAGGGTCTGTCTTACCTCCTTACTTGGGGATGCCACAATTTATGAGGTCCTTTGCCAGATACGGATATAAGGTGTTACTCCCTACAACACTGCTGCAGAGTAGATATGATGCTACTTAATTTATTCTTAAGAAACTGTACCATTGGAGAGGTTTGGAAATTTACTGAAGGTCATTTAATATTTATTTATTTATTTATTTATCTAAGAGAGAGAGGGAGTGTGGGGGAAGAGAGAATTGGTGCACCAGGGCCTCAGCCATTGCAATTTTCATATCTTTAATGGATTTTTCTTAAGTACAAAGGTAACCCTTTATCTCACAAGGGAAATTCCCAAAATTCTTGTGGTATTATTTTAAGTGAGATGTTAGTAAATATATTATAATGAAAATGCTTGTGTCAAATTGAAAGGGAAAAAAAGATTAAAAAAATAAAGTTATTTAAGAGACTAACACCTTAAAGCAGATATCAGTTTCTAAATAATGACCTAACTTTTGATAAGTCCAGTTCTAAAACTCACCAGAAATAAGTATTGGAAATGCTTAAATTCTTCATACACTCATACAACAGCACACATATATAAGAAACCTAATTAAATTTTTTAAATGTTTAAGGCTTCTTGATTAACAAACCATAAATAATATTTGTATATTTAAACTAATATAATTGTCAACCATTCCTCTGTATCTTGGCTTTAGAAATATACACTTTTCCTTTTATTTAAGCATGTAAAGAAGGGTTTCTTTCATCCCAGGAAAAGACAATCACGTGGCCAGGACTATTCCAACTGTTGCCTTTAACTGTAATTCTTACTTGTACTTGCAAATGAGTCTATCATCACAACAGATTATCAGTTTGGTGGGGACTGTATTTGCCAAGTTGATAAACATTAATAAACATCTTAAGTCAATTATTACTTTACTGTCAATGTGGAGGCAGATATGAGGATTCATAAATCTGTCAAAACTAATGAAGGGATGAGGGGGAGGCACAAGAAGCTTCTGGATGTTCTATGTAGTTAAGAACTACAAGAAAGAAATAGGGAGACAAAGCAGTGGTGATACAGTCTTAGAGAAGTGATATGTGGGTAGTGAGACAAAGCACATCTCAAATTAGCATAAAATTGCCTCACTGGATCCATCATGGACCCCTGGCAACAAAGGTTTGAAGAAAAAAAGAAAATGTTTAATTAATGATAATAAAATCTGTATAAGTTAAGAACAAACTTTCTGGTGAGCTGCTTATGTTTAAATCCAGGTCCCATGTAAAGGGGCTACTTGATAACCTTGTTCCACCTGGATATCCTTATGTGTGCAACGTAGGATAAATTGCAACTGGGGGAATGAAATGACTTGATATTTCATAAAGCGTTTAGGACAGTACCAGCCCTGTAATAAGCACTAAGCAACTCTCCAATGAACATGCTCTCATTGGCTATTTATGACCATTTTTGTTCATAGCCCATGCCCTTTGTTTCCTGTCCTTTAGTTGGGTTAAATCAGGACAATGAATTCACTATCCTATTTTTTTTTTTTTTTTTTTTTGGAGAGAGACAGAGAGAGACAGAGAGAGTAAGACAGATAGAGATGGGCATGCCAGCAGCCTCTCAGCTGCTGCAAATGAAATCCAGATGCGTGCGCCCCCTTGTGGTCAAGTTCGGCATTGCGCCCTTGCGTCACTTTGCATCTGGCTAAACGGGGGACCTGGAGATTGGAACCACTGGAGATTGGAACCAGCGTTCTTAGGCTTAGGAGGCAGGCGCCTTAACCGCTAAGCCATCTCTCCAGCCCTTCACTATCCTATTATAGTCACTTCCTTACTGAAATGCAAGACTTGGATTAATATTGTCTGAAAGAGAATTACAATTTTAATACACCTTATTGAAAAAAAGAACACCAGCAAAAGATTGATTCCTGGCAAGAACAAACAGATTATTGCTCTGTTTTAGCTATCACAATGGCACCTACATACATTTTAGTATATACATGCATATATGCTGAAATTCAAGGCGATTATTTAAAGATGCCCATCATTAGTGCTCCACTCTCGATTACATTATTATAAATTGTTCATAAAGCACCTCAGACCTCTGTACCCACTTAGGACATACCCCAAGGAAAAGAATAAGTAGGGAAAACACACTGTTTGCATATTTACCAACATGTCCAATTAACTATTCTGCTGACAGAGATTATTTTATTATTCATCTTATTTGAGCATGTATTATTACTTGGTTAGTAGACATGAAAAATGACTGGTAGAGCATATTTCAGTATTTAAAATGTTAAGTGTGAATTTCAAGGAACTATAGTTTACAGCATTGAAGAAAATGTCTCTAAACTTGGGAAACATATAATCCCCCAAAAGGATACATTTTCAATGACTATGGCAGCATAATTGGTCAGATAAAAGATTTTTAGAAATTGGGTTGGAGAGATAGCTTAGTGGTTAAGGTGCTTGCCCATAAAGCCAAGGGTTGCAGTTTCAATTCCTTAGGACTCACGTAAGCCAGGTACACAAAGTGGCATGCATTTGGAGTTCATTTGCAATGGGTAGAGGCCCTGCTACACTCATTTTCTCCCTCCTTGTCTCTCTTTCTCTCATCAATAAACAAACAAATAAAAGATATTTAGAAATGAACAGGAAATATAAAGACTTTCATACAGACTATGAAACAATGCCATGCACCCAATTAGAAAGGTCAGTACATATATTTTCTAAACACAAAAAAATTCCCAGATGTACTTAAATTAGTCATGTTCTGTATTCTTGCTTCACACCAGATTATAACCTATTTGATCACATAAGATGGCATAGGTACATAGATCTAAACTAAAGCCTTCCTCATGTTAACGAAGACAAACGTTGAAATACTCTGCAGTGAAATCCATCAGGAAAACTACACCATTCACTAAAATGTGCTGCTGCAGGCTGAAATAAAGGTGTGGATGGGCTAGGATGAGAATATCATGGTCTTGGGTTGCCACACTTGCCCCGAATGAGCCTTTCAGAATACCATCACAGTTGTTCATAGTGATGCTGTCTGAACTCTGTAACTATCCACACTTTAGAAAGTCTATCTTAATGTAAAAAGAAGGGCCAGACATGTAAGTATCTGTTTAAGGAAGAATGAATGCTACCACTTCATTTGTATAACTCTCAGCCCTGTAGTCATGTATAAGAATAAAAGGTGATGGGCTGGAGGGATGGCTTAGCAGTTAAGGTGCATGCCTATGAAGCCAAAGGACCCGGTTCGAATCTCCAGGTCCCAGGTAAGCCAGATGCACTTGGTGGTGCATGCATCTGGAGTTCATTTGCAGTGGCTAGAGGCCCTGGTATGCCCATTCTCACTCTAACCTCTCTCTCTCTCTTCTTCTCTCTGTCTCTAATAAATGAATAAAAATGTTTTAAAAAAGAATAAAAGTGATGACCAGATGGTAACTCCCATCCAAGATAAGCTGAGCCACCTCGATAATCGCATGTACCCATGCTAGTCTAGTGGCAACCCAAACCAGGAAACAGCACTGCCTTGTATTTTGCCACACATTAAAAGGCATTCTGTGACCATTGCTGAAAAGTTTGGTTTCTTTCTCATTGCTAATTTTCCAAATGCATCATGATACTTTCTCTTTCTAAATGTAGTTTCTGCAAACTACGTGGAACATAGAAAATCCATACCAGTGGCTATAGAGATTGTTCCATGGTTAAAGACACTTGCTTAAAAATCTTGACAGCCTGAGTTCAATTCCCCAGAACCCATGGAAAGCCAGGCACACAAAGTGGTGCATGTGTCTAGAGTTAACTTGCAGTGGCAGGAAGTGCTGCTGTACCCTAAACTTCCAATCTCTCCCTCTTTCTCAATTAAGTAAAACTAAAACTCACAACCTTTAAAAAAAAAAAAAAAAAACTATATCACATCATAAAATGCTTTTAATTCTGGGATTCCATGCTTGGTAGTGCAATCATTTGAGATGATGAATTGCTCTGAGGACTTTACTTTGAGATGAGTTTGAAATGGTCTTCATTCATCAATCCATTTCTACCTCATTTATTGACTAACAGTGTGTGATTAGATAGAATTCTTTAACTGAAAGACAAATATAAATTTCCTATTTATTTTCACTTGTAATTGTTTTTAAAGCTTTCACTTCAATGACATGACAAATGTTTGAGGAGATAGGTAGCCTTATTTTGATTTGAACTTTATACGCACAATGCATACAATATGTTGAGACAAGTCAGGCATGGAGGCGCACGCCTGTAATCCCAGCACTCAGAAGGCAGAGGTAGGAGGATCGCCATGAGTTCAAGGCCACCCTGAGAATACATAGTGAATTCCAGGTCAGCCTGGCTAGACTGAGACCCTATCTCAAAAAACAAAAAAAAAAAAAAAAAAAGTGATTATGAATACAGAGTGAGTTCCAGGTCAGCCTGGCTAGAGCGAGACCTTACCTCGAAAAACCAAAAAAAAAAAAAAAAAAAAAAAAAAAAAAAGTGATTATGTTGAGACACATGTGGTACTATATAAACTTAGACTTTTTCATGTGTATATATATATATAAAATGACAACTATGTGAATTAATTATTTTTCTTTGGATTCTAGGGATGATTTTATTCTTAATGAAAAATAGCATTTTTGAAATTGAAATGCAAAGTGATGACACCAGGACAAAATGCGGGTCTTCTGCATCCAATGGCAGTGTGCTGTTACCAAAGCCCTGTCTCATCATATTGTCATAGAAAAAGAGAACAGTGGTGGCTTATTAATGAAGTGACCCTGGAGAAATGACCATCCCTCCTAATCTGTTCCTTCCTTGGCACAGGAATGACCCTGGCAAGAGTATGTCTGTGATGTCGGGACACTGTAAGCTCTGTGTGAAGGGGCTAGAGAACACGGACTTTAAAAGACAGCTGTTTGTACTCAGTTTTGTCAAAAGTTGATAGAGATATTGTTATGTGATAAGCACTAAAAAATCATTCATTTTGGAATATTTTAAAAGGTTAGTACGAGGTTCTCTGTGGAGGGCTATCTCATAGTTTACATAGACTAGAAAGGTCTGGGCTAAAGGTCAAATGAATGGAACATGCAGCTTTCTGAAAAACTTTCTGAAAGGTAATCCTGAGGACTGGAGAGATGGCTTAGCAGTTAAGGCATTTGCCTGCAAAGCCAAAGGATCCCAGTTTGATTCTCCAGGACCCACGTAGGCCACATGCACAAGGAGGTACATGGATCTGGAGTTCTTTGCAGTGGCTGGATGCCCAGGTACACCCATTCTCTCTCTCTCTCTCTCTCTCTCTCTCCCTCTCTCTCCCCCTCTTTCTCTCTCAAATAAATAAATAAATAAAATATAATTAAAAAATAAAAAATAATTGAAAGACAAACCCGAGACATCAGCTGACAGGAGAGCACCAGGAAGTGGATCTTGAGTTTGATTTGTATAACAAGGCTTATAGACACCTAGGTGTGCCACCCTCACTGATCAAGAATTAAGACAATTAGACCACTCGAGGAACTTGTATGCAATCTTTGCAACAACAACAACAACAACAAAATACAGTTACAGCATACCCAGAATCAATAAAGTTACTGGAGGGCTGGAGAGATGGCTTAGTGGTTAAGGTGTCTGCCTGCTAAGCCTAAGAACCCGATTCCAATCTCCAGGTCCGGCCAGATGCAAAGTGACACAAGGGCACAATGCCACACTTGCCCACAAGGGGGCGCAACATCTGGATTTCGTTCACAGCAGCTGAGAGACTGCTGGCGCGCCCATCTCTATCTGTCTCCCTCTCCCTCTCTGTCTCTCTCCGTGTCTCTCTCCAAAAATAAATAAAATAATTTAAAAAATTAAAAAAAATAAATAAAGTTACTGGAAAAGATGACCAACACATGAGGAATTTAAGAGATTCTTAAATCTTAAAGATCCAGCTGTGTATTTTTATTCTTTTTGAGAGGGAAGGAGACAGGGAAGAGAGGGACGAGATGGAGAAGCATATGGCATGTGATTGACAAAGCAAAATAAAAACCATGCTTATTATTATTTTTGAGATGGTTAACATCTTCAAAAGTGAACTATTCTCGAGATGTTCCAGAGACAGCATGCAGGAGGTTCTGATGGAAGAGCATGGTGGTGGGCTGTAGGAAAACAGGATGGGGTTTTCTACATAAGCCAGGGTCAGATGTCTGTTCTCAGAGATGTCACTTCTATTGCAGTTAATCACCTGAAAAGGCCACCCTTTGATGGTAAACCATCCAGGTGAAAGTGCAGATGAATGAGAGCAGCCCCTGTCGTGACAGGAAGAAGGCTTTATGCAGAAGTTTTTCAGATGAGTTTGAAGACCCACATACTACTTCTAACTTTGTCACTGACATGTGGTGACCCAGTGTGTCAGGGTCACTCACATTATTTAGATCTGCATTCTTAACACTGATAAAATGAAAAGGATATACTCACTGGACTTCAGAGCTAAAACGCAGTTAATAATGCTATTAAAGGTAATAATGGGCAGACTTATGACCAAAATTCCACCTTGGAAGTCTCTTCATTACATATATATTTTGAGGAGCAACTATAGTTGGTGTACTTTTCAAATCATCATCTCATTTATTCTTTCCAGAGTTATAACTTATTATAAGTTCATTTTGTGGGTTCAGAACACATTCTTAGGGAAGATGAAAGATTAGTAAATTTACACAATGCTAATAAACTGCAATGACCAAATTCTCACTTAGATATATTTCTGAGAACTATCTTCACCAAACCAAGATGACTCAATTATTTACACATTAGTATGAATTGAAATCAATAAGTCCCCTATCTTAAGTACATTTGCACAAAAGACTCCTGTCTCTATTTGAAAAATAAATGTTCTATGTTTTCCTGCAAGAAATATATGTGGCAGCTAGAAAGAAAGCAGGTTTCCAGGAAGCCCTCTCTAGAGTATTAATATTAAAGGAGAGTAAACAGTACTATAGATAACATTCACTCCTTGGATATTTATCTCATATTCTAGAAGACTACTACCTTTACCTAAACTTTAAGCTTTTCTTTTTTCATTTATTTTTTGAGAGTACTTGTTTTTTTTTTTTTTTTTTTTGGTTTTTCGAGGTAGAGTCTCACTCTAGCCCAGGCTAACCAGGAATTCACTCTATTCTCAGGGTGGCCTCGAACTCATGGCGATTCTCCTACCTCTGCCTCCCGAGTGCTGGGATTAAAGGCGTGCGCCACCACGCCTGGCTGAGAGTACTTGTTTTTGAAGAGAAATTTTGTTTATTTGTTTAAGGGTAACTCTTTCTGATAATATCCTGAATTTTCAGAACTAACTTATGAACTTGATATTTGGATTTTGAGTGTCTCACTTCATTCCCAATATTATCTGGCCCTTCTAAGTACCCGGGTACACAAATGTAAATACATCTCCATAGAAGTAATCTGCTGAATGAATGAATGAATGTTCAATGCAAGAGATAAACACAATAATGTTTAGGCAATGAAAAGTTACTCTAGAATACTAGCAGTATTGAGGAGATGATTTTTAACAAACTTGTTCCACAAATATAAGCTGGACACCTTGCTCAGAACAGCATTTCCATGTTGTACTATTTCGTTCAGGAAGTCAATGGAACAAGTGTGGAGTAGCAGTGCCTATTTCAACAGACTATTCAGTCTGCAGTCATATATAGGAAGTGATAACAGAATAGTTATATTTTTTCATCAATGTAGAGTCTGTTGTGAAAGGTTTTACTAAGCCTCTAGCTTGCACCACAAAAGTGTTCAGAGACCATCCCATGAAAGAGCAACCTCCTGCCGCCTGGTAAGACAGCAGAGTGATGAAAACCTCCTTCAAAGAATTAATGAAGGGATCAGTGGGACACCAGTTGAATTGTCATCGGCCTTTCTTGCAGCATGCATTGCTGTTAATACATGCTGGAAGCAATTCTGAGCTGTATTCCGTACAGTGCATTCTACTCCAGGAGCTTTGCCACTAAGCTACACAGAGGGCCCTCCCTGTTCTGGTTTACAAACCTCTGAGATCATGGAATTGCTCCTGGCTATGGGCCACAAAGCTTTGATTCTAATTTCTCTTTGACTCTGATCAGAGATCTGGCTCCATATTTGTTTGGCCCATCTCCACTACTCTACAGTAGCCTCACAAGGAAAATGATATTAAAACTCCCTTCAAGACCCACCACCACTTTTAGAAGTTTACTGCATGCCTTGAGCGTGCATAAGAAAGAATAATGTTATAAATTAAAGATATAATTATTAGTCTTATATAACATTATTGGGCTATTTCAAATACAATCCACACTTTAAGATCTGTTAACATTTCCTTCTGGGAAAACCCTTTTGCCCTTTAATAGTATACGCTCATCATTGCAATAAAATTTCCAGAATTCATATTTGTGGGAGGAAAAGGGCTGGCCCTAGTGTGCTCAGCTCTAGGATGGCTTTCTCCTTCCTTTGTCTCCTGAAAATGTTAAGAGGCTCCAAGGTAATTTTCTAAAGTAGGCAAAGCAGAAGTTCTTAGGAAACCTGGGAGCTGAGATGGGAACCTCAGCATTGCACTGACATCATTCTCTGCTCCGCACATATGGCAAAGCACAGAAGCAATCCTGGCTCAGCACAAGTGTCTATTCTGCGCTTTTGTTGGCTTTAATTATAAGCAAGCTTGCTTCTTATCATTTACAGTCACACAATTCTCCATTGATTTAACCAGAAAAATATCAATTTTTGCTATGGAGGGAGTTTCACCATTTATGTATATAAATGCATGCAAAATATGGGGGTGGAAGTGTACTCAGAAACTGCTTCTCATATATATGCACTTAACAAGCCTCATCATAATCGCTGAAAGTGGGTCAGCTTGCATAAAGACGTGTGGGGTGGCCATAAGCTCCCCCTGCGCCCTGCAAACCTTGTAAGTGACACCTCATAATAGCACAAATGAAGCATAGCGTGATGAGAAAATGAAGAAGAATGAACCTAGACAGCCAACCCAGCAGTTCTCTAAACACAGGAGACTCGAGTTTATTCCTTAAAATATTCCACATAAAATTGTTCTTTTACACATTTAAGCCTAAATATTCCCTTCATGGGGGAAAAAGCTTTTATGATTCTGAAATATTCTATAGACAATCAAACACATTCATTTATTTATGCATCTAAATACACACATTCACAATAGTCTCACACTTTGAGCTAAGCCTCACTTTACCTGCCTTGATTTTCTGCTGGGAATTTATCACATCATCATTTACTGGTGCTTGCTTCCATCACCACCTAAGAGATTCGACCACTCTTTTCTAGTGAGCCCTTCCTCCCAGTAATGAGCTAACTATTCCAGGAGCTTATTGACCCAACAAATTCAACATCACCTCTGTCTTATTAAGTTTCTTTGAAGTCATCACCCTGCCGGTCCTGCTCTGGACCCCATCCTCACCCCGGTTTCTGAATCCATCACCTTCAGAGGTTTCTGTCATTCTAATATTCCTAGCTTGTTCTCTGTAGAGTTAATCCCCTCTCTTCAAGGGAAGGAAGAGATGAAGTCTGAAAATTTCACATCTGGCTTTTATTAGGGCGATTGGATTCTAAGTGGTTAGTCTGTATCTCTGAATATATATATATATTCAAGAAAGAGTGACAGGAGTCTATTCCACAAAGAGTGACTATGAGAAGGCTAGGGAGAGCTTTACAAATGTGACCACAGAATAGAACGTCCCTCTGAAAAAAGTTCTCTAACCCAAAGGAACAATACAAATCTCTCCTTCCACACTATTTTCTCTGCTATCCTGTGTTCTCTTGCTCAATCATAGATGCACCTGATTTTTCATTGACATACAATCACTGCATTCTGGAGGGAAAGACATGTCTGGGAAGGCCAGCAGACGGCGTCTGCGTGGGGTAGGAACTGCAGTGGGAAAGGAGGCTAGCCTGGCTGACTGCCTGGCCCTTTGCTGGCCTCTGCCATCTCCTTGGGCACTGCCCCCATTCAGTGGCTTCATCTCTCCACAGAGGCAGAGCCACGGCGAAGTTAATATGCATATGAGATGATTAGCCTGGAGCCCACCACTGGTACAATTAGGCGCCCTACCCACCCTGTATCCCCATCTGGCTCACCACTCCACCCACCGGCGCTCTGTCTGGCCCTCCTGCGCCCTGGCTCGCCTCCCTCCCATGGGACTCACACACAAAGCCAGGGAAGTGGTTAAGGCTGAGCCTGGGAAAAGGGAGCAACAAGCTCTCAGCCCACAGGGAGCCAGTGAAGAAAGCACCAAGAGCTCATGACTGTGATGCTAAGAGCTCGAGAGTTCGGGCTTGGGGTCCGTGGGAGAGAACCCGGGCAGGGAGGAAAGGAAGCAATCCTTCGGACCCCGTGAAGTGTGTCACTATTTCTCTCCCAAAGAGGGGTTGCCAGGCGACTTGGTGTCCCTTTTCTTAGATTATTCTGGCTTCTCCTGACTAACCACAATCGCTCCTCCCTAGGAAGCCTGCCCTTGGGAAGGGGCACCCAAGTAGCACCAAAAGCTGACCCTGGGGAAAGTAATTACTTGGAAGAAAGTCAAAGGGTCCTGGGCTGAGCAGAGGCTTAGAGCTGGATGGGCCCTGCTAGGAAAAGTAGAGGCAGAAGCAAAGACAATACCCCACGTTCCAGTCTGCAAAGAGTAGGCTCTACACTACAGAAGAGAAAGATTGGGAGTGTCGAAAGGCAGCCCACTCCGCACCCCCCGCTCGCGCACACACACACACACACACACACACACACACACACACACACACACAGAGAGAGAGAGTGAGAGAGAGAACCCTATTTGGTATTTTATTTTTGGCAATTCGGGTAATCTAAAACATGCTTTCATCTAAAGATGAGACGAACCAGGTTTACACTGTTGACTCCTCTGGAGAAGTAACCAGGAAAACGGGGGCTTTTTCTGTTCTAACTTCTCCTCCTCCAGGCAGAACTCCTGGCTTAGCACAGCCAGCAAGCACTCACTCACCCTCCATGGAAAGAACTACGTGTTGAGAAGGGAAACCAGGACAGCCCCATTCCAACAGCCTGAATTCAGGGAACCCCTCCTCCCCCGCCAGGGAGGACTAGTGAACGCTCGCCTATTCCGTGTAGACTCAAGCGGATGGCCAAGAAACGGGAATATCTATCTGTGTGGAGCCAGCGCGGGAGGGAGGGAGGCTGTCCTGGGATCCCGTGGGCAGGGCAAGGGCTGGCCAGCTCTGGAGAGGGTCCCTGGCTATGCTGCCACCTCCTCTATTTAAGGCAGGAGAGGGGTAAGAGGAACCGGCCTCCTGTTGAGTGAGTCCCGGGTCCCAGGACTGCTTTCCTACCCCTGCAGCCTGGGTGCGCTTTGGACGGATGTACAGTCTGGAACCTCTCTGCTCGCGGCCAGGGAGAATGGACAGAAGGTGGGGCAGCGCGCAACACAGACAAAAGGTTCCGCAGAGCCCTCCTCTCTCTGGCGCTCGGGTCCCCAGGCTGGGCGCTGAGCGCGGCGCCCATCCCGCCACTGAGTGACCTTCCAGCGAGTGACGCCCCCGTGCAGCGGGGCCAGGCGCCCTGCCCAGGCTGATCCCTTCATAGGTGCACACATCTTTCCGCACCTCGGTAAGGAACGCCCCTCCCACCCCTCGCCACAAACACCCGCGACGCCTTCACCCATCCCCTTCTATTGTCTTCAAAGACATTAAGTGGCTCCCACCAAACACACCCAAATGCACCTCCTCTTCCCGAGCTGCCATTCCCCCGAGCCTTAGGGGCCGAGAGGCGAGGGCAGCAGCGCGGTTGCGAGGGAGGGACCTAGGGAGGTGACCCGCAAGAACTTGGCACCGCAGACCCACCGTGTCCGCCTCGCAAGGATGCCGGTGACCTGTAGATTGCAATAGGCACTGAATGATGCTTGCTGCCGCCATGAAAATGGTGGATGTGGTGCGCTCCCAAACTGGACGCCCCCCAGGCCACTCCTAGGAGGCCGCTGAGGGTGAGCGGGACTATCCAGAGCAGGGCCAGGCGCCCCCCTGCGCCGCCGCCGCCGCCGCCCCCGGGCGAGCCCAGCTCGGCGCCGCACCGGAGCATCCTCGGGTACATGGCGGGGCGCCCGCCGAGGGGCCGCCGCCGCCGCGGGAGGCAAAGTTTGGGGCGCAGGGAGCGGAGGGCAAGGAAGCAGCAGCGGGGAGCGGGCGGCGCGGAGTGCGCTGCGGGGTCCGGCCGCCTTCACCGCTCCAGGGCACCCATCCTTTTCCTCCTTCGGACAATCTTCTGGGGGTCCCGGAATCTTCTGTGCCTTGCACCCCAAACAATCCGAAACATAGCCGAGGCGAAATGCAGCTGGCGGAGGGGTGTGCGGGGTGGGGTGGTGGTGGGGGACTTCGCAAAGGCAGCCCCTCGGAGAACGGCGAAGCGCAGGGAGGAGGGCGGCTGCGTCCAGATTTCCAGGGCTCGGGGTGCTCCAGAGATGCTCCCAGAGTTTCGGGCGAAGAGTGCGTGCGGGGGGCGGGGAGCCGGGGAAATTGTTTAAAGCTCCTCCCGGAGGGTCCTCACTTCTACATGACAGCCATCCACCGCGGATCCACTAGGTAAATCCGTTCAGCATCGTGCGTGGGGACTGGGGAGGCCACTTGGCCGGCCCAGCATCCGCTCAGAGGAGCAGCAGAGCGCACGGGCTCGCGGCGCCCCTTCCCTGCCTCCATCGCGCCCCGGCCGGCTCGCCCGCTCGCGCCAGCCTCGCCCGGGCAGCAGCGCGCCGAACAGCGGCGCGCATCGCCTGCTCCCGAGGCGACCTCCTGACCCTGACGGCCGCCCGGAGAGGGGGTTCACCGGGAACAGGGCACCCCGGGGAAGGAAGCCGGGACCGAGCCAGAGGAAGAGTGTGCAGGAAAGACGGAAGCTGACCAAGGAGTGGTGGAGGAAAAAAAAAAAAAGAAAGAAAAGAAAGGAAAGAAAGAAAGAAAAGAAAAAAAAAGAAATAAAAGAAAAAGAAAATTTTTTTGTAAAAAACAAAAAAGAGAGAGAGAAAAGAAAGAGAGAAAGAAAGAACTGCAAACCACACTCGCTGGTGAAGCAAGGGCTCTATGCAAATCTGCAGTCTCCAACAGCAAATCACAGAAGCTCGGATGCAATGCAGAGGACGAGCCTATGTAGCGAGGGAGGCTGGTCTGGCTTCCCGCAAAAATCGCCCCGCTTTGCCTCTCCCTGGCATTCCGCGCGCATCACAGGGACACGTGCACCGCGGGGCCAGGAACACCTACAGAGCGACTCCCCCTCCTCAGCCAGGTGACACTTCAGCCTCAATTACAAGGGGGAATGGCACCCCATCCCTACCCCTCCGGCTTAGATGTAACCAGTGTCCTCGGGGCTCTTAAAAGGGAAAGAATTCGGCTTTTTTCATTGGACCAAACTTGTTCCACCAGGTGTTCAAAACCAAACTGCTAAATACTCTTGACATCCTCTACCGAGGCACCAGTTCGGCTGATCTGCTAATTGCACGCAGTACTCACAACAAAGAGCGCTGCTTCACAGTACAATATCACATCCACCTAGGGCAGAGGGAGTTGGGGTGGTGTAGACAGACACTCCAGAGAGGGAGAACATGAGCAATGTTCTACCTGTTGGCAGCAAAGACTAGAACGACAGAGAGGAAAGAAGTGGTATGAAAGAAATGCTCTTTAGTCAATCAACTGGGTTATTTCAGAACGCCCAATAGCTTTAGAAGGCAGGCTGCGCTGAGCCCTTATAGGAGCGAGTTCTGCGGCTCTCCAGTCCGTCTCATAAGAGCAGTTACAAAATAAACCCAATTCCAGACCTGAGCGACGTCGAGGGAACGTTGACGTTTAGATGAAGGCTCTGTCCTGGTTATAGGATGCACCGCCTGAGAAACCCACCCCTGAGACCAGAAATCTACCAAATCCATGTGAGTGGACAAGGGGGACCACATTCAGATTAAACAACAATTGAAATATTTCCAGCTTTCCAAGTGATGATGATAAAACCAACGCCATGTCTGGCGGCTGGAGAGACTTGTCTTTGTTTCCATCTGAAGGCGAAGAAACAATTGAACACACACAACTTCTCGTGAGCGCCTCACCATCCCTGTCATCTGCTTATCAACACATGGAAACTCCTGTACTTAAAAGAATAAAGAGTAATTCGGAGAGGATCTGATTCAAACCCGCCACTCACCCACGTGGCTATTTGGACTTGTATATTTAACATTATTAGCCCTTTCAAAGGGTCAACAGTGACACCTTGAGCGCCACTAGGTTAACAGTATCAAAGCTGTGTCAATCTAGCATGTCTCATTCTTGTCCAAAGCTCATTGGAATTACTGAAAGGCCATTCTTCAGTAGTTTATTACTCTATCAGGATACACGTTGAACTTCGCATATCAACACAAGGACCAACAACACAAATCCTGCTCGCTGTATGTGCTGCTCCCACCCTTGTTTCCATACCATTTCCTCTTTGTATTCCTCTTTCTGTAAAGTGCGTTTTAAGTCAGTAGTGAGAGTCATCATTATTTTTATTACATAAAGACAAGAGAAAAAATATAAAATTATGCCCACACTATGTTTTCAAGGCTATAGGTCCATATTGTGACCCTGACATGTCAGTGTCATCCTGGAAGGAACTCTGGATTAGGAGTAAGGAAACCTGTTATTCTGTGTTGGCACCAGCTTTTACTGGTTGTGTCACAGCCTCTCACTGAAGCTTCATGACTCCATTCATAACAGACTCCGGTCACTGCCCTTGCTAATAACCCTCCCAGGCAGAAAGGGTACATACAGTACATCATTCTGTTAGAATACTTCCCCCTTCACTTAAGGCACAACGTCTCTCCTCTCATATAGATATAGGATAATTGGACGGATTAGCATGCAAAATACCTTTAATTCCTTTTCATCTATAAGAACTATAATGCTCTGCTCTGTGTTGTAACCACACACCCCCACACAAACACACAGATGGTGTAATTTGTTCTTTCCTTCTCAACTAGCTGGCAGATCCCCGAAAGGGACTGGAACAAAGTCTTTATTTGCACTCCCTCTAGTGTCCAGCATATGTGAAACAGAAGTGAATCTCGCTGCAAGGGTCAGTTCCCCATCATTTTTTGGTGGTTATGGTCTACAACCATTACCATAATTGTGGTCTCCATGGACAGTGCAGTAACAAATAGTGAACCGTTGCTCCTACACGGAAATACAGGGTTAGGTCCTTGTCAACCCCAGTCACAGCATTTTGAGCCACTGGTTAACAAATAACCTTATTTTATGTGTTTGTGTTTGAAGATATTATTTAGGATACATCATTATTGTGAGCTGAATTCAGGTTATCCGATATATGCACTTTGTCAGGGATACTTCGGCACTCATGCACTTCAGCATTATTCTTGGATACTAATTTTAAACAGGAAAATGACTAACCAAAAGCACAAAAGTGGAAGGAAAACACTTGGGAGGTAAGACTGGAGTAGAAGAGTCTTAAGTTTGAAGCCAGCCTGAGCTAAAAAGACATACAGCCTCAAAAAAGACAGACAGAAAGAAAGAAAGAAAGAAAGAAAGAAAGAAAGAAAGAAAGAAAATAAAAGAAGATAAAAACCAAAGAAAGATAGAAGATTGTGGCACTAAAGAAACTTTAAATAGGATGTGCTTGGCTACATATAAGACCTGAAATGAGAAAACAAAGAAAGTCACCCTGTTCAATTTCAACTAGAAACATGCACTGGGAACTCAAAAAACATTTGCACGGCCAATAATGACTGCCAAAGTCACCTGTATCATTTTGCAGTTACAAATTCATTGAGTAACATGTGTTTGTTATTCTCTTGATTACTAGCAAAATGTGAGGTTGCATCTTTGGAGAGAGACTGTGCAAGTCAGAGACCATGCGAACGGTCAGTGTGAAAGTGTCTTAAGCGTGCACTAGAGTGTTCAGTGAAGAAGCAGTTCCCTTCTCTTATATTGTGGAAGGCCTTGGGAGATAGATAAAGTTGGGGTTAGGGAAAGGATAGTCAAGAAATCTCAGTTTTATGGAGGTCTCCAGAGCTTAAGAAGACGTATTTATGGCTGTCTTGAAAGAGGAAATTGTAGCTATAGTGTTTCAGGCAGATGTCTAGGGCACCTTTGGAATCCTTAGGAGATACTGGGGCGGATGCTCCTGATGCTGCAATATTTGTTATAAATGGGAGTAATTTTGTGGAACAAGGGGCAGTTCTGTGTCCAGATAGTGGGGGAAAAAGTCTTGTGGGCAAACACATGACTTATTCTGGATGAGACAAATAAAGCTTGTGCTTACTCTTTAATTTATGTCTCTTCAGATGGCCAGTCCTGGAGCTTACAATCACGTGAAGGGACGCTGTAGTTCATCTGAAAAAAAACTGTTTTTAGATGGCAAAAAAAAAAAAATGTTGATGGAAACATGGCCTTTGGCAATCTGTAATTTACTTTTACATATTACAGTGTGTGTGATATAAGTGCATGTTAATATTGTTCTGTGTCCTAGAAGAGTAAATGCTTCAAACAGAAGTTTCTTTCTTTCTTTCTTTTTTTTTTTTTTTTTTTTTTTTTGGTTTTTCAAGGTAGGGTCTCACTCTAGTCCAGGCTGACCTGGAATTAACTATGTAGTCTCAGGGTGGCCTCAAACTCTCGGCGATCCTCCTCCCTCTGCCTCCCGAGTGCTGGGATTAAAGGCGTGCGCCACCACGCCCGGCTCTAGAAGTTTCATTTTAAGAGGCAAACTCTTGTTCTGTTGCTCACCTTGGTCTTAAGCAATCCTCCCGCCTCAGCCTCTGGAGCAGCAGGGACCATACCACCATGCTAGCTCTCTGTGTGTAATTTATCCAGGATCAGAGCCAGCATCCAGAATCAAGAGAAGGTTTCTGGAAGCACTATGCTATCACCACCTCCAATCATGATGTGGTTTTCTTCCTTAGTTAAATTTGTATTGGAAATTGGATATTAATGAGGAAATTAATGTCCTGTCAGTTGGTATAGTAGATTCTCTTTGTTGAAATTAACAGTAAATAAAATACGGAGATTTAATTAGAATCTTTTATAGACACACACCATTTCTACTTGTATAAAATATGTAAATTCAAGCCACCTCTCACCCTTTGACCTGAAGAACTGTGTGAAAATAATACCAAGAACTCACAATGTGTGTGTAGAAGGCACTCTTCTGAGAGTTTTTTTTAAACTATTTTTCAAAATTTTTATTTACTTATTTGCAAGCAGGGAGAGAGAGAGGAGAGAGAGAGAGAGAGAGAGAGAAAAGAGAGGCAGACAGAGAGAGAATGGGCATGCCAGGGCCTCCAGTGACTGCAAACCAACTCCAGATGCATGTGCCCCTAGTGCATCTGGCTTACGTGGGTCCTGGAGAATCAAACTGGGATCCTTTGGCTTCGCAGGCAAACGCCTTAACCACTAAGCCATTTCTCCCTCTTCTCAGAGTTTTACATATATTCACTCATTAAATATTGAATGATTATATCATGTAGGCACTCATATTGCTCCTTATCAATTAATTTGGAGAGATGGTAAGCTCATACTGACCCTGAAACATGGTCACATTGGCGTCAACAAAAAATTTTTGACAAAATATCCTGCAGTCTCCCAAAGTACAAACAGCTGGAACCTCTTCAAGCTTTAGAAAGAGCTACAAGATTTCAGGCCTGCTTATGAATAAACCCCCTATTCTGTTGCAGAAGTGGGTCTGCCATGCAGCCCCTCTGAACAATGCTGTGGGATCCCTGGGAAGAGCAGCTAAGCCTCACCTGTGTCTCACGACAGGGTCTCCTAATCGTATACCCAAAATAATCTAGTGGTTGTGCCTGCAAATCACCCTGAACCAACTCCCAGGTGACAATTTATAATCCACAACAGCAATATGGTCGAAATCGGACAACAGTGTTAAGAAGTGGATGACAAGAAATTTGGGCCGTGGGTGGGGGCAAGGAAAATGACAGGAGAGAAGGGGGGAGCAGGTGGAAGGGAGCTTGTGGAGAAATGAAAAAAGACAGGCCATCTCCTATTGTTTTCTCATATCCCAAAGTCAATTTCTGTCTCAAAGAATACGATGGTTCTCATGCAGAAGTTTCCATGTTTTTCTTAAGCTTAATTGGAAATCTTTACGGCTCAGTATTAAGCAATTTAAATAGAAACATAGACACTAAAAGAAGCAGAGGGGAAGTATATTAAACCCCAAAGGCAGCACTAATCTTTTAAAAATTAAACATGAGTATGGTGTCAGTCTTCCATTTTGCATTTCTACTGATGTCAGCATAAAGAGCGATGAGCCTGGCCTCCATAGTCATCTACCTTTATTTCTCAGCTAGAACTGCAACTAAAGATGTAGAAATTCAGAAGTGCGCTGAGTCTATGAAAGGGGTAAAGATGAAGCCTAGATCCCGCTGTCTCTTTATGGTATTTTAGGTCCTTAAGGAGAGAGAAGATCAGAATAGCAGAGTAAGAACACTAAAAGAGAGAAAAAAAGAAAAACATACCAGAGCTCAAAGCATCATGGGAATTCAGTGCAATCCCTTCATCATTGAGAAGATAAGGCTGTGTAGCAGAGAAGCATTTTCATTTATGATGTGTTTACATATCTGGAAGTTCACTTCCGTCTCTCACCACTCATCACCCCATCCACAAACATAAACTGGTAAGCCCAGTCAATTTATTAATTAGAATATCCTCACTGATATAAATCACAGAGACTCGTGAGGGCTCAACAAGAGCCACCATGACACGCAATTCATTCAAGTTAAATTAAAGCCTGAATGCTTAGCTTGATTTTATTTAAACCAAAGATTGGTTGTGTTTGGGACTGGGGTATTTTATAACGTCTGTGTTTTTTTCTGTCCTGTTTAACAAAGATATATTTATGATCTCATTTATAAAAAACCTAGATGTCTAGGCACGAGGCAGAGTCATAGTGTTTTTGCTATAACTATTTCTTTAAATACTGTTAATATCTGTTTGAGCAGCAAGCAATCATATACCATCTTTCAATCAGTGCCAACGAATATTGCTTGTGTAGTAGCTGCAACAAAGTTGAAGCTCCTCTCTAGCTCCACAATCTTCCACTCTGGGTGTGTTCATAACAGTGGGAAAGCGTTGTAGCTGGAATGACATGGCATGAGTTAGCATCAAAGCTCTGTTATCATTGGTGAGCTATTGGGTCTTGTAGATTCTTGTTCCAGTATCTTCATCTGCAAAATGGTTACAGCACTATGTGTAACATAACAGAGGTTTTAAGTATATTAAGGACTTATGTTATTCTCCTTTACTTAGGCATGCCTATTATAGCTAGCTGCTCAAGACATAAGAACAATGAGATCTGATGTGGCTTCATGTATGATGCTCAAATTTTAGCATTCAGGAAAAACACTAAGCAACACGTTAAATCCCAGGTTGCTCTGGGATCAAGTTCCTTAATCTTTGGCTGTTGCTGCTGGCCCAGAGGAATAATGCTTAGAACTGCTTCTCTGAATGTCAAGGTCCTTGACGTAGGTTTATTAATGAACATATGGAATACTTTCTCATTAAGTCACTTACCAATGATCTCACTTTAAGCTGCTCCAATTAACTGCAGCCAGGTCACTGTACATTACACCTGGATGACAGTGTTTCACCTTTCTCTCCCTTTAAAGCATTCTTTGAAGATGCCCTGATGTCTACTGCATAAATCTGTTTATCTTCATCTCACACCAAGAAACTATGCATTCTCTTTGTTGAGTTGGCAAATACGTTTTATTTTCCTTTTCAGCTTTGCATCTCAGCTCTTCTTTGGTTAGCTATACCAGTAGTTCCTATTGACTTGGCAATTATGTGGCCTTGGGAAGTTATTTATATATACAATTTTCCCAATCTATAAAAGAGACTAATAATTGTAGGGTCATTGTAAGGATTAAATCAGTAGACAAATGTAAAGCATTTAGCATAGAAAATTAGCTGGTGTGTAATATATGTAGACTGACTTTATTCTTGTTTTCACTAACAATGGGCTATTTCTTTAATAAGAGGAAGAAAATAAATCAGGATGATACATTTTGTTTTGTTTTGTTTTTCAAATTAAATCTAACTTTGCTTCTGTTCAACTGGTCAATCAACATAACAAAAGGAAATCAGGCCTCCTTCCAGACCCAGCATACTGGGCCTCCGATCTGGCCAGCATGAGCTATAGGAAAGACAAATGTCACAAAATGATAAGCTGGGACCTGACTGCCTATGTTCATGAGCACACTGCATCATGTGCATGGATCTCACCAGAGATAGAGGCTGAGGTTGTTGGGAATGGAATCTAATTGAGACAGACAACTATAAGGCAATGTAGACCAATGTTGAAACTAAAGTATAATTGGCAAATTCTCTGGTGTACAAAGATATTCAAACCGTGAACCAGAAATCACATCTAAAACATATGTTGACTGTTCCTGATTTTCCACATACTTAGAGCATAGGCCAATTTGATCCATCTTTGCAAATTTATATTCAGAAATCAACGTTACCATTGGAATCCAGTGAAAGGAATTCAATCATGCAATTTGGATAGGATCTTACATAGCTTTATCTGGGATTTAGAATCCAATCCCCACTCATTTCAGGATTTATTAGATTACATATATATTAGATTTCAAATTTTGTCTGAGTGATATTTAGATGTTAGTTAAACTGATAAGACTTCATTGTTTTAAATATTTTTTTCCAGGTAATGTTCTGTAGCCTAGCTCACTGAACATAGAATTGGCATCCATGTAGCCCCTGTTTTCTCAGCTTCAAGTCATCTGTTCCCCTACAAACACACTGACCTCTGACCACAACGTCTCACTCTTCTTTAAAACACCTTGTGCTTCTGACTTTTTAATTTGGTTTTTGGACATTGCCCATACTATTACCTCGATTAAAAATTAAAAACAAAATAGGGCTGGAGAGATGGTTTAGTGGTTAAGGTGCTTGCCTGAAAAGCCAAAGGGCCTCTGTTCAATTCCCCAGGACCCACATAAGGCAGATGCACAAAGTAGCACATGTGTCTGCAGGTTGTTTGCGGTGGCTGTAGGCCCTGGCATGTCCATTCTCCCCCTGCCCCTCTCTCAAATAAATAAAAAAAAATAAATAAAATAAAATAAAATAAACTTTTTTTTTTCTTCCTTCCTAATATCTCATTCATTCTTCTATCAATTTTTAACATATTTTGTTGTTGGAAAAATTTGTGAACTCTACCAGATGTCTTCCCAAATAATAGATAAACATTTCTAAAATATTCAAGACATATTATAATGTGCTCATATTACTACTATACAGAATGCATGAAGTCTTCAAGCCACGACTTAGGTCTACCTCCATATTTAGTAGTTTAAAATTATCAAAACCAATAGAAAGGGAATGGAGGAATGGCTTAGCAGTTAAGGCACTTGCCTGCAATGCCTAAGGACCCAGGTTTGATTCCCCAGGACCCACATAAGCCAGAAGCACAAGGTCTGGAGTTGGTCTGCAGTGGCTATTGATCCTGACGCGCCCATTCTCTCTCTCTCTCTCCATCTGCCTCTTCCTCTCTTCCTCCCTCTCTCCTTCTCTCTCCCTCACATACACATACACTCTTTCTCTTCCCTTTTTTGTCTCTCAAAAAAAATGAATAAATAAATTTTAAAAAGTAGAGAAAGGAAACAAATGCCCTCTAATTCATTCGTGCAGGCTTTGGTGAACATTCCTACAACTTACAGCAGACTGGCTGCATGGAAATTTCAAGCTGAATGTTAACTTAACTGATGATAAAGAACAATGGAACTCAGTACCGTATTTTCCTACTGTTATGAGCAGATGTCATTCCTTCCCTTACTTTGTGGAAAACAAAATGCCACCAGGCTAAGAAGCTTGCTGCCAAGTTGAATTGCAGAGCAAATGTTTATAGCCAAGTCATAAATTCTCGACTAAAGGATTTTGTCATGGGAATGTCGTTGCCACCATCGCGATCACCATCCAAACGGTGTCGCCATTGAAAACCTGTAATAATCAATATATTTGCTCTGGGGTGGATGTGGAAAGAGGTGCAGGAGCTGGAAAACTTTCAGTGGCTTAATTTAAATTTAAGTCTCTGAGAACATCTAGTTCAGTGTGAATAATGTATGTTACAAAATGTTTATTCTCAAAAGATAGGGGATTTTTTTTTTTTTTTTTTTTGGTTTTTCGAGGTAGGGTTTCACTCTGGTCCAGGCTGACCTGGAATTAACTATGTATTCTCAGGGTGGCCTTGAACTCTCGGGATCCTCCTACCTCTGCCTCCCGAGTGCTGGGATTAAAGGCATGCGCCACCACACCCGGCTAGATAGGGGATTTTTTGACACTATAGAACACACACACACACACACACACACACACACACACACACACATAAATATACATATATGTGTATATTTAGTGCTTCTGAAACATTTTGAAAACCCATTAATCAATTCTTTTATAACTATCTTCTCTTTTGCTTTTGTGCAAAGATTACTTCCCCTCACATTTTCTGGGTTTTCTGTGGAGAAGATTCCCCCAGAGAGTTGTGTGTTTATCTTGACAGGTGTTAGTAGATCCGCAGGCCTCTGTGGAGTTGTTTCTGCTTGTGGTGAGCTACAGCAGAAAGCATGACGCCCGCAAAGTAATGAACTTACTTATTGTATCCAAAATAAAATAAACCACACAGCAAGTGGAATTAATTTACTAATGTCTTCCTAATGAAGCTTTCATTAGGCATATGGCATGCTCTGCAATATTTAACATAAGGTAGATATTAAAACAAAGCAAACATCTTTTGATTTTTTGAAAGCATATCTGATGATTGCCTCCTATTTTCAAATGAAATATTTTACCTTGTCATTATTTTTGGCACCTTATCAATGAGAAACAAGAAACATTTCTAGGTAGGAAAGTTTAAGAAACTCAAATAGAAGAAATAAATGTCTCTTTTGTTTGTTTGTTTGTTTGTTTGTTTGTTTTTTGTTTTTTCGAGATAGGGTGTCGCTCTGGCTCAGGCTGACCAGGAATTCACTATGTAGTCTCAGGGTGGCCTTGAACTCATGGCGATCCTCCTACCACTGCCTCCTGAGTGCTGGGATTAAAGATGTGCGCCACCACGCCCGGCTTTTAAATGTCTCTTTCAATATTCCTCTTAAACAATTAAAATTCAATTTGTTGTTTTCATTTTTTAAATTAATTTTTTTTCTTGGTTTTTAGAGGTAGGGTCTCACACTAGCCCAGGCTGATCTAGAACTCACTGTCATCTCAGGGTGGCCTTGAACCCATGTTGATCCTCCTACCTCTGCCTCCCTGGTGCTGGGATTAAAGGCATGCACCCCCTCATCCAGCTTATTTTTAATTTTTTTTTTTTTTTGGTTTTTCAAGGAAGGGTCTCACTCTAGTCCAGGCTTGTCTGGAATACACTATGCAGTCTCAGGATGTCCTCGAACTCGTGGCGATCCTCCTACCTCTGCCTCCTGAGCGCTGGGATTAAAGGTGTGCGCCACCACACCTGGCTTTGTTCTCATTTTTTAAAGGAAGGCAAAGAAAAAAAATTGTGTATACTTCAAAATTTCATGTATTAATAAAATTCAGGATTCAAAAGGTGAGAATTCAAAGGTTTTAGCCTGGCTCACAGTAATTTACATTAAAACCAATGTTGGGCTGGAGAGATGGCTTAGTGGTTAAGGCGCCTACCTCCTAACCCTAAGAACTGGTTCCAATCTGCAGCAGTCCCAATCTCCAGGTCCCACGTTTAGCCAGATGCAAAGTGACTGAAGGGTGCAATGCCTCACTTGCCCACAAGGGGGCGCACACATCTGGATTCTGTTCACAGCAGCTGAAAGGCTGCTGGTGTGCCCATCTCTGTCTTCCTCTCCCTCTCTCTCTGTCTTTCTCTGTCTCTCTCAAAAACAGAAATTAAAGAAAAATTTAAAAGAAAACAAAATTAAAAAGCAATGCTATTACTAGCATAGCAAATGCTAAAATTGATAGTTTAATGGCAATGGAAGGTAAAAAACAAACAGTCTCTGATCGTATTAGTAATATTCTGATTTAGCATTTGTCAATATCAAAGACAAAATTCAAAACATCTCATAGAAAAACTTTGCCACCTTCAGAAAATCAGTTTTGGAGTGCAGACTGCCCCTATTCAAGCCAATATTTATGTAAGCCTACAGCACAGGTACAAACAAGCCACATCATGGCGACACTGCCAAGTTCTTAATTTCTCATTTCAGTTTCCCTTGCAAATTCTCTCCTGTCTCCCTGTAATTGCAGTTCCACAATTGACACTTGAAGATCTTATCAGCCAGGCACTATACTGTTATCATTTAAATTTACTCATTCAACTATTATTTCCTGCCACAGTCTGCAGAAGCAAGAAAACAGACATGCCTAAAAGGGGAGCAAAGGTGGGTCTTTTCTTCCTCAGCAGCAGCAGCCAGAAACAGTATGAAAGCAATGGATCATGAAGAAAAGCAATTTCCTCCTTGAGGGATTAGACAGTATCCTCTTTTGTATGGTTAAATCAAAGTTTTAGTTATTTTTTCAAGTAATACTGATTTTTTTTCAATTTGCATAAATAGTCTCTAGGGTAGCTGCAAAAGACTTCCATTACACATTCTCCCAACCAATCAACATTGGGATAAAAGATACAAATAAAATAAATAAATAACCTCCTTTATGCTGTACCGCTTTGAGCAAACCCTTCTACAGCAAGGGGATAAAAAGAAGCCTGCTAAGAGTCAAAGATAATTAACAAGAACAAACTTGAACTCATCCACAAGGCACTGGTCTTCTCTTTCTTTACGAAAAATGGAGGTAATTTTTAATTTGAAGCCACTCACGTATGCTAGCATCAGAAAAGTGAAAGGTATATCAATGTCTGCCAATGTTTGCTTTTCCTTTTGGGTTAAAAAATAATATTAACCACTGCTACCAGCCAGTGATAAGTTCAGACTTGGGAAAACATACAGCAGAAAGCTGTTCAGCAGTATCATGGCAAAGTCATATTCAGTTTTGAGTGGATTCACATTCGTGGAGTAAAACATCTATTAAGTAATAAAAGCAAATAAGAGTTGCATGCACAAAATGTGTGGAAAGAGCATAAAGAGCTTGTTTTCACAGTTGATTTTTCAAAATGTTTATTGCTTATGTGAGTTTTATTTAAGGAAATCATGTTTTCTACGTTGACACTGATGCTACATACTTAAGAAAAACAAGCCTCAGATAAGTTCTCAGTTACAAACCCTTATGATTCCTTTTAACATATTCCTTAATCAGTTTTGTAAAACTATTTTTATGTATTTATTTGCAATTAGAGAGAAAGGTGTGTGTATCAAAGCCTTTTGCCACTATAAAAGAACTCCAGCCAAGCAAGGTGGCGCACGCCTTTAATCCCAGCACTTGCAGCACTCTGGATGCAGAGGTAGGAGGCTCGCTTTGAGTTAGAGGCCACCCTGAGACTATATAGTGAATTCCAGGTCAAGCCAGGCTAGAGTGAAACCCTACATTGAAAAAACTGAAAACAACAACAAAAAGAAAGAAAGAAAGAAAGAAAGAAAGAAAGAAAGAAAGAAAGAAAGAAAGAAAGAAAGAAAGAGGGAGGGAGGGAGGGAGGAAAGGAAGGAAGGAAGGAAGGAAGGAAGGAAGGAAGGAAGGAAGGAAAAGAGAAGAGAAGAAAAGAAAAGAAAAGAAAAGAAAAGAAAAGAAAAGAAAAGAAAAGAAAAGAAAAGAAAAGAAAAGAAAAAGAACTCCAGACACCTGTACCATTTAGTACACCTGGCTTTCTGCAGATGCTGAGGCACTGTATTCAGGACATCAGGCTTTACAAGCAAGCACCTTTAACTGCTGAACTACTTTCCTAGCCCCAGTAGCTCAGTTTTATCTATCTCCAACCTTACTTTTTACAGTGATCAGGGATAAAGCTCTGCTATTGTTTTGATTGTCCTCCTTAGTAGTCTGTCAAACCTAAATCAGTTATACACTCAATATAATACAGAAATATTAAGAACAAGGAAACTGTTATTTTAACATAGCAGGTATTCTCTGTATTGCATATAACTGGAGTAATATTTACTAAATCTGTGGAACCATATTGAAGGATAGAAGAAAGCTAGTTTTTAAAAATATATATTATTTATTTATTTATTTATTTATTTGAGAGAGAGAGGAGGATTGGACAAGAGTTCGGGCCACCAGAGACTGCAAACAAACTCCAGATGCATGCACCACCTTGTGAGATCTGGCTAACAAAAAAAAAAAAAAATAAAAAATAAAAATATATATTATCCTTTATTTATTTATTTATTTATTTAAATGCCTAAACTGCTAAGCCATCTCTCCAGCCTGCAAACAAACAGCATGCACCACCTTGTGCATCTGGCTAAAGAATCAGTTGTAGGCAAATGCCTAAACTTGAGACCTCAAATACAGAACCAGGTGTTAGAGATTGAGACCCAAATACAGAACCAGGAGACGCCACCCCACGTGCCATTTCCCAGACACAAGAATGGGACTCTTGGCAGTAATGAAACTCATATTCCATCAAGACTGATTTACAGCGCCCCCTTCTGCCCAGTGGAGGCAGGTACCTGGACAGATGGCCCTAGATGGGCTGGCCCAGGGTTCCACCTTCAATCTACCAGCCACTGAAGTCTTCCCCTTGCCTGTAAAGGCTCCTGTCTTCCTGTCGCTATATCCGCCCAGCTTCACTCAGCTCTGCTTTCCTGGCTCTGCTCTGGCTGCCTACCTCCCTTTGTTTGGACCACATGTTAGTCCAGCATCTCCCCTAGCCAACTCCCACCAACTCTAAGCTTGTTACCTGTGCGATTTCTTTAAACTTGGGGAAACCATGAGTGTAACCCTCTTAATTCCTCATTTCTCCTCTGAATCTCCCGGTGTCTGCTTTGATATGTGCCCCCTCATTTTTCCTTGAGCCTCACCATTTGCCCTCTTAACTTCCCTATAGAAACATGCCAGCAGCTTTACTCTAATCTCTCTTTAAAAGCCTCAGTTTCAGGCTGGAGAGATGGCTTAGCTGTGATGGTGCTTTCCTGCAAAGCCAAAGAATCCAGAACCCACCGAAGCCAGAAGCACAAGGGGGCACATGTGTCTGGAGTTCATTTGCCATGGCTGAAGGCCCTGGTACACCCATTCTCTCTCTCTTTCTCTCTTTTATAAATAAATAAAAATAAAACTTCAGTTTCTCTTAAATGAGCTTTGTGAATGCTCTTCCACATGCTTGCAGCTCTATTATAGTTTTTTACCAAAAAACCCTCAATTTCTCTTAAGTGAACCCTATAAACTATACAGTGTTTCTATGTCAATGCATGCTTCCTAAATACCTCAATTTATGATGTCTCCTTAACTAGACCATACAATTTGTGATTTCCTTCTAAATAAATTTAATAATTCATAATTTATTCTTCTGGTCTGTCTTTGTTAAAAGCCAATTCTTTATGAAGTATAGGTCAGAACCCAAAACTTGAGGTTCATAAATTCTAAGAGACTATTCCTGAACTCCAAAATCCTGCATCACTATTGCATTCATTTGCAAAAACTAAAGATAGTAGGGAACTAGACAGAGAAGACAACTTAAAAGATAGCCTACGAGGGCTGGAGAGATGGCTTAGCGGTTAAGATGCTTGCTTGTAAAGCCAAAAGACCCCAGTTTGATTCTCCAGGACCCACAGGAGCCAGATTCACAAGGAGGCACATCCATCTGGAGTTCGATGGCAGTGGCTGAAGTCCCTGGCATGCCCATTCTCTCTCACTCTCTCTCCCCTTCACTCTTTATCTGCCTCATTTTCTCTCTTAAATAAATAAATAAATGTTTAAATAAATGTTTTAACATCTGGGTGGGCGTGGTGGTGCACACCTTTAATCCCAGCGCTTGGGAGGCAGAGGTAGGAGGATCGCTATGAGTTCGAGGCCACCCTGAGACTACATAGTTAATTCCAGGTCAGCCTGGACCAGAGTGAAACCTTACCTCAAAAAACCAAAAAAAAAAAAAAATAATAATAAGTTTTAAAAATATAGTCTAAGATGTTAAGAATGTCTACAGTAAGTGGAATTTGGGGAGATCAATATTACTTCTACACAATCAAAGTTACTCCATATAAATAATAATCACAACAACAACAAAATATCTGGGTAATGGAAATGTGCATTTACTTAGCTTCTGGAATGGGATTTTTAAAAAAAATCAAGAGTTGGCGTGTTAACACAAAAGAAAGTAGAAAACAGAGTTACTTGCATTTCTGAGTGGGGCATGGTAGGTCACACTTTTAATCCCATCACTTGGGAGGCTAAAGTAGGAGGATCACCTTGCTCAAGACTAGCCTTGGCTACAAAATGAGTTTGAGGTCAGCCTGGGATAAAGTGAAACCCTGCCTCAAAGAGAGAGAATAAAGAAAATAAAAGACCAGCATTGAGTTGGACCTCACTCCCCGCCCCCGCCCCCGCCCCCCGGGGCTAAGCTGCTGGCAGTTAGTGGGAGGAAATTCTGCTCTTCTGTGTTCTGTTGCTTGACACATCCTCCAGTAGATAAATGCCCCTATGCTCTTGCAAACAACCCTAACTTACAACTCAGTGGATCAAAGAAAGGAAGAGAAAAAGGAAAGAAGAGAAGGAGGGAGGAATGAGGAAGGGAAGAAGGAAGGGAGAGGGGAAGGAAAGGAAGGGAAGGGAAAGGAAGAAGAGAAAGAAAAATAAAATAGGAAGGGACTTGGCTGGGAAGATGAGGCTTCACGGGATATGAGAGATTAATGAGGGTGAATATGATCAAACTATATTATAGGCACTATGAAATTATTAAAATAAGGTTGAATTAAAAATGTTTTGAGGGACAGGAGAGATGGCTTAGTGGTTAAGACACTTGCCTGTAAAGCCAAAGGACCCAGGTTCAATTCTCCAGGACCCACGTAAGCCAGATGCACAAGGTGGTGCGCACATCTGGAGTTCATTTACAGTGGCTGAAGACCCTGGCATGCCCATTCTCTCTCTTTCTCTATCTTCCTCTTTCTCTCTCAAATAAAAAAAAAAATATTCTAAACATGTTTTGAGAAGTTGGGGGACTGGTGAGATGGCTCAGCACTCAAAAGCACTTCCTGCACAAGCATGAAGGCTTGAGGAGGCTTTCCTAAATTCTGAATTGTCTGAATTCTCTTCCGTGGCACTCAGGCAAACAGCTGGCACGGCCACGCACGTCTGTAACCCCGGTCCTATTGCAAGCAGAGACTACAGAATCACTGGTGCTCACCAAAAGGGCAAGCTCTGTACTTAGCAGGAGGTTGTCTCAAGGAAACAACTGGATGGACAATGAAGGGGGACATCTGATGCTCCCCTGGGCATCCCAGTGTGAACAACACATGTACGTCTGCATGTGCACATGAAAACAGCACATATACACCACATATACTGTACATACCCACACCCATGCAGAAACAACATGAAAAAAAGTATAAAAATGATATGAGTAGGAATGAGACCCAAAGATCTACTAGGTAATATCTGCCTGGAAACAAGATCATTTAAAAACGAGTGACAGCAGCATTGTTATGTGTTTCGAGCAGCTTTATCCTTTGCATACTAGAGCAAGCCGTTGACAAGAAAAGCTGATATGGTGGTTCCAATTTTGTATTCAATATCTAGTCTACATTCTGTCTGTAAAGAGGGGTGTACAGGAGGATTGAGGTCCACCAAATATGCCCCACTAGAAATATTTTCTTTTCCAACCTTCTTACAAGTGCGTTTCCCTTATGGTCCTGGGGTTCTGTTTAGTGTTGAGAGCATGTTAACGTGGTGAGGAATACTTCCTGAGAAAGGAAGATTCGAGCCCACGAACGTCAAGGCCACTTTGTCTCAGGAAGACAATAAGGTAAGCACTCTTCGCCTCGCTCTGGCTCATACACTCTCTTTGCCACCTTTTCTGCAACAGTGTTTGAGCCTTGCACACTGTGACAGGGATGTGTCACTTAGTGCTGAACACTCCTCTCTCACCTCTCAGTACCTTGGTGATTCTGAGTGCCTACACCAGACCTGCGTAATAGGAAGAAAAGAAAATGATGATGTCAAAAATAGAAGAAAGGGTAGTTGGAAAGAAAGAATTCAGTAGGGATTTGGGAGAGAGAAAAGGGAGGATGGCGGAGAGACGGCAATCTTGGTATATTGTTATATTTATGGAAGTTGATGGTTAAAGTTGAAAAAAAAAGAAAGGCAGTTTTAAATAGTATATCTTTTCCGCTTTGTCTTTCTTTCTTTCTTTCTTTATTTATTTATTTATTTATTTATTGGTTACTCAAAATGCAGAGTTAATTCCTGTGGGCAATAGTCATTCTGAGATCATGCAGTGAAAACAACACATTAAGGGTGGGAACCAAAAGACCCCAAGGGGACTGACTAAATGTTTGATGTTTTTCTTCACAAGTTATATCAGCTCTGTCCAAATTTCTTAAGAAGTCCAAAAAGCTGATATTTGGATTTCTTAAGAAATTTGAAAATAAAAGTGTTTAATCTGATGTAAATCAATTTGTCAGGCTTTGGAAGCTAAATATATACCTGATGGATATGACAGTTTCTTGGGAAATTGAATACTTAGATACACGGGTCAGCACACCTAAGCTCCCAGGCATGGATGGAAACAATTGTGATTTTTTTTTCAACAAACAAGCAAATAAATGAAAACCAGGCAACAATATAACATGCCTGGGGTTCTTCCAGAGCCTTATGCATTTTGGGAAAGTTATGATTATTTTTTATATACAGGAGCCCATTAAGGATAATAATTGGAAAATAAGACTGTTTTTGAACAGAAGAAAATGTGTCTTGAGTAAAGAATGTTTTAGACCAGAAGGGAAGTGCTCATTTCTTCTTCTCTGAACATGGAAGTATGGACATAGGAAAAGAACACTGCATTCCCTGAAGATAAAAATTAAGATGTGCTCGGGCTGGAGAGATGGGTTGGTGGTTAAGGCGCCTGCCTGCTAAGCCTAGGAACGCCGGTTCCAATCTCCAGGTCCCACGTTTAGCCAGATGCAAAGTGATGCAAGGGCACAATGCTTCACTTGCCCACAAGGGGGCACACGCATCTGGATTTCGTTCGCAGCAGCTGAGAGACTGCTGGCATGCCCATTCTCTGTCTCCCTCTCCCTCTCTCTCTGTCTGTCTCTTTCTGTGTCTCTCTCCAAAAAATAAAAAAAAAAAAACAATTTTTAAAAATTAAAAAAAAGTTAGGATGTGCTGAAGACAAACCCATCGCCTTCTCAACAACACAATGTCTAGGGTGCTAGAAGTATTAGTAAGAAACACATCCTTCCAGCAGTCCCACTCAAATATAACTGCAGGATGCTGTACATTCATTCACACATTTGTTTGTTCCAAATTGTTTCCTTGCCTAATAAGTATTTGTGGACCATGTGTCAGAGCAGGAGCTGTCATGGGTCCCTGGCTTATCCAGAAAGGTTTGGGTCTTGTTGAGGAATCATATATCTGGATTTACTGTTTCCTCACTCTGAGCTAGGCAGTTCAGGTACGGATGCCACGTATCTGGCGACCTTCAGGGTGGGCTGCAGAAGATCTCGGTTTTAGCTAATACACTCTTCTGCCCAGAGTTCAGACATGCTTCTTACCACCCATCTGGCAAATGCTGTTTATGAAGCTTAAAAAAAAAAAAAAAAACAAATATTGATTTTTAAAAATTCCCTTGAATTTAATATTCTGTCATTTTGCAAGGCTACTATTAGTTTTGATATATACATGTAATTACTTGTCCATCTAGAAATTTTAGTCACCCTAACTCATGGGTACAACACCATGATTAAATGCACATAAGCAACATGTTCTTGACTTGGACAGCCAGAAAACCACTGTGGCATAAGATCAATAGTTTCATCACTTTCCAAAGAATGTCTTTGTCATTGTGTTCAAAGGCCCAGATAAATGTTCCTCCTGTGCACATGTTGTTCGTTCAAATGAAGCCAAAAAGTACCTAGGAAGGCACCAGAGGGTTCTTATAAAAGTTAAGATTTCTTAAATTATTGTAGAGTTCATGAAACGCATTTTCAACAGGGAGGACATCTTCTTCATTAGACACCTTATGAGCTATAAAGTAAGAAAAATTAACAAGCATAAATGTAAAACCCTGCATGAAGGTTTGAGAAATCAATAGCATAACAAAGAATAACAGAGACACAATGCTGTGATTTTTAGTGTTAAAAAATAACCAAGAGATTTTTTTTACAGAATAGAAATGTAATAATAAGCAAAGTTTGATATATCTGCATAAAAAAAAAAAAGCAATGTTTGTATGAATTGAATTCTAGCGTCCATCCTATGGAGGTTAAAAAAAAAAATTAACTGAACTTTACCTAAGGTACATAGGGGGGTATGATTTGAAATTTTAGGCATAGCAAATTCTGTTTTATCTTTCTATCTGGGATCCTTGCCTCTTATATTTCTTTAAATAATTTCTTTACATAAAGAAATGAGCAAGTTTATAAAATAATAAGATGATGTTAAAGGTAATTGTTGGCCGAGAAAACTACCAGCAGAGTTATGGATAAGAATATGTAACAAGAAGAATATGAAATGAAGGAATACAAAGATCTTCTATAATGTCTTGGTGTGTAGCCTGGTTAGTTATGAATTTATCCTCAAGAATTATCAGACAGGCATAGTGATGCACAACTTTAATCCCAGCACTCTTTTTTTAAAATTTTTTATTATTTTTTATTTTTGGAGAGAGATAGAGAGAGAGATAGACAGAGAGAGAGAGGAAGACAGAGATGGGCGCACCAGCAGTCTCTCAGCTGCTGAGAACGAAATCCAGATGCGTGAGCCCCCTTGTGGTCAAGTGTGTCATTGCACCCTTGCGTCACTTTGCATCTGGCTAATCATGGGACCTGGAGATTGGAACCGCTGGAGATTGGAACCAGCATTCTTAGGCTTAGTAGGCAGGCGCCTTAACCGCTAAGCCATCTCTCCAGCCCTAATCCCAGCGCTCTTGTTAGGCACAGGTAGGAGGATGGCTGTGAGTTGAAGGCTACCCTGAGACTACATAGTGACTTTCAGATCAGCCTGGGTTAGAACAAGACTCTACCTTGAAAAACCAAAATAATACACACACACACACACACACACACACACACACACACACACACACACACAAATATCTTGGGGAGCTAGGTAAGTGTTACTAAGAAAAACAGAGTAAGAAAAAATAGATAGGAAATATATATATTCTGTTTTCATTCATAAATCTTTAATCTTAGGGGAATAAATTATATATTCTTCAGAAAGATGTAGGGTATTGTATCACTGGATATCTTAAACAAAAACAAAACGAAACCTTTAATTCCTAGAAAACAGAATTGATAACCAACAGTGTAGAAACATTAAAAATATATAAGGTCAAACATAGGGAAAAGGGCTGGAGAGAAGGCTTAGTAGTTAAGGCACTTGCTTGCAAAGCCTAAGAACCCATGCTTGTTTATCCAGATCCCATGTAAGCCAGACACAAAAAGGTGAGGCAAGTGCAAGGTCGCACATGTCCACTAGGTGATGCAACTATCTGAAATTCAATCTCAGTGGCTGAGGTCCTGGCATGCCAATTCCCTGTCCTCTCCCTTTCTCTCTATCTGTTTCTGTCTCTCTCTCACTCACTCTCTCTAAAATTAAATTTAAAAAAAATAGGGGAAAGGGTGATCCAGTGGAGAGTAGAAAAAAGCAAAACAATAATGAATTGTCCTTGGGTGCCAAATCACATAGGTTGATCTTGCAAGAGCAGGAGAACATTGTTAATTTTGTCATGGTGTAGTCTTCTAAATTGTGGTAGAATTGATGGACATATACTTTCAATCTGGAAAAACAGCCAGTTTCTGACTTTTTTTTTTTTTTAACTCCTCTCTATAACATTCCTATAGAAGTTACAGGAATTCTGTTCACAGACTCTGTATTGAAGCTATAAGAACTCTCCTCAGAGACTCTCTATAGAAGCCACAGCAACTCTGCTCAGAGACTATAGAAGCTACAGGAGCTCTCCTCAGAGACTTTCTATAGAAGCTACAGTAGCTCTCCTCAGAGACTCTATAGAAGCTACAGGAACTCTGCTCAGAGACTCTACAGAAGCTGTAGGAGCTCTCCTCAGAGACTCTCTATAGAAGCTATAAGAACTCTCCTCAGAGAATCTCTATAGAAGCTACAGGAACTCTGCTCAGAGACTATAGAAGCTACAGGAACTCTGCTTGGAGACTATAGAAGCTACAGGAGCTCTCCTCAGAGACTCTCTATAGAAGCTACAGGAACTCTGCTCAGAGACTCTCTATAGAAGCTACAGGAACTATGCTCAGAGAATCTCTATAGAAGCTACAGGAACTCTGCTAAGAGAATCTCTATAGAAGCTACAGGAACTCTGCTCAGAGACTCTCTATAGAAGCTACAGGAACTCTGCTCAGAGATTCTCTATAGAAGCCACAGGAACTCTGCTCAGAGACTATAGAAGCTATAGGAACTCTGCTCAGAGACTCTCTATAGAAGCTACAGGAACTCTGCTCAGAGACTCTCTATAGAAGCTATAAGAACTCTGCTCAGAGACTCTCTATAGAAGCTACAGGAGCTCTCCTCAGAGACTCTCTATAGAAGCTACAGGAACTCTGCTCAGAGAATCTCTATAGAAGCTACAGGAACTCTGCTCAGAGACTCTCTATAGAAGCTACAGGAACTCTGCTCAGACACTCTCTATAGAAGCTATAGGAACTCTCCTCAGAGACTCTCTATAGAAACTCTCCTCAGAGACTCTCTATAGAAGCTACAGGAACTCTGCTCAGAGACTCTCTATAGAAGCTACAGGAACTCTGCTCAGAGAATTTCTATAGAAGCTACAGGAACTCTGCTCAGAGACTCTCTATAGAAGCTATAGGAGCTCTGCTCAGAGACTCTCTATAGAAGCTACAGGAGCTCTGCTCAGAGACTCTCTATAGACCTACCTATTGGAAGTTAGCTGAAATCTTGACAGTAGATGATACTGGTCTCCCCTGACCCACAGCTCTGGAAGAGGGGCTACTCAACACAGCAGTGATCCTTTCCTACCTGTTTCTGCTGGCTTTGCTTCCTCACTGTTTAGTGAACACTCTTGATGACAGGGATGAGGAGGAAGAGAGTGGAGAAGGAATACAGCATCATAGCTGAGAAGCTGTGATGTGAACTGAGAGGATTAGACAGTACAAATGCAGGCCACAGTCAGTGAACAGTAACTACAGCAGGTTGACGAAGATAAACATCACTACATAAAATTATTATATTTCAATGCCTCACCTCCGTCCTTGTTCCTAAAAGCCTCTCTCTACTTCCCTACTGTAGTCACATATTTTTATGTCATTCATGTCACATGGTTTTAGCTTCAGTATATTGTTGCTCTATCTCTGGATGTATACGCATTACCATTCCATCTATACTATGAACCATATTGGGTGAGGAAACATGGGTTACTTTGTTACTTCGAATCTTACTGTCAATAAATGCAGCCTAGGTCACAGGACATTGGGATACCACGATAGAAACGAAAGGGACACTAGCTCCTTTCTGGATAGAACTCATAAGGCTGGAGACCTGTGTGGCAACTGTGGAAAGGAAGTGGTCACCAACAGCAGGAATAAGCAGAGAACCCTACAGACCATGAAATGAACCAGCTGGACAAGTAGATACTTATGCAATACTGGCATGCAGACTCTGCAGCTAACCAACTGTTCTCTGATTGGACATGAGGCATGCTCAGTGGGAGAGAACTCATGTCTGGTACTGGAAACCAAGCCAGAATCCCATGGTCAGGAAACTCAGACTTCAGAGAGAAGTCTCCACTGTCTCTCTGGAGAAGAAGAGTGGGATTGCACGCCAAAAGTCTCTCAAATTACTTTGCATACCCCCTTTAATCCAAGCTGCTCCCATTCTTGGTTGGAGAATCTGTTTTATTTTATTGATGTCCAAGAAAACAGAGACAAGATAGCTAACTGACCATCATGAGACATGCCGCCTCTACCGTATCTGTCTGGGCCCAGAAGAAATTGCAGAGGAAGTGATGACATGAATACTGCTCTCATTGATAGCCTGACAACCAGCTCCAGGGACATGGTTACAGACACAGTGATCAATCAAAATCCATGAAAGTAAAAATCCAGAGGATACAAAGGACTCAACTGTAAATCAGACACCCAACAAGGGGCCAGAAAGATTTTAAGAACCACAGAGTAGGTAGGAATACCCTGAAGCACGCTCCCATCCTGCTACCCCATAGGGATTGACTGAGATGTTCATACAGTGAATACCATAATGCCACTGAGAGGGGCCCCAGACCCCAGGGTAATGGGAGTCAGGGCGAGGGGATATAAGAGTATATCCTGCATACATATGTAATAAAATTTTTAAAAAATGTAGCCTGCAAGCCACTTGTAGCACTTTACTGTAAGGCCCAGGTCTGACACTATGCTGCATTCTGAACTGAATGAATGTCTGAGATGTGTCCAGGTAAGAACATTCTTAAAAAGACTGGGCAACAGGTACTCATGATCACTGCAGTCTAAAGTCTGGCATGCAGCAAGCGCTCATGATGGTCTTCTGGTGCTGTTGGACTGATCTTTCTGGCATGTCTCTTTGCATTTATGTGAAACAAAGTAGTGTTGTTTCATTCAAGGCGACCTCTCTTTGTCACCAGATAGTAAATACCATGAAGGCGATGTTCTTCCCAAACAGCTTTGGGAAATTCCTTGTCATAGTTTACCTAATGCTTCAGACACTTATTAGAATAAACCATAAATAATTGTTTACGTTAAGGAGTAGAAAAGGAAAGGTGATGAAGGAAGAATGGGGGAGGAAAGAAAACAGACGAGATTCTATTTGGGAGGCACTGAAGGGAGGTGCTATTAAGAAATCACCTTTGCTTTAATGAACTGGAATCTAAAGTGCTAATGAAATGTCTTCTTTTCTCCTTCACTCTGCTCTTGCTTACACAGAGAATCACCATCCACAAATATGAGAACACTAAAGACAGTCTTGGGTGGCATGAACTCAGACCACAAATGACTGACATACAACAAATCTGTCTTGGAACAATAAAAAGAAGTGTGCATCTCCTTTCGTGCTCTTCCAATTAAATTCAATGAAATCATTTCTATTTCAGCACACACATGCATGTTTGTCCATGTATGCATGTATAATTACTACCGATGGAGAAACTCAGACATGATCTCAGGCAATTAAGGTCAGGGTTAATGAGCTATAAAATGAATTTGTGCAGGTACCCATTCCTTTAAATTGTGATTGATTATAAAAGGCATTCTGTATCTGTAATTTATTTTTAAGTCCCCCATAAACCTTCTGTACTTTTGTTTTAGAATTATCAATAGCTAAAAGTCAAAGTTGTTAATTGAGACTTGAGAACAGGTTGCATATGTCTAAAACAGCAGGTAATGAGGTTTTGATTTAGGTTTCAATTTTCTAAATTTTAAGAAGATATTCAAGAATTGATTTTTCTGTTTTCTCATATATTTTTATTAATTTATTTGCAAGGACACAGAGAGAGAGAATATGGATACACCAGGTCATTTGCCAATGCAAATGAACTCTAGCAGCATATACCTCTTTGTACAACTGGCTTTACAGGGTGCTAGGTAATTGAACCCAGGCAGTCAGGCTTTGCAAGCAAGTGCCTTTAGCCATGGCATCATCTCTCCAGTCCTTCCTTTTTTCAAGGAAGAGTCTCACTGTTGCCCAGGTTGACCTGAAACACTCTTTAGACCCAGGCTGGTTTATAACTCACAGTGACCACCCTCCCTTAGCCTCTCTTGTGCTGGGTTTAAAGGCATGTACCACCATACCTGGCTCTTTTTGTTTTAGACAAGTTTTCACAAGGTAGCCTGGGTCTCCCTTGCTTCAGCTTCCCAAATGCTGGAGATACAGTATATGCTACCAACCAACTATTCAAGCAGTGGGTCCTCATTTAAAATAAAACAATTTTTGGAAGAATGGAATGATCTATCTGGATTGAAGATTTTTTAATTATTTTACATTATTATGGGGACTGTGTGGTCTACAAGGTGAAATGACTTAGAGTTGCAAAGCTAGTTAAATCATACGCCAGATTCTTATTCTTAGATTTATGATTAAGTTTAAAAATGACCACACACTTTCACACTTGTATAAGAATTTTGTGTATATAGTTGTTCATCAGTAATGGAAAAAATTATATATATATATATATATATATATATATATATATATACACATATATATATATATGTTTTTTGAGGTAGGGCTTCACTTGAGCCCAGGCTGAACTGGAATTTATTAAGTAGTCTCAGGCTGGCCTCAACCTCTCAGAGATCCTCCTACCTCCACCTCCAGAGTGCTGGAATTAAAGGGATGTGCCACCATGCCCAGCTTAGGATACATAAAACATTCCTCGCCAATACTCGGCAGGCAGAGATAGGAGGATCACCGTGAGTTCAAGGCCACCGTGAAACTACATAGTGAATTCCAGGTCAGCCTGAGCTAGAGTTAAACCCTACCTTGGAAAACCACACACACACACACACACACACACACACACACACACACACACACAACACCTCAACATAGTTGCAATTCTAACTTTAAAGATGTCGTATCTTAAATATTGAAGGTCTCTCTATTGAATGGAAGTGGATAGATAGAACACAACCTCAGACAGCTGGGACTTGCAGATCATTTCCCATCTCTTGTGTGTTTGTGACTCAGAACTTGAATCACTAGAAAGGTAAGCAGCATGTTGCTGTGCACGCTCCTTCCCACATTCTCTCACTGTGCTTTAAGGGATTCTTGTACAGCCTTAAGACACAGACCCACTTTTGCTTTCTCTGAGCATCTTTGAAATATCTGAAGATGCCTGTGATAATGTCCTGTGCCTCTCTGGCCACAAGAGCCAACGCCGTTCAGTACTCTAGACAACTTTTTGGACCGAGGGCATTTAAAGAAGGAAGGGGCACACTATCATTTGTTAGCATCCTCTGAGGATCATGCAGTCCCAAACTGACAACATCTGCTTGTACTCTGTTGCCCATGACCGCTTCTATCTCTTTGTGGGGAGACTTTGGTCTTCTGTGAGGTAGGAGAGGAAGTGGAGAGAATCGTGGCGTTCTATAATAAAACTGCCAACGACAACAGTTGACTTTTCTAGAGATTTTTCATCTGAAGTGCAACAGAACAAGAGAGGTGGAATGGCCATTCAGCTCCAATCGCATATGGTCACATTTAAAGTTTATTCATAGCCGGGCGTGGTGTCCCACGCCTTTAATCCCAGCACTTGGGAGGCAGAGGTAGGAGGATTGCCATGAGTTCGAGGCCACCCTGAGACTACATAGTGAATTCCAGGTTAGACTGGATCAGAGTGAGACCCTACCTCGAAAAACCAAAAAATAAATAAATAAATAAATAAATAATAAAGTTTATTCATAATGATGTATGCATGAAGAAGGCATATGATAGATAGTGCTCAAAGAAAAATATTAAATACTTTCATATGAAGATATGGCACTATTTCTACATGTTGAGTCAGAAATAAAGCATTGACTATCTTGGCTTTGTAAGATGAACTAGAAGATGAAGCTTTTCCATTTTCACTGTCAGGAAAAAAAAAAAAATGTTCCTTGGGTCTTGATTATACGTTCTAAGAAACATGTTTGTTGTTTGTTTTGTTTTTAAACTTTGGCAACATAGCACTGATCACACAAATAATTTAAACCTTGAGGGAACACAATACATCAGTCAGTCCCTTTCATTGATTGGTCACATGACCATTTAATCCCCGGAGACAGTCAGAAGCCACAGTAATTCTATGAAATGTTCAGGGCAGATAGATAAAAACATCCCTTCCATGTCTCCCCCTTCTCTCATGTGATTCCCACCGCAAATTACACACTTCAGACTCCAAGAATCTCTCTTCGGGGTTTTGTTGTTGCTGATGTTGTTGGTTTTTTTTTTTTTTTTTTTTTTTTTTTTTTTTTGAAGTAAGGTCTCGCTCTAGCCCAGGCTGACCTAGAATTCACTATGTAGTCTCAGAGTGGCCTCCTACCGCAGGATCCCAAGTGATGGGATTAAAGGTGTACACCATCAGAACCAGCTTAAGACTTTCTCTTTTGAAGATATTAGTATTCCTATTCTACACTGATTCAGTTAATTAAATCTCTATCAGGTCTCCACTCTGTCCAGCGTTTGCACACAATAACGAGTATGGATGCCTAGTCTTGGGTCCTCAGATGGGTTTTTGTTTGTTTGCTTTGTTTTGGTTTTTCGAGGTTGGGTCTCACTTTAGCCCAGGCTGACATGGAATTCACTCTGCATTCTCAGGGTGGCCTCGAACTCATGGTGATGCTCCTACCTCTGCCTCCCGAGTGCTGAGATTAAAGGTGTGCACCACCACGCCCGGCAGTGAGATGGGGTTTTCCTTGGAGAATTCTCTGCCTGTGTCCCTAGAGGATGCACACAATACTCCCAGGATGGGCTGCCCAATAAGGACAGTAACTATCTTAATGTCGTAAGGTCAGGATATTTCTATTAAAGGACTTTTTCCCCAAGATCTGGGCAAATGCCCTGGAGGTCAAGTTGGGAGTTATGTGCTCTCCCGGGAGTATGTGGCTAAGTCAGTCTGTCTCACCTCTAGTTGCCACACTCATCCTTAAAAGAAAGATAAAGAAAGACTTACATACACGAGAAAATCTTGGTCATTAGGACCACATTGGGTGCTTTGATCCCGTTTTTAAAAATTCTTGCATTTCAAAACTCTAGAATAATTTATGCATTGCTCTTTGGAGAGTCCTGGGTGGTACATCATACTCAGGACAACAAAAATATTTTTAGGTCTTATGTACAACATTGAAAAAAAACCAACAGGTGGGCGTGGTGGCACACACTTTAATCTCAGCACTCGGGAGGCAGAGGTAGGAGGATCACAGTGAGTTCGAGGCCACCTTGAAACTACATAGTGAATTCCAGGTCAGCCTGAGCTAGAATGAGACCCTACCTCAAAAAAACAAAACAAAACAAAACAAAACAAAAAAGCCACCCAAGTTATTATGGCCATTATTGTTTCATAGATTCTCATATTTTAAGCATTTATTTTTAAATATGTGTGAATAATAAAGAAGTATACTGGATTTGCTTCAAAATGATCCAGTTAGAGGGTGGATATGACAAAATCTCAAGATTTAGATAAAACTATCATTTGTCAAACAATTGTTAGCATTGATGATATTCATTTGAATTCTCTTAATTAATCTGTCCTTTTTACTCCAGTGTGATTGATATGTTCTGTGACTGAAGTTAAGGAATAATGATAGCATCTCACACAGAGCCACCAATTCTCAAAAACCATAGGCACACATGGAAGAGCTGGAAAGGTTTATTCTTATGGCCATACGCCATTTATAACTAAAACCAACAAGCCTGTTTTTAAAGCTGCTATGACCACCTACAACACTCATCCATGCAATCTTCCTAGGCACACTGTATCTTCAGTCAGTGGGTGATCTCGTTTCCACAAGGAGACAATGTTGAAATCATAAAACTACAATGACTGTATGATATTCTTTGTGTGGTAAAATTTTTAAATTAATATTGAATATAGAATTAAGAATCATATTTAATATTTTAATACTACATTCTTCAAGCCATATTTGGTGAATGGCAAATAATTCCAGTTGGAATGCTAGCAAGTGCAACAAGTTTCTGTGAAAGCTTTTGACTTTCAGAGGCTTCCTTCTGACAGATTTCTTAAGTTATGGAATGCAGCCATCAGCAGTCTGTGAACAAAATGAAAGGCTGCAAGTCTATTTTTATGCAGCTGGGATCAAGCTACTAAATGGATCAAAAGAAATAATTTCTTTGAAGAGGTGGTTGTTGACACCAGTGCCCTAAAAATAAGTGCAATTTAATGGATACAAAAACTTGTTTACATCCCATTGGAAGCAACTATAGCTATACGTTCCATATATACACTCACAATCAAGATATATTGGATGCCATCCTGAACAGATTTTACTATCCCTCAGCTTAATAGTACTGTTATTAATAGGATAATTGCATGCTATTGCCTCTGTAATTGGCATAGCTCAAGACTTATTCCTACTGAGCTTAGCTTACCGGGGTAATGGTGAAAACAATGACAATAATTTACCCAATAAAACTCTTACATTGTGCTAAATGACATCCAGAATTCTAATATTATTTCATTAGATTTTATAATTAAAATTTATCTTAGCCACCACATACTACTACCATAATTTTATAGAGGAACCAACTGATTCTTCATTATTTCAAATGTCATTTTCCAAAAGTTGCAGAGAGAGTATACCTCTGAGGTGGAACTGGAAAGGCAGTCTTTGAATTCCAAATTTCTTAATTTCTAAATTATACATGCTATTTCTTTGAGATAGATAATATAATGGTTGATTTTCAGATATAGGGAAAATGTTAAGAAAATGAAGCATCTTTTTAACCTCCTCCCATGTGAAAGCAAGCTTGCTTACTGCAAGAAAAAAAGTATGCCAGAGACTATAGGGCTCAAGGGGATGAAGCTGCCAAGACTGCTGAACAGGAACAGAATATGATGTGAGCAGTTTTTAAATTTTTTTATAATTTTTTTTTTGAAGGGAGATAGAGACAGACAGAGAGAGAGGGAGAGGAAGACAGATAGAGATGGGTGCACCAGCAGTCTCTCAGCTGCTGTGAACAAAATCCAGATCAGAGCCTGGTTGAATGTAGTCTAAGCAGCTCACCCTACTTTAAAATTAAACATTTTTTTTTTTTTTATTTTTTGGGGTGAGACACAGAGAAAGACAGAGAGAGGGAGAGGAAGACAGATAGAGATGGGCGCTCCAGCAGCCTCTCAGCCACTGTGAACGAAATCCAGATGCGTGCGCCCCCTTGTGGTCAAGTGCAGCATTGCGGCCTTTGTGTCACTTTGCATCTGGCTAGACGTGGGACCTGGAGATTGGAACTGCTGGAGATTGGAACCAGAGTTCTTAGGCTTAGGAGGCAGGTGCCTTACCCGCTAAGCCATCTCTCCAGCCCTCGTTTTTTTTTTATTATTATTTTTAATAGTGAAAAGTCATAGAATAAAAGTTCAGAAAGAGTGCTGTGATGTACAAGAATGATTGATCTAAGAGTGAAAGTAAAAATATTTAAAATATATGTTTTTAAGGGAAACCTCTTCAGGCTCTGAGGGAAAAAAAAAACAAAATGCAATCTCTTAGTACATAATAGACACTTAGCAGGGAGACATGCACAAATAGTGATGGTTTTCTTGGTGATTGTTTCATTAAGGAGAACTTTGTTCTTTTAAATGAGGTAGGTCACGGGCTGGAGAGATGGCTTAGTGGTTAAACGCTTGCCTATGAATCCTAAGGACTCCGGTTCGAGGCTTGATTCTCCAGGACCCACGTAAGCCAGATGCACAAGGGGGTGCATGCATCTGGAGTTCGTTTGCAGTGGCTGGAGGCCCTGGTGCACCCATTCTCTCCCTCTCCTCCCTCTCCCTCTCTCTCTCTCTCTACCTGCTTATTTCTGTATCTCTCTCTCTCAAATAAATAAATAAATAAGCAATAAAATATTTAAATGAGGTAGGTCAAAAGTACAGTTTAGGATCATGAGTTTTTAGAGCTATATGAATCCTCAAAGATAAATGAATAACTATTCCAATGTCCTTCACTTATTGTGAATGTGGATGAATCCCAACAAGTTGAACCAAGTTTATATGTCTGAATAAGCACTATAGCTTTTGTGACCTTCAATGACTATGTCCTAAAACATGATAAAGTGGAACATGTCCATCTCCAGAGTGCTGTCATGCTAGGTGCTAGTTTTCTAATGTATCAGAAAAGAGAATGAGAGGGCAGACACCCAACTGAGGTCTCATGCTTTTACCATTCAGGTTTATAATCTGCTACTTTTTCTATTTCTTAAATAATTCACCCTGTACATACTCGTGCATGTGGAAGTGAAGATCTGGTGGGAAGAAAGACAGAGAGAGAAAGCAGGGGAGAGAAGAAGTGATATTTGTGAAGGTCAAGCTCATGAAGAAAGAATAAGGTGGTTAAATAGGATCTGATATTTGTGATCATTCCAAATTAAGGGGACGGGAAGGAGACAGATTGAAGCTCCATAAAGTGTCCATCCATAGGAAATAGGGAAACCCCAGTAGTAAGTAGAATTTTTAAATTTTCTTTTTATTTATTTGAGAGAGGGAGAGAAAATGGGCTCACCAGGATCTTCAGCCACTGCAAATGAACTCCAGAAGCCTGAACCATCTTGTGCATCCTTTGGTTTACATGGGTCCTGGGGAATCAAACCTGGGTCCTTTGCCTTTGCTGGCAAGTGCCTTAACCACTAAGCCATCCCTCTAGCCCTAAGTAGGATTTTTATTTAAGTGTTTATGCTCTATAATAGTATCATTCATCTCTATGACTGGAAGCATCTGCCCAGATTCTAAGTCGGTTAAATCCTGGCTAGACAACCAAGATCCAAAGGACAAGAGGATGGTGCATTACCAGTTACTGAGTACATGGTAAGTGACATCAGCCATGGAAATAAGTATTTGCTGATAAGTTTGCTACCTAAATGAATGGACATAAATTTTAACCCTTCCTTTCTTCCTTCCTTTGTTTCTTCCTTCCTTCCTTCCCTCCCTCCTTTCTGTCTTTTTACCTTCCTTCCTGTCTTCTTTCTGTCTTTCTTTTCTTTTTCTTTTTTTTCTTTCTTTCTTTCTTTCTTTCTTTCTTTCTTTCTTTCTTTCTTTCTTTCTTTCTTTCTTTCTTTCTTTCTTCTTTCCTGGTAGTTTGCACAGATCCATGCTTGTGTAGTGACTCAACGAGCATTTGCTATATGTAGATACTAATATTCATTGAAGATAATGACATCAGACAAGATAACAAGAAACATAGATGGCCCATTCCTAGTCTCATACATAAAGTAATTTATTATGAAATTTATTATGATTATAATCTTGAAATTCATGAGTGGATTTTCAAGTTATAGTTGTTCATATAACTATGAGAGGAAAGTCTTTCCAGACCTATAAGCAACCAAATTTCACATACTCACTGCTCCTGAGATTTTCCTTCAACTAGGTAATTTTAGTTGTTGAATCATTTGTTTAAAGTAAATATTCACAGAGAGATCAATAACTGTGTCTTGCTCATTGGTGCAGTCCCAGCACTTAACAGAGTATCTGACATGTAGCAGGCATTCAATAAATGTTTGCTAAAGGATGGAATGTCTGTGTCACGAAGAAGAGAAAAAAAATGAGTAAAACGGAAAAAGCCCACAAAACTATGGGGGGAAAGGGCTGGAGAGATTGCTCAGTGGTTAAGGCATTTTCCTGCAAAGCCTAATGACCTGGGTTTGATCCTCCAGTACCAAAGTAAAGCCAGATGTACAAAGTGGCGCATGTATGGAGTTCATCTGCAGCAGCTGGAGGCCCTGGTACACCCTATCTCTCTGTCTTTCTTTCTTGCAAATAAACAAAACAAAACAAACAAACAAAATACGGAAAAGAGAGAAGAGAAAGGCATCACTTAGAGAATGTTCATAAAAGATAGAGCACACAGTGTCAGAGGGCATCAGACTGAATCTTTGTCTCATGCGTCAGGTGATCAGGTCAAATCCTGTGAGCACTGTCCACATGCCGTGCTCTCCTGATCACAGGCTGCACTAGGAATGCTTGCGGAGAAGGTCTAGGAAAAGGGGTGGAAAATGAGCGTTAGAGAGACTAGCAGGTAAATACAACAGTGAGCCAGACAAACTCCAACACGCACAAGTCCACAGTCAACGATTTTCTACTTCCACGAGAATCAGTCTAGCTTGCAGGTAGGGTATTGACTGCTAGGCTGAGCACCATGGCTATAAAACAGACCACTGAGCTAGGCAATAAAAGAGAGAGAGAGAGGATAAGAGGTCTAATGTCTTGTTTATGTCCCCTTTATGGCATCTTTGAGATGCTTGCAATCCCACAGCTGGCTTTAGCTCATGTGCTTTTCTGATTAAGGCAATACATACCAAAGCAATGTAATATTAATGGGCAATGGAGAAAAAAGAAGAGTGTGCAGAAATCTAGGGGAAACAGCAAAATTTACTTAATTCTTTTATTTAAATTACAGGTTTTACTATTAGCACCTTAAACATTTATAACTCATTGTAACACCCCGTTCTACTGTACTGTGTTTAGTGACACTAATCCTTGTTTACAGCCAAGTCCTTTGGAAATGAGATTATGTTCCCGGTGAATAGAAGTGACAAGTTTTATTATAATAATCTTGATTACAGATTTATATAATCCTTAAGTGAAAAATTAAAATGACTAGGATAGTATCTTGTATGAAAAACTTACTTAAAATGAATTGTAAAGCTTGGTTGATTAAATGACTCTAAAATGCTTTCAATTTTTTTAAGTTTTTTTTTTTTTTTTTGAGAGAGAGACAGAGAGAGAGGAAGAGGGAGACAGATAGAGAATGGGCACATCAGCAGTCTCTCAGCTGCTGCGAACGATTCCAGATGTGTGCGCCCCCTTCTGGTCAAGTGCGGCATTGCGCCCTTGCATCACTTAGCACCTGGCTAAACGTGGGACTTGGAGATTGGAACTGGAAATTCAATAATGGCAGAAGGAATTGGCCTTCTTTCACATGACCACACAAAAAAAGAGAGAGAAGCCACAAGCCCCTATCAGCAGGCAAGCATACTTAGGAACTCCAAGAAGAGCTCAAGCATTCTGCATAACTTTCGACTGGAATTCCAGATCTACCCCTACACCTTTGGGCTGGAGCCTAGGACCCACCCACAGTGACACCTCTTCCAGCCAGTTGGCTGCAGATCTAAATTAAAAACTGTAATAAAATCCTGAATATATTGGGGGGCCATCTATTCAAACTACCACACTATCAGATTTCATCCTGTCCCTGTAAAGAAAGGAGCTGACTGGAATGGACATGTCTTGAAGAAAGAAAATCACTCTAAGAAAGCAAGAATGAAAGGGAATTTAAGAAAAAGGCCTGGCCTTTGGAAACAGAAAGAAATAAAGAAAGAAAGCTCCTATGTGTCACCATTTATTTAATCATGTAAGGATGTTTAGCAAGTGTCTGCAAGCATGCCAGGTCTGAAATAGCCTATGGCCACGAACTCTCACCTCCTGCTCTGGCGTCTTTTCTCCCTGGGTGGCGACTGATCATGAAAGTCAACGGAGAAGGTGTGGTCCACCCATCGGGGCTCCCCATGGGCATGCCAGCTCTGATGCAAGTGAGCATGGGGAGTGACCGGGTATGAGAGGGCAGTTATACCCTGGAAGTCAGATGTTTTTTTTTTAGATCCGTATTCTACTAGGAAGCCATGGCTATTACTCTTAATGCCGCAAAGACAAGGCTAAGCCAGCACGAGCCCTCCTCCCCTGGGAAATGTTCTCACACTCCCTCCTGCTCACCACACCTCTTTCTCTCCAGGATTTTTCCAGCAGTTATTCTCTTAGAATCTATCCTATCCATTTGCATTTCCTTGGTGTTTGTTAAGATTGCACCCTAGTGTGAGATTATTTATTGATCATGAGAGGTAGGTGTGGGTAGGTATTGCTCATTTCCATTTTAATCTTACTCTCTCTGGGACATTCAGGTTGATAAATGCTGGCTATGAATTGGCATTTGCCTAAAACTTAGAATCCCAAGTTTTTGTCATGTGCTGTGAGGACTTCATTGGAGTATATACAGGACACAATGCCATCTGGCCAGTGACATCAGGCTTGAAAATCTAGAAGCTACCTGGAAACCAGCTATCACCTGCTTGTTCCCCCACCTCCAGCAACTAGCACCAGGTGAGTAGTTACAGAGAGAAAATCAAACATGAACTGCTACTTAGAGAAAGTCTTGAAATAATGTCATATTTCTTAAATACAACAAAGGAGACGTCAAGTGTCCCTTTTCCACTGTGCACGGGCCAAACATCTCACAATCTTTCTTTCCTCTCTCAAAGGAAGTCAAACTGATAAAAGAATGAGAAGAAAATAGACTTGGGCCTTTCCTGATGATAATCTTTCCCAGACGTTGGACAAATATTTCATAGAGCCTCTTGTTTAACTGGAAAATTAAGTCTGGGGTACAGAAAACGCTTGTGGACTCGATCACTCCTGGCCATTCTGTTGATCCTGCCCACTGACCAGATCTCTTCCTGAAACCCTTCCTCACCCCGGGCACGTACAGAAACGCTGGTTGAGAAATGGCAGTGAGCGTCATGCATCCCCGGGAGTTCCTCTGGAAAAGCCAACTCAACTTGAGCCCCTTCTGCGTGCTGTTCTTGCCTAGACGGCTGACCTTTGCCACGTTTTGAACAGGAGGAGAAAGCCGGGCGTGGTGGCGCACGGGCTTTTAATCCCGGATCTCGGGAGGCAGAGGTTGGAGGATCACTGTGAGTTCGAGGCCACCCTGAGACTACATAGTGAATTCCAGGTCAGCCTGAGCTAGAGCGAGACCCTATCTCCAAAAACCAAAAAGAGAGAGAGAGAGAGAGAGAGAGAGAGAGAGAGAGAGAGATTGAATAGGGAGGAGAGAGAACTTAATTCCACCCACTTCAATGACGTTCGATGTACTGGGTTAGTATTAAATGACCTCGTGGCTGTTTTGCCTTTTGCCTCAGAACATGGATTTCCCTAAGTAAGGTAAACGTGCACAAGAAATTTCTATCTATTGGCACATAATAAGAATTTGCTGGCAAAAAAAAAAAAAAAAAAAAAGAAAAGAAAAGAAAAAGAAACTACTATATTCTCTGCATCATGTATTGACAGAGCCTAGTTTTCCACAGCTGGTCTGTGTGTCATTCATCTGTCACAGATGGAAACACACTCTAGATGCATGAGCTACTTGTGTGTCTGGCATTATGGTGGTATTGGGGAATAGAACTCAAACCAGTAGATTTTGCAAGCAAGCACCTTTAATAGTGGAGCCATCTTTCCAGTCCAATTTTCCCATTTTAAAATTTGAGGGCTGGAGAGATGGCTTAGTGGTTAAACTGGGAAGCCAAAGGACACAGGTCGATTCTCCAGGACCCACATAAGCCAGATGCACAAGGTGGCACATGAGTCTGGAGTTCATTTACAATGGCTAGAGGCCCCGGTGCATCTATTCTCTATCTCTCTGCCTTTTTCTCTGTCTCTCTCATTCTCTTTCTCACAATTAAATAAACAAATAATGTTTTTTAAAACTGATATTGCTTTTTATGCTTGTGAGGGTTTGATTCAGGTGTCCCCCATAAACTTAGGTGTTCTGAATGCTAGGTTCCCAGCTGATGGAGATTTGGGGATTAATGCCTCCTGGAGGCAGTGTATTGTTGGAGGCGGGCATATGGGTGTTATAGCCAGCTCCCCCTTGCTAGTGTTTGGCACACTCCCCTGTTGCTATTGTCCACCTGATGTTGGCCAGGGGGTGATGTCAACCCTCTGCTCATGCCATTGTTTTCCCTGCCATCATGGAACTTCACCTCAACTATAAGCCAAAATAAACCTCCTTTTCTCCCCAAGCTGCTCTTGGTCTGGTGATTTTTGCCAGCAATGCAAACCTGACTGAAACAATGCTAAACTTCAAGAAATGAATCTTATGGCAGCCTGGGTTTCAACGCATGAGTAAAGCCACATTTGTTTTGCTTTAGGAAATTGTTCTTGATCATACAGTTAACAATTTACTTCCTGCCTACAGAATTAAATCTCACATCAGAAGCTAACAAAACAAATAGTATATAGGGAGAGTTAGCTTCAAGTTAACACCCAAACTGTAGCAACTTTTAAAAAAGCAATTAGAAATATGATTATTGAAACTTGATGTTTCTTCTAAACACATAGAGCTTAAGGAAATCTTTCTTTTTGAAGGTAAAATAGCTCAAAACACATAGTTAACATAGTTAAGTCGCTCAAGTGATGCCCATAATTCAGAACTACCAGAAAGCATTCGAAAGTGGCAATTCGCAGACATCACAGTGACTTGCGTACTCAGCCAATGGAGTTCAGGCATCTGTGCCATGTGGGGGTGCTGATGGCCTGTGATTTTAACCTTAGACCAGCACCGTCAGTGGGTAAGCCAGGAGTGGCAGTGTGCCGCTTTCTGATTTGTTTTTCTGACCTGGAAATTGCCACCAGTCTGAATTCTTCCATAGCTGATTCCCTTCCTTGGAAAGTTTCTAAGCTCTTTTCTTTTCATGTATAAAAGTAGCCTCGCCGGGCGTGGTGGCGCACGCCTTTAATCCCAGCACTCGGGAGGCAGAGGTAGGAGGATCACTGAGAGTTCAAGGCCACCCTGAGACTACATAGTTAATTCCAGGTCAGCCTGGGCCAGAGTGAGACCCTACCTTGCAAAACCAAAAAACCACCCACTACCCATGCTTAGAGTACCAGCCAACACTAGTCATATATTTCCCAAAATGCTTCATAATTTTATCAATGGCTTTCATAAAAATAATGTAGACATGCTTCTTACTTTTATAAAAATAGTCTCAAAATAGAAAGTCAATCTTAAGGAAATTCACCTCCAAAAATTTCCTGGTAAGAAAATATTACTAAAAATTTGCAAACAATAAGCATATTTTGTCAAAAACTAATCTCAAAACTGATACTCTAAAATATGTATTAAGGAAGGGTGGTAAATATATATCAAAATAGCATAATTATGGTATTTCATTATAAAATTAATCATGGAGTGGATATACACATATCTACGGAGAAGTTCCCACTTATCCACTGGGGGTAAAACGCAGAACCTGACATGACAGTGATACCAATAGTCGTAATTCAATGCCGTTTCCACCCTAACTAAACATTGGTCATGTGTTTTATAAATGGTTCTTGCAGATTAAGATCCCACATCAAAATCAGTACACATATCCTTGTTCTTCCTCAGAATTTCATGAATGGAAGTTTCATTCTTACTGTGGACTGTGCATCTTCAGCATGCTTTTTCCTTATTGCTGTGGAGGACTTCCACCTGTGCTCAAAAGAAAGGCATTTGTGCTTTCTCTGCAGCATATTACCCGTCTCTCCACTCTTGTCCTTTGGGGACATTACTGACATCTCAACAGTCACTCTGACAAACGAGATGGCTAACAAGTGACTAAGAGTCCTATATGACATTCACCATGGCTATGACAGACAAAGCAATGACTGACATTACAGATAGGGGGAATGAAAAGGGCACGAGTTTCCATCTAGCTATTCAAAGTGAGACCCATTGAAAGTTTACAAATTCTTTATTCCTGAAATTTCCATATAATCTATTTGGACCATGGTGGACTGTGGATAATTGAAACCATAGTTAGAATATGTAGATGAAGTGGAGAGGATTATATATGCATCAACATACAAACATCTGAAGATAGAGCTCTACAGAAAATCTTTATCTACTTAATAATTCATATTTAATCATGATAGTACTTTCATAACAAAATTTAAAAAAATATTTTAAAAATCCTTCATGATTGAAATGCATTTTTTCAAAATATTAAAGATTCTGATTATCTAAAACTGATTAATAATTGTTAGCACAATAACGTTTTAAAGAGATACAGAAAAAAAATCCTTCACATAATTTTAGATGATGAAATCTATAAATACAAAAATTCTGAGGGTTTGACTTAATAATATTTCAGTTGAAAATACCTTAGATATTTTAATTAATTTCCCATTTCCCAGTGATCTTGTGGGATCAGCATACTTGGAAGAATGCGGAGTTGGCAGGAAGAATTTTGGAGTCTAGTGGTAGCCATGGGCAAGGTGTTCGGCCTCCAGGTGAACTCCATCTTTTTCGTCTATTGAGTGCTTTGCTACAAGGGACCAACCACAAAACCAGATACTTCACACCCTCTATTATATCTCTGTCCCTCATAATACCACATTATAGCTATCATTTATCATTTTCTTTAGTGTATAGTTGACAGACATAGTGTTTTATAGCACTTTCCAGAGAAGATAATTACATCCATTTCAAGTTGCCACTACAACAAAATAAGGTTTGATTCATTCCACGGTCCCTCAGTTTTCCCATATCCATGATAACCCATGATAATCTACAGTTGCCCAATGTTATCACTAAAACTATAGATTTTACAAGAGGAGCAAAAAGAAGACAGTGTACAAATGGAAAAACAATTCTTTTTTAAATTATTTTATTTATTTTTCGGAGAGAGACACAGAGAGAGATAGAGCTGGAGAGGGAGACAGACAGAGAGGGAGAGGGAGACAGATAGAGATGGGCGCGTCAGCAGCCTCTCAGCTGCTGTGAATGAAATCCAGATGAGTGCGCCCCCTTGTGGGCAAGTGCGGCATTGCGCCCTTGTGTCACTTTGCATCTGGCTAAACGTGGGACCTGGAGATTGGAACCGGATTCTTAGGCTTAGCAAGCAGGCACCTTAACCGCTAAGCCATCTCTCCAGCCTAGAAAAACAATTCTTTTATTCAGAGCTAAAGCAATTTGTTTTGCATTTGCCACATACTTTAAAGTATAATCCATTTGTAGCTCTGCAATGGATTTCAGAGGGAAGAGGTAACTTAGTAAGAGATAATAAAACAATCTTGTCTAAGAAAGAAAAACCTATATCTATTTAATTAATACCAGTTGAATCCTCCTTCCCCAACTTCCCCACAGCCATACCTGTGGCACTCACTGTTCACTGGGCATTTGAACATCAAGTACTTAGAACAAAGGTAATTAGACCTAATAGTAATCAAATTCATTATGCCTCTTTAACAAAAGAACATACTGTTCTTTAAAAATATATATTTTCAAAATTTTGCCTATTCTATTTACTCCAACCTAAATGAAAACTTCTACTAAGGTGGGAGAGATGAATACCAAGTTCAACTCAATTATGCCAGTTGTGCTAAAGGCTAAAATGACAGGAACAGCACCAAGAAATAATTGACAGATGAAGTGCATGGTCCTGTGAAGCGTCTCTTCAGGGAATCTGTGATTGCTCTTAATGGCATTGAAAAATTGCCAAGTTATTTTTTAAGATATTTTAAAATAATTGTTTACTTTTAAAACAATCAGTACCATCACAAACTCCCAGGAGCTTCTGAATTGAGAAATGAATACCTTCTGTAACATTTTATAAAACATTCACCATGGACAATATCAAGTTCTCTGGTGTCCAGATAATAGGATACAAGAAGTCCTCAAAATTAGTTTCTAAAGATCATCCTATAATTAAAGACAATTAACTTTCTCAATTAATCCTATGGAGATAAACACAAACTGGCCTTCATTTTGTCTTCTACTTTCAATCTTTTATGGCTTCAGATTTCCATGAATACAAGAAAGTCATTTGAGAAAATATTTTATACTATTTATACTATATGGAAAGACTTGTTCTTTTTGAGATATGATGTGAGTTGAATGAGTTCCCAAAAGTTCATGTGTTGGAAAGCTAATTATCAATGGACATTATTGAGAGGCGTAACCATTCAGAGCAGATTGGTTTGTGAAAGTATGACACTGCTGTCTCGGTAGTGAGTGTGTTAGCATGCAAGGAAGTCCCCAATGAACACACAGATTTGTTGGATCTTCCAGGTATGACCCACAAGTAGTCTAATATCCTACAGAGGCCCTACAGTCATGTTGGTAATGGATGTACAAGCATCCAGAAATGTGAGACCTTTTATTTTATTAATCATCAAGTATAAGTTATTACTATAGCAAGAAAAACACACTAAGATATGATTTTTCAATCAGATCACTCATAATAAAGTAAACAAAATAACAGATAATAAAAACATACCAAAGTTGTCATTTCAGTGTACAAGGCTGAAGCCTCCATATGCACACTTGTGTGGTAAGTATAATGTACTCATGTTGCTAATTACATATACTCACTATAAACCACCCTGTCTTTCATTTTTTTTTAATTTTATTTATTTATTTGAGAGAGCAAAATAGGGAAAGAGGCAGACAGACAGAGAGAGAGAGAATGGGCATACCAGGGCCTGCAGCCATTGCAAATGGACTCCAGATGCATGCGCCACCTTGTATATCTGGCTTACATGGATCCTGGGGAATCAAACAAAGTTCCTTTGGCTTTGCAGGCAAACACCTTAACTGCTAAGCCATCTCCCAGCCCTTGTTTTTTTTTTTTTTTTTTGGTTTTTGGAGCTAGGGTTTCACACACACTAGCCCAGGCTGACCTGTAATCTCAGGGTGGCCTTGAACTCAAGATGATCCTTCTATCTGCCTTCCAAGTGCTGGGATTAAAGGTGTGTGCCACCATATCCAGCAAATATCTTTGATATTTTTGAGAATAGTCTAGAAGTTCCTCATTCTGTGGACAACCTGTCTCAGCTATGTCAATTCTCATAATCTGTTGTATGTTCACTGGTTATTGTACAGCTTCCCATAATACATAGTAATGTTATACTTTATCTTTATCACACTATATATAAACAAAGTTTGTCATTGTTGTATCCTGATATTGAAAACATCTTGCAGAAATGCTTCTGATCAGGGAGTTGGCAGTAACTCTGAAATCTGGCTTTCCGAATTCTCTAAGAAGATTGTTTCTTTGGAATTATAATTTTATGCTCCTTGATTCCATTCTATTAAAATGAAATCTATGGAATTTGTTGAAACTGATCCTGGTTGTCTAGCAATGGAAGGGCATTGTCTTATAATTTTTCAAAGATACCTTTCAATCATTGTCTCATTTTTCATTTATTTGACAACTTTTTATGAATCTTAATACAAATCCTCTGATAAGACTTTATGATCACAACAGCAAAACAACAACCAAAAAAATAAAAACCTGGTTGCTGCTTTTGAAAGATTTGTAATCTGGTTATTTGTGTGATTACCACAGTAAATAAAAGAAAACACATTTTTGTCTCTTTTTGCATTCAATTTTATAAAGAAGGTATGCTCCATGTCAGTTATTTAGGGTTGTGATGCAAAACATAGACTACACAAGTCCTGATTGAACCAACCTGATACTCTATGATAGATAAGTTTGGAGAATATATGTATATATATATATATATATTCACTGCCACTCTAAAACACGGGACTAAATGTGAATGCTATTCAGTTTGATGACAATCTGTACATGGTTATAGTTACAACTAGCAAAATAGGAAATAAGTTCTGAGATAAGGCACACAAATTATATACAACCATAATCAATAAAGGGAAGTTTCAAGACATCAATCATATAGGAAGATGCCAGGATAAATTAAGTAAATCTTTTGCTTACACCTAAAGGGATGACTGTGCAGTATTGTCTTCTTCTCTTCCCTTTCTTCCACCAGTTATTTCCAAGGTTATTTCTCAGGTGTAGCCATGACCTTCAGAGATTAATAGGAACTTAGTGGTTCTCTTTGAATATTGTTGAAAAATTTTGAAGGCAGAACTTCATATTCAAATGAAACTTTCAACATTATTTTGAGTATTATATACATAACACTGTGTGATAATGTGATATCCAATTTCTTTTCTTGAAAGCATTAAATTGATGAATAAAATATCAGATTATGGTAAACTAATCATAGGAAATATTTATATGAAGTTAGTCAATCAAATTTATTCTTCAAATGTATATTTTTTTCTTTAATGGTTCAGGACTACATAGACTATCAAATTTCATGACAAATGCATTTGCTTTCATATAAAATGTTCATGATAAAATAAATGTATTTTTCCTATATAATCTACAGGAAATTCTTGTAAGTTATGCATAAGTTCAGCTGTTTATACAGGATTTCACTTAGCAAATAATGTAGCACATGGGAACTATGAGAAAACCTTATAAGAATGCATGAATTCTCCTTGTCTTTCTTCCTCTTTTGTTCAATGTCATTAGTTTTAAAAGGCAGCTTCTTCTGTACATTTTCTTTTCTAGAATCTGGTTAATCAGTCATAATTTAAGGGAAGTCTTCTATGTTATTAGAAACACGTCCTTCTTACATATGAGAGTAAATGGTCAACACGGGCTCATAATATACCTGTGACACTGATTGATTTAAGAAAGAGTCTAGGGCTGCAGAAATGGCTTAGTGGTTAAGGTGCATGCCTGTGAAGCCTAAGGACCTTGGTTCAATTCTCCAGGTCCCATGTAAGCCAGGTGCACATGGTGGTGTGTGTATCTGAAGTTCGTTTGCAGTGGCTAAAGGCCCTGGCACCATTCTCACTCTTTCTCTCTCTCTCTCTCTGTGTCTCTGTCTCTCTCTCTGTGTCTCTAATAAATAAATAAATAAATAAATAAATAAATAAATAAATAAATAAATAAAGAGTCTGTTCTTTTGATCTTATTCTTACAAAAGCAGGTAAGAAGAATTCTTAGTAAGTCATATTGATAGCTAATATAATGTCAGGGAACAGGAATTTTAAGGATAAGCAGAAACACAACCTCCATGCTGTTTAACTTATTCTGATTTCCACCGGTTTTACAACTCTGGTGAGTTTAACCCTCCTGTTTCTGCCCACACTGCCAAGAAAGCAAAAAGCCCTGGAAGTGGAGCAAGACAGATAAAAACTAAGGAAGTTGGTTGAGATATATTAGCAAATTTCCCAGGAAAAGAGCAGGAAGAGTTAAGAGCAAGATCAAGGAAAATGATGAGCCTCAGATAAAGTTCTGCAATGAAGAGAGGATCCTGGGGATGAGTGAACATTAAGGTGCGTAGGAAGGAGAGGTGAACAAAATCAGCCTATAAGGACAGAATTTTAATTATAATTTTGGTTATAGATATTCCTAATTATATTCATTTAAGGACAACTCACTTTATTCAGAAAAGGAATACTTGTAATTGAGATGTTATTTTATTTAAAGTACAACAACTGAACACTGTTTAAATGTGTTCACTAAGATCCTATCATTTGTTTTTAAAAATCTAATATATGGCATTAAAGCTTTAGGAACATGGGGACATGATTATATATTAGAATGGACCTTTCTGGCAAGGGCTCCAATTTTATTTTATTTACTATGCTACAATGTAGTAATAAGGCAGGCTAGCTCTAGCAAATGGATCAATGAGTCTTAATCCTTGATCTGGGAGTCTCTGCTGGTTACTAAACTCCTAATTTACAGAGAAGAATGAGAATTAACATGGTCAGGCAGCCACAGATGGATTAGAGAGGAATGCAAAACAATCAAGTGTTTCCCTCCATTGTGCCTTTCTGTTCTGTTTATAAGCAGATTCTAAACAATTCAGAAAGAGATATACAGAGAAAATCACCTCATTTAATAACCTTTTCCTGATAACAAAGTAGTATTATGAGCAACTGACTTTTCTTCATTTGTAACCATCTGTGTTGATTATTTTTTGTTACTGTTTAATGAGGAAAATTCTAAAAGTTACTTATCAATTTATCAAAGTTGTTATCTGTGATCATCACTGAGGTATCAGTTTCCTGAGTTAGCATCTGATCACCACTGATGGACCCAAACCTGTACTTCTAAAATGACTTAATCATTAGATTTACATACTAATTGGTAATGAAATACCAGCAAACAAATATGAGTATTTACCAAAATACTCTAAACAAGAAATTAAACTGAAAGTGCTTTTTTTAATGCAACCTTTTCATATGATTGTTTTGTTTTATAATCCTTCCTGCCACCCTCATTATTATTTCCAAAACAAAGGGTTGACTAACTTAAGACTAGTTACAGAATACTATCGTAGAATGAGTGTCATTGCTGTCTTTTTTGTTTTTTGTTTTTGTTTGTTTTTTGTTTCTCAAGAAAATTGCTAGGTGATGGAAGAGAAATGGAAATCTCCATGCATTTAATTCAGGAGAAGATGAAATAGAACAGTTATATAAAGATAATACATTCTAAATCTGTATCAGTACAATTTGGGGGCTATGCTCTCGTTCTAGAATATTTTGAACACTAGAGGAGAATAATTGAGATGAAGTAATGGAGGACATAGAAAGAGATAAACGTCGGAGTCATATTCTTTATATCACTCATGATTGGTGCCTGTTACATACATATTCCAGATATGCATAAGCAGGTGAAAACAAAGATCCAAGAAATAGAAAAGAGATTTCAGGCAGGCAGCAAACTAGGGGGTTTGTCCAAAGAAGTATATTAAAAGCCCAAGTGAATTGTGATAGAAATCAATACATTTTACTTAAAATCTCCCTTTCTTTAAAAGTTTGACCATGGGGCAGTCATGGCAGCTTTCCTGGGAAAGAAGAAAATGGAAGAACTTTGATAAATATATCACAGGCAACAGAGAAATTCAAAACACTAGTTTCTAAGCAATAGGTGCTGGAATCAGGCAAAGACAGTGACCTCTGCCTGGCTGCCATCACTGGTCAGCACCTGGACTGAGGCTCATCTGAGCCCAAGAGCATCTCCATACTGGACAATCGCTCCTTCAAAAAATTCCTTCATTCCCTTAGTCTCCAGCACTGGGCCCCTCTGTTTTTCTTCTGTTTGCATGACTGGTTTTCAGAGCTGAGAGATCTCACTGGATTTATTTCTTATCTGCTTCGTGGAATGTGAGTTTGGGGGCACTTCAAGTAAAAGTTCACTAACATATTTCAGGAATACTAGAGAATGCCATGGTGATTTTAAAACAAGGATTTCTTAATTTAAGGAGGCTTTAGATTTGCTAAAAATGTAAAATATATACTAGTCATGTTTTGCTTTTAACATAAAGCAACTTCATTTTCTCTAGTATCTTTCTCTTTCTTTCTTTCTTTCTTTCTTCTTTCTTTTTCTTTCTTTCTTATTTTCTTTTTTTCTTATTTACTTCCTTCCTTCCTTTCTTCTTTCTTTCCTTCCTCCCTTCCTTTCTTCTTTCTTTCCTTCCTTCCTTCCTTTCTTCCTTCCTTCCTTCCTTTCTTCCTTCCTTCCTTCCTTCCTTCCTTCTTCTTTCTTTCCTTCCTCCCTCCCTCCCTCCCTCCCTCCCTCCCTTCTTTCTCTCTTTCTTTCTCTCTTTCTTTCTCTCTTTCTTTCTTTCTTTCTTTCTTTCTTTCTTTCTTTCTTTCTTTCTTTCTTTCTTTCTTTCTTTCTTGGGTCTCACACATCCTGGGCTGTTCTTGAACTCGTTATGTAGCTAAAACCGGCCTTAAACTTCTGATCCTCCTGCCTCCAACCTCCAGATTGCTAGAAATACAGTTGTGCAGCCCTGCCCTGATTTTACGCAGTGCTAAGGATCAAACCCAACTCTACCTTCATGCTTGGCAAACACTCTTTCAACTGAGCTCTCTCCCCAGTCCCATGTTCCCTGAGCATTCTGGTTCTCTGAGGTTTTACTACATAGCTGTACCCTTTTATAGGAGACAGAAATGAAATACAGGCTTAATTTAGAAGTTCTTCTTGACTTTATTGCTGCATGGGAATCTGACCAAATTTCTCTTCATATGCTGCTGACACATACATTTCCCAAGGAAAGGGGAAAATAAAAGAGAGAATTATGCTCAACAAATGGGAGGCAACAAATAAATCCGACATTTTCAAACCAACAGGTGCCTTCTCAAGACATCCACCTTTTTCATGTCTGGATGTTGGCATTTCCTAGATGTTAAATAATTGAGAACTGTTTCTCCGCCTCGATAAATAAAGCATCTGACATAGTAGATTATTCTTTGGCTTGGGATACCTTTATTTCCACAGCTTCCAGGACGCTGTACACAGGTGCTCTACTACCTTGCTGAAAATTTATTCTCAGAATCTTTTGCTGGAATCTCTTCTTTTCTTACTGCTGTCCAACCCCCTGCCCCTGCCGCCCACCGAAATGGATGATTCAGTTTTTCCTCCACCTAGCCTTACCTTTTGAATAATTTCATCTGGTCCTCGGACTTAAATCAAACCTCACGGTGATGCTTAAATTTCTATCTCCAGCCCATACTTTCCCAGGAAGTCTAGACACAGCTGTCCACCTATCTATGTGGCTTCTCCAAGTGGAGGCCTGCTCGACACAACACTCAATTTTAGAGGTAATTTCTCACACACAAAGGATATAAAATCAAAAGTACCTAATATCCCACCTCCTAAAAAAAAGTTACAAAAAAAAAAAGCTCTTAGTTTTCCATTCTCTATTCTTAAATCAGCCTTCTTAAGTGAGTGACATCACCATCCTCAAAATTACACAGGTTCAAATTAAATACTATGGGCTGGAGAGATGGCTCAGCAGTTAAGGCGCTTGCCTGTAAAGCCAAATGACCTGAGTTTGATTCTCTAGTACCCACATAAAGCCAAATGCCCAAAGTGGTGCATGCATCTGGAGTTTGTTTGCAGTGGCTAGAGGACCTGATTTGCCCATACTATCACTCTCTCTTTTCCTATCTATCAATCTATCATCTATGTATCTCTATCTATCTATGTATCTATCTATGTATCTATCTATGTATCTATCTATCTATCTATCTATCTATCTATCTATCTATCATCTATCTATCTATCTATCTATCTATCTATCTATTTGTCTATCTATCTATCTATCATCTAATTTGTCTATCTATCTGTCTATCTATCTATCTATCTATTTATCTATCTATCTATCTATCTATCTATCTATCTATCTATCTATCTATCATGTCTACCTCTCTGCTTGCCATTATTGTCTACACAGTCTCAAGAAATAAGAGGAGTCTAGAATGTCACCCCTTCTTGGCTTAAACTTCACAGCCACCTAAATCTCTAGTAGACTCCTCTTAGACCATCCTTTTGGTTTTCCTTATCTCTAATTTTGGATTTTTTAGACTCTTTATTATGTGCCTTGAATCTAGGGCTATCGATTTTTTTTCCTTTAAGATACAAGTCACTCTCAGCATCAAATGCCTCCAAAGTCTTCTCAAACTAACAACAAAATAATAATGCTTTTTGCATAAAATCTGTTGTGACGCTCTAACCCCTCGACTTCTGGCTGCCTCCTACAATCCTTGTTGGTGCTACTCCTCCAATTCCAAGTATTTGCATTTCCTATCTCAGTGCCTTGTCCTCTGCTTCAAGACCAGCACGTAACCACTTTCATTCTGTCACTCAAGTTCATATCAACTGCCCCGGGCTCAGAGCACCATTCCCTTTGTGTTCATTTTCAGCCTGTTTGTATTTCTAGTGCTTTGTGTCTCATTTCCCAAAATCGTATAGATTTTTTTTTCCTTCCAAAGAAGGATTAACGTATTTTGATTTTCATTTGTATACCATATAGTGATATCATACTAGATGGAATCCAAATCTTTGTAAAGTGTTTTTCTTTTTCCATTAAGAGCATAGGTTGTATGGATACATCATGTGTTGGTCCCATCTTTCCCCCCTCCTTGCACTCAGGACAGGATGATCACATAAACCGCTGCTTAACATGCAGAAATAATCAAAAATGCATTGCTCTTGTGCAACAGAGATGCTCACATGACAGGGGAAAGTGACATCAGTGCAACCACAGAGAAACTGTCATGTGTGGTCATGTACTCACTATGGTGGTCAAACACCTCCATATATCAGGCATAACATTTCTGGAATATTGGCAGTATTTTGTTAAGTAACACACTGAAAGCTGATCTTTCATTATTCTTCATGTTTTCTAGGAAAGATTTCAGAACAATACTACCTATCAGAAGAGCATTCTGCCCCTTTGACACAAACCATGGAGAAGTTACCAACTCCAAGAACAGGAGAAGATGAAGCGGTGATGCACCTTTGAGCGGCCCCTAGCGATGCTGCCTCTCTGGTTTGCTCTGTGATGGAGACATACAAGACTCACTGGTCTGCCTTTACTAAAGACTCTGCAGGTTCTTGGTCATTGTGAGGTACTATAAACAAAGAAAGACAACAAGGACAGTGGGCATCTACTGAGTGCCTACTATGTGCAATAGACTCTAGAAAATGTCATATATATATAGTGACTTAATTCCTTAATGCTAACAGTAGCCCTGAGCAGTTTATTCCCAGTAAAAGGAATAGGCTTATAGGATAAGAGTTGTGTTTAAAATGGAAGACACACACACAATTTAATATATTTTAAAACTTCATTGCTTGTTTTACTGGTGCCACTTATTGACCCAATGCTATAACAGAAATACCTATGTATAACTTTTTTTTTAAATATCCGATTCTAGGGTTGGAGCAATGGCTCAGTTGTTAAGGTATGTGCTTGCAAAGCTTAATGGCCTGGGTTCAATTCCCCAGTACCCATGTTAAGTCAGATGCACAAAATGGTGCATACATCTGGAGATTGTTTGTAGCAGCTAGTGGCACAGGTGTACCCATTCTTTCTCTCTTTCTCTTTTCTATGGCCCTCTTATTTTATAAGTAATATATAATAATATATATTTTAACTAATAAATATAATAAAATTGCCAAGCACAAGCCTGAAATGTTTTTAAGACAGTTTTACACACCCGAGCAAGCTTTTATGATCCAACAAATAATGTGAGGACATTAAGAATCGTTTGACATAGGAAGTGAAGAATGCTAGAAGAATAATTATCCGCTTAAATCTAAGGATTGCTTTATACACAAGCAACTGCTAGTAACAAGAGTTTCAAGATGCTTAGACACTTCTCAGATTCATAGACTGTTGGGCAGTTTTCTCTTGTTAACGAGAATTGATTTATTGGTAAGTTTTTCCTCATTAATCTCCAGCATATAGAGAACTGTTTAGCAAGTCTGTATTATTTCAAGAATCCACTATGCTCATCCATTTTATAGATCGAAACAACATGGAATTTAAACGTTTTTTCCCTCTACTGAAGTTCACTGCATATTGTACTCATTATGTGAGTATTGTTATTTCTCCTGAGAGAGTGAATTTGGTAAAGTCAGACAATGAAAGAGCGTATTCAGTACCATCCAAGCATTAGAATACCACTCAGACAGACATGTGTATGTTTTCAGAAATGTAAATAACTTCTCAGGTTAGGCTGAACTGAGGAGGAATGTCTGCCTTTTGCCACATATAGAGATGTATAGGGGACATTGCCATTTTATTTGCAATAGTTTGGACAGAGGGACTACAGGGTTCTGCCTCTGCACAGGCTTACTTGTCATAAACAAGTGGCTTCGTCAAGGATTTGTGCACATCACTCCTTCTGGCTTTATCAGCCTAGTGCTGAGCTGGGTGTCCCAAGTCTCAACTAGACACTGTTTCCAGTGATAGGAGGGCTGGTAGAGTAAGTGCCCAAGCGCATGGAACGAAATTTCTCCTCAGCTGTGGTAAGCATGTGTGGACACATGCACGCATGACTATTTTCAGGACTGATTTGAGATCAGAATGGATTTTAAAAAGTAAAACTGAAGCAGAGACTAGAGTTGATTATTCTCATTATACTCCCTGTTTTGTTGTTTTTCTAGATTTTAAAAGGTTGCTGGGCAGTTAGCTCACCTGAAAAAGTGTTTGCCATAAAACAACCTGAATTAGATCTCCAGAAAATATATACACACACACACACACACACAAAACACACACACATATATATACACACACACAATATATATATATACACACATATATATATATACATATATATATATATATACAAACACTATATATATACACACACACATATATATATACAAACACACACACACATATATATATACACTATACACACACACACACATATACATATATATATATATATATATATATATATATATATATATATATATATAATATACACACACACATATATATACACACACACACACACACATATATATATACATATACAAAAACTATATATACACACCAGGTCTGTATACACACACACACACACACAGTGTGTTGTATGTATATATATATATATATATATACAATAAGCCTCTGTGAGCACTAGGGGAGGCAAAGACAGGTAGAATCCCAGGGAGACCTTGATAGACAGTGCCCAAGGCACAACACCCATGGCTGCCCTCTGGCTTCACCTCTCTCTCTCTCTCTCTCTCTTTCTCTCTCTCTCTTTCTCACATACACACACAAAAGGTCGGGTTTGTTAAATGACTGGTACTTGAGAGGAAAGTTAGTCATAAGTCTTGCATAGAACCAGGTGGAAGCTGGAAGCTAGCTGACACAAGGAAAGTTCTGGAAGGAAATGCTTTCAATGATTAAGCAGAGTGTCCTCTCCTAGGAGATGGGCTACTCTGACTTTCTTTTACATTTGAAATGGTTGCTCAACCCATCCAAATTTTTCTGGTCTTGCTGTCCAGCAATGTGAGAAGGGATGGATACATTGGCTACAGTTTTCTATTTTTTTTTTTTTTTTTTTTTTCCCTGAGCAAAGCCCTTATTGCTATTTCTTTTTCATTTTTTGGCTTCTTGCTATGGCTTTTTTTTTTTAACTCTACCTGAGAAAAATAACTGTACGTGTTTCACGGTGTTCCATATCTCTTCTTTTTGTGAGAATTTCTCGGCAGGGTATAGGTCCCTTTGTTCCCAAAGATCTGAGACCATTGTCTGCACCTTGCCTTGAGCCCAACACTTGTGTGGCTGGGAGTTAGGTACGCCTGACCGGGTGCTCAGTTACAAGGCCATGCTTCTCTCACAGCTAAGCCGTGCAGTTCCATTGGGGCTTTGTGCACGTGTTCTGGAAAAGTTTGATGTCCCAACCCTATTGAACTATAATCACCAGAGCATCGGAAAAGATGATTAAATTCCTAGGAAAGGGCCTGGAGAGATGGTTTAGTGGTTAAGTGCTTGCCTATGAAACCTAAGTATCCTGGTTCAAGGCTCGATTCCCCAGGACCCACATAAGCCAGATACATAAGGTGACTCATGCATCTCGAGTTCATTTGCAGTGGCTGGAGGCCCTGGTGTGCCGATTCTCTCTCTCTTTCTCTCTTTACCTCTTTCTCTCTTGCTCTCTCTGTCTGTTGCTCTCAAACAAAATACATAAAAATAAACAAAAAAAATTTAATCCTAAGAAAAATATCATTAGTGAGACTTACTTTTCAACGTATACATACATACATTAAAAATAGGCCTACAATTAAAATTAAAAGGTAACTATTGCTCATGGATGGGAGGAAGAAAAACTCTTGAGATGATAAAGTTCAGGAAACATGTATAAAATGCACCACCTTCAGCAAGCGCTGCATGATCAACTCCTGATCATGAGCTTCAGGCCTAACTGCGCCCTGAATGTAGCCTGAATGGATGTCTGTGCGTGGCTTGCTCACATGGTTATGTCCTTTCATGCAATGGCTATTGTTTGCTGGTATAAAACATTAGCAAGCCGAGAACAAACACAAATGAAAGAGGCAGAAGCACTTCCATTCTACTGATATGAGAGATGGAGGGCAGACGGAGGCAAAGATGGAAACTGTCCATTCATTACCTCACCACCCTATAATCTCAAGTTGTATAGAACCCCAGAAGGAAAAAAAAAATCATAGTCTTGGGAGGGGTCTTCAGACACTGTGGCAGTAACACTAATAAACCAGAGCGAAATTTCATAATGCTCAGGTTTCTGGCTGTGATGATCATGACTAAAGATTGCTGGTAGAGCTTGAAGAAATAACAGGCCAGGACCACAAGGACACTGATCAGGAACCCAGGGGAAAAGGAGTGATGAAATCAGAATTCAGCCGGGCGTGGTGGTGCACGACTTTAATCCCAGCACTCGGGAGGCAGAGGTAGGAGGATCACCATGGGTTTGAGGCCACCCTGAGGTTAGCCTGAGCTAGAGTGAAACCCTACCTCGAAAAACCAAAAAAAAAGAAAGAAAGAAAGAAATCAGAATCCATTAACAAACATGTCCATGAAGTCAAATATAGTTCTCATTTAAATCTATAAACTTACCAAGAAAGCAGATACCAAAATTTTGATGGCTGAAACTTAAAAGTTTGTTTGGTAAAACAAATAAGAAAAGAAACAAAACAAAATCTGGTTTACAAAGTAAGAATTACATAAGATTTGCGAAAAACTGAGGCCATGACTATATTCAGCAAGCGTTCCTCCAGAGACTGAGTCTGTCCCTCCATGACCCTCAAAAGACAATTTGTGCTGGTGCACTGCCAGGCCTCGCTGTGCATGTGTGAGGAAAACTCGAGGGCAGCGATTCTCGTGAATCTCATTGAGGGCCATTCTTTTAAGACCGGAACATGTGGTCCTTTCCCAAATCTCAGAAAAGTAGATTAGTCAATGTCGCTATCTCACATTTAAACTGTCATAATTTTTTAAAGTACATTTGGCCCTTACTGTGGTCATACTTGACGCCTCATTTTCTTTAGATCCTTTTTCACAGTGACTTTGGAAAGGTGTTTACATTAGTGTGTTTTATGCTGCAAAAATGGGAATGACATTTAAGACCTACATTTTGAGATCAACATACATGATACTAGACTTTTTTTCAATTTTTAAAAAATATTTTTTAGGGCTGGAGAGATGGCTTAGTGGTTAAGGCACCTGCCTGCTGAGCCAAAGAACCGGGTTCCAATCTCCAGGTCCCACGTTCAGCCAGATGTAAAGTGAGGCAAGGGCGCAATGCCGCACTTGACCACCAGAGGGTGCACACATCTAGATTTTGTTCACAGCAGCTGAGAGACTGCTGGCGTGCCCATTCTCTATCCGTCTCCCTCTCCCTCTCTGTCTGTCTGTCTCTCACTGTGTCTTTCTCCAAAAATAAAAATAATAATAATTTTTTTTTATTTAGTTTTTGGAGACAATGACTTCCTATGTAGTCCAGACTGGCCTCAAACTTCTTATCCTTGTGTCTCAGACTCCCCAGTGTTAAGATTTCCGAGGCGTTAGTAATCTGATCACCATCATGTTACTCAATGAGTTTGAAACAAGTATCTGCATTGTTAGTGGTTTGAAAACACTCTGCTTCCGGCTTCTACCTGAAACTGGACAGGTGTCCTTTGATAAATGTTGTGACGAGGGACTTGACTTCTTCACTGAGAAAAGAGGAAACAGGGAACTTGTGTGGCCTCCAAGACAAAAACTCAGAGATGTATTCCAGCTGAGACAGTTCTATGGTTCCATACAGTTAAACAGAAAGACTCACAGCAAGCTCATGATGGGACATTGGACTAAGGCACCTCCACTGAGCTCCATGAGGAGCCTTCAGTTGGAGAGAGAGAGAGAGAGAGAGAGAGAGAAAGAGAGAGAGAGAGAGTGTGTTATATGTCAGAGGAAACGCAAAGGCTCCAGAGAGGCTGGTCAACCGTCAGAAGCTATCTTGCAGAACACAATGTCCTCTGGGGTTTGCTGTGTTTTTTAAAAGCAATCTCGGACAGAACCTGGTGCTTCAGCCTCGTTCTATGTCATGTAAATACAAACCAGCCACAGCCTTCTCACTTCTGGGAAGACCTTCCTCAGGTATTTAAGCCCCAAGGGGCGACTCAGCCTTTGCTGGCCTAAGGGGGAAGAGCAGGCAGAGAAACCCTCAGTGACTGAAGATTGGAAGCAGAAAGCTATTGAACTTGAACCTGCCTGGATCAGCAGCTTTTCCCTTGAAGGAGTGTGGAGAGTCAGAACCCAGAGAAATAACTTCTTTCCTTCTTTTATCCACTCTTCTGTGTACAAAATAAAAGTCTGACAGAAGACAAGAACTCCAGGCATTTGCAAGGCCCCAATACCTTTAATGTTTTTCATCAATTTATTATACCCACTAATTAACAAGACATAAACATTCATGGAAAACTTTTTGAGGGAGATGCATTTGTTGTGATTTTTTTTTTCCCCAGCTTCTCTTTACATTGCAATTTAAAATAAAAACTTTACTTAAATAATAAGATATAGTGAACTATCTTCAATGATGAATATCAGCTGTCAATCTAATAAATGTGAATAAGGATGCTGTGCAAAAGTGAAAGAAGAATAGTGGGGGGAGGGAAACTCCCTTTGGATTGATAGTCAGCGGGAAAGCTTAATTTCCTAGTCCATACTGCCCCCTGCTGGAGTATCTTGGAAGTGAACCTTTCAGAACAGGCTAGAGAAGGGGAAACATGTTTTAAGGAAAGCTACAGGGAAGGCAGGTGTGGTGACGCACGCCTTTAATCGCAGCATTCGCAAGGCAGAGGTAGGAGGATGGTCATGAGTTTGAAGCCACCCTGAGACTATATAGTGAGTTCCAGGTCAGCCTGGGGTAGAGTGAGACCTTACCTCGAAAAACCAAGAGTAAGTATATGTATACGTGTTGTTTTTAACTTTTTTCCTTGTTTGGTCATTTCTGCTGATGAAAAGTGTTTGAGAGGGAAGACTTTGCTACGGGTAGAATCTCGAGCTCATTAGAAGAAATGGGCTTGGCTGAGATTCCACTCTATGATCTCAGCTTCTCCTCTGTAAATCATAATTACTACTAATTATAGGTGATTGATTGTAGAGGGATGTTTTACAAAGAACGTGAGATGAGATCGCACATGGGAATGTAGACTTTAAGGGATATATAGAGTTTTGCAACATGGATATGAAAGCAAGAAAGAAAATAAGGGGAGACACTTCCATCAACAATTAAATGAACTTTCAACATGGTCGTCAGGACCTCGGGCATAAATGCCGAGCTACAGACTTCCAGATGCCTGTAGCATCTCTGCTTTCCAGTAACTGACTGGATATCTTTGACAACCATGCCTTTAAATTGTTTATAAAACAACGGATCTGAATCTAGTAGCTTCTCTCCCTTCTCCCAGGACACAGGCCAGCCACGTACCCTGCAGGGGTCCCTCCCTACACTGTATTTCTGCCTCTTCTTCCTGTCCTGTCTGTATCACGGCCTCGGGGCGCCAGAGCTAATATGTCCATCCTGGTTTCATACTCTAGTCTTATCTCTGTACTTCTTGTAGTTTTTGGATACTGTTAAGCAAATCAATGTCTATCTGAACACAAGGTCTGTGAGTCAACGTGTAAGAAAGGAAATAACATAACAAGGGTAGTGAAACAACCTCTGGTGAACAGACCTAAGGGAAGCCATGTTGGGCCACTCAGCATCTTGACATTCTCAAGGAGCCATAGGAGATTAAAGATTAACACAGAGCACTAACTACAAGCCTGAGGGCATGATTCCAGTAAAGACACCTGAGGTTAGTCTTGCCCTGAGGTCAAGGTGGCCTGTTGTTTGGTCTTGTCCTTATCTGGAGCTCACTGTGCCCAAGTTCTGCTTTTGTAAATCGTGCTTGCTTGCTCTTGCCAAGATAACTGGGGAGGGGGCATAACTGAAGAGTGAGGGTAGGTCATTGCAAAGGAATGTGGTTTCGCCTTTAAAAACTCCCTGTAAAAATAGGACTGGGGGCTGGAGAGATGGCTTAGCGGTTAAGGTGCCTGCCTCCTAAACCTAAGAACGCCGGTTCCAATCTCCAGGTCCCACGTTTAGCCAGATGCAAAGTGATACAAGGGCACAATGCTGCACTTGACCACAAGGGGGCGCATGCATCTGGATTTTGTTCTCAGCAGCTGAGAGGCTGCTGGCGTGCCCATCCCTATCTGTCTCCCTCTGTGTCTCTCTCCAAAAAAAAAAAAAAAAAAAAAAAAATAGGACTGGGCTTTTCTCCTTGCTTTGAGGAGACAGAGGCTGGCCAGCTTAATAAGGACTCTCCTTTTTAATTTTTATTCGGGTGGTCTTCTGTTCATTTCTGGTCTGGGACTCACTACAGTAGTGTATAGACACAAGGGTCAAAGGCATGAAGGCATGGTGACTCATTTCAAAATGTTACTGTGAAGTTTAAGGCTTATGAATTGTTTTCTTCTAGATATTTCTAATACACACACACACACACACACACACATATTTTTAATAATGTAGTTGACCACAGGGAACTAAACTTCCAAAAAAGTGCAATCTTCATAAAGGGCTATGTTCTCAAAGTGACCTCTGCTGGTTAGAAGACAGAAGGATGGACAGTGTGATAGGAGATGAGGGTATGCTATTGTTACTTCATAAGCACTGATGCTTGAGTTTCCGATCTGTGTCACTTGAGAGTTTATCTATTAAATGAAGAGTAATGAGTTTCATTCTATACCTACTAATCAAGAATGCATGTTTCACAATAATCTACACAATTATTATTATTTCCCTCTTGTGACTCTTATATGCACTCAAGTACAAAAACAAACAAACAAAAAAAAAAACTCCACTTTTAGTCATTTGGGTATAAAGTATCTCGGACCAAATATCATACCGTATGTTGCACATACACAAGGATCATTTTATTTTATTTTATTTTGTTTTGTTTTGTTTTGTTTTGTTTTTTGAGGTAGAGTTTCACTCTATCCCAGGCTGATCTGAAATTCACTATGTAGTCTCAGGGTGGCCTTGAACTCATGGCTATCCTCCTACCTCTGCCTCCTGAGTGCTGGGATTAAAGGCGTGTGCCACCACGCCCGGCTAGAAGGTTTTTTTATTTGACTTCATTCTCACCATGCATTTGTAACTGTAGTACTTGACATGCTACTGGTAGAGAAGAAACCTGTGGTTACAATTAGTTAATTGTCATGACTGTCAGAGGAGATAATAATAAAAAGAGTTTTCTAAACATACATTACATTAGATTACTTCAAGTATTCATAGCTTTTTTGAACTAATCTTAAAATAATCCTATACATTGATATTCACACATGAATATTTTTGTATTTACCCTCAGTACCTGTGTTGAATGAATATTTAAAATCAAATTATTTAATTAGAAAGGGTATTAGGAAAGGAAGCTAAAAGTAATAATCGTCTTTTTTTTGAGTAATAGAATTTGAAATACCAACTAAGACTGTAAATTCAATTAAAAATATAATCTAGCCAGGTATTGTGGCAGGAGTTCACAGTCATTTTCAAGTGTATCCTGAGGAAGAAGCCAGCTGGAGCTATATAGATCTTGCTCAAAAATTATTCAATTACTTAATTAATATACTCAATCATTTGCCATTGTCCTCTGAACATAAAACAATGTCTGAGGCATTAGATCTGGACTCTGGTAAAAATATCACATGTGCCAGAACACCGGAAACAATTGTGAGGTCAACCAAATTTCACAAATGATTGGCAGTAGAAGAAAGGAATCCCTTGACTGTTTATCCTGGCCCTGATCCTATTTTCACACCTCACTCACGTCTTGTACCTGTGTTTACTTTACTATAGGGAACTCCATCTGATAGGCTGAAAGAACTTCACGCCAGTGTTACACTTAAGATAATGCCTTTCTAAGGCACTCTTGCTATAAAATGATTCATTCTTCTTCTGTTATTTAATGATATGGATATAAGTGATTAAAGCCTCTAATTAACCCAGTGTTTACTAAATTGTACAGACACTTAACAGTTTTTTCAACTTGCCATGGCAATGAACAAAGTTATAAGGAGAGGAAGTTTTATGCCCAAGTGAAATTTTCATTAGGGAGGTGGAACTTGACTCAAGGGAATACCAGGAACCCTGTTCTGGTCAGTTCATGGGACTGAGTTCAGCTTGGGCTCAGGGAAACATTTCTGCTAGGTTTTATCATACTGATGTATCCTTGTGTTGCCAAAAGCTAGAATGGAGAACATATATTTGAATACCTTGGAAAACAACCTCTTCTTTGCTTACTATGTCAGAGGACAGACTTTAGAAGAATAGAAAAGGTGTGCGTAATATTGTTCCTCACGATTCTTTTCACAAGTAGTCAAAGAGGCACAATTTTGGGATTTTTCCACAGGATATACAGTTTCTCATGGTTTGCATTTAAAGTAAGACTGTGCAGGAATTTTCCACCTTCCACTTATAGATGTTCTTTGACAAAGGAAAACTATATTACCAACTTTTTTTTGTTGTTGTTGTTTGGAGAGAGACACAGAGAGAGACAGAGAGGGAGCGGAAGACAGATAGAGATGGGTGAGCCAGCAATCTCTCAGCTGCTGCAAATGAAGTCCAGATGTGTGCGCCCCCTTGTGGTCAAGTGCGGCATTGCGCCCTTGCGTCACTTTGCATCTGGCTAAACGTGGGACCTGGAGATTGGAACAGCTGGAGATTGGAACCAACCATTCTTAGGCTTAGGAGGCAGGCGCCTTAACCGCTAAGCCATCTCTCCAGCCTTATTACTGACTTTCAATGGCGATGTAGGCTCAACAAATATGCCCACCAAACAGCAAATTAAAATATTTGAGAAGAGAATTAAGGACAAAAGAGGAAATGCAATGCTCCTGCAAGCAACAGCATCTTGTAGCTCAAATGCTACTCTTAGAAGCTCACAAACTGCAAGAGTTGGAAACAAATAAAGAATTAAAGATCCTTTTGCTTTGTTTCGTTTTGTTTTGTTTTTTTGAGGTAGGGTCTCACTCTAGCCCAAGCTGACCTGGAATTCACTATGTCATCTCAGGGTGGCCTCGAACTCATGGTGATCCTCCTACCTCTGCCTCCTGAGTGCTGGGATTAAAGGCGTGCGCCACCACGCCTGGTCCTAAAGAGCCATTTTTAAGAGCAGTGAAAACTTTCCAGGAAAGTGAGATCATGTAACATGTAAAAACAATGAAAATGGATCAAAATTGATTTTCCTTGTGTAAAAGTGATCCACAAGTCCGGACTGAAATGAGTATGAATTTCATCTGAGCAAGTCAGTTGTTCTTGTCTGCCTCCTTGCCGCCCTGCGTGTCCTTCATTTTCTTCTTCTGTTATAACAGGAAACACATGGAACATCAGAAGAATCAGTTTGACCCACATGATAAACTAATTCACGACTCCAACTCAGTATTGACTTTACTAATGTATTTTATAATGAAAACATTGCAGTGTTATGGCAATAATTGTAGGAAAAGTATTGCAGTGAGAAAGTAAAAGTAATGAGGTTGAGTTTGAAAACCTGAAATATTTCAATGTTGGGATGGTTTGAGATTTTACAGATGTCAAGAGCACAAGATTCTACTCGTGACCTCATGTGAAAGAAAGGTTGTAGTCAAGACACGGATGCACTAAAAGTACTGCATAAGAGAACCTTTCGATCAAGTATATAAGGCATACATGAAACCTAGGTATAGTCTGCTTAATAGCTAGGTCCTGCCTCCCAACATGCATTCATTAATTGTATGCACATGTCCCCAAATCGGAAAAAAACCCTAAGTCTAAAAACACTTCTGCCCCAAAACATTTCATATATGATATAGTCAAATGTAATTGTTGGGTCTTAACAAGTTTTTCCCAATTGCCCATCACCTTTCAAGGTGCATTACACATATCCCCTCATTTAATCCACATCACCTTTCATAATAGACAATGTAATTATCATTGTGGTACACCTGAAGAAACACACAGAGATTGATTGAATCACTTGCTCATGATCAAACAAATGGCAAGTGGCAAGACAGAATGATGATGGAAGGTTAGTCTAGGCAGTCGAACTCCAGAGGTTTTTATTTTATTTTATTTTATTTTATTTTATTTTATTTTATTTTATTTTATTATTTTTTATTTATTTTATTTTATTTTATTATTTTATTTTATTTTATTGTGGTGGTGTTGGGTATCAAATACAGGGCCTTGCATATATGCTAGGTAAATGTATGGTTTATAGTTTTCTAGATTAATCCTCCTTCTCTGATACCTTTTCAACTCCAAGTTAGGATTTCACTTAAATTTTTTCCCAGTGTTTTCTACTTTTTGTAAAGCTTTGATGCCTCTGTGAAAAAGTCTTTTAAAAATATTTTTACCTCTGTTGGGAAAAGAAACAATGGGAAATCTATCATAAACAAAGAAGGAATGTTCAAGAGATACATAGTCATAAATTTGATCCATTCAATGAAGGAAGAAACAAAGATGAAAAAGTTAACCCCTTAGAGAAAAACATACTTATTTTTTTTAATTATTTTTTTGGAGAGAGACACAGAGAGAGACAGACAGAGAAGGAGAGGAAGACAGATAGAGATGGGCGCACCGCCAGCCTCTCAGCTGCTGAGAATGAAATCCACATGCGTGCGCCCCCTTGTGGTCAAGTGCGGCATTGCACCTTTGCATCATTTTGCATCTGGCTAAACGTGGGACCTGGAGATTGGAACCGCTGGAGATTGGAACCAGTGTTCTTAGGCTTAGGAGGCAGGCACCTTAACCCCTAAGCCATCTCTCCAGCCCGAAAAACATACTTTTATGGTCTGTCTGAACCATTAGTGAAAACAGAAATTGAATGTTACATTTTTTTTTAGAAAAAGAGTTTTGTTTCTCTTTGTCAAAATATCATTCTTTACCTCTTAGGCATTTTGTGATAACACCACAGCAGGTCCATCTTTAAAATGAACACTGTGTGTCAGAGGGGAGGTGTTTTTTTTGATAGACTATAATCAGAAGGAGCCTTCATTTCTGCATAGCCAGATGTAGGTGGGACGCGAGTAGAAAAGCAGGAAATGGATAACAGCTAAAGACATGCCAGGCGATCGGTGTGCGTGCAACTTACATGGTTAATTTCCACTTGATACAGTGTTTGCACAACCCTATCTTATGACACTTGTCCAATAACTGATTCCTTTCCGTACACCGCTGAAATTAGTAGTTAGAAGAAATGCTCTAATTTGGGAAGGTGGAACACAAGCACTAGGTTATAAACCCAAGTTCAGGTTCAGTTAAATCGATGTAATCCTTTTTCATAGGGCATTCATAAAATTCAGCTGTGGCATTGACTGATCACCCTGGGAAGCAGGAAGACCACATGTCAGTCGTGAGTACCGGAAACACTCATGTCTAGTAGCTATACCAACCCCTTCTGAGGTCAAGGGAAGAGATATGGGACATTATTCCTGTAGATACCACGACAAGCTTATGACTATTATCAACTACATGTAGTTTTAAATTATCAAATTATCCACTTTTCAATTGCTGAACTCCTGTGACCTAAGTATACTACTCTATTAAATGACAGAAATTCTAAATTATTTCTGTAATCTTAATTTCCTCATTTTTATAAAGTTAAAAAAAAAAAAAACTATGTAAAAGGACACATACTATTTTCTCTCCTTGCCACAAGATTTTACTTAAGATTTTATAAGCTAGTTTCCTTTGAACATTTGTCACCAATCTGCCACTTTACTGACTAGAAAGTTATAAAGACTTTCAAATGGAAAATGCCACTATTTTTCTGTTTACATATTTAAACTGCACATCTCTCAATACACAAACATGATTCTGTTTCTATGTAGTGTCCAGAACCTCATTGATATCATGGCTGCTTTAAAGACCACAGCCTGGTATCTCAATGTAGGGCTTATACGTTATCACATTCTTATTCATATTGTTTCATATTCATTGCTTTGTCTTTCCTATTCAATTAAATTAAATGTTAATAATGACAATACTGCCAGTATTACATACTCTATCCTTCACTTCCTCACGCAGCTACTGCTTTTAGTACGTACTGTTTATATGCCAGCCTGGGAATCAAAGGAACAAGTAAGATAGGATTTCAATCTTATCGTCGAGCCTGGTAAAGTGTCACTATAGTGATAGTATAAATTGTGTAAGTAGGGCTGGAGAGATGGCTTAGCTTAAGGCGCCTGCCTCCTAAGCCTAAGAACACTGGTTCCAATCTCCAGCGGTTCCAATCTCCAGCGGTTCCAATCTCCAGGTCCCACGTTTAGCCAGATGCAAAGTGACGCAAGGGCGCAATGCCGCACTTGACCACAAGGGGGCGCACACATCTGGATTTCATTCGCAGCAGCTGAGACTCTGCTGGCGTGCCCATCTCTATCTGTCTCCCTCTCCCTCTCTCTCTGTGACTCTCTCCAAAAAAATAATAAAAAATAAAAAATAAAATGTTTTAAAAAAATTGTGTAAGCATCTTCTAAGGGCCACAGAGAACAACACAAATTACACTCCACAAAAAGTATTTCCAACCTGCAATGAGGGGTCATGCCTACACATGACCAAACTAATATTGTTTATTGAGCATGTACTATGTATGCAAAATGAGTTTTTCCCTGTAGCTGTCACAGGATTCTAGATACTGGTTCTATGCTCTCTTCACTAGGGAGAGAGTTTTGTCTAAGTAGATCACTGTTTTCACAAAGCTGTGTGGATTGGGAGGGGGAGACAGAAGTTCCCTAGACGTTTGGCCAATTTTAACGTCTCTTCACTACTTCCTGTTACTTTCTGTGTACTTTTTTTTTTTTTTTTTTTTTTTCGTTCAGGCTGACCTGGAATTCACTATGTAGTCTCAGGGTGGCCTTGAACTCATGGTGATCCTCCTCCCTCTGCCTCCCACGTGCTGGGATTAAAGACGTGTGCCACCATGCCTGGCTTCTGTGTACTTTTAAAAGGTTTTTGTTTGTTTGTTTGTTTGTTTGTTTTTCCCCTTCTTTGAATAGAATGAGATGATACAAACTGCATTGCATGGACAGTGACAGTGAAATATACATCTTCAATGGACTCCAAAGCTGAAAGCCTCTCAGATTTATTACTGCTATTGGCTAGTAACCAGGAAACAGTTACAAGTTGAAAGTTGGATGAAAATCTCAATTTCTGTTTCCCCTTCTCTCATTCTGTTTCTCTCTCCTTTCATCTACCTATCATCTGTCTGTTATATAGTCAAGATTCAACTGCACTTTTTTTACAACATCACAAAATGAATGAAGAAATCCAATTATGATTGCTGATTTAAAATTGAGGACAAAAAGAAAACTGTTGACATGCACTAGAAATTTGTTGTAATGTTGTTTAATCAGTTTTGAAGGGGAGAGGGTTGTTCATGGATGAACCCACTTGTGACACATACCACTGCCAAAATGTTTCCCCCTCATCATTTTCTTCTATATAATCCCCATGTGGTCCTCAAATGATTGGCCCTCCCTGCCAAATGCCTGTCTTTTGATTTCACAGATGGAAAAGACTTACTAGCTCATGAAGCTCACGCCCCTCAGGAGAGAATAAAGTCACCAGATCCCATGTACCCAACCTTGCAGTTCTGAGGACTTCTAAATATTCTCACCAAATCGATTCTTCCTCCTTTACTCGCGTGACAGCCCTACACCAACAAGGAAAGTCTCCCTTCTGTTTGGCTTCTAGTGGACTTGATCCCTCCTGTAAGGACAGTGTGCTTTTCTTGATATGTTCTTACGCAATCCGAGGGTAGGAGGAATACTCTTTTGACGCCTCTTGGGTACAATGAGCCTTGCCAACCACAAAACAGCAGCAGTAAAGCGACGTGCCAAGGCATTCTCTTCTATCAGGACAGCCTTGATTGGGCCCAATTATAATTTGCTAAGAGACCATAACTTCACTGGTGCTCAGGGCTTAAAGAACTCGAGTCTTGGAATATGAAATCTGCTGTTTGATTTTTAGCTCTGCTGCTAGATTCGATACAGATGATGACATTTTATGTTTATTCCAAGTGTCATATGTGAGAAAGAAGGGGCTGCATCTGCATAAACAAAAATGTACATCTGTTATGAGTGCTAATACATATAATTAGTATATTCTTTAAGAGTGGATGGATATTTTATCCAATTACTGCTTAATTAAAAAATATTTATTAGGGCTGGAGAGATGGCTTAGCAATTAAGGCACCTGCCTCCTAAGCCTAAGAATGCTGGTTCCAATCTCCAGGTCCCACGTTTAGCCAGATGCAAAGTGACACAAGGGCGCAATGCCACACTTGACCACAAGGGGGAGCACACATCTGGATTTAATTCACAGCAACTGAGAGGCTGCTGGGGCGCCCATCTCTGTCTTCCTCTCCCTCTCTCTCTCTCTACCTCTGTCTCTCTCAAAAAAAATATTTATTAGGGCTGGAGAGATGGCTTAGTTGAGAAAGAAGGGGAGGGGGGAAGGAGGAGAGTATGGGTGTACCAGGGCCTCCCAGCCACTATATGTGAACTCCAGATGCATGCACCACCTTGAGCACGTGGCTTTATGTAGGTCCTGGGGAATCAAACCCATGTTTGTTGACTTTGCAAGAAAGCACCTCGACCGCTAAGCCTTCTCTCCAGCCCACTAATGCATATTCTTAAATGATACAACTCCAGTGTTGTATTTTCAAAACTGGACTCTGGATTGGGATTCACTATTCACATGGTTATTCTCTTGCCAGAAAGGCTAGAACCCTCCACAGTCTGTCCTTCATAAAGTAAACTGAATGGATGGATGGATGAGTGAATAAATGAATGCAGGAATGAGTGGTAGAGAACGATTTCAATTTCTGCCCTTTGATTCAACTACCTTTCTATCTGTAAATATTTTAGAAAGGAGAGAAAAGAAGATAATGATAATAAAAATGTTCTAGATGAGTCTACTGATCTTGTCAAACAGACATGCAGACAAAGATACTACTTATAGTGCCACTCCTGAGACTGGCTTCCCCCATCTTCAAGAGAAGCCAGAAAATTCTTTGTTTGCATTATCATTCTGTTCTGTGTCTCTGAATCTAAAGACAAGGAGACAAGTTCTTGCCTTAAATAAATTATTTAGAATATTGATTTAACCACTTGAACCGTGTTAAGTTACATCTGACCTAAAAGACAGCAATTTGCATTTCTTTTTATGGAACCTGTGAATTCAAACATGCACTTATGATTCAAAAACAAGTTGTTTAGAAAGATATATCCCCCAGTTCACTTCAAAATACATCGTTCATGATAATAATCATAAAAATTAGAACATTATTTTGAAAATAGTAAGTATCAGATTTATTTTTCTAAAATAACAATACTTATGACATAGTGATACATGGCATTTGTGGCTTTTCCAATAATCATCCTTTGAAAGGAAAGTTTCAACATAACAAACAAGACAGAAAATACAGAAAAAATATATGAGTATTACTGATCTTTTGTTAAGTAGAAATATTAATTATTTCCCCTAAATTTATGCTATTAATTATAATTGCTCTCCATAACTAGCACGCCTAAAAGAAAAAAAAATCAATATATACTAAAAAAGTTAAAAAGAGCAATATATACTAATCCCAGCACTAGTTAAAGAGGTAGGAGGATCGCATTTTCAAGGCCACCCTGAGACTACATAGTTAATTCCAGGTCAGCCTGGACCAGAGTTAAAACCATAAAAAAAAAAAAAAAAAAAAAAAAAAAGGAGAGCATTTCATGGCTATATGATATTTAAAACATACTTTGAGTTACTCTAAATACTATGTAACTATTGAAATACATTTTTACGTTCTGTTTGTTTTTGTGTCCTCTGAAAAATTGTTACACCCATCTACCCATACGTGCATTGCAATTTAAGCACATAGACCCTCATTCACTGTATGTTGTGCATATTTATAGATCCAAATATGTAAGTAAGCTGTAAGAATTATAGGGATAGACTGTTGGATCAACTCTCACATACACCAGAACTTCCTATATAGGGAAGTTGCTATGAAAAGTCTTTTGACAGAGTCTCTGTATATTTCCCACCATTTCCTATAGTTTTCACTGAAAGTGGAGCAGGCACATTTGGCACAGGAATAAAGAAGAATGGCACACACAAGCAGAGGACAGGCAACGACTCATATTTCTTAAAAATCAGCAAAGAAGAAAATTATTCCTAATTGAAGATTTTTATATAATATGAGACTAGCAAAAGGGTTCATTTGGATAAATTAAATTGTAGATAAGGTTATTCTTTGCTTCACAGTTTAATCTATTTTCCATTTGCTAGATCTTGTTTCTGAAATTTTCTGTTAGTCTGGGTCAAGAGTTAGAGTATAAGGTGTGTTTTCATGGCTCACATAAAATTGAATCGTTATTTTTCATCTGCCTTGATGGAGGCCTTGTGCACGGACAGGGATATGATGTTCCAAAGTGATGTAGATATAGGCTGTGCTGCAGAGGTCCCGTGACTGCTCCAGTGAAGTGAGCATGTCACTGGGAATTGTCTCTGCAGCTAGCACGTCCTGGGCTATGGGCCCACTGGGGCCATGTGTGATACTGAGCACAGAGATGTCTCAACAGCTATCTACTTTAAGGAAAAGTTTTCTAAAATGCTAAAAGAAAACTAGCATGTGGGCTGGGGAGATGACTTAGTGGTTAAGGCACTTTGCCTGCAAAGCCAAAGGACCTAGGTTCGATTCCCAGGACCCACATAAGCCAGATGCACAAGGTGGTGCATGTGTCTGGAGTTCGATTGCAGTGGCTGGAGGCCCTGGCATGCTCATTCTCTCTCTGTCTCTCTCTGCTTCTTCTCTCTCTGCCAAATAAATAAATAAAAATTTAAAAAAATGTTTAAAAAATAAAGAAAACTAGCATGTAAACATCCACCTTAGCAGCATTAGCTGTATTCACCATCCATATTGACTCCAGGACCTCCGTTTGTAATTCAAGAAGATTTCTCTGAAAAGATGTGCTACATTTAATACCATTTACAAATAGAGAAAAACAGGCACAATTTGTAGGAGTTTGCCAGTTTCTACAAGCCTGACCTTTAAATTTTCTGCTCTCATTTTTATGTGCATTGGTAGTTACACAACAGTATGAAAAATAAAACAGAATAAATATGATTTATCAGTAATAACTGAATCCATTCATTGAGATGAGCATGCCATATTTCGGACTACTTCCTTTGGGTATATTTTTAACGTGCATGTGCATTATATATGCATGTATGTGTGTGTGCTTGTGTGTGTGGGCGTGCATGTGCAAAAGAACTGTGTGTATGCACGTGTGTGGAGGTCAGAAGACAACCTCAGGTGTGTCATCCATAATAACAACGAGAGAGATAGAGCCCCGCTCACTGGCCTGGAGCTCACTGAGATTGGGTTACACAGGCTGGCCAGTTAGCATCAGGGATCCTCTTAGATGACAAACGTCATTGAACCCAGCATGCATGTCAGTACTGGAAATAGAACCCATGGTGTTCTTCTTCTTTTTTTTTTTTTTTTTTTTTTTGGTTTTTGCGAGGAAGGGTCTCACTCTGGTCCAGGCTGACCTGGAATTCACTATGTAGTCTCAGGGTGGCCTCGAACTCTCAGCGATCCTCCTACCTCTGCCTCTGGAGTGCTGGGATTAAAGGCGTGCACCACCATGCCCGGCCAGAACCTATGTTCTTATGCTTATGAGGCAAACACTTTTTACTAAGCTAACCCCTCGACTGTGGATTTTTGTTGTGAAAAATGATGTGAGTAATTAAAGCTTGTCAAGGTATATGTGTGGGAGGTGTTTGGCTGTGCACATGTGTGTGCCTTTACACTTAGTATAAGATAAGTTCACTATCCAAAATGACACATAAATAACAAATGCAAAGCTGAAATCACCATAAGATTTTCAATTGAAACCACATGTACATCTGTATTTTATTTTATTTTATTTTATTTATTTATTTTTTTATTTTATTTTATTTTTATTTTTTTGGTTTTGTGAGGTAGGGTCACATGGTACATCCTGTTATTTTCTCAGGTCTGTCTCTCTACCTCTGCCTCCCGATGCTGGGATTAAAGGCTATCTGTATTTTATGTCTGTCTCTCTCTATCTATCTATCTATCTATCTATATATATCTATATATATATATATATATATATATATATATATATATATATATATATACCCTCTATCTATATATTTGCCTCCTTTTATTTCTCTTACAAACCAGAGATATTGACCAAATATAGAAATAAAAGAAATAAAGAATATATAACACATAAATCTTGTCTGGGATATTTGTTTTATGAAATGATAGTAAAGAAAATGCATGGCTGGGGAAATGGCTTAGTAGTTAAGGCACTTTCCTGCAAAGCCCAAGGACCCAGGTTCTACTCTCCAGATCCCACATAAGCCATACACACAAAGGCGAGGCAAGTGCAAGGTCACACATGCTCTCTAGATGGAGTGAGCTCAGTGTCTGGAGTTCAATTGCAGTGGCGCACCAATTCTCTCTCTCTCTCTTTCTCTCTCTCTAAAATAAATAAAAATAAATAAATGAAAAAAGAAAATACAGTGAATAGGATGAATGTAGGAAAATGTCAGGCAACCACATGCAAAATTAATGTTTTCATCAATAGGTGATAGGTAGTAAGATCAGCAGGCCAGATAGTACTCTGTATTATCAGGGAGAATAAACAATTAAAGAGAGAGAGAGGGCTGGAGAGATGGCTTAGGGGTTAAAGCGCCTGATTCCTAAGCCTAAGAACGCTGGTTCCAATCTCCAGCGGTTCCAATTTCCAGGTCCCACATTTAGCCAGATGCAAAGTGATGCAAGGGCACAATGCCTCACTTGACCACAAGGGGGCGCACGCATCTGGATTTCATTCACAGCAGCTGAGACACTGCTGGGACGCCCATCTCTGTCTTCTTCTCTCCCTCTCTCTCTGTCTCTCTCCGAAAAAGAGAGAGAGAGAAAGCTAGGCAGGGTGACACGTCCTGTAATGCCAGTACTTGGGAGGTGGAGGCTGAAGGATCAGGAGTTCAAAAGAAATCCTCAAGGAAATAATGAGCTCTTGGCCAGCCTAGGCTGCATGAGACAATGTGTCAAAAACTGAGAGAAATGTGAGAGAGGGAGAGAGAGTGCGAGAGAATGAATGAGAATGAGAATGAGAGTGAACAAAGTAAACCAAGAACATTAATGCTGGTGGACGTGATGGGAAATTCACTCGATAATGTAGACACAATGCAGTTGTTCACTATTATGTAAAAATATGTGCACAGCTTTGTAGAAAAGCACTTCTGCATTAAAGCAATAAGTGGAAGCAATAATGCCTTCAAAGGTTCATTTTGCACCTAAATCCAAAAAGCTTGCTTTTCCATTGTTATGTCTAAAACGTAAAGAGAAACCTGCCCATAGAATCCATCTTATTAAGACTGTATATCAAGCCGGGCGTGGTGGCGCACGCCTTTAATCCCAGCACTCGGGAGGCAGAGGTAGGAGGATCACCGAGAGTTTGAGGCCACCCTGAGACTACATAGTTAATTCCAGGTCAGCCTGGACCAGAGTGAGACCCTACCTTGCAAAAAAACAAAAAAACAAAAAAAAAGACTGTATATCATCTTTGTCTCCCCTTTCTGTTTAATAAAAGGACCAAAGCATTGTTTCTTAGAAATTGATCTCCAGCTGTGGGTGAATTACCTCTGCCCCTGCCTGCCCCAACCCTAATTTCTAAAAGAAAGAGGAGAAGAAAGGAGAAAGGTGTGAGAAGGCTCCTGATCCTGTCAGCCATTGGAAACAAAACACAATTGACAAACACGGGGATGAGTTGCAGCAGAAATAGCTCAATAATGTGTGGTCTTTAATTAAGAATAAAAAGGAGTGCTGGCTAATTTAGGACTCCTTGCTCTAGGCTCTGCTTTCCTAAAACATCTGCTGCACTGCTAAGGTTAACAACTGCAAGCCACTGCATTGGTTGCTTTTCTCATTTCCATAATCAAGTGCTTGGCAAGAAGCGACTTTGAGGAAGGAGACATTTTCCGTCTGTCTGCTTTGAGGGTACTTCAGACACGGCAGGCAAATGTGGAGACAGGAGCTTGAAGCTTTACTCAAATCTTGGTGGACCAGGAAATGGGATGAAAGGGAATGTTAGCACTCAGCTGGCTTTTTCTTTTTCTTCTTTGTTTTTTGCATCCCCTTTTCTTCAGTCTGGGGCCCAGGACAGGGAGCAGCGCTTCCCACAATCAAGGGATGGGTCTTCGGGAAATTCTCTTTGGAAAAACCCTGACAGAGACAAAGTTGTGTTTCACTGATTCCCAAGGTTTTGTTGCTGCAATCATTTTGACAATTTCAAAATTAGCCATTATAATCTGGAGTTCAGAGTGAGTTTAAGACCAGCCTGGCCCCTGAGACCCTGGTGTTGAGAAGAAAGCCTCCTATGACGTTTTATAAATGTTAAAACCTTGCTAGCCTGTTGGTTCCAAAGACTAACTCTCTGCTTAGCAGTTGGGATGTACATCTTTGATTTCTTTAAATGCTAAAGGGATATGGCATACTTGGTGGGAACAAGGGAGGCAACAGTGTCTGGAAAAGCAATACGCTTGTAGAAATGAGGAGCAAACAATATATGCTAAATCCTGAAAAGCACATATTTTTTAAAAAAGCTGAAATAAGTTCAGGAATGGGAAAAGAAGTGTGAAAATAGAGAATGAGGCAAGGGTAAAGTGGAGAAGGTAAAAAGAGGTGGAATAATTACAGGCAAGGAGTGACAGAGTACTTAGAATTATTAAGTAAGAAAATGAGAGGAAAGCCCGTTGTGGTGGCGCACGCCTTTAATCCCAGCACTCGGGAGGCAGAGGTAGGAGAATCGCCAAGAGTTCGAGGCCACCCTGAGACTACATAGTTAATTCCAGGTCAGCCTGGACCAGAGTGAGACCCTACCTCGAAAAACAAAAAAAAAAAAAAAAAAAAAAAAAAAAAAAGAAAGAAAGAAAAAGAAAAGAAAATGAGAGGAGCATATGGGTGTTTTAGAAAGACAAGTGGAGCCGGGGAGAGGGCTCCATGGGTAACTGTGCTTGCTGTGTGAGCCTGAGGAGCAGAGAGTAGACCTGGACATCCAGCATAAAGCCAGAGGTGGTGACAGGAGCATCTCTACTTTCAGCAAGCCCCGCAAGAGATGAGGAGTCAAGAGAATCCCATGGCCTCATCACCCTGAGCATTCCCGATCTCGTCTGATCTCGGAAGGTAAGCAGGGTCAGGCCTGCTTAGTACTTGGATGGGAGAGTGCCGGGAAATACCAGGTACCGTAGACTTTGGGGCTGGGCAGATGGCTTAACCGTTAAGGCACTTGCCTGCCATGCCAAAGGACCTCAATTTGATTCCGTGGGACCCACATAAAACAGATAGATGCACAAGGGGCACATGCATCTGGAGTTTGGTGGCAGTGGCTAGAGGCCCTGATGTGCCCATTCTCTCTCTTTCTGTCTCCCTCTTCTCTCTCTTTCTCTCTCTCTTTCTGTCTCCCTCTTCTCTCTCTTTCTCTCTCTCTTTCTGTCTCCCTCTTCTCTCTCTTTCTCTCTCTCTGTGCTTGCAAATAAATAAATAAAATTTATATATTAAAAAAAAAAATCCCTGAAAGCTTGTAGGCCAGCTTACCTGGCCTATGCAATAGCAAATGATAGAGCCTGCTGAACTGAAAGGTAAGGACTGATGTATGATGTATGCCATGGGAACTGTGTGTGTGTGTGTGTGTGTGTGTGGTTTGTGTGTGTGTGTGCGTGTGCACACACACACACAAGACTCAAAACAGAAAAGAAAGGTGGTAGAAGGTTCAGGAAGCTGCCTGAGAAGTGACCATGACAGCCACCCGGGATGTGGCAGAAGCTGGGGAAGAAACATTTTCCCTAATTGCACTGGAGTTCTTAGGAGATGAAATCAGTGATGGCTGGGAGGTGCTGGGGCTGGTTTCTCACATGGGCCACTACATGCAGTGCTCTCTTAATGTCGGTAACAAGCAAGAATCTCCACGCAGCCCTGGGTCAACGATTTTGAGGTTTCATCAAGAATGACTCGGGTTCACACTCACTCATCAATACATTCTCCCTCCCACTGCTTCCTCTAAAACAGACTTGTTTTACGAAGAGCTTGTAGAACACAAAGGCATGTAAACATTTACCAGTCCTCAGGCCTCCTGAAAGGAAGATTTTCTTACAGCGTGCTTTACATTTGACAGATCATTTGTAATTAATGGACACTTTGACCAGCGCCTTTCCAGGACCCTCGTGCCTTCTAATTAACTAAATTATGGTTCTTTCTTTGATTTTGTGATTGTCAATCTATAGTGAAGTCTAAGAAAAGTATGCCTTTCCATGAGTAAACTCTTTGTACATGAGATAGCTGTATAATTTTACATCATTGTTAATTTTTTATTGTGGTACATAAAATAATCTGAGACTCAGATCAAAATACCCATACTTTAATATCTAGGATAAATTAACCACAAAGAAGCTAAAATATACATGTCAAACCTATCAACTACTTTGAAAATACCTTTTTACACATGTGGATCTATAAGTAGTTTATCATATTTAATACTTTAAGTGAAAATTTCTTTTAATTTTAATACTATTTTATCATTTAACCATAATTTTGTCACTTCTTGGTTACAAAAATATTTGATTCTTGAAAATGTTCAAATTATTTCCATCAATTAAGACTAAATAGACAAGAGGAGGCCATGACTTCCCTACTACTGTCATCTCATGAAGCAATCTGGTGGTCGTGCCTAGAAATCAGATGCTCCCATTTAGTCAATTAATTCTTCCAGGTCTAAGGTGGACGCATAAAGCATCCCAGGCTCAAGGCATTGTCTCTAAGGCCTGACAAGCACTTGTCTGGAAGAGATTGAGGAAAGCCAATACAAATTCTAGAAGACAGCTGTGCATGAGTTTTGGACCTGAAAAAAAATGTCTTTAGGCATAGCGATTGACAATTTGGCTGTTTGGCTTCAGCTTCTCACAAAGTAATTTATCCCTCCATCAACTTAACAGAGAATTCTGGTGGCTTTTTAGCCTCTTACTTAAGGTGGCATATGTTAATACATGTGACTTTATTTTTTTGGAGATAGACAGAGAGAGAGAGACAGAGATGGGCGCACCAGCAGTGTCTCAGCTGCTGAGAACAAAATCCAGATGCGGTGCGCCCCCTTGTGGTCAAGTGCGGCATTGCGTCACTTTGCATCTGGCTAAACGTGGGACCTGGAGATTGGAACCGCTGGAGATTGGAACCAGCGTTCTTAGGCTTAGGAGGCAGACGCCTTAACCCCTAAGCCATCTCTCCAGCCCACATGTGACATTTTTATAGCAATCATTGCTATTGATTTATAGAACGCATCTTGCGTTCTAGATATGACATTACATTCGATCTCTATTATTTCCCAACAGGATAACAAAAAGAAGGATGGAAATAAGGAAGGGGAGGTACGTATTTTGAAAACTGCACTTGTACAAATTTAACATTTTAAACACATTGGAAAATAGTTAAACTTTATTCACATATGTAAAAGTTTTAAAAAATCTGTCATGAAAACATAAAACGTTTCTGTTTCATATGAGATAGATATTTTTGGTGGATTTCACGGCCAGTGTACTTTGTTTTGTAGCTTCCCCTTTAGTTGTTAGCAATGACACTGAAATAGCCTCTCTCATGTCCACTTAATATTCCAACATTGCACCAAGTAAATCTGAATGCATTGCTGAAAGAGAATGAGCCATTGGGCCCGCCTTGCATGTGTAATGGCAATCTGTGTTTGAGAGCAGGACAACGGAAATGGAGAACTGGATTAGTGATAAATCGTGCATAACACTGGGAATTCTCATACAAAAATAATAGAACTAAAAGGAGGAAAGCAACAAAATAAGATAGCTAGTACTTAGAGAAGAGCAGAGATAGAAAAGAAGCCATGGAAATTAAAAAAAAAAAAAAAAAAAGCAGCAGGCGTAGTGGTGCACGCCTTTAATCCCAGCTTTCAGGAGGCAAAAGTAGGAGGATCACCATGAGTTCGAGGCCACACTGAGATTACATAGTGAATTCCAGGTCAGCCTGGGCTAGAGTGAGAACCTACCTTGAAAAAAACTGAAAAATGAAAAAAAAAAAATCCCCCCTCCCCCCCAAAAAGCAGAAATTTCTATCCAAAGCAAGTTACTGATTTTGGTTGTTGGAGAGTTTGCGTTTCCTTGACAGCAGCCAATTGAGAAGCCAGTGTAGACAGACCACCTCCGTTTTTTCTGTGTTCAATTGGAGGCTTGAAGTATACATACAATAGTACCCCAGTGTCCGAGCACTATTTGATAAGGTGAGTCCCATGGAACCCACACCCTTCTCTAGGTACCCAGCATGCACTCTTTCCAGCACTGATGAACCAGACATCTGACCTTGGTCTCGAGTCCGCTATGTTGAATCAGTAGTAAGGTCATCAAATGAAAACATGTGCAAGAAGTTAATATTAACAACTCTCATCAATACACAAAGAATAAATTTAGATTGGCCCACACAAGCAGATGCCTCTGATTAACCTTTTCAAAATATGTGGAACTGTGTTTTCACACACCATTATATGCCTCTATCTTGCCATATTCTTATTCATAGCTTTTAGCAATTGATACATTGTTGTTATATGGGAAATGTGGTCTAATTTGCCAATTTCTGTTTCTGAGTGCATGTCAAAGGGCTTTTACATTAAAGTTACAGTGCAGTCCTTTTCTATAAAGTTCAACATTGTGTCTGTTGTAAGAAAAGCAATTAATTGTGGTTTTTCCACTTTTCATGATAAAATAACAATTTTCAATTTCAACCTGTTATACATTTCTGGAAGGGTATAATTTACATCCATTTCCCCTCCCCCTCACTTTTTAAATGGAGCTGCATTGTAATATAAACTCATGCAATATTAGATCAGTGGGAAAGTAAAGGCTTTCTTTCGGCTATTAAGTAAAGAACACATCTTAGAAACACCATAAATCACGCTTGTCAGAATATTCAAAAGAACTGTTCTGTACAGTTTCCTGGACTTTTATTTAGAAAGCACAGACATGAAACAATATAATTCATTTTGGGCTGCATGCATCTGATTTACATATGCTGTGTCTTGTTAATCTGAGCTTTCACGAGAATAATATAATTAGCAAGTTTCAATTTATCTTTAAAGCCACTGAAGTATGTTAATTACCTAGAATGACTTCATCCATGTATATTAGTATGTTTGAACTTCTAAACAGAGTGATTCAGTGGATGGATAGCTAAACAAATGCATATTGCAAGTTGAAAATGATCAACTAATAAACACATGATACAGGAAGGAATCTACACTGTTGGTTTATTCTATTTTTCCCTTAATGAAACAGGCAATTGAAGAAAACCATACATAATTTTGGGGGGTCGGGTTATAAATTGGTGGTTAAAATTAAGAAATTCAGAGAGTCAACCTCTTTAGTGGTACTGAGTGGATATGCCCTTTGTCCTTATCTTTGCTTCCCATGTATGCTGTGTTAGTTTGAATAGATGCCCCCCAATATATTCAGGACTATATTAAAGATTGTAATTTAGATCTGCAGCCTCCTGACTAAAGGAGGTGTCCCTGTGGGTGGATGCTAGGCAGCCCTAAGGTGAGGGAGTGTATTTGGAATTCCAGTTCAAGGATATGCAAAGTGCTTGAGTTTTGCCTGGGGTTCCTGGAGTGTGTTTGCATATGCTGGTAGTATAGCTTTGAGGTCTGGACTTACGGCTTTCCTCTTTCTCTGCTTGCTCCTGTAATGGGGGCTAATTTCTTTATTCATTATGGAATTTCCCCTGGCTCTGTAAACTTCGAATAAATCTCCTGACTGCTATAACTGTGCCTGGTTGGGAAGGCCATCCAGCATCTGAAGCCGACTACTACAGAGATGTTACCAAGGAGTGGGATAGAGTTTCTGTACCATGAATATGACAAGGCAGCTGTTGGAACTTGTGTGCTGGAAGAGTGGGAAATTTGGTGCTTGCAACTGAAGACTCCATCAGGAGCAGTAAGCCAATTCGATTCTGATGAGAGTTTGAGAATGCTGAGTGAAGAGAAAATTGTATTTGAAGGCTTGGCTTATGAATTCTACAGGGAGAAAGATTGTAGAAAACCTTGTTGGAACTAGGGCTACTGGCATAAGGGTTGGCTGTGTTCTGCTGCCCAGATCCAGAGACTTTGATGAAGGTTAAATTTTTAATGGGCTGATGTGCTTGGCTAAAGATATGGGACTGAGACATTTAAGATTTTAAGTTGGTGCTGGGTGTGGTGGTGCACGCCTTTAATCCCGGCACTTGGGAGGCAGAGGTAGGATTGCCAAGAGTTTGAGGCCACCCTGAGAGCTCATAGTGAATTCAATGTCAGCCTGGGCTAGAATGAGACCCTACCTCAGAAAACCAAAAAAAAGAAAGAAAGAAAAAAAAAGATTTTAAGTTGGAAAACTCAAGCAAACTTAAAATTACTGGTACAGAGACTGGATGCTGAAGCAACTGTTGTCAAATGCATTAGCATTTGGAAGGAAGATGATCCAACTCCTTTATGTTGAAACAGTGGACCAGATGCCTGAGGTGAGACTATGATAGACATGCAAATTCTTTGGGAAAAGAGTGGACTGGAGAAGGAACCCATTGTTCAAGGTCAAGACAGGTGCTGTCAGGTCAAGAATCTTTTACATATTAAAGTACCCCTAATCCTCATGGTCAAAGAAGTTCATTTGTGCCAGGGTGTTTGACTTTAAATGATGATAGCAAACATCATGTGTGAGATGTCAGTTATAATATAACATGTATAATTTATAGGTTGACAATATTGTGTAGTCATATCTACTTTGTGACAAAACTGTCAGAATTCATATGTGTAGTTTTGGGATGTTAAAGAATCATATTGCATATTGCATACAAGAAACACAATGGCCATGTTAATTTTCCCCAGAATATTTAAATATTTAGCTCTTAATGAAAACTAGTCCTTGTTTGCCCTGGGATTCATCCTTCTTCAAAAATCAGAAGTCAACTTTGAAAGAAGGGATACATCTGATTTCCCCAGCATCAACTGTCATCTTTGTCACTGTGGTTGTTGTTGAAACTGTCCCATCTCATGACATATCCTTGACAGTAAGTGCTGGTTTTATCCTGCTGTGTTACTCTTCAATGCTACCTGCCTCTGTGTGTGCAACACACTCACTTCTTTATCTCTTTACCCAGGAAAGACAATCACCTTGAGAAGCAAGTATGAGCAAAGAAAAAGAGTGGAGCACAAGCTCCATCATGCTGGGAAGGAAATAAGGATTATGAGGTATGAAAATTTTTCTCATAAATAAATTTTTAAAACACTTTACTTGTGCCTACTATATTTATTAAAACTGAAACATGAAGTAATCAATAAAACAGCGTGGGTCCTTGTCAGAGGGAGTGGAGAGGCACACAGTAGTATGTCAGCAGTGCTAGTGTTCTGGGCTATCTAGGAAAGAGTTATTCAAAAGGAATAACACAGAATCAGAAAAGTGCTTTTTATAGAGAGGACATTTCAAAGCAGATCTAAAGCTGAGGGGGCTGCGTAATTACTGCTGGGTCAGTCACATTCTCAAGGCTAGAGAACAACAAGAAGCACTACTTGACTTAATTAAGCACGTGACTTCCGTTATCATTTTATTTATACTCATTATTAAGATTTTTAGAGAATTCAAAACTGGTCTGCCCACCTCTAATGATTTGGGTACATATTGTACCAACTAATCTGGCTTATTATATGGGGTCAAGGGTTCTAGTTTCGCACCCTTGTTTAAGTCAGTAACAGTTTAATCTCACCCACAGATTAGTTATTCTCCATTGCATAATGTATTTATATTTGAAAAATATAAATACATGAATTCAGTGCTGCTTCCATTCTGTCTTTTAGTAGCACAGCTGCCTGACACATCTGCTTGTTGCCTTATAGCTTCCCAAAGATTTAGAAAGGAGAGACAGAGTGCCAATAATAAAGAAAACCTTCCTGAGAAATAGCTTGTCATTTATACTACCACATCAAGCTGTATCATGCACTTTGCTGGAAAAATTAAAAATGCCAAATGGGATAATGAACATACAACTGCCTCCTGAGCTCTTCTGTGAAAGTAATAATTAGCTTTAAAATATTCTGTCAGGTTTCTAAGATGCAGCCTCAAACATGATCGCTTTTATTATGTGCTCATACTTGCTCCTAATAATTGGGGCATTAAGACTATATATGGAACAAAGTCTCTTTTGTTAGATTTTGATCAATATCTTGCCAGGGAAGACAAGCCTTCATTTAACCCACATGTCTGGATAGCTGAGAATTTTCACCTTATTTTTTTTTTTTCATTTATAAAATACCACATTTTATTTAGATTTTTACAAAGGAGTATGGACAGGGGAAGGCTGAGAGGTAAGGAGAAACAAAGTGGGGAGAAGAGAAGGAGAAGTTTTCTTTTGACTTGTTTAAAATTGTTAATATGCATTCTATCTAACAAGCTCTCTCTTACAGCTACTACCCAGCTCCTGGCTCTGTAACCCGCAAGTTATTCTTTGTGTTAATGACCCTACTCATTTATTTATTTATTTATTTGTTTATTTATTTGTTTGTTTGTTTGTTTATTATTATTTTAAGGTTTTGGAGGGCATGGGTGCAGTGCTAAGAGGTTCAGGAAAAGTATCCACTACTAAAACCCACATTGAAGACAGAACCCACAATTATGCAAACTTTATCATTGTAAATTAAGATAACGTAGAACATTATTTTTAAATTTTTTTAAAATTATTTATTTGAGAGAGAGAAAGAGGCAGGGTGGGGAGAGAATGGGCATGCCAGGGCTTTCAGCCATTGCAAATGAACTCCAGACGCATGTGCCATCTTGTGCATCTGGCTTACATGGGTCCTAGGGAACTGAACCAAGATCCTTTGGCTTTGCAGGCAAGCACCTTAACCACTAAGCCATCTCTCCAGCCCCTAATGTAGAACTTTAAATACCATCTGTTTTAGCCTTTGTGCACATTGGATTTCTATTGTGAACGTGCTCTCAGTGGCATTTTTCATAAATAGAGAACACAGACCAAAATAATAAAGGCATATTGTGGGCTTAAAAAATCATGACCCACTCTCAGTTTGCATCTATCAATCATATTTGTTTCAGAGACTCTTTGAATCCTTTCCATAAGTAACTATAGCTACAGCTTTTATAGTGCTTAAAATGAAATTGTACCATTGGAAAGATATTAGTTATATGCTTCTTGGTAAACTAATTTTACCTTTTCTTGTTGTTCTAAACAATTGTGTGAAAATTCCAGCCTCACCTTTCTTACATTAGAAGCTTTTGAGGCTAACTGTGGGAGAAGGAAGGCTGCAGGTGCTCACCCTGAGAATACGGTGAATGCCACCAACTGTGTGTTTTAGTTGTGACAGCTACAAGAGGCTGCCCAGGTGAGGGAGCTCACTTTTCCAGCAAAACGAACTAAAGACAAACTTTGTCTAATTAAAATAAGTATTGTTCTAGTGTAGCGTTTCACAGAAAGCAAAATATTTTTAACCTCCCTTAATGCAATACACCTCCTTCTTACTTTGGGTTTATTACATAAATGGATTTCAAAAAGCATACACGCTTTGTGCAACTGCTATGGAAACCAAGTATGCTGCACCTTGTTTTCTACATTCACACCTCCATGTGCACAATGGCACCCATTTCAGACTAGACAGAAATTTCTGAAGCATAACTGAGTTCTGCAAGGACAATTTTCACAGCTAACGTACCAGTTCTTTAGAGGTCAGTCTTGAAAAGTCTTTTCTCTCACTTTCGTTGAAGGAACCAGTTATTTTTGTTGCATTTATTCCTGAAAAGTTCCACTGAAAATTTAGTCTCTGACTCATGCCAAAGAACAGAATATAACCACCCAAAGCTCAGAATGCTTTTTTTATGACGTGATATGTTTTTGCGCTGTAATTGATGAAGCACACTCCTCCCTGTACCCAGCACGTCTTTATGTCCTGTCTGTCTTTCAAGATTTAAAGACTTGGAATAATGCTGTACTAACAGAGCATTTATTTAATGCATGTATAAGAGGATAAAATCAATTTTTGTACTTATTTTGTGTGGCTTTTCGAGGTAGGTTCTTGCTCTAGCCCAGGCTGACCTAGAATTCACTATGTAGTCTCAGGGTAGCCTTGAACTTATAGCTGGAGGGACAGTAAGCCTGCTGGATGCAACAGTGGTTAACAAGAGATTCGACTGAAACCAAAGTGAAGGTCAAGACTGATGCTCAAAAGCGTCCTCTGATCTCTACACACATTCCATAGTATATGCATACCTTCACTCACACACATGAGCATATGAACACACCACACACATGCTCAGAGAGAGGGAGGGGGAGAGAAACAAAAGGAGGTTCGTGTTTGCATTTAGAAGAATTATAAGGCTTCATTTTGAATCTAACATTTTTCCCACATACATTTAAATGGTTCTAATTTGTACACTAGCTCCAGCTACAAGAGGGTTAGAAAGAGGCTACTTAACCCAGGCTTTCCTAGAAGAGGCTCTTGTGTGGTCTTTGCATGTAAACTATCCACAAGGATGTTGTAGCAGACAGCTTCAGGTTCGCTGAGATGAACTTCCAGACCGGGCACAGTTATGGAGGAAGGGATATTATTTATTGAAGCTTACAGATCCAGGGGAAGTTCCATAATGGCAGAAGATGCTGGCCTGCCTTCACAAGGCCAAGCAGAGAGAAAAAAAGCCAACCAGCCACCACAGCACACAGAGCAAAACTACAGCCAAAAGCCCAGCACACTTCAGGAACTCCTGCTAGGCACATATCTTTACAATGGAATCTCAAACCTACACCTTAAGACCGGCCTCCAGTGACCTTGCCTCTAGCAAGGTGATGGCAGATGCAAACTATAACTAATAAAACACTGAATATATTGGGGGACATATATTCAAACTACCACATTCCACCCCTGGCCCCCAATAGATTTATAACTATCACACATTTTAAATTGTACTCAGTCCAATTTCAAACGTTCTTACAGTCTTGACCAACTTAAGATAGTGAGTCTTGTAAAATCAAACAAGTTAAATACTTTCAACATGTAAAGGCACAGAGTAAATATTTTTAACTGTATAAGGAATAGCAAGGAGAGACTAGAACAATGAAAACTCAACCACCATCAGCCGTCATCAAACTTTCAAGTTCAATATAACCAGAGACTGTCACTCCAGGTTTTCCAGTTTTAGCTGGGCAGAGTATAAAACTTTGATCCCAGGCCAACACTGCACTACATGGGAGTCTTGCATAGTCCTTTATCCAAACATCTTTTATCCACGGTCCATTACAAATTTAACCTTGATCAAACACTCTGGGCCTGGATAGTTACAATCATTTTCCAGTCAGTTCCAACAAAGTCCTCTGCCGTCTTTCCTTCCCCTTAGAAAGCACATATGCCAAGCCTCTCAGTTCAATACTGTCTGCAAGCATTCTCAAACTCTCATCAGAATAGTCCATAAAACTTGCACCACCAGAAGGCATCTTCAGTTGCAACAAAGTCCATGTTCCTCCAAAACAAAAGTTCCAAAAAATATCCACACGGTCAGGTTTATCTTACCCCAACTCCTGGAACTGTTGCAGAAGCTTTCGCTGAGATGAACTTCCAGACCAGGCACAGTTATGGAGGAAGGGATTTAAGCTTACAGATCCAGGGGAAGTTCCATAATGGCCGGAGAAGCGCTGCTCTTCACAGGACCAGGCAAGAGAGAAAAAGTCAACCAGGCACACAGCACACAGAGCAAAACTACAGCCAAAAGGTCACACAGCACACTTAGGAACTCTGCTAGGCACATTTGCATATCTTTAAAATCTCAAACCCACCATTAACACCTTAAGACAAACATTGCCTCTAGAAGGTGATTGAAGATGCAAACTATAACTAATAAAACACTGAATATATTGGGGACATCAAACTCCTGATGTCTTGGCCTCTGTTATTGTCATTCAGTGCAGAGTGGAAATAGAACAACAATTTCGTTGTCTGAACAAAACCCGCTATAAGTTTTAGCTTCAGATAAACAAAGCCAGTACTGAAAATCTTGTTTCATCACATTTATCCTTGGGTAGAGAGATTTACAATCATTTTCTCACTTAAAGTCCACAAGCACCCGTGAGAAAGGCACTTCTATGAAAAGCATCCAAGAAAAGGTTGAACAAAGTTCACTGAATTCCCCAATACAATGGAACTTCTTTGAGACCCCTTATTTATGTACTTATTTCTGTGAACAGAACATATTATCTACATGATATAAACTACATATGAGCAAAGAAGTGTGTGCACATTAAGGAAGGTTCGTGTTGATTTTCCTGATCTTTGCCTCTGCTTGTCATTGGTATGAAAGAACAACAATGTGACACACACCCTTTCCAGAAATAATTTCAAAGATCTCTTTTTTATATTATATTTGGAATTTAAGCTGCTAATAATAATGGGACAATTCTCACAACTCTTCATTTTTTTTTGCAACCAAAAATGTTGTCAAAGTGTGTGTGTGTGTGTATGTATATGTATGTATGTATATATATATATGTGCATATATATATACACACACACACACATGGCATCAGCCTAAAACATACAAATCCTGATTCAGGAAGAATGATAATACTCTTGAAGACTTATTTTTGGAAAAACAAACAAACAAACAAACAAACAAACAAACAAACCAACCAAAACTAGATCTAAGAGATATATAGCCAAGAGTAACTCACACATTATCTTCCTAGAAAGCACATATTTTAAGGTCTTAATGAAGAAATATTTAATATTTTGTTTAGTAGTATATATTAATGAATAATTGAAGCAACTGATCAATAGCTATCCCAAAAGAGTGACCCATGTTCCTGCAATGCTTGTGCCTACCCAGGCAACGTTGGCAGTGGGTATAACAGAGCAAGAGCAGAGCCCAGAGATGAGAGGAAGTGCTATAGAATTAAAACCGATCAAGATACCTGCTGAATCTGCTTCCTGTTAAGCACTTCAATTAGATCCCTATTATGGAAAATGGCACCGATTTACATATTCATGTTCTGCATTTCAGCATGTGCCCTTTATGTTCACACACACCAGAACACACCCTGCCACACACATTTAACCTCCATGACTCAGCCATTAAGCTGAAATTTGAGAGTGGAAGACAAAAAAAAAAAAAAAAAAAAGCCAAGTGAAGACAGTTGTTCTCATTGTTCTCTTTGGTGCCTAGGGTTTTAAATCCTTATCTGTCAGTTAATTCAATTCTATTTTTGTCACTTTGCCTATCAGGCATAAAGGAGAGCTTAACCTAGCTATGGGCTCACTTTAAACCATATTTCTACAATGGTCTCAGGTGTTGGCTATAGGGACCTCTGTGCAGATGTTTAACACCGTTCTGTGGATTCACTTTAATTGCAGTGGCATCTGGAGAGGTGAATTAAGATGAGACGCCTTCCGTACATTATACCAACATTGTCCAAGAGAATTTTCTGTGATGAATATGTATATAAATTGAGCAACCTAAGCGAACAGAAACTACAGCATAACTGCCGCACAGTTAAAACATGGCTCGTGTGAGTGGGTGACTCTTTCAAATTTCGCACTTATTTTAAATTTAAAGAGCTATGTGTGGGGTCTTGGCATGGTTTATATTTGTAGTGATAATATTTAATAGCACAGACATGTAGCATGTAAGTGACCGTGGAAGGGAAAACTCTGCAGGAGATGCTGTCTGATTCACGATAGTCACGTGTGAACTTCCAGTCTCACACTCTATTTTTGGCTTGATTTCCTAAATACTGCTAAGGTAATCTCAGAATCTTTGCAAGGCAGGGTGCGCGCCTCCTTGCAGGACCCTCTCGACACTTGGACACCTTCCGATTGTTCTCCCTTGAAGCTGTGGCACTGGTGACACACTGAATTATGTCCACCATCAAGTCCGTGGCTCCTCCTGGTGCTCTTTATGTTCAGGAAGAGCATGGAGGTCAAGTGAAAAGAATGGCTTGTTCACAAAGGCGTCCAGACCACACGCTGTCACCTCTGCTCATACCCATCCCTACCTGCCCTTGTCGATTTCTCTCCATCCTTCCACTTTCTTAGTCAACAGAGAGGCCCCCACTTTCCCAAAGCTTATCCATCCTATGCTTGCACCCCCTCCTGTTCGTCCACCAGGGATCATTCGTTTACTCTTCACTCATTATATTTTTGCTCTTTCAGTCCTCAGTCTATGTCTCCTCACCAATCTCTCCACGTGCCACACCCAGAGAATTCTCTGTCGTTCCTCCCATCGATGCCATTTAACGTTGTCATAATTATGATGTTTTGACTTTTCCTTTCCTCCACACTGCTCGAATCAATAACCTGGACAATTACCTATTCCAATTTCTTTTTTATACTACTGGGGCTCATTCTGTGTCTCTTTATTGCTCATTCTCTTTTTTTGTCTTTTCTTTTCTTTTCGAGTTAGGGACTTGCTCTAGCCGAGGTTTACCTGGAACTCACTAAGTAGACTCAGAATGACCTCAGACTCACAGCAATCCTCCTACCTTGGCCTCTCAATGCTGGGATTAAAGGTGCGCATGCACCACTTTGTGCATCTGGCTTTATGTGGGTACTGGGGAATTGAACTTGAGTTATTAGGCTTTGCAGGCAAGTGCCTTAATCACTGAGCCATCTGTCCAGCCCTATTGCTCATTCTTATTTTACATTCTCCATCATTCCATTCCCTAGATCTGGGCATCATTTAAGATCAGGGATAAAGAAATCCACATCGCATTGGTCAAATCAAGTCAGTTGAAAGCTTTTGTATTTTAATTAAAATATTTAAAAATTAAAGTCCTTCTCATTAACCATCAGAAGTGAGAGCTAGAGATCTTATTTATTTGGCAAAGGGCTTGTCATGCAAGTATGAGGACCTGAACTTGGATCCCCAACACCCATGTAAAAGCTGGGGGTGGCTGCATGTGCCTGTGGTCTTAGCACTAGGGAAGAAGAAACAGAAGGGTCCCCGAAGTTCACCCAAGTCAGGGTAACAGAGAGATCCACACATCTGTGTAGACAAATCTGTACACTTGAGTGCACCATCACAACACAACACACACACACACACACACACACCCCTACAAACACCAAGAAAAAAAAAAAAAAAAAAAGGAGAGGCTAGGGATGTGTGTCTCAATGGTAGAGTACTTTCCTGGGGAAGGTAAGACCCTAGGTTTAATTCCCAGCCTCTCAAACAAGAAAAGGTTTAATATTTCAAGGCATATGAAAATATTATGGAATTTAAATTTAATGGCTCATAAAGTATTGGGACACAAACACCTTTATCCACTTCCATATGGAATGTAGCTATAGTCACACTGCTGTGATAGAGATAAGCTCTAACAACGGCTATATGGTTGGCAAAACTGACCATATTTGCTTACGGATCCTTTAGTAAGACATTTCCTGATCTCTGCATAAGATAGTTCTCAACATTTCTTTTTATAGCGTTTCCCTCAAACATATCTGTTTCCCATCACTTTCACATAGTGAGGAAAGCTTAGCAGTTGTTGGATTCTATTATATATCAGGCAACGTGTCACATCCGTCAAGGACATCACGGTACACAATCCTCACCACTAACTGAGGCAAGGAAGGCCACTGGAACAGTCTAAAGCCCCATGGGCAGCGTCAGAACTTGTCGTGGGATGTATTCTTTCTAGATCCTTCCAGGGAATCTATGACTGTGCCCACACCCATGGTTACTTCCTGTTCAGACTGTGACACTGACTATCGGATAATGTTTCTCTTCTCTCTCATTCCCTTTCCCCCTTCATTCCGAAAATAATTACTTAGTACCTGAACTAGGCATGCTTTCTATTTGATTAACTTTGTTTTCTTTCTTTTTTTCTTTCATCTGGCATTTGATTATTACTAACCTCTCCAAAACAACACTGCTTAATCCATTACCTATTTGTAACTCTTTAAGAATCTAGCAAATGCTCATCAAATTCCCACCCTGTTACTCCGGAGGCCATGGACGCTAATATCTGAAGGATAACTTCTATACTTTTCTTCACTTGGTATTTATGTTTATAATCTGGTGACACTAGATAATAAAAACACAGCGAATGAAGCTAGCTTGGACTGCTCGTTATGTCTTTTTCTATTTGCTATTTCTTTTCCTTCCTTTATATCTGATAACTTGCAACAAAAGAGATATTACTTTCTACTCTCTGAACCACATTTCTTTCATGCTATTTTTTATTCATTCCAACTGCCTTACTCAATAGATATTATTACAAATATCTAGTTTCTGAAACTCTGAAATCATGGGCTAATTTTACTCTGTACATAAATGCATATAATGTAAAATGCATACTGTTTGAGGGGTGCATGGACAGCTGTCTCTCCAACAGCTATACTCTCCTCTATGAACAAGAAGGTCTCCATTTTCCTCTGCACATTGAATGGAATCCCTTCAACTCTGACCTGCCTGACCTTATCTGCCAGTGGCATACTCAAAGTTGACAGAAACTAGTTAAAACCAGGAGTGGTGGCACATACCTGTGAACCCACCACTTTGGAGGCTGAGTCAAAAATTTCCCAAGTTGGGCTGGAGAGCTGGCTTAGCAGTCAAGGCGTTTGCCTTCAAAGCCAAAGGACCCAGGTTTGGTTCCCCAGGACCCACGTAAGCCAGATGCACAAGGTGGTGCATGCGTCTGGAATTCATTTGCAGTGGCTGGATGCCTCTGCCTCTTTCTCTCTCATAAATAAATAAATAAATAAATAAATAAATAAATAAATAAATAAATAAATACAGTTTTTAAAAAAATTCCCCAAGTTTACAAGTTTGAGTACATTCTGGGCTATATTCTAAGTAGCATGTCAGAGCTATATAATAAGCCTCATATAAAAAAAAATACCTAAAAACAGCCGGGCATGGTGGCACACGCCTTTAATCCCAGCACTTGGGAGGTAGAGGTAGGAGGATTGCCGTGAGTTCGAGGCCACCCTGAGACTCCATAGTGAATTCCATAGTGATCAGGAGAGAGAATTTTCTTTGCTAGGAACACGAGCTTTCATAGAGGAAAGGGAGTGGAAAGCTCTTCACGTATGTCTTTGAGCTCTTCCATTCCTAAGTCTAACTACAGTCTTAGCTGTAGACTTTTCGTGAGTAAAATTTTGCTTTAACTACTTTTAGCTGGTGCTCCAGAGGTAGAGGATTGCCGTGAGTTCGAGGCCACCCTGAGACTCCATAGTGAATTCCATAGTGATCAGGAGAGAGAATTTTCTTTGCTAGGAACACGAGCTTTCATAGAGGAAAGGGAGTGGAAAGCTCTTCACGTATGAGGACGTCTTTGAGCTCTTCCATTCCTAAGTCTAACTACAGTCTTAGCTGTAGACTTTTCGTGAGTAAACTAAATATTTTGCTATGTTAACTACTTTTAGCTGGTTTTCCAGTATTTGCAGTCTTCTAAGTGATTCACTGGCCAGATATTCACTCAAATTTAAATGTATGAGTATGCACTGAACTATGTATATAATATTACACACATTTATATTGTCTATGCATTCTATACTTGTTTATGTCCTGCACTTTAACAGTGGACATTTCATTTGATTATGTCCTCAAAGGCTCTTTGGATAGAAGACAAATTACATGTATATATTCATATATATTTTTTTGTTCTTCATTAAACACATAGGCACCTAAAACCAGCCCATTGATTGAGTACACTGAAAAATGTTGACTGAGACATAGAGAGAGGTAGTTAGCAGGAAAGGGTGGGATTTCACTCTGATTTCTCCCTGAGTTGTGATGTGCAACAGAGAAATAGTGAAGGGCTGCAGAGATGGGTCAGCAGTTAATATGTTTGCCTGCAAAGCCTAGTGACCTGGGTTCGAGTCCCCAGTACCTACGTAAAGCCAGATGCACAAAGTGGCACATGCATCTGGAGTTCCCTTGCAGCAGATGGATGTCCTGGTGGGCCCATCATCTCTGTCTCTCTTTTCTCTCCCTCTCTCTGCTTGCAAATTTTTAATATATAGTGAAACTATATATCACCCACGCAGAAATGAAGGTGATAAGAAAAGAGGAGGGGAGATGACAGGAGGTCAAGGGGAGGAAGGAAGGTATTCTTGCAATTGATAAACCAGTTGAATAGGTCAGTTGCCTGGTATTGAGGCTGCTTCAGAAATACAAGCAGATGGCATAAAGCTTTTGCTTTTTTCTGTTGGCACAAAACTCCTGCTAATTGAAACAGCAACTGAACAGGCTGTTCTTTCACTCCCTGGCGATATTTGTGTTTCACTTAGGTGTGACATTCGTATTAAACATGGCCACACCTCCTGCTTACTCACTCCCAGCATAGAAGCCACGCCCTTCGGCTGGGCTTCTTTCTTCAAACCTCTTCCCAGAGCTGAACAAAGGCATAGCCAGCCAGCTGTTTTCTTGCCTCTTTCCCAAGACTGAATAAAGTTCCCTGACAGAAGTGATCTGCTTTGTGTGGTGCATCCTGAATCAGAAATGCCATTCTCTTGCAAACTGCTTGACCGATTTCACTCCAGATAAGCTAAATTAAAGGAAAGCTGATTTTTTTAAATGATTTATTTTTAACTGAAATTATCCTTACACACATTCAGCACTTTTTTTTTTTTTTTTTTTTTTTGGTTTTTCGAGGTAGGGTCTCACTCTGGCCCAGGCTGACCTGGAATTCACTATGCAATCTCAGGGTGGCCTTGAACTCAAGGCGATCCCCTACCTCTGCCTCCCAAGTGCTGGGATTAAAGGCATGCGCCACCACGCCCGGCTTCAGCACATTTTTTAACATAGCTATTCATATTAGAACTCGTGAAAGTAAGAGATAGAATTATTTTCCCTAAACCAAGTCTTTAGCAAGAACTCACTTATAGCCATTCTCTTAAGACTGTCTTTTTTTTTTTTTCTTTTAGTTCAGACTTGTATTTCCAGAAATGGAAACACATTAAAATGGCTGAGAAATTTGTCAACCCAGCTTGCCCACATATTTATATCTGTGTCAGGATACAGTATTGTATTTACCAAGATTAAATTATCTGCTGTCAAGACAACAAAAATCTTGGTGTACCAAATTAGACTTTAGAGATGTAAGCACCCATTTTTCAAAATGCAAATCACATACTAAAATACTTATGTTTACAGAAGATTATATTGTACAAAATAGAAACAATCTGAAGTACTGAGCACTTCACAAATACCACATTCAAGTTTTCCTCCTCTCAGACAGGGTGGATGTGGGTCCGAGTTACCCTCAGCAGAGACGGTTTTACACCGCCACTCGCAGCTATGTGTGTACATCACCATTAAACAGGCCACCTGTAACTCCTGCTCTAACTCTTCAGTCAGATGAACAAATGACATAACGACTGTGAAAACATTGTACACACTAAGAACTTATAGAAATAATTGGAAGAAACTTTGAAAGTCAGCAGTTTGGAATTCATCAAGGGCTCAGATTTAAGGTCTAATAATTGATTGTTTTTATTGCTAGAATCATGGAATTTTAGAAGTATAAATAAACTTAGCAATCAAAACTATTTTACAGAAAAAGAATCCTAGAAAATTTCAATAATTTACCCAAGATTAAAAATAAAATTATATCAGCCAGGCATGGTGGCACACACTTTTAATTCCAGCACTTGGGAAGCAGAGGTAGGAGGATCACCACAAGTTTCAGGAGCCTGAGACTACATAGTGAATTCCAGGTCAGCCTGGCCTACAGTGAGAGCCTACCTCGATAAATAAGTAAATCAATAAATAATCACTGCATAAAGGAGTCTGTTAGATCATATTTTTTCAAATGCTAATTCTTTTCTGATGCTTCTTATTCTACTGCTCCTAAATGCAATAGAAAATAAACTTATATTGTCCATGAGACTCTACCGCTTCCAGGGTAAATTGTGGAAAGAGATGATTGTTAGAAAAGGAGAAGTCATGTAATACAGTAGGACTGCAGTATTTCCCATTTGTCAGGAAATAATCTGCCACCCAGGTTGATACAAGCAATCTACATATAAATCAATGGGCTAAAAAAATAAACCTTCTAGCTGGGCGTGGTGGAGCACGCCTTTATCCCCAACACTTGGGAGGCAGAAGGAAGAGGATCTCCATGAGTTCGAGGCTACCCTGAGACTACTTGTTGAATTCCAGGTCAGCCTGAGCTAGAATGAGACCCTACTTTGAAAAACCAAAATAAAAAAATAATAATAATAAAAATAAATAAATAAACATGATATGGAAATAGGATGGGGAGAAAGAAGGGTTTTAGTGAGAAGGGAAAGGAGAAAAGAGAAGGTCAGTGAGGAAATCAAAGTACAATTTATTTGTCTTCAAAAGTGGAAAAAAATAATAACTAAACAATATTGTAGCAAGGATGGTTTTGTTTTAGTTCTAAAGAATATTTCAAACTAAAATCCTATCTTTAAAAAAATTTTTTTAAATATATCCTAGATTGCTTTTAGGGCAGATATCACTTTAATTTAGAAGTGAGAAAATTAAGGACAGAAAGATGAGTAACCAAGCCAGACATGGTGTGTTTCGCCCGCCTTTAAGCGCTCCCTACCATATTCTGTTTCTTTTAATAGTGCAATGTACTATATCTTTTAAAAAGTAGGGCAGGGTAAAATTAATTTTGCTGGAGTGGTCTTGTGATTCCGCTTGCAATGTCTGGAGATTCTCAGGGGTATCTCAAAACTAGGGTGAAGAAGGTTTGTATGAGATTATTCTGTCTCCCAAAGTAATTTGTCTCTTAATAACACTCATAATTACCTTCCACGGTGTTCCATCCCGAGCGTCTCTCACAGGGAAACTATTCACTACAGGTAGGGCAGCCATGATGAAAGCTCCTCAGTAGCAGGCTGCTAGAAACGGACTTTCATTCTCCACAGCCGTCATGGGACAGCCTCACATGGGTACGGACTTGTAGACTATTACATGAATATAAAAACTTAATTCATTCTTATAAAAATTCCTTGTTATAGGAAAGTCTATTTGGGTGAAGCACTTACCTGCTAAAGACATGAGGAAACAGTGCAAATACATACAAAATCTGTCAAATTACCATTCTTAAGGACTAAACACACTTATAAAGTCCTACCCAACCTGTTTTGATTTTTCCCTTTTACTTTTTTTGCAGTGTTGGGGTCTAGGCCTTGCACTCTGTGCATGCTCCGCACACATTGCACCATGGAACGGGCCTTGCAGTCCATCAGACTCTCCTTCCGGGTCCACATATCATTTCCCTTCCTCCCTCCTTTATACCTACATAGCCCCCAGGTATACAAAGCCCCCCAGAGTAAAAAGAAAAACAATTCCAACTCAGGAACAACCAAACAAACATCAAGTGTCCTGTCTCAGTTCACCTAATGGAAGGCCCATTGAAAGCCTCATCTTTTCTTATTCCATAAAAGTTTTGTTTTGTGAAAATGATTTCTGGGTCATGAACAAGCTGTAGTGGCATCACGTGCTTCTCCTATGTTCACCACACCTCTTTCCATCGTGTACGGGTGGAGAAGAGCTGAGCCAGAAAGGTAAGGGGACAGTAAGGACAGCACCTCATCTCTGGTCTTGAAACAGTGATAGCAAGTTCTTAAGTACTTAGCAGTTTCACAATCTCTATGTGCATGCCTTTTTTTTTTTTTTTCTGAATGATGCAAAGGGAAATTTTCCTAATTCACTGATATATTGTCTGTGAACAAAAAGCCATGGATAAAGTATTGATGAAATAGTTCACAGCTTAGTCAACGGAAGCTGATAAAATCCATTAAAATCCATTGGAGGGCGCTCATTCTACAGTACGCATCAAGATCAGATTTGTTCCAATTAAGCAGAGGAAAAGTCTTTCTGAAAATCAGCAGTGCAACCAAGCAAGAGAATCCTGTGACCTCAATTAGCACACCACAGCAGACTGACAACAACATCTTCTTGGAGGTACAGTTAGAAGTATCAAAAATCAATTACTGTTTTTAATTTTTTTTTTTTCCATTTGGGGTTCAGCTTTCCAACTAGCCAAGAAATGGCTTCTCCTTCCCAACTCCTGATAAAGTCAGAATATTTTCAAAGCCTGGCTCAGAGTTGCCTGATTGCAGGTGAGCCTGGCATTTTACCTCTCACTTTGCTTGATGGGGTGGTTTGAAGTAGGTGTCCCCCCATGGACTCGTGTGTTCTAAATGCTAGATCCCCAGCTGGTGGCAATTTGGAAATTGGAGCCTTGTGGAGGGAGTGTGTTGTAGGGAGTGTCATAGGCAGTTTCCTCTTGGCAGTGTTTGGCACACTCTCCTGTTGCTGTTGTCTGTCTGATGTTGGCCAGGAGGGGATGTCCACCCTCTGCTCATGCTATCCTTTTCTATGCCATCATGGAGCTTCCCTTCAAGTCTGATGCCAAAATAAACCCCCCCCTTTTTTTCTTTTTTGCATAAACTGCTTTTGGTGGGGTGCTTTCTGCCAGAAAGAGAAGCTGACTACAACACCTGACTTGCTTATAGGTGTACAACTCCAGATGCAGAAAGCTAGGGATGGGGACTTGTTTTGCATGATTTACTTCATACAGACAGAGCGAAGTGGTAAGCCATGAATCTCTGTTTCAAGCTGTCCAGAATTGGCCCTGGAGGTCTTTCAGAGTCTCCTGGGACTGGAGAGAGTGGTCTGTTTCTGAGCTGACTCAAAATGCTGCCAGAAGACAGCAGCTCCTGCTCAAACACAAACACACTCATTGTGTCAGCTTGGGCATGCTCAGTACAATTTGGCAACGGTCACTTTGCTCACAGGTGAGAGCCTTTCGGCAGGTGCTATACAGTGCTGAGGTCACACCGTGCTTCTTGCTGTTACTATTCATTTTCATTTTTGGTTCAAATTATAAGAGTGATGACGTTCTCCAATGTACATTGAAGAAAAATCTTGCCTCTAAGGTCTAACCAGTAATAAAAAAGGCTTAATAACTATTTATTACTTATCAGAATGGGGGTCTAATTTCTACCTTTCATATGATTTTTGGCACATATGCTCTCAATTTTACAACTACAGAAGAACGTAGGACAGCGTCGAGAGCTCTATGAATTCCTTTTGCATAGCTGTGATCAAAGAAAGGCATGACCTGAAAGATTTGTTTGGGCTTCTGGCTTCAGGGGTGTTTCCATGTGTCATAGATAGAGGGTAGAATAGATCCACGTACTGCATCTGTTGTGGGAACACGAAGCCAGAACTGAGGCCAGGCTGCCACCTTCAAAGCCCCATCCCCAAGGCTCTATTTCCTCCCGCCAGGTCTCACCCTCTGAAGAATCTACTGCCCTCCAAAACAGCGCCACCAGTAAGTATGCAAGCACCCAAAACACGAGACTCTTGGGACATTTTAGATCTTAGCCATAATGAAGGCAAATATAAAAAATATTTTGTGAAACAGACGGTCCAGTGGCTTTTTCTAAGGTCACAAGACATTCTGTTGTCATTTTCATTTGCTGTTTGACAACAGGCTTGTTATGACCATTGTCACTGTGGAAGGTTGCCACAGCTGCTTACAGTTGGTTGTCATTGGAGTGAAATAACTGTACATAAAATGATACTACAGGGGCTGTAGGCACAGTCTGGCTTCTGACACAGCTTTACAAAACCACTCATGTATCTGTAGAAATGGTGGTCCTCTTTTCCAGCCAAAATTTTGAGATCACAGTGACAAAAAAAAAAAAAAAAAAAAAAGGATTGGGGGTAGCAAGAGGGTACCATTCTAGGTAGGGAAGTAGAAAGCAAGGTCAGTAGACAATCTGTCTCTAGATCTGTCCAGTGCCCTGTAAATGTGGCATATTCAGTTTGCCCTGTCTTGGCAGCAAGCAAGGCACTCCCTTGTAGTGTGTAAAGAAGTACAATACAGAGCTATAGGAAAACTATAGTCAACAAATCTGAGCCTAAATCACAAGAGTGAATATGAAGTATTGTATCTAGAAATCTCAGAAAGTAAAGAACTCCACATATATACATACATATTCATACACATATATACATACTCAGTAAGTTCTAAGTCCACCTATAACATTTTAAATTATATATTTATTATATTTTTATGCATAATGTGTTTATAATCATGTACTGTGAATGTGAAAGAATTCTCACTGAAAGGTTACTGTCTGCTAGTCCTTTTCCATTACAATATTGGAGATGAAAAAAATAAGCATACATTTTTGTTTCAGTTGTTTGTATTTATTTATTTATTTATTTATTTATTTATTTATTTATTTATTTATTTTGGTTTTTCGAGGTAGGGTCTCACTCTGGTCCAGGCTGACCTGGAATTAACTATGTAGTCTCAGGGTGGCCTCGAACTCTTGGCGATCCTCCTACCTCTGCCTCCCAAGTGCTGGGACTAAAGGCGTGCACCACTACGCCGGGCTTTTTTGTTTCCTTTCTTTTTCTTTCTTTCTTTCTTTCTTTCTTTCTTTCTTTCTTTCTTTCTTTCTTTTTTATTTTTATTTATTTATTTTTGTTTCAGTTGTTAATCGAAGTTTTCATAGCTAGTAAATTAAGCAGAGAGTGGATTTGTACCTGTTCTATTGGCTGGGGCGATGGTAAAGATTCCAGAGCCCACCCTGGCTTCTTCATAACTGATAGATAGTAGGAGGTATGTGAGGGAGTGACACTTAACTTATACTAGAGAATTATCAGGATTTTCTTGGTTAGGAACAAGATAGCAGGTTTTCTCAGGTGTGGATTTCAGAATAAACATTGGAAAGAAGGCTATATAATGAGCATTGGCGTCAGGCTGACTGGAAAGGAGGAGAAAGCAGAAGGGGAGGGCAGGCTACAGATGACACAGGGCTTAGAAACTGCGGTGAGATATTTAAGATTGGTTATAGAATGCTAAAGGTTCCTGCAATTGCTTCATACTCCTTCCCAGTGGATCTAGTTTTCACTGGATCTAGTTTGGTCGCCTTTAATCCCAGCACTTGGGAGGCAGAGGTAGGAGGATCACCGAGAGTTCGAGGCCACCCTGAGACTACATAGTTAATTCCAGGTCAGCCTGGAACAGAATGAGACCCTACCTTGCAAAACAAAACAAAACAAACAAACAACAAAAAAAAAACTACTTCCAAAACTTTGAGTACAGTTTTCATTTCATTTTATTATTAAATGATAGGCACAAGAGTAAACCAAACTGATTACAACCCTAGTCTTGAAGTCAGGACAGAAAACACATTTCTTGAACACTAAAATAGTTGAATAATTTAAAATACTCAATAGTGTAAAGAGGCATGGATTAAGTTAAAAGATAAATGATAATGAATGCAATGACATTGAAGTGTCTTTGGTGGAAAGGAAGACAGGAGATTATTCAAGGAAGGGTCACTGCCTGGTCTCTCATTGCACTCGGTTTCCTGTATCCCCCTGGTGGGATCTGACCTGATCACAATGACCTCTCCAACATATATGTCATCATGTTTTTAATTTAGGAAAGCATATGCCCACAACATTCAGCCTACACATCTTATGTACACATTTATGCAAGTATTTTATTTTTAACATGCGGTATGATCTTGCTGTAGCCCAGGAATTCACTTTGTAGTCTCAGGGTGGCCTTGAACTCACAGAGATCCTCCTACCTCTCTCTGCCTTCAAGTGCTGGGATTAAAGGCATGTGTCATGCTCAGCTATACAATTCTTTTCAATTTGCTCAAATTATTTCATTGTGTGTGTGTGTGTGAGAGAGAGAGAGAGAGACCTGGAATTCACTATGTCGTCTTAATGGCTTCAAACTCATGGTGATCCTCCTGCCTCTGCCTCCTGAGTGCTGGGATTAAAGGTGTGCCCCACCACACCCAGCTCATTTGTTTTTGATGTGGATTTAAAGTTCATCTATTGTACTGGGGGAAAAAATCTGCAGTAAACTTTATGTGACTCCAGTTCCCTATGAATCTTCATTAGGGACATTCTCCATGATTTATTTGATATAACCTTTTGTTACATGTAGATTTATATAGGTTTTAGCCAATTTAAACACAAAGGATGCCATCAGCTTTCTGTATCTTCAGATCATTCTGGACTTACTATCTTTTCTTCAATAAAATTCTTAAATTTAATTTTTCAACATAAGACCATAGAAGATTGTCTATTACTTAATGAATCTAGAAAATTCCTAGTTTTGTTTAAATATAGTTACTTTCTCATAGTCTTCAATTTATTGATTGACTATATAATCTATATTTCATAGTGAATGCAACACCAGTGGTTTTTGCTTCTCTGGTGTCATTTATTATTCCCTCTTTTTCTAATTAAGTTATTTTAAAAGCAGTGTTTAGGCATGAATAGGTTTAGACATATTCTTAACATCATTTAAAATAAAGATTATGTACAACTCTCCAATGACTGGACTATTTAACAAGATATATTTTAGTGTACCATAAAGAGTCACCAACAACATTTTAATTGGGATTCACGACATTTGTTCCTTCTATCAGTAGGTGGGAAAGACAGAAAAACAGTTTGTATTTCTGAGAATTTAATAGGAAAAGAATGAATTTGGTGCATTTTGTCCAAAACTCCCACTCCATGGAAACAATAAATTGTACAATTTGTTCTGAACTTTTTTTGTTTTAAAAATCAATTATTATAAGTATAGTTGTAGGAGGAAGAAACAAGGAAGATGTCATACAGACATCAAACAGTTTCATATTATTTTGGTCTTCAAGTACAAAAGTAATGAAAAGGTTATTGTCAATTTCTGAAAACTTAAGCAGAATTAGGATCATTCAAAAGCATCTGAGTTGATGGAGTCCTGCTCAGCCAGTGGACACGCCCAATACTCAAAGCCATGCTGCCATGGATTCCTGCTCAGCCAGTGGATACACCCTGTACTCAAGGCCATGCTGCCACAGACTTTGGAAAGAATGATGAGATGATATCATAAAAACTTAGCTCTTTTGAAGAATTATCAAACTGTGTAGACTTGGATCTACTGGTAATTTCTTCTAGTTGAGTTTTTCTAATCAACTTTCCATGCTCTGGTTTAATGATTTATAATCTATCTGTCTGTCTGTCTGTCTATCTATCTATTTAATCTAATCTAATCTAATCTATCTATCTATCTATCTATCTATCTATCTATCTATCATGTATCTATCATTCCACACTCATTACTCATCCATTCCTGTAGTGAGACTACAAACACTGAAAAAGAGCATCACGGAGCTTTCTGAACAAAAGAGCCAATAAACAGACTGTGGAGTTCTAATCTCAGCTCTGCCTTTAATAATTTTATGATGCTGGACTTTATATCTGTGTATACTGTTTTAACAATGTGTAAGAATTATACAATTACCTAATTAAATATTAGCATGATGTGAAGCAGATAAAGGGCCTTATGCATTGTCAGAAGGATTATGATACCTATAGACTGTGAATCTATATGGTTCTTTAAGGAATTGGCATCTACACATATACTAAAGCATCCTATGCCTATGCTTAAACGTGTGTGATATGTTGCCATATATATATATATATATATATATATATGGAGAGAGGGAAGGGCAGAGAGAGAGAGAGAGAGGATGGGCATGCCAGGGCCTCCAGCCACTGCAAATGAACTCCAGATACATGCACCCCCTTGTGCATCTGGCTTACGTGGGTCCTGGGGAGTCAAACCTGGGTCCTATGGTTTTGCAGGCAAGCACATTAACTGCTAAGCCAACCCTACGTTGCTATTTTTGAAGTTTCTAATGACACAGCTTACCAAACAAGGGAAACTAAAGTATCCTTTACTAAAATGGGAAGTCCAGGTTGGGCATGATGGCCCCCACCTTTAATCCCAGCACTCACAAGGCACAGACAGGAGGAGCAACATGAGTCTCAGGTCAACCTGAGACTACGTATTGAATTTCAGGTCAGCCTGGGCTAGAGAGAGACAGAGACCCTACCATAAAACAAAAAAATATAAAATAAAATAAAATGGGAAATATGATCCCCCCATTGGGTTAGAATTTTTTTAATTTGGTAAAAATATAGTGATTGAGAATATTTAAGATGACCAATAAATGACCAATGTCACTATTCATATTCTTACAAAATTACCAAGGAATTCAAAACTACAACTACCTCATAATAGCATATATAATTATCTATGTTCCTAGACTGAATGTGTAAAGGCTTTTAGATTTATTTTATTGTTTATGTTTTTGATTTTTTGAGGTAGGGTCTTCCTCTAGTCCAAGCTGACCTCAGGGTGGACGTGGGTTTGAGTTTTTCAACAGTTACCTGTGAAGATGTTTTCAATTCGTTATGGTTTGTCATTTGTAAATTCAAAAACAAACTTACTACTCTACTGTTTTAATTCAAAATGTGCCTAAGACATAAGATGTAGAATTAAACGTTAATGTGAAATTTTGGCATTAAGGATGGACAGTTTCTGAGGAGAAAACAATAGTATTCCCTACGAAAATGTCCATCAAGGACTTTTACCTCCTCATCCTCCATTGTCTTTGTGACTTTAATACACTTCATACATTTTCTTTCAGTGACAGCACCATCAAAATTGTTGCACCAGGGGGCTGGAGAGATGGCTTAGCGGTTAAATGCTTGCCTATGAAGCCTAAGGACCCCGGTTCGAGGCTCCATTCTCCAGGACCCACGTAAGCCAGATGCACAAGGAGGTGCATGCATCTGGAGTTCGTTTGCAGTGGCTGGAGGCCCTGGCGCCCCCATTCTCTCTCTATCTCTCTCTCTACCTGCCTATTTCTGTATCTCTCTCTCTCAAATAAATAAATAAATAAATAAATAATAAAATATTTAAAACAAATTGTTGCACCAAATCTTTCAGTTATTCCCTGACAAAAAAACGTTTGATTTTAGTTAGCTGAAAATATAGTAAAAAGTATTTAAATTCAGCCATATCTGGTTACACAAAAAAATAAACACACATAAAAGTAATACACTCCCATTGCAAATAGAGTGGAATGGAGCTGCCAGGGTTTTATTTTCTACAATGCAAGAAGCACTAATTAGCTGCTGGGTTATGATCGGCCTGTTGGGAGCTGAGTCCTTCAGTAAATTGCTGCACGCATAGCAGAGTCACATACGAAATCCTATTTGTCTTCTGATTTACAGCCTTGCAGATGAATCATGGGACTGTGGATCGATTCTTCAGGCAGCCTTGATCACAACACAGCTCTTCATCTACGTGAAGGATGTCCCTGCCCACTGGACCTCACTAAAGCAGGGATCCAAGGAATAGGAGGAAACCCTTATCTCAGCAGCAATATTTAGACGGACACCAAAACCTCACATACCATGATAAAGAATAATTTAAAGCAAAGACTTATAAAATGACAGCGAATGTTTTAAAAATGAAAAATTGGGACGAGGCAGGTGTTTATAATGAATAAAATACAAAATTTATAAGTGAGTGAAGTATGGCCAGAGATAGAAAAACTTGATGACACCCAGTGCTTTTTCACAAAGTAGGTCCTGAAACCATGTGCACACTTCTTCCGATCTCCTACTTCTGTAAGTAGACAGGCTAGGAATAAATGTTAAAGCTTATTTTAGTTTAAAATTTATATTTATGTTACATTCTGTCCTGTCATTGGTTATGTAGTATTTAGACACTTTTTACATCACTGTGAATAAACAGAAGAGAGAAACAACTTTAAAAATGAGAGATTCATCTGGGTAAGGGAATAAGAGGGTCAGGCAAGCTGTTCATACCACAGTGGACAGGAAACAGAGGGACACAAGAAGGGAACAAATACTAGATACCTCAAGGACTAACCCGCAGTGACCTCCTACTTCCTCTACCTTGATCTTACCTCCTAAAGTTTCCAGAACCTCCCAAAATAGTGCTGTCATCTGGACACACACATACACACACACTATGGGGAACATTTCACATTCAGGCTATAACAAATTCCATACTATATTTCATATTTGAATAACATACAGTAACTATATACGACATGAAAAAAAAGAATCAAAATGCACAACTTCAGAAAAGCTATAAAATAATAATTCATATTCAGTGACCACGATGATGACGTTGGATGTCAACTTGACCAGATCGGGGAGGGGAATGAAGACTTGCCTCTTGGGCTGGGGGAGAGTGAGGGTGTTTCTGGGGAAGATGAACTCAGGGGGAGAGTCCTTTCCCCTGAATGGGTGGACTTCAGCAGGGGTCTGTAATTAAGGACTGCACATGAGGAGAGCTCCCGGGCTTTTCTCCTTTGTTCTGGCTGCCCTTCTGTTCATTTGCGCATGCACCTGCCATCCCTTGGCCCCATGGACTGAGTGGTTCTTCGGCTTCCCAGCTTGTGTTGGGTTTCATGGACTGAGTGGCCGAGGGTCCTGTGACTCTGAAGCCAGCGTCCAGCCTCGTGACTGAGCAGCCACGGTTCTTGTTTTTTCCTGTCTTTGGGCAGTTCTGTTTGGACGGCTGGGCCAATGTCTTGTATGCTAATCTAATAGATCGCTTTCAAAAGATTTCAAAACGCATGCATCCTATCAGTTCTGTCTTTCTTGAGAACCCTATCTCAGTGACTATGAAGTGCACTGTGTCTGCAAAATTTTTGCAATATAGAAATTTTACAATTCTATGCAATAGTCCTAGGTCACTATTAGGGAATATGTTTACATAATCCATATAATAAATTAAATCTATTTCTTTTCTTATTTTTTCCATTTATAATTTTATTTTTAATAATTATTAACATGTATATACATTAGTGAGATTAACTTATTTTTCATGCATACATTATGCATTGATCATATCTGCCTGCTCTTGGACCTTCAAATCCCTTCCTTCCTCTTCCTTCCTTCCTTCCTTCCTTCTTTTCTTTCTTGCTTTACTCTGTCAAGCCACTTCAATATTTAACACAATTCTTAGACTGTAACCAATTTTGTGTAATACTTCTTGGGTGTTCAGTTGAAAGTGCGGTTTGAAATTCAATAATTAGAATTATAGAATTAAAAAATATTTTACTTTTTCTGTCATTTATTTCATATTATTACTCTTCTAGTCCTATACACTGTTTTTATGATCAGATAAAAATACATTAAACATTCTAAAAATTGGAACTTCAGTTTATTGGCAAATCTGACTTCTTTTTCTCATCTGAAGGAAAATATATTGGGTGTTTACAAAAATGTACAGTTCAGGACTTGAAATTCCTTTATACTCTTGTTAAATAGAATCATCTCTTTGTCATTAGACTATATTTTAGATCTCTGTGATAAAACTCACAATCTTCATACCCCAAGCAGAATCAATAATCCCTCAATCACCTTTGGTAATAAGTCTGGAGTCTAATATTTTGACACTAAACTAATTAAACAAAGTGGAAATTGTAACCTTCTTCTTTCCTGATCCTACTACATATTTAGAAAGCAACCTTGCTCTGGGAAAGGCTGACCTGAAAGCAAATAGACATGCATGTCTCTGAAGGGAGCTTTGCTTGTATATATGATTTTCTTAATTATTTCTTTTGTACAGTCAGAATTATCACTTGGTCTGTCTTAAAAACTGTATTTAGCTAATATTTAGCTCAAAATTAGAAGTGAGATTTGGAAATTTCATACAGTGAACACAGAGAACATTCATTATATGGCTACAGATGTTTTAAGAGTAACCTAAATCTATTGTCTATTCCGCTTATGGCTTTTAACAATTGAAATAAAAATCTAGCTATAAATGAAATAGAAAACTTCACTAATTTCCACTCCCCCCCATGGGTCACTTAATCTGAGAGATGTGTGAACAAACATGATAATAAGCAAGTAAAGTGCATCGTAAAGTATCCTGTGTTCATTTATTGTGACAACTGGGGTGTAATTATACTAGGAAATGTACTGCGTTTTAGTCCGTAAAAGTAATAAAATGTGAACACCAGGAGACCTCTCTAGACTGTGTGCTATTAAACTACTTTTGAGGAGAAGGAGAACGGTCGAAAAATATGGGAGAAATGTTCATTTTATAGATGAGCAAAGCATGGGTTGTTCAGAATTGCTTATAATCTAATAAATAAATCCTCTTGGTTATTTCTTCATTAGTTGTAGTTATAGCACCAAACAGCTTCCTTCAACTCCTGGGTAATTATAACCCCTAAATTTGTGTGCTTTACCTACGCTATTCTTCTCCTTTTTTTCCTTCAATTAAGGAAATAAGCATAGGACAAAAACAGGAAAATGCCTCCACAGAGTTCCAAGGAGAAAAACTGGGGGGGGGGGAACTAGTAGAAAGATAAAGAAACAAAGGCCCCTGGTATAATGATTAAACCTTAATGAAGGTCACTAAAAAAAAAAAAAAAAAAAAAAAAAAAAAAGTACAAGAAGCATGTAATTTCAGATTAGGAAACCTTCTCTGCTTCCCGGAGAGAACTGATATTCTTAAAAGTGTAGTTAATTGAATTTTATGAGAGTTTTTAGGAAATTAAAGTGCATAGATTTTATTACCTTAATAGTATATTGCTACTGTGAGATTTATGTGCGGCAATACACCGAGAAGCATATGCAGGCACTCACTAAAGAGCACCAGAGTGGATCACAATGGTTGCCTCTTGTGCTTTGGCATCAGACAATCAGAATCGTAATTACAGGATTGCAGCCACCCGCCAACTCCACGAACAGAACCACGTGGCACCGCGTAAAATAAGAGCAATTCCAACATTAAAAAGAAAATGATTGTTAAACCAAAGTGGCCTACTGAGACAGCCTATGGAAAGCTGGGTATTTTTTGTGTTTTGTTTTCAAGTAATAAATGGCTGACTCTGACATTATCTTCTTTTATTGGCCTAGAAAGGATCAGTGTCTGTCAAGCCCTTTTGGCTCAACTCAATTATCTAATAAAATGTCCACAATCCAGGGCTGGAGAGATGGCTTAGGGGTTAAGGCGCCTGCCTCCTAAGCCTAAGAACGCTGGTTCCAATCTCCAGCGGTTCCATTCTCCAGGTCCCACAATTAGCCAGATGCAATGAAAATTGCCCACAAGTCCAGGTTGCACACATCTGGCTTCTCTGTCTTCTCACAGAAGCTGAGACACTGCTGGCGCGCCCATCTCTGTCTTCCTCGCCCCCCCTCCCCCGTTTCTCTCTGTGTCTCTCTCCAAAAAAATAATAAAAAATAATTTAAAAAAATAATTAAAAAAATGTCCACAATCCAGGTTGCAAGGGCGAGGGCTTATAGACTCCAGACCTCCTATGGTCAGATGCACAGTAGAGCTTAGATTTTACAGGTTATTTCATCCCGTGCATAGATGCAGGGGTACAGGAATCACCTGCCTAGAACTTCTGCCTTTGTGTGTGTGCATTTAACTTGCTAACCCACTAGAGAGTCAAAAAGGCAGTGTAATGAAAATGGTCAAGTCAAGGTGAATCTGCATAGGATTTTCAAATCGGAAATTCTGATTTATTAAAGCTAATTCATGAGAATGCAACATTGTTTCTCATTTCTAGTAAATACAAATTTCCAAGAGAAACCTTTCCTTATTCTTGTCAGCCTCTTCATCATCCTGTGTTGCCTGCTCCCACGCTTCCATTAGACCATCTCCTCTTCCAGTTGAAAATGTGTGTGGGCCACCCGGGAGCTTGTTAATGCCCATCCAGAGTCAGGAGGTATGCGGTGGGGGGATGTCTATGAGTCTGCATCTCTAATGAGATAGCAGGTGCTGCTGATGCAGCGGGTCCAGACCACTTTTTGAGAAAGCATACTTATTAAAGCAGTTCTTAAATTGCCCCATAATGATCTACACAGATCAGCCATTTCTTTCTGTCTGTGAGCGCCTTGGAAGGATTTGCGAAGGCAGCATCTCCAACCAGTTATAAAGGGCTACCTGTTCTAAGTAAAGCACGGTGTGATTACACATCCTTCATTGGTAAAACACCCCCGTAAGACCCGAAGTCCCACGCCTATTTCACTGATGTAGAAGGTGGGCCTTGGGTTAATCAGTCAGCTATGGCCATTATCAGTAATCAGTGCAAGTTTGGATCTTCCTTTAAGGTCTGTGCTCCATCTACTGACCGCCACGTTTCCCCTCACTGACTGCTGTGTACAGAGCCGAGCAGGGCATCCATGTTACAGATGATGCTCAGAAGATGTGCTGTGAACTATGCGATTCCCTTTTGCCTAGACCATTTCTTGTGGACAATGTTCTCCTTACCCTTTTTGTAATTGCTCCCACTGTTCGCTCCCTCCTCTGCTCTCACGCAGACTTGTTTATACAACTTCGTTGGTTTGGCACTAGTCACCTTGTGAGCAGTACAACTTTTCCCAGGAATACCTAGTGAGTGAGAACTTTCTAAGCACCCGCCAAGGTTGTAAGCATCTGTGAGGACATGAAAACAAACAACAACAACAACAACAACAACAACAAAAAAAAAAAACCTATATTTGGGGCTTGGACACATTCATTCATTTTACTTTTTATATTTTAACTGTGCTTTGAGCATAGTAACTGTTCAATTAATAGTGGTTTCAGGTTTGGATAACGTAGCATGCCAATAAATTCCTAGCCTTTGGGAAAGGTCTCAGAGTCTGGCTTGTCTTCCGTCTGTTCTCTCTAGTGGAATGTGATTTTCTTGCTATTCCTCATTTTCCTCTAAAAGTGTCTTAGGGCACAAGCAAAGAAATAGATACACCCAGTATGAGGATCAGCCAGAGAGATGGAATTTACCAAATCAAATCACAGCTTGCTTCTGCATGGGGAATTTATCTGCTCAGGGGTGTAGCAGTTTCAGACAGACCATGGAAACTTGATAAAGGCTGGCCTCCCTGCCAAAACATGATCTTTTTCTCCCTATGCACCGAAATTATATATTAGAAAATTATTTTTAAAAGACAAAATGACTTGAGATGAGTTGTGATTCTTATTCACATGAGAACATGGACACACTTCTTTGCTTAAGATAAAGATTTTGCAAAATGGAGCTGGGTGTGGTGGTGCACACCTTTAATCCCAGCACTTGGGAAGCAGAGGTGGAAGGATCTCTGTGAGTTTGAGGCCACCCTGATACTACAGAGTAGGGAATTCCAGGTCAGCCTGGGCTAGAGTGAAACCCTATCTCAAAAAACAAAACAAAACAAAACAAAAAAATTGCAACATGAATGTCTAAATTTTTATTATGCAAGGAAGTTCTAAAAGGAAATAATTTTAATACAAAAGAATGCAGGGGCTGGAGAGATGGCTTAGCGGTTAAGGCGCCTGCCTCCTAAGACTAAGAACGCCCGTTCCAATCTCCAGGTCCCACGTTTAGCCAGATGCAAAGTGACGCAAGGGCGCAATGCCACACTTGACCACAAGGGGGCGCATGCATCTGGATATTGTTCTCAGCAGCTGAGAGGCTGCTGGCGCACCCATCTCTATCTGTCTCCTCTCCCTCTCTCTCTCTGACTCTCTCTGTATTTCTGTCCAAAAAAAAAAAAAAAGAATGCAGTACACAGTAGTAGGAATTCAAGTAGCAATATTATTCCTCGTCATAGTAATAATTATATATTACTAATTGCATTACTTTTTGATCACAAAAATTACTTAATTATCCATAACAATATGCCTTGAATTTAGCTAAGCAAGTCTATGGACATAATCCCTACCCTGGTAAAATTTTCAACTTACCTTTGATATAAATAGAAGGGTGTATGAACATGAAAGAGTTAGCTGATGTCTTTACCTTGTATTTCAGGATTAATTTAAATTTATTTAAAAAAAAAAAAACAGTGGAACAGGCCAATTAATCGGGTTTTCTTTTCCAAATTTTTTCTATGTGATCTTGAAGGACAGGCCTTTGGATAAAATAGTTTTAGTTTAGTGATTGGCTCTGTGGTGTAAGCTAGGAGAGATTTAAACATAAGTAAAAATAGATATGAAGGGGGTTGGAGAGATGGCTCAGCATTTAAGTTACATGCCTGCAAAGCCTAATGACCTGGGTTTGAATCCCCAGGACCACATAAAGTCACATGTACAAAGTGGCTCATGCATCTGGAGTTCATTTGCAGTGGCTAGAGGTCCTGGTGTACCCATTTTCTCACACTTTTGGGTTTTTTTTTTTTTTTTTGAGACCAGAGAGAGCCAGAGAGAGAGGGAGAGGAAGACAGATAGATATGGGCGCGCCAGCAGCCTATCAGCTGCTGCAAACAAAATCCAGATACATGCACCCCCTTGTGGTCAAGTGCAGCATTGCGCCCTTGTGTCACTTTGCATCTGGAGATTGGAACCACTGGAGATTGGAACCAGCGTTCTTAGGCTTAGGAGGCAGGTGCCTTAACCGCTAAGCCATCCCTCCAGCCCATACTCTCACTTTTTATCTCTCTCTTTCTCTCTCTCTGTGCTTGCAAATAAAAAATATTTAAAACATAGATAGGAAGGTTTCAAAAAGATATATATATATATATATATATATATATATATGTATGTATCTTGAACATATACACATACATGTATATGAATCTTAGGCCCATAGATTTCTATAGACCTTAAAAACAAAGCTTTCATCTTAAAATAAGGAAAGCAAGACCCACACGGGTGACTGTCTCAAGGACACATTGGGAGTCCACATAAATAATCTTTGCATGTGCATCACATATGATATAAAATATTAAAGAACAATGAAGATGCTACTTAATATTTGCTAATGAGGATGGAACTTCCTATTAAATTAAGGTCATAATTATTTAGCAAAGGCATGAATGTGCAAAGATAGGGAACTTTTTTACACAGTGAACAAGAAAGATATGTGAAGCATATGTATCTTATATGTTTCTTTTTTTTTCCTTTTTTTTGTGGCAAGGTCTCACTCAAGCCCAGGCTGATCTGGAACTCATTCTGTAGCCTAGGTTGTCCTCAAACCCATGGTAATCTTCCTATTTCAGCTTCCCAAGTGCTGGGATTAAAGACATGTGCCACAAATGCCTGGCTGTGTGTGTGTGTGTGTGTGTGTGTGTGTGTGTGTGTGTGTGCGCGTGTGTATGTATGCTTTTCAAGGTAGGGTCTCACTCTAGCCCAGGCTGACCTGGAATTCACTATGTAGTCTCAGGGTGGCCTTGAATTCATGGCAATCCTCCTACCTCTGCCTCCCAAGTGCTGGGATTAAAGGCGTTTATATCTATTTTTGACAATGGTTCAGTTGACTAAACTGTCTTCTGTGTTACAATATTCTTACAGACAAGAATAACGCCTTGTTCTCCAACCTGTACAAATGAACAGAGTATTATGACAAAGAATCAAAAAGATAAGAATAGCAGGACATATACTTGGGTGAGGTCATTGTCTTCAAACTGCAGTCTGAGCTGCCTTGAAGTAGATTTTTCACAGCATGACGAGTATGCATGTGAACTTTTCAAACGTTTTCAAAATTGCCCTCCAACTGAGGAAGCTCATAATCCATATAAGACTTTGTAGTTTTTCAAATTACCATATACGAAACACGGAAGATTGTATTAAAACCTTCTGAAAAAATGAGGTTTTACTTACAAAGATTCCTTAGGAACAACTTCTTTTATACTATTTTATGTTGTATTTTATTAAATGGAAGCATGGAAGAAAAGAAGGTGTTTTAGAGATCTGGCCTCATGGTTCTCAAATGTGAGGGTCTGTCAGAATGTTCTGGAGGTTCTTAACGTGCAAATATGCTAGCCTCACAATGTTTCAGGTTTGGGGATGATTCATAGGTTACCCTGACAACAGCGACCCTGGAACCCATGTTAGGACTATGGATTTATATAAGTCTCCATTTAGCCACCTTCTTTTTATTATGAAGGAAAATTCCAATTAATTCTGTTCTCAGCAAATAGGTTGTCAACTAAACAGACAGAAAGGTATAAAATCATCTCCCGTGCAAGCTGACTTTTGGTATTTCTTCTATTGTGCCAAAGCAAAGTCAGCCTCATTATTGGGGTACAATTGTTTATAAAAATAGCATCCTTAGCATATTTGATGTGGAAAAAAAAAACCTAAAAAAATATTCTGAATTGCATCTGCAAATCACCATGTGGGCAAGGGGTTCTTCTATAGCTTTCACAGTGGAAACACGTTTAGTCAAGGAAATTGGTGGATGAAGGCAGGACAGACAATGATCCACAGTTATAAGAGACATGGGATGATTTTTCCCAAAGAGAGTATGCTATTTCCAGAAAATAATGTCACACTATTATAAAAATCTCAACTGTCAAATGAAAAGATCAAACAGACAGTGTAGCATTTCATAAGGATGTGACTATTCCTGCAGGTATCAGCTAATTAATGAGAAAAGGTAAAGTGAACAAAAAAAGAGTTGTCTTGCAATGACCAGAGGTCATAGCACTTGTGAGGTTTAAAGTGATCACATCATACAAAGTAGGACTTCAGTGGAATTGAAGAAAGTGGAAACTGATGCTTGAGAAATCCATCATCTCCCATGTATTTGTGCTTACACACACACACACACACACACACACACACACACACACTCAGCACAGTCTCCCTATTTATATAAGACTCTCATTTCCCAGGATCATTCAAGACAGGATAGATAATGACAATGCATTCATGTTAATGTGAAAAAACAGAAGTCACTCTGGCTCCATGTTAAGTGATATGTACATGTTGTCTTTTTTGAGTCTGTATGCAATGTTATGAATATACATCCATGTTCACATGGGTGCATGTGCACACATATGCATTCGGAGGTGAGAGGCTGGCCAGAAACCATGGTGAAGTCTGTAACTCCAGCATATGAATGCTGATACTGAATATGAGATGGGAGTTGGAGACAGAATTTCCAGGAAGCCAGTGTTGAGCACAGCAAAAAACAGCAGAGCATGATTCTAGAGAGAGAAAACCAGCCTCAAATGAGCTATAAAGATGAGAACTGAAGATAAAATGATCCTTGAACCCTCCCATACACACATGCCATGGTGCATGTGTACCAGTTCTCTCTCTGTCTCTCTCTCACACACACACACACACACAATAAAATAACATTACATAAAAGCAATGAAGGCACAGAGAATGTGTAGTGGCTATGCTAGTGTGTCTCTATGTGCCCACATTAGGCAGCACACGGAAACCCCCCAATAAAGCATGCTTCAGAACTGCACTCAGTGAATCAAATTGTGACAGAATTTAGTGTTAAATGAAAGACAAAGACAAAAAGATTGCCGAGGAAATCAGTGTCAACCAAACATTGGCGACCTTAGACAAGGAGATAGTAGGGTCACAAGGAAGTGCTTGTTTCCCTGATGCCCTTAGAACTCAAAATGGGAGCTGGAACTGAAGCCCATGCCATTTGCATCTCCAGGCAAGGATTCAACTAAAGAAATGATGATAGTGATCACTTTACTTATAGGCCATGAATTCACAGGAGAGGTTACATCCAAGACCTGGGAAACAGCTTTTCACACTGCATTTCCTAGATCAAGTTTAGCGTACTCTGATTTCATTTCAGGAACCTCAACAACACTGATGATGCTTCCAGGTTTTGATTTACAGAATTATTGTCACTTTCAATAAAACGAATATGTCTGACACACCGAATCCACCTTAATTACTTCTGTGATGTCTCCTGTGGCTGAGAAGAAATCGCCTTTCTCTAGCCGGTTTCTGGTTTTAATATAGTGGAATCGAGCACTGCTCCTGAATGGGGCCTAGGAGATCTGATGCCTGACTGATGGCGCGGATGCTTCAGCAGCACTGTGTGACCCCAACCGCGCACTGTCTGCATCAGCGAGAATCCTCAGGGCAGCATTCTTTCAGTTGGGTGCTCAAGTGACCATCAAGGACTCGACAAGAAGAAATGGTTGGGATTTTTAGCTTCATGCCATGACGTGGAATCGTTTTGCAAACAAATCAAGCAGTATTAACAATATGAAATCCATCCCAAGTGTCAGACGAGGCTTCAGCAGCTTCCAATAGAAGTGCCCACTGAAAGAACACGGTGAGCCCTCTAGTAGGAAGCCCAGCAACATGCATGCTTTGTGTTTGTACACGTCCCATCTGTCTGTGTTCTTCAAAGGTCACATGCTATGTATTTATCAGCAGCTTTTTTTCCCCTATGGAACAGTTTCCACTGGCTTCTTGTTCATGACTCATTTTTGTTTTAAAACATCTCTCGAGGTCAGTGATCCTTTTATGAAATTGGTTCCTTACTAAAATCATTTCAAGTTAGGAAATGCCTTTGTACCTTCCAATCTCACCAAATCCTGTGGAGATGAAGCCCTATACTCTATAGGTCATTTCCTGAGGGATGTGAATTTAGATCATTAGAGTCATTAAAACCCTACAGTCCATAGCTCTCAGAGATAACACATCATTCCTGTGCCTTGTGCTGTTGTTGAGTGCTACCAGAGAGGTAAAATGTAGAAAAAGTCAGGAGAGAAGGCTGAAATTCTTCCTCCAAAAGAGGTATATATATATAAATTGCTATATTAACTCTCATTAGAGACACAGGATGCTTTGTCCAGGGAAGGAAAATGGATCATGGATGAGCACATTTTCTTCACACTAATATTTTTATATCTTAAGATGTGAATTAACCCTTGATGCAAGGACAACACTCTTTTTGTCATGGCCTTTTCCTGGACTTTACCCATTCCCTGAAAGTTTCTTCCCATCCCCCACAGATAGGAAAGGTCCTTGGTCTTTCCTGGTAATCTTGTAGTGATTGTTCATGCCTGGGTTTTGTGCATTCTCTTAGGTTTCTCTTGTATATATTACAAAGATTTTCAAAGATGCATTGTTACATTCTGATTTTTATTATAGTCTCAACTGTATAAAGAAAATGCTGATATGTAATTAAAATAAATACTCAGGGCACACATGTATGGTTCAACATAATCCCAAGTCTTAGCTGTGCCTTTCCCATGGCATACATTGTATATCTGATTTAAGCCAAGAAATGTTGAAAATATTTTGACTGATTTCTTGATCAAATGTTATTTGTGAAAGGCTGTCATTTAAAAATATAGAAATTTCCCATCTCCCTTTCATCAGTACTACATTTTATAATAGAACTGAAAGCTGATGCCAGTATGTCATCACCATCTCACTCTGAATTTCTAGTTCATCTTTAGAAGCCGCAATGGGACACAAAGCCTGTTTCAGAAGAATAATGATTAGAATTGAATCAGAAGGGCATGGGAAAAGTTGCATGATGTTAAATTGCACTCAATATTAGCTTCTCCCAGAAATGTTGCTGCTGTGGAATTTCCAAAGTATGGCAAATCTCTCTCACTTTTGGGAGAGACTGGGAGTGCAAAGCAGAACATGCCTTCAAAGTAGATTTGTGATTAAATTCTGTTTCTTCCAATTACTAACTGTTTAAGAGTAAGAAGTTCCTCTATATTCCCATTTAAAAAGAGGACTGGAGAGATGGCCTGGTGAATAAGAGAACTTGCTGTGCAAGCAGGAGGACCCGAGTCTGAATGTCCAGCGCCCATGTTAAAAGCCCAGCATGGACACACACTCCTGTAAGCAGAGCTCTATAGAGGGCAGAAGCATGAGGATCAGTGGGGGTCACTCAGGAAGCTCAAGCGTTAGTGAAGGACCTTGTCTCCAGGAAATGAAGAAGAAGAGAAAAGAAGAGGACCCCAGATGTTCTCACCTGGCATCCACAAAGGTGCGTGGCGCATGCTAATCTGTACACAAACATGCATGGGGATGGAGAGATGGCTCAGCAGTTAAGGTAACTTCTGTGGAAGCATTAGGGTCGGAGGATGCTGGAAAGAACTACTGAGCTCTATTCCCAGGACCCACGTACCCACAGTCCTCTTTAACTCTAGTACCTTAAGGGAGCGGAAGAGACCAATGGACAGCGGGAACTACCAGTAACATGGCAAACCCAGTAAGACACTGTAGCTCAGAAGGGGTAGAAAGGGTGTAAGAGCCCAGGGTGGGGAGGAGGGTTTGGGGCACTTCCCATGTGAACCGAACAGTGCATTCATGACCCCACAGTGGTTTCCATGACCCTCACAAGTACTGCACTGTTCTGAGCCCATCAACATTTTGATATGGAAGAGAGAGGAGGACATCAAGGTAGAACTACTGAGCAGTAGGATGGGGGTGAGGAAGGGGGGGGCAAAGAAAGTGTTGGAGTAGGAATGCAGTCAAATTATACCATATGTGGGTATTAAAATATAAAAAAGAATTATAATCAAATATATACTGCAGAAAAATGATGAGCAGAACATCTGAGAAAGCCAATGCATGGAGCACTACATGGGTTCATACATGAGAATAAATCATATAAACACACACACACACACACACATGCACGCACACACACACCAGACTACATGCACACAGACACACACAAAGCAGAAGTGGCACACAAAACAGTGTTCTAACATAAGAGCCAATAAAGAGGGCTGAGTCAGAAAACCGGGAGAATACGATCAGACAAGCATAGAGGTAAATAAAGTATTCTAAGTGGGCCTTCCTCCTCCTTAGTTTCTAGGGCCAACTTTACAGCACGTATACAGAGTAACAGGCTGTTAAAGCAGGGACCACGTTGCTGGTGCCTATTGCCAAGAAGTAATCTGGATTCTTCTAACGTAGCGATGCTTTATTCTACTCCTTTCGGAGTTTTCTTCTCACTTAAGCTTTCCTAGATTGACACAGTCTGGCTTCATTATTGAGATGCCAAATTACCGTGTGAGAAGACCAATACATGCTTTCATGCAACTCTTTTTATGATATTCATTGTGACAAGAACAAAGCTAACTCAATGTTGAACAGTGGAAGATAGCACTCCTATTATGAATGGCATGTCTGTCTCATCTAATGTGCATATTTATTGTGCTTTCTGACTTTATATATATGTGACATTTTAATCCTTTAGTTCAACCCGAGACAAGTCTGCCCCTGTTTACATACAGATAGTTTTTCTAAGGTGTTATCAGTAAATATTGCTTTTTAATTGCTTTAAAAATCTTAAGGTCTACCATGCAGAGTACTTCAATGGATTGAGGCTAATGAAATGATAGTCACAATGAGTATCTTGTGGTGGACAGAGCTAACTCAGAAATTCTACTCACAACTTACTACCATTGGCAGCTATAATGAGAGAGACAAGGTAGATCCAAGTTATTTTTATGTATGCTATGATTTACTTCCATAACTCCAGATTTTGATTTTCAGACACCTGATGGTGACTTCTTTTTTCAAACAACAAAATAAAATACAAAAATTAAGATATTTGAAAATATCAAGGTAAAGAAGGTTCAGTCAAATGTATTCCACTTCTGTTTCAGTGAATATTTGTAAATTACACACAAAAGATACAATGAATTCCTATCAGAAAGGTTTTTTTCCACTCACAAAGATTATAATTCTTTGCATAGAACAGCCCACATCCTCCTGAGCCACATCACCAAAATAATAGCACTATAATGTATTACTTCCTTATGGTAAAAGACACCATTGAAGCTGAACTGTAATTTGCACACTACATTTCCATACTAATGTGGTGTGACAGTGTTATTATGTCCGCTATTTTCCATGTGATCATACTTATATTCATCTTCTCCACCCTGACATTAAGTTAGCTGATATGGTTACATTTTATTCTGGAATACTGAATGAGAGGAGAAAAGTCTCACAGACAACACACTGGAACGATGGTGATGAAAGAGCATTCAGGCATGAATACACGATACATAGATGTTACACAGCGAATGCAGGCTGTTAGCACAGAACATAGCCAGTGAAGAGAAAGTTCACAAACTCAGTGTGGTGGAACACACCTTTAATCCCAGAACTCAGGAGGCTGAAGGAGGAGGATCACCATGAGTTTGAGGTCAGCCTGGGGGGCTGTGGAGTGAGTTCCAGGTTCCAGGTTAGCCTGGGCTAGAGTGAGATGGTGCTTAAAAAAAAAAAAAAAAACCCATAAAGTTCACTAATGCCTAAAACTTTCAGCACTGTCAGATAGTGCAACACATTTTTGTCCAAACAATTCAAAAGGAAAAAACAAACAAACAAACACCAACAACAAAACATAACACCTGGCTAGGAGCTCGGAGGACCAAGGAAATTTCCATGGAATGAAGCATTTTAAGGAGAGATTGGAAAGGAAATGATTTTTCTTCAAGCAAGTATAGTGAAAGGAATGCAATTAAGGTGAAATGAAAGCATTCAGCAGGTGGATAAATTAGCATATGTAACGATCAGGAAACTGCAAACTTGCACAGAAAGCTACAAGTAATAAAACTGGCAGTGACACACTGGATGGGCAAGGTTTTGCAATGGGTACGTACAGAACTAAAGACGATGGTCAGTCCATGGCAGACTAAAGAATCTAGAGCAGTGTTGGACACTAAAGATACATGAGAAATCTTTCTGCCAGCTTTATGCATTCAGTCAGCATCAGTTTAGTGAGTTCCTCTTATTATCAGAAACATTTTATTGTTAAAAGCACTAGTCACATGATCCAAAAAACAACAAAACATAAATGTAAGAATAGAAAGGAGAGCTGGATTGATGGCTTAGCGGTTAAGGCGCCTGCCTGCTAAGCCTAAGAACGCTGGTCCCACGTTTAGCCAGATGCAGTGTTGCAAGGGCACAATGCTGCGCTTGACCACAAGGGGGAGCATGCATCTGGAGCTTGTTCACAGCAGCTGAGAGGCTGCTGGCAGGCCCATTCTCTATCTGTCTCCCTCTCCTTTTCTCTCTCTATCTCTCTGTCTCTCTCTGTCTCTCCAAAAACAAACCAAAAAAGGAATAGAAATGAGTGGTATATACTCTTACAGTGAGATAAGACCAAATGTAATCTGTAAGGTAAAATGTGATGGGTAATAGGACATGGAAATATATATATATATATATATGAATGAATGACATAGATACATATCTACATATCTCTACATAATAAGATATACAATAAATATATATAAGATATAGAAATATATATATACATATATATATACGAGATAGAAAGTCAATGTGGGTAAGAGACTGCCTCTGGTTGTAAGAATCAGGAAATGCTAATGACATTTGAAATAGGAAGAATGAAACATGGTAGGGGTTGAAGGATGGACAGATAAAAATTGAAAGACAGCAAAAGAAATTACTATAATAAGCAAGAAAAATGATGTGGGGAACCTGAAAGTTGGTAGTGACATGGAAAAGGATTTGCAAACTTGAGTACATGACAATACCCTACATACACAAGCACACACACACACACAAACACACACACACACACACACACGTTCATATGCTCGCATGCATACACAAACACAAACACACACACGTGTACATACATGAATGACAACCATTAGGATAAGGAATAGCTCGCTAGGAAGGCAGCTTTCCTGGGAAGAAAAGGTTTCTCATAAACACATTTCTTTAAAGATAGCTTTTGGCACCACTTTGAAAAAATGCCTTATTTTTGAAAGATTTCTTTCGGTTCAATTAATTAGTATGATTTATCTAAGATTGCACTTACAAGTTACAAAGCATTCCCATCATCCCATTGTTAATTATATCTCCAGGCTAATATGTAGAAAATATCTAGTTATGCTTACTTGTTCCTTAAAACTTTTCAAGTATGTGACATTTAGAGCCTCTATTCTGGGAAAGGTTTCTCGTTTCAATGTTTGTTCATTTTCCTATTAAAATATTTGTTTCTATTTCCTTTTGATGTTTGTTTGCTAGGAGGTGAGGACTGCAGTCACAAAATTCACAGATCAATAGCTCAGCCAGGGGTGAAATGCCATTAGGAAAAGCCCTCATTGGTCTTAGGGGGTTTTGCTTGTTTATTTTATTTTATTTTTAATTTGTATTTATATTTATTTATTTGAGAGAGGAAAAGAGGCTGAAACAGACAGACAGACAGACAGACAGAGAGAGAGAGAGAGAGAGAGAGAGAGAGAGAGAGATTGGGTGCACCAGAGCTTCCAGCCACTACAAACTCCAGATGTATGCACCACCTTGTGCATTTGGCTTACGTGGGTCTTTGGGAATTGTACCTTTGGCTTTGCAGGCAAGCACCTTAACCGCTAAGCCATCTCTTCAGCCCTTGTTTGTTTATTTTTAAAGTCAACCTCAACATAGGAAATGCATATAGTAAAATCTAGTGAATTACATTATTTCTATTTGTGCATCTTATAGATAGTGAAAATATAAGATTATTTTTGTTCAATTTTAGAAGGGAAGATCCTTCGTCTTCTATCTTTAACTTGTAAGCACTCAAATTAATAATCACTATTGTGAGTTCTACAAATTCAAATTGACATGAAAATAAGATTCACTTTTAAATATCGTTAATATTTAAGTATTTATATTTACCCATACATTTCCTTCACTGTAAAGCTTCAGCATACAATCCATGCAGCTATATCACATTTCCAGAAAGCTCAGTATGAGGTAATGAATTAATCAAAATGCATGTATTCCGAGAGCCCTCCAAAGTAATTTTAATGCTGATTTGTGCAAGGCATATCAGGAGCCATATTTTTTGAATGGCATTTACCTATTTATAAGATAATAACAAATAGCCTTATCATCATCATCACCACTATCACCCAAGAACAGCATTCTGCAAAACATGATTCTGAGACAGCTTGATACTGAAGGTCAGATCTTGATGTTCCTTTAGGAAAGCTTAAAAAACATGTACAGAAAATTACATTCTTCATATTTAATTGGTATATGAGGATACAAAGTTTGACAATTCCAAATGACATTTTTTTTTTTTTTTAAAACATGCAAACTAGATTTAGCCGAGTTTGGCAGTGTTCTTTAGCAAAATGAAAAATATTTTCATACCAAAAAACCCTCTCAACTACCACATGTAGTCATACATCTGTCAAGATCATATTCCAGACTAAAAATTTGAAATACTCAAATCCAAACAGGTTTTCAGTCTTTGGGTTGTCCTTAAAAAGAGGTTTACATTATTTTCTTTGCAATATGAGCAAATGCTGGAAGTTTGTATGCCATAGACATATAGACATATTACTATTCAAACTATAGAAGGTTTATAAAGTTTTCCTTTGCCTTTTGTATATACTAAGTATGCATTGAATCTGTATAGGATTATTTATGTACTGCAAAGGGGGATTATTGTTTTTAAGTGTGATTTCTTGCTAGTATACAGATATATGCTGGTCTGAGTAAATTTTTACTGCTGCAAGCTTGCGATCATTCTATGCACAATGATACTGGTATCATGGAGATCATATATTTCTGCTGCATTTATGTGGCACTGTCATGAAAGGCTATTTTCAGGTGTAATTTTCATTTTGTAAATGTACATATTGCTTGTGATTCTTATAAATCTTTTTTTTGGAGAGAGACACAGAGAGAGACAGAAAGAGAGGGAGAGGAAGACAGATAGAGATGGGCGTGCCAGCAGCCTCTGAGCTGCTGCGAACGAAATCCAGATGCGTGCACCCCCTTGTGGCCAAGTGCGGCATTGCTCCCTTGCGTCACTTTGCATCTGGCTAAACGTGGGACCTGGAGATTGGAACTGCTGGCGATTGGAACAGGCGTTCTTTAGGCTTAGGAGGCAGGCGCCTTAACCGCTAAGCCATCTCTCCAGCCCGTCTTATAAATATTTTTTGACAGAGACCCAAGGCAACTGGTGAATTGTACTACATGACTAGGATGCAACAACACCTCGCTGCAATAGCATATTTCAGTTTGACGTCTTCTTTGATATTGTGATATACACAACTACTGAGTATTCACATGTAAATGTGAAAAAGAACAGAGTCTCGAGTCTCATTTAATCTACACTCCACTAGCACAGCTTTGGCTTACAGAGTACAGCATTTATAATACAAGGCAGATACTCTACCAACAGAAGCGTTGGCCAGGGGTATTATATTTCTACAGAAGAAACAAGTATCATGTAGGAATGCTTTTGGGATCTTGATGAGGTACAATGAAGCAGGTGAAACAGGACTTATTTGGAAGTTACGAAGCCAGATTTCATGTCAGGGACCAGCTAGACACCTCAAGAACTCCACTACTGTGATACCGGCAGGCACTAGGAAATGTGCTGTGACATGCTGTGAATACTGTCTCCCCTTGTTGAGCTCCTCGTGGGAGTAAACGGGAGATACACGTGGATAAAAAGACAAGGCAGAGTACTTGAAGCCCACAGTCCAAATGGATTGCTTCTAAAGCGAAAGGTGAGGCTGGACTTACGGGGATACAGAGAGAAAAGCGCGAGACTTGTAACCATTTGTAAAAGTCGTAACCTCCAAGATATGATCTTATAAAATTAAATGAAAGCCCAAAGCAATGCAGTTCCCAAAAATCGTGGAAATTTTCCTAAACAGGAGAAGGAAATGTGTTCCATCTACCAAAGTAGCTATCAGTAACTAAAACAGAAAATTACAGCCAACAGTTGAAAGAAACCTAATGAATTACCATCAAATACCTTGCTGGTGGCAGCCCTAAAGAGTGACTCAATATTTCAAAAATGCCCTTTCTGTACAAAGTACTATTTCTCTTTGCTGTGACAGTTCAGTTAGAGATGACAGAAGGTATCCTAGTTTCACGCCCCGAGCATCTAACAGCAGCTGGAAGCACATAAAAGTGTCCGTCCACGTGTGGACGTGTACTCACGGTCATTGCAGAGCGGCCCGCTGAAGGAGGTCATACTGCAGTCACAGCTGAAGCCGTCCCACTGCTGCAGGCACACGCCTTGGTTTGAACATGAGTCTTCTTGGCAGGTGGTGCTGGGTCCTGTGAAACATACCCAAAGAAACTTTGGTTCTTTAAAGAAATCCAAATTGTCCCATACATGTGTTAGATTCCATATAGTAGTTGCCAACAACTCAAATGACATGTCCAAACCAGTTTTGAAAATTCCAGTTCACACACCTGAATTGGGAACTGAGAAGCTGTAACATGAAGACCTTCTTAAGTTTCCAGGAGGGAATAAATGTATCATAAACAGAAAGTAAACCGTCAAATAGTAAAAGCAAACATGAAGTTCCAGTATGATCATTGGTAGCAGGTAATTTCATTCCATCATTAATAATTCTCTGTCACCATTTGGATTTTAGAAAAATGAATGGATTTTCTGAACTTCTGACCAATGAATAGAGACATCATGAGAAATGGAGATTTAAACTTCATGATATTGAAATAAAGATTGGCAAAAGTAATGAAAGAGAGTTATGCAAAAATGGCGTAGAGGTTCTAGCAATTTCCCTGCACAAGCTATGGATAAAATTATGATAGCTGGGTGTTTCAGATAGGTATGTTGGCAAGTATCAGTTCACATGCTTTAACGATCATGCGATTAAACATAAAATGAAAAATTCCATATAAATGGCATGCCCCCACTGAACATACAAGAAAAAGGAATGCTGGTCCATTTCTAAAGACTTTTAAGTAAAACACTGAAAAACAAACAAACAAAAAAAGGAACATATGACCAAAGCACTAAAGGCAATCACTATACAAACATATTCAAGACTGAAAGCCTCTATGTAAACTATGCTACAAGATGAGGTTTCTTGCACAACGTCCAGGAAGGTAAAAATGAAATCTGAACCCAAATAACGGTTACTGCAAACGTCAGAAAAAATACAATTTTAGGACTTCTACTGTGTAGGACGGGGTTTCAGTCTTGTATCATACACACAGGGCCGTCTACCTTGCAAGTCAGCTTTCATCAGTGCAACTTTGTCAGCAAAATAAAAAAAAAAAAAAGCAAAATATAGTAAATGTTAGTAAGCAATGCTGAAATGGGGCAAACAAAATGTTCAGATTTTTTAAAAAAAAGCATGCTGCTGTAAGGGGAGAAAATGCTATGTATAGCAAATAAATTAATACCAACAGTCATAAATCTTAAAAGAAGCCAAAAATAATAATTTGCCATATATATATATATATATATATATATATATATATATATATATATATATGGTTAATTGAACCAATGATATGTAATGAAGGAAAATTAAAAAGCTGTTGTAACTTTTGCTCTCATGGATAGATTTGAATGAATTACTAACGTGACTGTTGCTTATCTGATCATACAATATGTTCCCCCACCCCCGATTTTTTTCCTAAATCTTTCACTTATCACTAAGACTTATGACTGTAGTGGCAACTGTTCAATTCCATGAGCTGGGATTTGCAATGTCAACAAATCCCAAAGGAATGTATGATTTGAAGTGGATGAAGAAAGTTGTAAGGCAGGAAGAAAACGAACGTAAAATTCATCTTTGTCTTCACAGGTTGGGTGCATAACTACAATTTTGAAAATAGTATCCGTGTTATCTACACCTTCAGAACTGTCCTCAAGTATAATAAACCAGATTGCAATTGTTATCAAAAAAAAAAAAAAAAACACTAATAAGGATTTTAAAGAAGGCAACCTGGCATAGAATACACATAACCTTTCTAAAACAACTGCACAGAATAAATGAGATGTTTCTGGTAATCACAATCGCAAACATTTTCTGAAAATATTAATATAGACCCCAGTTTAATTAAATACTGTTTATACTGACAACTACTGAGGTCCATGCTTTAGTGAGTAATCAAAATTATCTGTAATTAGTCTTTGTATAATTGTTGGTCTAGTAAAATAAGCTTTACATGTGCACCATACAATCACATTTCTATGACAACTTTCTCAGGGAAGGGTTTCTTCATAGAAAATTAATGAACTTAGCTAACTTATGTAGATTATCTCAAATTTAGAGACTAGGTTAGAAATCCCAGTTATACATTAGTAATTAACATCCAGATAATAATGAAAACAATAATTTTGTAGGGTCTAGCAGTGATAATAATGATCTCCTAGGTCCCATGAACTTGAATAGATGAATTAGGTTGTTAGTCAAAGATACCACCTAAGGGCTGGAGAGATGGCTTAGGGGTTAAGGCGCCTGCCTGCTAAGCCTAAGAATGCTGGTTCCAATCTCCAGGTATTCCAATCTCCACGTCCTACATTTAGCCAGATGCAAAGTGACGCAAAGGCACAATGCCGCACTTGACCACAAGGGGGCGCACACGTCTGGATTTCGTTCACAGCAGCTGAGACACTGCTGGCGCGCCCATCTCTGTCTTTCTCTCCCTCTCTCTCTCTCTGTCTATCTCTGTGTCTCTCTCCAAATAAGTAAAAAAAAAAAAAAAAAAATTAAAAAAGATTTAAAACTTTTTTAAAAAAGATACCATCTAAGAACTGAGAAAAGTTATCTCGCTCAGTATTTACTGTGTTCCAAACTGTGAGAAGGAAATAGTCTATTCATCTGTATTCCTGGCTTTAGAGACTGGATATAATCTGCATAGATGTAATTACTTTTCATTTTTTTGAACATGTGTGTGGTATAAATACATGCATGTACACAGGTTAGTACATGTGGGCCACATGGGTGTCCGGAGGCCAGAGGAAAACCTGGGTGCTGTGCTCAGGATTATCATCTGCATCTTGTTGAGCACCAATTAAGTGAGACTAGCTAGCAAGAACACCCAGGGACCTTCCTGCATCCTCTTCCACCGTGACTGCAGGCAAGTGATGTCATGTCCAGAATTTTAAATAGGTACTGGGGATGGAACTCAGGTCTTCTGGCTTGCAAAACAAGCATTTTATCCACTGAGCTATCTGCCTCAGCCTTTGGTATTGATTTAAAGAAATAAAAATCTCTCAAAGCAATCTTCCTTAGCTTTTTCCTTCCTGGGATGAGGCAGGACCAGGTATGGTTGAGCTCCACATAGGGGTGAAGCTGTTATAGTGAAGGGTCATTTATTATGTAATCTGCACAACAACAGAAAAAATGGAGGGAGCAGGAATTGATGACAACCCAGAACTGATGACAACGCAAGGGTTTTTTGTTTTTCCAAAAGCATCAGAGGGCTGGAGAAATGGCTTAGCGGTGAAGGCATTTGCCTGCAAAGCCAAAGGACCCAGGTACGATTCCCCAGGTCGCATGTAAGCCAAATGCACAAGGAGCCACATGCATGTGGAGTTCGTTTGCAGTGGCTGGAGCCCCTGGCATGCCCATTCTCTTTCTGTCTGTCTCTCTTCTCTCTCTCTTTCTCTCTTTCTTTTTTCTCACTCTCTCTCTCTGCTTGCAAATAAATAAATAAAACAATCATTTTTTAAAAATTACAAAGCTGGGCATGATGGGGCCCACCTTTAAAAAAAAAGCATCAGAGGGCTAGAGAGATGCCTTAGTGGTTAAGGCGCCTGCCTCCTAAGCCTAAGAATGCTGGTTCTATTTCCAGTGGTTCCAATCTCCAGGTCCCACGTTTAGCCAGATGCAAAGTGACTCAAGGGTGCAATGCCACACTTGACCACAAGGGGGCACACACATCTGGATTTCATTCACAGCAGCTGAGAGACTGCTGACGCGCCCATCTCTATCTGTCTCCCTCTCCCTCTCTCTGTCTGTCTCTCCAAAATTTTTTTAAATTTTTAAAAAGCATCAGAAATGCAATCATTCAAGGATGCTATATTCTAAATAGAGGAAGATTGACTGCAATATGAGACATCATTTTATCCATATTGTAGAGCCAAAACTAAGATTGCCTACAAACCTGCCCATGACAACACAGAAACATGGCCTTGTTTTTGTTATTTTTTAGTTATCACAATAGAGTTTATAGTCAGATATTACAGGGGAATGCATACCTCTGTCTGACAAGACACACTTTTCAAAACATCATCTATAATAATACTTAAGCACATGTCAAAAGCTTAAATTTACTTTTTCTTTTAGTTATGTGATTTCATTTATGACTGACTATGATTAGGGACTAGCCAAAGGGTATTTGCATTAAGTGATTCTTTTTAAAAGATTATGTCTGACACTGAAAGAAAAATGAGGCAAAGTGTAAAGTCTGAATACTACAGGACAATAGAAGAAATTAACTTTTGAAGCTTGAGCTTTCAAGTAAAGCATACTTGAGTTTGAAACCTCTATCATCCACTTAGTAGGTATATAACTGTAGAAATGCCATTTTATTTCTCTGAGGCTCTGTTTAGTCATCTAGGAAAAAGGTAGTCATGCCTAAATTAAATTATACTGTTCTGAGGTTTAAATAAGTTGGCATACATAAACTTACTGACAATTTGCTTAATCAATGAAAGCTATTGTAATTAAATAGAAAAGTATTTCTTTCTCAAAGCAGTCTAAGGTGGGATGTCTGAGTCTATAACTTGTCACCTTAAGTATAATGAGGTGATAAATTTAATTGCTTTATTGGTTGGTCATAGTTCTCTATTTTATGTTACATATGCAGAAACAATGGTATCATAAAAAGTAAATTTAAATTTGTGGGCCCCCCAGCCAGGCATCGTTCAGGAACTTGTTGAAAATGTAAATTCTAAAGAATCATTTACTATGTGATCTGCACAGCAATCTTACTAAATTTAGGCCCCCGTGGTCATATCTGTTAATATGGGTTTTAATGATCACCCCGGTGAGTCTGAGATAGGTTGAGACTTGAGAAGTATTAATCAGAACCTGACTTGATAAGCACAAGTTCTCTCCCTAGATGAGAAACACATCATAAATAAATCAACCATTGAACTCTGAAATAAGCTAAAAATGAAATGTAACAAGCAATTATTGGGAGAATGTCATGATTTTTTTCCAAGTTATTAAGTTGGAGTTTTGTGAACCTTGGGTGAAAATGATAAAAAAAAAAAAAAAAAAAAAAAAAAAAAAACCTAACAAGTGATTGCTCGGAGTCATCAAATTCGCACCATTTCTATGAACATGGAAGTTAAGTAATTCTAATGTGATTAGGATTTAATTTCTATGAAATAACTGTCTTTAAAGAGTCAATGTAGTGGGTCTGTACAACTTAATTATTAATCCCAAAAAGGAATATCATTAATTACATCTGTGACAGGTACATTCTAAGATTATTCCTGAGAACCATTCGAGACAGAATCGTCCAAATTGAAATTCATGAGCTTTGCATGTTAAAAATAATCGAATCCAGGTAATATCAGGGCAGAAAGACAGGAATGTGTTATTACTATGAGAATAAAGGACAAGATGTGAAAAAGGGTGAGACTTACTAAGGCAGAAATGTTTAAAGCTTCCTAAGCAGACATGCCCAGAACCATGCCATAATCTACCAGATGAGTTCCAATGGTCAATGGTAGTTTAAAACTACCCAACAAGTAATTAAGAGACAGCTTAGTAGTTAAGGCACTTGCCTGCAAAGTGGAAGGACCCAGGTTCAATTCCCTAGGTCCCATATAAGCCAACTGCACAAGGTGGTGCATGCATCTGGAGTTCGTTTGCCATGACTGGAGGCCCAGGCACCCATTTTCTCTCTCCTTCTATTATCTATCTATCATCTATCTATCTGTCTGTCTATCTATCTATCATCATCATTCTGCTTCTCTCTTAAATGAATAAAATAATTTAAAAATGAGGTAGAGATGCATATTCTTTTAAAAAAGTAATTAATTATCATTTACCAAATTGCCTATGAGATTAGGTGGAAAAACAACAATTATTATTATGGAAAATACTCCTTGCAAGCACATCTTGCTCCCATTACCCTTCCCTTCGACTCATTCACTAACACCGTATATCACTAGTGGGGCTACTTTGTGCTTCAGTCTTAATTTCTACCTTGTGGGTATTTAGCTGTCAGTGTGTCTCTTTTTCTTCAACAACAATTTTTTGTGTAGGTGAGAAAGTACTTAATAAGCAACTTGTAGAAAGGTCTAGTTTTGAAAATTATCCAAGAGAAATTTATAGTACATTTCCATTACAAACAGATAAATAAATGTACTTATTTTCACTAATTATAATTTCAAAGAACTGTTATGTCCCAGATAGACTACCAAGGAGAATTTATTCACCTATTTTCTTTCCATTACTAAATTGACTAATCAGAGAAATAACAAAGTTTTTCTTTGTTTTAACATACCAGAACTTGAAATTAAAATAAATATGGTTATAAGATTAAAAGGAATTTAACAGCCAGGCGTGGTGGCGCACACCTTTAATCCCAGCACTTGGGAGGCAGAGGTAGAAGGATCGCTGTGAGTTCGAGGCCACCCTGAGACTACATAGTGAATTCCAGGTGAGACCCTACCTCGAAAAACCAAAAAAAAAAAGGAATTCAACAAAACCTTCCATTAATAACCCACATTCTTGTAATATTAAAACAGTTGGAATTTCACCTAAATTTTCAGAGAAACAAAAGCTTCAGACAAAAAAATTGAAATTTCAAATAAAAATTTTCATAAATATAGGCAAGTAATAATTACACTGCCATTCTTTTGGAGAATAGGAATTCATATAGTTTCTTTGTCTTTTTTTATTTTAAAATTTTTTTCCTAAATTTTCAAATTAGACTGAACAGTACTCCACATTAAAGAAAAGCAACAATACTTCCAGAGCCACACAATTCATGATAACACAATGACATTACATTTATGGAGGAAGAAGTGGCTGCAATAATTTGAGATGTTGAAGTGAAAATCACCTAAAGTGAAAGAAGCTATCAAAACTATTCCTATAGATCTCAGATTGATAGAAAGCATGAACAAAAATGAACAATACGTGAGGGCATTGCTGAAGCGTGGTGCATTAGCCTTAGAAAACAACAGCAACAACAACCAAAAAAAACAACAAAAAAAAAGTTTTTGACACTGCAATGTGCTTGCTTCCAGATATCCACACCTCAAATAGTGAGAATGTAGGATTTTAAAAAATACAATTTTTTAAGTTAATGGAGTATATATAGCTTTGTACTTTACATGGGGTATCTGTTTAATGTTATAAAGCGAGCACCACAGAGCTGATTAACATACTGTTAAGGAAAACTACAAAACACAGGGAAAAACAACCAAGATCCATAGTGATGGCCACCATTTTACACTGGGCATTAGTATCTTGAAAATACTTGGGAAAACTTAAGATTTATGCAATAAAAAGTTTAAAACATGCATAGGGATTTCTAATTTCTATGCAAAAATTATACATTAGTTAATTTGTTCCTGATGAGTGAGATTTAAATCAGAGTGTGATAATGAAGTTCTAGTACCTTCACAGCCTCTCTCAATCTGTCCATTGCAGAAAAGAGCATCCGAGATGAGATCCGGAAGGCGACCATTTAAGTCCACAGATGCCAGACAGCCTTGAAAGCCTTCCTTAGCATGGACAAGTTTTGGTAAGGACTTATATGTTTCTTTAGCCACTCCACCAATATACAGGTCACCTGCAGAAGATCAAAATATTTGTTATAGAAGTAGCATGGCATTGACTTTAAACACACAAGTAAATTTATGACTTGCCCTTGGGCCAGCAGCTCAAATCAATATAATATTTGAATAAGGCATTGGCATCAGAAGTATTTTTTAAAACTACTACCAAAATGAAACCACCAGCTCCCCGTGGTATCTCCAGATGGAAAGAACATGGCCAAGCTGATGCATAGCTCAGCCTTGAGATCACAGCTAAGAGATTTCCCAAGTGTATGGTCTCAAGCAATTCCTCTGATCAATAGCATCGTCATTTTCAAAACGAGAATTATGAAACTAGCCTGGGTGAGATGCTATGAAACAGTGCCCAAGAAGCATTACCAGCGTGAACATAGGCAGGAGACATCATATTATGAATTAAATTTCAGCTTGGGGAGCTCAAGTCTTTGAGTTAAGAATAACATGAAGGTCTCTCTATACCATCTGAAGCCCACCCTTCTGCTTCTGCATTTTGTTCACTAACTCAATCTAATGGTCTTTGGTCTAACTGAATATTATGTGAGTGTCCAAGGGTTTCTTTGACAAGTGAGAGAACACCACTGTGAACTCTTTATGCTCCTCTGGTATTTGTTATCGATTATCAGTTCTGTCTTTCCTTTCACAATTTTACTGCAGTTTTACACGGAACATTTTGCTCATCTTTATGGTCATCACGTCTCTTGTTTGAGAATCCCTCAGCTTTAAGGACCACACTTAAGGCATCCACTGCAACCATGTTTTGTGTTGCCTGTTTTCCCACTGCGGATTATTCAGTGTCTGGATGACATTTCATAGATCTAGTTCACACTTAGTGCAGAACATAAGGAGGAATAACTCAAAATTCCACAAGACACTGCTCTTGTCTCCGTTTTTGTGACATACTGTTATTAACTACTTCTTTCAAGTTTTTGAGCATTTGACTTTTCTTGCTCACATTAATCATTCTAAACAGCTTCATATATCTTTGTATCTTTTCCCCAGGATAGCAAAAGTTTCTGCATTCCTTCTGAATTGTATTTTATTGAGTACGTTGAAGCAGAGAAATCGCTTGGTATTGGGAAACAATGCCATTTGACCTCAGAAATTGAGAAATCTAACTCCTCAACCTACCAGCGAAAGCTGATTGCATTGCTCAGTATTAGTTAATGACATGCAATTAGTGCGGAAAATACTGGCTGTGCTTGCTTCTCCCGTCTTTTAAACTATGTGGGATAATAATCATTATCCTTCAGATTTATGGATTGCATGTTTTGGTTTTAGAGAGGATGCTACTTTTGTTACACTATTTGATATTTGCTTCGTATTTCTTTACTTTGTCTTTCCTCTCACTTAAATCCCAAACCATAGTATCTAAGCTTCCTCAGAGAGAACTCGAGTCATAAATCAAAAACATAAAATTAATTTTCTGCATTTGAGTCCTGAAATTCTAGACTTTTCTAGGAAGGAGCTAGAAGCTTTAGTCATTTGCCTAAGGAGAGGAAATCCCATTCGGACAAGGAGGAGCCTAATCACGTGAGCGTGGTCAATGGTGTCAGTCCAGGCTGACTGCTGGTATGTGTAAAACCTGCAGGCAGATTTAAAAGAGGCATGGAGATCTGCGAGCATTCCCTCAGGAGAACCAAGGCCAACTGTGAGATCCTTGAGAAGAAATGACTGCATTTTTTATTCCGATTTTAGGACTTTGCATCCTCCACTGTGGTGTGTGAGCAATAGAACGATTTCTACAGGGACCAGAAATAGCAGCAGTCTGACCTGAGCCATGCACATGAGAACAGAGAGTCTTGCAGCAGTTCACTGGGAACCTAAGATGCAACTAGAGTATTCATGACCAGCTTCTAAGCCACCTCTCTTTACCTTTCTGTTCCCACAAGACTGGCACCATGGAAGTTTCTTCCACTCGCCCCTAGCAATTAAGTCATAACTCCAAGAAGAGAAGGAAACACTCCAAAATTTTGTTTTCTTTAAAACAAAGAATCACAACCCAAAACAGATGGAGAACTGAATGAAAAAAAAAAAATTATCACTGCTTTTAGTGTTTTCAGATAAAGCTATTTAGGGAATACTGAATATTTGGTAGCCTATTTCTTTTCTTCCTGATTCGAACTTCCTGGAAGAGACCCACTGAGTACTTTTATTCAGGTAGTCACATGCTGCCTAAAGTCGGGCTGTGAGCGCAGTGGACACACAGTAAATAGTGTTCACTGTCCACTAGATGGGGGTTGCAGTAGGAAAAAAAAATGAAGAAAGAAAGAATGGTAAGGCACTGCGTGGGAGAGAGGTAATTGCAAAATGCCCACCAGTTCGTTCCCTACCCATTTCCAACCACAACTGCTATTTTCAATTTGTAAACTTATTTGCCTGGCAACTTCTTAATGCTTATTGAAGAGAAGTAGTGATCGTTCCCCCGAGTTACCCCAGAGTAGAAAATATCAGGCAATGCAGGATAGGATATGAACCTCAGGCATAGGAAGGCACATGAGTCTGTCTTTAGAAGCTATGGGCTCATTTTCATTTTCATTACTGAAGCTGCACTTAGCACCCTGACTTAGTGCTGTCTTTACAGCTCTTGATATATCAGATAGTGGTCTCCGGACCCTCGGACTGTCATTTGGGGAGAACAAAGAAAACTCTTAAGTGGTCTCAGCCCTATGTACATTACCACCTCATCAAACATGCAGCTTCCCCTTTGTTCCTTGGAGTGATGGAAGGAAAATGACCCATTAGCACTAATGGGTCCTCATTGGTAATGTCGTTGCATATGAAGCGAGGTCTGCTTCGTAATGACCACGTGCGAGCAAGAGCCTGGGTGGACATCCATTAGAAGTTTCCAATACAGCTGCATCTAACCTGTTGCCTGGTACTCATGCTGATTGTCTGATTACAATTACCTGTTCAGTAGGCCACGGACAGGTAATGGAAGAGTTGGGATATTTTCAGGCAAAGATAGAGAGGACATTTTATAATATAGCCAACTTCAGACATTCAGGGAGTGAGTTCCTTAAATCTCAATCTTAAGCTGATACAAAGTGCTGGATGTACATCAACACGATGCTCCTCTCGAGTCATCTTGAAATGACCAGATGATATCAAAGTGATTATTTCCTAGTACTTGTGGAGTGATGAGTAAGGAATATGTACAAAGTTTTCAGTTATATCTGACCAGAAAGTCTGGCCTTGCCAATTACCGGGTCCTGCACTATAATCTTGTTAAATAACATAATTTCTTTGAGAATCAGATACTCCGTCTGTGGAATGGAATTAGTGGTGCTAATAATGCCTGCCTTGTGAAGCCATGAGGCTTATAGAAAACATTTGTAAAACACGTAGTGTAAACTATGTACTCGGTGTGTGACTGCTGCTGGTGCGGCAGTGTTGTGATGTCCGGTAAAAGATGATATCCATGGTATGCCTTATGTGAGCTGATCACACTTGGAAACTCAGACGAATGAGAAGTTCAGTTTGTCCCTTCGTTTCTAGTACAATTAGAGTGACAAGATGTCAAGTTTGCAAGTCTTTCACTGCAGCCACTTGGTTTGATTTACAGTCATTTGTGTGCTGAAAATGTGTCTTTCATTATCCTATGAATGGATGAGAGAGCTCCTTTGACCTACTCTATTTGAATCTCAGCTGCAATGGATCCAGTAAGATGAACAGGAATGTTACGTGATAAATGTCTTCTGACTTAATACAGACAGATTAAAAGATGAAAAACCATTCTATAAAGCCTAAGGGCCAATTTGTAAGTTTAGGCTACATGTGTTACAACCTATCAGCAAAATAAAGGGATTCATTCACTTTGTATGTGAGGTGGAAGATCCCGGAAGAGCTGTGATTGGATGACGTAGTAGCAGATATTATTTTGTAACAATATGTAATGTAGGCTTCAGGTATGGGGAAATGAATGCACTGATATACCATGAAGATGGCATACAAAGGAGGAGCAAGAAGACAGATGAGAAGGATAGAAGAGAAGCATATTCAACTGTCTATTAAATAATTGTAAGCAATATTGGTTAAGGAGAGAAAGACAAGAGAAAATTTTCAAGTGAAAAGTAATAGGACCTGATTAAATTTATAACAGCTGGCTGGCAAGGAAGAGAGAAAGAGAAAGAGAGAGAGAGAGAGAGAGAGAGGAGAGAGAGATTGAAAAGGAAATAAGGAGTATGGGATGTCCAAGGATAGAAGTAAATAAAGGAATTTAAAGTAGTAAATGAGGGAGATGACATTGTAGCAAACATTAAATGAGGAATTTGAGTGCTAGCATGTTATAAGGACCCAGTGCTGTTAAGGAGGATAGGAGAAAGCTAGCTGTTTTAGGCAGTCTTGGTTTCCGACTGAGGCTCAAGGAGAACCAAGAAGTGCCAGCTCCCTAGCCCTGGCACTCGAAACTCTTGACAAACATGTCTGATTGAGGCTCATCCACAGTGCCCCTGCTACCCACAGTCTACTGCGCTGCCTGGGTGGGCTGACCCAGCTGACCCTCAGGTTCATCCTCCACATTTACCAGCCAATCAAGTCTTCCCCTTACATACCTGAATCTGATGCTATAAAGGCTCCAGACTTCCAGCCTCTCCCTCTCTTCCCTCTGGACATGACCGTGTGTGTGTGTGTGTGTGTGTGTGTGTGTGTGTGTGTGTCTCCCTTTGCTTGGGCCACAGGAACACATGTGTGTCTGGTTTTCCCCTCCCCTCGGCTGGCTGGTGGGGGCGGGGAGCATAACACCGTTTCTCGGTTTGGATGACTTTTCTGTTTGTCTCTGCTTTATAGTTTAGGTAATGCCTCACTTTAATTACATGTATGACCTTTCTCTGATCTCCAAATCTACCACGTGGGTGCTTTCAGTAGCTCTGGACTTGCTGACTGTGTCTTTGCACTAAATTTGGGGTGACGGTGAGCATAACCCTCTCCATCACTCACTTCTCTGAATTTCTCTTCTGCTTCATACTTTCCCTCTTCAGAAAAGCATATGGTTGATGCCACGTGTGTTTTCTGAGTCTCTCTACATGTACATCTAAGTGCTACTTTCCACGTGCTTTCAACTCTATTCCAGTCCTTCTCTAAAGACCTCAATTTCTCTTAAACGAACCTTATAAATTGCACAGTGTTTCCAGAGGACAGCATGTTCCTTCTTTAGTCTGTCTTTATTAATTCTTTATTAACGATAGGACAGAACGCATAACTTGGAGTTCATAAATTCTGGGGGATCCCTTCTGAACCCCCCAAATCATGCATCATTGTGACATGGTGTTTAAGAAACCAAGGCTGGAGCTTGGAGTCATCCTTTGGGAATCATCAACCAAAAGCAGAAAAAAGACGTCTTTTCTGCAAGCAGGGAGCATAAGGCAATACGAGTGCACTCACAGCTCTGCCTTACAACAGGAGGGTGTAAGTGTCAAGGCATAATTAGTCCCTGAGCTCAGTTTTCTTATTTCTTCATAGGCACTTTTTTTGCTTCCTCTTAAGCATCTCATTTTTATTTTCATTAAAAAGAGCATACAAAGGGCTGGAGAGATGGCTTAGCAGGTAAGGCACTTGCTTGCAAAGCCAAAAGACCCAGGTTCAATTCCCCAGGACCCACATAAGCCACATGCACATGGTGCCACATGCATCTGTAGTTTATTGGCAGAAACTAGAGGCCCTGGCATGCCCATTCTCGCAGGTAAGGCACTTGCTTGCAAAGCCAAAAGACCCAGGTTCAATTCCCCAGGACCCACATAAGCCACATGCACATGGTGCCACATGCATCTGTAGTTTATTGGCAGAAACTAGAGGCCCTGGCATGCCCATTCTCTCTATATATCACTTTCTCTTAAATAAAAAAAAAAATAGTGTACACAAAGAGATCACTGTTTCATAGATTTTCATAGCTATGAGAGGAAATGTAAGAAGGCTCTCAAAAATTCTTAATAGTGGGGTTTGTTGGGGACATTGAAATCATACACTCTTGCTTGTTTTCCTACTGCTGACCTGGACAAAGTGCAAGGAAGACCTCCTATCAACCAGGAGGAAAACAGTCTGCAAGACTAGTCTCTGAGCGTGTCTGTAGATAGCCCAGTCAGGACATCTTATCTACCGCAAGTCTCTGAGCATGTCTACAGTTTATAGTCAGGACGCCTTTCCTCAGCCCAGGGCACAATTAACCTCTGCTCCCAAATTCACATTATTATATGTATTTTTTTTTTTTTTTTTATCTTTCATTGCAGAACCACAAAGGAGCATATGAAGGTCAGATTTTATAATGATATATCAAGGTCAATATTCTTGGGGAGACAAATTAAATCTAACCTTATTTGTATGAAAGTATATTCTATTACACAGAAGAAAATCATTTGCCATCCTTTGGGAACAAATCCTATTATTTACTTAAGTTTAAAAAAAAAAAAAAAGACAAAAAGCCCAGGGGCTTACATAGAAATAGTATTAAATGACTGAAAGCAAAAACAAGAAATGCAAAATATACATGTGAGCCTATGAGTAGACATGTGTTCTCTTTATGTCAAATGCAACATACAATTGGTCAACAGACAGTACCCAAGATCATTTCTCAGTTCAGAACATGCCCAAAGTTCAACATTTAAGTTTAAAGAAACAATTCAGGTAACTATGTTGCTCTTAGGTAGAAGACCCGTGTCTTAATGATCTCTGTGACAGAAAGCTTAGTGGTCCCTGAGTTTTTAAATTGTCAGCTTCACATATCATAGACTTCCTTGTTACATGAAGGAATAGATCCTATAGAAATCTAGTTTTGATTTCACAAAAACTGTCTCCAAGTCTGTATCTCGATTCTTACCCTAGATTTCCAGGTTCAGCCTAAAATCAAACTGGCATTGTCTTCCCTGTGAGGACTCTGGACAATCACCTGTTCAACATTGCCTGCTTTGCAATGGGCATGTTGCTATCTCCCTGCTACACTGACTGAAATTCCAAAACTACTTATGTTTTCTGGATCTTATATCTTATACTGAAACTATTTCTGAGGACTGGTGACTTAACCTTGTCATCACTTCTAACACTGATCTCTCTTTTTCCTTCTCTTTATAGTTCTTGTCCATTTTTTCTCTTTTTAGGCAATAACTCATTATCTGGCATCCTTTCCTTTGGGGAGTCTCCTTATCAACTCCATATCAGCCTTCCCACTGTGTTCTGACATATTGATTATCTATGTCCCTCTATATTCTAATTTAAAGTATTCTTCCTAAAATCGTTTGCTAACTTTGGACATTCTTTTGGCAATAACTTTTGCCTGCTACATGACTGATATTGTATCACCCTCCCCTTATATCTTGATCCTGTGTGAAACTGCAGTTATTCTCCTATCTGGACTCTTGCATCTTCAGACCACTCCGCCTCTGTTTACAACAGTTCACTTCCATCACAGATGCCTTTCTTCTGCTGGTGTCACATCTGTATGTAGGGCCTACTCTAATTATACCTTGATAATATATTCATTTTTTGAGTCATATATAAATATAATCTTTAAGCTCAGATAAAATTTCGAATCTCTTTTCTAACAAATATATTTTTCAATTCAATCCATGAGTCTTATCTCTCATTCCTTACAAATATTTTGAAGAGCAAACAATCTGAGTACTTTTATTGTCTCACTTACACAAATTGGACATTTGTTGAGGCATTGAAAGGAAGAATAATTAGCGGTTACTACTCAGTGAATAATCATTTGAATAATGACATAGTAGAGCTACATGAATCCAGCATTCACACTTGTCTCTGGTTTCCTTCTCTTGAGAAATAAGAAGTAAAGTGGATCATGGAATCTTTCTTCTGGTCTCCTATTTAAGCACGGAGATGAAGCTGTCCAGGGGATTAGTAGAATTAAGTGAAAGGCACATTTTCTAGCCAGACAGAGTAAGTTGGCAGAATCATTCATAAGCAGTTTTAGTTAATATATACTGTGTTTACTGTAGAGAGATGTTAGAGAAATGAACATGGTATATAAACGTAGACTGAAGTAAAAGTGTGTGATAATGAGGAACCATTCATGAGTTCTGATGCAGTTAAATTAAGTTAAAAACCCTGGTGGAAATTTCACTTTGAGCCTCTCCTAGACCTCCGATTAACCTGTCTGGTGGTTCTGTCTTTCTCTGTGGCACTTCATACATAAACATCACCTCACTCATGCAGCCTCACACTTCACATCCTTCACACGACGAAGCATGCTCATTCTCTTCATACCCTATTCTCTGTGCCCTGCTCTTACCTCACAGACACACAAACAATTGTTCCTCTCCGTACAGCCTTTCTTGAAGCCATCATTTATGGACTCCTACAGCTGGAGACTTTCTCCAATGAAACTCCCATTTCTTGGCTGCTTGTTGGGCTCAGATGTTCTTGACTCGACAGTAGGCTCCCAGCTATAATGGTTTTAGTTAAATTTAAAAATAAACATCTGAGGGCTGGAGAGATGGCTTAGCGGTTAAGGCACCTGCCTCCTAAGCCTAAGAACGCTGGTTCCAATCTCCAGCGGTTCCAATCTCCAGGTCCCATGTTTAGCCAGATGCAAAGTGACCAAGGGCACAATGCTGCACTTGACCACAAGGGGGTGCACGCATCTGGATTTCGTTCGCAGCAGCTGAGAGGTGGCTGGCGCGTCCATCTCTATCTGTCTTCCTCTCCCTCTCTCTCTGTCTCTCTCTGTTTCTCTCCAAATAAATAAATAAATAAACTTCTGAATTCAGAGAAGAGTGAATTCAGCAGAGAACCTTATCTGTATGAACAAAGCTATCTTCTTTGTTTCAAATATTTACTCACTGATGTTGGACATCACCCTCATCAAACCCGAACAGAGGACTAGGGGTGTGACTTAGAGATGGAGTACTTGCCTAGCATTCAACTGGCACTGAGTTCAATCACAGTACTGACAACAATTTTTAAAAAGGGTTGGGAGCATTCTCAACCTTCATTATTATAACCATTGTTAGTGTGCTGGCTTCCATTCCACTAAGCTCTCGCATTGACCCTGATTTATTGTTTGTTGGCGGGTAAGCTATAAGTCAGTAAAGAATGTCATGACCACATACTGCACTTATGTTAAGATTCAAGGCAACAATTCCAGAAAACAGCAAAGTTTAACTGAAAGCAAGACTTTCTAAAACTTGACCACTTCCACTTCATCCACACTGGCCCATTCAGTGGCCACTGCGAGTGACAAGTGGTCCATTTCTATAAAATAGAGGGGAATTTTGGAGAGTTGGGCTAGCTCAGAAAGGCAACAGTGTTGTTAGTAATAATTCCAAGAAGCTAAATCTCAGGGTCATAAGAGATTCATAATGAGGGATGGAAAAAAAAAAACAGTAAAGTTGCTTCCTAATTATATAAAATATCAAATTCTGACTAGTGTGCTAAATTCTTGTGACACAAAAATTTGACTTTTATATATGGTAGCTACTTTTCTATTGCTTCTCAAAAAGAATTAAGGCACACATCTGAATGCATCATAGACCCAGGCTAATAATAATACCTCTATATGATGGGGGAGGTCACTGAAGCAAGGCTAGAGTTCAGGCCTCAGCGTTTTCCTATAGTAAGATTTTTTTTTTTGAGAGTTCATGTTTTCATTATTTTTATGGGCAGAATGGAGAGTGCTTTCCATTCTGACATTTCATTTCTAGCTTGAATTTTGAAGTAAAATTGCCTATAGGAGGATTTTTTTTTTTAAAGTAGGATTCTGAAATGTACAAAATGAAGACAGATTTTGTTTGTGTGTTTGGCCAACAGACTGAGGAAACCTGGTAGGCATGCTAAATGGGAAATAATAAAATGAAATTGCTATGGATGTGTGTGTAGTAATCCATCTTCTTTTAAATCCACTCTATGCCAGTGACACTGGCAGATGGGGTGTGAGTTCAGGCACAGAAATTCATGCCAAGCTAACTTCATTTCATTGCTTTAAATTTTTAAATTTACCTTTAGGTGAAAACCAGGCACAAATATAACCCACTTTTTTCTTTTGTTCCCATCCATGTAGCAATATTAACATAGCTACCCTTCACAGAAGATAATTTTGCTTCCATTGTGTGCTTTCTTCTCTTTTGACTGTGTGTTTCTCTCTGGAATAGCAGATGGGCTTCTAGGCCTCACATACATGGCTACATCTTCCATGTGGATTGTGACTTGGTTTAGAAGAGGCTTTGAGCTCTGTGTTCCAGCAGTTCTAATGGCAACCCTTCACTATACCCCAGTGGCGCTTCCTATCACCCCAACCTGTCAGGTCAGTAAAGGATTCTGAAAAGGTCAGTCACTGGCCTTGGATAATACATTCAATACAAGGAAAATAATGCTGGCATCGTAGTCCCCTAACACGCTACTTCGTTCCTTACTACCTAAAACTGCTGGTTTTTTTTTTTTTTTTTTTTAATGAAAAACATTTTCAGTGACAGAAAGAGAATAAGTAACTAGGTGAAATATAACTTTTGGAAATTAATAAAGACTTGTAAATATGGAATCAGCAATAGGACCTATGAAAGCTTGCTATCATTCCTGAGACTTTTGTGTAGTTCTAAATAAAATTTTGGGTTTTTTTTTTTCTAAAGCAATTTTGATTTCCAAAATTTTCTCTTCTCAGCAAACAAAAATATATATATATACTGAACATTCTGTCCACTCTTAGCTCAAGGTACAAAGATGTTTGTCTTTTACTCAAGGTACAAAGATGTTTGTCTTTTACTAAGCTACTTTGAAAAGTAGTGAAAAGTGTCTTGGGCTAAGGACAATTTTGAGGCTAGAAATGAACTCTGAGCTATGAACGGTCTGTTGCTTCTGGGTAGACCCAGAGCCAGCATATATTAAGTGACAAGATTTATTGCTAGTCACAGAGAGAAGACTACAATGATTTTCTAAGATACATCTACTCATTCCTTACAGATAACAATTAATTCAATCTGGAATGTATGCATGCCTTCTTTATAATTTTTGTAATCCAGAGTTAATATGAAATATTTTCATGAGGGGAAAATGAAAGTATTTTCCAAATAATAACAAAGAAATCATGCTAGAAAGTAGCAATCAGCTACAATTTTCATAATGATAAGTTGATAAATCACTATCACTACTTAACAAAATTAAGAATTGTATGATACTGACGTCAAACTGAAAATAGAGACTGATTGAGAGGGAAAGGGAATATGATGGAGAGTGAAGTTTCAAAGGAGAGAGTGGGGGGAGGGAGGGAAATAACATGGGATAGTGTCTACAATTAAAGAAGTTGTCAATAAAAATAAAAATTAAAAAAAAATTTTCTCTCCTCAAAATAAAGGAGGACAGGAAAGATGGCTTAGGGGTTAAGGTGCTTGCCTGAGAAGCCTAAGGACCCAGGTTTGATTCCTCATAATCCATGAAAGCCAGATGCACAAGGTGGTGCATGTATTTGGAGTTCATCTACAGTGGCTAGAGGCCCTGGCACATCCATTTCTTCTCTTTATCTCTCTCTCTCTAAATAAATAAAATAAAATTTTAAAAATAAAGTTTTGGAGTTCATCTACAGTGGCTAGTATATCCATTTCTTCTCTTTATATATATATATATGTGTGTGTGTGTGTGTGTGTGTGTGTGTGTGTTTCTCTCAAATAAATAAATAAAATAAAATTTTAAAAATAAAGTTTTGGAGTTCATCTACAGTGGCTAGAGGCCCTGGCATATCCATTTCTTCTCTTTATCTCTCTCTCTATATATATGTGTGTGTGTGTGTGTGTGTGTGTGTGTGTTTCTCTCAAATAAATAAATAAAATAAAATTTTAAAAATAAAGTTTTGGAGTTCATCTACAGTGGCTAGTGTGTGTATCCATTTCTGTGTGTGTGTGTGTGTGTGTGTGTATCTCAAATAAATAAATAAAATAAATTTTAAAAATAAACTTTAGGGGCTGGAGAGATGGCTTAGCAGTGAAGGCAACTACCTGCAAAGCCTAAAAATGCCCGTTCAAACCTCCAGGTCCCAAGTTTAGCCAGATGCAAAAGTGATGCACACAAGGGGGCGCATGCATGTGGAGTGCATTCACAGTGGCTGAGAGGCTACTGACACACCCATTCTCTCCCTGTCTCTTCCTCTTTCTGTCTCTCTCTGCGTCTCTCTCAAAATGAATAAATAAATAAAGTTTATTTTGTGTGGGTGGACCTCCTAGTATTTGAAATTTAAAAAAAAAAAAAAAAACTCTTCCCTATAATAATGGCCTAATTTTTTGTTTGTTTGTTTGTTTGTTTTAGTGGTGGTGGTTTATTGAGGTAGTGTATTCCTCTAGCTAGGAGTGATCTGGATTCACTATGCAGTCTAAGAATGGCCTTGAACTCATGACTATTCTCCTACGTCTACCTCCCCAGTGCTGAGATTAAAGGTGTGCGCCACCATGCCTGGCATAATGGCCTAATTAATACAGGTCAAATATGGGACTTACTCTCTACTTTGACATGCTGGATTAAAAAGGTTTTGCCCACCAATGCTTTTCTGATTAATGATAAAAGACAGCGTAATATGCAGAATACATACACAGTTTATACACATTGCCAAAGATCTAAAATATTATGAGCTTTATAGCCTCAAATAGAACATTTATTTTCCATAATCATCTAAAATCTTTGTAGGATTTTTCCCTTTAAAAGGAATCATTCTATGCTGAAAGATGGAATATTCCCAATATGGACACTAGATCCTTCTGGAGTAGTATTTTACCCTGGGTATGTATCCAAATACTTCATTCATTCAGTATCATGTAAGAGCAAAGGCCCATCTTCAAAAGCATGAAGGGGGAACTTACCCCAAAGGGTTATGAACTAGAGACCTGCAACCCCTGGAGAGCTAGCAGTAGTCCTTGGATCAGTTAGTGATTGATTGACAGGCCAAGCCCCAACCACTCAATCAAGTATGTATGTTTACCTCAGTTTGTTTTAAGTACTTATAGATACTATTGGACAGGGAAATCCATGATGGCCCCACCCAAAAATAAAATTACAGACCATTGCCAAGGCTCTTGGTTGCCCACCAGAAAAAAGATGATAAGACCCTATTGCTGAAGACTCCATATGCTTAGCGTACAGGTCACTGAGAAATCAAGCTGAGGCTGAGCTGAAAACCTCCTTCCTGCTGACTCGCAGTTAGGGTGCTGGAAAGGGTTATGCTGAACACAGCCTTATGAGAGGGGACTCTCTTCAAGGGTATTAAATAGCTGTGGATCCTGAAGCATTAAGACTGGCCAGCCAGGCCAAATGAGCCAACTACTGCAATAAGACCATGTCTGTTATGGGGGAAATGAGCTGCTCTCTAATTGGACTAGAGGCCCACTCCATGGGAGGGAACACATGCCTGATACTGAAAACCCAGTCAAAAGCCTATGGCTAGGGAGGTCAGGAGCCCTGACTGAGTAAAACCTTCAATTATCTGGCTAAATGCAGACATCATGCCCACCAAATTGCCCTTTATATTTATACACACATATTAGTGCCACTGTCCCTTTTGGTTACAGGAAGCTTCTCTTTTCAGATGGCAGTGGACACCAGGGTAACTCAAAACTGGCCAAAGTGCTAAGAAGCAGTGACAGTGGAGTGTTCAGCACTGAGACATCTCTATCACACCCCCAATGTCCAGGATCTATTGTGAAAGAAGAGGCAGAAAGAGTCAAAGGAGGGGTAGAACTGCTACAACGCAATCTTCCATATACAAAAGGACCTTGATATTCATGACCTCACAGTGCCTGACACTGCCTACAGGAGACATTCATAATGGAAGGAAAAGGTGGTGACATAAAAATAGAAAAGAGATTAATTGGAAAGGAGAAGGGGTTCAATGGAGGGTGTATTTGAGAGGGGATTCTGAACAGGTATGGAGTATGCTGAGGTCACCTTAAATAGCTTGAGGCAGCTGAATAGAGAGAATTGTGGGCTGGAGAGATGGCTTAGTGGTGAGGCACTTGCCTACGAAGCCTAAGGACCCATGTTCTACTCTTCAGATCCCACGTCAGCAAGATGCACAAAGGTGAGGCAAGCATAAGGTTGCATATGCCCACAAGGTGATGCAAGCATCTGGAGTGTGATTGAAGTGGCTGAGGCCCTGGCGTGCCAATTCTCTAACTCTCTCTCTCTCTTTCTCTGTCTCTCTTGCTCTCTCTAAAATAACAATTAAAATAAAATAAAATTAAGAACTGAAAAATAAAAGAAAGGAGAGACTCATGAATGTGAATGGGAAATGATGCATGGACATTACTCATGGAAAAAAGTGGGCCCCATGTGCCTGGGACAAAGCTAAGTGAACTGCAGAGAGACAGTGGTAGTGAGCATCCCTGGAAGGAGCAGAGCACTGTCACTCTACAAAGGTTGACTTTGAAAAGTCAGACAGAGGAGCCTTGAGTGAAACCAGGTCAGTACCAAGAGAGAAGAACGGGACGTGACCAATGTGGCAGATTAAGAGTCCAGCCTCGGAAATGTTCTTAGGAAGCAGGTTCAGGAAGGCAGCAGCAGGAAGCTGCAGGAGCTTCTACTTCCACCAGGAATTGTTCAGAGAAGATCACACCTTCGATTCTGACGCTTGATTGATAATTTAGATTGGTTATTTTAAATTTTTTCACTAAAATTTGTTGATAAGGTAAATATCTACAATACTGTCTTCAAAGTGAGTGCAAGCACTATCTTTACACCTATACATAGCTCAAATACCCCAGCACATCTTAAAGTGACAGCTTGAGCTAAAAATACTGTGACTCAATTGTATTTAACCATAATGCCCATTTAGTGTAATACTTCATAGATAAGCCTTTAACATGGTGCTTGACATCTAAGCACTCAATAAGTGATAGCATGGGTCATAATTATAATGAAGAGAGCAATATGCAGGTAATTTGTCAGATTTTAATTAGAAAATAAAAACAGATCAAAGTCATGCATCTTCCATGAAAATATTTAGTAATGTTTGTCACCCCATTGCTGGGCATGATTTGTAGTTATGCCCCAGGAAATATAGAAATAATTATGTCATGGACCATCAGGTTTACTCAAAAATAGATGGAATCATACATGTTAAAATTATAAATATTATGGTCTGTTGTATTGTAGAAATGACACATTATTCTCAAAACTTACAGTGTTTGCAGTCTTTGTTCAGTTCCTGAATTCCATGAGCGATCTAAGGAGTATGTGTGTGTGTGTGTGTGTGTCTGTGTGTGTGTACTAGACACAGTGAGTATGGAGTAAATGCTAAGAAAGGAGAGAAACCTTCCTCCAGATGATCTAGGAGTATGAATTGCTGACATCATACTAAGAAACTGGGAATGCCAGATGGGTGGACATGTGGCATGATAATTACAAGAAACTGACCAACATATCACCACCAACTTTCATCTCCAAGGTGAACCTTATCAAATCCTGATGCATTAGGGAATATTCTGGTGCACAGTGTGTATTATGGTAAGAGTTAAGGGAGATGTCACTGTAAATATGCATAGTAGGAAAAGCATATAAGCTCTCAGAAAAGGCTAAGGTAATAATGATTGTAGTTAATGCTACTATCATTACTGTACCAGTGAAATGTTTGCTTTTGTCTCTTCAACTCAAGCATGAAGATATGTACTGCATCTTCACCACATTTTCATGAAAATTAAACCGAATTCACATGGAGATAGATCTCTCATGTAATTCTTAGTAGGGTCGATGATGTTGAAGATTGTAGTCAGGTACCTGACATTGCCTATGGATGTTCTAAAAAGAAACAGTAGGGATGTCACTTTTCTTATGTTTATCTGATGCCAAAATGTGTCCTTAATTATAAACAGCTTGTAAAGTCCCCTTTATGAACAGACACACTTTCTTGGCCTCACTAACGTGGTGCTAACAGGAAATCCTGACTAACCTAGGATATTTCCTAAAATACCCTTGGGGCTGTGTCCCATGCCATGAAGCCCTGGCCTGTGAATTCCATGTGGAGAAAAGAGGGCAGAATTGGCTTGATTTATAGTATGCCAACCTGGGTTTCTGTCTATTTCAATTTTAATGAATGTCTTGAGGAATTTCCTAACAGAGGTAACCACCTAAAAATTATAATGACACTCACTCACTGTGCGGATTTGTGTAGTGAACCATTACAATACTCAAACACTAGCTGAGTCCTTTTAGTAGAGTTATGGGAGCCTGGCATGTATCCACAGAAGGCAAAACTCTAGTGCCCTCCTTCCCCCTAAGTTCTTCAGAGACTTTGACTACCGCTTCTAGGCTTTGGGTGATCACTGATACCAGATCATTGTGGTCTCTGCCTCCATCAACAGAATGTCCTCACAAAAGCATTGATGAGTTGTTCCACCTGAGCCTGAAGTTGCTTTGAATGTTATAACCGTTCACTTCTTCCCCCACTCTCTTTCTTCCGTTTTTAAAAAATTAAATGACTTAGATTTGATTTAAGCTTTTTGTATTGAGTTTTTTGTCTTAAGCAGAACAGCGGGTCTGAGAGCCGACAGAAATAGCAAAGATACAGATCGGCTTGTGGGTGCCAGAGCTCAACCAGGCTGTGAGCAGAATCAGGGGATGGACAGATGGCTTAGTGGTTAAGCGCTTGCCTGGGAACCCTAAGGATCCCAGTTCGAGGTTCAGTTCCCCAGTACCCATGTAAGCCAGATGTACAGGGTGGTGCATACATCTGGAGTTCATATGCAGTGGCTGGAGGCCTTGACACATCCATTCTGTCTCTCTCTGTGTGCCTCTTTCTCTCTGTCTGTTGCTAATAAATAAAAATAAATAAACAAAAAAAATTTTTTTTTTTTTTTTGGTTTTGTAAGGTAGGGTCTCACTCTGGTCCAGGCTGACCTGGAATAAACTATGTAGTCTCGGGGTGGCCTTGAACTCTCGGCGATCCTCCTACCTCTGTCTCCTGAGTGCTGGGATTAAAGGCATGCGCCACCACGCCCAGCTTCCAAAAAACTTTTTAAAAAATTCAGAATCAAGGGCTAGAGAGAAGGCTTAGTGGTTAACGTGTTTGCCTGCAAAGCCAAAGGATCCCAGTTCGACTCTCCAGGACCCAAGTAAGCCAAATGCACAAGGGGGTGCATGAATCTGGAGTGCATTTTCAGTGGCTGGAGGCCCTGGCACACCCATTCTCTCTCTCTCTCTCTCTCTCTCTGCCTCTTTCTCTGTCAAATAAATAAATATATAAATAAATAAAATATATTTTAAAAATTCAGACTCATCAGTACAGACTAACGATGTTAGGCTTTGCTAGTGTAAGCTGGCCTGAGGTATACAGGGGAGGGAGGGGGAAGAGTATCAGGCACTTGTGAGGAAGGAGCCCCGGATAATTACACATGTGAAAGAAATGATGTCTTACTCGGAGGTGGGTAGGTGAGAGAGGATTAAAACAAACTGTCAAAGGCTTTACAGTAAAGAGAATAGATTGGGACTGATTTTTGAAAAGCCCAGCAATTCAATGAAGATGTCAAAAGAGAAACAATGGCTTCACATCTCTAATTGTCTTTCAAGTAACCATTCTGTAATTCTTGTGCGGGGAAGGGAATAACAAAAAATGTCAATTTTACTTTGACAAAGTCGAGCTTTATTGTGTTTGTTGGGTGCTATGGTGAGTACCTGTTAGGTGGTCCCCGTTCCCCCATCATCTGTACCTAAGGGTTCATGTGAAGTGTGCTGTAGATGCTGTTTTCCTTTGTAAACCTTCTCATTTGTTCTCTGTTCTCCGCCTTTCAGGGTGATCTTCAAAGCTGTTCTGCATGAGGAAATCACCCTTCTCCCTCCAAGTAGGTACAGGGAGCTTAAGGCACATGGCCTTCTTTGCAGGAGGTTTGACGATGGCATCTTCAAAGGTAATCTTTACAGCAAATTGGCATAAGAAAGTGAGACGGGCCACAGCAGCAGGGCAAACACTGTTAGTTCAAGAGAAGGGTGACAGGGCTGCTTGCTGTGTTAAGTGCCGTCTTGAGGACTTTGAGTCAGGAGGATGGGAGACGAAGTGGAAACACTCTGCACCTAGAGACTGAGAAGTTTTCTAGGTTCAGTGTCAGAAGGTGACTAGATAGAGGCTCTCAAAGTTGTAATGCTGAGTTAACCAGTTAGGGAACAGTGCATATGCAGACCCAAGAGAATATTCCAGGCATGTATGAAATCCCTGTATGATTAGAAAATGATTTCACTGGGCTGGAGAGATGGCTTAGCGGTTAAGGCGCCTGCCTGCTAAACCTAAGAATGCTGGTTCCAATCTCCAGGTCCCACGTTTAGCCAGATGCAAAGTGACACAAGAGCGCAATGCCACACTTGACCACAAAGGAGTGCATGCGTCTGGAGTTTGTTTACAGTGGCTGAGAGGCTGCTGGTGGACCCATTCTCTATCTGTCTCCCTCTATCTCTTTGTGTCTCAAAAAAAAAGAAAGAAGGAAAGAAAGAAAGAAAGAAAGAAAGAAAGAAAGAAAGAAAGAGAGAAAGAAATAAAGAAATGAAGAAAGAAAGAAGAAAGAGAGAGAAAGAAAGAAATGAAGAAAGAAAGGAAGAAGAAAGAGAGAGAGATAAAGAAAGAAAGAAATGAAGAAAGAAAGAAAGGAAGAAGAAAGAGAGAGAGAGAAAGAAAGAAAGAAAGAAATGAAGAAAGAAAGAAAGAAAGAAAGGAAGAAGAAAGAGAGAGAGAGAGAGAAAGAAAGAAAGAAATGAAGAAAGAAAGAAAGAAAGAAAGAAATGAAGAAAGAAAGAAAGAAAGAAAGAAAGAAAGAAAGAAAGAAAGAGAAAGAAAGAAAGAAAGAATGTTTTCAGGGAATTCATTGCTCTGCTGCTGGGAGATTTTTTTATTTTTATTTTTATTTTTATTATTTTTTGTTTAACTTCCTAATGGACCCTTAAAATAATTTCACCCAAACTTAAATAATATGAGTTAGTAAATATCTTTCCCTGACAAAGAAATCTAACAAAGGTAGCTTAATCAGGACCACAGGGCACTCCAATGGCAAACTCTACTTGAAGACTATATTCAAATGTTCTCTAAACATCTATATAGCAAGCTGATTAGGGAAGGCAAGTGGACTAAGAGATGCCATGTGAGCAGAAGATGCAAAGTTTGGGATTAAACACCAGGGCCAGTTATTCAACTGCCTCAGTAAACATGTTCAAGTGACAAGAATAGGCAGTTGGGTAACAAGTGCTCTGAGATTAAAAAGAAAAAAAAAGTCTGTTCTCAATTCTTTGCTTAGAGCTGGAATCTGTAGGAATGGAAAGTCTGAGCTGTTTATTTATGATCAGGGAAATCTTCAGTGGCTTGTGAGCAGGAGCTGCCCTCAGAGAGCCAAGTCAGGAAGAGTGAGGAGGCGAGAGCAGGGGAGCTACCTTCAGACGGCCATGTCAGGAAGAGTGAGAGGAGTGTATCTACCTTCAGGCAGTCATGGCAAGAAGAGCAAGGAGGTGAGCAGAGTGGGTCTACCTTCAGACAGTCATGTCAGGAAAAGCGAGGAGGTGAGAGGAGTGGGTCTGCCTTCAGACAGCCATGTCAGAAGAGAGAGGAGGGGAGCTACCTTCAGAGAGTCATGTCAGGAAGAGTGAGAGGAGTGTATCTACCTTCAGGCAGTCATGGCAAGAAGAGCAAGGAGGTGAGCAGAGTGGGTCTACCTTCAGACAGTCATGTCACGAAAAGCGAGGAGGTGAGAGGAGTGGACCTAACTTCAGATGGCCATGTCAGGAAGAGCGAGGAGGTGAGAGGAGTGGGTCTGCCTTCAGACAGCCATGTCAGAAGAGAGAGGAGGTGAGAGGAGGGGAGCTACCTTCAGACAGTCATGTCAGGAAGAGCGAGGAGGTGAGAGGAGTGGGTATGCCTTCAGACAGCCATGTCAGAAGAGAGAGGAGGTGAGAGGAGTGGATCTACCTTCAGAGAGCCAGGAAGAGCGAGGAGGTGAGAAGGAGTCGAGCTATCTTTAGGCAACCAAAGGGTAATGAAGAGAGAAGCAAAGAGACTCCATCATTAAACAGCACAAAATTTCTGTGCAAGAGCAAAAACCTTAGAGTTGGAGAGAGACGGAATAAAGGTAGAGGAAAAGAACTAAATAAATAAACGAATTACTAATTTAAGTAGTTCTGCCTAGCGGCCACCCGAGGGCGCACTCTCCCACACCGGGACCATTTTCCTCCCATCGAGTGGAAAGATTAAGTTAATATCTTAAGTAAGGGTACCCACTGAAGATGGACATTAAAAAAATAAAAAAATAATAAAACTAAAAATAAAACTTTTCTATTTTTGTTCTTGACCTAGGTAGCTGAATAAAGAAGACCGCCCTCAATTCAAACCACAAGGATCACCACAATAACTTCAGTTGAAGCTATCTAGTAATAATAAGCAGAGATTCAGTAAATACTGTCTCCATCTCATACAAATGTGCCTTATATAAGACAGTAGAAGCATGAAGATGAATTATCTCAAAAAAAAAAAATGTGGAGGCAGGACTGAGAAGTTCCAACGCGAACGGGAAGCTGTGCTGGGCACTCGCTGGACAGAGCAGATTGGCCGGAGAGCTTTCCCTGGACGCCCCGAGCGGGGTCAAGAGCAAGGCCCCCGCGGCTGACCTTGCGGCCAAGGACAAGCCCCGCGGCTGACCTTGCGGCCAAGGGCAAGGCGGTCTGTGTGCGACTCCTCTTCCCGTTTGTGACCATCCGCACGGCAGCCAAGTCAGGAAGAGAAGGCGTGGCCCCTGGCTTTCAACTTTCTACGCCGAGCTTCTGACTGCAAAGAGCAACACACTCGCGCACAAAAGCATGCACGAAAGCAAAGGCGAAACGTGGGATTTTAGATGTCAGGAAACAAAGAAATTCTGCTTCCCAGTGCACAGGGAACAGGTTGAACACCCCCCCCACACACACACACACACAAACACACCCGTGTGCAACGCAGTTTGTGGCATTATGCTACCCTCTAGTGGATCTATTAGGTATAATAATGGATGGGAAGAAAGAAAGAAAGAAAGAAAAGATCCTGAACAAACCAAGAAATGTGACTTCAGCTGAGGATGAATAAAATGAAAGGTAAGCTTCCAGAATCTTGCACTGTTTGGGGACTAAGTTACACATGGCATCTCGCTTAGTTAAGTGACTCTGCGTAGGGACACCGGTCATTTCCTGATCAAGGGGACAAGAAACTCACTGGACTGAAGCAGAAACTAGAAATGCATACTTCACAAACACCACGGGACGCTGGTGGAGTTTAGCCCATTCTTACTCTGAGAATCAACAACAATCACACTAACTTTGAGTATAATGTAGAATAAATTGGAAAATGGAAAAACTTTAATTCTTTAAAGGTGTATCTCAGTGAAAATACAATATAAAACCACTGGTATACGGCAATTACACACACACACACACACACACACACACACACACACACACACACACACATCCCCTGCAGTTGGAGTGGTTGCATCCCATATCATATGACCAGCATACACTATGGACTGGGGGTGATGGGGTCACGTAACAGCTGTCTTACGTCCAGCAGATCCTCCTAAAAGCCTTTGCGCGATCTGATGGGGAGAGACACAGTGCCTGGCTGCTTTTATTCCTTCGCACATCCCTTAAACTTGACTTCCTCAAAACTTCTTTAAATTGTTTTCGGCCTCAACACCTCAAACTTGGTTCCACAGTACCCCTTCTGTCCGCATCTTATCTCTGAGCCTCGGCACCAGCTCCTTGGGCTGGTAGGTTTTCATTGCACAACCTTGTCACTTTCTTCTAAAGTCTGCACTCTAGCTTTAACTAAATCAGGTCAGTGTTAAGAGTACAGCCCTGCAGAGTAGAGTGCCGACAATGGGACCTGCGTCATACCCTCCATGTTCTCTTCCCAAGCCCCTCTGGTTGATGACAAGAGGGACTTTGGTGATTATTTTTACCACTGGAGATCAGATATTCATTTATAAGCCAAAACCTTGGGCCAACCTTAGAAGCTCTCACTTATTGGCCTGGTCAGATTTTAAGTTCAGCAACACCAGAGGTTAAGGAGATAATCAGGACCATAAAAAAAAAAAAATCTAATTGTTCATCTGGAAGAAATATATACTCAGTAAGAATTCAGTACTTTATATCTTAATATTGTGTGTTATTTGTGAAATGCATAGTGTTATTTTTTTGTAGGAAAAATCTTTCTTGCATTAGGTGTTAAGGAAAAGTCCATTTTTAAAGAGCTGGGGTGATGGCTCATTGAGTATAAAGTGCTTGCCCGCAAGCATGAGGACCTGAATTTGGATCTCCAGCACCGACATTAAAAGCCAGACATGGTGGTAAACCTTTGCAATTCCAGCCCAGGGGAGTTTGAGGCAGGACAATCCCCAGGGCTTGCTGGCTGGCTGGTGTAGCTGAGTTGATGAGGTCCAAGTTCAATGACAGACCCTGTCTCAAAAATGATGGGGGAGAGTAACTGAAGAACACGCATTGTCCTCTGGCCCACACAGTCATGCACACACATACACAGGTGTGCCTGCACACACATGTCTATACACAAATATGCATTATATACACAAGCATAATATAAACACATATATACATGGAAAAAAAATCTTAGAAATAATCTGTTTTAAGAAAAATCAGCTGTGCTGGTTTCTATGATTTTTAAAGGAAACCCTAACTGTATGTACCCTAATTATGAAGAACCCTGTCTGCGCCTCTTAATGCGGTCCCATTCAGTTTAATGCACAATAAACAAACATTTACGTTGTAGGAGACAGTGAGCTCAATACTCAGAAACACAAACCTTGCCTGACATTGCACATGTGTTCTCAGTGTACATTCCAGTACATTCTCCAGCACACTCACTCACTTATGCTCTCCGAGATCTCTCCTATGTGAACGAATGAGACTGGGGATTTTTTTGTTTTGTTTTTTGTTTGTTTGTTTGTTTGTTTGTTTGTTTGTTGCTTTAGCTGTAGTGGATAGCTTTGACAATGACTTTCTGAGCCCGCCATGACAAACAGTGACACCCTCCAAATGGGGACTAAAACAGTACATAGTTAACTCCCGTTGCAAAGAAGAAAGAGAAACAGGTAGGGCTTGTTAAACTGTATTTCCTTTGAATTTCACATTAGTTTCTGAGCTAAGCTCTTAGATTTGTGGCACAAACAAGATCTCTTTGAAGTTAACAAGAGGCTCGCTGTGAAAGAAGCAAGACAGCCATTACCACACATTTTATGTCTGGACAAATAAGGAACCAGGATTGTAAATATGTTCTGCAATTATAGAAAGTGATACACTTTCCTTTCTTCTTTCACCTTATTTACAGGGAGTATTTTCCGTTAGATTTTCTTCCCCCAAGTTCCTCACTCTGCAACATATTTCCCTTTTGAATCAAAGGGAAGGCTCCATTCAATATAAATGAGTAGCTCTTTCCAAGCAAAATATCTTTGCCATGACATCTAGGGGGATTCGCAGTGGGTCAGAGTGGAGCAAGAAGGCTGACGGATGGGAGGAGGGTGTATGTCTGACCTCGGCTACCTTCTCTGTGACTTAGGAGTTCCTTGAGTACATTCTTCCAATCTAGACCTCGTCTATCCCAAATAACACCCCAGTAAAGTTTTCTCCAACGCAATGGGAACTATATGAAATACAAAGACCCATCTATAGAAACGTGTGCTGTTTCCTCTTATTAACGTGTCTTCTAAACATTTGGATTTGCTCACCGGAGTCACCAAGTATGAGTAAGAAGAAAAAAAAAAAAAAAAAAAAACAACAACAAAATATCTGCTAAGACTTTGTTAACAGCTGGTGAAAGCAGCATTACCCAGGTGTGTGTGTGTGTGTGTGTGTGTGTGTGTGTGTGTGTTAGGAAGGAGGGAAGGAGAATAAAAATCACTGTTGGAGACACTTGTTAGCATCTAGAAAACCTCAGCAAGAAAACTAAAAATCTCCAAGAGCTCATTGTGTGTCCACACGGACTGAAACCATTGGGACTTGAAAATGCCTACTTTTCTTGACAATATCAAGATTATGAGCACTTTTCTTTGTCATCATTCTTTAAACTTTAATCACGCATGCATTCTTTGGTGCTGTATTTCTGAGCTGCTATTAAAACTACATATCTTCTTGCCACTTTAAAGGCGGACACAGAGGAGAGAGGCTTGTGGGTCTAGTCTGTCTAGTCTGCCATTGCGGAAGGCACAAAGGATTTTCCACTCGTGTGGAGAGTGGGTGGGATGGGGGGGCGGGGGGGGGAGTGTGGGCTTGGTGAGTACTCACTCTTGAGATCTAAGTTCCTGGCTCCCGCAGTGATTTGCGTCGTGATCTTCGTGTCGATCTTGACAGTGTGCAGGTTGCTGGTGTCCCTGGAAATCATCACATTATGCCACTGATTGTCATTGAGTGGTTTATTGGAGCTCCCTTTGATGAGGTTAGCACCGTTTCCCAGATCAAACACGTAATGTAAATACCTGGAGCAAAGGAAACAGGATAGTGTCACTGCCGGTGACTGCAGGACCACGGCAAGGAAGTGCATGCAAAGGGGATTCCTTCAGGAGGCTTCCTCCTGCTGCAGGTTCTGAGAGCAAATTAACTGAGTGTGGGGCTTCAGAAGGGATAAGAAACTACTGTTTCAATAAAAGGCAACACCTTCAGTTAAGTGCGGTGGTACACATGCGCAAAACCACCTTTTGGAAAGCAGAGGCAGGAGGATCCGGAATTCAAGGCCATCCTCAGCTAAATAGTGAGCTCCAAGCCAACCTAACCTACATGAGACTGGGCCTCAAAAAATCATTTAAAAAATAAATAACAGGGCTGGAGAGATGGCTTAGCGGTTAAGGCGCCTGCCTCCTAAGCCTAAGAATGCAGGTTCCAATCTCCAGTTCCCACGTTTAGCCAGATGCAAAGTGACGCAAGGGCGCAATGCCGCACTTGAACACAAGGGGGCGCACACATCTGGATTTCATTCACAGCAGCTGAGAGGTTTCTGGCGCACCCATCTCTATCTGTCTCCCTCTCCCTCTCTCTCTGTCTCTCTCTGTGTCTCTCTCCAAAAATAAAAAATAAAAAATAAAATAAATAAATAAATACTAAAGAGGTTCCACCATCTGCACTGCTCTCCCCGTGCTCATCATTTCCCCCACTCTAGCAAACCACACTTTAACAATTCTTAGCTTCTTTTGCAGTGTGGGTATCTGTTTCTGTGAAGAAAACATATACTCATCCTGTGTACCAAGCACATGCGTCTGCTCCCTGCATGATTATGTGTTGCTGGTTTTCCAAAGACTCCTGAGTACACACTGATCTTAGGGAACTATTGTTCTTCAATCTGCTCTGCTACATTTACATATGCACTTCTACCCACTAGTACTTATACATTGCTGTGTATGGATGGGAATGTGAGACAGGTACATGGGCGACAACGGAAAATACACAGTGTTGTGTACTGACCAACCTACTGTAAACATATTATACGGTCCTGTGAGCTGATGAATAAACATGCAAACCTGTGAGGAGACACCAACTTTTTCACACACTTTCAAAGAAATTTCACTAACATATCATTCTTTCTAATTTGCTCAAGGAACTCAAACATCAAATTAAACTTGAATCAAGTGGAATTTTATGACGTAAGTCATTAGATTACTTGAATTAGGTATTTAACGCAAACTAGCCTACGGACTTGTGAAAATTCTTTTTTTGAACTGATTTGCACAAAGCCAGAAAAACACAAGTAGAATGTGAGATCCATAGGATGTCTACCACAAACTAGAACTTGCCCCTCAGGCGAGTAAGCGTAGGTACAAACGTCTCCATATTTATGGGAGATGTATAGTGAATTGTGTGAAGAAAGGAATTGTTGCTTTCTCTCCTCCCATATCCCTTCTAAGCCAGTACATTCTGTTTCATGCACATTTTGGGAAACTGAGGTTCCCGTTTAAAAGTAGTATTTGTTTTTCATTGAACTGACATATACTTACCCTTTAACTAACTCAACCACAATAAAGTCATTTCCATCCCCGCTGTTATAAAGGATTAGTCCATCTAAGGATGTGGTCTTGAACTGGAAAAAAAGATGCATAGAAGTGTAGGCTTGCAGCGTAGCTAAGGCAACATAGCTTGATTTGGTCTTGAAGGTGACAGGGTCTGCTATGATGTTCCTAAAGCCAAATCTGGCATTGAGCTCACAGTAATCTATGTCACCATTTTTACACAAGTCAATGTATGCCATTCCATTGAAGGTCAGGCTCTGTAGATGCCCAATGAAGTTGGAGGGCACAGAGGAGAGATAGCGCCGTTCTGTAATGATGCCCGTCTCTATGTTATGAAATTCCAGCCTTGTATGGTCGCCTGCCATTTGCCCTAAAAGAAAAGATAACTTATTAGTATACTCTGCTTCCGAATGATACTTTCAACTTCAGAGTTTCATAGCAATAGTACACGTAACACAGGAATCTGAGTTCCTCTTTGAAAGTCAAATGCACAGAGTAAAATCACATGGGGGTGTTAGTTCATAAGGCTAGTATACATAATAAAATTCTCTTCGTTTTGAATTTAATCGCTTTGCAAATTTTCGCTTCAGTAAGGGTTATCCTCATCCCTGGGTATGATGGTGCATTCTCATAACCCCAGGTCTTGAGCTATTAAGGATAGAAGACTAACTAAGAGGCTTGCTTGCATTATGTAGTAAGAGTCAGGTCAGCCTGAGCAACATAGCAAGACTGTAAGAAAAAGAAAGATATTAAAAATACTTTGCTTTTTTATCAAGTTATGATTTTTAAAAATTATTTTAGAGACAGCAAGAGAGAGAGAGAGAGAGAGAGAAATATAATTGGCACACCAGGGCCTCATCTACTGCAATCAAACTCCACATGCTTCTGCCACCTAGTGGGCACATGTGACATTGGGCTTGCCTCACCTTTGTGCATCTGGCTTACATGGGATCTGGAGAGTCAAATATGGGTCCTTAGGTTTTGCAGACAAGAGCCTTAACCACTAAGCCATCTCTCCAGTCTGTTATGAGTTTTTAATAAGTGAAAGAAAAAGAGAGGAAGGAAAGACTAGAGGAAGGAATAGAAGGAGGGAGGAAGTGAGAAAAGAAAGGAAGTAATGGAAGGAAATAAAGAAGGAAGGAAGGAAAGAGAGAGGGATGGAGAGCAGGAAGAAGGGAGGGAGTGAAATGTAGGACCGTGGGTAAGGGGAAAGAGAGGGAAAGAATGAGGTAGAGGAGGAAGGAGGGGATGATGAGGGACAAAAGTTGTAAAGGAAGGAAAAAAAGGAGGGATATAAGGAAGGAGAAACAAAGGAAGGATAGAGGAGGAGGAAAAAGAGGAAAAGAAAGAGGGGGAGGGGGGCAGAGAGCAGGGAATGGTTATTGCAAAAGAATGTTCCAAATGTCTGTTCATCCCATTAGTACAAAATTGATACCTCTCAGCCTCTTAGTTAGCTGACGTTTCTATTTATTTTGTTTCCCAGGGAATAGAACATATTATGGGCTGGAGAGATGGCTCAAGGTTATGTGAGCTTCTTGTGCCAGGATGAGAGTCTGAGAGAATCTAAATGTGAATCCTCAGGGCCCATGGAAACATCTGGGCCTGGCCATGCACAACTGTTACCCTAGTCCTTTGGAGACTTTCAGCATGGGGTGGGAGTAAAATCAAACTGAAAGGGGCAAGCTCCAAGCTCCAGGGTCAGTAAGAGACTACAGTTCAAACTGGAAGAGGTGGAAGAGTGAAGAGGCGGACTTTCAGCTGTTGTCACTGCAGGCTAGTACAGGGAGTGCTGCAAGGAAACATATCTGTGCATACACTACACACACACACACATAAAACACACACACACAAAACCCCCATATTTTTATATATTTGTCCCATAGCCAATAGAAACAGTGAAAAGTTCCTAAATGTTTTTTCTCATAATGAACCATTGAAATGTGTCTCAAGGTCATTCTGCTCTATGCACGTTTGCTGTCCTAAGCTGACTCATCGCCTGTCTTTCCTTACACTGTTCTCCCAAAACCTTTAGGACTTACATTTATCGGTGGACCTACATCATATTTCTGTCACTTTTGTTTCACATGGTTGCGGTCCCCCCCAAGGCCAGCTCAGGAAGGGACAATAGGGTCTCAGCCGAGTTGGGGTGAGCAGTGCAGAGTCACGAGACAGACTCCGGGAGTTGGGTGAAAGCGGAAGCGAGACTCCACAAACTCATTCATTTAGCAATATGCACATAGGGTTTAAGGGGCTGCTAATCCTTGTATGGGGTGGTCCCCTTTTGGTGACCAATGACAGCCTGTCTCTGGACAGGACATCTCGTAGTAGACTTCTCGCGAGCATGGGACTGTAACCATTGTCACACCAAGCCTGCGCAGAACGCCATTTCCACAGAAGCCACTTCCTGTTTTCTTCTGCCATGCGGTCTGGCTAGGACCAGGCCTGTATTGTGCCATACATCACATGGTCAGCCTAACTCAAAGCATGCTCCATTTTGAAAATGAAAGCAAAACCATCCTACAAGGCTTACTCTCTAAGCATCCTAGTGGGGAGCTTGAGTGAAGATGATGTGTTTAGTAATTAACTATTCGGCTCACGCCCTCTCCCTCACCACACTTATCTGTCAGACTTACTAAAACAAGACCGATCACACGTCCTTCACCTCAGGAGCGATGATTGACTCTTTCTGAGGGTTGAAAGTAAATGAAGGAGATGTAAGCTTGTTTTCCACATTATAAAGCAGAACCTAAATAAAAGTTCCACTTTGCTTCTGGTTTATTCCCAGCTTCTTATTCGAAGCCTAATTAAAGTGTGGGCCACTTTGGGCGGCAAGTCAGAAAGATCACTTTAATTGCAATCATCTTCTTCCAGCCAAGCTCTTGGCTAGTTTCCCTGTCTAATTTGGCATAATTGGAAAAATTTATCAAGCTTATCCTATTCTATCACCCATGACATTAATGAAAATATTAATTAGGGGCAATCTCAGCATCAGTCCCCAAGTAAGCACACTGAAACCTCTTCCCAGGTATAATAAAGACTGAGGACCTTTCTACGTGGGTCACCTTAACCAGCTTGATTGATTCATGGAACAGCAACATTCTGGATAGTGTGTGAATGTTTGAGCTATGAAGTACAAAAGGTATGCTCTGGGCTGTACTAGAAAGACTGTTTACATAATCAATTGACTTTGATGATTATAAACTCACTGGGGTTAAAAAAAAAACAATCTTCTAAACCATACATCACTTAATTTCAAACATTCTGAAACTCTAATCTTTTCTAAAGGCATTTCAGTCATCCTTTTTAGCCATTGGTTTGATTTCATCTAGCTATTCTTAAAAATAAACAAAAATATCACTGTATTTGGTTGTCTCTTCGCTCCCCACACCCATGCCACAAGGCCTCTGGTTATCTGATGTAAAATGCTGTTTACTTCTCTGCAGTTCTTAAACATTGACCTCAGTATTGCTCTAAGGATGCTCTACTTCTTCGGGAACAGATACAATCACTGTTTAATAATTTCCATGTTTAAAGCTCTAGAGACACTAGAGCACCGAATTAATAAGCTATATGGAATGAGGAAAATGAAAGCTCACTTGGGATTTTTCGTTTTGCTTTCTGCTATATGAAAATCTGAGTCTTGGGGCTAGATGGATGGCTTAACCGTTAAGGCGTGTGCCTGCAAAGCCAAAGGACCCAGGTTCGATTCCCCAGGACCCACATTGGCCAGATGCACAAAGTGTTACATCTGTCTGGAGTTTGTTTGCAGTGGCTGGAGGCCCTGGTGCGTCTATTCTCTCTCTCTCTCCCTCCTTCTTTCTGTCAAGTAAATAAAAATAAAAATAAATTTAAAAATATGAGTCTCAGGTCTAGAGATATAGCTCAGTGATGAAATGGCTGGCTTGCAAAGCCTAAAGATGTGTCTGGAATTCATTATAGAGATAAGGTCCTTGTGCACCCATTCTCTCTCCTTCATATAAACAAATAAAATTTTTTAATAAAAAATGTTGAGTCTTAGGCTGGAGAGATGGCTTAGCAGTTAAGGCACATGCCTGCAAAGCCTAAGGACCCAGGTTTTCCGGTACCTACGTAAGCCAGATGCACAAGGTGACACATGCATCTAGAGCTCGTTTGCAGTGGCAAGAGGCCCTGGTGCACCCATTCTCACTTTGTCTCCTCTGTCTATCTCTAATAAAGAAATAAAAATAAATCTTTAAAAAAATGAGTCTTAAATTAGTGAGCTAAATCCAACCCCACAACTGCTTCTGAAAGGCTTTGTTGTGGAACAACTACTAGTAAGAAAATGCTTAGAAAAAGGTATTTGGATGCTTAAAATTAGTATCCCAAGTTGTGAAGACCTTGGAAGTTCCAAAAAAGGATCAACATTTTTTTAGTATGATTGAGAAATTCAGTAATAAAAAAATCAAAATATCTGTTTTCACTTCTCAAAGAAATAGAATATTAATGCAAAGCATAAATAATGAAAAAAATAGTGAAATAGTGTAGAAGCAGCCATGCCCCAGTCACAAGAAAAAAAAAAAAGTCCCATGTTCAAGCCGGGCGTGGTGGCGCACGCCTTTAATCCCAGCACTCGGGAGGCAGAGGTAGGAGGATCACCACGAGTTCGAGGCCACCTTGAGACTACATAGTGAATTCCAGGTCAGCCTGGACTAGAGTGAGACCCTACCTCGAAAAACAAAAACAAACAAACAAACAAACAAACAAAAGTCCCATGTTCAAAAGTAATTCTTTCTTCAGTAAGCATTCAAAAATACATAGGCTGTATTGCGAGACAGGGTTAGCTCACAGAAGAGGTTAGCAACTTGAAAGCAATTTTCCACCAAGAAAACACTGGCTCACTGTTGTCTTCAAATATTTGTTTTTTCCTCCACTCAGAATTTACTCCTGTGCTTAATCTTCATCTGTTTTATTGTTATGTGTGAGGAATAAATAAATAAGGGGTGGGGGATGAAGAAATTCAAGGGAGAATGATTTATGTGAGGATTTTACAAAGAAAGACTTTTAGGCTTCTAACTCTTGAACTGCTCTATCTTTTCCAGAAATTGCTTATGAGAATTTTGGATTAGCAAACAGGCTGGCTTGAGACTTGCAGACTGATAATGATTTCTGATATGAACCAACCACCAGATCATTTGTTTGTATTTGTAAAGAATAAAAGAATAAGGAAATTGAGTTGACACTTTTCAACAGAATGGATAATAAGGTAAATTAGTTTGGATTCACCGTTCTCTGACCTGGGTTAAGTTTTGTGGATCAAAACAACCACCAAGCCTTGAATCCACTTGTTAATTGACATAAAGTGATGGAGTGAGCAGTACATAACTCAGTTGCTGGGGAGAGTGAAGCAGTCATTCTGAGAGGAGCAGATATAGCCCCTTTCTCAAAAAAAAAAAAATCATGTTCTATTGGAGGATGGCATGTAAAAAGAGGTAAGCATTTAATTAAATATATAATAATAAGACTCAGAGAAAAATGCTATAGATTTGATGACTATATTGGGGAACTGTGCTGGTGAATACAGAATGAGAACATGTCCAAGCTAGATATTTGAAGGATTAAAAAGATAAAGGTTGGGCTGGAGAGATGGCTTAGTAGTTAAGGCACATGCCTGCGAAGCCTAAGGACCCTGGTTTGATTCTCCAGGTCCCACTTATGTGGGATACACAAGGGGGCGCATGCATCCGGAGTTCATTTGCAGTGGCTCTGGCACGCCCATTCTTACTTTCCCTCTCTCTCTTTCCCTTTCTCTGTCTCTAATAAATAAAATAAAGTAAAATAAAATAAAATAAAATCTTTAAAAAAAGGAAAAGATTTAAAAAAATGATAATGGTTGGGCAAGATACAGAGGACATGCATCGGAGCTCCTTGATATATAAGGAACCTTCCCTTGTATTATGTTATTATATTATAGTAAGGGTCCTTCCCACATTTCCTCTGGCATAAGACTTTACATTCACCATTTAAAACTGATTCATGTGAATATGCAACAATAAATTGTTCCCCTACATGTGGAAAAACATTTTACAACCAATGAAATATAAGGCTGTAATAGATCCATGAGACGGTGATGTGCTTCATTTTAGGTCAAGAAAGATTCTTTCAAAAGTTACAGCCCTACATATGTTTTAATCACCTTAAATAAACTCCTTATTCAGGGAGCATGGGAACCCTCTGGAGATTCAGGGTGGAACAGACCTGTCTCCTCTGGACGAGACCCATCTTTGTAGTAATGCAATAATCAACATGGAGATTTTCTCTTTATAAGAAGAAACAGCTGATCTAATATCTAAATGGGGTGAATGGTTGGATCTATTTGCAAAAGATAAAATTGTACTCACTCCTTTTCCTTACAGCTTCTACATTTCCAGAATGGAACTTTATTTAACTCATTCAAAGTGGGGATTGGACCTACCATCTTCAGAGTTAGTTAAATTAATTGAGTTTAATGACCAAAGTATAGGCTAAAATGTATAAGGAGTTCATTGGAAAGAATGCCAGTATACCTATCAGTTTACTTTGAAGCAAAAAGCATACTACTTGTTCATCACCAAAATATAGAGAAAAACAACAAAAGTGAAGGGAAATAGACATCTAAAGAATGACTTTTTTTAGGGTGCAATAAGATATTTATAAAGCTACAAAAATTTAAAATATACTATAATATCTTCTTGAATTATTAAAGGTGAAAGAACATGACACAAAAGCATTGTTCATCAGGAAGAAAATACTTAAACTGTTTACTAAGTAGAATTGTTAGTAGAAATATGGAATATAAATATATTGTGATAATCATAGCCTTAAAAGTAAGTACCAGTCTTGGTTTAAAAGCCGCCTGCAGGGCTGGAGAGATGGTTTAGCGGTTAAGGCACCTGCCTGCTAAGCCTAAGAACCTGGTTCCAATCTCCAGGTCCCACAATTAGCCAGGTGCAAAGTGACGCAAGGGTGCAATGCCGCCCTTGACCACAAGGGGGAACACACATCTGGATTTCGTTCACAGCAGCTGAGAGGCTGCTGGCACGCCCATTCTGTCTGTCTCCCTCTCCCTCTCTGTCTTTCTCTGTGTCTCCCTCCAAAAATAAAATAAAAAAAAAAATTAAAAAAATTAAAATAAAAGCCACCTGCAAACAATGTGAGCATGAAGACTTACTACAAGAAAAACAACAGGGATGGGAACTTTACCTGTCATAGCTTGTTGGTCGTCCACTGTTAACTTTAAACTTTTTCCTCGACGGACTACACGTACTGTGTGCCACTCATTATCATTGAGGTTATAGCCAGCAAAAAGGGTCTCGGGACCTTTGCCTGTGGAATACGCCAAACAGTCATTATGGACAGTCAGAAGGAGGCAAGAAAACGAGCCTCACAGAAAGTGAGAGAAAGAGAAGGTGAAAGCAAGAGAGAGGAAAAGGAGAAAAAATGAGAGAGGAAGAGAGGAAGGAAAAGAGGGAGGAGAGAAAGAGAGAGAGAGAGAGAGAGAGAGAGAGAGAGAGAGACTGGCTGGACCAATTTTCAAGCCCAGTCGAGTTATAGCAAGCAAGGAAAATGACAGTTAACACTCAGGTGTGACGATTTAGGAATCTTTGACTTTATATATCGATATAAGACAGGTGAATTAACCTGTTGTCATAAATAGGCACAGTCAATATAGCATTGGGAAACCTCCCACATTTGCATGCACATTTTTAAAGGAATTGTACAATGATTGAAATTACCATTTTCTTACTCACAAAGTGGCTAGCAGTCACCTGGCCTCAGAGACATTTGATTACAGGACATTACAATCCATTTCCAGGTGAGGGGAGAACTGGGCCACTGCATTCTGATGGGAAGTTCAAATTGCTATTTGTGTGATGACTGCTCTTCAGTTCTTAACCCATGCACCTTCATGATCCCCCAAATTCTTAGGTTAATCTGCTTCCTATGGACGTTTGTGTCTAAAAGCCAGCCTAAAACAGCCCCGTACAAACTGACAGAGCTGCATGCTGCCGTCTTTGTGTATGGTAGAGGTGTGTCTGCACACGCAGGAAGACATAATGACTGGAAGGAAGGGAACAAAAGTCAGGAAGGCAAAGACAATACCAGGCCAATGTTGAGTGGGAAGGGGGTTAAAAGTGACATTAGCCAACGGGGATTGCAAACTATTGGCCAAAGAAGGCGAATAGCATAGTCAGCAGAGAAATTAACTCCCTAGGCAGAGAATTTAAATGGACTTGGAATAGGCATTCTTCACAAAAGTGTTTAGTGGAAATTACCAAAGGACTAACTGGGACTATGTCTTCAACTTGAAAACCAAAGGAAAATATTGATAGAACGGAACTGATATGAACATCAATGTTTGCTAATCTAACTTTAAGATTCATTCAGAAGAAGATAACGTCAAGTTTATATTTTTGGTGATGGATTCTTTCTGTACCCCCTTTTTGCAGAAACTGGCTGGCACGGTAACACAGCAAAGGGGAGGTCACTTTTAAATCATGACTCTGCACTGATTGAGGATAAGGACTGCTTTTGAAATTTCCTTAACCAAATTTTTCCAGGAAAATCAAATGATTTATGAAGGTCATAGGACAAATGAAAGTGCAAAATATAATTTCAAGACAAAGAGAAACGACTGTAGAGCAAGTAGTCCACTCCCGTGGGTGGTTGCTTACTATGACTGCACCGATTATACACACAGCCAGCAATTCCCCATTTAGGATGCTACTGATGACACACCTAGTGTGGCTTTCCTGGGTTGGATGTCTCTGGAGATCTAAACGAACTAATAAAAATTTTTGCAAGATTAATTGATTCAATTCTTTAACAAGTACCAACCACCATTAAGATGATCATTTTCTATTTTGGGGGGTGGGGAGTGTAGGATGGAGATTAAATGGTACATCCAGATATAGTATAAACTATACTGGACAGAAAAGTTTTGAGAAATTGATCACTAACTAACTAGAGGAAGCCTGTTAGTTTAGCAATTGGAAAAACGCTATGCGACCACATTTTGAAAGCCAGCTCCAGGATCAGAGAGCTCTTTCTAGTTTCAATAGCGCAGAAAGTACCTTTAATAACCTTGCCACAGCTTAGCGTCTGCCTGGCAGTCAGGGTCATCCTTAGTTTTGATCTTTGAAAACAGAATGTGTCGTTTTAAAGCTATTTTTATAGGGGAGAGACACATATTTTTCTTAGAAATGTGTGCTTTTGAAGCAGCTTTCTGCCTGTCTTGTCAATCTCATGTGTTTGGTCAAGGAGAAGCATAACAAGGGTGACGTCATCGTCATCCATTCCGGGCCTGATCTTGCAGTCCAGTCATAATGCTCCCTCTACGAAACAACTATTTCCATAACAACAGGCACAAAATCCAATTAAAAATAAACCTTGGATTAAAAAAAAAAAATCTCTGGAGGCCAACTTTAAGCTTCTTTCTTGCATTATTAAAAATGTGAACAGATTGATTTTAGAAGACAAGGCTATTAAAAATGCACTTAATAGTTTCTGTTCAAAACATTGTTGCTCACATAACATGAAATGTAATGAGAAGCGTGTGGGGCCGAGAGTTAAGAACCCGGATGCAAATCTTTGATTTGCTCCCACAAAGACGATGAGGTTGAGTGCTCATTATGTACCAGGAACTTTTGCTCTTACGTTACTTCATCTCTGTATTATGATCAACTTGGTTTGCAAAGCTAAAAGTACTTGGCCCAAGGTTGCACTGCAACTGAGTGAGTTTCCTGGATCAGAATTTCTCAAAGACTGCTTGTTTTCCAATTGCATCATGCACCTTCCTAGCTATGAGACCCAATGACTAATAATTTAAGTCCCCAGTTTCTCCTTATTTATACATAAGTGAAGGATGAGGGCAGATGTCTACCTTCAGCTGTCCTATACAACAAGGACTCCTATAGGAAAATCTCTGGAGACTCTGCAAAAGCCCTGGTGAAAGAGTATGAATGATATACCACTGTTCACCTAAGGCTGTTTAAGTCTCTACTTCTGAAGACCAGTGTAGAGGAGGGGCCATCACTGTACGACTCTCTATACATTCAGCAGTTTTAGCCAATTTTCTGTCCTATTAAACTCATCCATAAAATGAGGACATCACAGGCTGACCTCCAGTTCCTTTACAATCTTCATCGTTACTGAAATTTAAAAGGCATGGGATTGGAAAAGAACGATGGCTTAATGGTTGACATTTTTGAGTGGGGAGCTGTTTATCTCTTGCCAGAAAGTTAATGATAAAACTATAGCCACTCATGCAGTGATCCACCTAAATTCTCTCGGGAGTTCTTTTTTATCTGAGGTTATCAAGACATCGCCAATCCTAATAATTTTGTCCCAGGAATACCTGTGACTCCACCTCAGATTCACATGAGTTTTCAAGCCCAATGTGGCAGCGCTAAGACATGGGACCATTGAGAGGTAACTATGTTTAAGTGAGGTCACCAGTATAAAACTCAATGATGGGTTGAATGTCCTTACATAAAAGAGGAAGAGGGCCAGGCATGGTGGTGCACACCTTTAAGACCAACACTTGGGAGGCCAAGGTAGGAGGATCGCTGTGAGTTCGAGGCTACCGGGAGACTACAAAATGAATACCAGGTCAGCCCTGGCTACAGTGAGCTACAGTGAGAACCTACCTCGATAAACAAAAACAAAAAATAATAATAATAAATAAATAAAATAAAGGAAGAGAATGAGAGCTCCCTATGCCACACGAAGAAGAGGAAAAAACAGTCTTATCTAAGTCAAGAATGGGGCTCTCCCAAACATCAAACCTGTAGCATCTTGATGGTGAACTTCCAGATTGATGAGAAACCTTCAGAAAATAAGTCTGTCATTTAAGCCACACAGTTCATGCTATTTTGTTACAGCAGCGTGAGTGGGCTAAGATGGAACAGTATAAATGTTAACAAGTATAAATGTAAAGAATTGTTTCTAATTCCTTTTGTTTTGTGGGGAATTGACTTATGTGCCATTTTATGATTTGTTCATTTTGTGATCTACGATTTAAGCCATACATATAACTTTTTACTGAAAAAAAGCAGACCTATAAGGATTAAGTGAATAATAAATCTTATTTTCAGCAAGTAATTGAAGTAAGGCAGATGTTTAGAACTTCCATCTCCATTAAATTGTCCTTTACACAGAAATACTGTGCAGGAAGTAAAAAGGTGCAATGGGGTTGCACTTAACAGCTAATAAATTCACACCATTGGGTCAGAACTTATCTCTACAAGCTGTTGTTATGTGAAATAATTTATAAGTATGAACAAACTGGAATGAAAGTTCACTAAGGCATGTATAGAATATGAAGACCCCAGATAGTACATGACATCTCGAGGGTCAGAGCTATTTATCTGAAGAGTCCAGGCTCCAGATTTACAGTCTAGTGAACTCTGAACAGTGCTGCCTGTCATACTATAGTGAAAAAAAGTGATCTTCTAAAAGAATGCCATCTCTGATGTGGTCACTGATGGCTGTTTATTTGATATCAAAGGTGAAAGCTAAGCATAAGCAGGAACAATTGTAATTTAGTAAGAACCATTTATTTTCAACAGAGCTTAACCTAGTCCATGGAACATGGTGGTTTGACTACTTTATTTCAAGTTGAAAATTCTTTTCTAACCTGCTCATCCATTAATTATAGGCACCTCTCTCAGGTGTGTCCTCAAGACATGGTACATTTAACTAACTTAAGGTATTGGACCGAAAGATGCAAGTAAAGAGTGTGAGAGAATGGGTGGAAAACTACATTTTTATGTTCCTACTTTCTTTTTCTTTTTTTTTTAAGAGAGAGAGAGAGAGAGGCAGAGAGAGCAGCCTCTCAGACGCTATGAGCAAACTCCAGGCACATGCGCCCCCTTGTGGTGCATGTGCGACATTGTGCCCTTGCATGACTTTTTGTGTCTGGCTAAACGTGGGACCTGGAGGTTTGATCCGGCGTTCTGTAGGCTTCTCAGGCAGGGGCCTTAACTGCTAAGCCATCTCTCCACCCCCCCCCCTTTTTTTAAATAGTAGACTCAGAAGAAAGAAAATAGTGCAATATAGTCTGTAGAATTCACTTAGGTAGGGAGGTAAAGAAAACTTGATTTTGTCCCTAGTATTCCCTGAACTAATAATTTCCCTCTGGTGTTTGTTCCCTGTTCCTATTGTTATCTATAAAAGGATGGTAGTGGATAAGAGCTAATAAAAAATAATTTAGGGCTGGAGAGATGGCTTAGCGGTTAAGGCGCCTGCCTGCTAAGCCTAAGAACCCGGTTCCAATCTCCAGGTCCCACGTTTAGCCAGATGCGAAGTGACGCAAGGGCACAATGCCGCACTTGACCACAAGGGGGCGCACGCATCTGGATTTCGTTCATAGCAGCTGAGAGGCTGCTGGCGCGCCCATCTCTATCTGTCTTCTTCTCCCTCTCTCTCTGTCTCTCTCTGTGTCTCTCTCCAAAAATAAGTAAAATAATAAAAAATAAAATAATAATAATAATTCACCTGGGCCAGTTTTAACATTTGTCCATCTTAGAATGACAAGATAGCCTGCATTATATCTCTACCTCAAAGCTACATGGATGTCATAATGACATTCTCTAATGCATAAGAATTTCATTACTGGTACTAATTCTAACATTTTTTGATCTTGTTGGACAGAGGCCAGAGAGAACATAAAGAGGCTTTTCTATCCTAAAATTACTGTAGTAAAGTGAATCCAGAAATAATTTTGGTATGGGGTAATTTTACATAGTCAAGCACTATACAGGAGGGCTGTATTTTTATTATCCTGATTGCCCTCACCGAATCTAGCATCAAATAATCGGTCCATGTTCAGTCAGAAAGAAAGATGGCTACGTTCTGCACAAGAGTGTCTTCTCCCTTGTGAACAACACACTCTGGATATGAAATCACAGAACAGATGATTATGTGGCTCAATAACAAAATTATCTTTAAGGAACATTTTAGCTATGGTAAATTATTTTATCCCTTGTTCAAAGAATCAGGTCAGGGAAGAGCAGTTTTGGAGAATCTGACCAACTCATTCTCCGTGCTTGTCTCATGCAGGACAAGGAGGTGGTGTTATAGGAATTAATGAGTCAATGAAAATCATCAGGCAAAATCCACTTCAGAGAGAGGACCTTTATTCACTTGTGGACCGGTACTGGCTAATGTCAAAAAACCTGACAGAAGCCCTGAATGTAGATTGTGCTGGACTTATATACCTTTTATAATCTTTTGTCTGAATTCTCCCGCTCTTAGACAGGGCAGAGATTTACATCCATAGTGTAGACTTCTGTCAAATAAGATTAGGTACAGGCAGCTGTCTCTTGAGATAAGGTAGTTACATATTTATTGTTCAAAAGGGCCAGGGTCCGAGTCACAGAATTCTTTTTAGCTACCATCAGAGGAATCTGCCCCACTGCCGTTTCAGAGGAGGGGAGTGCAACATCTATCACTTCACTGAATGTCCTAGGTACATTTATACTTCTTATAGATACATTGTCTGTATTCCATCTAAAGTAATATAAGCTAGAAACATTAAATAAATGGTATTGCTTTAATAGTGGTACCATATGAATGCATAGGAGCTTTAATGGGAACAGTGCTTTTATATTATTTTTAAATTAAAGCATTACTTTTTTCTCACTGTGTTTTGGTGAAAAAGAAGCCTGGCTCTTGAAGACAAGCCCAATGAGTCTCAAGGTAGCCCTTGGACCTGGACTCCATAGAGCCCTTCACAAGGTTCTCATTTTCCCCCTCAGGTGAACATTCTCATCAAAAACTCCAGAGAAGTCTTACAGAAGACATTTGCATTTAAACCCTTATTTTAAAAATCGCATATGATTTCTTAAAATGGCTTTGTAGTTTTTGACTTAAGAATGATTTTAATGGCATTTATTCTGTATATTTACATGTATTGACAAGATAGCCTGCATTATATCTCTACCTCAAAGCTACATGGATGTCATAATGACATTCTCTAATGCATAAGAATTTCATTACTGGTACTAATTCTAACATTTTTGATCTTGTTGGACAGAGGCCAGAGAGAACATAAAGAGGCTTTTCTATCCTAAAATTACTGTAGTAAAGTGAATCCAGAAATAATTTTGGTATGGGGTAATTTTACATAGTCAAGCACTATACAGGAGGGCTGTATTTTTATTATCCTGATTGCCCTCACCGAATCTAGCATCAAATAATCGGTCCATGTTCAGTCAGAAAGAAAGATGGCTACGTTCTGCACAAGAGTGTCTTCTCCCTTGTGAACAACACACTCTGGATATGAAATCACAGAACAGATGATTATGTGGCTCAATAACAAAATTATCTTTAAGGAACATTTTAGCTATGGTAAATTATTTTATCCCTTGTTCAAAGAATCAGGTCAGGGAAGAGCAGTTTTGGAGAATCTGACCAACTCATTCTCCGTGCTTGTCTCATGCAGGACAAGGAGGTGGTGTTATAGGAATTAATGAGTCAATGAAAATCATCAGGCAAAATCCACTTCAGAGAGAGACCTTTATTCACTTGTGGACCGGTACTGGCTAATGTCAAAAAACCTGACAGAAGCCCTTAATGTAGATTGTGCTGGACTTATATACCTTTTATAATCTTTTGTCTGAATTCTCCCGCTCTTAGACAGGGCAGAGATTTACATCCATAGTGTAGACTTCTGTCAAATAAGATTAGGTACAGGCAGCTGTCTCTTGAGATAAGGTAGTTACATATTTATTGTTCAAAAGGGCCAGGGTCCGAGTCACAGAATTCTTTTTAGCTACCATCAGAGGAATCTGCCCCACTGCCGTTTCAGAGGAGGGGAGTGCAACATCTATCACTTCACTGAATGTCCTAGGTACATTTATACTTCTTATAGATACATTGTCTGTATTCCATCTAAAGTAATATAAGCTAGAAACATTAAATAAATGGTATTGCTTTAATAGTGGTACCATATGAATGCATAGGAGCTTTAATGGGAACAGTGCTTTTATATTATTTTTAAATTAAAGCATTACTTTTTTCTCACTGTGTTTTGGTGAAAAAGAAGCCTGGCTCTTGAAGACAAGCCCAATGAGTCTCAAGGTAGCCCTTGGACCTGGACTCCATAGAGCCCTTCACAAGGTTCTCATTTTCCCCCTCAGGTGAACATTCTCATCAAAAACTCCAGAGAAGTCTTACAGAAGACATTTGCATTTAAACCCTTATTTTAAAAATCGCATATGATTTCTTAAAATGGCTTTGTAGTTTTTGACTTAAGAATGATTTTAATGGCATTTATTCTGTATATTTACATGTATTGAATACTGAAAGCTACCACCATTTATTTTATCAGGCTCTTAGCTTGCATTCCAGTGTTCCCTAATGACAAATCCAAATCCAAAAGATTTGTCACACCATGGGGAGTTATACAATGTATGATCTTTTCTACTTGCCCATCCTTCAGACAGCCAAAATTTAAGATTTATGACATATTTTGGCAAGTCTGATTATCTTTCCTCTTAAAAATTGTATATTGGAGCTGGAGAGATGGCTTAGCAATTAAGGCACCTGCCTGCAAAGCCTAAGAATGCCCGTTGAGATCTCCAGGTCCTATGTTTAGCCAGATGCAAAAGTGATGCAAGTGTGCAATGTTGCACATGTGCACAAGGGTGTGCATGTGTCTGGAGTTCATTCACAGCAGCTGAGAGGCCCTGGTGCACCCATTCTCTATCTCTCTCTCTCTCTCTCTTTCTCTCAAATTAAAAAAAATATGTATATTGGCTTTCTTCCTCAATAACTTATCAGTAATTTTTTTTTTTTTTTTTTTACTGAATGACTTTAAATTCTAATTGAAAGTGATGGGACATAAAAATGATTTAATGACAAAAAGAATAAGTTAGGTGCTACAGAGTTAATGACTACAACACTCCCGTTTTGAAGACAGCGCCCCATAAGTCATCTGTGTGAATGGAATAGCTGGCTTTCTGATTTAGCTGACAGCTACTTAACATAAATCACCCTTCTTGCCCAAGTCAGAAGAGTTTTTTTTTTTTTTTTTTTATCTCACACCTTTACCTGTTTTTTTTTTTTCTTATTTATACATATGTAACAAAACTAGTCTACATGCATCTTAGACAGATCTCTCTGCAGCAGGTAGAATAATCAGTGAAACCTACAGACAGTCTCAATACTGTACACACTTTTCTTCAGGCAACGTTGAAACACCTATGTTTTTTACAGGTGTCCTCTTATCATTTGGTTCAGATGTACATTCATATATCTTTCAATGGGAGCAGCATGCATAGTAGAAAAGACTTGAACTGCGTGAGAGTCATACCAATCTAGATTTAAATATTGGTTTTGCATTTTTGGGTTGGCTGGGCTTTGGAATGATAGTGAACTTCAAGTTTGCCTCTATCATCTATTAATATGGGATAAATTTCTACCCAACTTTATGGCTTCACTGTAAGGACTGAGGGAAAGGAGAAATCAAATTTGTTACTTAGAAGTCTGGCATTTGATGTGATTCAGAGAATATCCGTTTGTTTCCCAATTTCAATGACAGCACAAGAGTTTTTAAATGTGCTGCAAACTGCCAAAGGATCTACCACTCGCAAACGTTTCACAGGTGAAGATACTATAATACACTATACATTCATGCACACAGATAAATGTAGTTGCATGTTTTTGTCAACATGTATATGATATGGTTTAATCTTCTGAAATTTGGCCATCCAAAATTCAATTATTTGGAACAGTTCCCCTTGTAAGCTGATTTTTCACAATATTTGTTTTTGTTTAATTACTGTGGTAGTTTAAATGCACAGTCCTCAATATATTCAGGATTTCATTATACTTTGTAATTTAGATCTGCAGCCACTGGAGGAGGTGTCACTGGGCAGATCTTAAAGTCCAGCCCTAAGGTGTTGTGGTGGATTTGCAATTCCACTCGAAAGATATGCAAAGTGCCTCAGTGCTGCCTGGAGCTCCTGAAGTGTGCTTCTTTGTGGTGGAGGCCAGCTTCTTATGCCATTATAGAACTTCCCCTGGATCTGAATGTTTCAAATATAGATCCCTTCCTCCATAACTGTGCTTGGTTTGGAAGTTCATTTCAGGGACCTGAGGCTGGCTGTTACCATTACCAAATAAAAGATGAAAATAAGTTTAAAATATACTTGCAAAAGAACTTGACATTTTGGAATTGGTTGATAGCAAACTGTGTGCAAATATTCTGTGAGTATTTGGACCATTTTGTGAATGTGGGAAGAGTGAGACGTAATAAGGGAAAATAAAGTCGGGGAACTTTTGAAGAACACAAGGAGTAACACATAGAGATGAAATTGGTAACTGTCTCTGAAACTGAAAGAGACATATAACTGGATAGAGAGGAGGAAATCCATCCAATTTTGAGCTGGATTTTTAAGTTATTTAGACATGTGTGCCACAAGGCAGAAAATTATTACATTTCTCCATACCCTTTCGATAACTAGTTGCCTATAGTGATACATTTCAAAGATGCTAACGACACAAATGGACCATCTCTATTGTATATTCTGTCTCTTACACTCCCAATGCAAACTCTCATTTGCCACACTTCAGAGTCAGCTCACTGGTTAATGTGCTTGCAAATTATACTATTTATGGAGCACGAACATTTTTGATGAGTGTTCCTGCAACTCATTCTCAAAACTGCAGATGAGTGGCAGGTACAATCCCACATAATTTGTCTTCTAGAAATGATTCACCTACTCTCTCCATTTCATTAATGATAGGCTATGTTATATATCACATTCGTTTTGGCTAAATAGTGCCATCAATGTGAAAACGGATGTTAAAGTTTCCATGGTTCTGATATGCACTCTGAAAACTTTTGTGAGCATTATGTTACACATATAAATTGATTCTGCTTTTAAACATGACTGTTACATTTTTAGACCATTAAGATGTTTATAACTCCCTGTAATTAGAGAGAAGATACAGCAATATACATTTTAAAGTTATGAAAATCAAAACTGTTCCAGTGTGTCTTTTGTTTGTTTATTGCATATAATTATTTTTATTTATTCTGTGATACATGCTACTCTCATTTTATTCCTTTATTTAAAAAAAATAGATTTTGTGTACACCAGTTCTTTTAGTTCTGGGAGTACCTTGAACATCTGATGAAACTTACATTATTCTTGATCTTAAGCATAATCTTATATGTGGTAATTACTCTAAGTTTTACTGTGATGGGTCTTAGATTTTTTAAAAAAATAATTAATAGGCTTTAAAAGACATACATCAACTGCAAGGTTCCAATAATTTTCAAATCTTGAATGCATTATTTTTTTCTTAATCTACATCATTTAAAAGTTTGATATTTATGGATATGTGTTTAAAAATAGGGATATATATATATATACAAATTCCCCAGGTGTTGGCAAGGTTTATTTTGCAGTTCTCTTAGCCTGTGGTGGGAGGCAGGACCCTGTGGCTATCTAGAAGCCAACCTTGTCAATGTGACAAGATAGAAAGATAGAGAAGCCCTGGAAAACAGCAGAAGCTATGGCAGCCTGATGCCTGAGTCATGGTTCTTGGCAGACACACTTCCTGCTTTCTAGTGAATGACAGACGATTATTTGTCAGGAGGTAATTATGACAACCTCAGTTTATCATTTGACTTGGCTGTTAGTTTCTGGTTTTAAAAATAATTACTTAAAAATAATCCGAGTTCTGCTTATAAAAGGTAGATCAAAGCACAGCCATTCTTCATTAATTTTTTCTATTTGATTTTTTTAATAGTGACCTGAGAAGGTAAAATCTTTCTGCTTTAATTCCTCCTATGAGTCAGCTAGAAATTTCATTGCAACTAAAAATTAGACATAGTAAATCACACTTCCAGACATTTCTTTTTGCTACCCCCAACCTTACCAGGGGCACAGCAGGATACGTAATGTGCAGGTTCAGTGCTCAGTTAAAACACAAGACTCTTCAAAATCAAGGACCTAAAGCTGATGATAGGAGAGTGTTAATCGCACCACACTGCCTTCTGAACATAGGACTATGGGTGATCCTACGAGTTACATATTATTAAAACCAGTCCTCAGCGGGAGTATAATTTTGTCCTTATTTATTTTGAAGCACCTTTAGTAAGGTATGCTTATAGGAATGTGAAGACAAGGCTGGAGGCAAACCCTTCATGTACTTAAGTGGCAAAGTTAAGTCATTTCTCACTATACTATCTGCTCTTAATGACATGGTCACTAGAGTACAACAGAAACTGTCCCTGCTCTGCCTTACCTAGTGAGGCTTGGTGCCAGTCACAGAATGGGCTTGGTGACAGACCAATTGCCCCAGGAACCAGTAACTAAATGACCTGCGGAGCTGTGTAATTCCTCCCTTTTCTCTATTTCTCCTTAAACTCTCCTCAATTCAGCTAAGGATGTGGCCTTTACAAGGTTCAGAATTACTTCAGAAGGAGCTCTTTTTCTTTGCTTTACAAGAAGACAAATATTGATAGAGAACTAATGGCAGATGCATATTTTCTACTAGAATGTTCAAATATTCCTTTCCTATCAAAAAGTATGTTAATCAACAATATAAAACTAGAGATCAATCTTGGATGTGTCCATTTCCCAAAAACTGAACACTGATCACTGAGAAAGGCATGCTTATAAACTTGTGAAAATCCACTAGAGAAATCAGTCATTTTAATTTCATCGTTGTCACTTTCATTGGATATTTATCTATGTTGTCATCATCTTATTATCATCTTCTCAATGAATTCAGAATCTCAAGGAGGATATCCTGTATGCCCCTGCTAAGTACCTTGAACATAATAATCGTTTGATAAGCATTTGGCAAATAGGTTTATTCAATTAGATTTCCTTTTCTTTCTTCCTTCCTTCCTTCCTTCCTTCCTTCCTTCCTTCCTTCCTTTCTTTCTTTCTTTCTTTCTTTCTTTCTTTCTTTCTTTCTTTCTTTCTTTCTTTTTGTGCGTGTGTGAGAGAGAGAAGATATGCCAGGGCCTTCAGCTACTGTAATTGAACTGCAGCCTTGTGCATGTCACCTGGTATGTGTGACTTATGTGGGATATGGAGAGTGGAACATGGGTCCTTAGGATTCACAGGCAAGCACCGTAACTGTTAAGCCATCTCTCCAACCTAAGATTTTGTGGGATTTTTTTAAATGGCAGATGAAAGATCTCTTGAGAGCAATTTAACCTGAGTAATTAATGAAAAGTATATCCATCATGTTTAAATGCCTCCACTCACAAGTATCAGTAGAAAGAGACCTCTGTCACTCTGTTTTATTACTGTGGAATGAATTAAATTTGATACCTGGAGAAATTAGTAACCCAATGAACTTACAATTATATAGACAGCATTTCTGCTCAGCTGCTTTGAAAGTAAACCAAACATGTATGGCAGAGGAGAGCAAAGTGGCCTAAGACCAGTAGTTAGTAAATTTTAGGGACAAAGAAGTTAGTTATTTTAGGCACAGAAGGAATCAAAGGTTTAATGAGAATTTACTTATAAAAAAAAAAAAATAAGAAAGCATGTATTTTTTTTTTCTATAAGAGGATCTGGCACTAAGAAGATATTAAAATGTCTATATTGCCTTCTCTACTACTGTCCTATGTCACATTAACATTATTAAATTATCTTCAAAATAAATTTCACCATTTGTAAATGCCTCAATTTCTGTTCCATTTGATGGTAAATATCATAGGTCTAGGTAAATTCATAAACTTCATCTGTTAAAAAACTTTCGGAATCTTTAGATTTAATATTGATTGTACCCATTTATGACAGAGCAGGATAAATATATCTTATGTAAATATTTTTCAGTGTAAATGACATACATTTTAAGATATATAATTTACCTTTCAAGTACATATATATTTACACCACAGTAAAAATGATCACAAGTTAAACAAATATATTTCTCTAAAATGTTTCAAAAATAGATCTTCTTAACTCTAAGCTAGCTCAACTGGCAAGTATAGAAATATGTATAATAAAACAAGCCAATTATAATGAAAGTAAAACTTTGGACTGTGATTTTATTTTAAGGACAAAGGAGTTCATTTCCATGAAATGCTTATCACATAATAAGATAGTATACAGGTATAAAATTCAGTATTAAAAAAGTAATTTTGATTTTAAGTAAGTGCTTTAGACTGGAAATGTAATCCATTTTGGTTTATGTGGGGAAAAAAGGCTATATTGACTTACATTACTATTTAAGTAAACAAGTCCTATAGAATACTTACGCGATGCCATTCTATCCAAATGAAAAAATTGGAAAGCATATCGGTACTGAGCATATAGATATTTACAATTATATAAATTGACATTTCATAAACAGGTATGCTTATACTCATCATGCAAAGATTATTTGATCGATTCTTATACAAATCCACTATTATAATAATTATAGAATTTTTTATGAGTTCAAAAGGATTATGTATATTTACATAATTCAAGAACCTTGGTGTGACTTGTGTTTTGTTTTCTATATCTATCTTATATATGTTTTCTTATTCATTAAATAAAAGACTGAATCTACAAAATTTAGATCATCCTCATATGTTGGGTCTATCTGTTTTTGAGTTTTTAGTTATTCTTTTTCTTTGTTTATTTTTACTGATAGGTTATGGTACTTGCAAATCTATGTCAATATTTATTGTAAACTTCATAGACCTACGTGTTTAACAAAAATACATTTTAAATAATGTGACCAGTCTTTAATTTTTTTTTAATTTTTACGTTTCAATATTCAATAACTATCCACATAAAGACTATGGAACAATAACACTTGACAATCCATATATTCAACATCTAAAAACTGGCCCAGTATAAAATGTTTCCAATCAATGATAAAATGCTTTGCTGAGTTCTAGCATATCTGAGTGTCACTATTGCAGTGACAGATTGTGATGATGATTTTATTTTTTTTTTTAAATTGCCAGCATCTGTTTCTTGGTTGATCACTAATGGTTCTGCTATGCTAGGCCTGCCTCGGGAGGTCACAGTCAATGACAACTTACATCAACATTTCTAGAAATATCCCAACTATGGCTCTTCATGTTAGTTTTATTTTTTAAGATCTTGCTCACTGACCATTGCTGCCAATCAAGTTTATTTGAGAAAATGGAGGCCACTAATTAACCATGCAGAATTTACTTTTGGGCATTTATGTTTCCCCTGCTTATATGTCTTTCTTCAAGTGACTCAGCAGCCTGGCATTGATTTTTATCACATTGGCATGTAGCATTAGATAAATGATAGATTCAAGTTCAAATGGATCTGTGTTATTTTCAAGTGCAGATCAAAATACTTATTATATGTTGCTAAATATGTATTATGTTCAAAGGATATATGGTTAAACCACGTACATACCATGGCCTATAAACAAAAACAAAAATTATACAATATATTATATATTAAGTGTATTCTATGCACAGTCCATACTGTTAGAGCACTTAGTATGTTAGTAAAACTTTCTATAAAGATTGAAATCATAGATTGCCTAAACTAGCCTCCATATATGACTATTATTTCTAATTAGATACCAAATGTTGTCTTAAAAGTCACTTATTGTAATTGGTTGGAAGGTCAAAACATGTGAGATATTTAAGATGTAACAACCTTAAAATATGCATGATTACATGATCTACTATACTCTTAAATTATTCCAAATAATAATGGAATTAGTTTCAAATATATGTTAATAGAGCATTCACTTTGACTTATTTCTGATTTTCTTTTAGAATGCATATGGAAGATAAATTCTTCATAGAACAAAACATTAGAAAGTGGAGGTGATGAGCAAAACTAACAAATGAAAATTTGCCTCCACCTGATCAGCAGGTATTATAGAGATTTTGAAAGATTCATTTCTAGAAACTATGAAAATATATTTTATAGTAGTTCCTTGGCAGTTTCATAATTGATATGAAAACTTTATTTCCAAAACTAGAGAAAATTATATTTTGACCATGATTTCTTGTCAGCTATATAATTGATGCCTCAAAAATAGGAGATAGTCTTATTTTTTTCATTGTTTTCTCATGGCTGGGGCAGAAATCAGGTTTTGGCTATGCTATAGTGGTGCTCTATCATTTAGCTACCCCACCCCAATATTGATTATTTCTGTACCAACAAGCTATCTCACTTAATGCTGATTATGTGTACTCATTTTACTGAGTTGATTTATGTAGTATTAGAATAGTGGCAAAATATTATTTTGGAGTGTAAAATTTCTCAATTGACATGATAAACTGAGTTTTCAGAAATAAAATCTTAACACACTTCTGAAATGCATAACCTATAGTGTTACATTCATCCTTCATTTCTGTGTCTATTTCCGTTATTTTATAACCATTATCACAGTTCAGGTGCTTTATTGGTCTGCATATTTCAATACTGTTTATGATGTGAATATGTTTGTATTCCAAGAAAGTGGTTCAATAAACATCTCTTAATTTAAATGAAATGTTTATACTTTGCGACAATCTATAGCAGTAATTTTGTGCCGACAATGTGTTACTCCTACAATATTTAGTTTTCATTTTCATACACATTAACAACCTCACTGCCTTTCTTCCAATGAAATGTAAAAGATTTCCATTTTCGTCACATGCTTTTGCAATACATATTCATATCAATTACTTCATGCCACTACTTATTGAATGAATTTCACTAACATCCTACACCATACATACATAAAATTTAAGAGACATTTCTAAGTCTTACCTTATGTTCATACTGTGCATTTCCTTTCTTTCTTGATTTATTTTTCCTTTTTTTTTGAGATAGAGTCTCATGTAGCCCAGACTGGCCTTAACCAGGATGACCTTGAACTCCTGACCCTCCTGCTTCTACTTCCCCCAATGCTAGGATTATATATATTTACCACCAGGCCCAATTACATTGTGCATTAGAAATGCAATTGTTATGCTATTATCTAATGTGTCAATATTGATAGAAGCGTCCTTGGTTTCATAGTATTATGCATGAAGAATTTGAAGGCTGTATTTACATCTAAAATTGGTTGAGTATGACGGGGAAGTAAAAAATTCTTATATTGGAATAAACGATACAGTCAGAAAACAACCAAAGGATATCCAATATTAGGACCAATAAAATATAGTGATGTAAGCACCATTTTAGAATTTTCTTCTTTTTTGGAAAAATATGTTCACAATGTATTTCATAACCTTGCTTCCATTAATAACAATTTAGACAAATGGATGCGTTTGGAACATGCTGAACATGTCAAGCTCCAAATTCTCTGATGACCCAGCCTTGCCCACTTGAATTATGTCATGTGCTGAAGAGACTGTAACACTCCTACTTTATAGCCACAATGAAAGCAAACTCACTCGTACAGCTTAGCTTTTGTGGAAGTCCGGCTGCCCTAATAGTCCTTTGAGGAGACTGTATCCTTCTGTCCTGAGCTTTGATGCCAGCTGATTGGATCAAGAATGGGGATCTTCCACCAAAGCAAATAATGGGTCAGTGACTTGGGAGAGGAGCTGCTGTGAAAACTCTGCCCAGGAGGACAGAGGTAAATAAGACATCCACTAGATTCTTCTATGCAGAGTAACAGTGACGGAACAACACCAACCGAAGAACATGCACAGCACGGGCAACAAACAGAAACACACAAGCCAGAGAAGACACCATGACTCAGCAGAAGACATGGAAAAACAGGAGCCATAACCAAGGCGGACGGAAGCTAACAGAAAGAAGAAGAGAAATAGAGGAGATAACAAAGACAACTGGAAAACACGGAGAGCGGAATCTTGGGTGACAGCGCAGGAAGGAGGGGGTAGCAAGATGTCTCTCACCATAAAATCAATCTTACAAGTCTTCAATTCCATTTTAATGTCAGCACCTGTCTATGTTACTATTAAAATTCTTTCCTATTTCATCACTTAGCATGTTCTCATAGGAACATATTCATCAACTAATACAACCTGAATATGTGTAGCCTTAGATAATGAACAAATTTAACCCAGAATAAGTCACTACCAAATACTGTAGAAACAAAATTATTTTATGATCACAAGTGTTAACTAGCATGGTCTTTAGGAATCAGTTTAGTGAGTAGATAATAATGGATTGCAATGGTGAGTTCTTGTCAAAGGCTCAAAATATATTTTATTAAATCCTTAGAAAAAATGTTGCCTATTAAAAACATTGTGAATTAACTGACTACATTTGTTTAATATATATATATATATATATATATATATATATATATATATATATATACTGCTATTAGCCTACTAAACCATATTTGAATAAGCATTACTTGTGTTAGTAAGAATTGAATTGATTAATTTATACTGTAGTAAAAATATTTTAAAATTTAGTAAAACTAACAGAAAAACATGAATATAAGCATTGATCTGAAACATATGCATATATTTACCACTGAGCCTAATTTACATATCTCCACAATCAAATAGCAAAATCCATCTATCTAAGAAAAAAAATTTAAAACAAAATCCTCAAATAGACATTTTCAAGTTCTTCCAATATGTTTTGTGTTCTGCATCTTCAACTATGGTGCTTAGTAAGGAACGTGCTTGCTCACATAATTGGGAGCCAATGTACAAAGCCAACATTCCTCTTATCTTACCAGGAGTGACATGCATGCTATCGTTGCACTGTAAGTTATGCACCTTCTTTGTAGACCTGTGCTTATACTTGTTTTCCTATTGTCAGACAGTTAAGAAATTGATAAGGTATAAATTATTAATGATGTTCTTTTGAATAAAATTAGCAATGCTAAAGTTTGTCTTTCTTTTTAAGGTGAGTGATTTGATAGAAGATAGATGACTCCTGAATGTCAATGCTGCCTGAACCAGATGCTGATTTAGGCAAAAATTCATGGTAGTTTTGAGTCTTTTTAATCGTGTAGAAATTAACCCTCATTATAAGCACAAAAATCCAAATACAGAAAACATTTTTACTTCCATAAAGCTAACAAAACTATAATCATGCATCTGCCAATGAGAAGACTAAATGGAAAAGAAAAAACACAAATCTTCTTAATAGTAAGTAATGTATGGTCCTTATTTTTGCTCTTGATTTTCTGGAACCATGATAATCTTAAAATGCTGCTTCTTCCCTGAAAGATAGGGGTATGGAGAAAGGAAAGAAAGTGAAATAAAGAGAAAGAAAGAAAGAAAGAAAGAAAGAAAGAAAGAAAGAAAAAAGAAAGAAAGAAGAAAGAAAGAAAGAAAGAAAGAAAGAAAGAAAGAAAGAAAGAAAGAAAGGAAGGAAGGAAGAAAGAAGGGAAGGAAGGAAGAAGGGCGGGAAGGAAGAGGGGAAGAGAAAAAGAGAGAGAGAGAAAGAAAGAAACTCAAAGCAATGAATTTCTTCTGCAACACAACTATCTGTCCAATCTGCCATGGCCCCTTGCATGTGGAAATATCTGGTTGTATGAAAGAAAATTCCCTTACTACAGAAATCAATAAAGAAATATTAAATTTAGAATATTTTCTTCAGAGACATTCTAGAACATTCTGACAATTTTTTACCTAGGCCATGGTTACAATACTAGCACTCAACAATGAAAGAAATTGTCAATTCTTTCAGTATTAATGTTGAATTGCTTTGAGGGTTGCCTTATGGAGTAACCTGGTTTTGATGAGTTCTTAACCTGTACTGTAGAGTTATGTTTAAAGCATCACAGTCTTTCATGATTGCATATGAGCACTGAATTATTTGCAAAAATAGATCCTCACTTACTTTTCAAGCCCAACCTTATTGACTGACCTATCTATTTAGCTTTCAAAATTTGCAAAGACAAATATGCTTCCCTCTTCTTCTCACAGCTGCTAATTTGTGCAGGATTCACATGGGCTTTCTCTATTCCAATTTTTTTATGTTTCCGAAAGGTTAATGGCTGATTTCATTATTGTGTTTCTAATTTTAGCTGTTTGTTTTCTGCTAGGAAACTCCGGTCTCCCTCTATGTTTTATAATAAATATCTTTAAAAATTTACTAAAAATAATAATTTATTAATCTGTCTCTGAATTTCTTTTTCCTTCATAGCAACAGCAGTAGTGACAAAACTCAAGTTCCCTGTGTTGATCTTTTCCTCTTCCTTTATTCCTGGGGTGGCTCCTAGCCCAGGCAGGTAGACAGACATCAGTCACCAATAAGCAAGGGCTGACAAACTCCACAACCCAAATTTTCATTGTCCCCGTGAAGAAGCAGAAGGTTCCCTTCTAACGTTTTCTGCTCTGCACGTACCACACAACTCTGAAGCGAACATTTGCTTCAAGTTAACAAATCAAAGTACATTTTCCAATAACATACTTCTCCGAGTGAGCCTTATCTCTCCAAGTCAAAAATGAGGTGAAGAACTTATCCTCAGATTCTCTTTTGTCTCCCATTCTTATGCTTTGAAATGTAAAAAGAATTTGAACTTCAACCCTTGACAGTTTGTCCATAACAATGACTTCAAAAGATTTGTTGTTTCTGCATCTCAGAATTAAAAGAAATCATGCCTTCTAAAGTCCTAATGTGTTTATCCTTGTAAGAAAACAAAAGGAGAGCGAGCTGGAGAAAGAAGCACTCAAAATGGAGAATGAAGCGGAGACAACAGCAGAAAGCAGAAAGAGCAGGTGTTTGCAAGAGACAAGACATACAGTTGAACGACACAGACAAGCGAAGCAGGGACGAAGGATTTATTAAACATCCATTGCTATATGGATGCAGAAGTGGCTCCAGGTCTTCCTGCTGTCAAGGAGATTCTGAAATCGTGCTATGAGCTTCATAATACAAAAGTGTCAAAAATTTAAAAGAGCAAAATGCATAAGATAATTCACTTTATCTACTCTATATTGAAAGTAATTACTAATATAGATATTAGGACTCACCTAACGTCAATATATGGAAGTTTAATTCTCAATTGTCAATCTGTCTAAATCCTCAAAATTATCAAACTATTTTTTAGATCAAGAGAAGCATGAATCTATTTAATCATGTAATATACCGCTACAAAAGCCACATTTTCAGACAGCAATTAAACACCGTCTCATCAGTTTGAATGTGTAATATATTTAGAACAACTGGGCATTTGGTTTAAAGTTGAGACTCTTTTGGCAAGCCCAAGAGTATTCCTAGGAGACAAGGCTATGTATTTTCACAATGACAAAGAACTCCTAATGAGATGAAATTCTGTACAAATCTACTAATACAACATTAGAAAAAGTATTGCAAGGAATAGAAAATTCCTTTGGTATTCTTTATCTGTAAAATAACAAAAAAATCTAACGTTAGGGACCAAGCAAGAAACTGCCATTACTCTCACTTTCATGCAGTGTTCAGACCTTAGTCACGGAACACTTTATTTAGTATGCTTTGATTCCTCTTGACAGTATTTGTTAATATTTAGTTTTTTGTAGATGTTTTGTAATTGCTTTTTTGTCAAGTGATCCATATTTATTTTTAATCAATTCATGTATTATTCCTCTTTATGTTAAATAAATGTGACTTTATACTCAGTTCCCATCTAGCCTTATTGAAGCATCAATTGCCCAGAAAAGAAATTATCTGCTTGAAAATATAGTGCTCAACTAACTAGGGTAGTATGAGATCATTTGATCATGACAGTCTGTTCTTTTCAGTACAGGAGGCTGGAGGACACAAAGAGCAATCTGGCTCTCCCCTTATTCTCCTTCCGAACCGAGGATAATGGAGGGCACACATCTCTATATCACCTATCCGTACACAAAATTTCAAAACGAACCTAAATCTAGTTCTGGTTGTAGATAGCAAACACATTTTAGTGCTGATATAAAACAAGGCACGCCAGTGAACTGAAACTGGCCTGAGACTATATTCAGACACATTCCGTTTATCTTCTGAAATATCAAAGCCTTGATTTTGACACTTATGTGGCCACTATTCATGGAGAGGGCTCTTTTTTAAAAGTAACTTATCCATATGTAAAAGTAAATGGTCAGCTTAGATGAAAAGAAGCCTTATTCTTTCAATTAAAGATGTTCAGCAGCTTTTCCTCTAAGGAGGAGGGATGGTGGCGAGAAGGGCCAGAACACAGGTGGTCCCTGGGACTCAAATGTCTTCTCAGAGGACACCTAACAAGGCCTTGGGCCCTAGCCTGTCCATGGAAGAGTCTAGAGTCACACCTATGTAGTGGCATGGGAATGACAGAAACATATCTGGCATCTCATATATTTGGGCAGGTTTGAATATATACACGGCCAGATCCCATCCCACCTCATCCATGTCTCAACACAAATGATTGGACAATGTAACCTCGTATGAAATTCTCCGTCCACGTCATGGACAGACGCTGTAAACAGGAAAGGAGGATGGGGAAGGAGAAGATGACTGTAGACCCTACAGAGTATTTCTAAGAATATTGAGAAATTTATCTGATAAGGCTTCCATTCACATTTAGCAATTTCGAGTTTAAGATTAGTTGTCAATGTGTCAATGTAAGAAGCATTTTATGTCATTGTTTGTGTATTTCCCATAGCATTTTCTTAAAAGATATCATTTGAATTATTTCATATTAATCTTACCATATGGTGGATATCATAGTTATGGCACAATTTTTCAAGACAGTTACATAACTTTGACTTAAATGTCCATTAATCTTCACAGTCTCAGACAAGCTTATGGCTCACAAAGGTTATATATAATAAATGACTTTTTCAAGAAACTCTTAATTAGACTGACTGAGATGCAGGAATTTCTAATTGATTCTATATTGGGTAGGAAATGCATTCCATGTGGAATCTTTGCTCACTTAATCATGTTGAGATAGGAGACAGATTCATGTTGTTTTGTATTTAAATTTCTAACTTTTCTTAAGGTTGACTCTGCCTTATTAAATTTGAGTTGCCCACTGCATCTGCCCGCTATTCCCCAACTGAAACAAAGTCAAAGGAAATAGACATGTTACCTGGTCATTGAATGTTCTTTCCAGGGACTGCTGTCAAGCTAAGGCATTTGCAGTCCTGTCCGAGGTGTGCACTGCAAACTTACAACCATTCATTTCATTCGAGTATTCAAATATAACATACACTACTTAAAAAGGGGAAAAATCACTAACCAATAGAAACCTTTGACTTCAAAGTTACTATTGCATGAAGTACCTGTGGTGGAGAACTACCTACATACCAGTGTCTCATACTGGGCAAATAAGGGCTTGATGCTATCAAAACTATTTTTAATTTCAACACATGCATCTAAAAGTCTTTGATGTAGCTAGAAAACAGAGAATGACATTTGATTTGGTGAATTCTATCCACTGTAAAAGTTTACACTGTTCATTTGAAAACTGAAAATTCTATGATTCATTGGCTACTTAGCACATACAATACAAGTCAATATAGGAGATGTCTAGATAGGGATATTTTCCCCACATGTCTTTTCTATAATTCAGGAGGGAGCAATGAAACCTACAGTTGCAATAAGGCACAAATGTGAGTTTGGGAGAGAGGATTTTGTGAGGTGCCACTTTGCTGTCTGGGGACCATGGCATTATACCAGTAAAATGTGTACATATTTTTAAAAATAGGTAGGACAGAATTACTAGACAGCAGATGATGCATACTTGAAAATTCCATTTGTGTAATAGCCTTTAGAGATTATTTCAGGCACTATCCTGTTTAAGATTCTTTTTTAATGCTTGGAATAATTGGTTATAATTTATAATTATGTTTTATTACATGATTTATTTACTTTTCCTTTGTTGTGATTGGAAACACTTGCCTTTATGCTATTTTAAAATATTAAAACACACAAGGACCAATATGAGTTTCATGTAAGCAAATATGAGCATTTGAAATATAATGAATTTTATTAGAAAATGTATGTTCCACTTGTAACTTAAGAATATCATTATGGTCCTCAGAGAATGGTATTGCCATTTGGAAACAACCAAATGTTTGGGAAATAAACTCCAAAAACTCACATTTAGCTTTCTTCCAGGGACAAGGAACAATACTTTACTGATATTGAGATATTAGAAGTTATTATAACCATTTGTTCATTAGCTAATGACTTTGTGATCACTGGGAGAGCTTTCTTTATGTGGTCAGTAAAACCTGGAAAAGAAAAACCTAAACATTGATATGAAGAAATAAAATGAATTTACTTTTCAGATAATGTTACAACTCAAAATAAAATCACAGTCTTTATATCCTTTTAAACCTTTAGTCCAAATTCAAATAAAACTCAGTCCATGCATCTTTCTGGCTCATCATTTGGCATGCAAATCACAGATTTGGATGGTTTTAGTTATTTTGGCAGATATATGATCAGGATGTAAAAATTCATCATCTAACTTCTCTTAGTCATCAAGGTTGAATTCTTAAGATCAATTCATTTCTGAGAACATATGACTTGACAAAAACACATTTTGGTGCACAAAATTTCAGCTGCATTTAGAAGGATTATTAGTCACTTTCAAAATAAGAAAAATTATGAATTTTTTTTCTATATTCGAGTTCAGGGATAAAACCAGAAGGTGCTAAGACCAACAGTGTCTTATCTTACCTAGTTATAAAGAGAACTCCAGGAATTCAAGATCTGACAAAACACCAGTGCATTAGCTAAAGGTCTACAAAGGTGTTTGTATCATCTGTTACAAAATACTTGTCATCTTCCACATAGAAAAAAGGACTTCCATGGGAAACTCTTAAGTTGTAGAGAGTTATAAATGAATTTTTACAACCCAGATGATGGACTGGTAAACTTCCAAAGTGAGATCAAGAATTTTATTAATACATTTCTCTTGCTCTCTCTCATTTCCTTGACTAATTTACATTGTAATGGAGGAATAACATTTTAAAAATTTTGAATAGGCACTTACTGGAATTACAGTTAATCCTGATACAATCTAGATGGGGAAGAATAGATGAAAAATGAATATTTATCCTTCAAGGTAATAGCTGCAGACATCCAATAAAATCACAGTCCACCCTTCCGGGGACAGACACATGCAAATATGGCCACTCCATAACATTATTCTGCATATGCTTCTCAAACCCAGATCCATTGTTTTAAAACTGCACCATTGAAACGGAATGCTTTTAAAAATGGCCAATTCAAACAAAGCTACATGGTGACAAATCTAAGTGAAATAAAGAATAGTTAAATGTCAAAGATGCTTGACGTAGACTGGCTGCAACCTTTTCCCCATCTGTGAAAGAACATATCATTATTTTCAGCAAAATTAAATAAAAAGTGCTCCGTCACAATGGGGTACAGTGCAAGCTCAGTTAGGCTCAGACATCTTGGACCTCCAAAATCTAATATCCCACAAAGGCCAACAGAATGTTTTAGAATTTCAGTGGTCAATTGGTAAAAAAAAAAAAAAAATATTTTCATCTCACCCTAATATATTTTTTGGTATATTTGTCTTTTAAGTTTATTTGTCTGTTGATAAAATGTTCACAGCCAGATGCTGACTAGATTGAATAGCTTGCATTAATTACCAGAGGTCATAAACAACCATGTGCATCCTTTAAAAACGATGGTGGCTATGGAGTAGTCACTCTTCAGAGCATACAAACTATGCCTCTATAAGAGCTACAATGTTATCTCTGTGCCTTGTGTGTCACTGTTACGACCAGTATTGATTTTCTTGTTCGTGTATGCTTGTTTCACATGAAAACAGGTATTATAAACACAGAATGTCTAAGGTGGAAAACATAGACTGTGATTGTGGGGGATTTAAATAACTAAATGGGATGCTTTGTGTTCATATTATTTAGAAGTATATGCTTGTTAGATTTGCTTAGTATTTAATGCCTTTGGGGAACACAGAAAATATAAACCTAGATTCTGTTTCCATATAGCTGAGTTTGTCATGTGTCGTCAACCGCATCAGAAAAGTGGTTGCAAACAGCCAAGGACCAGTATCTACACAACTCTTCCTACAGAATGCTTTGCTGTTGAAAAAGATCCATAAGTTTTTTTTGTTGTTTTTTCACTTTGACTAGCACATAGCACCGTAATGCAAGTAAGCAACTTAGGTTTTTCTTGTACGAACCTATCCTTGTTGCTAGAGGTAACTAAAGGACTCTAACAGAACTGTAAACAGTGCAGGCTTATAATTAAAAAAAAAAAAAAAAAAAAACTTTATCATGTAAGTTAATTTCACTAGTATTAGTTGAATGTAATTACATGCATTCTTCAACAGGTTCATCTTATGTTTTATGAGCTAAAATTCTGCCCAGAATAATTTGAAAATGTAAGAAATGCCCTATGGTATCAAATTTTACTTATCCTTAAAAAAATAATCTTCATAGCTTCAAATCTTATTGTTTCTCCTATTTATTTATTTGTGTGTGTTTAATACTTTCATGATATACAGTAAAACCTCATTAATTTTTACTCCTCTTATGTGGAGTTGATGATAATATTAATGATAATATTGAAATTTATTGGGCAGAATATTAAATCTTCTTTTGGAATGATGAGTTCTCCTAGGGTGCACTCTATTTAAAAGAAAAACTTTATTTTGAAATATCAAGCTCAGGAGGAAAACAGATCTCACGTGCTCACTACAAGCGGATGGGCTGAATTCATAAGAGACGATTGGGGATCATTCTTAGCCAGTCATTATAATCATTCTACAATGTCCTTTTCATGACAAGATAGCTCTAGCTTGTGTTGTAAATTTTAATTTTATGAAATAACAAACTGTTTAAGTTTTAAAAGTCTTGAATTCACACTTTTCCTTATTTAGCCTGACCTTCCCCCCATGACTTTTTCTGGCTTGGTGAGGTTTTACTGTAATGTGTCTTGACGCTGCATGTAGGCAGGAAAGCATTATCTTTCTGCAGGAGAGCACGTGTCCTTACTGTTCTCATGGCTGTTTGCTGAGGGCCGCAGACTTTGCGCATTGAAGGGTTGTGGATTGTTGTTTGATAGGAAAATATCCCACAAAGTACTTCAGAACAGAAAGGATGGATGACAACAGAGGTAGCTCTTCAAAGGAGAAGCCCGTGGATGAGAGCGTGAACAAGTACTGATCCAGATAACAGCAGAAACTGGACATTTCACGTGCATGTTATCTGACAAAGGATGGATACACATACTCAATTTAACTGCAAGGATCTCCTCCATCAGAAAGTCACTAATAAGAGCAAATTCAGTTTAAGGCATCTGTAAGCCTCATAATTTACATTTCCAATTCATATCACTAATGGATTGGGCTTCCCTTTTAAGAACCTTCCGTGGTGGGAATCACAAAACAATGAGTTGTGTTAAAACATAAAGGAATAAAAAGATGTGCCCTCCCCCAAAACTACTAAATTGATTCAAATGACACAGGAATAAGAGAATCAAGTATTTTAACTTCCCATGGCAAACAGGCTATTTGATCAATGTTTGCAAGCAAAACCGAACACAAAGTGCAAAGTGTTAGTTCAATGGTGGAAGGGAAGTGGTTACCTAGGTTGACCGTGAGTTTCACACGCCCTGCATCTAGCTCCAGACGGAGGGTGTCTGCTGAATCTCTAGAGGTGGTGGCCATCAGAATGCCATACGCACGCTGGGATCGGAACCTTAAGGACACATCTTCAGCCTCGGTGTGCATCACCACCGGAAGCTGGATTTTCATAAACATACTCCCATCGTAGCTCAGAACTGTGGCCTCTGTGGAAAGGAAGTGAAAACGATATATTCTGTCAGCTGAGTGTCCTTAAGCTGGGAAAAGTGCCATTTATTAAGACAGGAAGCACGGTTACAAAATAAGCGTGTATTCAGATCTGTCTTTCTTCCCATCACCCTTGCTGGCCCCTCCATCTCCTCTCTGTGTCCACCCTCCCTTCCATTCTGTCACCTCTCTTCATCTGAGAGAGGCCAGCCCTAGAGAGAGAACCTCCTTTGTGAAACATCCAATACGGCTCAGAAACAATGATGGTGGCGCTTCTTCCTCTGCTTTGATAGCATTTCCCACCCACAGCATTAATGTCAACTAAGAAGTGTTTGACACATTTCTTTCTCATATGCCCAGACCATGTTGTTTCAGACAGCTGCAGTGACAACCTCATATACCAGCAATTACTCAGCACGTGTGCGTGAACAATGAAGGCACTGACTACTTCTGCAACACTGGCCTCCCTTGCCTTGCCTCTGAATCTTCATCTACAGCATGGGGAGACCTCGAAGTCTGGGCCTCTCTGAAATTCCTTGGTGTGAATAGAATTTTCTATTAATATTTTGTCATAATTTCTGTCCTAAAAGGCAATGTTACTCAAGTATAGAAATTAGGCTCTTTATCAAAGTTGATGCTCAAATATATATATAAATTGATAGTGTATCACCAAACCACAAATTATGCTTTTCTAAAAATTTATGTATTTGAGAGAGACAGAGAAAAAGGCAGGTAGAAAGAGTGGGTGCACCAGGGCCTCCAGTCACTGAAAATGAACTCCAGACTTATGCACCATCATGTGCTTTTGGCTTACATGCGTCCTGGGGAATTGAACATGGGTCCTTAGACTTCACAGGCCAGTGCAGTAAACTGTAAGCCATCTCTCCAGCCCAAATTATGCTTTTATTTATTTACTTATTTATTTTTAGTAACTGTATTGAGGATGTTAAGTTTTCAAAAGATAGTTTGAATCAAAATCTTATTTTAAAGTTCCTTTACAAGAATAATTCAACATTTACACAACATGGGCTGGAGTGATTAAGGCACTTACTGGCAAAGACAAAGGACCCCGGTTCAACTCCCCAGGACCCACATCAACCCAGATGCACAAGGTGACGCATGCGTCTGGAGTTCGCTGCATTGGCTAATGGACCTGAACACCCATTTTCTCTATATCTGCCTTTTTTTGATCTCTCTCTCAAATGAATAAATAAAATATTTTTTAAAAAAGAATGAAAATCTTTAAAACATATTTTAAAAAATAAATAAAAGCATAACACTAATGTCCTTAAGATAGTAAATAATCACCAAAATGTCCATGACCTCACCTTTGTTGCACTGGATATGAACAGGAGTGTGACCAGGGTTCTTGTGTAGTGTGCATGCTAAGCCAAGGTAAATGGGCTCAGTCAGCATAAGGCAGTGAGTTGCAAAGACCGCTGATAACACATTACTTTCAGAAATATCAGCCCTCATGCTAAACACCATATGGTAGTGGAATGCTGCAAAGCAAGTGTGAGTTACTTTGCTTTCTTACTGGTTCTTGTAGTTCAGAATGCCATTTAATAAAAGAAAAACTACCTGAAATTAAAATAAACTAGGAAGCTCTCATTATCTTGGCTATTTACACAGTACAGCAATTAACTTTATTGATACAACTGTGCTCATTATTCAGACTATATTCTGGTGTTGTGGTTTTGTAAGTTTATCTTCCAGAGAGTTAGGAAGGTCAAGTACTGTTTCTAAGAGACTTTAATTATTATGTATTGTAATTCCAGGGTTGCACGTGGAACTCGAATCTCTAAAAGCCACATGATGCATTCCAGTTCTCCCTCCTTCACTCTGTCGTCTTTTCCTTTTTAACATTTATTTATTTGAGAAAGAGACACAGAAAGACAGAGAGTAAGGGTGGATGCAGACAATTCCAGATATTTGCATAAATATCTTTTCTATGTGCTTCTGGCTTTACATGGATACTGGGGAATCTCACCCAGGCCATTAGGAGGTGCAAGCAAGCCCTTTTAACCACTGAGCCATCTTTCCTCTTATCTATGGACCCTGTGGCTTAAAAGACCTCCATCAAGTTGCAAGCTCACGCTGTCAGGCTCTGTCATTCCTAATGTCTATTGAACATCCCCAGTTAGAAAGCGATAGTCACCTTACTCTCACTGAAAATAAACAAAGTCAAAATATGTTTGTTTTTCAATCCTCTCCATTCCAGTAAATGGTTTAACCCCACTGCCTAGGCCCCTTTGGATTTTTCTTAGTCTCCATACCATATCCAATCTATTCTCTTTCAAACAATTACTATATTTATTTATTTATTTATTTGAGAGAGAGGGAGAAAGAGATAGTGAAAGGGAGAGATTGGGTATGCCAGGGCCTCCAGCCACTGTAAATGAACTCCAGATGCATGGGCCACCTTTTGCATCTGGCTTACGTGGGCCCTGGGGAATCATACCTGGGTCTTTGGCATTTCAGGTAAGTACCTTGTGGTGGTTTGATTCAGGCGTCCCTCATAAACTTAGGTGTTCTGAATGCTAGGTTCCCAGCTGATGGAGATTTGGGAATTAAAACCTCCTGGAGGCAGTGTATTGATGGGGGTGGGCTTATGGGTGTTATAGCCAGTGACCCCTTGCCAGTGTTTGGCACACTCTCCTGTTGCTGTGTCCACCTGATGTTGGCCAGGAGGCGATGTCCTCCCTCTGCTCATGCCATCATTTTCTCCTGCCATAATGGAGCTTCCCTTCAAGTCTGTAAGCCAAAATAAACTCTTTTTTTTTTGCAAAAGCTGCTCTTGGTTGGGTGATTTCTGCCAGCAATGTGAACCTGACTACAACATACCTTAACCACTAAGCTACCTCTCCAGTCCTAAAAATATACTTTTGTTTATTTTTTAAAGATAGAGACAGAGACTGAGCACAGGCATGCGCAAGGGCCTTCTGTTGCTGCAAATAAACTCAGATGCATGCACCACTTTTTGCATCTGGTTTTACATGGGTACTGGAGAACTGAACACGGACCAACCCATGCTGTCAGGCTTTGTAAGAAAGCACCTTTAACCACTGAACCATCTTCACACTCGATATCCAATCTATCTTCAAGTCTACAAATGTTCAGGCTACTGTTCTGAAACCTAAACTAAGTTGATTGCTCCTTACTCATCCAGTTAAAGTATCCCAGGCTCGGCCTCCGATTTTTATCTCTTATCTGAAACGGCTATTCAGTGACGTCTCTACGTCTCCTGGTTCTCTCTACACACAGCAGGCAGTTTACACTCCTAAAGATGAAAATCATGGACTTGAGATACAGCTCAGGCTTTAAAGGCATTTGCTTGCAAAGTCTGTCAGCCAGGGTTCAAGTCCCCAATACCCATGTAAAGCCAGATGCATAATATGGTGCATGTGTCCAGAGTTCATGTGCAGAGGTAGGAAGCCCTGGCACACTCATTCTCTCTCTTTCTCTGCTTGCAAATAAATAAAATATTTTTTTTAAAAAAATATGAAAATTCTGCTGGATGAGTTTGCTGCTAAGCATATCCATACCCAGGATTCTTTTTTCATGTGCTTTTCTTTCTAAACAAATTTAAACCGATAATGTTCAGTATCATTTGTCCTTACTCATCTCTGTGACCCTCATTTACCTGGCTTCTCCCACACCATTTCATGCTACCAGTGACGTATTTGCACTCAGAAATCCCTATGGGTTGAAAAGTCTCACTGTAGATATCTAACTAGGTTCATTCAGAATTCCAATTTCTGGTCAAAGTTTACTCTGCCCACTTCCATTTATTTTATATCTAATGACAATTTCATGTATTTATGTCACCATTCCCCATTTGCTGTATGATATCACCTGGATTTGTACTTTATTAGAATGCCAGTGCCATGAGGGAGCTCCGCAATAGTGAGAGGCCTGGGGAGGATCTAGGGCAGGTATGTAGTTGTGACACCATACAGATTTCTTGCAATAATAGCTGCAATCAAGCCGGGCGTGGTGGCGCATGCCTTTAATCCCAGCACTCGGGAAGCAGAGGTAGGAGGATAGCCGTGAGTTCAAGGCCACCCTGAGACTACATAGTTAATTCCAGGTCAGCCTGGGCCAGAGTGAGACCCTACCTCGAAAAACCAAAAAAAAAAAAAAAAAAAAAAAAAAAAAAAAAAAAGCTGCAATCAATACTGAAAATGTGTGAAGAACTATGTGAATTTGTATACAAAGCTAACGTTAATATTGCCCAAAGCAATGAAGCATAACACATATTCTGCCTACTGTAAGTTGATTAAAATTTTGATAATGTGTGACAACAAAATCTCAGTTTCCTTTGAAGGTTATAATTGGGCTGCAAAGGACAAACCAGAAGAGGTATTCATATATCAAAAGAGGTGCCCCATGGTTAGGCACTGACCTAACCACGGGGAACATAAAATGTGATAATAATTATACTTGTTCTGTATTGTACCACGACTTTTTCAAGTAGATAAAAAAGTATTATAATATTGAAAAGGACAGAAGTTAATACACATTACCAAATAGCAGCTACTCAAAAGTTGTTAAAACTTATTGTGAACTTTGAAGTGAAAGTACTTTTTTGTTTATCCTCAAGTTTAATTTGGTATTTTTTCTTTTCTCTAAAATTTAGCCAATCATGCAAAGCAACAAATAACTCAATGAAAACAGATGAAACTTTGAACACAATGAAATACATGAAACTTTGGGCATTATATAGGAAAAGTACCAAAATAGGGTTAGTTTTCTTCTGGTTAATCTGTACAACTACTCTTTATATTTTAAAATAGTATTGTTCAAATAACATCATATTCTTTGAAAAACAGCTTAATTTGAAACATAAGTGTGGGCCACATTATTTTAAACTATACAATTAACCATAAGTTATAAATATAATAACATATAATTTAGAGAAGAGAAATAATCAAGGTTATCAGCTTTTAACATTCTTCAGAAAGCTGTGGGAATGAAATCACAGTGAAGTAATAAAGCTGAGTGCCCCTGACTGCCCTTTTAAATAAGTCTCAATGTGAAAATAACTTGTTGATAAATGACCACTGGAAGCCGAAATGATTCCTAATAATTCGAGTTAATGTTTAATTAGAAAGGAACTGAGAAATGCACAAGGTTGTAGTCCAGAATTGCCAAACAAGTGTTAGGCAGCATCCCGACATTTGAAAGCTCTGCTGTTTGGCAGCCTTCTTCAACATTAGTAAAATTATTTTATCATTTAGAACATAAAAAGAGTCCTTTAGAAGGCTAATTTCACTACACTACTTCCCAGTGCGGGAGAAAAACAGCTTCACTTTTGTCTTCTATATCTCTTTCTCCTTGTCATTAAGTTTGATAAATTTGCTTTTCTGCATTATTTCTTGTTGCAGTCTAAAGTGTACACCTGTGTTCAGTTTTGCCGAAAGGCAGTCGCATATTGTGATCAACGATGAAAATCAGACAGGGAGCCAAATTATATTGCTCTGACATCTGTCCCTCCATCTGTTAGAGTTTTAACAAACAAGTAAAAAGTAGACCTCTGACTCTACCAAGGCTCTTATCGTACATATCACTGAGAACAAGTTTACATGATCAAGTGTTGGAAAAATCTTTCTTATTAAAATTAAAAATAATGCAGAAAAAAGGTGCCAAATTTAATCCATCTTTAATGGACATGACCACTACATTATTCTTTCTTTTAAGTTCAATGCTCAAAGAACAAAATATAATTTTCCTATTTGACTAAGTTGGTAAAGTTTTTATTTTTTTTCTTATAAATCTCTCTGCTTCCTTGTCCCAGGATGAATATTTCTTATAACATCACTATCCAAGGACTTGAGCTGTCTTTTCAATTACTTTCAACAATAAAACAGAAACTTTATGTGTTTTCTTTTTTATTTTTGTATATTTTTTTTATTTCAAGAGTTGTCAATCTATTCCTGAGAGATCAAAAGGCTAATGTGATCAGAGATCAATGTGTCTGGAGAAAAACACTTTTTTTAAATCGGGAACTCATGATTTTGTGATTGCCGAAGTAGGGCAGAGCAGAGACGGGGACAGAAGCCAAATTCTGTGACCTGGCGCAAGCCAACTATCCTATATCTCCCTTGCTCTCAGACGCTTGATAATGTGAGTAAGAAAATTAATCCCCCAAAGCAAAGATCTCAAATGTGCTGTTGTAGTCCAAAAACAAGGACCACATGAAAATGACAGTTTTGTCCCCAAGAAACAACCACCCTGGAGCCAAAAAAAATCAGCACAAATTTTAACAACCCATAAGATAAAACTGTGTGCTAAATCACAGTGATGAAGATTGCTATTAAATTCTCATTTGTAAATCTGCCTATGCTTGCCACCTCTCCTAATTATTGCAGTCCATAAATATCCCTTTCCCTCTTTTTGCTTCAGAAAGCTCTCCAAGTTTTAGTTTTAATTTTTTGCCATATGTAGTATCAGAATATCGCCACAGGGTGGTACACCGTGCATATTTAACTGAAGGCTTTTCTAATTCATATGACAGTTGATCTGTACACTTATTCCAGCCTCACTTGCCCAGGAGACATCAGGATTACTGGCAGGTTTTCTGAGTGATTAAAATTAAAAAAAAATATTTAAATCAAGCATGTCTCTTTTTTATTTTTTTTTTTTACTTTTAAAAAATATTTTATTCATTTATTTATTTGAGAGAGAGAAAGAGGCAGAGAGAGAGAGAGAGAGAGAGAGAGAGAATGGGCACACCAGGGCCTCCAGCTACTGCAAACGAACTCCAGATGCATGTGCCCCCTTGTGCATCTGGCTTATGTGGGTCCTGGAGATTCGAACCAGGATCCTTTGGCTTTGCAGGCAAGCACCTTAACTGCTAAGCCATCTCTTTAGCCCCAAGCATGTCTCACATATTATTAACTCTATTTATTATACCGTGTTAGCTTTTTTTTTGTTTTTAATTTTTTTCCTCGTTTGGCAATTTTCCAAAACTAATCTAAATAAACTAATTCGGGAGGAAAAAGCAAAAAGGAAATTTATAAAGAGTACACCCACAGAAGCCAAGCTATGCAGAAATAGCTAAGCTCTAATGACAATTCACAGGAATTTCAATTAAGTACAATTGTAATGAGAATGGCTTCATTTATGTGGTATAGAGCCATCTAATACTGATATAATTGTATAACACAGGGGAACAAAAATGTTTTGTAAGCTAATTTAATAAATTGCCATACTATCAATGTATAATCAGTAATATTCATTCATGTTGATCTAACTGATAAGCATATACACTTAGAAAAGTTGAATCAAAATTATCTGTTTGACTTTGACAAAATAACTACCCTTTACTTTTGATGTTTTAGGTTAAATGAAGTGAAATACTTCAAGATTAAAGAAAAACAATGAATCATACATCACTTTATAAAAAGGTGTCAGATACCTTTTAGACTAAATACCTGAGAGAGCAATATTACTTGTATCGTACAAGAACAATGGACACCTCATCAATAGTGTTTTCATATTGATTTTTAGTTCCATTGCAGAAAATAAGTGACAATGAATGTGGTGATGAAAGCATTTATCTGAAACATTGCATCGATGGAAGGACATGTGTGGAACTGTTTGTTCTGCTGTCCCCTCTATTAGTGTGGTCTTCAGATCTGCTGTTAAAAGCCATCGCCCCCATTCTTTCCTTAACAGATACTACTCTCAACGTGAGGGGAGGGGAGAGGAAAAGGAAAGCAAAGGAGCCTACTTTCCTCAGAGATGCAACTCATACAACATAAACCTTAGAACTAAACACGTAAATCAATTTTGGCTGAAGTTATTAGTAACAGGAGACTTAAATTTCACTCACTTTTCATAGAGGAGTTTTGCATCTTGGGTCAGCTGACCAAGGTAAATGAGGACACGTAAGCGTCAGTGGTAGTGTCAGAGAAGGCACAATTAATTGATCTTACTTGAATGCCATTTCATAGCACAGATTTTAGCATTGCAGGATTGCAGCATTCTCTTTTTTACTGTCTAATCTCTCCTTTTTTTCTAAGATTTATTCATTTATTCATTTATTAATAACAACATATTTCGTATGGATACATCATGTGTTGGTACCCTCTTTTTCCTCGTCCCTGCCCCCATTCCCCTGGGGACACTCCTCATTGGGGTTGCAGGTATCCCCATGACAGTATCCCCCCAGTCAGGCCCTCTCCAAGCTTCGTAAATCCTCATCAGGTATCCATGGAAGGTGTGGGGTGTTTGGCACAAGTTACCTCACTAGAGCTCACGTCGGAGGCTGACATTCAATATTCTTTTCTTTTAGGGGAGTTATTGGCTAGGTGTGTGACATCCTACCTCTCTCACAGGATCTGCCGAGATAGCCTGTTCCCGAGCAATCGCAGACATATCTGTTCCACCCGTCCCTGCACATGCCGTTGTTCTTGCAGGGATTGCTAAGGCACGGTTTCGCAGTCTCCCTGGAGCACGAGGGCTTCACGCCAGCAGTACCCTGCGCTTCTGCCATCTGCCGGATGTCTTTGCTCTGGCCATCAATGAACAGATCCCGGATGCAGCCCACGTAGCCATAGTTGAGCAGAGCAGTCCACACCTCAGTGGGGAAGACGAGGCCGGCCTTGTTTTCTGGCAATCCGCCCAGGTACAGCTCATCATCTAAGTCCAGGATCTCACTCTCACCAGGAGCGGTGTAGGGCGTGCGCAGCGTGTTGACAGAAATGGTACCTGCGGCAAAGACGGGAGAATACATCAGTTTCCCATGCGGACATCAAGCTAATTTGCAACTGGTTGATCTGTGCATAGCGTAAGCCTGCGGACATGGAAAACTGCGCGTCTTGGGTGGAGCTTGCTAGCACACGAGGAACTCATCAGCTTCTCCAAAGATCTGGTGATTCTGAGCTTGAGTCGAACGAACAACAAACTCATAATCAGGAATCAAGCAACTCGTGAGTTGTCATATGTCGAGAATAACAAACGTTTTTCAGTTCTGCTAAGGATCCCCTAGTTTTGACTTTCTTGACCTTGAATGAAGCTGCCAGTACAGCCAATACATGGGGCTTCATTCCAGGGAATCCCCTTGGCCTCTCTAAACGATACATTGTGTGCATGTTCATTCCGCCTCCTCTCACACACTTATGCACTTATATAGGGAGTCCAAATGCCACCTTTTCTCTTTTGTCTGCTAGAAGGTGAAGTTCTTGTGGCTAGTCATTTCCTGTTCCTTCTTGGATCCCACTGCCTGGTACTTCCAAATAAATGTATGAAAATGTGTCACTGTAGAAATAAAGTAGATTGTAACTAATATAGTCACATCTGACTTTGATGAAAACCAAAGTCTTTACACAAACAAAAGCATGTGTCAACTTTTAACAGCTCAGCCTTACATAAATGCAGGCATACAATAAAAAAATGGCATCTTTGGAACAAAGTCTGACTGTCCCTGGTTAGTGTTTGGTTGCAAACTCAGTATACATCTGGAAACCAATTAAAGGCCTTGTGTCTCCATAGTTAACTGGCGTGATAATTTTGGTTGGTCACAACAGATTTCCTATGTCAAGCCAGCTTTTTCCTGCCTCTATTTATTGACTTCCATGGTCTGGGCTTCCTCATCCATACTCTGGGTATAAGAGTATTAACCCCTAAGAGAAAGGTCTGCATAATACACAATCCACACCACTGTGTGGGTCAAACCAAGCACAGCTTGAATGTTCAGTGTTTTCATTTTGGTGACAGAATCAAGGAAAATTACTTTGCCTCTGTGTAAGCCAACTTACTTATTCAAATCAATAGTCTCCCTGCCTCGTGTCAAGTCCTGCAGAGAAATAGCTATTGGTTTGTAATTATATAGGAAGCCTACGATCTAACAATTAAATGACCAGGTATTCCTTTATGTAGAAATATTTCAGGATTACAGAGAAATGTGGAATTTATAAAAAAGAAAACAAAAACAAAAACAAACAGGGAAAGACAGAATGAAAGCACAGTGCTACAACTGGCATGCATCCTGTGAGGCTATAAAACTGTTTACCTGGGTTATTTGCCTAGAAAGTGATTTATAAACATGCAAATGTGATGTTCACATTGAATAATTCAAAGACCTATTACCATATTACCCTGAATTTACTCCTGGAGTTGGGCTGCATATTGAGATCTGTCTTTTCTTAGGGAGAAGGGCATGAAATCCTGGACAGAGACTGCCCAGGTGCTCAAGTCATTGTGAGGACCTTTGTCTCTAAGCCCTCAACAATGGACAAAGCTCCCAGGGCAGAAGCACTCAAAGGCACTGCTGCTTTGGTTTTCCACACGGCAAGGATGACTGGCATTTCTGACAGAGGCAGGAAAAGGGCAAAGTGTTAAAACTTTCTTCTGTTCACTTTTGTGCAAGGGTCTAGAAGAAACTCATTTAGAAACACATAGGTTGCACAAAACTTGTTAGAAAATAAGAGGAACGTCATTTGGTAAAGTGAGATATGTGATAATGAAGAGGAATTAAACTGTTTGATAACTTAAACAGAATGTTCATTAAATACACTAAAACTTGTTTTGTGTATAGTGTTGTTCAAAATGCCTAAGAAGTGCATAAATGGATGCTTCTGATTCTTTGCAGCCTCAATGTAAGTTATCACATGATGAGAAATGATGTGTCTTAAAGATAAAAGAGATGTTCACAAACCATCTGTTTATATGGGAAGCAAAAAAAAATCACCTATATGATTACAGTGACATCATATATATATATATATATATATATATATATATATATATATATATATATGGAAGAATCTTTGTTGTATGGACAAAACATGTCAGTCCCATTCCCCCATATTATCCTATTGTAACTATATTTAACAACTACTCACCTGTAGTCTATGCTGCTTGCACTATTGACTGGAGACAAATGTTTATTTATTTACTTGAGACAGACAGACAGGGAGAAAGAGGCAGACAAAGAGAGAGTGAATATGGGCACACCCAGGCCTCCTGCCCCTGCAAACAAACTTGAGTTGCACGCACCACTTTGTGCATTTGGCTGTATGTGGATACTGGGGAATCAAACCCAGGATGCCGGGCTTTGTAAGCAAGCACCTTCATCTGCTGAGCTATCTCTCAAGCTTATATTTTTAACATGTTACTTGGGGCCTTTTAATTCTATAAGGCTTTCTAAAAAGCAACAAAATCTTTGAGTATTTGCTAAAACAAATATATACTATAGTGAGAAACTATGAGACACAGAACTTAGCAAACAAATAATGACGAAAGCACTATGAGAAAGAGGGTATATTTAAAAATAGATTTCCCACTCTTAATTCTCACTTTATTTATGGAGCAAGCATAATTCAGCTCAGGAAGTAAAAAGAAAAAATTTTTGCAAAACTGTATTGTGTTTATTCCGAATGTTATAGTTCAGGCACAGAGAGGAGGGTCAGTGCATTCCTGAAACAGGGAAAGGCACTGGCTACAACCTGTCCTGGCTCTGTCTCCTCTACATTCCATCATGCTCATAGCACCAAGCACCCTGTCTGCACTCTTAGAGATGAAGTGTCTTGAACTGCAGGTGTTTGATGACTGTTTGACGGCTATTGAGTTTTGCATTGTTCCAGTCTTTTCTTGCTATGGCTTACAGCTGCTGAGAACATTTACTCTGAGCCTTTATATATTGAAAGTATATACCTTGTTTTGATTTTCCAGGACGCACAGTTAAGAGACAATCATAAATCTCACATGAGACTTGGGACTTTAGAACTATCTTAAGTTGGTAAAGACTGTGGGACCTTTGAATTTAGCCAACACACTATACAATGTGAGATGGTTATGAATCTATTGGGGACCAGGGGCAGAAGGTGGTAGTTTGAACAAATATCCTCCAATAGATTCAGGAGTTTTCTATTTATTTATTTATTTATTTATTTATTTATTTATTTGAAAGAGAGAAAGAGGGAAGGGAGAGAGAGAGAAAGGAGAGAGAGAGAAAGAATGGGCACACTAGGGCCTCCAAGCCACTGCAAACGAACTCCAGATGCATGTGTCTTCTTGTGATAGCACACATCTGGCTATCATGGGTCCTGGGGAATTGAACCTGGGTCCTTTGGCTTTGCAGGAAAACACCTTAACTGCTAAGCCATCCCTCTAGCCCAGATTCAGGAGTTTTAATCAAGCTTGTAACTTGGCTGGAGGAGGCACATTCCAGACTAAGATATACAAAGTGTTTGAGCTTTGCCTGGAGTTCGTGGAGTGTGCTTATGGTGCTTCTGGTGGTTGCTTTTCTCTCTTGGCCTCAACAAATCCCTTCCTACATAGCTGGGCCTGGTTTGGAAGTTCATCCCAGCAATGTGAGGCCAATAACTGTACATGGGTACTGGATAAATGAACCCAGGCCAGTAGGTTTTGCAAGCAAGCACCTTAACTGTCCAGCTATCTCCCCAGCCCCTCTGTTCTCTTCCAAATAGTTTGGTTCTTTCATACATTCCGCCATTTTCACTATAGCTGCAGTAAATTTCTGGTAGATCAAAATAATAATTTAAATAAACATTATTTCATTAGCAGTTAAAATTTCTGGATTTTATGATTATTAGGTAGTTATCTATGGAAATTCATTTTGATGACCATTTCATGATCTAATATTTAATATTGGAAAGGCCTTGTCTTGTTTTTCCATTTATGAAAGAAAACAATTATAGCTTAATAATATTATATGTACAGATTTTGTTATTTTATCATTCAAGCCACATTATACTACATTAGCATTTGAAGCTGGCGTTCAGTGTCATATGTAAAAGGATTAAAAAGTTGATAAGCAGGGCTGGAGAGATGGCTTAGGGGTTAAGGTGACTGCTTCCTAAGCCTAAGAACAGTGGTTCCAATCTCCAGCGGTTCCAATCTCCAGGTCCCACATTTAGCCAGATGCAAAGGGACGCAAGGGCACAATGCCACATTTGACCACAAGGGGGCACACCCATCTGGATTTTGTTCACAGCAGCTGACAGGCTGCCGGTGTGCCCATCTCTGTCTTCCTCTCTCTCTCTATCTCTTTCTGTGTCTCTCTCAAAAAAAGAAAAGTTGATAAGCAGACAAGAAATATTCACACAGAAATATTTAAAAGCTTAAAAATATATTCAACTTTCATGTAAAAATGTATATTGATAGGAAAAGATATGCTGTAAAAAGCTTTTAGTTGAAAAGTAGAAATCAGACATTTTACATGATATACATAATATTCTATTTTCGTTTTTCTATTTATTTTTTCTTGGATAGTCTATTTCTCTAACAATTTACAATGAACACAGAAACCTAGAGTGAAGTTAAATCAATTTGGCTTCAAATATTAAATTTCTACATATGGTGGTTTGATTCAGGTGTCCCCCATAAACTTATGTGTTCTGAATGCTTAGGTCTCCTCCTAATGACAATTTGGGAATTGAATCCTCTTGGAGGCAGTGTACTGTTGGGGATGGACTTATGGGTGTTATAACCAGCTTCCTCTTGCCAGTGTTTGGCTTGTCCATCTGATGTTGGCCAGGAGGTGATGTCCACCCTCTGCTCATGCCATCATTTCCCCCTGCCATCATGGAGCTTCCCTTTGAGTCTCTAAGCCAAAATAAACTTTTTTTTTTTTTTTTTTTTCCACAAGCTGCTCTGGTTAGGTATTTTTGGCCAACCATGCAAACCTGACTGCAACACTGCAGAAGCTTAAACTGCTCAGAAATCAAGGTTCTATGAAAGAAAATGAATTAGATGGTGAGAGGAAATGTGGAGGATGAAAGCTGGAAGGAGAATGTCAGAAGGGGAGGGAGCAATGGGGAGAGAAATCGGGGAGAAGTTGGAAATGCAAGCAAAAAAAATTACTTAAAAAATACTATAATGAGGGCTGGAGAGATGGCTTAGCGGTTAAGGTGCCTGCCTCCTAAGCCTAAGAACGCTGGTTCCAATCTCCAGGTCCCACATTTAGCTAGATGCAGTGACGCAAGGGCGCAATGCTGCACTTGACCACAAGGGGTGTACGCATCTTGATTTCATTTGCAGCAGCTGTGAGGCTGCTGGCGCGCCCATCTCTATCTGTCTCCCTCTCTGTCTCTCTCTCCAAAAAAAATAATAATAATAATACTATAATGAAATCTTTTTTATACGCTAATATGAAAAAAAAAAACACACACAATTATCTAGCCATGTCAACTCTCCGAATCTGCCCTATGGAATTTCTGGCTGCTATGTTCATGTGATTTTTACAAAATAAACAGTTGCATGAGCAGTAGAGGGATGCTTTAGTAAATCCCACCCTGTGAATGTGCACATACAGTGATGCCTAGAGAAAGAACTTTTCAACACTGACGCATTTTAGTGGAACTTCTGAGGATGGCCTGAATGGGTTAGGAAAATATGTGACAACTCTTCACCTATTTATACGTTGAGTTAACCACATGTGTTCCCCCACTGCATACACACCTGCATTTATGAATATATGACATATAAACAAATTTACATACACATCTGTATCAACCTATACTCACACATTTCTTTAAATGGTTATAGCCAATGCTTATAACTATGAACAGTAGTCAAGTCACATTAGTAACTGCAAAGTTGACTTCTGGAAATTGTACATATTTCGCCTCTGTGCTCCATGACTGAGGGTGATTGAGCCTGGGTTTTGCATGTAACGACACATCTCCTAATGGTAAAACTGGAGTCATTTCCAGGGTCGGCCCCTGAGACAGGAAATCCAAAAAAGGTGATTTTGAACATTTACAGAGTTTTCACCTCCCAGGTTTTTTGTTTGTTTGTTTTGTTTTGTTTTTGAGGTAGGGTCTTACTCTAGCCCAGCCTGAGCTGGAATTAGTCTCAGGTTGGCCTAGAACTCACAGTGATCCTCCTACCTCAGCCTCCCAAGTGCTGGGATTAAAGGTGTGCGCCACCACGCCCAGCCAACTCCCAGGTTTGACTGCCATTTAAATCCGGAAGAATAGCCAGGTGTGGTGCCTGCCATATGCCTTTAACCAAAAGAATGTTTAGTTAAATGTTTACTGTTTAACAGAAAGTGCCAAGTTATCAGTTCTTTGTGAGAAACTATCCCAGTTCATGAGGCATTTCAAGTTAGTTTTGGGACACCAATTTGTAATACGCTACTTATACATTTATGATAAATATTTTCATTGTTACAGAAACAAAAACGTGTGTGTGTGTGTGTGTGTGTGTGTGTGTGTGTGTGTGTATTTTCTCATTCCGCTGCAACCAGACTTTCAACGGGAGCTAAGTCTAACTCAGAAGAACGTTTAGAGACATGGATCCTGAATAAAAGGAACTCATTAGATAAGCAGACGTGTGCTGGTATTGACCTAGGGTGGCTTGACACTTGTATCTCAGGTGAGACACGCAGCCTCAGTGGAGATGAGGTGTCAACTACCCAGGGCTGGATTTCCAAGGCCTGTGTCCCCTGACTTTCTTCTCTTTAGATATGTCAATATATCTGGAGTCCTAAAAGCCTGAGTTTGTAGGTAACTCTGTCAGGAATCTCAGGTTCCAATTTTGTACCTGCCAGAAAATAAATATTACTACTTTGACATTCCATCAAATTAGGTGAGAAGCCCGAAAATTTTGGGTATACTGCAATTGCAACTTCACGTATATGTACACATTAGTAATGACCAAAAAAAAAAAAAAAAAAAAAAAAAATCACAAAATGTAAATGCTTTAAATGTGATGGCATAAGTGACTTTTTTCCATAAAGATGATCATTAAAAGGACATTTGACCATTAATTTAATAAAATTTCATATAAAAGTTTTATACCAAATTGATCCTATCTGGTCAAATAATTAGTAAATTTTCATAATGGTTTTCACTCTTCTCATTGGTAAGGTCCTGGTTTATTGACTTATCTACAGAGCACAGTGTATTAGTAAATTTTACTTAGAATGACCTCAATGTATACAAGATGCTTATGGAAAGAGGCATGGCATGGGAGGGACACGCAGTCAGAGGGAAAATTCAAAACAAGACCTAAACAGAGAACTCATGTAATGGTTGTTGCAGTAGAAATATCGAAGTGTAGTGGCTCACGAATGGTGCACACAGACTTCCGTGCTGGTCACAGATAGCTCCAAGTGCTGTTCAAAGTGCAGTGATTACTACAAACCTCTAATTATGTGCTCTGGAGAGAGCCTTGTACCTTTCTCACTATAATTTCTAGTTCTTAAACTAGAACGCTACGACTTCAAATCTCAATGGCTTCTTAGCTGCTAAATGCAGGCTTACCCATGAATAACCGCTGATACAATCTGCTGTACACAAGCAGAACTTGACAAGAATAATGAGTTTTCTCTTTATTTCAGTGTGTAATGATAGTTTGCAAAAAAGAGGGGAAAAAATGACTGGCAACTTGCTGTAAAAATACTTGAGAGGATATCCTTGACTGATCCAAAGAGCTTAATGTGAACTTAAACAATATTCTTGCCCTAAGAAAACAGTCGTTAACTTCATCCTAATTGTAGCACTAAGTACCTGGGCAGTTGATTTGTGTCATGGCTGGGATAAGCTGCGAGAGAAAACAGCCTGGGGAGGGAGGAGGAGCTAGGTAGGAAGTGTTCAGATTTGAGTCTGGCAAAGTTGGCAAGAGTCTGCCCCTCTTCAGTCTTAGTAACTCAACAACTAGGTTTTGCTCCTCATAGCTAAGTTGTGCAGGGGGTCTATCGACTTTACTAAGATTTAAGCTGCCCGCTCAAATCCACTAGGTCCTGTCTGCCTTTTGTGTGGCAGCCTCACTGCTAGCATAGTGTAGGACCAGAAAGGCCATTCATGGATGGCTTAGCCACTGCTCTCCAAGGCCACTGGATTCAGACTTAGCAGGCAATGAAAAAGCTACACTAGGGCTGGAGAGATGGCTTAGCGGTTAAATGCTTGCCTATGAAGCCTAAGGACCCCGGATCGAGGCTTGATTCTCCAGGACCCACGTAAACCAGATGCACAAGGGGGAGCATGCATCTGGAGTTCGTTTGCAGTGGCTGGAGGCCCTGGTGCACCCATTCTCTCTCTTTTTCTCTCTCTCCCTGCCTATTTTCTGTATCTCTCTCTCAAATAAATAATAAAATATTTTTTAAAAAAAGAAAAAGCTACACTGCCAAACAGTATTAAATGTAGGAATTAAAGACCTCCTTTCTCGAAACTCTGTGTTTCTGGATTAGAAGGGGCATCTGCGACTAAAAGCCTAACACAGTTAATTTTTCCAAAGCTGAGGAAATTCTAGAAAAGCATGAAGATAAAGGGAGTGCTTTTCATGAACCAAAGGGCTCTTGTACTCATTTTATGGTCAAGGGGTGGATTCCCACCAAAGGTGCTCAGCCAAGGTGACCATATTCCCTGTCACTAGCACGCTGCCTGAGGCTGCATGTCCCAGTTCTCAGCAGGGAGTTGCTCATCTCCCCACCTGCCTAATTTTCCTTCTCCCGACGTGTTAGCCTGGTGACACACGAGACGCTTGTCAACGACAGAAGTCTTGCTCTTGTGAGTGTGTCATTCTTGTATCCACTTGCAGTGTTCTTTAACAGCGGTTTATTTTTCTCAGTGAATTATTTTAGATATCTGAGTTTGAAAGATGTCACTGCATTCACCAAAGGCCACACCTGTTATCCCATACTATGTAATCTGCTTTCAAGTAGGAATGTGATTTAAACAAGCCTCTTAATTTCAAGAAGTTGCATTTACAAATATATTGATATTATGGTTCAAATGTAAAAAAAAAAAAAAAAAAAAAAAAGATACTCTCTTTTCAGTAGGAGTATTTTGGCACTGTGTTATCCATGTTTTTATTATGTACCCAATATATACATTTCAAATGTGCTCGCAACAACTCTGAGACCAAAACAGTATTTAGGAATGGGGATTATAGAAATAAATAAGATATTCTGTATCTTAGATTAATTTCCACTATAAACTAATCATTAAATATAAAAAGTTCTGTTATATATAACAATATGACTTTCCTTCTGATTAAAAAAAAAAAAACAATATTTTGGCCAGACGTGGTGGCTCACGCCTTTAATCCCAGCACTCGGGAAGCAGAGGTAGGAGGATTGCTGAGAGTTTGAGGCCACCCTGAGACTACATAGTGAATTCCAGGTCAGCCTGGACCAGAGTGAGACCCTACCTTGCAAAACCAAAAAAAATAAAAAATAAAAAATAAAAATAAATATTTTCATATCAAGTCACTGGTTGTTGCTCCATTAGATTCTCCTCATTGAGTAGGTGATCAATGCCATCAATGGATAAACCAGTAACTCTTAGGTTTGGGTCCATCCAACATATATAACAGAAGTTATATGGTTATCTGAATAGTTCCCAACGGTCAGTTGGGCAGTATGTCAGGAAATTCACTAGAGCATCTTTCTTTTCTTATATATTTTATTTTTATTTATTTACTTATATTAGAGAGAAAGAGGCAGAGAGAGAGAAATGGAATGGGTACACTAGGGCCTCCAGCCGCTGTAAAGGAACTCCAGATGCGCATGCCTCCTTGTCTATCTGCCTTATGTGGGTCCTGGGGAATCGAACCAGGGTCCTTTGGTTTTGCAGGCAAATGGCTTAACCACTAAGTCATCCCTCCAGCCCGAGAGCGTCTTTCTTAATAACAGCAAGCCACACTGCCATGCTGTCACTCCAGCGCTATTCTTTCTGTGTGTCATATGGAAAGAAGTGTTCACGGAGCCTGTGAATATGACTGTTGTGAAAAAATGAGTAAGTTTAATTTTAAAATCCCCTGTTACTTAGTTTGAACTGTGCTATGAATGTTAGCATTTCAACAGCAAATATTAGATATATTCTTTAGGTAAAATGAAAGCTAATATAGCCATTCCTTCCATTTTTAAACAGCAGGTCTATACCAAACTAATGCAATGTGAAAATATAGAACTTAATTAAAATAAAATATGTGAAATATTAAAAGCTGCAGCTATTAAAATGATATTAAGTCTCCTTGAGCTCACACAATATGAGCTGCCCTTTTCAATTTGCTAAAGGGCAGACGTTGGATTTAGTCTTCATATAGTTTATTCCAATTCACTAATCTGAAATTTTAATCTCATAAAAATACTTTACCATTCAAACACCACCAAGCACAATGGCCTCATTTTTCCAGTAAATTCTCTCGCCGTTTGAATGTAAAATGTCTGACACAGGCTTGTGTGTCTGAACTCGGAATCCCCAGCTGGTGGCGCTGCTTGGGAAGGTTGTGGAACCTTTAAGAGGGGCCTTTGAGGAAATGCATCACTGGGGATATTCCAGCCCGCGAGGTTTCATAACTCCGCCTCACTTCCTGTTCACTCTGCTTCCTGCTCTGGGCAGGTATTTGCTTACAACAAGAAGGAGCGAATACACATTCTGACAAGCTCACGCTAAATTGTCATTCTGAGTTTGTAAGTGAAATGTTCTTAGAGCATGTTTCCTTTCGTTCGATACAGAACTAGGTTTTGTAAATTAAAGGTGCACATTACCGGTTTTTAATAATTCTCCAAAGCAGATTTAAATAGGTGGTTTATGAACTAGTAGCAATTTGAATGAAATAAAAAGGTCACACACACACACACGTATCTGCCTTCAGAAATAAGAAATAAGATTGCATCAAAACTTTCTCTTTTAACAGACTGCATTGGAAAACAAGGGCTAGTTGTTTTTCCTTTAGTTGACAATGTTTATGTACACACGTGCACACACACACACACACACACACACAAATATAGACATAAATCTTTAACACATCTCAGTTTTGATAGTTAGGACTGGCAGAACGAGGGTGGGGTGTTCACAGAACATAGTAAACTGTTCAATTACCTGACCGTCCATCGCGTTGGAAATCCACATGGTACCATTCTCCGTCATTCACTTTCTTCTGCAGGGCTTTTATTTTGATGGTACCTGACCCCATGTCCAGGAGGAGGTACAGGTGGCCGTCTAGCATCTCAATAGCAAAAAAGTCAACCTTTATCATCTGTGGGTGCTTGGCATCTTTCTGATGTCTTGGCTTGCCGTGGCTAAATAAGATGAGGCCATTTGGCTCAGTTGTTCGAAAATCAAATGATATGGAGCCTGTTTTCTTAGCATTCCATTTAGGCAGAGAGATGAAAGACTCTGGTGTTTCAAAAGTGATCGGGTCTAAAGTTGCAACATTTTCACACTTAAATGCCACGACTCCATGAATCTTCATCTTAGGATCTCCTTGCTTGGCAAGTCGAGATAATTCCAGCCGGACATCATTATTTTTATATACCACCTGTGTGGGCAGAGCAGAGCCGTGAGAAATCTGACCCCAGATCAGAGCCACTGGAACTCAGTGTCAGCTCATATAATTTGCAGGTAGATCATGAAAAAGGACAGAATTAGTTAGAATTAGTTCATTTTCTTTGTCTAAAGATTTTTATCAAACAGAAAGATTTAACAATCAACTCACTGGACAGTAGCCATTCTGTTTTTTTTTTTTTTTTTTTTTTTTACTTGAGGCAAGATACTTCACTCAAATAATAAAATCAATATGTACATTTTCATTACCATACCCAAATTAGCATATGTTCATTTATTGCTATTATATTAAACTAATATATTATGTTAATAATTAATATATTAGATATATTAAATCAAAGATATTGAGGTCATTCAGATTCCCATCATTAAGATAGTCCCTTAAAGTGGAAGGATCTCTCTTAAAATAAATTGACAAAGGATGATAGATTGATATAGCAATACATAGATTAGATAGATAAATAGATGATATATTAATATTCATGATGTATATTTACTTTACAAAATAATCCTGACAATTTTTAGGTGGAAAGCAGCCGAACTTCTGAGATGCCACAGCTCTGTCTTGCCCACCCTGTGTTTGAGCTGAATGCTGTTAGGGAACATAGGGCCACCATGAAAGGAACATTACGTTGACTCTAAATCCATTCACTCTGTGTCCCTGGTGTTTTATTTTACTTTATTTTTTAAAAAATATTTTATTTTTATTTATTTATTTGACAGAGAAAGAGGGAGAGAGAGAGAGAGAGAGAGAAAGAGAGAATGGGTACGCCAGGGCCTTCACCCACTGCAAACGAGCTCTGGATGCGTGCGCCCCCTTGCGCATCTGGCTGACATGGGTCCTGGGGGATTGAACCTGGGTCCTTTGCCTTTGCAGGCAAATGCCTTAACTGCTAAGCCATCCCTCAAGCCCGGCTTTCTTTTTAATATATGCAAATGCTGTGCTGCTGTCTTGTTTTCCCAAGACAGATATCTAACGTGTAAGAACAGTTCCAGGAACTTGTTGAAATCTCTGTGGCCTTTTGGACACCAAGTAACACTGGGTAAACTCATGAGCAGGACTCACGGTATTTTGCACCTGCTATTACGTAATGTTTAATAAATGCAGGGGTATTTGACATAGGGGTAGAGAATCATATCCTTCTTGACTGAATACACACAACAGATAATCACATTTGTAAATACAAAGCTCATACCCACTTCAGGGAGAATTAGTCATCTATGTCAAGAAAAATATAGTTTTCTACAAAACAGCTGAGAAATCACAACCGATATTGTCAGGTTGTAAATTCAGTTCTATGCATATAAAATTGTATGTCTATCTTAGGGAAAGTTAGACAGCCTGCATCTGATTGATTAGTGATATATGTCACCGAGCCAACACAGTAGTTACTTCCTTCAAAGCTGTGGCTAATTTAACTAAGAAATACACTATGTGAGCTAAGGCGGATGTTCTTCCTACTGAATGCCTTCTTGTGCGGTGCAAAGTGAGCGACTACTGGACTCCCGCTGTTCATAACTCGTCTAGTCCCAGCAGTGCCAGAAGTTACGGCCGTCCTAAGCTCAATTTTTCTTCCTTAAAGAAGGTAGGAGTTCATGAGATGATTATAATGATTGAATAAGAAAATTCAGGTGTGCGATCTATATAGCAATAGATAACAGTAACTGTTGCAACCTACATAATAATGTCTCATCTTTGCTTTGTTATATCAGAGCATTTAGCAATACACTTTTCCATGACAGAAAAATCTTAATAAATGAAAGCCATACATATAATTGGTTTTATTTCTGATTTGTAGCAAATAAATAAATCATATTTTCATGCCCAGCCTGTGGTTTCAGCTTTCCTTTATCTTCAGGGAGGATTGCTGTGAAGAATATGGTGTGTTTTATTCTTTGAATAAATATGTACAATGACTTAACAGACATCTATTGACAACAAAAGAAAACGATCATAAGCAATAACAGAAAGGAATTACATTAATTCTTAAGCATACTCTCTTGAAAAGGGAAAAAAGCTATTAAGCCTTAGGGAAGTTGATTTTGGATTTCCTTTCTTTGGAGATCTTTAGAAATGGAAATACTACTTTTCATGCATAATTTTTTTCAAGTTTTTTTTAACTTTTTATTTTTTATTATTTTTTGGAGAGAGACACACACAGAGAGACAGAGAGAGAGAGGAAGACAGAGATGGGCGCGGCAGCAGTGTCTCAGCTGCTGTGAATGAAATCCAGATGTGTGCACCCCCTTGTGGTCAAGTGTGGCATTGCACCCTTGCGTCACTGCATCTGGCTAAACGTGGGACCTGGAGATTGGAACCGCTGGAGATTGGAACCAGTGTTCTTAGGCTTAGGAGGCAGGCGCCTTAACCCCTAAGCCATCTCTCCAGCCCATTTTTTTCAAGTTTTTTTTTTCAAGTTTTATAGCCTCACAGTTTGAGCCCTGCAAATTTTCATCCTTTCTGCTGGTTTATACTTTAGTATTTAGGTTGGACATAGACCTTCATTAGCACTAAATACTGTCTAACCTCTAACATCCAGATGTTTCTGTTGCTCAACAATAACATGATGCCTATAGAGTCACAACCCCTCAGTATTTCTGACCTGAGAAAATGGGTGTGTGGCTACTGGTATGTCTCATGAACACGACGTCAGGAATTGCAAGGCTGCATGATGTAGGATTTGTGCAACTGTTGGCAAATATGCCAGTGACAGTCTTGTAAGTGCATGTTTCTTAGTGAGAAGGTCATTTGTTAAGATGTGGGGGAGCAGGGGCGATTTCCTTGGTGACATTATTTATAGTGAACACGAAATCCAATCCCCATAGAGACACACAGCAAACCCCAGCCGACTCTGCTTTACCCCAGCCGATACTTGTCTCAAGATAGTCCAGAAACAAGATCAGGGACTGGCATGGAGTGGATATTCAAAAAATGTTTGCTAATAGTCAAATCAAAATTTTTTATGCTTTAAGACATAGGTCACAGATTACAGGTTTCATTAACAACTGTCATTGTAAATGAGACATGCAATTGAAATATAGCAAAATGTGGTATTGTGGACCTATCTCACAAACAAATTTGTTTTTTATTTGAATTACTGTATAGATTACCAGTTCATAAATGACAAGCTGCCTACAACAATGGAAACCCTCATGTTCAAATTCATATTGTGGGATGTAACTTATTGTTAGAGTGAATAATATGTGAGTTGTAACTTGTACAAAATGTATCATTTTCTAAGCACTATGTGGAAGAGAAGTACAATATATGTTTTTCTTCCCATGTTGCATTCATTGAAACATTACTCTAGAAAACAGAAATGCAGTTTTAGAGGGATGGACTTTTAACGCTCTCCTCATTACTATATCTGACCCACATTTCATAATTACTCTACTTTTCTAATGCTAGACTTTCTCTTTAAATGACCTGAATCTAGTTCTATTACAATATTGAGTAGCTCTAAGTATTCTAAATCTGCTTAAAATTCACATGCAAGCTACTTTTGCTTCTTTCTGAAATGACATGGGACCTCATCAAACGATCACTTTATAATTGCTCACATATGATTTTCTTATGAAAAAAGTTATAATTCATGTTTCATTTTAAACAACTGCATATATGTACATATGCACATGTAGTTAGAGATACTCAACATAAGCATTAGTACACTACTGAATAGTTGCTGAGTTCTGTCTTCAGATTGAAGGATGCTTTAGGAATTTAATTTTTTTTTTTTTGAAAAGCAATTCAATGTACTAAATTGTGCTTCCCTGTTTCATGGGTTTTTATCTTAAGTATCAAAGCGATAGAGATGAAAAAGGTTTTCAGCTTTGGTGGTTTCTATTTGTTTTGTCTGTCCTATAATTTTAATGCAAAATTACACCTTTCCTTTTCCACCAACCTTTGTTAATGGCTTTACAAAGTCAAGAATGGGAAGTAAGGTTTGTGTTTTGACATTTCTGACATTTCTAGGTTTGATATTTGAGGCAGTCAGTCAGAGATTAAATAATCCCAAGAAATGAGTAAACAATGCAGGTGAAATGGATGAGGTAAAGTATGTATATTTCACCATGCTTATTCTAAGTGTTAGTATTTAACCTCAGTGGCCTAAACTCTGTACATAGAAGGTTTTTAATTTCTAAAATTTACATCTAAAAAGGAAAGCCTGGTCATATCTGTAAATTTTTAGGTATCTTTACTATTCATGTACTCACATGTATTCATGATTTGAGCAAAGATAAAAGATGCTCTATTGTTTCTTCTCTCTGATATTTTGATTTTTCATGTTAGGATATTGTTCTCTGTTTTGCAATATACTGAAACACTAATCCATTAGGAAAGAGAAAATTAAGAGCATCTTAGGATATACAAATGGCTTCAAGCATTATGTCTCTGAGAGACTCTGGTTTGTGCAGATGGTATTGAAACACCAGGGGTTTATAGTTGGTGTTTTCCCCAGGGACAGTGGGGTATAAATTAAGGGGAGGGTCATTTGCCACTCAGGTAATTTTTTTAAAAAATAACAATCACATCAATTTCAAAATTCCAGTGAGGCTTTTGTATTAATTAGCATGAACTAATGTGGCTTTCCATCCTTAGCAGTGCGAAAGGAGCACAGAATACCAAGAGCTGAGCAGATGTTCAGGCTGAGTTGCCACCCTCCCTGAGAGATCCTGAAGGCTCACTTAACCTGTCTGGGCTTCCCCTTTCACACTCTGAAATGATAATAAGTAAGGTTGTTTCAGCGAGAACTCCAGTTCACCCACATGCTAATCTATGACCTTGAGTCAGTTCCTCAACCTTGCTGAGGCTTAACATTTCATCTATAAAATAGGATAGTATTATCTGCCATGTAAAGATTACTGAAAATGACCACTTATACAGTTGAATTCAAATGATGAGAATATGATGCTTGGTACAAAGTAGGCAGTTAAGTAAATAGTAGCTGTTGGGAAAATAATGCTAATATTCTCATACTGAATTGATGGAGTCACATAGTCCAATTGTCTGAAGAAGGAAAATGGTTCAGAAGGTATAGAGCTGATTGGTCAGTGTTTCAAAGGACTCAAATCAAAGGGAATGGGCAGATCAGCACTTCCTTCTCACCCTGTTAGGCATGTTCATTCTGTGGTGCACTGCCGGCTGTCTCTGCAAAGTTCCTTAGCCTGGAAATGCACGTACATAGCACACCAACTGTATGTGGTACACTAACTGTCCTGAGAGCCTTATTTTCACTCATGAAAGGAGTCACTATTGACCTATAAAATAGCCACCAACATAAAAATCACAAAAGTCAAGACTAGCTAGGACTTATCTCTCCAGTACTTTCTTTTTAAAAATTATTTTATTTTTGAGAGAGAGAGAGAACAGGAAAGAGAAAGGATGGGGGCATAAGGACTTTCAGCCTGCTGCGAACAGCTCCAAACATGTGAGCCCCCTTTGGGTGCCTCTACAACATTGCATGCTTGCATCCTTTATGTGTCTATGTGTCACTGGGAGATTTGAACATGAGTTTCTCAGGTAAGCGCCCTAACCAATAAGCAAATACTCCAGCCCTATCTGACCACATTCTATCAGGCACTGTTACAAGAGTTTCCCATGAATTTATGGGGTTCTTTCTCATTATATTCTGGGGGAAAATATATATGTACATATTTTATATACTTATAGGTTTTTCGGTTTTTCAAGGTAGGATCTCATTCTAGCTCAAGCTGACTTGGAATACACTCTGTAGTCTCAGGATGGCCTTGAACTCATGGTGATCCTCCTACCTCTGCCTCCAGAGTCCTGGGATTAAAGGCGTGCATCACTATGCCCGGCTTTTTTTTTTTCTTTTTTTCGAACTAGGGTCTCACTCTGGCCAGGCTCACCTGGAATTCACTATGTAGTCTCAGGGTGGCCTCGAACTCACGGTGATCCTCCTACCTCTGCCTCCCAAGTGCTGGGATTAAAGGCGTGCGCCACCACGCCCAGCCATCCTGGGAAATATTTAACACTACTCTATTACATGTAAAATGATAAGAAGGCACAGAACTCTTGAGTGACTTTTTTCACGACCATGTGTCATACTGTTTGCGTATCTAAAGGCATTGATTTCAAACCTGTGGCAGCATGACATTTCACTTTCCTGGTAGAGTGGTCAAGTAGATTTCCAGTCAAACAACGATTTGCCATCATGCAAAAGAGTGCCAGTGTTGTGTGTAACATGCGTTACTCACCCAAGAGCCGGTACAGCTCTGCACTTGACCTCTTTAAGAATAGCTCTAAGTGAAGAACTATCACAATTGAGCTAAGGAATATATCATAGGCCTACTTACTAAAATAGCTCTTTAATGCCAGTAACAGGGGCTAGTTCTGTTTCTATCATGACAATGTAGTTTTTCAAAAGGTGTATCATCTAGGACATAACAGACCTATCCTCAAATTTTGTTGGATTTAGAAGTTGTTCAACTGTACTGTAGTGTCAGTACGTGTTTGTGTGTTTTTATCTTTAGCCAGCTTTACATAGCTAGGATGGTGTTCTACCACTGAGTTGCATCCCCAAGCTTTGACTTTGTTATTTTATTTTTTTTTTTTTTATTTTTGAAAGAGAGAGAATGCACACACCAGGGCCTTCAGGCACTGTGCATGAACTCCAGATGTGTGTGCCCCCTTGTACACATGTGTGATATTGCATGCTTGCATTACTTTTGCATCTGACTACATAGGACCTGGAGATTCAAACTTGCATTCTTAGGCTTTGTAGGCAAGTGCCTTAACCACAAAGCCATCCCTGCAGCCCAAACCTTTGATTTAGGTAACATGGTCTCACTATGTGGTCCAGGCTGTCCTCGAAGTCTAAACTGATAGCAAAATTATCCTGCCTCAATCTTTCTAGAGCTAGGATTATAGCAGTGTATCATCATAAGCTCCTTGATTCTTTTTAGTACGTTTAAAATTTTCACTCTCTTAAGATCAGTTCTTTTTTTTTTCCCCCCCAAATAGCTCACTTTACTATTCATCTACTCTGGGGTCTCTCCATGTATTATCTTTGTATAGGGCACATTTGTTCACAATACAACAAAATGCTAACCCTGAAGTGATAAGTACAAAAACCACTCCACAAAACATCAGGTAAATTATATTTGGGTTGGCATGACAAAAGAAACAGCTCAAAAAAGAAACATAAATGGGGGCTGGAGAAATGGCTTAGCAGTTAACGTGCATGCCTGCAAAGCCAAAGAATCCCGGTTTGATTCTCCAGGATCCATGTAAGCCAGATGCACAAGGGGCACATGCATCTGGAGTTCTTTTGCAGTGGCTAGAGGCCCTGGTGTGCCCATTCTTTCCCTCTCTCTCTCTCTCTGCCTCTTTCTCTTGTTCTCTCAATATGTAAATAAAAAATAAAATTAGGGGCTGGAGAAATGGCTCAGCGGTTAAGGCATTTGCCTGCAAAACCAAAGGATCCCGGTTCAATTCTCCAGGACCCACGTAAGCCAGATGCATAAGGGCACTTGCATCTGGAATTCGTGGGCAGTGGCTTGAGGCCTTGGCATGCCCATTCTCTCTGTGTCTGCCTCTCTTCTATCTCTCTCTGCTTGCAAATAAATAAAAATTTTAAAAAATAAATAAATAAAATTAAAAACAAAAATAATAAGAAATGAAATGTGTCTTAACTTTCATGCATAATATGAAGTTACATTTTAATCCAGACATAGTCAATTCAGATAGAGAAGCATCTGTTAGGCACATACTAAGGAAAAGCACAGGAGAAAACGTACTTTTATTCATTGTGAAAATATGAAAATGTCCAGCCCACTGAGAGTAGAACAGCTTTGTTGCTTTTTTGAGGTAGGCTCTCACTGACCTGGAATTCACTATATAGTCTCAGGGTGGCCTCAAACTCACAGTAGTCCTCCTACTTCTGCCCACCAAGTTCTGGGATTAAAGGCATGCATAACCACATCTGGCTAATTTCTTGTAAATATTTGCTGTTCATATATGTTAAGAGTATGTATATGATATGTGGTGATATCCATAATTACAGAACTTACAAATAACCATTCATAAATGTATTTATTCTAAATGTTTCATATTTGATATCATTTGTTTATAATATATGCACATAAATTATAAAATATGATTTATCTTCAAATAAGTCCGTAATCCGTAGCTATCACTACAACATTCAGTATTTTTATAATTTGAAAACTTAGAATACTTGGCCAAAAACATTTAAGTGGCTTCATTTATTTGGTATTACAAATGTCTTGGACTAAGGTGCACTTTTGAACTTATAGAGAAAAGGCTGTAATCAAAAAAAAGAAAGAAAGAAAAAGGGAAAAATATTCTTTTATACTTTAGTAGAAAATTTGGGTATGATGGCATATGCCTACATTTCTAACCCTCAGGAGGCAGAGACAAGAGGGTTAAAAGTTTGAAGCCAGCCTTAGTGAATTTCAGGCCAGCTTTGGCTAGTGAGATCCTGTCTCAAAACCAAAACAAAAAATGGAAAATTAAACATTTTCTTTCTGCTTGTGCAACCATGAAGAGAAAGTTGTAAAAGCAAAGCAGAGTTAAACCATTGTGATCATAGCCTCTGTCTTCTACCAATGTCCTTTCTTCTGACACGCTCTAGCACCATGGGTCTAAGCACAGAACCTGCTCTGTTAAAAATGTAAATGGGGCTGGAGAGATGGCTTAGCGGTTAAGGCGCCTGCCTCCTATGCCTAAGAACACTGGTTCCAATCTCCAGCACTTCCGATCTCCAGGTCCCACGTTTAGCCAGATGCAAAGTGACGCAAGGGCGCAATGCCGCACTTGACCACAAGGGGACGCACGCATCTGGATTTTGTTCTCAGCAGCTGAGAGACTGCTGGCGCGCTCATCTTTATCTGTCTTCCTCTCTCTGTCTCTCTCGGTGTCTCTCTCTGTCTCTCTCTCTAAAAAATAAAATAAAATAAAATGTAAACGAAACTGTTCCTTGAAGTTAACTGATCCAAGGACAATTCAAAAGGGCTTTGTCATTTAGCGACCTTGACACTACAGACATTGTCATCTGTAATAGGATAGAGCCCACCTGGGGCAGGTATGCATCCACTGTGGAACAGACTCTGGAGCTGACCAGGGGCACTGCTGGGAGGAAAGTACCCGGTTTTAACAGCAGTACTTAGCATGAAGATAACTCAATTTCTAAGGGCACATCAGGAAGTTTAAAATAGAAAAGAGTTTTCTTGGAGGACGGAACCAGTGCTTATTCCACAAACATAACCCTATTCCAAGGTCATTTTAGATGACATTTTAACTAATTGTGTCATTTTTAGCACATTCAAAATAACAAAATGTTATGAAGTACAGCAGAGTTCAATAAAATAATCTCTCAAAAAAAAAAAGCTTGTGGCATGTAATTTAACACCAGAAATTAATTAGAATCTGTACAGAAAATAACAATATCTTATTTAAATAATCTAGAGAAGCATCTTTTGATTTAGTTCCAGTTAAAACCAACCAAATATCTTACTCTAAAACAAAGAAAAGAAACGCATTCTTGCTTTTTTCTTCCCAAATTCAGCTATTCAGAAAAGTGCCTAAACTTGTTTAGATAATAATATTGAATGGCATCTAATAAATTTACTCTTAAAAGCTGGAAGAGTAAATTGTCCCTAGGTTAAAAATGTCACTTAAGGAAGCTTAAGAGACATGACATATGTCCGCTGAGGTGTGGGCTGTGAAATAGCAAGGTTTCTTTTCTTCCTTTAATGTTTCCATAATGTCTTTTGGAAAAGAATATGGGAAAATAGATCAGAAATTAAAGCAATGTGAGACTTGAGATTCAATTACAGAGAGCTATGGAGCTGAAGAGGACAGACGGCAAAGTACATGCAAAACAGGTGAAGTCCTGAGCGGATATCCTGAGATTCAGAGTTTTAATGAAAAACACAGAACAAGATCAATTCTCTTATTTTCATATGAGGAAACTAAGGCTCAGAAAATCTAAATGAACTATCCAAGTTATCATCGATCTCTGATTATAAATAAATAATTGGGACTTTGGTGTTCTTTACAAAGAAAAATTGAGCTGGGCATGATGGCACTTGTCTTTAATTCCTGAGGTTAGAGGATCTCTGTGAGTTCGAGGCCAGCCTGGGACTTTAGAATGAGTTCCATGTCAGCATGGGTAGAGTGAGACCTTAACTCAAACACACACAGAAAGAGAGAGAGAGAGAAATTAAAAAAAAAAAAACAAACAAAAAAAAAAACAAAAAAACACTTTCTCTACCATAGGCCCAGTTACAGACACTGGAGCATCTGCAGATGAAAAGCAGCTATCTTTTCTTTAGCCCTCTTTCCTCCAAGAGGGAGCTTTACAAGGACTCATAGATTATTTACAGGCAATTCCAAAACTAAATTAGCTTCGCAATAAGAAGATGCTCAAATTTGAACTGAATGTCCTGAGGGGAGAAAAATCCTTGCAGTAATTTCACCCCACAGTTGGCATTTAAGAAGACAGTGAAGTAAGTGAACTAGAAACAAGAATGTTTAATGTTATGTTGAGAAAAATAAGCTATTTTTAGCATTAGTCTCTCATGAACTTGCAGAATGTAACACAACATAAATTAGGGTTTATAGCTTCTATTCCAAGCCAGCAGATACTGCTCCAAAGAGCAATGCACAGTGGCTTTATTCAACTTTTTAAAATATACCAGTCTCGATGCAGAACAAGTAGCAATGATAATTGTTTATTTATATATTTATTTATTTGTGTGTGTGTTTGCGTATGTGTGTGTGGGGGTGGTACCTGTGCTACAACAAATATTTTAGGCCAGAGGACAACTTTTAGTTCAGTTCTTGTGTTTCCACCTAATTTGATGCAGGGTTTCTTTCTAAGTCTCACTCTGCTGTCTTTGCTACCACCACCTCCATAAATTGCCAGGAAATGCTCCTGTGTTTGCCACCCATAGCCACCATCCACTTGGTAGAATTACAGAAGCCTGCTAGGGTTTCCAGTCAGATATTGAACTTGGGCACTCAGGTTAGAGCTGCAAATACTTCATCCACTGAGCCAACTGCTTCAGGGGCAATAATCTTTCTTTTTTTTTTTTTTTTTTTTTTAAGGAAACCTGTTTTCCTTTTATCTTTTACATGACTAGTTCATGAGCTCCGTGAAATTTCTTTCATCTAATTGTATAATTTTCCCAAGGCAGTGGCCACTTGTAAAAAGTGCATAATTATTAAGCTTGTGTTTACGAATTTATTATATGCATATCTATTCAGATATATATTAAAGTAAGCTACCCTTAGTAGGAGCCCCAGCCTGTCCTTTCTTTGTTGGCTTGCAGTGATACAAGGAGTATTGTTTAGAATATACTAAACAGAGTTCTAACATTACAATTTCTTATGATTTCTTATCATAGGCGTCATCTTCAACACTATGTTTTTTTAAAATTTTTGTTTATGTTTATTTATTTATTTGACAGTGACAGAGAGAGAAAGAGACAGGTAAAGAGAGAGAGAGAGAGAGAGAATGAATGTGCACACTAGGGCCTTCCGCCACTGCAAAGGAACTCCAGATGCATGAGCCACCTTGTGCCTCCGGGTTACGTGGATACTGGGGAATTGAGCTTTGAACTGGGCTCATTAGGCTTCACAGGCAAGAACTTAACTACTAAGCCATCTCTCCAGCCCCACTGTGTTACTTTTAAAATATTATTATTTTCTTATTTGAGAGAGAGAGAGAAGCAGACATACACAGAGAGAAAGTACAGGCATGCCAGGGCCTCTTACCACTGCAGCTGAACTTCAGAGGTATGCACCACTTTGTGCATTTGATTCTACATGGGTACTGGGGGATTGAACCTTTGAAAGCAAGCACCTTTGACTGCTGATCCATTTCTCCAGATCATTCACCACTTTTAAACTTAGAAAATTCTTTCACAAGGAGATTTGATAAGCATGGCACTTTGGTTTGTTTTTAAACAGTTATTGGTAGTACCAAAAAAAAAAAAAAAAAATGCAGGGCTCTATTAAGCCTCTTGAACCTGCAGCTTGGGAGCTGCTTAACCACTTTGTGGATTATACAAATCGTGTGACTCCCCTTTCCTTCACTGGCAGCCAACTTGCAATGCTTGTGCCAGCCTCCACCTGCGAGTTCTCAAAGCCGTCAGCGAGGCTGGCATTTAAGAAAACGTTGCTGCTTGCAGCAGCGGCACTGAGAATACTTCTCAAGACGGACTTGTTCATGAATGGTTTGTGTCAATATCTTCTAAAATTTAATATCTGATAAGTGAAATTTATGGTATCTGTTTAGGAAGTCATAGGCTTACTTAGTTTAGCACACTTACATGTTTTATTGGCTTTCGGTTCTGGTGAGTGAACAATGTTTTTTTTGTTTTTGGTTTTTCGAGGTAGGGTCTCACTCTGGTCCAGGCTGACCTGGAATTAACTATGTAGTCTCAGGGTGGCCTCGAACTCACAGCGATCCTCCTACCTCTGCCTCCCGAGTGCTGGGATTAAAGTCATGAGCCACCATGCCTGGCTCTCTTCCTCTCTGTTTCTCTCTCTCTCTTTTAAATAAAATCGCGTATATGTAAACAGTTGTTCATTTATAACTTCAAAAGGCCTAAAAAGTATAGAGGCTCCAGGCTAGCAACTTTTATTTTCAATTATGATTGCTAAGTGCTGAGGTATTTCTGTTTAATGCATTCTTTAATTACTTCCTTTGGAAGGTCCCTAGTGCTTCAGATGTCAGATGGGGTGTGCCTTCTGCCAGAGGTTGCTTAGTTAACTGTTTATTTAATGAATGGGGTTTTATGTGCAGCTGAATTTCTCACGGCACATGTTAGAAAATTCTTGGCAGCTTTTAAATTGGAGAACTGAGAAACACATTGGCTCTACGGAAGTTCAATCAGCTCCCAGGCAGGATCAGGGCTTTTGCCAAGGAAAATTCAGTAAAATAAAAAGCACAAAGCCCAAACGCTAGCACAAGGCAAGGAAAACCACCTTTGACATCATGGTTTAATGAACGGTGGTTTCCAATATCTAAAGTGGTCCAAGAATGTGATGGGGGAAAGGGCTTTACGACTCTAAGAGAAATATAAATATAAGAACATCTTGCCTCAAGAGAGAATCACATTTTTCTTTTCTTTTTTTTTTTTTGGGGGTGGTGCGAGGGATTTAAGGCAGGGTCTCACTCTAGCCCAAACTGACCTGGAACTCACTCTGTAGTTTCATGCTGGCCTCGAACTCACAGTGATCCTTCTACCTCTGCATCCCAAATGGTGGGATTAAAAATGTGTGCTTGGAAGCCGGGCGTGGTGGAGCACGCCTTTAATCCAAGCACTCAGGAGGCAGAGGTAGGAGGATCGCCGTGAGTTCCAGGCCACCCTGATACTACATAGTTAATTCCAGGTCAGCCTGGACCAGAGTGAGACCCTACCTCACAAAACCAAAAAAAAAAAAAAAAAAAAAAAGTGTGCTTGGAAAACTCAATTAGCTGCTGAGAAATAAGAAAATAAAGTCTCATGCAACGCCTCATTTGTTTCTTTCTTTTGGAGCTACATGGAAGCTATATGGTTATTAGCTGCTAAAAATATGCATTTTGAAAGTACGAATAAGAAATAATTGAATTTTTAATGTCCATAGCAGTTCCGAAATGTCCGGGTGTAAATATACACATGGCTACTTTGTTTTCAGTGACTTGGCTAGATACCTATATATATATAAACATTAGTTTCCAGCTACATTTTCCCTGAGGTCTGCAAATAGGAAAATTCTATGATATGTCATCCTATCTGGACTCTGAAAAATCCAAGACACATTAGAAGTGACGCTACAAAATGAGGAGTAATTAGCTTTTAAAATTCAACCTTAGTTTGAGAAAATAAACATGAGGAAGGATCTCCTTGCAATTTTAGATGATCCTCTGCAGTCATTGGCTAGAAGAGGAGTTATTGCGGAGGATCCTGGGATCCAGCCCTAAGGTGTGTTTGGGCGTGGCTCTGATTTCCAGGTAAAGTTATACAGAGCAGTCTGCGTCGGCCTGGGTCTCTGTTGTCCTGCCCAGTTGTACTTTCTTGTGGTGCTGGCTGTCTGATCGTGTCTCCTTGCTTGGATTTACAAACGGGAGCCAGCTTCTCCCATCATTGAGGGAACTTTCCATTGGATCTGTAGGCTGAAATAAACCATTCCTCCAATTAAAAAAATAGATGGCGAGGAGAGCAGGCTAGAGAAATGGCTTAGTGGTTAAGGCATTTGCCTGTGAAGCCAAAGGACCCAAGTTTGATTCCCTAGGACCCATGTAAGCCAGATGCACAGGGGGCACATGCATCTGGAGTTCGTTTGCAGTGGCTGGAGGCCCTGGTGTGCCCATTCTCTCTCTGCCTCTCTTATCTCACTCTCTCTGTTTGCAAAGAAATAAATAAAAATTTAAAAAATATTGATTAAAAAAAATAGATGATCCTACCTGTTATTCCCATAAGATAAGCTATTTATTTGTTCCTGTGTGGAACCAAAGCCACTGGAAGTCCTCCCATCCTTGCAAAACTGGCATATTTTTCTTCCTCCCTTCAATACTCTGTATTCAACCAGCACATGTTACAGCCTCCTCCCCTGTTGCAGGGACAACTTCCCTATCGGAACTGCTGTCTCTTGCCCAGTCCCGAATGCAGCCTTGTTCACTAGCTCCGTAGGAACATATTCCCTCCACACTTGGGTAGTCACTGGTCCCGGTGGCTCCTATTTGTGTGGTGCCAATTTCATGCTTTTTTTTTTTTTTTTCCATAAGTGGACAGGGCTGAGCTCCACAGCACAAAAATGTCCGTCCAACACTAGCGTCGGCACTGTTTAGATCATAAATAGACAGACGTTCTCCACTGCAGTCCTAACTACTGGGCAGCCACATGTGCTGGCTCTGTTAAACACCTTCTCTGCCGACATTCACTTTGTCTCTAAGTGCCCTTGATTAGCTGGTATGTTGTCTGGTATGATATTAATGAGTTAATTCAGCACTAAAATCCAACCAATAAGAACCTGCTATGTCCCTACGTCTGTTGAGTTATAACCTAAACTCTTCTATTTCACAAAAGCCTTGCGCTGTGAGCCTTTCAATCCTCATAACAAGGCTCAGAGCACATGAATAATTTATGTAACCTGCACAGCTAATGGATGGCCAAGCAGACCAAGGACCAGTTGAGGAGACCGATGGGATGAGATAGTTACTTCAGATGCAAAATAGAAAACGATATAGTGAACTCTCAGAAACCAAACAAATAATGTTGCAATGCAACATTTGACAAACAATATGAAAAGCAATCTATCATAAGTAAAATATTGACGATTTAAATAAAGATAGGACCAACATACAATTTAAACAAAGATAGGACCAGCATAGTTGCTTTGTTTTTTCTTTTTTTTTTTTTCTTGCAGGTTTTGCTATATCCTAACACAATAAAGTATTTTCCTAGGATTAAAGAATAAAATCTGATCAATCTTTGGAAATGGCTTCACTGAAAGAAATCTCGAGTATCTAGCAGTTTGGGGAATGTAATTAAACTTAGAACCACAATGCACTATTAATTTTATGGTGTTATGCATTAATAAAATGAATTTTATTTAAAGGGTAATGATGACAGGCACAGACTTCTCAGTCAGACACTGTTTTACATAATTTCCTTCATTTATTCCCCAAGAAAACTTACTGAGATGAAACAGGCGGTCTACAGCAGGATTCTAGAAGCATACTCTCAAGACAACACTGACCTGAGGATCCGGGCTGGCCGGATGCTCTTGGGAAAACTGGGGACCCCATTATAAAGGGAGGACACCAAACTCACAGTAAAAACAGAGGAACTCTGTTTCAAATTCAAGAACTCTGGATCAGGATCCTTGCTCTTAAGCATATTCTAGAAGCAAATCAAGAACTCCAAAAACACAATAACGAATCTTTATTCCTATCTCATCCTCCATACAACTCAGCTCCATCATACTGCCAACTGTGCATAGTAACAAATCTTAGAATAAAGACAATAAATTTACAGGAATTAGTTAAAACCTCCAGGCAAGAGGGAGATTTGCTATTCAGGTTCTTGTCTTCCGACTTCCCCTTGACTCTCTAGTTAGTCACGCCCACATAAGAATTATAGTAATTCTTTGACATTCACAATAAGTATGCTGTCCAAATGTGAAAAGCAGGCCTTAACACTTAAGAGGTTAGTTTTTCAAAACATTTATGAATAAGTAGCAGTTAATTCAATATATTTTTTGTGGAGAGAGACACACAGAGAGAGACAGACAGAGAGGGAGAGGAAGACAGATACAGATGGGCATGCCAGCAGCCTCTCAGCTGCTGTGAACGAAATCCAGATGCATGCGCCCCCTTGTGGTCAAGTGCGGTATTGCGCCCTTGAGTCACTTTGCATCTGGCTAAACGTGGGACCTGGAGATTGGAACCGCTGGAGATTGTAACCAGAGTTCTTAGGCTTGGGAGTCAGGCGCCTTAACTGCTAAGCCATCTCTCCAGGCCTTAAAATACTTTTTATGTTCACCCCCTAGTCTACTGCTGTTAGAATAACTTTTCCAAGTGTATGGAATAATATTCCTCCATCAGTCAACCAGTGTCAAAACTGAATATAAGATATAAACATTAGCACCTCATATTAAACAGTATCATAGTATATTCTGAAGCTATAATTTGTGATAAATTACAAACAAAATGACAGGAGATTCAAATAAAGTCTTGAGATCTTTCTAATAAAGCAGTATTCTTAAGTAACTCTTTTCTTGAGTCATACATAAATTTCTGATTATCTCATTTTCTATTCAACTAAAGAAAAAAAAGAGAACAACAAATTTTATAGTGGCTTGTATTAGTTCCTTTGCTCACTGTTTGACACAATACCTGACAAATGCAACTTAAGGACAGAAGGACTTCTATTTTGGCTCACAGTTGAAAGGTACAGTCCCTCATGATGGGGAAGGCATGGTGGCAGGAGTGTGAGGCAGTATTAAAACAGACAAAGCAAAATTGACTTTTGGAAAAAATATGCTTAGTAGGGTTTCTCTCTGGGTGGAAAAAAATATTGAGAAGAATTAAGGGCCAAGAAATTCAGAGGAGGAAATTATAAATGAATCTTATTTCCCACAAAATCATGGGTGTTATAGTGAGCCTGACAATCAGCACCGGTGTGAAGGAGACAAATGTGGGGAAAACTCAACACCTACCAAAACAGAGACCCAGGGGCTCTAAGTGCTCATCACTGAAGTAGACTTAAAACTCACCCAACACAGCTCAAGGAATTTTGCCGAAGAGTGGCGGGAAGATTATAAGAGCCACAGGTTGAGACATCATGCCCAGAGGTACTGCCTCCCCCCAACAACTGACTGGCGCTCCTACATCACATAACCCACAACCCACGGGGAACACCAGCCAAGCCACTGAGGAGGCCCCACTGGAATGGAGGCAGAGAGGAGGGAAAGGATGGTGCCCACACATGATATATTCATACTAAGTATGTCCGTGAATAATAAAAAAATAATCATAGGTGTTAAGCTTTAATGCCATTTGTACGTTGATGGCAAAAATCAGTTAATTGAAAGTTACAATCCCATTTAGAATAAGTTTCTTATAAATGTGAGAAATTCAATAAAGCTCTGCTCTTCCCTTATCCTGGCACAACATTTAGGGAAATCTTTCCTCGGGGACTTATTCCCACCCTTTGCTCTGTCCTTGCTGCATGTTCGGGCTCTAGGAAGCAATGTTAAGCTTGTCAGCTGAGCTCCCATCAGGAATGATTACTGAATGTCTTTATTAGCCAAACCAGATGGGAGAAAAAAATCAACCAAATGGACAGACACAATATGATGTGGGGGATGCTTAGCCCTATTTTCATTATATATCATTACTACTGTACACATATTTTAAGACAAATTTGTATCCTAACTCCATTTCACAATGTCCATTGCATCCCGAAACTTGTTAAAGGAAGATTCAAAGTATGGCAAGGGTCCATAGATATGAGCATTCTGATATTAAAGCATTTCTTTTTTTTTTTTTCTTTTTTTTTTTTTTTTTTTTTTTTTTTTTTTTTTTTTTTTTTTTTGTAGTGTAGTTACATGGTTACTGAATCTGGGGAGGTGTGTGCCTTAGAAGGAACACTATGCTAGGCAAATGTAAATCTTTTGGTAGAAGAAATGATTTGGACAGTCACTAATTCTATTATTAATCTCTTCGCTGATCAATTCATAGAAAGTCACACAACAAAGACCCTTGATAATCAGGTTTATATTTAGCTATGGAACCATAATGTTTAGACTGGGACAAAAACCAAGATTCCACTGGTCATGGTTTTCACTCAAATTCAGTGGGTCGGTTTCCTGGTCAGCAGGACTCGAAAGGAGGTACCAGCTAAGTATCGCAGACTAGCCACCAGGGAAGGACAGTCAGTCATTTAGGATTGAGAGGAACTGCACTGAGCCTTCTGTGTCACAACAAGACCAAAACAGAAGTGGCCGCTACAGCCCTTGATACCATGGGGGTAGAATGTGTTAGCGCGCCTACCCTGCGTAACTGCATAACCCTATCCAAACTGTGACAGAGGATTTTTGTTTAGAATGGGATCTTTTATTTATTTATTATTTATTATTATTATTATTTTTTTTTTTGGGTCCCTGGCTGAATACACTTGAGAAATATATAGTCCAGTTCAATTTCAAACCTAAAGTCATTTACTTTAAAAGTCCATAGTGAGATCAAACAATGAGAATTTGTTTTGATTGCAAAAGCCATAATATTTGAGAGGGAAAGCAAACACTTAACCGGATTAGCATACTTCAAAATTTCAACGTGGGTTGGAGTTTCCCATTAATTATAGAGTGTACACACCACAGCAAATGACTAACTCCTACGGGTTCCTGTTGTTTACAAAGGAGAAACACATTCAAATGCTTGGAAGACAGAGGGAAAATATAGGAAACACAGGCAGCTGGAGTGACCTTCCTCTCAACTGGAACTGAAACTAAAGTGGCAAACCCATATACAACCTGATGGTAGATCACTGGTTCTAGGCTCTGGGAGATGGTTCTGTGGGTGAGCATGCACTTGCTCCATAAGCATGAGGATCTGGTTTTAATCCCCAAGAACCACACTAACAACTTGGTGTGGTGGTACACACGTGTCACTCCACACTAACAACTCGGTGTGGTGGTACACACGTGTCACTCCACTGACGCATGGGTGAGGCAGAGACACGATGACTGCTATGGCTTGCTGGTCAGGAGGTCTAACCAAAAAAAAAGGAGTTGACGTTCTAGGCTCAGTAAGAGACTCTGTCTTAAGGTAATTAGGCAATAAAGAAAACATCAAATGTACTGTTCTGGCCTCTGCACATGTTGGGCCTTGCTAGTAACAGGCTGGACCTGTGAGGAGGCTGGCTTGAACTATTGGATATGGCTGGGGACCCTGGACTGTGGGGTTGCAGCTGGCCCTCTGTCAGGAAGTCCCTGGCGATGATAACAGCCTCCCCTACGTTGTAGGGTGTAGTGAGCTGTCATCGCACAGTGGGCAGAAATGGGTGAGCGCCCCCCCAAAACTCTGACCATTCCATAGGCTAGACTGCCCCCACTTCCTGACCTGTGGCTAGCTGCCCAAGAGACCCTCATGTGGCTAAAGTCACGTAGCCTTCCCACTCCCCCACAGTTCTGAAGTCACAGTCTCCTGTTAATCTCTTCCGCCCTTCCCCCACCTTCCCTTATCCTTCCCCCATAGCTTTGAAGTTACCACTCCTTCCTCTATCTAGATAACAGCCCATAAACTATGCATCCGATTGCCATATCTCAACCTTCCCCAAGTGTTTATAACCCCCCCTTGAATAAACGAGTGCTGTCCATCAGACGGTCTCCTGGGTGCTCATTGCCCCGTCATGTGATCGTTATGTGCACTCACACTGCTCCAGGAAGGACCCTGCTGCTTCCCTCCCAACTCCTCTCTCCCTCACCAGGGATGTCGGTGGCCAACGACCCCGGGGAACGGGAACGGAACGAGACCCACACGCACATGTAGTACTTGAATGCCACACACATTTGCACAATCTCCCACATCATACATGTTACACTACATGCAAAAAAGAAAGAGAGGGGGAGAGAGGAAGACAGAAAGACAGACAAAAGTGAGAGAAAGAAAGAAAGAAAGAAAGAAAGAAAGAAAGAAAGAAGAAAGAAAGAAGAAAGAAAACAAGAACGGAAGGAAGGAAGAAAGGAAGAAAGGAAAAAAGGAAAAAGAAAGAAAACAGGAAGGAAGAAGAAAGAAAGAAAGAAAGAAAGAAAGAAAGAAAGAAAGAAAACAGAAAGAAGAAGGAAGGAAGGAAGGAAGGAAGGAAGGAAGGAAGGAAAAAAACAGGAAAGAAGGAAGGAGAAAGAAAGAAAGAAAGAAAGAAGGAAGGAAGGAAGGAAGGAAGGAAAAAAACAGGAAAGAAGGAAGGAGAAAGAAAGAAAGAAAGAAAGAAAGAAAGAAAGAAAGAAAGAAGGAAAAAACAGGAAAGAAGGAGGAAGGAAAAGAAGGAAGGAAGGAAGGAAGGAAAAGAAAGAAAAGAAAAAGAAAAGAAGGAAGGAAGAAGGAAGAAAAAAACAGGAAAGAAGGAAGGAGAAAGAAAGAAAGAAAGAAAGAAGGAAGGAAGGAAAAAACAGGAAAGAAGGAAGGAGAAAGAAAGAAAGAAAGAAGGAAGGAAGGAAGGAAGGAAGGAAGGAAGGAAGGAAGAGAAGGAAGGAAGGAAGGAAGGAAGGAAGGAAGGAAGGAAGGAAGGAAGGAAAGAAGGAAGGAATATAGTGGATCTGGCTCTTCAATCGGCTCTAATCTTGGCACTGTGCTGTGGGAATAGAGGTCCTAAGGGCAGAAAGTCTCCAGCTTATTGCAAAGAATTTCTTGCTGTCACCATAGGAACCCAGAGATCAGAAGGTAAGGAGGAATACTGAAAGCCTAGAGCCCATGTAAATTTTGAGAATGAAGGGGACCTTCCCATCCAAAGCTTGAAGGAGAGGTGCCTGCCCAGTGACTAAGCCACCAGCCACGGCATTTTGTAATACGTCAAGTGTGTGTCACTACCACACAGGAGGCACACATGACCCTCTGAGCAATCCTGCCCAGTTCATTCTGACTGAAATCACATAATTAAATGGCTTTCTTTCTCAAAGCAACGGGGTCTTTCTGCTCTGATCTGACTCTTTTCACAAACCATCTTCTCAATGTGATCTTTCATCACCATAGACTTGGCTAGCTCACCCTCACGGGAGTGTTCTCACTAATTTCACTGTTACTGACAGCTATAACATCCCCCATGGATTGCTCCTGTTATGTCCCAGCCAGCGAGTGTTACATTTATCACTGATTATCATAATGATTCTCCAGTGTACCTGTTTTCACACAAGGTAATCAAAACTGAAAAAAAAGCCGGGCGTGGTGGCGCACGCCTTTAATCCCATCACTCGGGAGGCAGAGGTAGGAGGATCGCCGTGAGTTCGAGGTCACCAGCGACTTCATGACAAAGGGTTCTATACTTGATGAGCTGCCTACACAGAATTGTTCCTTAGCATAATATAAACAACACGTGTTTTATTGAAATTTTTTTATTTTTTATTGATTAAGTAATTTGAGAGAGAGAGAGAGAGAATGGGCACACCAAGGCCTCCTGAGGTGAATGAACTTCAGACACATTTGCCACTTTGTACATTTCGCTTTTGGTGGGTACTGGGGAAATGAACCTGAGCCAGCAGGCTTTGCAAGGTAGCACCTTTATTCACGAGGCTATTTCCATGGCCCTTGTTGAAATCTTTTGTTATTTGTTTTTGCCTAGCATACAAGCATAGCACTTGTTCCAGAGTCTAAATCCACTGACGGGAGTCTTGGACTTAATAGTTCACTTTCACCTAACTGCTAGCATATCTATTGATGAGCAATAAGCATAATATTAACAAGCAACAGTTCAATTTCATCTATCTGGTAGCATGTCCACAAATGAGCAATAAATATGACACCTTGTTCATGTAAAAATGGCAGTAAAGGGCAACTCATGCTTAAGTGTCATCTATCATAGAAAGATACATTTAAATGATGATATGTTAAATGATGTCTATATCAGCTTTCTGGTGATTTTGAAGGTATACATTGGTATGGTATTATAGTTGGTATTTGAGACTCAGTGTATTTCCCTATTATGAAAGCATTGTGATGGCAAAACGCTTTCAATGCTCAGGAGTTGTGCCTTACGTAAGTGTGACATAGGATAAATGTAAATGTTTGTGTGTTGATGACTGAGCACTCAGCATGAATCTAGCGCTCTGCATGAGCCCTGGTGCTGGCTGCATCTTTGCCAGGACTAGCGGGGAGCCTTGGGTAAGAACATGGAACGGAAGGAGATGCTTACCAGAGGCAGAAACACTGTGCATGCCTAACCCTGCTAGGATCCAGCATGCTCTGCAATGGTGAGCTCTCCATGGCTGCAGGTTTGGGTGAAAAATTCTTTCTCTTTTTTCACTTTCCAATTTACAGGATGAAAATATAGAGTAACTTTTAGAGAACTAGCAATAAAATAAACATTAAAAATAAAAATAAACATTAAACTTCTGTTGTCATATACTTTTTTGTAATCATCCAAATTACACTGCTAGGTGCACATCCCATGAGGTCTGAGCCCATGGCTACTCTGCTGCCATTCTCCCACAGCATTCTAGAAATCTTCCTTCAATATACTAAGTCATGCTTTCAATTTACAGTACACCCATTTCATAAGTAAGTTTTTTTTTTTTTTTTTTTTTTTGGAGCCTAGACTGCAGCCCTTTAAATGTGATTTTGCTTTCTCTTAAAAGTCAACTTTTGGGGCTGGAGAGATGGCTTAGCAGCTAAGGCACCTGCCTGCTAAGCCTAAGAACCCGATTCCAATCTCCAGGTCCCATGTTTAGCCAGATGCAAAGTGACACAAGGGCGCAATGCCACACTTGACCACAAGGGGGCGCATGCATCTGGATTCTGTTCACAGCAGCTGAGAGAGTGCTGAGAGCCCATCTCTATCTGTCTCCCTCTCCCTCTCTCTCTGTCTGTCTTTCCAAAAATTATATATATAACAGGTCTAACATATAGATAGTATCTTGAACCAAAATTGTAGTGACATTTCTCTTTGAGAGAACAGGTTTAACATATAGATAGTATCTTGAACCAAAATTGGACAGTGCTGTTTATTTATATAAAAAAAAAAAGTATGTCTGGAAGAGAAAATAATTTGATTATCATTCACAGTAGGAATAACCAGGGTGTTTACAGATAATTACATGAATTTGAAATTCTCATTTTTCAAAAATAATTTTTCAGAACGGTGGCAGTGTATCAGAATAAAATTATATAAGGGAAGCATCTCCAATCAAGACACACTGTCCTAATCTGTTACCTTGGTGTGATGATGCCAACTGCGGCCACCATGAAGCACTTTATAGCTTCACTCTGCACATCTCAGTCGTGAGCATCACTACCCTTATTCTTTTGAGGCCACCAGGAAAGGGCAAGGAAGTATTACATAAGCACAATTACTGTGATAGAGATGTTGACCTGATTAAAAAGAGAAGAGATGCTGGGGCTGGAGAGATGGCTTAGCCATTAAGGCGCTTGCCTGTGAGGCCTAAGGACCCATATTTGACTCTCAAGGTCCCATGTTAGCCAGAAACACAAAGGTGAGGCAAGTGCAAGGTTGTGCAGGCCCAGTAGGTGGTGCAAGTTCAATTGCAGAGGCTGAGGCCCTGGAGTGCCAATTCTTTCTCTCTCTGTCTCTTAGAAATTTTTAAAAACTTAAAAAGAGGAGATGGTTGAAGATAGCTAATGCATATAACATGACTAATATGCATAGGATGATGCAAACCCTGGTGGAATAATATATATACTATAATACCCTGGTAGAATAATACACTTCAACATGAATTCACAGTCCTCCTCAAAATTGTGTGTAACTTAAATTTTCTGAACTCTTTATTCCTGCAATTTCCATGTGACAGTTTTGGACCATGCATCCCTAGGTTAACTGAAACCATGGAAAGAAAAAGTTGTTCTAGTTCATTTTCAGTCATAGATTTTGATGGCTATTTTCTGGGGCACAACAAAAGAGACTCAAAATAAAATTAATTTCTAAATTACACATCAAACTATGATTTTATTTTTGACTGCCTTGCTAGATCAAATCTTCATTCTTCTTTTCTCCTCTCATTATACTGTGCATCACAAGTCTTCAAATAGCTTTAATTTGGGGCCATTTGACAAAAAGTAAATAACCATTTACTTGCAAATTCCACTGCTTCATCTTCAGTAATTATCAGATATACAGTTAGCTCCTGTGTGCTTACACCTAGTACATACCCTTCTCTAAATGCCATCGCATTTCTTTGTGCATTCTATATAAAGTAGGTGCAAGTTCTGCACTGCACACAATGAATTAGTTTGCATTCATCTTTTCGGCATAAAATGAGCCAAGATTGCCCTATTCTTCTTCCCAGACTCTGCTTTATGTTTCCCGGTCTCTTCCATGTGGTTTCCTTGTTCCCCATTCCCCTCCATCTACTTTGGGATGAAGGAGTCTTTCATGGGAGCTGCCACTGGTAAACCGTGCACAGATACAATAGAACTTGTTACAACCATGCTAATTCTCTCTGCTCTTTTAATAATATAATCCCTCTGGTCAGCATTCTCACCCAGGATTTATACCTATAGTCCCACTGCTGCACATCATAGGCTACTGTCAATTGTTTGTGAATATTGTGAAACATTCATCTATTTCCTAATATCGGCACTTTCACTTCAACATCATTCTCAGTGAGATACTTCATATACAGAAGACAAAGAGCAGATAACAGCAGTGGGTGAACAATGCTAAAAGTGATGTGCTCTGCTGACTAGCATGGGTAAATACTGTGGAAGGCAAAATAAAATATGATGAGTCTATAAATATAAAAAACTCCTTTCTGTTTCTCTTCTTACATTTCCATGTTCCCATGAAGTTTGAAAACAAGTCTTATTCTGTATATCTCCTTTGAATTTTTGAAAACTTAGTTTTATGTAATTGCTCTTAAAATATTTCATAGAGTTATATCATGTCAAAGCTTCATATTTGCAGAAAAAAAGCATGATGGTATTTTAAAAGACACAAAGTTGCCAAACAGACCGGGAAAATATATATTCAGGCATAAAAATCATCTGAAGGCCAGATCTAATTCTTCATTTTACGTCTGTGTGTAGCCAGCATCCACTCTTTCTCTCCAAGCCCCTCACTCAAATGCATAGCCAAACTGGTATCCATAAATTTACAAAATGAGCATTTTAAAATAACCCTAAGGTGGAAGTAGATGTGCATATCTGAAATCCCAGCATTCAGGAGGCTGAGACAGGAGGATCACTACCCAACTTTGAAACTGTCCAGTCTACATAGTGAGTTACAGGCCAGGCAGGGTTACAAATTGATACCTTGTCTTGAAAAAAAAAAATCACCAACAAATGATAAATAAATAATAAATGTGACATTATGTTAATTCAACACTGGCTCCAACTAATTAATTGCAATCTAGAAGAATGAATATTTATTGCTAATTGTTGCCTGACTGACCAAAGAACTATTATTTTCTCACAAAATAACATTGACAGTTGATAAAAAACATTATAACCTGAATTTTCTCCAAAGGGTACTATGGACAAGAGATAAAGACTAATAAGAAATATGGCAAGTTGAGAAATCATGAAGAAAATACCTGACCACGGACTGTGCAGCTGCAGCCAAGAGCAAGGTCAGTACAGTCCCTGTGCTAGAAAGCTGAGGTGCCTCCCGTCTAAGGTGGGGTACAGCTCAGGGGGGTTCTCTCTCTCCATAGACTGCCGTCCTCTTATGACTACTGCTGGTTATAAGGGCTGTGTCTGGGCTAAAGGTACACCATCAATAATGTCTAGAACACTGCTTGATCTAAATTCATATTAATTAAAAAATAAAAGAAATAAAATGTAATTTGAGGGAGTTCCAAGATGATGACCACATACTTGACTCAATTACCTTAACTGAAGCTTATATAACTTTTAACAATTCCTTCATTGAAAAGCAGTTTGGGTAAAAATGTATACTGTAACAAATGAGTAGAATTATAGATTTGGGATCTTAGGTGTTAGCCTTCTTTTGTGTTTCTAAAACCTACAATGGTGAAATGCAAAAACGTATAACTCTATTGAATCTCTATAATTTGAGGGGGGTTTTTGTCTGTTTTATTCATATTTCCTTATTTTCTGGCACATGTGAGCTCCTAAAATAATAGATGACAAATGAACTTACAGCTAAAAAGGAAATTTTCAATAATGCAAATATCCTTATCCTTCTCTTTTTCCTTGATTTTACTATTCTAACTTAAAATATTATTCTTTCCTGTTTTATATGACTTTTTAAATTTCCGCTGTGCATGCAAAAACCTGTTAATGACTGACTAAATAATAATAATCACATTACTTGTTAAGACTGACTAATGATGATAATCACATTACTACTATTCCTGCTTTATGAACAGATTATTCTTGTCTTTTCAAATAATTAGAATCAGATTAAAATTGGCTCCATGCACTTTTCTGTCAGATCCATAAAACTGAAACACAGCAGAGCCCAGTGAGAGAAAATGAGGGGGTTGAATTTGTTTTCTGTTTCCAACATGAAAGTATATGCTCACTGTTCTGTGAAATTCCACTTTAGGTGCAAAGGAAACCAATAAGGAAGAATGATTTTAAATTGAAGGTTTATATTTAGAAGGATCTCAAGGGAAAATGTTTATAGGAAAAAAGGAACTGCAAAAGGCTTTGGGAATCTCCTGAGGGTGGATGGACAGTCACCTGTACTGGGTAGGAAGACACCTGGCTAGGAAAATAACAGCTAAACTGATATATATTTAATCGCCTGGAAATGGTACATGATTTATTTGTCCAAGAACATTTAGTAACTTAGAGGTAGCCCAGATTGTAGGAAGAGTATCCTCAACTAAGAGCAGGTCCATGTGTTGTTAACTGATGAGAAGTTTGACTTGAGCGTCACAGACGTTTGTGTGAATGCAGAGCTGAAGGGTTCCTCAAGAGAAACTGAAGATTTGGTTTTTAAGTCCTGATTTTATATGTGACTACCAAAATTCTCACCCTAAAAGTGGATAAAAAAATTTTAAAAATTAAAAAGAAATAATAAATTACTGGGCTTAGGACTGTCCAGCTGGGTTTCATTTGCTCAGAAAATGTAGCCACTATTAAGTTTATCTCTTATAACTATGTAAGGTTCGCTACTTCATTTAGCAAATTTTAAATTCTTTTATAATAAATCATAAAATCAAATGATGGTTGACCTGTGTAGCTGGAAGGAAGAAAAGTGGCATTGCAGTTTAAAGGCAATAGCATTTCTTTCTTGCGAGGTAATGCTATGAAGATCCGCTGAACAATAATGTGGATATGCTTTACATTGCTGAATGGCGTAGTTAAGATGGTAAACATGATGTGGTTTCTTTTTGCAATTAGGAATCACATCTGCTCAAGGGGATGAAGGGAGTTAAGAGCTCGAGCATGCGCAACAAGCATTCTACCTTGGCTGCTATGTTAATAATGAAAAGAAAGTGCCTGACACAGTCGCGTGCGGTATACGTAGAGCTGTTGAAAATTAAATAACCACAGGAGGAAACAGACAGCAATACCTACTGAGTCAGTCAGTGAACCATCTCTCTGTCCCAGACATGGCTTGGGTGGCTTGTCAATGGTCTGACTGAAGAGAAGGATGGTGCTCATTCAGATGGGTCACTTGGGAGACAGGGCAATGACAGTCATTCTTTTAGTGAGGCACCATGGTGCAGCTTAGGAGACACCACTGAGGGCTCACTAATGATATTTTGTGTCATCCACACTTGGGCATCTTGGCAGGTGAAAACAATTGCTAAGTGCTAAGTGCACACCTCAGGGTTTGGGCACTCTCTGTTCTGTCCATCCTTAATGCTCTCTTTGGCAATAGCCAGGGACACTGCTCTCTCACCCCGTCAGGGCTTGGCTCACACAGCACCTTCTTCATGGAATCCTTTCTGACAGCCTTATAAAAACTGCTTCTTCTGCCCTGGAGTCATGAACTTATTTTTCTAAATGTCATATTAAGTACACAGATGAATTAAATCGTTTTTAAAAATATTTTGTAAAGTATGGATTTCTTTTTGTTAATATTTTATTTATATTTATTTATTTACTTGAGAGAGGAAAAGAGGCAGAGTGTGAGACAGAAAGAGAGAGAAAGAATCGGCACGCCAGGGCTTCCAGCCACTGCAAACTAACTCCAGATGCATGCGCCACCTTGTGCATCTGGCTTACATGGGTACTGGGGAATCGAACTTAAATTTTCAGGTAAGAGCCTTAACTGCTAAGACATCTCTCCAGCCCTAAAGTATGGATTTCTTGATAAATATCATTATTGCTCTCCTCTCTTCACTACTCATTTCAATGTGGAATAATATCTTTTAAAATAGAATAAAGAATTAGTACATGTTATTGAATCAAATAGTGTTTAGGGGCTGCAGAGATGGCTTAACGGTCAAGGTACCACGTAAACCAGATACATAAGCTGGCCTATGCATCTGGAGTTCATTTGCAGCAGCTGGAGGCCCTGGTGTACCCATTCTCTCCCCTCTCTCTCTCTCTCTCTCTCTCTCTCTCTCTAAAAAATTTTTTTTTAATGTTTTGGTCCAATCCCTATAAAATAAAAAAAAATCAATAATGTTCTAACCAAATATTCCACTTACAATGGAAATATCTAGGAAAGAAATTAGTACCACTACAAGCACAGAGTCATTCTGCATTAAACTCAAGTGCTTTTCTGCTTCAGTGAAGTGAAAGTTTTTATATCTGCTTCTCTATTATTTCCTTAATTAGAAGGGCTTGCAGGACATATAAGCTAGTTTCCTAATGCTTGTTAAAACAACTTGTGTATTTAGAAGTCAATTAAGATATTTATATCTGGACATGGTCACACATGCCTGATCCCAGCACTAAGGATATTGAGGCAGAAGGATTGCCATGAGTTTGAGGCCAACCAAGAATAAGTACATAGTGAGGTCCAGAACAGTGTAGGCATATAACCATCTCAAAACCCCCAAAAAAAGGGAAGGAAGGAGTGGAAAGACAGTTCAAAATAGATTCATTTATTTATTTGTAATTCAAATAATATGATATGGTAATTTGCTTTATAAAAAGATTCCTTTGGGTCCAGGGAGTTGACTTGCTGGTTAGGAATGCTGAACATAGGCATGAGAATTGACAGGGACACAGACCACCAGAGCTTGATTCTTCCCCATCCACATCAAGAGTTGGGCAGAGCATCACATGTGTATAACCCCAGCCCTATGGGGAGCAGATGGGAGAACCAATGTGACTGGGAATGCCTGTAGCTCTGGGTTCAGAGAGGGATTCTGTCTCAAAGAAATACACGGATGAATGATAGAGAAAGAATCCAATGTTTTCCTCCAGCCTCTACCTGTCCACACACGTCACATCACACATACTGCACACACACATGCAAAACAATACTCATTTGTGGGTGAAATCAACAATATTTATAATAATTACATTTCTTTCTACTGCTACTTGTGTGAGCTTATTTTTGCCCTATGTTAGGAGAGAGAATTTCCAAAGACAGTGAGCTCCAAAAGAAATCATGGAAATGCACCTGTGTTCTCAGGCTATGCTTGTTTCTCTCCAGCATTCTGACATTTGTTTCTGCTTCTGGCCTAACTAGCTGAGCTTCAAGGTATGACCTACTGAACTTCCCTGAGTCTAGAGATTGGTAAAATGTAGGTGAAATCCCTGCTTTAACTGGGCACAGTAGATCACACCTGCAAAACTATCATGTGGCAGGCCGAGGCAGGAGGATTGCCATAAATTCAAAGCCAATCTGTGACACATAGTGAGCTCCAGGCCAGGCTGGACTACCCATTCCTGAAAAAAAAAAAAATTCCTCTTTTACCACTTTTTCCAAATTGCTTCCCAACACCAAAAATCAGTCTTCGTTCAGCCCTTGGGGATACCAGATGCAGGTAGGCATATGTACTGGAGCATGTTTGCAGGATAAAACGAATAACTAACACATTTAAGATGTAATTCCCTTAATAATGTTCTTTAAGATGAAATTAACTTAAAAATAAGTTAGACGTAAAACGTAAAGTAAATGACAATAGACATAACACATACATATAACCCCATTATGCACAAGGGACATGAACAACTGAAATTTTGGGGAAAGTCTATTGCAAAGCAGTTGTGGTGATACACGACTGTCCTTTCCAAAGATAACAGGGAAAACCAAGATGAGATAGCATTGCGTGATTAAGAAAAAAGTTTGAAGTAGTTTAAAATAAATGTTCCTCTTACAGTGATTATTCTAGAATGATTACTCTCTTTTATGGTAGCTTTATTTTTAATTAATTAATTAATTTTACTTTTTACTTATTGAGACCAATGTCATGCTATGTAGCCAAGCTTTAACTATTGATGACTCTTCTAATACAGCTTCCCAAGTGCTGGCATTACATCAGGATACACAGTTTTTCTTTTTCTATTTTTGTGACTAGAGGTGGTATTGAGTCAGGTTCTCCCCATGTAGCCTACACTGGCCTGGAACTCATAATCTCCCTCCACATTCCAAATGGTGGTATTCTACCAGCACACCTGGTTGGCGCTAGGCATTTCATCCACAAGCGGAATGCCTACAATTAAACTGAACAGAAACTAAGGCCAACCAAGTGGACTTGGCTCATTTCACACATCTGGCCATAAGTCAATTCTGTTGCTCTTAGATCAACCTCTGGAAGACAGGAAACTTCAGAAACACCATTCAGAGTTAAGTTCACATGTTTTCAAAGGCAAAGGCAACTGCTACACGGGAACACGCTCTTGTATTGCCTGCTTCTCATATCTCGCTGCAGAAACACTGTAGAAAACCAGAGTGGGGGCTGGAGAGATGGCTTAGCAGTTAAGGCGCCTTCCTCCTGAGCCTAAGAACGCCAGTTCCAATCTCCAGGTCCCACGTTTAGCCAGATGCAAAGTAACGCAAGGGCGCCATGCTGCACTTGACCAAAAGGGGGTGCACACATCTGGATTTCATTCACAGCAGCTGAGAGGCTGCTGGTGTGCCCATCTATCTGTCTTCCTTTTTCCTTTCCCTCTCTCTCTCTGTCTCTCTCTCAAAAAAAAAAAAGAAAGAAAGAAAGAAAGAAAGAAAGAAAGAAAGAAAGAAAGAAGGAAAGGAAGGAAGGAAGGAAGAAAGAAAGAAAGAAAGAAAGAAAGAAAGAAAGAAAGAAAGAAAGAAAGAAAGAAAGAAAGAAAGGGAAAACCAGATTGGGATGTTTATGGATCAGACTCAAATATGAAACAGCAGTGTTGGACTCAGACAATAAGAGGGTTCTTTGATCTTTAAAAGCATTCAAAGAATCTGCACATTTTTGAATCATGTACATCAATGAGCAGTGCCTACAGTGTAGTCAGGTGAACATGGTCACGTTGTAGAAATGCTAGAGAACCCCTAGAGTGCTCTCTGCTCTGCAAGCCATAGAGGCAAAAAAATAAATAAATAAATAAAATAACGTGCTGCTGTTCAGTTCCAGCATCTCCTTTCAGTATACTGGGTCTTCTGCTGTTATTACATGTATTTCTCTTGCCAAATTCCTATACATTTTGATTATCTTAGGTTAATTCTAAATTGACCGTGTTAATTTTATATTGTGCCATCTTTCCTGAAAAGAGGGACTGGGTCTGGTACGGGCTTTCTAGCCATCTATCTCATCTGTGTGATTGAACCACCAGGTGAATTCTGAAATCAGGTTTCTATTCACTGCCACGTCCACAGTACTTGGCACACAGCAGGGTTGTCATGGGTGTCTGAATTAATGAACACATGAATAAATAACAGTGCATAGGTATCACCCAACACGTGCCAATTATGTAAAGTTCAGAATTATGCATATGTGAATCATAGTAAAGAAAGGGCTGCCGGGCATGGTGGTGCATATCTTTAATGCCAGCACTTGGGAGGCAGAGGTAGAAGAATTTCTGTGAGTTCAAGGCCATCCTGAGACTGCATAGTGAATTCCAGGTCAGCCTGGACTAGAGTGAGATCCTACCTACCTCGAAAAGCAAAACAACAAAACAAAACAAAGCAAAACAAAATGAAAAAAGATGGCATACTTTGTAAAGTATAAAACATCTGGTTAATGTAGGATGCTACTAAGGGATTTTTAGCATTTAGTGTTTTTTTTTTTAATTAACCACTTACTTACTTATAAATAAAAATCATAGTCAATCAGTTCTCAAGAGAAAAATATATCAATTATAATTTCTTTCTTGAAAACAGTTTCATGGTGGCACAATGATGAAATGAGCTTGTATGACTCAGGTACTCTTTTTTATGTATCTAGCTAGCCCAGTGAGTTTCTGGCTTTTTATAGTATTATTTAAGAAACATTTTCTTTAATGAATATTCTAGAGGATTTTATTGGTATGCATGGGCTTTCTATCTCTCCGATGGCTTGGGCACTTTCCTATGCCTAATCAATGAGAACATGTGGTTATATGTCATTCCCCAACACAGCAACTAGCATTAATCTCTTGTTACACACTACGTGTCTGGATACTGCCCTACTTACACCACACTCCTGTATTTGAAACCTATTCCCCAATGTCACTGAGCCTGGGAGAAGGGGTTAGATCTGAGAGAGCGTCCTGGATGGGGTCAGTAGTGATAAGTAAACAAAAGCATTCCTGCACCTTCTGTGAGGTGAGTACACAAGGACAACTTGCTGTCTATGCATGAGCAAGGTGGCCCACCCCAGACACCAAGCCTGCCAAATCCTTGATCTCGAATTACTCAGTCTCCGGGACTGTGTTGTTGTTTAAATCACCCAGACTGTGTTGTTTTTTGTTGTTGGGACCCAAATGGACGATGGCTTTTAGCATTCCTTAACTATTTGTCAGGCTCTCTCTCATGAACTGAGAAATCACCCCATGAAGGAAAAGGGTTTCCCTCAGTGAAGCCTCCACTGTTTTGTGAGCAGTTTTTTTTTTTTTTTTTCTGGGTGGGGGGGAGATACAGAGAGAGACAGAGGGAGAGGGAGAGGAAGACAGATAGAGATGGGCACACCAGCAGCCTCTCAGCTGCTGCAAATGAAATCCAGATGCGTGCGCCCCCTTGTGGTCAAGTGTGGCATTGCGCCCTTTTATCACTTTGCATCTGGCTAAATGTGGGACCTGGAGATTGGAACCGGCATTCTTAGGTTTAGGAGGCAGGCGCCTTAACTGCTAAGACATCTCTCCAGCCCCTGTGAGCAGTTTTGACACAGTCGCTGACAAAACTTATGATCAATGCACCACAAAACACCAAAGTGCCCAAGGTATTCCAGGGGGTCAACTAATGGCTCATTTGGGACAGGAGGCAGAGTAAGTGAGTTTTCTGATGCCAACACCTGAAGAATGTTCAGTACTTTCCCCTCATCTCTGAGCTTCTTTTTTTCTTTCCCTGTATACAAGCAAATAGTAAGTATAGTAGAATGTGTATTGGAAAAAAAAAAAAATAGATACATAAGGTACAGAGGCTGTTTCATAAAGTTTTTTCATAAATATGACAAAGGAATCTCTATATAACTAAACTATATATAGTTATATAGACTATATAACAACTATATAACACACATGCACGCACGTGCACTCAACACATACACTCACAAGGAGGTATTTATATAAAAAAATATAGTTCCAGGGACAGCCTGGGTTATCTTTTTTTTTTTTTTTTTTTTAAATTTTGGAGAGAGAAACAGAGAGAGAGAGAGGGAGAGAGAGACAGATATAGATGGGTGCACCAGCAGTCTCTCAGCTGCTGAGAAGGAAATCCAGATGTGTGCGCCCCTTGTGGTCAAGTGCGGCATTGCGCCCTTGCGTCACTTTGCATCTGGCTAAAGTGGAACCTAGAGATTGGTACCGTTGTTTTTAGGCTTAGGAGGCAGGCGCCTTAACCGCTAAGCCATCTCTCCAGCCCTGGGTTATCTATTTTTAAACTACACTATGGCAATGCTTTTTTCCCCCTGTTCCCTGCTGTTTCATCCAATCCGAATCCAGTTTTTCTCCTCTGCTGTTGTGACTCTCTCCCGTGTCCTATGGCTCTTCCCAACATGTCTGAGGACAGTGCTGTCTCCGGGAAGAGGACGTCCTCTGCGTGTAGAGCACATCTCCCTTGTCCCTCCGCCAAAGCTGCCAAAGCCCTGCAGGGAAACACCCCAGTCTGCGCGCTGAACACAATTCAGGTGCTCTTCAGCAAAGATTTAGGTTTGGCTTCCTTCCCTTAGCTATTAAGCTCTATTTCCACCAAATTACTACATGTCTGAGGTTTCTAAAATGCTTTGTGTGGATCGCAAAGAGTTATTGTGCAGGATCCAAATTTTGACCTTGGCTAAGCAAGCTTCAAATGCTTCCAACCCTGCTGCTGGCAGTGATGCCCCAAGGTCACGCAGTGAGAGGAAGAGGCAAGAATGCCCTTGTCAGTTCAGTGATTCTTCGCTGCAGTCCATTCACAGTGCAAACTGCATGCGATGACTCATCTGCTTCTCACCATTCACTCCAAGGGCTGCATACCAGAGTTGATCATACTGATGTTGATTGAGAGATGAGAACCCACACCTTGAAAATTACAAATGTCCTCAGATTGTACAGTCAGTACATATTAAAGCCACATTTGAAACCATAGCAGTGAACTTCCAGATTCAACCAGGCCAATGTCGAGTAGCAAAGGGCAGAGGCAAACAAATCTGTGCACTGGAAGAGAGGGAGAATGTGAAGGGATGTTTCCTTTACAGGACAAGAGTTGAACTCTAACAAAAATATCGAAGTTCCAAAAGCCACTGAGCAAGAACGTTCTCCAGGCATCCACTGGGCAGTGGAGTCAGGGCTGATAGAAACATGTGGGAGCAGAGCTAGTGCTCACCTCAGTGTAAGGAGCAAAGACCAAGGAAACCACAGGACTCCCTCAGCTTCTCTCCTTAGCCAGGGTGGACAGGTCTGTGACCCTCCAAACACAGTCTATTAATTTATAAAAAATGGCAATTTCTGGTAATCAGCTTGCTTGGATTTTTTTTTTTTAAAGAACCCTAGAACAAGAGAAAGGGTACACACAGTGATAAGAAACCCTGCATGTGGTTTGAATATGTGGTAAGAAAAATTTATAGACAAAATTCTGGTAAAGATATTTCCTCAAAGCACAGAGAACAAAACTGGCATTGCAGAATGAAGTTTGTCATAAAGACATGAAGGCAGCACGGGCTCCTTGGCCATTTATTTAGGAAGGCATCCTAGCCAAAAGACCGAATCAGTGTTGGGATGGATGATGACTAGGCCTCAAAGCCCCCGGCATAGAGCAAATGAGGATCCGCTCTTCCCCTTCCGCTTAATATCTTGTGCTCAATCATTTCAACATGAAATCTCCACTATCAGATGGTCTGTGTCATCCCCCTGAACAAAGTCATTGCTTCTTTAGTCTTGTGCTGTTTCTTAAAAAAATATGTAAACTAGGGCTGGAGAGATGGCTTAGTGGTTAAGGCGCCTGCCTCCTAAGCCTAAGAATGCTGGTTCCAATCTCCAGTGGTTCCAATCTCCAGGTCCCACATTTAGCCAGATGCAAAGTGACACAAGGGCACAATGCCACACTTGACCACAAGGGGGTGCACACATCTGGATTTCGTTCACAGCAGCTGAAAGGCTGCTGGCACGCCCATTCTCTATCTGTCTTCCTCTCCCTCTCTCTCTGTCTCTCTCCAAAAAAATATTTAAAAAAACGTATATACTTGAGCATGGTGAGGTGAATAATGGCTGCCAGGCCTTCCCTCACTCCAGTATCCCATCAGGACTTCAGCATGGAGTAGGAGCTAAGACCCCTCAGCCTGTGTCTCCTGGTCCCTGCCAAGGGTTACTACGACACACTTAGAGCCACTGAACTTTCATGTAAGTGCATGTGTCTATCTTTTCCTTTTTTTCTGTTGTTAAAGCAAAGGGATTTGTGCAGTACGAAAACACAGTGTCATTCAACTATTTTTGTTTTACTTTGACACTATTAATTTTACCAACAACCACATGAAATTTGTATGGCAGAAGGGATACAAGTTGCAGACCAAATCGATCCAAAGCAGCATGGTATTCTGATCATGCTTCTGCTCCCTGTGGCTACGGGTTCTCACAAAACACAGTCCGTGTATTGAATGGACGATGCTTTCTTATTTGTTTGTTACGGGGAAAGTAAAAAAAAAAAAAAAAAAAAGAAAGAAAAAGAATATCTCTTGAATTAATTAGTAAGGTAAATACATTTCTAGCCATGTTTTAGAGAGTAAAGAAGGGGTATGAATGGCACCTGATTGTTGTCCTTCCATTCTAACATACATATGCTGCTGCAAACACTTTATTGGATGACATTGTACAAATATGGAAACAACTAGAATAAGTGCCTTTAAAATTTCCTATGTGAAGCAATGTTATAATTTTCTATGCATCAGAGCTAGATAATCCAAACTGATAGGGCATATTTGCACTGGAGAACATATGCTTGCATTTCCTTAGTTGTACGTTTGATGTTTGATGTTGAGGTTGACCAGGGCACACGATGATATGTGTTTAAATAAACTGAAACTTCCTAAGTTTTCGCACTGTTGCAGGAAACATACATCTCCGAATTATCTGGCAGCCTTTAACATCTGCAGGTATAACTGCTGGTGACTTTTAGAAAAGCACTGGTTTCCATTGTAACACCTGTGATGAAGGGCCTCTGATGATTTCATAAGATGCAACAGTGATGCTATGCTAAAGCATAGCATCCAAACAGAGTCTGGAGAGAGCAGCCAAAGAAATGTGGCTTAAGAGTCACCAGAGTCCTGAGCCTGGGGTGGATGTCGCCTGACCATTGAGGAAGCCGGCATGCTTCCGCGCCAAGCTTGATTTCGTTCAGCCTGGCATGTTTTTGTAAAGAGACCATCACAGTGCCATGCTCCTTCTCTCTTCCCTCCATATTTTACCACAGCTCCCTCATCTTTCTCCTTCCTTCCACCTGATCTAATTGGTGAAGCTTTGCTACATCTTAGGGCCAACCCCTCTTCAGTGCTCAGATCAATGTGTTAATTAGCAGTTTTGTTTTGCGTCTATGACTCAGAAACTTTCTAGTATTGAGAAGTATCCTATGATGAGTTAGAGCTGGCCTCTGTCTAAGACGCCAACAGAACACTGATCTGTTTTAGTGTTTGTCTGCACATCTGGATTAGAAATTTATTCAATGCTAGCAGAGGCTAAGCATTGGGGGAACATTTTAACAAGGACCTGGTGACCATGTGAGATAAAATGATAACCCCTTTGGTTTTGGAAATGAATGATGGTAAGACATCTGTGTCTGCACTCAGTAAAAAAAAAAACTCAGCCAAGGCAAAGGAAATCTTTCTTAGATTATAACTTGATTTGACAGAACATACATCTGAGTTTTAGGAGTGAAAGGAGTTTTGTCCAGAATTACTTGTATTTATTATTAATTATACTTATTTTTAGATGAAATGCTTTTAGAGTTAATCAATTATTCTCTGAGTCATTACTTTTGTTTTAGAGCATGAGGTAAAGTCAACCTTCCCCGATTATAACTGTAACATAAGAAATCCACCCCCAGCCATCTTGCCTCAGCTCCAAGCTTTACCTCCACCCCTGTTGTAGTATAGGGAGCTTTAAATGATAGGTAAGAATTAGAGGAGATTTGGCAATAACTGCTGAGGGGCTTGGGTCACTATTTGTGCTCAGCAGTGTGAATACAGCCCTGGAAGAAACAAATAGCATTAATGGAACTAAATTAAAAAAAAAAGTTCCAGGAAGATAGGAAAGTCAGCCTCAGAACACACATTATGTAGAATTCTACCATGGAGAGGGACACATCCCAACCGGTTATTTATGGGAAGCTTAATATTAAAGACAATTTTTATTTTCTACTTCCATTACTGCCCCTGTTCCTTAACACTTTTCCACCAATCTGGTATGGCAAGTTTAAGTGAGAATCAAAATGTTAAAGTAACATAAATAAATAATTAATAAATCCTACAAAATTAGAGCTATAGAAGATCTTAACCTTTTATTGCTTTTAATCCTGTGTGAAAGTTAAGTTTTCTAAAGCACATTTATTTCTAGCCTGGTTAGATCGGCTTTTGCATTTGTATTTTCTTCATTTGTATTTACTTTAGGATCAGGAGTTAGAAATTTCCCCTTGGCATTGGAGTTTTTCCAGCAATAGTCCATCTTTCTCCCTCTTAAAAATTTCTTTAAAAAAATTAAATTGGGGCTGTAGAGATGGCTTAGCGGTTAAGGCACCTGCCTGCTAAGCCAAAGAACACCGGTTCCAATCTCCAGGTCCCACGTTTAGCCAGATGCAAAGTGACGCAAGGGCGCAATGCCGCACTTGCCCACAAGGGGGCGCACACATCTGGAGTTCATTCACAGCCGCTGAGTGGCTGCTGCTGGGCCCATCTCTATCTGTCTTCCTCTCACTCTCTGTCTCTCTCTCTGTCGCTCTCCAAAATAAATAAATAAATAAATAAAAATAAATTGTATCTTCTCTCTCTCTCTCTCCTTAACCTGTTATTACCTGAGATCTTGGTATAATCTCCCTTTCTGGGATACTTACTGCACCTCTGCTCACATTCATGTCCCTTTTCACATCTTTTTCATCTTTTATCATTGCCTGCCTTTGTCCTTCGTAATACATGTCAAGTTATTAAAAGTTACTGCTCTTTGGAGTATCCATTTTACATTGAGTTGTTGATGTGTCAAAATATCCCTTGTCTCCCTAGTTCCATTACACAGGAAATGTGCATCAAAGCATCCAGCATTGGAATACAAAGTCACCCAGCTGCACCCTCACTCCACATAGTGATCTGCAGAGATCACAAGCATTTCACTGCCACCCCAAGGAGACAGAACACACCAGAAATATGATACAAATAAAAAGCTTTGTCATCTATCAGAACAGATGGTGAATTTGCCAGTTCTTGCTAGGAAAGGGGACCCATCTGCTCAGCTGTCTCGACAGAGAGCCCTCAGTAGACCCACCTGGGAGGACACCGCAGGAGGGATTTTCCTAGACTGCCCGGAAAGTGAACCTCGGATTGTTTCTCGGGTTTTTTTCTTTTCTTTTCTTTTCTTTTCTTTTCTTTTCTTTTCTTTTCTTTTCTTTTCTTTTCTTTTCTTTTCTTTTTTTTTTTTTGAGAGAGACAGAGAGACAGAGAGACAGACAGACAGAGAGACAGGGAGAGGAAAACAGATAGAGATGGGCGCGCCAGCAGTCTCTCAGCTGCTGCGAACGAAATCCAGATGCGTGCGCCCCCTTGTGGTCAAGTGCGGCATTGCACCCTTGCCTCACTTTGCATCTGGCTAAACGTGGGACCTGGAGATTGGAACTGCTGGAGATTGGAACCAGTGTTCTTAGGCTTAGGAGGCAGGCGCCTTAACCCCTAAGCCATCTCTCCAGCCCATGTTTCTCAGGTTTTGAATGGGATGTGTGGTGGGGAATGTAGGATTCCTAACACAGGCTTCTAAATGAGCAGTGTCATATGGACTTTCATTGAGGAGGAAGTGCATGGGTGGGCCTTGGGTTTTGGCCGGGATTCTGCTGTGGCTACCTAAGAGAAGACTAGCCCTCTAGCCATGTGATAATCTCCCAGACCTTTGACTAGACAACCTTTAGGAGTTGCAACAGCCTAAAAGCTGTCTTTACGCATTTATGTGAAGACACTGGCCCCATGTTAAGCTGCCCCTCGGAAAGGTCGTTCAGTCACTGCCATGTGTAGCCCGACTTTCTGACCTGTCTGTAAGGCTTCTCGGTGTCCCATCATTCCTAACGTCTCATACCTCTCTCTGTTGATGTTCTTCCCCAGAACCTGCAGCTCCTCGCTCTCTCAAGCTCTCTTCTCTACAATTTGTCACTTTGTTTCCTGTTCAACATCCACATTCACTCGGAATTCTGTCCAGTGTTGGATAAATATATAAACAACCTGAAAAAATGACTCTTTGCCTATCTCTCCTCATTGCCTTTCCTAAGAACACGTCTGTTGTAAAGCCTGGTTACCTTCCTCGGTGGGAATTTTTGGAATAAATAAATGAATGAGTCTAAAGCAAAGCTCATTTTTGACACCTCCACCTAGCGGTGTTCTTGCCAATGCCCTGTCATCATACCACAGGGGAGGGACTCAGACTGTCCAACCACAATGAATGTGTTTGTCCTCAACCAGCCTCTTAAGGGGATGTATCTTTCAACAAATTCTTTAGCTGATGGGATGCATCTCCATAATTTAATACTAACATACATATTAACTAAATTACATTTAAAATCAAAAGGGAAAATTATTATGACTGTTTATTGTAAAATATATATATAATGTATAGAATGCCTCAGCACCAGTAAATGTGTGTGTGCGTATATATGTATATCAATATCTATATTTATCTATCTCTCTATCTATCTCTCTATCTATCTATCTCAGCTCTCAGTTTTAACTCTTCCGTTTCCTCTAAAAGTACACTAAAAAACCTCTTTGCACTCTCACATGAATTGCTAGGGGTACACATTTTTTACATCTCTGTACTATACAGGAAGAATCAGAGGTACTCAGAAATATGACTTGCTTGTCCCAGAAAATGAATCCTAGGCAGTGCTATTTCAGAGCCCATGTGAAAGGCAGTATGAGCCCATATGACAATTCAGCCAAAGCCTTTCAAGGCAAGTCCTCTAAAAAAAAGTTTAAACATCATACCTTATAAAATTTCATAATCCACATGACTACAAATGAAGCTTTAGAGGGTGAGAGTTACTGAGATAATAGACAAGTAGGTTTGCCTGTTCAAATAAGACTTCCCAGACTAATGTTATGCTATTTCATTAGGAAGTTTATATCTCAAATTATGCACAGTACAATATACTCAATAAACTGCTTCATTTATTATCTCCATTAAATTTCCATTATAAACTTTCCAGAAGGAGTGACACCTACCCTCTTTTCCCTGAAACCTTCTCCTCTAAGTTTTACCAGCACAGAAGCCATCATCCTGCAGGCATTTCAGGAACTGCAAATATGCAATTTTGTTGATTTAATTATTGTGATGCTGGGGTATCAAACTTAGGTACTCTTGTACAAGACATAAATTCTCTACCATTGAGCTACAGCTGTAGGCCCTTCATACTCTTCACTTCAAGATTATATAATAAACATACTTTGAAATACATTTTCAAAGGCATGAAAGGCATTGTATAAAGAAGAATTTTACGATAAGAAAAAATTAGAAGCACAAGTAATTCAAAGGAAGCATGCTTTACTGAAAACTGTATGAGTCAATATCACAGAAACTGAGTAATAATGTCTTCATTAGAATGGGAAGCACATGATTGAGAAACTTGCCCTGCTAATTGAGGTTGACGTGGTTGCAAATGATGAAAAGAGAATCATAAAAAGACCTTTTCTATAAGAAGAGGGTCTTCTCTATAAGAAGTGGGAAAATACATTATTATGCTGGTTGTCAATAGGAACTTAATGCATTTTAAACAGTAAATAAAGGGTAAATAATTGTTTTGTCAGATGTTAGAGTGGATTTTAGTCATCTCAATAACTATAAACCTAATTGAAAAAAAAAAAAAAAAGGAAGGGAATGGCACCCTAGAGAATGGTAGATAGAAAAGCAAAGTGAGAAAAGAACTTGATCGCTTTTAGTAAAATTAATATCATAAATTACCTAAGCAGAGCTTTTATAAGAGATAAGGTAAAGAAATAACATTTCAGAAGAGATATGTTTGTTTTTAAAAGCAAGACTAATTGCTCAAATGCAGAACATTGTTCAAAAATTTTAAAAAAACTGAGTGAGCTATTTTTTTTTCTGAAGTGATTAGAATATGCACCACATGATTGCTTTGAGTTCTTTTATCTTATGATCGTTACAAGTTTTCAGTGATAGATATAGTATCATGGAGTTTAGTCTTACCTTTTACCTCAGGTGGGTAATCAAGTGCTTTGGCAGAATCATGTTTGGTTTTAGGGACCTCGTAAGTCTCACGGATCAAGAGCTTAATGTGGGGGCTGGAGAGATGGATTGGCAGTTAAGGCACCAGCCTGCCAAGCGAAAGAACGCTGGTTCCAATCTCCAGGTCCCACGTTTAGCCAGATGCAAAAAGTGATGCAAGGGCGCAATGCCTCACTTGCCCACAAGGGGGAGCACACGTCTGGAGTTGGCTCACAGTGGCTGAGAGATGGCTAGCGTGTCCATTCTCTCTCTATCTCTCTCTCTATCTATTACTATAATGTATACTTACTATTATTTTTTTGTCTGTTAACATTTTAGTTTTAAGGCGTAAGATGGAATCTTAAGAATTTCTACTTAAGTTCTAGATAGAGGCCAAATGTTACAAAGATTCCAAATGTTTAGGAATTTATCTGTCTGCTGGCAACCTGCGAAGTACTCAAGGGTCTTTTGAAAATTTAACTGTTGCGTCTTATGTTAGTCAAAGTTTCATCATTGTTTCAAGATACTTGAGCAAACAAGGTAAGGAAGGCAGGGTTCCTATTTGCTGGTGGATTCAGGGGTTTTGACACAATGTCATTAAGCTGCATTGTCCTGGGACATAGAAAGTGGGAACACTGTAGTGGAAGAGTGTTATGGAAACAAGTTGAAAAGAAGATGAGAAGGGAAAACACTTCTAGATCATATCACTAGTAAATATTTTTATTAAAGTACCCGTCTTCCCCTACTAAAAAAATAACACCAGCAACTGCAGACCAAGCTTTCAATACAGGAATCTTTTACGGGGCATTTCAGATCCAAGCAGTAACTAATCCTCCGGGACAGAACCGGATACAGAGTGTGTTACAGATGTTTTTTTAGAAACTACTGTAATGAGAAAAATTCTGATAAATGGTGTCAGGAAGAGTAGCTCGGTTCTGCACTATCTCAAATGATAGTATTCACTCTCAAGAATCATAACCTTGGGCTCCATAATGCACATATAAGAAAGTAGCTATTAAAACTGTCCAAAAAGGCTCACTTTTGGCAAATGCTTAATGGACAGAAAGGATGATTGCATAATTTGGGATTTAAAATTAACCTCATTTTTAAAGTGTTCACCACAAGTTCACTATGAGTGGATGTTTGAGCTGGCCTGGAAAACTCAAAACACCTTTGGTGTCATCAGTAATTTCTCAAGCCATATAGCTCCTGGATGGGGAGCTACTGAAATGCGCTCAAGGTGTTCAGCTGCATGAGATGGCTCAGCTTCTTCCTCACCTCTCAAGAACTGTGTCTCACTGGTGAGAAGAGTGAGAATGGGCTGCTGGTATCAAGCAGAACCATCACATCTTTGGCATCTGAACTGTTTGCTGGCATCAGAGAACTAGCAAAGAAATTAATAAAGTGGAAAATGATGGAGAGAGTTATGGACTCCAGAGTGCACAAGACCTGTGTGAAAATTTCTAATACCAATAGCTGGGCATCGTGGCACACACCTTTAACCACAGCACTCTGGAAGCAGAGGGAGGAGGATCACCCTGAGTTCGAGGCCACTCTGAGACTACAAAGTGAATTCTAGGTCAGCCTGAGCTAGAGTGAGACCCTACCTCGAAAAACAAACAAACAAACAAACAAACAAATTGTAATGGCAAGACCAAACTATGACCCTCAAGGTCACTATTCATTTGTAGCAAGAGGAAAGTAACCTTCCTTTTTTCTTTAAGATTTAATGGACTTATAAAAAAAGGCTAGAAGCCTAAAAAGCTGATATTCAAGGGAGTCTACGAGATTTTAAACATATTTGTGAAATTTACCACTTTCATGGCACATAAATTACAGATGATCATTCATGACCTGTACTGGGTAAGGAATCACAGGACAAAAAAAAAAAAAAGTATGAACATGTTTTACTTCACTGGGCAGGGGGTGGAGGGGCAGACATGTTTTGACATCTGTGAAATGCAAATGAAAGTTACATGGTGTCTCCATATTTGTTTTTCCTTTCCAAATACAAAAGAAATTCCTTGTATTTAAATGTCAGTCTTGCTTAGTTTATCTTTTAAATTCGCCTCTTCAGGATATCTGTCTTTGAGTCATCATTCACTTTCTTCCAGATACTTCTAATATTGAACTTTGTACATTATTATTCCTGCAAAGGAAGGCGATCATCAAAGGATTTTCCCTTTACTTCTTTTCTCCCTCCTCCTCTTCTCTGTTTTGTCTCTCTTTTACACACACATACACACACGCCGCACGCACGCACGCACGCGTACGCACACACACATTTCCGTCTCTCCTTCCTAGCTTTTATTCTTTCAAGATTAATAAGGACTTAGGCTCAAAAAGACCTACCTTCTTTTCTTAATAGGGAAGGTGCATCCTGGCGGGGATAAACTTTAACAACAGTACAAATGAAAACGGTGTCTGAATCTCTAAGCCGGGCGTGGTGGCGCATGCCTTTAATCCCAGCACTCGGGAGGCAGAGGTAGGAGGATCGCCATGAGTTCAAGGCCACCCTGAGACTACATAGATAATTCCAGGTCAGCCTGGGCCACAGTGAGACCCTACCTCGAAAAAAAAAAAAAAAAAAAAAAAAAAGAAAAGAAAACGGTGTCTGAATCTCTTTAGTGTAGCTCATGATCTAACAGTGGGCTTGCATCTTTTAAAGGAAAGTCAGTGATCCTGATGACAATGACACAGGCGCTCCATCCCAACAACAGCCCTTATTGCTATTGGCTGCCACAGGGACTTCTAGAAAGACCAGCACCAGGATTAGCAATTAGTAGTAATGGCTCAAGCATTCCTTCATCTCCAAGGAAGAATAGTGGAAAAGGTCAAGTGGGGACACAACCCAGAAACACTTCAAAGGTAGGTTCCCAGGACTGAGTGAGTTTTCTAGAACGATGAGTAAAAAAGAAAAAAAGTAACAAAATCAAATTTTTCATATTTCTACCAAACCAAAATAATCAAACTAAGTATAATTAATCTTCACTGTAAAGTTACAGTTGGTCTCATGAAGAAAGGAATGTGACTTCTGCAGTGCAGTTCTAAATCATTGAGATTGCTCAATTCTAAAAGTGAAATTTATAGCTCAAGTATAACCTATTGCAGTTGACAGACTAAGTGCTTCACTCTTGTTTGACTATTTGTTTGTTTTTCTCATTAAGAAAAGGAATTAACTTTTGTATACTCTATAGTCCCTTTCTTCAAGAATATGTAAATGTTGCATCAAAAAATATCTTATTGTGTTAGTAGTTGCAAACATGGAAAAATAATTTTAAAATAATGTTATCTTCAATTCCTTTACTGAAAGTCAGAGTCCTAACCCATTATAGAGGCTGACTTTAATTATCCTGAATGGATAAGGAAGGTAGGAATTTTCCACCAGGCTCCTGGGACTAAAATCTAAACAAAACAAGAAGCAAAAACACAGCACTCTTAAAATCTAAAAGTATGTGGAAAGAGACTTCTGTCTCTCTGTCTTAGTTCTTTCTTTGCAAGCCCCTGTCTGACACTCAGGAGATTTGGGCAAAGCACCCAGAATGTAGCAAGCAGAAGCAGCACTAGAGGAGAAAGTCGGCCTCTGCAGGTGCCCGCTCTCGGCCTTTGTGAGGAGGGGACGTGCTGTGATGTTAGTAGCCGGCTTGTCATTAAGTTTCACAGATTTCCATCAAACAGCTGCACTCTTTTAACCCTGTGGCTGGTCCCAGGGTACCAGCCTAGAACAGATGATCAAAATACAAAGGGTATTTTTTTTTTTTAATTCAGAAAACTAGACATGTCTGCTCTTCTGCACATTTCTCTGTACTGCAGCAACTCCACAGACTGCAGCATAAACCTCTACTGTGGAATTGTTTTCTTTGGATGTGATGGTGATGAATCAAGCCACTATGCTCAAGGTTCCAGCACTGAGAAAGAACAGGCCCCCATTCTGCCTCTCAAAACAATCTTCACTTGGCATTTCTCAGTGTCCTCGTGTGAATCTCAGAAAACAGACAATGAACTCAAAGGATTTTCCAAGGACATTGTAAGAGGCATGGCTACAAAGAAGGGATGTATTGGAACATTATGGTTTCATCTTGGAAAACTGCAAACCCCAGTGATCAGATGCTGGTGTGATTATATAATAGAGGAATAGGTGCTATGACAGTGCTAAGCCTGAGGAGAAAGAGCTGACTAAAGGGATTGTTGTTTTATTTTAATTATTTTGTTGTTTATTTTTATTTATTTATTTGAGATCGACAGAGAGAGAAAGAGGCAGATAGGTCGAGAGAAAATGGGCATGCCAGAGCCTCCAGCCATTGAAAACGAACTCCAGATGCATACACCCCCTTGTGCATCTGGCTTACATGGATCCTGGAGAATGAAGCCTTGAACCGGGGTCCTTAGGCTTCACCGGCAAGTGCTTAACCATTAAGCCACCTCTCCAGGCCCACTGACTAAAGGTATTTTTTTAGTTGTTTCTGGACTTCTCTGTCTTGTATCATGTCTTCAGTCTATTCTTGTTTTGTGGTAACATGGAGATCAACGCTCATATAGTTCACTTAATACATTCTTGTTGAATTAAAGACACTAGAATTCATATTTAATGGTTGTGGATACTTGGAATGTCCCTAAACACCAGAAAAATGTAAATCAAAACTATGATGAGCTAACGCTTCATACTAGACAGGGTGGTTATTTCTGTAAAGTGCTAAGTGTGTGGCTCAGAAGGACAGTACTTTCTTATCATGACTAAGGCTCTGGTTTTCACCTCCAGCCCCATAAAAATGCCAACAATAGTTATACTTAAGTATTATTAATACCAATTTAATCATAAGAATAATAAACTGAAAGACAAATGTTGGCAGAATGTGGGAATCCAATTTCACTGTAGGGATGCAAAATATTGTACATGTTATAGAAAATATTATAGCATTTAACTGAAAATAAAAACTAAAATGACATATTGTGATGGTTTAAATGAAATGTCCCCATAGCTTCGGATATTTTTGATTAAGAGTGTTTTCTCCTTAAGTCTCTAGTAGGTGGTGCCCTTATGGAAGAAGTGTCACCAAGGGTGAACCTTACAGTGGACTCCATACCTACGGTGTGTATCAAGCCATTCTGAACACTGGCTTCTCTCTTTATCTCTCTGCTATGGATGCAGAGTGAAGTGAGCCAGCCTCCTCCACTAAGATGGAGCTTCCCTTGGAATCTGTAAGCCTGGGATAAACCCTTCCTCCCCTAAGTTACTTGTAGTTGGGTGCTTATCCCAGCAACAAGAAGGTAACATAACCACATATAATCCAGATAGTTCACTTCTGCGTGGTTATTTAAAAACTGAAATAAGTGGACGGAGAAATGGCTTAGAGGGTAAGTGCTTGCCTGCGAAGCCTAAGGACCCATGTTTGATTTCACAGTACCCATGTATGCCAGATGCACTAAGTGGTACATGTGTCTAGAGTTTGTTTGCAATGGCTGGAGGTCCTGACACACTTATTCATTCTCTCTCTCTCTCTCTCTCAAATATATATATATGTTTTTAAAAAACAGAAAGAAGCAATGAGTTCCATTCCACTGAGTGGATCTATCAAGATACCACCAAATGTGGGCTAGAAGAGAGCCAACGCATATAAAATCCCCTCCAAAACATATATGGTCATCCCATCTATCTAGTACTAACTTCTCTCTCCGTTGGAGAATTTGCTTATCTTTTTTCAGATGGACAACGAACCTGAAGGGAGGATCAGCTAATCACACCTCACCAGGGCCCCAGCTAAAACCATAGAACAACACAGGGGAAGGGCAAGAGTTCAGCGTTCATGGCGATCACAACACCAGAAAAAGGCTGAAGGAGATAAACACAGAACATCCAACTCCAACTAAGCCAGATATCCAGAGACACAGAGGCTCCCAAAACCTCATCACTGAAACAGAACTAAAATGACCCCAAAGTGGCTCAGGGAAACTCTCAGAAGAGGAGGCGGAAAGATTGTTAGAGCCACAAGTTGGGGCATTATGCACAGAGACTGGAGCCTACCCCCCAGAACTCTTGACTAACCTCACAATGCACGACCCACATTCCCCATTGATGAGGGTCCCTTTGAAAGAGGGAGGACAGGGAGGAGGACAATGGAACAAATACTATGAATGCAAAATCAGAATAATATAAATTAAAAAATATATAATAAAAAAATAATAATTTTTATTGGGAACTTTAATTAAAAAAAACTGAAAGAAAGATATTGGAAGAAATGTTGGTCTCATATTCATGGTAGCCCTATTCACAAAAGCCAAGATTATGGAAACAATCAAGTGTATCCTGATTAATGATTGAAAAATATCATATATAAACAATGGAATACTATCTCCCCAAAAAAAAAATAATTTATGGAGCAGTTAGCTTCAATGCTGTTGGGATGAACTTCCAAACCAGGCACAGTTTATAAGAGGAATAGAATTTACTGGAAGTTTGCAGATACAGGGGACTTCTATAACTGTGGAAGAAGCTGGATTCCTTTCACAGCCCCCACACAGAGAGAACAGCAAACACCACCAACACAAGCAAGCCCACTCGAGGAAGCCCAGGCAGAGCTCACGCACTCTGCACATCTTCAGACTAGAATTCAGATCCGCCCCCACGTCTTAGGGATGGACCTTAGGAATCACCACAGTGACACCAAGTGATAAGCTTGAATAAAACTCCTGAATCTATGGGGGGACAGTCATTCAAACTACCACCAGGTATATCCTGCACTGTGTGACAGGGATGAAGGACATTGTGTTCACCAAATAAGCCAGTCGCATAAAATACTGTGTGATTTCACTTATGTGTGGTGTGCAGAATAATATAATTCATACAAACCAAAAATGTAAAAGTGGTGTCCAGGATATGAGGGAAGGGAGAAATGGGAATATTCTTAATCAACAGATCTTTTTTTTACATTAGGCAAGATAAATAATTTTTAGAGATCTGCTCTACAACATTGTGACAGTTTGTCACCATCCTATATAAGACACTTAAAAATATGCTAAAGCAGTAGATCTTATTCTAATTTTCCTAACCACAGCAAGGTTTTGAAAAATAATAATTACAAGAAAAAAAAACCCTCTTTCCTATAATATTTATCTGCCTAGATGACATTCTACCTTATCCCAAGTTACCCAATCTACTGTCTCATTTTTCTGTCCAACAGAAAAATACACAAGGATCTTTTAAAAGTGGGAAAAGGGCTGGAGAGATGGCTTAGTGATTAAGGCAACTGCCTGCTAAGCCTAAGAACGCCTGGTCCCAATCTCCAGGTCCCACGTTTAGCCAGATGCAAAGTGATTCAAGGGTGCAATGCCACACTTGACCACAAGGGGGCACATGCATCTGGATTTTGTTCACAGCAGCTGAGAGACTGCTGGAGCGCCCATCTCTATCTGTCTTCCTCTCCCTCTGTCTGTCTGTCTCTGTGTGTCTCTCTCTAAATAAATAAATAAATAAATAAATGAATGAATAAATAAATAAATAAATAAATAAATAAATAAATAAATAAGTGGGTAAAAAAGAAGTGTTAAAACTCAAAGAATATAAAACTTACTTAAAGCCAGGCATGGTGGTGCATGCCTTTAATCACCAGCACTTGGGAGGCAGAGGTGGGAGCATCGCCAAGAGTTCAAGGCCAGCCTGAGACTCCATAATGAATTCTAGGTCAGCCAGGGCTATAGCGAGACACTATCTTGAACAACTTTAAAAAAAAAAATTACTTAAAAGAAAATTTACACTTAAAAATCTTCCCTGTTGTTTAAATTGTCTCTTGTGTTATGTGTATTTGAAAGACAAAAGTAAAAGCCTCTTAGCACTGCAAGCCAAGTATTGTAAAATGAAAATCAAGCCAGCAGAAACAAACCATTTTCCTGGCTGGGTGGAGGACTTTGTGGGTAGAAAGACTTTGCGGTGTCGTGTCTTCTGATCCACCACAGGAAGGTGTCTCACAGCTCAACAACAGAGTCTCTTGCTACCAGAAAAATGTCATAAATTCTTGAAGAAATTTTGAGGAAGTCTGAGATACATTTTCTACTGAAAGTTATTTGTTACTTTATGTTCTGCTAGAAAAGGGAAGTAAGGTCATACTCACACTTTATCTGGGAATACTGCTATTAACATTTATGTTATCCACAGGCCTCTATTCATTGAGTCCAGAAATTCCAGTTTCCTATGCTGGTTTAGCGGGGCACCATACCACAATGGACTTTAGGGGGTGTTGGAAAACAATTAGTTGCAGGAGGATCATTCCCCTAAATGATTCCTTAAATTAGCTTAAAAGCCGTCATTGTCTAATTTATACCCAAGGAAGACTTCCTTTAGGGAACAATGCTCTGGTGTCATTAAAATGGAATGAAATACATAGAAATCTGCTTAAATTAGCAAATTGTGGTAAGGTAAAATAATCCTTCCTAAATGATGGCCTACAAAAAAAATAAAATAAAAACCCAGTTCATAAGGAATTCAGCAGTCTATTATTACCATGCAGAATGATAATTCATTGAAGGAAATCTACATATAGTGTTCACAGAATTTTGAAAAGGGAAGAATTGTGATATGAAAGAATTCAATGAGGAATCAAATGGGAAACCTAGTTTAACTTGTTACTGAAACACATGCTTGAGCTGGAGGGATGGCTTAGCGGTTAAGGCACTTGCCTGCAAATCCAAAGGACCCAAGTTCGATTCCCCAGGACCCACATAAGCCACATGCACAAGGTGGTGCGTGTTTCTGGAGTTTGTTTGCAGCAGCTAGAGGCCCTGGTGCACCCATTCTCCCTTTCTCTCTCAAAAATAAATATAAAGGGCTGGAGAGATGGCTTACAGTTAAGGTGTTTGTCTGTGAAGCCAAAGGACCCAGGTTCAATTCCCCAGGGCCCATATAAGACAGATGCACAAGGGGCACATGCATCTGGAGTTCATTGGCAGTGGCTACAGGCCCTGGCGTGCCCATTCTCTCTCTGTCTGTCTCTCTTCTCTCTATCTCTCTCTCTCTCTGATTGAAAATAAATAAATAAAATTTTTAAAAATTAAAAAAAAAACACATGCTCATTTTATTTTAATGGTCATAGCCTTAGTTCCAACTATTTAAGAATCAAAAGTGAAATACTTTCAGAGTAGACACACTTCATCCTGGAAGTGAAGTTTCTGCACAATACAGATGGATTGTTGGGGGAAGAGCCTGGTGATCTGTTCTCAACCCAACCAGGCAGAACAGCCTGACTACAGCCTCTGTAAGCAGACCAAGCCCTCGTGAAGACTCAAAGGAACGAGTCTCTGAGACTCTGTGAAGTCTCGGAGTGAACCCTGAGGTCCTGAGTTTTAAGCAGCATCTCTCCAAAATCCAGGTAGGCACAGGCTGGAGGCCTGTCCTCAACTACGCTGAAACCAAGCACACGTGCACACCCCGGTCTTCTATGACCATGGAGATCACAGCTCCCCAGCTCAGGGACTCTCAAACTTCATTCCTGATCTGGAATCACCCGGGGGTCTTATTAAAGTTCAGATCCTGATGCAGCAGACCTGGGAGGAACGGGAGGGTCTTGTTGTAGCTGTTTTTCACTTTAAGGATATGCTGATATTGCTGATTCTCACCGCAAGTCTGAGCTTTCTACCTGGGCTGCAAGATGTTGATGGGCTTCGTTTCCTTTAATCAACTGACTGACTTATTCAGAAAGTTTATATAATTTCATACAGTGCTGCTCGCTAGTAAATAAAAAACCAAATCATGCCTAAAAGATTGCTGAAAGTAAGGTCTACCTTAATCCTTGATGACAGATCCCCATGCTGGCTGACCATACATTTTAGCCTAATGACTTTGGGAAAGAAATATTATAAATCAGTCACATTTGGTCTTTCAGACATTCAAGTTTTATCTATATAACTCAACTTCAGGTGGTGAGTATAGGAGGGAAAACTGTTTCTAAAAAAAGACATTTTAATTGAAATCTGCTGAGAACCATGGTAACATTCTTAAAAATTAAAAGACATTTGTATTTGAACTATAACCATAAAGTGACCATTTCAAGTCCAGGTCCTTAACAAAGTCCTCATAGTCTTGAAATTTTTCTACTTTTGTCAGTTTTTAACTTTTCTAATTTCTGATACCTGAGAAGGTGAATGTTCCAATGTTAAGCGTAACCAGAGAGGAACAAAACTGGGCATTGTGTCAATGCCTGAGGAAAGCCTTCTAACTACTTCTGTATGCTACTATTGTGGCCATGGCAATGTTAAAAATAATGCTTAATTTCCCATTTAGTTCAATTCAATTTCCTAACAGAGTCCTGTCATGTTCATTCTCCTCTCTCTGTACCTGCCTCTTTCTCTCTGTCCCTTTATTCAAAGTTACTAAGGGATGTGGAATGCATTCCCAGTTAAAAAAAATAATAAAATAAACAAATAATAAAAAGTTTAGGGGTTGGAGAGATGGCTCAGCAATTACCATGCTTGCCTGCAGAGCCTAAGGTCCACAGTTTGATTCCCCAGTACCTCAGGAAAGTCAGATGCACAACAAGGCACACATGTCTGGCATTTATTTGCAGTGGATAGAGGCTCTAGTAAGCCCATTTTCTCTCTTTTTCTATTTGCCTCTTTGTCTCTCTCTCATAAAATAAATAATTAAATAAATATTTTTATTTTTTTTTTTAGAAAAAGCTTAAAATTTCAAGATGGTAATAGGGAGATACTAAATCATGAATAGGTTGCTTCCTTTTGTGGGGCCCTGTGTGACTACTTAAAGTCATAAAGCCCAATTCGCAGTACAATTCTAGCAAACAGTCACAAAAATTAAGACATGAATATAGCTAAACTGTACTGAAAGACTACAGTATACCAGATGCAAGTGTTTCAGTGACATAATCTTGTTCAGTCCTTTAGACATCAGAAAAAAATGAAGCAAGTGGAATTTGAATGTCTTTCTCCACTCATATAGGTACCAATACCATGAAACCAGGATTTCAACCTAGCTCTGTGTGATTCGAAAGCCATTCTCTTTAACTATTTTCATACAATTAGTTCTCTACAACAGGTTATGTTTAATGATCTTTTAAAAATCAAATTTAGAAACTTGGACACATATATTGAGATACTTAAAGAACAGCTCATTTATCATGACCACGATCAGGTAACTTGTGTCACTCCAGTCATCCTGGATTTCTGAATCTCCAAAAAAGTCCCTCATGCCAATGGACACCTAAGATGAGCACACAGAGTGACCCATCTCACTACACAGAGAATACTTATTCAACAAAGGTAAGAATATCGTTTTATGGCTGGAGAGATGGTTTAGCAGTTAAGGCGCTTGCCTGTGAAGCCCAAGGACCTATGTTCAACTCCCCAGATCCCAAATAAACCAGATGCACAAAAGACGAGGCAAATGCAAGGTCACACATGGCCAGTAGGTGGAGCAAGTGTATAAAGTTCGATTTCAGTGGCTGAGGCCCTGGTGCGCCAAATCTCTCTCTCTCTCTAAAATAAAAATAAAAAAGAATATCATTTTCCTATTATTTAAAGTCACATACTTCACATACTTTTGATTCAGTGAGTAATTTCCATTTTAAAGTAACTAATTTGTTTTAAATCTGTTTTAATAATGATGATGTCCCTTGGGGTAAAAAAGAAAAGATACACAAATTATGGTGCACAGAGGTAATTTTCTTCTAAACATAAGCACTTTGATCAAAAGAAACAAAAATGAGGGTGTATCGTATCATAATAGAAATTAAGAAATTCAAAACACTCACTTTTTTTGGATAAATTTCACATTTCTCCCATTAATGCGACTCAAACAAAGTAGGGAATTTGCATTTCCATATGGTCTTTTGTTCTTGTGTTTGCATTATATTTTATAACTGATCATTCATGTGATTTCATCTTTCCTATTAGTTTCCAAGTCTGGTAGTGGAACTGATTTAGTGCCATTTTATTATTATATTGCATAAATTATTTTATTTTATAATATTTTATTTTATAATATTTTATTATTATATTGAATAAAATAACATTTCCAGGGCTGGGGAGATGGCTTAGCAGTTAAGGCGCCTGCCTCCTAAGCCTAAGAACGCTGGTTCCAATCTCCAGCGGTTCCAATCTCGAGGTCCAACATTTAGCCAGATGCAAAGTGACGCAAGGGCGCAATGCCGCACTTGACCACAAGGGGGCGCATGCATCTGGATTTCATTCGCAGCCGCTGAGAGACTGCTGGCGCGCCCATCTCTATCTGTCTTCCTCTCCCTCTCTGTTTCTTTCTGCGTCTCTTCCCCAAAATAAATAAAATAATAAAAAAATAACATTTCCAATTAAGGTGATTAGAAAATGTCTCCTTTTCCTGTTTCTTTTTGCAGTGCTAAGTGTGGCTTCTACTCTATTTCTAGTGAGATTTTTTTCATACTTTATCTGTGGAGTTGCCTATTGTACTTCAGTGCTTCTTTGGCTGATGGTGCAGTGTTCTGATTGTGTTCTTATTTACTGGTGTATTTTCAGCCTCTAGCACAGATGCTGGCAGATAGTAGGTACTGATGAAATTTGACTAACGGGAGCAACACATGCAAGTGTCACAGCATAATCTAAAGGGTCCATTTACAGAGGACACAATTTCCATTTAGAGCTGAAATTAAGAGGTGATATTCAATCTTAGACACTGGTCATTACTGCCTTCTGCTGGGTTGAAAAATGTCATATTCTATAAAATACAGCAAATCCTCAGAGTTATGCCAATGAGCTCCCTAGCAAGCACGTTAGGCTAGCTTGATATTTGAAAGCAATACAATTCATTATGCCAACTGCTGTTACATTTCCAGGCTCTGGGGCATCTGCTGGAAATGATGGAAAATAAAAATCTGTGGGTACCCTGGATTGGAGGCTGCTGTGTCTGAAAAGCTAAATTCCAGGCAAGAATTTACCAGATGCTTTGTGGACTAAAGTGTCGAGTTCCAGTTCCTTGGGGACCTGAGCAGATGGGACACCCTGAACCCAATCTCAAAGAGGAGTGTCTATGGCAGAATGCCTGGTTTCTGCCCCAATTGCTTATTTTCCTTGTCCCCAAGGCTACGATGAACAGAAATGAACTCACTCTTAGCAACTTATGAAGCCAACGCTTTACAGAAGTCTACAAAGTACTTCCAACTGTGTTTTCTGTTCGTAGCGTTGGCTAGCCTGTACAGAGAAGTATGGCCGGCTTTATCATCTCAGTACACGGTGAGAAGCAGAAAGGTATGCCCTGTGAGCAGAGTCGGCGTGCAGAGGTGGCAGCTGGGCACCAGTCAGAAACTGAGGGGACAGCCCCATCATAAGCCCTTGCATAACTTGGCCATCTCAGAAATGGCTTTAGTTCCTCACCCTGGCAGCCCCTTCTCCAACTTTCTTAGAATCCAGGCTGCACTTTTGCTTTTTTCTCCTCTAACTCTTCTTAGAAATTCATCTTGTCTTATTTCATCTTTATAAAAATACTGAGAATAGGGGAAAAGAAATGTATGATAATCACACAGAGTAGCAATTGAGGACAAGGATTTCTCAAGTTTGACTTTTGGCTATTAAGTGATTGTTTCCCCCAGGCCAGTTATCTAACTTCGCCAATCCCAATGCCTTCATTTGTCAAAGAGGGAGAGTATTTGGTATGTATGCATCATCACGGACTATGAAGCACAGGAAAGCATATTTATTTTGAGGGAAAGCAAACCAGAATAAAAGAAAAATACCAGAACCACACTATGCTTGTTTTTCTCTCTCAAGCTGTTGCTGTGTTAAAAATATTAAATATTGCCAGGCGTCGTGGCATACATCTTTAATCCCAGCACTCGGGAGGCAGAGGTAAGAGGACCGCTGTGAGTTCGAGGCCAGCATGGGACTACACAGTAAGTTCCAGGTTGGCCTGGGTGAGAGTGAGACCCTACCTTGAAAAATACAAACAAACAAAAAAAAAAAATCACTATCAAATTATTTCATACAAATTAATTAGTACATTCTTTAAAAGTTTATTATATTTATTTGTCCCTGGTATCTCAAGGAACCTGCCTATTAGGTGACTCACTGAATATTATGTTAAACACTTGTTATAATATTGATATTACTCTGGGAGTAATAATAATTCTCCAGGAATAACCTGATTCCAGATGCACAAGGTGGAGCATGTGTCTGGAGTTCATTTGCAGTGGCTGGAGGCCCTGGCACACCCATTCTCTCTCACTATCTGTCCCTCTCAAATAAATAAATAAAATGTTAAAGTAAATAATCCTTTATAGTGATTCAAACAAGGACATATTGCCAAAACCAATTCCGTGTCATCTCTTGTTCCATAACAATACATTAAGCAAAAACATGTGGATGTGCATGAGAAATGGTTAAGAAAAATTGGAATAGATAAGCAAAAAAATAAAAAATAAAAATAAATCCTCATCCCTAAAAACTAAAGACTCAATGAAACTTATGGTAAGCTCATTATAAATGAATTACAAAATTCTCCCAACCAATGGTAGGCCATGCCAACCAAATAGAAGTAAATAAATGCAAGAGGCAGAAACCCATATAATGTGACTCACAGAAATCACCTCCAGGATTCTGCCATCTCAATTTTTCCAAAGAAATCTTAGTTTGGGATAGGAATGCCTAAGTGCAAACCTAGCCCCAAATGTAGTCCTCCATTCCTTTTTTCTTGTACATAAATAATATTATTTCTGTACAGAAAGAGGAAGGAGTACTCCTGTACAGAAGGATTTTTGAAGACCTGAATTTGATGACCACAAAGATTGACAGAGAATCCTTCAATTACGAGAAGTTCTCTGTTGTCCAAGGGAAGGAAGATAAGGTACTTAACTGCATTTTCATAAAGTAAACCTCTCACTTTTCCCCGGTATTGCTACGAGCACAGTGTGGTATTTAGTATGACCATCACATGAGACAGAGTGGAGCATGCTCACAACATTAGAAAATCAGCCATTTTCTTTCCATAGTGAGGGAAAATGCTTCTATAAGACAGATTATTTTCTGACCCTTACCCATCTCAGAGCATCGTACAGATTTTTAGTGACAAAAGGCTTTAAGTGTAATTAAAGCTTGAGCTGACCTAATTAGGTTGATGAAATTTTCAGTAGGGATTCAATTCTCTCTAGCATTTCACTCATTTTTTTCTCTCTAATATCTTTCCTTGGGCTCCTGAGCACATCTTAGTGACAGCATTTTATATTGCCTCATACAGACAGAGTCTCAACCAAAACAACTGATTACAAAACCTCGAGCAGGTCCATGGCTGAAACAAACATGCAGAGAAACTTTTGATTCAATGTAGCATCCGTTCCTTCTACATCTTTAGCTCCATTTCATTCCTGACTAGCAAGGTGGCATAAAAAATGTTCACCACTGCAGGAAGGAAATAGGTGTTTTATAGTACTTGATAGGGTCAAAGAGTTTAAGAAGTTTGTAATAGGTGAAGAGTGAATGAAAGGAGAGATTAAGATAGAGGCACCATGCTTCCAGGCAGAGCACTTTCCACAGAAGCCCTCATAATCAAAATACTGGGGTAAAAATGCATACGAGTAAGAGTTCACCTATGCTTGAAGATTTAAAAGCAATGTCCAGTGAACAGATTAGGGTTAGCTCTGACACTTATATAAAGGAAAGTGCTTTCCAAGTTTTCTGAGGTGGGGGCAGGGCTGTAGAGGTCCTCAAGCAAACTCCAAGCAGCTTATCCAGCAGCCGTGACCTTTCTTTTGAAGGTTCTCAAATTTCCTCTCCAATTGGAACAATTATTCAAAAGCACTTTGTTGACAAAAATAAATTAAACGTTCAAAGATACTTAATGAACTAATCTCAGCTTTTAATCAATGGCTTCAAAAATATAAAAACTATAAACCAAAGTTTCTGTCAAAGAAACGTGTGTTCTTTTCATTAAAATCAAAAATAGTAGCACATTTTCAATGGCTTCTTATCCTGTAGGAATTTCATAACAATGGGCTGGCTATAATGCTGAGTCATTATTCATAACTTTTCTTTACCTTTTATGAAATTTGAACCTCGGAAGATGATATTCAATGTCCTCAAACATTTCACAAAAGACTTTTTGATTTGTTAGTGATAATAATGTAAACATCTATAAAAATATTCGGACCCTTCTATTTGAAGTTCCGGGACATTCCAGATTTCTTCTCATTTTAAACATGGTACTATTTGAAATTCAGATTAGGTTTTATCAAATTGTTGGCATTTTTTTTTTTTTTTAATTTGAGGATAGCTTTAACAAGAGTATTTTTTTTTTTTTTTTTCGAGGTAGGGTCTCACTGTAGCTCCTGGAATTCACCATGAGGGTGGCCTTGAACTCACGGGGATCCTCCTATCTCTGCCTCCCAAGGGCTGGGATTAAAGGCGTGCACCACCACACCTGGCAAGAAGAGTAACTTTTTTTTTTTTTTTTTTTTTGGAGAGAGAGACAGAGAGAGAGGGGAGAGGAGAGGAAGACAGAGATGGGCACTCAAGTAGCCTCTCAGCTGCTGCGAACAAAATCCAGATGCGTGCGCCCCCTTGTGGTCAAGTGCAGCATTGCACCCTTGCGTCACTTTGCATCTGGCTAAACGTGGGACCTGGAGATTGGAACAGCTGGAGATTGGAACCAGCGTTCTTAGGCTTAGCAGGCCGGCGCCTTAACCGCTAAGCCATCTCTCCAGCCCAAGAGTAACTTTTTTACTAAGGTTCAGTACACATTTCACATCAGCAAATGTGGTGCAAGAGAACTAGGCTGTCTCTAATAAAAATTAGATTATAGGGATTTTCTCAATACATTAAGAAATTTCCTTAGGTTTCACTTTAATTTTTATCGAATACAGATGTGACTCTGGAAGACTAGTGGACCATTTCCAGTTTTGTAAAGAGTGTCACTGATTACAGGGAGGCAGTCATCCACTCAAACATGGTTCATATGTCAGGATCCTATGGTCTAATTCTGCCCTACCTCTTCATTGCTTCCTTTTCTCTACATTCAAAAGAAGGGTATTGAATTTGGAGAATTCTTTCCGGGATTGGTCCAATTCCAAAATATCTTCTAGGACTTTACAGAAAGTACTTAGGATCTCCCCCAGTAGTGTTTATCCTAAGGGTCTTACAAACTAGATTGAAAATAAAAATACACTAAACCAATAAATGAAGTTATAATTAAGGCATTATGCATGCAACATGCTATAGGCTAGAAAGTCTAAGCTAGGAATTAGGGAAACAAACACAATTTGACTGTTAAGAGAGATTCACCAACTCTAAATAGTGGATTTATTTAAAATAAATTGGTTTAACTAAAACTCCATGGTGCTTTTTCACTGTTTTGTTTCATAAGCAGGAAGGCAGCAGCATTATAAATGATATCTCAGTCACAGACAGAAATAATAAACTACCAAAACATCCTCCAGTGGAGGTGTTCTTGGATTTCTAGCTTGTTGTGCATATATCCTTGAACCCTCTACTGTGCCAGAAGAAAATCAAGTGAGAGACATTATGTACATCAGAAAAGCTGTCAGCACACGCTTCCGATATATTCCCTAGGCATGGAGAGGAGCAAAGTCAAGAAAAAGTCATGATTTTTATCCAAAATCTTCGGAAAACGGAGCATGAATGAACCTTCTTTTGTGCACTTAGTAGTTTCCAACTAAAAGGCACGTGGAAGACCACCTAACTTTTTGTTCTTTTTTTTTTCTATTTTGTTTTTATGATAGCTTTATAAATGCAAAAAGAGGTGTATAAGGAATATCATCTCATAAACATTTAAACAGTAAATGTGATCATCTGAAACACAACTTAATTCAAAACCATTCTATCAGACTCAGACAATTTATTGCAGTTTCATAAACCCACCACTTGTTTGTCCCATGAAGAACTGGAATCAAAACTGTGTTTCAGGGCTGGAGAAATGGCTTAGCGGCTAAGGCACCTGCCTGCTAAGCCTAAGAATGCTGGTTCCAATGTCCAGCGGTTCCAATCTCCAGGTCCCACATTTAGCCAGATGCAAAGTGAGGCAAGGGCACAATGCCGCACTTGACCACAAGGGGGCGCACGCATCTGGATTTCGTTCACAGCAGCTGACACTGCTGGTGTGCCCATTTCTGTCTCCTTCTCCCTCTCTATCTCTCTGTGTCTCTCTCTCCAAATAAATAAAAAATAATTTAAAAAAAAAACAAAAAAAAAAAACTGTGTTTCAATGGAAACCAGGGATCACATAAGCCCTCGTTGTCATAGCATGTCCAAAAATGTTCTTTAACTCAATTTCTACCATTTCTGTTAAAGATCCACCAGTTTCTAGTCCTTTTCCCAGTCTACAGCAGGCCTCACCATTTGTAAATAAAGCAGGGTCTACCGTAATTTGTGGGCAGCCTACTTCACAATGGAAAGGAGGAACATAATATGTGTGCTTTGTTACGTGGTTCGGATACCATGTACCACAGCCAGAAAAGGGTTTTCGCAATCTACTTGAGAAGTCAAAGAATCAGTGGCCATGTATTTTCCTCACTCACCTGACCTACTTTCTCCACCTGCAGCCAGTCCAGGTAATCTTCATTCTACACTCACACATTCTCTTTAGACGTTGTCCTTGCCCACTGGAACTCACTCTCATCTCTCCATTTTTTAAACTCACATGAGTATAACTTCCATAATGTTCAATATCCCATTAATCATTTATAAAAGCTGTTTTGGGGCTGGAGAGATGGTTTAGCGGTTAAGGCGTCTGCCTGCTAAGCCTAAGAACCCAGTTCCAATCTCCAGGTCCCACATTTAACCAGATGCAAAGTGACACAAGAGCACAATACCGCAAGGGGGTGCACACATCTGGATTTCGTTCACAGCAGCTGAGAGACTGCTGGCGCCATCTCTATCTGTCTTCCTCTCCCTCTCTCTCTGTCTGTCTCTCTCTGTGTCTCTCTCCAAAAATAAATAAAAATTTTTAAAAAGCTGTTTTGATTGTAAGACTTTGAGGGTTTATCCAATGTACTATGACAATGGCATAGCAAATTCTCCCGTGGAGACTTGGTGTATTATGATAGCTATGAGCACAAACAACTCTGAAATCAGATACTGAACGTAACAGTTAATAACTAATACTTAATAACTGTGAGTCTTCCCTCAAGAAACTATCTGTTCTGAACCTCAGTTTCTATTAATTTTATAGATTACAGAGTTCACTGCTGACTTAACTCATATTCCAAATCTTTATAGAGTCAGATTGACTCTCTAGTCAGTCACCTGTAACACACAGTATGAGTCACTGATGCTGACCTCATCAAGTTTATATGGTTAAAGTATTTTCTTTAAAACATACCAAACTATGCCACTATGTATCGGTAATGCCTATTGGCTAAATCCAGAATTATTAAGCTTAAATTCAGTAGTACACATCATTCAATTGCAGCCCTACTTTGTAGAAAATAAAAGGAAAAAAAAAAAACCTGAAAATTTGTTGGTGCCTGAATAGAAAAGAAAATGTCAGCTTTGATGAAAATAATTTTCCAAGTTGAAATTCAAAGGCTTTCTGGTCTTTCCACAGAAATTGAAATGCTATAAAAATGGTCAGAAGACAATGCCACCTGCAAATAAGGGATGAAATTCAGTCTTTTTTCCTCTTACTTCTCAGATTCACATCAAGTAAACTTACCAGATCACAAATGACACAAATATTCCCTTTAGGATCTGTTCAAATATATGGACAGAATTTTTTATTATACACACAGTCTCGCTTTTCTTTATTCATTTGGCTTTGCTCCATGTAGTCCAGTTTTCTATTACAGCCTCTTTATCATTAATTCCTTTCCCTTTAACTCTCAATCACCAGCTAGAAATGATCAATTAAGTGTGCCGGTTTGATTTCCTCGTTTAGCTGATAGACCTCCATGCAGTTCTCCACTGTGATTTACTTACAGCCCAGTAAAAAAGCAGAACTTTATTCCTTCACAACAGCCTACAAGCTACCCTCATACTACATAAACCGCAGCAGAAGGCTCAAGTTAAGGGTGTGCCCTTTGACTCTGCTGACATCAGGTCTTCAGCAAATGCACTCTCGGGTTGGATCTGAAATGACGAGATGGTGAGTTGGGAATGATTCCACGACCAGGATATTTACCTCTTTTAGACAGCCCATAAAGTTGTTACTGACTGGTGACCCCGGAAGGTCGGCTGTGCTGGGACTGCCTCCAACATAGAAAAAGTCATCCGAGCCCAGCATGGTGTAATCTTCTTGTGTGTAGCCCGTTGTGGTAAGAATGCCGTCCACTGATATAGTGACCTAAATAACAAAGCACAGGGAAAGGACACGCTATACTCACACCTAGATACTGGGATCCTGGGATATGCCTGTTTTGTGTTTTGTTTGGTTTTATTTATTTATTTATTTTTGTTTTGCTTTTTTTTTTTTTTTTTTGATTTGGTTTGTTTGTTTTCTGTTTGGTTTTCAGTTTTAGCCCTATGACGGAACCCATTTTCATGTCTGTTTGAGGTTTATTCTTGGATTCTATTGAGCTGGCCCTGAGAGATCTAAGCTAGTTAGAGAAGTTAACTGATTATTGAACTCGTGTTAGCATCCTCCCTGCTGCAACTCAAAAGTCATTGAGCAGACACAAAAATGGTGTTAGTAAAATGCCTCCTGGGTTAGTTTGGCTGGTGTATACATTAGTAAAGTTTAGTCGTCTGTTATTCACTAACAACAACGTGCACCTTGTCAACATAAAAGGCGCAAGCTTATGTCCAGCAACGCCACTGCTTGCGCTGTTGAGCAGCGAGTGCCCAGCATGCAAGCGCCTAGGTCATGCCGAGGGGGGGACGAGGCAAAGCAACCGTGAAAGCAGCACTCGCGATGCGCATGCAGGAGGGACAGGACAGTTCAGAAAGGAAAAGACAGAAGACAGGGGAGAACCAAAGTGAAAGATGAGTGCTCGGTGGTGACGGGAAGATGAGTGGGGGGTGGCATCTCAGCATTCCCAAATCAAGATCCCATGCCATGCACCCATGAATGGTTGGGGACTGGCTGAGCCTGCGGTCACTCCGGCCAGCCACCATTTTCTGATCCCGTGTTAACCACAGCTGGATGCAAAAACGTTCGAAACGTTTAACGATGCCCCTACAAGTGAGTTGGAAAACAGAAGTTGACAGGAACAGGTAAAAAATAAGAAAGTCCACAACAGATGGCAAGAAGGAGGTCAAAGAAAGCAGAAAAGTACCAACCGCAGTTCCTCTTTTGTTAATGATGTCTACAGTTAAAAGAAAGAAAGAAAACACACGGCAAACCCAAAATAAGAAACAATTAGAATGATATCTACCGAACAATGTAGTTTGTTTACCATAGCGTGTCCAATGCCTGAGTGCTTTGTGGAGAAGGGGGGAGAAAGGAAATTAAAAACTGTGAACAGAATAACGATCATTACTTAAAAAATATGATGGTCTCTACCATGTTAGTACATTTTTTGATTCAGGTATCGGTTAGTAGAATGGAACATTCCATGAATGACATGTTAGTTATTAAGCATGTTAGTAACATAGAAAAAGGGCAAAAAAATTTTACAAGAAAAAAGCAGACTAACAAATAGGTAATACTGTTGCTTTTTTTTTTTTCCCTGTCATTAACGTTCATATCTTGCCACTACACAGAAACAGACGCATGGCAACGTTCCCTTTGTCTTCCTGAGGTACATCTGAGAGATGTGGTCAACGTCTAAAAGGGATTCAGAGGCCTAAAGCTCCTCGGCTGACCACGGCCACCCTATGCCCATCATTGTCCTCCCTCCACCCCACCAACCCCAGGCCCCAGCGAATTAGTCGGAATCGGTTGGCATTGCCCTGCTACTCAATTTTACAGCATACAAGGACTCCTCCTCAATCCAAAACTTCCTTCGGTCATATTGATGGACTTTAGGGTCACAGTTTACTGCAATGAAACAAAGCAAAGATCCTGACACACAGCATGAGCAGAATGGACTTGTGTTAATCTGTCCTGCCACACATGCACCCGGCTACACAACCACTGGCTTCTTGGAGCTACCAATTCGCAGTTTGCTTTGTAACCTGGGCAAAGGCAAATCTAGAAAGCGGGGTCCTAAAGACCCTCCCTTCCGTCTGGGCTCCTCTCCCGTGACCTCCTGTCTCTTGGTAAGTGTCTGAGAGGAAAAATGGAAAATCAAAGAGACAGGCTTACAGGGGTCCTGAGTCTACAGCTACACTTCATGGGGTCACCCTCTTCCAGGCACACAAGAAGCGTGCAGTCCCTCCCACGGCCACCTGAAGGATGTGTTGGTATTTTTCAGCTGCCTGAACTGGACTGGATCTACATTCTAGAACACCCCTTCGCCCCTCCACTCAGGACATTTAAGCCTATCAGAAGGGGAAGGGGAAGGGGAAGGAAAAGGTTAGTTAACAGCTCAGAAAGAAAGGGCTGTTTTCGTAATGGTAAACCAGAGAAAATCGGTCATGCTGCCACTGTTCAGAGAAACAACAAATATGTTAAGGATATTAGTTTGAGATTAGCATTTACCGTAAAATAATTAATAGGGTCAACACTTAACAAAATGATACATTGTAATATCATAAACTTCCAAATCACCAAAACTTAGAATGCTTAAAAGATAAGAACAATCCATTTTGGTTTTGTACATATACTGCGATATGTCTCAATTACAAGCACACAGTATATGCAGATCCACAGATCTAATAAACATGGATATACAGAGCCTGGTTTGAGATTTTTTAAATGGGCACCTAGAAGACAAAGTGGTCTTCCAGAGTCATTTGGAATTTAACTTAAAATGTCTGTGCTAAAAATGAAAATATCTTCATCAGCAGCGTATTCAGATGACAGTAAATCCCTAAAATCGATTAACCCCCTTCAGGGACTTCTTATGCTCCTTTTCCAGGGGTGGGATGGAGAGGGAATAGGGATTGATACAATCCCACACCTCACTTTTTTTTTTTTTTTTAACTACAAAAAAGGAACTGTGATTTTAATGACCCCAATGTGCATGCTTCCAAATGATCACTATGCAAACTGTAATTTAAAATCAAACAAAAACCAAAAAAAAAAAAAAAAAAAAAAAAACAAAATCACACATAGCACAGGAAGGGCAGGTCACAAAGATATTGTTGCAGCCCTCTGGGAAATTGCCATATGTCACTGCATCAAAAGAGCCTTTGGGTCCCCAGAACTTTCTAGATATGCCCCTGCTCAAGTATGGCAGGAAGATTCATCTCAGAAGAAAAAGCTGATCTGTACGTGACTCTGAGGAGCCCTGAATCGTGTCCTTGGGGTCTCATGGGTCACACACACAGCTGTAGCGAGAAACAAAGCCGGTTACTCTCTTATCCACTGCGCTGTTACCTGACGCAGATTCCGTGTGACTTTCACATCGTGCCAGGCATTATCATTAAACTTTCCATTCACGGGCTCCACCAGTGCCTCAAAGGCCCCTGATCCCAAATTAATGACCAGAGAGACAGCTCCATTTTTCAAGGCAAGATTGACATAATCGGCTGATTTCCCCGTGTGAAGCATCAGTCCGTTCCTCTGAAGAGTTTTAAAGGACAGAGTTATTTCATCGCTGCTGCTCTGAATGGGGTTTTGAGACAGGTCATAGCAGAAGTACTCAGATCCCTTGAACGTGGCAATATATTCTTCTTTTCCTAGGGGAAAACAGACATATACAGGCATGAATAAACAAATGCACGATCTTAACAAAACATTAACTTATCAGTCCCCAAATCAACTCTTTGCTTACTTAATATTTATGACAAATGCCCTGTCAAAAGAATCAGATGGAGCAGTAGGTGGCAGTGTATTTTTAAACAAATCTCCTCGGCTATTGGGGCATCGACTACATTAGCTAAAAGTGACATTCTTGAAAATTCAATTAATTTCAAAGTACCACTGCAAAAGCTCCAAGCAGTCAAAGCAATGCTGGGCAATCTCCAGGGCATGAGTCAGGTACCATAAATGCATATTGGATGGTTCCACTCTTCTGGGAACAATGCAGTCCAACATCTTTGCAATGTTCTCTCTATCCAAGTGGGGAGTTATTTTAATTTTCAGTGAGACATTTATATTCAAAGATCTTTCACAATAAGGAGCCAAATATTTTCATCGCTGAGAGACCATAACAAATTACAAGGTGAGGAGGAAAGAAAAGATTAAAAAAAAAAAAAAAGAATTTGATCTGGGAATAAATAGATCTCCTACTGAGCATGTGCACCCCCTCCCCAGATGGAGGGAGTAGTTATAAAACGTCTAATGGAGTCAGCTGGGCTGTTAATTCATTCTCTAGTCTCGCCAAGCAGATGGTAGTGCTGGCTTTTATGAGCCTGGTATGCATTCCAGAAGATCATCATGGGAATAGCATGTAAATGAAGTCTCAATGTCCCGTACATATCTCAGACTTTAGGATATTTAGGAATAACCACGTGGATCCTACAAAATGCTAGACAGGTCAAGCTATTTGACTTTTGGAAGGAGCAGTCTCCTCCCACTGATGATGTAAGTCTAACCAAAAGAAGAATGTAAGCCACGAGCCCCTTTGACTTTCGGTACAACGAAGATATGTGCCCAGAAAAAAAGTGACAGTCGAGTTGAGGATCCGTTTATTATATGACACAGTATGGTTGGGAATCAGCTTGTGATGAACTAGAAAAGGAATTGTGAATGGTACTGGAGAGACTGAATGGTTCCACTGACAAATAGCATCCTTGTGTGTATTAATTAGAAAGTCATATTACATCATTCCCCCTGCCACTGCCTGAAGAGGGTTAGTTTTTCTTTGTGCTGTTTTGTTCTCTGTTCTCTGCTTTGCTCTGTTCTGTTCTGTTCTGATCTCTTGTTTTGTTGCAGTTAGAACATCACGATGGAGGCCCTGCTATAATCCTACTTTATAATCATCCTGCCTCAGCATCCTGAGCGGCAGGATTATAGGAACGTGCTGTCATGTCTATGCTGGCTACAGGATTTTCTTTCAGGACTATTTCCATTTGGTCGTTTAACTCATGGCCTGCAACTAGAGCTCAAATGAAGGTTTCAGCTCCTCCAGACTGAATGCCCTGACTTCCTTGATGAAGAACCTGCCCCCTAGTGGCTCCAGATAGGTGACCCATGGCACCCAGTAATATCTATCAACTTCCACAAGGGAAGGAACCCTGATAGAATTCTCAGTGACTATTTGCAATTAGTGAAGACTACCACATAAAACAACAAAAACTGGGCTGGAGAGATGGCTTAGCAGTTAAGGCACCTGCCTGCTAAGCCTAAGAACCCGGTTCCAATCTCCAGGTCCCACCCACGGTTAGCCAGGTGCAAAGTGACACAAGGGCGTAATGCCACACTTGACCACAAGGGGGCGCACAAATCTGGATTTCGTTTGCAGCAGCTGAGCACCCATCTCTATCTGTCTCTCCCTCTCTGTCTGTCTCTCTCTGTGTCTCTCTCTCAAAAAAAAATTTAAATAAAAAACAACGAAAACTACCACCTTCTAAGTGAGTCATCAGAAGGAAGGAGCCCCTCACTTCATGCATTCTGGAGTGACTGAGTGCCTCCAAAAAAGATGGGTGCAGTACTGAGTTCCAGTGATCTGGAGTGGACCTCGTAGAGCTAATTCCGGGAGGGAATGTTCACAGTACAGAGGTCTGTTTCCTTCGTCAATTAAGCATTATCTGTGGTTTAACACTGGGAATCACCAAAATATAAGTTCAGACTCCAACTTGACCACTGATACTTGTCACTGGCACAAATTATACATTTCTTAAAATCTTGGTTTCTGTCTAGTGAGACCCATTTTTTAGGACTAGTGTGAGACCAAAGGAGCCACATCAGTGCAGCCATCTGGAAATGTGGGTGAATGGCTGTCATCTTCCTCCATGCCTCCCTAACGTGATAATGAGCAATGGGTAATGCTCAAAGCATGTGCCGTCCTTCATTGTGAAATCTAGAACCTTCTCCTTAAGGTCAGAAACAGGACAAGGATTCCTACTTAACACATTTTAATTTGATAGCATACTTTAAATCACAGCTAATAAAAAAATCAGAAAAAATATGACCATTGTAAAGATTATAACTGAGGGAAATAATGCTGCATTAACTAACATGGTCGTACAAACTGAAAACCAAAGTGACTTGTGAAAATGATTTGGAATCCACTGCAGAAAGACAATAGGGTTCTATGGATTCTGGGGACATTCAGCATTTTAACATATATAAATAACTCCATAGGATCAACAAAATATTATTGAATTCAAATGAAAACTTTAAAACTGTTGTGTCAATTTGATTTTAAAGTTCTATTAAAAAAAAAAAAAAACGAAAGGGCCAAAATAACTAAGATATGCCACAGAAACAAGAGGAAGTAACTTGATGTGCAAATATAGACATTTGTTTGAAATTTGTGATAATTAAGATATATGAGGTAATAAGATATTCCCAAAGATATATAAAAATAATTTATACTAAGTTAGTTATTTTACATAAATTAGAAAAGGACAAATTAGCCAATCAATAGTACTGGGACACACTGTTATCTGTAAGAAAAAAGTGAAATAGATTTTTTTACATCATATTATTGACAAAAATCAAATGTAGTTGGCTAAGGATAACATGTGGAAAAAAACCCTAAAAGTTTTGCAAGAAAGAAAATCATGATGCAGAAATATGGAAAAATTTATGCCACAGCAATAAAAATTGATAAACTTAACTCAAATTAAAGTGAACAAAATTTGTTTCCCAATAATATCATAGGATTATATGAAGTTAAATAAAAATGTGATAGAAAATATTTTCATTTCACATTAGTCACCAAGAACTACAATCTAGAGTATGACAAGTATTCCTGTCAATCACTATTAAAAAGACAAAGGATGAGGAAAGATGAATGAATAGTAGTTTCATGGAAGGATATACATGGCAAACATCAACTTATAAGCAAGTATAATTTCATAAGTAGAAAATTGACAAAAATTTAAAAGTAAGAACAATTCTAAATCTTGGGAAAAACTGTGAACATATTTATTCCTATCCACTGCTAATAAGAAAAATCAAAAGATAAAATTTTATCAAAGGAAAAACCTCTGTTTGACTTTACTTAATTCCATGGGAATTTTACACATTAGAACAAACCTGAGGCCTTTGGCTTTAGAAAATAGTTAATATAGTTCTACAAAAATAGTCTTCTTGGGCTAGAGGGATTCATCTCTGATTAAAGGCCCTTGCTTGTGAAGGCTGATATACTGGGCTCAGTTACCTAGTACCTATGTAAGGCCAGATCTACGAAGTGGTGCATGAATCTAGTTTGTTTTCAGTGGCAAGAGGCCCTGGTGCAGCCACTCATTCTTTCTCTTTCTGTCTCTCTCCTTGTAAGGAAAATAAAAACAATTTTAAAAATAGCTTTCTTCAAGATTTTTATTATTTTACATATTTTTCAGTGTTCATTGAATTCACATATACATGTATGTATAGGTAAAATGTGTGTGCATATACACACACCTATCATCTATGGTGATATAGATGTGTGAGATTCACTGCTCTGGTGAGATCCACTACTCTGAAGATATGTGTAACACGTTACTGTCCCACTGATTACTCAGAATAGATCTTTGTGATAAAGGGAGTTTTGGAGACTATATTCTGATTCAACTATTCATTTTCATTACTGAAAATGATGGAGCTTGGATGGTTATCAAGCTCAGAACATTCACCAGGAGGCAGAGCAGAAGTGAGTCCCCTGCCTACTAATAAGTGTCTCTGAGGGGCCATGCTGCCTGTAGAAAGGGGTGGTGTTGAACCCTCGGAGAAGAAAGGAAAAATGCAAAGCTATTTATGAATATATCTTAGTGACAAAAGTTTAATTATAGTAGTCTTCTGTTTAAGCTGGCAAAGAACCATGTTTAGAAATAGTCTATTTAAATAACATTTTAGGGCTTGAAGAGATTTGGTATAATCAAGAAACTATGGTGTTTTTTGTTTGTTTGTTTGTTTGTTTGTTTGGTTTTTCAAGGTAGGGTCTCACTCTAGCTCAGGCTGACCTGGAATTCACTATGTAGTCTCAGGGTGGCCTTGAACTCATGGTGATCCTCCTGCCTCTGCCTCCCAAGTGCTGGGATTAAAGGCGTGTGCCACCACGCCCGGCTTGAAACTATGGTGTTTTAAGATACCTTATGTATTATGAGATGTTAAACAGTAGAAATAATATATAACCTCATGCAGATCATATGATAAAACATAAACTTCACAGTAGTAATATGAAGTTTACAACAAACAACAGACATGAGGGTCACAAGGTTTGTGTTGACCAGGATGATATAAACAAGCCAATGTAATATTGTTACACTTATCAGTAAAAACCAAAATATAATGATGTTAAATGTCTTATTTAAAGACTTTTCAGAACATATTAATATCCTTCATTAAATTTACTTTCATTGTAGCCTCATGAGACTTAGAAAGCAACATGCAGATTCCATGGACGTAATAATGTGTGGATTCATGGTTTGCTGTCAAGGCAAAAAGAGAATACTAGTAGCTGTAGGAATGGCATAGACAGAAGCACAGAAAAATTAAAAGCAATCTGGTGACAAGGTGGAGTGTTTATTTAAATATCCCACATTGCCTTGTTTTTGTTTTGTAGCAGAGCTGGATGAAAAGCCCTAGGCTGATGCCATTGGGTTTTCTACAGCGTCTAGCTATGCAGGGTTTGGAGGACAATTCACATCTCTAGGCAATTTTCTGAGGGACAGGTCCATGAAAGAATTAGAATACCATATGTTGGCGACATTCCAGCTTTATCAAGGTAAAATTTGAAGAGACTAAACCTGAACTTTCTTCTCAGATTCTACACCACCCTAACAAATCAGTAATACTAAGAAGAACAGAGGAGTTCTCAGCAAACTCAACCGGAATACTCCTAATATGAATTAACGATGTAAGACAATACTAAATAGTCCCATCCAAGCACAGAGTGAACTACTAAAGATACATCAGTGCTGGCCAGCTCTCCCCTGTATTCCTAGCCTCTTTGGACAAGCTGAAATGCTTAGACATCTTCTGAAATGACAAAAGACTTCTAGATTAAGTCTGGTAATATTCTTTTTAATTCTTAAAAGAAGAATTACGAAATTTATTAGAATTATTTTCATGTATCAGGACTCATATTCATATCCCTTTTAAATAAGAATAATGCTTCTCTGTATTACATGAGAGGCATAAATACAAATCAAGCACAAAACATCATAAGCCGTTAGAATGAAAATTTTCTTATAGTTATCAAGTGGTTGAAAATGCCATCTGATCAACAAGACAAATTTTTCAGGAAGAACGCAGAGGTAAGTCTTGCACTTAATTGCACACCATTAGAGGTGTTCAATGCCTGGATGGAAGGGTTGAGCAAATAGGTGACTTCCAACACCAAGAATCATTGATTTCTACTTTACACAAAGGGAGAGCTGACAAAGAGGTTGAATAACTTTCCCCATTCACACAGAAACTGATTCTAAGGACAATGTTCTTTTTTTTTTTTTCTTTCTGTTCATGAGGTATAGACTCATTAATCTGACATTCTATTTTCACAGCTTCCAAGTTCACTAACCATCACCAAGTAAGCAATCTCTCAGCAAATTACCCTATGTTCTATGAACATGAATGGACAAATAAGTCCCACGGTCCCTGCTGACAGAAAGCATTGTCAGACTGTTTCCCTATGCTGAGAAACTGGCCTAAGTGACTCTTCTTGATGACCTCCTTTTCATGTGAAATCCCAGGTCACACTCGTGTATAAGGCTGCATGATAGTCACGTGATGCCAAGTCTGTAGTCAATAGAAACCAGAACCTAAAGTCAATATATGGAAAAACCAACTGCACAAAAGAGCACGTTTGAGTGAAAGACCTGCTTCATTTGTTTTGTACTTCAAAACCAAGTGCACAGAATATTGTGTCAAAACATCCTTGACTCAACAAAGGGACACTCTAGAAGTTTACATTATTACATTAAATAATAAGCTTAGCTGTCTCCGTATATACAGATAAAATAACAAAAAAATAAAAATGCAAAGCTTTGCCTGTTGAAATTCATGTCTAGTTAGAGCCTCAGCCCCTAAGGAATTTACCAGGAAATGACATTATTTAGTTTGCCACATCTGTATAATTGAGAAATTTTAAAAAAATCATTATTATAAAGAAAATGGCATTACTTCAAAGGAAGAGTGTGAGATACTTTTCCTGAATTTTTAGCCTGACATAAGTTTGTAAGACATCCTAGAATTCTTAAGTATAATTGAACATATATGACTTTGAAGGCTAACTTCCATTGTTTTCTAGCAAGGCATTTTGCTTTGTAAAAATAGTCACTCAGGTTTTCATTTCATCTTAAGTAAACCTCAAAGCCACAAACTCAAAAATAAACTACCAAGCTTAATTTAACTAATCCAAAAGAAAAGACATGTTATTAAAAATATAGTTGGCATCATTACATATGAAAGATAAACAAGGCTTGAACATCATTTAGATCCATACTGTCATTTGTTAAGGAATCATTGCTCTTAGCAGGCCTGTGCTGACTTCGTCCTTTACTGAAGACATTTGGTGATATGAGAAACAGACTTCCATGTTGACGGAACTGTCAATCTTGTTTTAAAGAGAGTAAACTTAGACTTAACAGTGTACATGTCCTTTGTTCCTAGGTGTTATTAATGTTAAAAATATTATGGGTGCTGATTGACCAAAAACCAACACATAATACTTTCTCTCTTGATCGTAGCTCCAGACTCTTCATTAATTTCCAGATATTGCTTCATCTAAGACTCTATATCAAGACTCAAAAATAAAATGCAGCTGAAAAAGGAGCTTATTTTTTTTTTCAGAAAAGACAAGGAATAAAACTCTACTGCAATGACTTCCAAAACCTCTTGTGTAACTAATTTGCATGTTTAAATAACAACAGGCCCTGGAAACCAAGCAGGTGACTATAGGAGCTCTGACCTCAGAGCCAGTCAGTGTCCCATGGCTCTACAGGGAAGGTCATGGACAAAGGCCTTGCATTCACTCTGTGTCCAGCATCACAATGTCTGGGAGTGCCTCAGGCGCAAGTACCAACAAGCAGACACTACATCTTTTAACCTGGAGTAAATCAAAATATATAATATAGGACTTTAAAATGATTCGCTGAAAAAATGAATAAAATCTCTGGGCGCCAATTAATGATTAATTATGAAGTAAAGTATGGAATACAATTATATTCCAGCATTATTCTGGGGTTATAGACAGCTCTCATTCCTGAAGTGACTATACATGTAATTTCAAGCAGGAAATCACACTACAAACTAGGTTAGGGTAACATACAGTGAGAAATTAATGTTTCAGAGTACCCAAAGAATATTTCTCTAAAAATCGATAATTTGAATTATCAAAGTACTTTCTTCGTGTAGTAAAACAGTTCAAATTACAGAATATGATTTTAAAAATTGATACAAATAATGGCATTTTTGAAGGGTCAAAGCAGACTGGAGAACTTCACAGGAAAGCTTTGGTTAAAAAATGAAATGATTTATGAAATGTTCTCAATTCCTGCTTTTCAGACTGATCTAGAAATCATGTCATTAGTGTGCCATGGAGCATATAAGAAATGGAGATCTCTGTATTCTATTCTGTATGCTATTATGTGATCCTCCTGTTGACTCTGGAAAATTCACGCTATTGTGAAATTGAAGGCTACATTGCTGCAATGTAGGGATTTTTCAGAATAGTGGAACATGTTTTTGCATCTAATTCAACTGGGCTAAGTAATAAAGATAAAAAGATATTGACGTCATGGCACTTTTCTTAATGGATAAACATCCAACTCAATTATTTTGCATCTTTTGTTTGAAGAAAGGAATCCTGGGAAACAAAATGTGAAGCACAGATCTGATCAGTTGTAGATGTGTCAGATAACTGTTTGATACAATCTCTGGCAGAGAGCCCAGCCTTTACTTCATTGAAAGTAATGGCTGATTACTATTCTCAATGCGTTTCATCTTTAGACAATATTACAATAGAATTTTCAGTGCATTGGGAAACTCAGTGGTTCTCTACTACATAAATGGAAAGACATTATCTCCTGGTATAGCCTAACAAGTGGTCATTATTCGTGAATGAACTTAATAAGGCTCACGCCACTGCATATACAGTTCTCCCTCAGAATATCATGCATCCTACATGTGACCAGGCCCAATGAAAATAAATGGTCCTGGGCTGTCATATTTTCACTTACTGTCTAAGTGAACTTGAAACCTTTTTAACATTAATAACACCTAGGAACAAAGGACATGTACACTGTTAAGTCTAAGTTTACTCTGTTCAAAACAAGAATGACAGTTCCATCAACATGGAAGTCTGTTTCTCATATCACCAAATGTCTTCAGTAAAGGACGAAGTAAGCACAGGCGTGGAAAATGCAATGATTCCTTATGCTGAGATGAGAAGAGGTGTGTTTATAAAGTACCATTCAACCCCCACCGTCTTCTTAGAAGTCTTAGCCAAGGTTTTAGGTTTTCGTCTGTGACAGTATGATACAACTACTAAAATAACGCCAATCGTAAGTTGGAATATAATGAAATCAATATAAACTAGGAGCATTTGGGTTACAGAATGTCATTCTATTTAGTAGAAAAAGCAGAAAAGAGGTGATGGATGAGAATGTCTTATTTCATAACAAAACAAGTATTGAATTCCAAGGTAACACATGCAGAACACCTAGTACTGTGTTTGCTGTTGAGAAGACGCATGCGCATTAAGCTCAGTCCAGACTTTCACATTAGATGCCAACAGTCAGGAGGTAATATGCCAGTTAGAGAAACAACTAGGAGACAAGGCCTTCAGAGTCTCCCCTCTCACGAAACTATGTGTAAACAGTCATTGTGACACTGAACAAACAAGAGTGCCACGACCACGAAAGGGACATGAAAGTGCTTCTAAAAGACGTTATTTAAACTGAGTCCTGAGTGCTGAAAAATGGCTTAGAAGATGATCTAGGCAAAGACAAGACCCAAGAACTGAGGACTCAATGTATAAACAAGGCTCTATTTTCTTCATTACAGAAAGAGAAAAATAATCTGGTGAGTGCAGAGCATAAAGTGGGACAAAGTGGAATGAGATCTGAGTTGTGAGGCAGGGGTAGCACATGCAGGGCCTTTTAAATCTTGTCAATTTTTTGGATTTTGTTCCTCATTCCAATGGGAAACCATTTGGTTGTTGTAGTCTGGGGCGTGACAGTTGATTTACATTCCAAAGATCGGTCTGGCAGCTGCATGAAGAATGAGCTCTGGGTGAATTGGGGAGTGACAGCAGTGAGACCAACATTTATGAAGTCATAGACCACAGGGACTTCAGCTACGCTCATAGGAATGAATGCTTGGGCAGGTAATCAATCATTTCAGAGTCTCTCTGTTTTACCAGTAAGTGGAGACAGTCATTTTGAGATGTATTCCATGGAGTAGTTGCGAAGATTAAATAATATAATATACATATAATAATAAATTTATAAAACGTCATTAATACATGGGATATATTCAGGGGCTATATATGTAAAAGGTTTATTATGTATGTGTTACATGGCCTCAGCCACTGCTTTCAAACATGCACACCCATTTCTTTTTCCCATCTGTTAAGAACATCTTGAACAAAAATTACTGAATTGTTGGCCCTTCTGGGTTATTACCTAATTGTTAAGTTTAAGATGAGATTGGCTATGAATTTCAGTCCTCTTCTTCACATAGTTTTAAAATGAGATAGGGAGGTATACACAGTATATTATTATTCCTCACACCTCCTACACCCCTATGCCCACAGGACAGGCTTCAGTCAAAGCACTTGATTACTCACCTGAGGTAAAAGGTAGGACCCTATTGCTAAAGACACCACATGCTGCCCACACAGAACATGGAGAGATCCAGATGGAATCTGGAAGGAAGCCAGTCCCCAGAATGTCTGCCCTTATATTTCTGGAATGTGCTACAGGAGTTGCTGAGGAAAATGGCTATGTGTGCTAGCAGGAGACAGTGCTATATGAAAGCAGCCAGCCTGACAAGAAACACATGCCTGTGCATTGGTGGCACCCGGCCTAGGTGGTAACTAATAGCTCTCTGATTGGGTGAGAGATCTACTCAGTGGGAAGGAACTGAATCAGATTCCTATGGAGACCAAAATCATGGATTCCAACAAGAAGGCCCCATTAATCATTAGCCAAAAGTGAGACTATACCCACCTAAACCTTTCTTAATGAGTAATATTTGGACTGGAGAGATGGCTCAACAATTAAGGCACTTGCCTGCTAACCCTAAGGACCCAGGTTCAATTCCCCATTATTCACATAAGCCAGATGCACAAGGTGGCATATACATCTTGAGTTCCTTTGCAGTGACTAAAGGCCCTAGTGTGCCCATTCTCTCTCTCTCTCAAATAAATAAAGAAAATATTAAAAAATAATTATCCTATTGAACCTATTCTGACTTCAGTCTTCTTTGGAGAACCTGTTTCTCTTTTCCAGAAGGCAGCTAGAATGAGGAGATAACCCGTCCCACACAATCAGCCAGGGCCCAGGCGAAAGCACAGAGGAATGGGTGAGATGAACAAGAGTGCTGTCTCAATAGCGAGTCTGTCAATCAGCACCAGGGTCACGGAGACAGACACTGAGGATACTCAAAAGGCACCAGAGCAGACATCGAGAACCTGCTGAGAGCACAGCACTAAAGGAGACATAAAACACACCCACCACGGCTCAGAGGATTTTGTGGAAGAGGGGGTGGGAAGAATGTAACAGCCACGGAGTAGAAGGGAATGAATGAATCCAGACCTAAGTGACACTGCTGCTCCAGACCTACAGAATGACTGACTGATGCTCCATACAACTGTATCTCAATAAAATGAAAACCCCCAGTTGGGGTTCTTGTATGCCATAGGGTAAACCCTGAGAAGATATAGAAAGTATAGGCTATAATTCTGTTGATGGCCCTCCCATAGGGTCTTAGGAGAATGAGAAGATATAGAAAGTATAGGCTAGGTCCCAGGGTCATAGGAAGAAAGAAGATATAGAACTATAATTCTGTTGGGGTTCCTGTGTCCATAGGGTCTTAAAGGATCTGAGAAGATATACTATAATAAAATGAAAATTCTGTTGAGGTTCCTGTATGTCCCATAAAATCCTGAGAAGATATAGTTAGGCTATAATTCTGGGTTCTTGTCCCATAGGGTCTTATGTCCTATAATTCTGTTGGGGTCTTAGTCCCATAGAAAGGATCCTGAGAAGATATAGAGAGTATAGGCTATAATTCTGTTGGGGTTCCTGTATGTCCCATAGGGTCTTAGGAAGGATCCTGAGAAGATATAGAAAGTATAGGCTATAATTCTGTTGGGGTTCCTGTATGTCCCATAGGGTCATAGGAAGGATCCTGAGAAGATATAGAGAGTATAGACTATAATTCTGTTGGGGTTCCTGTATGTCCCATAGGGTCTTAGGAAGGATCCTGAGAAGATTCTATAATTCTGTTGGGGTTCCTGTATGTCCCATAGGGTCTTAGGAAGGATCCTGAGAAGATATAGAGAGTATAGACTATAATTCTGTTGTCCCATAGGGTTCCCTGAGAAGATATAGAGAGTATAGACTATAATTCTGTTGGGGTTCCTGTATGTCCCATAGGGTCTTAGGAAGGATCCTGAGAAGATATAGAGAGTATAGGCTATAATTCTGTTGTCCCATAGGGTTCTTAGGAAGGATCCTGAGAAGTCCCTATAGGGTCCCATAGGAGGAAGGATCCTGAGAAGATATAGAGAGTATAGACTATAATTCTGTTGGGGTTCCTGTCCCATGTCTTAGGAAGGATCCTGAGAAGATATAGGGTCTATAATTCTGTTGAAGGGTCTTAGTCTGAGAAGATATAGAGAGTATAGACTATAATTCTGTTGGGTTCCTGGTCCCATAGTTCCTGAGAAGATATAGAGAGTATAGACTATAATTCTGTTGGGGTTCCCCTATGTCCCATAGGGTCTTAGGAAGGATCCTGAGAAGATATAGAGAGTATAGGCTATAATTCTGTTGGGGTTCCTGTATGTCCCATAGGGTCATAGGAAGAATCCTGAGAAGATATAGAGAGTATAGACTATAATTCTGTTGGGGTTCCCCTATGTCCCATAGGGTCTTAGGAAGGATCCTGAGAAGATATAGAGAGTATAGGCTATAATTCTGTTGGGGTTCCTGTATGTCCCATGTCCCTGATAGGGTCTATAGGAAGAATCCTGAGAAGATATAGAGAGTATAGACTATAATTTCTGTTGGGGTTCCCCCATATGTCCCATAGGGTCTTAGGAAGGAAGAATCCTGAGAAGATATAGAGAGTATAGGCTATAATTCTGTTGGGGTTCCTGTCCTATAGGGTCATGTCCCATAGGGTCAGACTATAATTCTGGAAGAATCCTGAGAAGATATAGAGAGTATAGACTATAATTCTGTTGGGGTTCCCTATGTCCCATAGGGTCTTAGGAAGGATCCTGTCCTGTTGGGGTTCCTGTATGTCCCATAGGGTCTTAGGAAGGATCCTGAGAAGATATAGAGAGTATAGACTATAATTCTGTTGGGGTTCCTGTATGTCCCATAGGGTCTTAGGAAGGATCCTGAGAAGATGCAGAATATAGGGTATATTTCTGTTGCTGTCCTCTGTCCACCGTGGCAGTCCTGACTGCCTCCCTGCCTCCTTAGGACATCAACAAGCTCACTGCATCCAGAGCACACAACATCTGTTTGTCTTTGGCTCACCATGCTCACTCTGCACATGGTCCCACTGCAGCCTCTCCTGTCATTATCTGCCTGTGAACAGTAGCCTTTCACAAGTCCTATGACTTTGTTCCTCATGTCCCTCTATTTTTCCATCCCTCCTGCTTAAGTGGGAAGTGCGGAAGTGGAAAGTGCATCCGAGGCAGCGTGACAATCACTTCTCCCGTCGTCCAGTAAACACTGGGAGGACAGACTGAAAATGAGCGAGGTTCTATTTAAAAGGCAGTGTGCCTGGGTTCTCACTTCAGGAAGCTCTTCTCTGAGAAGATTTTCCATTGAATTCATTATGCCATGTATAATACCGCACCTGGGCAGTTGGCAGGGAATTAAAGTTAGATATTATTCTAGCATCACGTATACTAAAGTAAGTAAAACTTCTACATATAAGGGCTGCCGAACACTACAAAGAAAACAATTACTGCCAAATGCTGTGTTACTGGGATGTCATTGAGCCTACTGCCCTGAATTATCTTTTTAACCTTCTCATCTGTATAAGTTGTAAAATAATTTGACATGCTTGCTTTATGCCGATTTATTTATTTTTCACTTTCTGTGGGGAAAACATTAAGCTAAAAGTCATAAGTACTGACTGAACAGTGGTTTCTTCTCAGCCACTTTTCAGCCCTCTGTGTTTGGCAACACTACATAGGATCACAGAGTCTCGTTTTTCCTTCCTGGCAAACCATAAGGCTAGACTAAGGGGTCTCCAGTGTTTCCTTCTGTTCAAGCCTCAATGGTTCTGTAGCACTCTTGATTTATGGAAACACACTTATATCAATCCAGTCAATAAACATTTACTGAAGCCCAGCTGTGCATGTTAAGCTCTTGGGTGCTTTCCTGTTGATCATCTCAGACAACATTCTACACTTAAAATGCCTTTTTGAGGGCTGGAGAGAGGGATGAGTGATTAAGGCGTTTGCCTGCAAAGCCAAAAGACCCAGTTCGATTCCCCAGGACCCACACAAACCAGATGCAAAATGTAGCACATGCATTTGGAGTTTGTTTGCAGTGGCTGGAGGCCCTGGTACACCCACACTCTCTCTTTCCCTCTCAAATAAATAAATAAATTTTAAAAAGAATAATGTTTCTTTTTTTTTTTTTTTAAAAAAAAAAGCCTTTTTGAGGGATCTTGCTTTTGGCAAAGGATCTTCATACCTACCTCTAACTCATTGGACTTATATAGATAGCTCTCTCATTTTAAGGGAAATTCAAATTTCAGAAATAAATTATTCTCAATGGTAAATTTTCTATTTCAAGCATGTGTATTCCACAGCTTAGGAGAGAACACCTTCAATAGATTTTTGCACTGTCATAAAAATACATTTGATGGTTACTCCGTGCTTCAGATTTAATATATTTCTTCATTTAAGTGAGGTTTCTAAAAAAGTGAAATATTTGAAGGAAAGCTAATATTTTTTGTTCTCTGTTTATGTGAATACATGTGATAATAATTACATCTCCTACAAAGTTGTGGTAGCATCAATCAACAAAGGCTAGTATTTTCTTAAGGAGAGCTCTCTGCACTTGCTATTAGGGACACTAGGCTCTGTTCTCCACTTTAAATTTGGTATTATGTGACCACGGTGGAGGACATGCGGGTGAGCATGACTTGATTTCACTGCAGTGGATATAGTCACTGAGTTAAGAAACACACAGAGTTATTAAAAATGAAGATCTAAAATGAAATGGTATTATCATACTAATTAATTATATACCAAACCTTCCATTACTTCACCTCACCCTCGATCATGTAATGAGATTCATAGGTCAACATCCTCTGAGTCAGTATTGCCTAACCCAGGTTCTCTATCTCATTTGAGTGCTATTTTCTTAATTCTCCCGAGAACAGTACAGAACTAGGACCATTCTAGATGCACAAGAATGAAGGGAGCTCATTAAATGCAATGGATTCCTTAATGCTTCATTCCTTCCGCAACTCTAATTTAAGTTCAGTGACACTGAATGTATCAGGGATTTCATAGGTGTCTCACTAAAAAGGGAATTGTTAACACCCATGAAATCTTGAAAAGGAATATATTCTATTAAAAAGCTCCTCGGAGAAGAATTTCTAGTATCTTTGGGGTTATATTCACTTGATCCAGCTCCACTGAATCCCAGTCTTGAAGTAATTTACTACAAGTTCTTAATTCCCCAAAAGGACAGAGGTGAAGTGTTAAATTGCAGTTTAAGTGTCTACTCCAGGATCAGTCACCCACTGTAAGAGTAAGGAAAGAGGGAAGGACTATGGTGGAAAACATGTGCAGGACATTTTGGTCATCCATTAGTACCTCTGTTGTCCACAAATTAGCATTGTGGTAAAATATTTAAAATTAGCATTGCAATAAAATATTTAAAATTAGCATTGTAATAAAATATTTAAAATTAGCATTGCAGTAGAATATTAAAAGAAACATGTCTTTGGATGTACCCGTGGTTGCCATCTCCTTTCTAGTTCTACATATACATTTAAATCTTAGGATCCAATGTAAATAATGGACATCCACTGATTTGCATCTAAATTTATGTGAACTGTGAAACTTTCAGAGCACCCAATCAACCAGAGAGTTGTAAATGTTATCATTGGAACAGAAAGGCCCATAAACTTGAGGAAATTTTCTTTGGTGTCCACAGAGAGACAACTGGGGTAAAAAGCTGGGTCTCTTGACCAGCTGCTCTCAAACAAAGATGGTGTTTAGAACAATCTGGAAAACGTCCTGAAAACTTGGTTATCAGTATCACCTTCCGCACGTTCTAGCCTCCGTATCAATGGCTCTTTTGACATCTTACTGTTTAATTCATGGTTAATGCAAATGACTATTTTTACTTTAAATTTAATGTGATTTTGTTTGCTTGCTTTTTAGTTTGCATTATTATTATTATTATTATTATTGTAAATACTAGATCTTTCTTTGCTTTCCTCTTCATTAAAAGACCTGGATTCCCAGTGAGAATACCATGTACAATAAAATGGAGGATATATGAACAATGAAATCAAAAAATACACCACATTGCTACATTTTAGTTTGGAAGAGATTTGATTGGTTACATAGTACCAGATTTAGTAATGCCACCACTTGAGTCAGTCAGTCACAATTCACCAGAGAGACTGCTGGTGCCAAGAAAGGGTACATTGCACAGTCATGGACATTAATGCATTTTTGTTTTCCATTTGTTTTGAGTTATTTATACATCACATTTAAACTAGCTATTTTCTGAAAATAAATAAATAAAAACAGCAACATTGTTTGTCTTGATAATATGCGGCAAGAATGTTTGATGTAGTTGATATCCCATTCTTGAGATAAGTCCCCATACTATATGCCTTCCTTACAAAAATTCATAAAATCTAAAAGTTAAATAGATCTTTTAATTCAAGAACTTGCAATAATTTCTTTTCATTTGTCTAGAACTATATACATCACATAAGCCTTTTTCCTATGATGCTTTTTTATTTTTATAAAAGAAGGCATTATTCTAAATTGATTTGAATATCCACTCACTATGAGATGTTAATGAATGTGTGGTGAGTTATGACTGCCTACTGACTCAAGCAGTAGCATTACTATTCAGCTTCTGATGGAAGAAAATATTTGTTTTGAGGAGTCAAGATTGACTGAGTTTCATATCATGACTTTGCATCCTAATATAATCTCTTTTTTGATACTCATTTTTTAACTCCTAGAGAAAATGTATAATGTGATAATTTTATATCTTTTATATTGCCAAGAATCTCATTTTTCTTATTGATAATCTCAAAGTGAAGTAATCATCAACCTACTAAGCCATATTTAACAGGGTCAAGTTTCTCAAACTCAAATTTGAATTTTTTTGTAAATATATATATATATATATATATATAATTTCTCCATATTTGAATGGTTATAAAAAACTTGGCATAAAAAGAAAGTCACCAAAGACTTAAAAAACAGTGATGCCTCGAACTGAGTGAGTCCCTACCTGCATGTTCATTTGATTGGTAACCTCGAGCGCAGATGTCAGGATGAAGCTAATGTGTAGGAAAGGTCTAGAACAAAGGGTTTAGGGATACATGTCTTACACATCTAATGTGTAATAGCTTGACTCCATAAGCAAGTTAATGTAGTTATACTAAAATAACAGATTTTCAGTTTGTTGGGCTTTTTTGGGCCTTGTTTGTGTGCAATGTTATCGTATCGTCTCGCTTGATTAACTCGTAAACATTCTTTTCTTACATTAAGTGGGAGCCCTGGAGTTTGTACTTTCCTTTCCCAATACTCAGACCAACCTTCATACATCTGATTTCAAGTCATAGGTTTCTTTTTAAGGGCCCATCTTTTATGTAAAACCACAGGAAGCAATATGCAGCTCCTTCAGAGTAGCTAAAAGCTTATCAAAGGAAATACTATCAGGGTAGCAACAGAGGGCTGTCCTGCTATCCAGACACTGAAAATCATAATCGTCCAAACACACAGAAATGCTCGGCTAGGTGACTCCATTTTCTTTTTTAAATTACAGTCATTCACTAAAGTTCATTAAACAAATATACAGAGTTTAGTTATTTATGGCTAAAACTCATGCAAATACTCCCCAATCCTTAAAAGCCCACATTAACTTCTACAGCCTTGAGTTGCTGCTCAGAATGAAGCCTGACGCTGAGGGAAAGTACCAGGAAGCTAAGTATGTCAGTATGAACATTGAGAACAAGATATTACATTCAGTAAGGAGAAGGTCAAGGAAGGGAGCCTGGGATTCAATACACAGATAAAGACACAGGACAAGAGCTAGTCCAGCAAACAGTTTATGAGAAGATGTAGCATCCTATCTATCACTAACTTCTCGCTGGCAGGCTCATCTTTCTTGAACACATTGACACGTCTGAAGTTTTAAGTGGCTAAGCTTCTCTTCGTGCTTCTAATAGACAAGTGCACTGAGGACTGACTTCTGCTTTCCTCGCTGCTGTACCTGGAAACAACACACTCAGGATCTTAACACAGCCGATTGCTGACTAAAAGCCTCCTCACAAAAGAATCTTGTAATAAAATTCTGCTTGTATATTTTATTTCAGTTTGAAGACAAAGAGTTTCTCCTTCAGATTCTTTTCTTAGGACTGCATGTTTGGCTAATTACAAAGCAGGCACTTCGGATGCTGGAAGGATGGAATCAGCAAGAGTGGGCAGGTGGGTCAACACTGAACATCCTCACTTCTGTCAGGCCTTGCTCATCTCTTCATTGAAACAAATCTTTCTTTCTTTAACTGCCTACGATTTGAGCAAAGCACAGAAGCAGTCCTTCAGATTTTCCTACCTCAGATCAAGTCCTTTTTATACTTGGCATGCACGCTGGAAATGAAAGCAGATTTCTATGCAAAATGTAGAGTTTTATGCTTCTAAGCAATTCAGCTGCATTCTGCAGTCTCCTTCCTGTGGGCTGCTTGAACAGATTTGAGGAATCTCTTAGGGCAAAGTGGTTTGAAATTTTTGAGGTTTTCTTGGCGGCAGAGAAGAATAATTTGACTTCCATTGGAATAAGATCACATTCAGCAGGAAAGATCTGCTCTGTTCAAGGTCGTGGGTCCTGGCTCCATGGATGTTCAGGTACTCAGCACAATAGCCGTGCCGAGCCCTCAAAGCCCTTGGCTGGGGCTGCAGGTGCTGCCTGCTGCCTGCAGAGGCATCCTCCGAGGGCCCTGAATCCTCGCTGGGCATCTTCAATTCTTCATGCAGCCCCCTGCCCTCTCAGAAAACCAGTTTCCTCTGTATCTATGTACATCTTTCTCACACTAAAAGTCGTCAGTGAAATGTGACCAAGCACAACGCACATGCAAGTGAATAAACAAGAGGGGAAATTCAAGGAGAAGGAAAAGTCATAACTGGTATATTTCCATGTTGAAAGTTGCATAGTCATCTAGCATGCAAACTAGGCCATGGGAACCCAGAGAAGATAACATATCCATTAAAGAGGAAATGACTAAGGCCCACTATTGGTCAGCGTCTGTACATTTTGTGCAGATGCGCCTGATGCAAAGGGAATCAAGGTATATAAAAAGCCAATGGTGGGGCTGAGATTGGTTCTCCAGCACGTATGTACAAAAGCCAGGCATGGGCTGGAGAGATGGCTTAGCAGTTAAGGAGCCTGCCTGCCAAGCCTAAGAATGCCCGTTTAATCTCCAGGTCCCACCGTTAGCCACATACAAAAAAATGACACAAGGGTTCAATGCCGCGCTTGCCCACAAGGGGGCGTACATGCCTGGATTTTGTTCACAGTGGCTGAGAGGCTACTGACGTGCCAATTCTCTCTCTCTCTCTCTCTCTGCCTCTCTCAAATAATAATAATAATAATAATAATAATAATAATAATGATAAAGCCAGGCCTGGTGGTGGGCTGCCTGTAATTCTACTGTCTGAGAGTCAGACACAAGCAGATCTCCAGAGCAAATGGACTAGGCAGGTTAGTCTTCAGTGAAGAAATGTGAACAATGATAGACAGAGACACCCTGTGTTGGCCTCTGGTCTCCACGTGCATACACATACCCAGAAACATATGTATACCCATGCACACCTGAAAATGCATAAACCCATGCATACCACATGCGGAAAAAAAGAAAGCCAATGTCAAGAGTATTAAAATGTAAGAAAGATAATTTCTAGTTAAAACATTTCAATATGTTTCATAAAACTGGTATAACTCACACATCTGACAGACAAAACATGTACAAATTCAGAGATTTAAAGAGAAAGGCTGCTAAGGGTAGAATGAGAAGATGAATGAAATTCGGAGTTAAGAGATCAAGCAATTAATAAATCGTCACCAGCATCAAGATACGAGGATGAAGACAGTTCAGTGAGTAAGTGTGTTCTGGGCCAGATCGGGAGAAGGTTGACTGGAAAACAAACACACAAGCAAACAAACAAACAACAGTAAAGCCCTCTCATAAAGACGTCAGGAAAAATAAAGAGCAAGAATAAAGCCCCTCATAAAGACGTCAGGAATGCCCTTCAGAAGGGCGATGACTGGTGGACATTTATTTGTGGACTATCGCACGTCTCATATTTTGTTTTGAGCATTGCTGTTTTGAACGACACGACTTACCGAAGGTGAAGATGATAAATATGGAGAGTTAAATAAAGAAAGCATTTTTCAGGTTAAGGGTCGTGAAGAGATATCCATGGAGTGTGTATCATAAGACATTTTTATTCTTATTCCTGACCATATAGACCAACTTGTGTTAGGGAATGGCCATTATGGATAAATGTTATTTATTTATTTATTTATTTATTTATTTATTTATTTTTATTTTTGTTTTTATTTTTATTTTTATTTTTTTTTCCTGAGGTAGGGTCTCGCTCTAGCCCATGCTGTCATGGAATTCACTACGTAGTTTCAGGCTGGCCTTGCACTCATAGCCATCTCCTACCTCTGCCTCTCAAGTGCTGATAAATGTTTTCTTTAACTCTGTTTTTACAATAAGATATTAGGCTTATTCACATAAATAACCTATTCCTTCAAATAAAAAAAAAAAAGTTATATGTACCTGTAAGGTATATTCTAGCAGATTACACGAAATGTGATTAAATACAATTAGAAAGAGACTTTAGATTCATTAAAAGTTAATAAATAATAAATTCATAAAAAGTTAATGCCAATAGTATTGGCATACATCTATAATCTCAGCTCTTAAGAGATAGAGGAAGGAAAATCCTGAGCTCAAGACCTGCCTGAGCTACATAGCAAGTTCAAGGTTATCCTGCGGCATAGCAAGAAATCTGAGAAATTTAAGGCTGAGGATGTAGCTAAGTCTTAGAGTACTCACCCAACACATGAAAGACCCTGGGGTTTATCCTGGGGTGGGGGGATATAATATAATTTAAGGTACTTTTTAAATTATCCTGTGTGCATGCCTTGTTTTTCTGTAGAAAAGAATTTACTATAAGTACAGAGTGCCTGCACACACGTCACCATGCTCCCAGTGTTGTGCGTAAAACTGAAGGCTCTAGAATCACAGGAAACAAAAACCAGTTATCTTTCCATCCCTGACTAGTTGTGGTTAGGGCTAAGGTCATTAAACAAACAAATCTTACATTTCCTCTTCGGCGAAACAGAAAAACCAATGTTTATGTAGAGGTTAAAGATACTATCTTTATAAAATCTTTACCATAAGCCCGAGCCACAGATGACATCAACCCTCCTGCTCACATCTTGTCTTTGTTTTTTTCATCTTACATGTCAGATTCTTCAGAATGACTTCATGACAAACTGTTTTCTTGATCAATAAATATCTCCACTCTGAAAATCATAAAGATGCCTTCCTTTTCTTCTAGCACTTCTTTAATTTGCAATTGCTTATTCTTTGTGTTTATAGGTGATATAAGTGAAAACTAATTTCACCTTACCTTTCCACTTGTATATCCAGATATTACAACAATATTAGATATCACAGCTTTTCTTCATATTATTTAGTCAGTGACTAAAATTTACATGTGCTTTAGATTCACATCTGTAATCCATTTTCACCATGCACTTTTAATCGTTTTCTGTGCCTAAACAGACTGCTTCAACAAGTCCTGCCAAGGAAACCCTCTGTATAATTTTGGTACCTTATCCAAATTATTTTTTTCAGAAATTAAATTATAGCCTCTTATTGTAATCTATGCCTTCACATTGAATTTATAATCTCTCACGTCTTCCAATTTGAGATAATGAGTTTCACAACCCTGAGTGTAAAACTTAGTATGATCCAGGTGTGGTGATACACGCCTGTAATCCCAGCACTCGGGAGACAGAGGTAGGAGGACTGCTGTGAGTTTGAGGCCACCCTGAGACTACATAGTGAATTCCAGGTCTGCCTGGGCTAGAGTGATACCCTACCTTGAAAAAACAAAAAAAATAAAATAAAATAAAATAAAATAATAAAATAAAATAAAAAGTTTGAGTCATCCTATATGGAGCAATACCATTTTTTTCCATTCGTATGGGTACTGTGTAATATTTGTCTGTGAAATTTTCATCAGTTTGATTAAATCTTACAAAAGCCACATTTTATATTTTCAAGATTTTCTTTTAAAGCATTTACATTAATTTGAGATATGCAAATATGAAATAAATTCACATCATGCCTTTGCTTCCCTCCTCTGGTTTTCTGTCTTGATTAAGTTTCATAGCTGAATCAGAGAATTGAAGAAGTATTTTACATTAATTTATTTATTATGTATTCAATATTTTTTGATGGATATCATTTTCAGACAGATGCTCACTACATAGCCTGGGCTAACTTCAAACTCTTATTCATAGAGCCTCAGTATCCATAGCACTGGGCTTTCAGGCATGCACCACCAGGCCCATGATATTCTTTTTTTTTTTTTTTTTAATTTTTTTATCATTTTATTTATTTTTGGAGAGAGACACAGAGAGAGACAGACAGAGAGGGAGAGGGAGACAGATAGAGATGGGCACGCCAGCAGTCTCTTAGCGGCTGTAGACGAAATCCAGATGTGTGCGCCCACTTGTGGTCAAGTGTGGCATTGAGCCCTTGCATCACTTTGCATCTGGCTAAATGTGGGACCTGGAGATTGGAACTGGGTTCTTAGGCTTAGCAGGCAGGCTAACCACTAAGCCATCTCTCCAGCCCTGATATTTTTTATATTACTCTTTCTGATCTGATAGGGGTTTTCCATTATATTTGTATATGCATACTGGTAAGCTATAGGATATATTATTTTAAAATAATATGCCAAATGATAAATTCTATCAATATCTAAGGTTATTGAAAACAAAAACAATAATGAAAGGAAAATAATTAATTCCCAAGCCTTAATGATGAAATATAAGGGTTAATCTACTACTGAACCTACATTTTCTTCAAACAACTCACTGGAGACTAATCTTTCTTCTAAATGCTATTTTTGTATTTAGTCTATCTTCCAGGCAGAAAGAAAGCAGTTCTTCATTGTTACTGACCAAGAACAAACCTGATAGATATAAAATTACATAAAAAGTACAAATAGCCACCTCCTTCCTGAACGTTATGACTGAGTCCTGCACTTAGCACATTAAGTGCTAGCTCACATAAATAAATAAAACCACAGTAATTAAAAAGTTACATTTTAAAATAATTCAAAATTCTTAGGAAAATATTTTGTTTTGTTACACACATATACACTTAAACATATAGGTTTCTTGATTTTGATAATGAGAATAATGTCAAAATTCAGATAAATTTCAAAATGTGACCAAAACAGACATTAAAAGAATCATTTTACAAATCAGTATTATTTCTATATTAAAAATGCCTCCATGCCTTTGTTTCCAAGAACAATAAATTATAAAGGAATAAATAACTAAGTTCCTCCTCTGGAATTAACAGGACTGGCTGCCTCTTTATACCTGAACTACAAGATACATATTTATTCATATCTACCACTAATACATGAGCTCCTCACAGGGGCAGGGGGTTCTTGCTGTGCCAGAGGCTGCTATGATACTTGCTTTCCAGAGTACATTCCAGGGACAGGCGTGTTCTTGGCAGACACACAGAAATATAGAATGAGTTATACAGAATTACATAATGAACAATCTGAACCTGAGTGTAGAATCTAAACACAGCCTCGTAACCTGTTTTAAAATATACATGATTTTTTGTCCTTATTAGCCTTGGTCTTTTTTAATATTTTAATTATTTATTTGAGAGAGAGAGGGAAATAAAGGCAAATAGGGATAGAGAGAGAGAGAATGGTCATACCAGGGCCTCCAGCCACTGCAAATGAACTCCAGATGCATGTGCCACTTGTACCACTGGCTTTTTTGGGTACTGGGGAATCGAACATTGGTCCTTAGGCTTTTTAGGCAAGTCCCTTAAGCACTAAGCCATCTCCAGCCATAGCTTCTATTCTTTAAAACATACTATACTTTTTTCTTAATTATCAATTTAAAGAGACAGTAGTGACAGGCTGTATGATCAGGAGGCTTTTTCCTTACACACTTGCTGAAGATGGGAAAGCAGATACTGGTCACACATTAAATGACTGCTCAACTCTATTGCTTGAAACTTCCACCTGGGCCCTAAGCTTTCATATGGTTCCTCCAACACCACACTGCTCCCACCTCTGCACTTTGATTCTTTTGTTTTTTCTCTCGCCTGTTCCACTAGTCCAAGTTCCTAGCAGGAGCTCAAACCCCGCCACAAAATGCTATGTATCCTACTTAACTTTCTTCCTCAGAACGTCTCTAAATTTTTACTGTACATGGTCCACACTGTTTCTCTTGATTTCATATGATTCCCTTGGGAAGATGGAGAGAAAAAGGGCAGGTGACAGGTAGGAATGGAGAAAGACTACACATGCACAAATACAGTATCTTTCTAAAGAACAGCTCTAAGGAGGACCTAGAAGATTAACTGGTGGGGCATTGTGATTTAATGTTTTCTGCTAAATACCAATGTATTAGGAGGGCTTCTCCAGTACTTACTTTGTAAATAAGTCACATCTATCACACACTTCTGTCAAGCACATTCACGTAGGTCAGTCTCTGGAGATTTTCATGAAGAACAACAGGAGAATCCTGAAGCTAGGCACTCATCATTCTGTTTATTAGCTTGTGGGTGGTGCACATGCATGCACATGTGTGCGTGTGGTGCATGTTGTCTGCACTGTGCATGTCCATGTGTGAGCAGATGCACAAGACAGAAGAGAATGTTGGGAGACAGAGGCTCTTGCTGAATCTAGACCTGCCGCTTTTTGGTGACACTGGCAGATCAGTGAGGCCCAGCAATACTCCTGTCCCCACCCACTCAGCTCTGGAGTTCCCGATGGGCATGGCCATGCCTGGTTTGCACATGGATGTTGGGATCTAACGCAAGTCCTCCTGCTTACACAGAAAGTGCTCTTGCCCACTGAGACATCTCCTAGGCTCTCCACCCACCTCCTGCAGACACACACACACACACACACACACACACACACACACACACACACCCACCCTTTTGAGACAGGGACTTGCTGTAAAGCTCAGGCTGCCCTTAAACTCTGCTTTCTCCTGCCACATTTTTCCATGTATGGAGATTACAAATGTTTACCATCAGGTCTAGTTCAGTTAGTCCCTTTTAGGGGTCTCTTATTTCCCTGTTCTCAGGACAAAATGATAAATAGATAAGGTATATATTATTAGCATTATTTAAAATTGTTCATAAAAACATTGGCTCTGAAGTACAGTGGGCATAGGTCTGTGTGCCTGTAACTCTAATATTAAGAATGTTGATGGAAGAGGGTTTTTGGAGTAAGTTCCAATCCAGTGTCATTATAGTATGACACTGTATCAAAAACAAACAAACAAACAAACAAAACACCTAAATAACAAGGAAGGGGGTGAAACTAGGTAAAAAAGATAAAAACAAAAATTGAAAATCAGTAAATCTAAGAAAATCATACAACTTTGAATACACCTGCACATTTAAAAAAACACAGGAGCTGGGTGTGGTGGTGCACGCCTTTAATCCCAGCACTCGGGAGGAAGAGGTGGGATGATCACCATGAGTTCAAGGCCACCCCTGAGAATACTGAGTGAATTCCAGGTCAGCTTGGGCTAAAGTGAGACCTTACCTCGAAAAACCAATAAAAAAAAAGAGAGAGAGGAAATGTAAAGGCATTTCTATTTCATCTGTAGCTGACAGCATTCAACACTGGTATAAAAATAATCATGATAAAAGTATTTCAGGGCTGGAGAGATGGCTTAGCGGTTAAGGTGTTTGCCTGCGAAACCTAAAGATCCGGGTACAATTCTCTAGGTCCCACATAAGCCAGATGCACATGCATGTGGAGTTCGTTTGCAGTGGCTAGATGCCCATTCTCAGTCTCCCTCTCTTTCTTTCCATCTCTGTGTCTCAAATAAATATATAAATAATAAATAAATAAATAAATAATAAAAAATCTTTTTTTAAAAAAGGAAGGTACTTTATATGCTTTCTATCTTGCTGAAAAGTCAGTGATACAAACTGGGGGAAACAGAAGTTGTAAATTTGTAGAGTCAAAGAAAATATCTATCCTTTTCTCAAGAACTTCTCTTCCCAATAAGACCTTTAAGGGGGCGGTGGGAGGAGCTCTAGAAACAAATACCTTTCCTGGCAGGTCCATTAGAGCCTTACAAATCAGAACAAAATGCAACAGTTAAAACAGACACCAATGTGGATATACTTAAATAAGCAAAGGTGCACCAGTGATAGAGGGGTTCCTCCCTTGTGCTCTAGTTTGAAGGCAGGTCTTAGTGAATGTCAGGCAAGCACTCTGCCACTGAACTATACCCTAAACCTACAAGATGCAATATTTTGGAGTCATCACTGACATTCTGCTGGAAATGAGAAATGTCTCCAACAGTAAGTCAAGCCAAATAACTACGGGATATAGAAGCTGTATCATATTTTATTATCGTACTTACATATGTATAACTGTATGCTTTATGCAAACAGAGATATAAACATATATCTGGAATGAAACAGACCAGAATGTTACCAATTCTGTGTCTTATTAATTTATTTCCTTGAAATCTTTTCAGATCTTCCAAATTTTCTACAGTGAACAGTTTTTATAACCTGGAGAAGCTAATAAGATTAAACGATTAATTTAGACTGGCTTAGACATGCGCATACATTATCCCAGAAAAAAATAGTTGCCTTTTACAAGTAAAGCCAAAGACATGTCAAACTACACAGGGCTCTGCTGAGACAATTGCCAACAATGACATAATGCCGAACCTCCCATAGAGACCATCCTGGTTTTCACACGCAGCGTGTTTTTTAGCAATGCCTAACAGTTGGCAATGCTGAGAAGCTATAGATGAGATCATTAGGAGACAGTATTTTCCTTCACACTTGTGTCAGGGAAAATCCCTTAGCAGATCTATTTCTGAGTTATATTTTTACCCACGCTGACAAAATTCCAGGCAGACTGTATAAAGCATGTATTTGCAAGATCTTGCTCTACCGAATGGAATTCAAGTTAGTTATCACAGGATAAAGGTCCTTTGTCAGGGGCTTGCCCTCTGCATGGCCCTGTGTTTGGCATATGTGAGAGATGGCAACACAGCAACATGACAGGGCCTCAGACCTCAGGCCCTGAGCAAACACTTCTCTTCACATTTACCAAAATGCAAGAAAACTCACACCACCATCAGCGCTGTCTCTAGTTTAACTCCTCTTTCAGTACCAAATGGACAGATTTTCATACACAGCAAAGTTCACAAAAATTCAAAATGCATTTGGGTCCAGTAAATTTCCCTCTACCATAATCACTTCCGACAGAACAGAACAATTCATTTTCCATACAGAACCTCTGGCCTTGTCTTCAACATTTCTATCTTCATTTTTCTCTTTTCATTATTTATTTGTACATGAGTGTACATGTGTTTGCGTGTGTGCATTTGTGTGTGTGTACACAGCACACATGTGGAGGTCAGAGGATAACCTCACGGTATTCCTCCTGTCCTTCCACCTTCTTGCCACAGGGTCTGTCTTACTGCTACTTCCGCTTGTGAGCTTCCTCAGTGTCCTGGCTCTGCCCGCTATTGTCACAGGCATGGAGAACTACAGGAGCTAAGTCAGGCTTTAAATGAGTGCTCAGGAATTGAACTGAGGCTGGCAAGTTTGCAAGCAAAAGCCTTTAACTGCTGAGCCATCTCCCTGGCCCCCGTTAACCCACATTCCTGAGCACTGCTCTCTTCATGTATGTGCATACTAATGTCAATTTTCAAAACCAACTGATTCTGTGTTCTTTCTTGTAGTCAGTCTGGAGGACTGCCCCTCCAACACCACTCTCTTTTTTTAAAGATTTTATTTTTATTTATTTATTAGAGACAGAGAGAGAGAGCGAAACAAAGGGAGAGAGAGAGAATGGGCATACCAGCACTTCTAGCCACTGCAAATAACTCCAGATGCATGTGCCACCATGTGAACCTGGCTTATGTGGGACCTGGAGAATCGAACCTGGGTCCTTAGGCTTCACAGGCATGCATCTTAACCACTAAGCCATCTCTCTAGCCCCCAACACCACTCTTACTGTGAATCATACTTTCCCTGCATCCACCATAATAAATGCAGCCTTATTGAATGACCTTTTGCCTCTCTAATTTCCTGTTATCAGTTTAGTTCTGATATAATTACTAGAAGTATGCTAAATTTTAGATAAAATAAACTATTAGTGGGGGGGTTCTGGGAAGGGAATATTATATAATTTACACATAACCATGTAATGACTGGATTTGTCCCATCCCTTCCTTCTGAGTTTACCTTAGAAAGCTTTTTACTGATACTGTTTTGAAAACACTTACAGATTATGGCTGTGCAAACATGCAGCATCTCCCCAGACTTCCCAGGATCTTGATTTAAGGTGAGAGAAACAATCTTTAAAATTTCTGTTGATAGATATATTCATTCAGTTACTGAACTTACTGTGCTTTAAGGATTAGGCTTCTATCTTAGTCAACTGTTTCATGATTTGGGATAAATCATTTGAATGCTTCTGGAGTATGCATAATGGGACTTTTTAATTTTAATTTATTTATTTGAGAGAGAAAGTGGCAGATACATAAAGAGAGAGAAAATGGGTGTGCCAGGTCCTCTAGCCACTGCAAATGATTTCCAGATGCATGTGCCACCTTGTGCATCTGGTCACATGGGTCCTGAGGAATTGAACTTCGGTCCTTGGGCTCTACAGGCAAGTGCTTTAACCACTAAGCCAGCTCTCCAGGCCCTCAAATGGGACTTTTAAATGCATATTTAATTGTTGGATTCCTAACAAGATTAAGTGTGGTCAGAGCAGAATGAATGTATACATTATTGTCCAAAAATTCACACCCCAGAAAGCAACTCTGCCAGGGCAAGGAAACTGTGCAGATCACTTTGCTCCCGACACCATACAGAGCTCCCTGATTAGGCACTGATTCACGTGATGGATGTGACAAGATGACTGCCCTGGCTCACTCTTCCTCAAGTGCAGAACAATAAAGCAGTTGTGGCTAGCCATAGCCACATGAAGAGCTCCAAGTAGTAAAGATTCAGAATACAAGTGAATCGACAGCTGGTGTATTTATCATCCAGTTGTTTCGGTCTTTGCATTTTACGAATAACGATAAACTATGCTCTCAGCTCTGAAGGATTTGAGGTCCTGGGTCAATGGTGAACTGTACTCTGAGTTTACAGTGCAACGCATAAATGGACACTGTGAGGAAATGTGTGGAGGGCACCATTTAAAAAGATATTTATTTGATGGGCTGGAGAGATGGCTTAGCGGTTAAGGCGCCTGCCTGCTAAGCCTAGGAATGCCGGTTCCAATCTCCAGGTCCCATGTTTACCCAGATGCAAAGTGATGCAAGGGCTCAATGCCACACTTGCCCACAAGGGGGCGCACGCATCTGGATTTCGTTCACAGCACCTGAGAGACTGCTGGCACACCCATTCTCTGTCTCCCTCTCCCTCTCTTTCTGTCTGTCTCTCGCTGTGTCTCTCTCCAAAAAATAAATATTTGTATATATTTATTTGAGAAAAACAGACAGACAGAAAGGTAGACAGACAGAGAGAGAGAGAAAGCGAGAGTCAGTTTGGGTGTACCAGGCCTCCTGTCCCTGTAGAGGAGCTCCACATGCATGTACCACTTTGTGCATCTGGCTTTACAGATACTGGAGAATCAAACCCAGGCTGTCAGGCTTTGCAAGCACACCTTTAACGTCTGAGTCATCTCTCCAGCCCCACCATTTTTTTTTTTTTTTTTTGAGAGACACAGAGAGAGACAGAGAGAGATGAAGAGGAAGACAGGTAGAGATGGGCACGCCAGCAGCCTCTCAGCTGCTGAGAACAAAATCCAGGTGCATGAGCCTCCTTGTGGTCAAATGCTGCATTACACCCTTGTGTCACTTTGCATCTGGCTAAATGTGGGACCTGGAGATTGGAACCGGAGTTCTTAGGCTTAGGAGGCAGGCGCCTTAACTGCTAACCCATCTCTCTAGCCCCAGCCCCACCATTTTTGGGTCTGCCTGGTGTCTGATGTTATGCAGTATCAGGATGCTGGTTCTGTGGAGACCACAACACAATTTCTGAAGGAGGACTCTATATTTCTTCTCCATTACCTTGAATTTTCATAAGAACCTGTTCTGAAGTTTAAACACTGAATAAAAATGCTTCCAAACAATGAATGTGACAGCAAACACACCAATAAACCTACGTGCAGCAGCCCAGTATTTTACTCTGGTCTTTAATGTCAGGGTGTCTGCTTCTTCTAGAGGTCAGGAAAACAAACGCTCCGTGAGATCATTATGTGCATTCCCAAACAAGCAGAAAAGCAGGCGCCTTTCCAAATGCCAGACAATGAAACCTCGGGTTTCTCTTTGTACCTCCCTGTAATTCGGGTGATAAAATGCTTGCTAATGCACACTATTAAAATAAACCAACCAATAAAACCAGTCTCTCCCAGAGTATTGAAAACCCCCTTGCTGTGCTCTTAATTAACTGCTGACTTGGACGCCAAAAACACCAGTTGAGAACTACAAAGTTCTATTAGCTGTTTTACTTAAAGCTTGAAAGATCTTAGGTATTTGCTGATGAGAAAAATTATCACAGGAAACAATAGATAATACATTTTAGCCAACATTTTGGGATATAAATTTTTAAGTGGTAAAACACTACACAATACAAACCCACTTTTCAATGGTTTCTAGTAGATAATGAATTGCATCCAATGCAGAGTATTTCTTTTAACCAAAGTGGGTTTTTTTTTTTTTTTTTTGGTTTGTTTCTTTGTTTCAATAACTGGTAAGGTTGGTTGATATGCATAACAGTGACTTAAAGACACTGAAAACATTCTAGGAAATGAATAATGGGAGAATAAGCAATTCTAAGTGGTTTCCTTTTCAGGGTTATTTCATTTCCCTGTCTTGAAAAAATGAGTGATCTGTAATTTGCGTGTGCATATGGTAATTATTTTTCTCTGTGTGTGAGTTGGAAAATAAAATTTGACTTGTTATCCATGAGAGCTTTTCTAAAGAAAAAAATAATTTGGGTAATGACTGTGGGCATGCTGAAAAGGTATGTTCCCTTCCATTCTTCCCCTTCCCCCACTCCACCCCACCTCCTCGTTCCCCCTCGTTCACAATAATAGGATTAGCACAGTGTGTACTTGGGCTTCAGAGCTGGAATGAACACGGAACAATGTTACCATCCTCATTAACTCCATTAAATAAGCACTGCACATCCACCCAGAGTTGCCCTGGAAAAAAGCAACAAAACCCCTACTATTCTATGCATAATGGACTCTATTTAAATGAGGAGATTATAGCATGGATTTAATAAGCTACTTTGCGACCACACAGCAGGTATTTCCATCCAGACAAATCGGGAGTTCCCCACAGACACCTGCATGTTGGACTGCAGCAGAATGGAGTCCCTGATAAAAGTAGAGTTGACATAAAAAATATTGACATTAGGGCTGGAGAGAGGGCTTAATGGTTAAGGTGCCTGCCTGCTAAGCCTAAGAACGCTGGTTCCAATCTCCAGTGGTTCCAATCTCCAGGTCCCACGTTTAGCCAGATGCAAAGTGATGCAAGGGCGCAATGCCGCACTTGACCACAAGGGGGCGCACACATCTGGATTTCGTTCGCAGCAGCTGAGAGGCTGCTGGAGCCCATCTCTATCTGTCTTCCTCTCCCTCTCTCTCTGTCTCTCTGTGTCTCTCTCCAATATATATATATATATATATATATTTTTTTTTTTTTTTGACATCATAAGTGTCCATTTTAGTTTTTCATACATCTCTTTGTGTAAGTGATACACCCGGTCATCCCATCTGCCTTTAAAACATTGTGTTCTTTGACAAGGTTTGTATTTTGGAATTTATCTTATTTGTGTCTTTATTATTTTTTACACTTCTTACATTTTTTCACATCCTCCTCCTTCCCACTAATATCCTTCTTCTTCCCCATTAATCAACCCCTGTGTTACTACTGTGCTTTTTTGATGTTATTTACCTACGGACTTAAGTCAGGGTTGCTTGCCCGATTGTGGGGAGAGTGCTATATCCTGAGGAATGGCCAACTTACCCGGGGCTACACCACTGATGAATCTTGCCTCTCCCTCTCCAAGAAACCATTTGTTGGCCCTTAGCTACTATGGGATGTGTGGGGTCTCGTGGACCCTTCCCCAGTCACGGTCAAACGTTGACAGGCCTAGTCGTGTGTTGGAAACCCTGAGCTGCTGTGAATTCTCATGTGTGATGACATTTCACAACCTTCTTCCCCACCCTCCTGCTCTTACCTTCTTTCCAGCCACTCTTCCACAAGGCTCCGTGAGTGTGGAGGGCATGGTTTAGATGTCCTGCTTGAAGCTTGGCTACAATGCCAGCTATGAATTTTTGCATTAACTTTTGTTCAGTGTACTAAGAAACTACTCTGTGGTTGAGGTTTCAAGCAACTAATTTATTGACATTTAGTGGGCGTTTTGAAATGCCGTCCATTTAGCATAACTACGGTATTAGGTTATGTCCCAGGGCCCGTGTCCCTAGTTCTAGGCTTTTGGCTATGAATTTCCTCCCATGGACAGGCCTCAAATCCAATGAGAATGGTTGGTTACCACCATAACATTCTGGCCTCTATTGCAACAGCGGACATATGCTACCTGGCAGGTGAGTAGTGGAATAAAAGAGTCCCCAGCTGGGTAGAACTGTTGATGGCTTTTCTCCCCCAGCAGCTTGGATAGTGCCTTCTGGTAGGAAGAAAGCTAATTATCAGGGAGGAAAATTCCACCTCAGTTTTAAGTCCTACAAATGAAGCTTGTGGAGTCTTTAGCAATAGGGACTTAGCATGTAGTTTTGGTGGATAAACAAGAGCAATGGCAATCAATAATCCTACATTGTTGTAGAAGCCTCTGCAGCCTCCTTGACCCACAACTCATTTGGAGGAATCTCACCTTTGGCACTGGAATTTATAATTAATAAACTATGGTTTCTGGGAGAAGCTTTATACACTCAGATAGGAATCTAAGTTCAAACACTTTAAAAAAAATTTGGCAAGTAGACCCAATAAGATTCCCTTATATGGATATATACTGAATTTTGAATATATATTTACTAGTTGATAAACATTTGACTTTTCTGTTTCTTGCTAGCATTACTAATTTTGCTATACTGTATTTAATTTTCCTTAGAAGATAGTTTTAATTTCTCTTGTGTAAGTATTCAGGAATGGAAGTACTGACTCAAATGATAAATCTACATTTAATATTTTAAGAAACTGCCAAACATTTTTTTTCCATTACCAGTTACAATGTGTTAGTAAGTAGTTTCACAAATACTTACTGTCTGTTTGTGTGTCTTTATGACAGCCATCCCTGTGACTGGGAATTGTTATCTCAATGTGGTTTTTAATTTTCATTTTCATTATGATAATGACATTGAGCATGGCTTATTTGTGACTATTCTATCTATGGTTTAGTTTTCTTTCATTTTACTATTTATTAAATTGTCTGAGGTCCCCTTTTTCCTTAAACCCATTTCTTTTTTTTTTTTTTTTTTAGGTTTTTTTTTTTTTTTTTGAGAGAGAGAGGGAGAGGGAGAGGGAGAGGAAGACAGATAGAGATGGACGCGCCAGCAGCCTCTCAGCAGCTGAGAATGAAATCCAGATGTGTGCGCCCCCTTGTGGGCAAGTGCGGCATTGCGCCCTTGGGTCACTTTGCATCTGGCTAAACGTGGGACCTGGAGATTGGAACCAGCGTTCTTAGGCTTAGGAGGCAGGTGCCTTAACCGCTAAGCCATCTCTCCAGCACCCTTAAACCCATTTCTTGATCCATATGGACCATGTTGGCTCCAACTTATGTGCAACTACCTGCCATCTCTACCCGCATGCTGATAATGGCTATTCTCAATCTATGTATCTCTACGAGGTAATACTGTATTTTTACTTAGAGGAGAAGCAAGGAAGTTGAATATTAAATTTACAAATAAATAATGGAAAGTTCAAGTTTATCTTCATTTTACATATGCCACAATTAATAGTATTAATACACTACCATCATTTAGATCATTGGTAAAAGTTTTGCCACATGATTACATTTACTTGTTCATGGACAATATAGTTACCAGTGAATACTTTAAATTCAGAGCTAGGCAGTCAGTATCATTTCATTGGCTGTCTCATTAATTCATTTTCTTTCCTTTTCTTTTGAAATATAATGGCTATAGCCAAGACACACAAATACAGCACATGATCTCTCTCTCTCTTCCATTCTGCATTTTTCATGTTCTTGCCAAGCCATTAGCTAGTACAGTGACTCCATATAAAGGTTCAAATGATGCTCAAACAAAAACTCACTTCACATTTTGGTGCCAAGTGAAGCCAGGGAAACAGGAGGAAAAAAAAAAAAAAAAAAAGGACAGAAGAGGAAGAAAAGTCAAATTAATCTGCAACCTTGGAACATGGCAGACCTTGATGTAAAATAGAAAAATATGGAAACCTTGGCTTGCTCAATGCGCAGTGATATGACCAATTCAAGAGAAAGATTGAATTCAGTGATTAAATGGTAAATTCAACTGATGAGCTTAGCTTAGCTCTGCTTTTGTTTGTTTGTTTTTATTTTAGAGAGAGCGAGAGAGAGAGAGAGAGAGAGAGAGAGAGAGAAAGAATTAGCCACTGCAATCAAACTCCAGATGCTTGTGCCACCTACTGGGCATGTGTGACCTTGTGCATGCCTCACCTTTGTGCATTTGGCTTATGTGGGATCTGGAGAGTTGAACATGGGTCCTTAGGCTTCACAGGCAAATGCCTTAACCAATAGGCCATCTCTCCAGCCCTAGATCTACTTTTTTTTTTAAAATATTTTTATTTATTTATTTATTTATTTATTTATTTATTTAAGAGAGAGAGAGATACAGAAATAGGCAGGAAGAGAGAGAATGGGCGTGCAGGGCCTCTAGCCACTGCAAACGAATTCCAGATGCATGTGCCCCCTTAGGCATCTGGCTTACGTGGGTCCTGGAGAATCGAGCCTCAAACTGGGATCCTTAGGCTTCACAGGCAAGCGTTTAACCACTAAGCCATCTCTCCAGCCCTAGATCTACTTTTTAACAAAAAGTAGAAAGCATTGGCCAAACATAAATTTCTCCTTTTTTCCCCTTTACATTTTTTTTTAATTTCCTTTTTTTTTCTTTAGGAAAAAAAGCAGTTTTCCAGACATTTAATAATCCAGTGATGCATCATTACTTCAATAGACTCTTCCCAGTTCTGAGGGCATTGTTTCTGCAACTCAGATTTGTTCAGTTTTACTAGCTGGGAGGAGAGTATTTGATGTTCTACTGAGATTAAGTCTGAGAAGTTTTGATGACTAAACTCCTAGTCAGGTTAGCCTAAGGATATTGTGATGCTTGTTCGGATGTAAAACATTTAAAGTGAGATGAAAAACATTTGGTAATTGCAAAAATTCTTTACTGATATGACTCAAGAGCTTTATCTTGGGAGAAAGAAAGTAGATGTTAAAAATAAATAGTTGTAGGGTTATTTATCTCTGTGTGTGTTTTAACTAAAAGAGAATACACACAAGGAGGATTTCAGTACCCTGGAAGCCGAGAGTTCATTATCAATATAGTTAATGGATTCGGCAATAGCGTGAATAAATATGTTTTCAAAAGATATCAAATTGCATAGTTTTGAGAGAAAAGTGAACAGTTCAGTCACTGATGGTCTAGCAGGTGTGCCCAACCTTTGTCACTGCCACATAAGGTTATCATTTACAAAGTTCACACTCCAGAACTGCACATGCAAGATACAGGAAAATATCACCAAAGATCCTTAGAATGTTTTAAGCAAGTTGACTATTTGTACGTTGGGCTGCGTTTATAGCTATCCTGGGCTGTGAGGTTGGATACTCCTGAAAGGGATATGGACATGAAAATGAGATGAAAATAAACTCAAACCACGTTCAACTATCATGACCAGTTAAAAGAATCAGAAATGCATTTACCTCTAAGTTTCAGGAAGCTTACAAGGGTATTAGCTCTAGCTACAGAATAATTACTTTTCATCACTTCACTCACTGCCAGCGTGATGTGGCTGATAAATATCTTCTTAGATTTCTGAAATAACCCACAACCTTGCACCCACTATTTTCTCTTCATTCCACAAGGAAGCAAAGGAATCCTTGTCCATACAACCCAGTCATGGTGCTCCTTGGCTCAGACACCTTCCAGAAGAAAGTAAGAGGCAGTTTAGGGTTAGAAGAGGTGTCGGGAGAAAAAGAGTAAGTAACTTTGACTTTTTTTTTTTTTGGACAGAGACAGAGAGAGAGAAAGAGATTAAGAGAGAGGGAGAGGAAGACAGAGATGGGCGCACCAGCAGTCTCTCAGCTGCTGCGAACGAAACCCAGATGTGTTCGTCCCCTTGTGGTCAAGTGCAGCATTGCACTCTTGCATCACTTCGCATCTGGCTAAATGTGGGACCTGGAGATTGGAACCGCTGGAGATTGGAACCAGCATTCTTAGGCTTAGGAGGCAGGCACCTTAACTGCTAAGCCATCTCTCCAGCCCGTAACTGAATTTTGAATTTCAAAGAAAGCTCAGTCTACACTAGCATATCTGAACCAGGTAGATGGTCTAACGCTTTTCCAAGATGAAGATCATACAAATATATAAGTATTTATAAAAATGGACGCTTATCGGGCTGGAGAGATGGCTTAGTGGTTAAACGCTTTGCCTGTGAAGCCTAAGGATCCCGGTTCCAGGCTTGATTCTCCAGGACCCACGTAAGCCAGATGCATAAGTGGGCGCATGCATCTGGAGTTCGTTTGCAGTGGCTAGAGGCCCTGGTGCACCCATTCTCTCTCTCTCTCTCTCTCTCTCTCTCTCTCTACCTTCCTATTTCTGTATCTCTCTCTCTCTCTCTCTCAAATTAACAAATAAATAAAAATAAAATATTTTTTAAAAATGGACGCTTATGAAATCCAGGATCATCAACTTTCTAGATGGTATATAGTTCTTGCTCTTATTTAAACCTCTGTCCTGCTCTGGTGGCAGAAGGTGAAATGGATTTATCATCTAAGTTAATACTTACATGTATTCAAAATATAGGTAAGTATACTTACTAACCTGCCTTGCTTCCTCTGGCCTGTCCTTCCCCATATAACAGGCGTTTCTGATACACTAATGATTATTGTTAATTACTCAGTGGACGAGCTGGTGATAGTCTCCATAATTCCACCATTCTACCCAAACTGGAGGGCTACTGACATTCTGAAGCAGCTTACAAAGCACGCACACGGACACACACATGCACATACGCACACACACGGTGTTAACTGGTGTCACCATTGAGTATAACTCAGTGTTACATGGTTTATAAATTGTAATTAAATGAAAGAAGAAATCAGCAATCACCACCCTCTTATTGTGTCATGTATGTTTCCTTTCTTGTATCATTCAATTAGAATAATATATTCTTTTTTTTTGGGGGGGGGGTTCGAGGGTCTCATTCTGCCCAGGCTGACCTGGAATTTACTATGTAGTTGTCTCAGGGTGGCCTCGAACTCTCGGTAATCCTCCTGCCTCTGCCTCCCGAGTGCTGGGATTAAAGGCTTGTGCCACCATGCCCGGCTTTAGAATAATATTTTCATTTTATTATCTCACTAAAAATTCTAAGAACACTTGTATCTCAGTGGTAGAGGCCTTGGCCCTGGGTTGTATAGGCAGTGGCAAATAAACTAGGCCTGGTGGGGCATGCCTATAGTGTCGGTACTTGGCAAGTGGAGGCAGGAGGTTCAGGAATTCAAGGTCAACTCTAACCATATATTGAGTTCACGTGAGATCCTGTCTCATAACAACAATAAAATAAATAAAATAAAATTTCAAAATGCTTTTCAGAGATTTAAGAAATAATGATATGCTGTCCCCGCTGCCTTATTACTCTGTCAGAGTGAAACCGCAGTCTCCCAGATGGCAGACAACTTCACACACTCTGCCTGCCTGCCCCTTACATCTGTGACTCCATCTTCTTGCAGCCACACGTACTCTCTCAGTCTTCAGCAGGCTGCCTCATGGACTTTCAGTGGCTCTTGCCTTTCCTTGGCATATGTCTGCATGGCTTAGTACTCACCCGCTTCAAGTCTTTATTGGACTGTCACACATACTTTGTTGCCTCTTTGATCTTTTTCCTCCATAGATCTTATGTACTTCTCAACATAGTATTTAGCTACTATTATTAGAGCTATTATTATGTCCAATTGAGAGAGAGAGCGGGAGGCTGTAGGGTTTATGGAGGCTGTAAGTGGCAGAACCAGGACCAGTAAACCATGTTGTTGACCTTCTCTTTCTATACAGCTACAATGAACAGCAGCGCTAGTGCAGATGAAGGCAAACTGCAAGTCCATCAGAATCTCTCTCTCAGTATTTGTGGTCTGCTTCCCACCATGGATGTGGGTAGGTGAGGACAGGGTTTTGTCTGCTCGGTGTCCGCAAGGCCCAGGCTGCTGCTGTACTGTGACAGGCAACTCTTGAAAGATTGTTGTCCCTACGAACCTAACGGCAGGTGTAAAGTCAGAAAGTCTTTTTTGTCCTTTTTCGTGGAGAGAAGCTCTGCACCTATTGACTAAGGTTCAGCCTGAACTGGAGGATACATGTGAGGTAACGGTCCTCTGCCCTCAAAAAAGAAAAGAAAAAGAATGTCCTTTAACTCTCTTACACTTGAAATTCTCATCTTCCTTTAAATCACATGCATAGTCTGTTGGCCCCGGCAACAGCCCAGAGCTATTATTATGTCCAATTGAGAGAGAGAGCGGGAGGCTGTAGGGTTTATGGAGGCTGTAAGTGGCAGAACCAGGACCAGTAAACCATGTTGTTGACCTTCTCTTTCTATACAGCTACAATGAACAGCAGCGCTAGTGCAGATGAAGGCAAACTGCAAGTCCATCAGAATCTCTCTCTCAGTATTTGTGGTCTGCTTCCCACCATGGATGTGGGTAGGTGAGGACAGGGTTTTGTCTGCTCGGTGTCCGCAAGGCCCAGGCTGCTGCTGTACTGTGACAGGCAACTCTTGAAAGATTGTTGTCCCTACATACCTAACGGCAGGTGTAAAGTCAGAAAGTCTTTTTTATCCTTTTTCCTGGAGAGAAGCTCTGCACCTATTGACTAAGGTTCCGCCTGAACTGGAGGATACATGTGAGGTAACGGTCCTCTGCCCTCAAAAAAGAAAAGAAAAAAGAATGTCCTTTTAACTCTCTTACACTTGAAATTCTCATCTTCCTTTAAATCACATGCATAGTCTGTTGGCACCGGCAACAGCCCAGAGCTATTATTATGTCCAATTGTGAGAGAGAGAGCGGGAGGCTGTAGGGTTTATGGAGGCTGTAAGTGGCAGAACCAGGACCAGTAAACCATGTTGTTGACCTTCTCTTTCTATACAGCTACAATGAACTGCAGCGCTAGTGCAGATGAAGGCAAACTGCAAGTCCATCAGAATCTCTCTCTCCTTTGCACAGAGGAGGTGAGCCTGGGGTAAATAGTGTCTGAATGAAGACTTGGGGACAGCTATTTCACTGAGGGGCTTTGGGTTAAGTCTTAGCCTTCATTTTATTTCTATTGTTTATTTATGGGGTTTGGTTTAATATATAGGTGCATTGGGGTCCGAGTCTTTATTTTACTCAATTTTATTTTATAATAAAATCCCTTCATCCATCCCAGCATCCAGAAAACATACACATGAACAGAGAATTTGCTGGAACAAATCCAGTGTTCTTAGCTTCCTGGAAATGCATTGAAATTTTTGAGGATTTTGTTGTTATTGTTGCTGTTGTGAAGTTTTCTTTTCTCTTCTTTTGGTGGGGATGACATAATAGGAAGCATATCAAAATTGTTCTTACTAAAATGTCTTCTAGAAATACACTTATCACCATTGCATGCCACTGCCACTTCGTGGCAATTACTGCTGCCATAATTAAAAACACTGGATTTGGAAGTTCATTTCCAGTTCTTTCACCACCTGCTGTTGTTGGACTCGCCTCCTTCTGCAACATTGTTTCTTCTTCCTCTCTGCCATCCCTGGGGAGTCTGTGCCAGATTCCACGTCCAGACTTAAATCCCCACGTCTTGGTTCTCGATTGTAAAACTGTGTCCTTTACCAACTACGTCTGTACACACAGTAGACCTGGGGACCATCCTGTTTAGACCTATTTAAATGGCCTGAGAGCAGAGCAGGCAGTGTCATCCTAAACCCTTATGCACACATCTCGATAGAATCACAAGCATAGCATGGTGGACACACAGATATACAAAGAATGAATTAAAAAGAAAACACAGTATTGAGATATTTAAAGAATGATCCATGGGTTGGATCAATGGCTTGGCAGTTAAGGCACCTGCCTGCCAAGCCTAAGAGTGCTGGTTCCAATCTCCAGGTTCCACGTTTAGCCAGACGCAAAAAGTGACACAAGGGTACAATGCCACACTTGCCCACAAGGGGGCGCAAATGTCTGGAGTTAGTTCACAAGGGCTGAGAGGCTGCTGGTGCACTCATTCTCTCTCTCTCTCTCTGTCTCTCTCAAATTAAAAAAATGATCTAAAGAAATAGCACTGTGTGAGATGTTTGCTTGTCATGCACAAGGTCATTGGATTCATGAGAACCCAAAACAATGTAGCTTTGAAGAAATCATTAGAAAGCGAGGTTCTGGGAAGTGCCTGCTGGCTCCTCTTCACTTCTTCAGCACTTTTCACCTTTTCTCAGTTCCCTCCCCCACCCCCAACTTGCCAACACGATGGCCTTCAACTGTGACAGGCTGTGCCTATCAAGTATGGTTCAGTCGGGTAAACTGCATTTTGGGTCAGGATCACATTGTACCTTAATTATATAAGGAATCCTTCTCTGATGAATAAATGCATGTTCTGCAGTAAACTATTTTTTTCCCTTTTTTCTAGACATGTTTTTATAGTATTTGCCCATTGCTAAATCATAGTGTTTCATATGAATAGTTTGGCTTGCACTGATGACATGTTCATTTGTTAGGTGTTGACTTCTTTTATTTGAACAAATCGAATATTAAATGCCCTTTAAGAAAAATAAGAGGTTTTTGGTCCAGGATTTTTTTTTTTCTTAATACTTTTTGTGGAATAAGTAACTGATCGATATACTGTCTTAGGGTAAGTGTAATTAGTAGAATTAATCTTGTTTGAAAACCACTTGGTGACATAAGTTATATAAAAGTTATATAACTTAACATTTCATGATTATAACTAATCATTTATACTTGATTTTACTTTGATTTCAGCTTAACTAAGTTTCTATTATGATTAGAGGTTTTGAAAACAATAGAATCTCTGAAGTATACTTTACCTTCATATTAAAAAATGTAATTCTGGGCTGGAGAGATGGCTTAGTGGTTAAGGCGCCTGCCTGCTAAGCCTAAGAACCCGGTTCCAATCTCCAGGTCCCACCTTTACCCAGATGCAAAGTGACGCAAGGGCGCAATGCCACACTTGACCACAAGGGGGCGCACGCATCTGGATTTCATTCGCAGCAGCTGAGAGGCTGTTGGCACGCCCATCTCTATCTGTCTCCCTCTCCCTCTCTCTCTGTCTCTCTCCAAAAAAATAAATAAATAAAAAATTAAAAAATGTAATTCTCACTCTAATTGTCTTGTGAGTCTGGACTTGTCTCTGTTTCAGTGATTTCTCACAGAAATTACAACAGTGCCTGGCACGAGGGGGCTCTCCACCAGCACATCAAATGGATGGGGACACACTGTCTTTTACCTTAGGTGATGCAAAGTCAGAAGAAACTCTCACTCTGCTGAGCACTATTCTAAATGAGAGAACAGAAACATCCAGGAATAGAGGTGTTTGCTCATGATGACAGAGCTAATAAATTGAAGCGTTAGGATCAAAGAATTAATTCTGTCTGTTTATAATTTATGGCTTCTCAACTTCAGCTACTCTATTACCACTCTGCACAAGATTATTGAGACCAACTGAGATAAAATGACTTGAACAAAAATTTAAAAATGATAAAAAAGTGTTCCCAAGCTAAAACCATTAACTGGTTTTAAAAAAAAAATCACCAAAAAAGTATGAAAAGGGTAACCATGAGGTTCAGGAAGAACAGGCAAGAGGCTTGGCAATGCGAGCATGACTTCTGGGTGCTGTAGAAATGTCTGCAGGTTGTGCTGTCTACGCAGAAGCTGGTGCCATGTATCTGGCTTTCTGCCTTTGGTTTGCATTTAAGATCCCTGGGATACTTGACCTTCAGAATGTCTGCTTGTCCACATATGCAGCAAAAACGCATGGTTCCTCACCTACATGCTGGCTATGAACTCAGGGTTCGAGAAGTAGTGCTGAGTTCAGAAAGTTGACAAGCATAGTGTATGTGTGTGTGTGTGTGTGTGTGACGTAATGTTATCAGGTTCTTTGTGTAGTTAGAAACGGAGGGAAAGGTAATCTTTATCCCTTGGGTTTATGGTCGATATTTTAGTTCGAATACAAAGTATCTGGCTAGCATGTTTCCAGTGCTTATTTGTATCTTTATTTTACAGGTGAAAACAATTAGAGTTTTAGAGACATCAGAGGACAATATTCAAAACAAATGAGGACATATTCAGGATTGTAATTTCTTCAGTACTATTCAATATCAAAGAAAACTAACCCATTAGGGAAGAAGAAATTCAGGAAAAGGTCATAGAATTAAGAGACAAGGAGGTATGTCTTTGATCTTATTTTGGATTTTTGTTCTTTTCTCTTTTTATCTCTCTCTCTCTCTCTCTCTCTCTCTCTCTTTATTTTTTTTTTGTTGTTGTGGCTACTGAAACAAGGTCTTATGTTGTAACTTGGATATTCAGTATGTAACCCATCCAGGTTGGCCTTGGACTTGCAACTGCCATAGCCCTAGTTTCCAAGGTTTAATTAGAGGTTTGTAAACTACCATATCCCCACATTGCTTACTCACCTATACCTCCGTTTATTAAAGAAATTCCAAGTCTAAAACCAAATTTTGTGTGTAACTATCTGTTTCTAGAAACCAGTCATTTTATTGAGCAATCATAAATGGTGCTTTTCTCTGTCGCAGTGTTCAAACATGACTTACTAAAGAGCTGCGACTTTTCCTTGCTTGTGCTTTCAAAATCCCTCATAGCCGGGTGTGGTGGCGCACGCCTTTAATCCCAGCACTTCCAGAGGTTGGAGGATCTTTCGAGGCCACCCTGAGACTACATAGTTAAAAGGTCCCTGGACCAGAGTAAGACCCTGCCTACCCAAAAAAAAAAAAAAAAAAAAAAAACCTCATAATTACCCAATGGCTACTTAGACACATAGCTGTGGAGACAGGTCTGGTCTTCTATTTGCTGCCTAGGATAATACAATGGTGCAGTTACATGAGTGACAACACAGGTGTGCATTCATAAAATGTTGATATGGAAAACAGCAAGAATTTCCCTTTCCTTCCAAAATAATCCCATTTTTCTCATGTTGCAACCTAAGGGAACAAATCTTTCCTCCTGCTCAGTCCTCTGGAGACCAACAGTGGTGATTTGATTTTAGTGTCCCCCATAAACTCATGTGTTTTGAATACTAGGTCCCCAGCTGGAGGCAATTTGGGAATTGAAACCGCCTGGGGGTGATGTATTATTGGGCTTATGGGCATATTAGCCAGTGTCCCCTTGCCAGTGTTTGGCACACTCTCCTGTAGCTGCTGTCCACCTGATGTTGACCAGGAGGTGATGTCCACCCTCTGCTCATGCCATCATTTTCCCTGCCATCAAGGAGCTTCCCCTTGAGTCTGTAAGCCAAAATGAATTCTTTCCTCCCACAAGCTGCTCTTAATTGGGCGTTTTCTGCCAGTGACACAAAGCTGACTGCAACACCATCCCAGGTATTTTTATATTGATGAGCAACTGAACCTTTGACACGCAAGGACTTGTACCCCATCTCCTTGGGCAGCGTTGCTGGTATTTTCATGAATTTTTTTTTTTTTTTTTCCTGGAGGGTTCTCAGATTTGCAGAGACCAGAGATCAGGGGCAGAAGAGTCCGGTGTGTCCAGCAGTGTGATCCCTCCTACTTTTTATTTGTATTATTACTTGATATTTTTCACCCCTGCCTGATCCAGTGACAGAGTTGATGTATATACTAATGAACAGACATGCATTCTTCAAGAGTCTGAGGGTGGGAACTGTAATTCTTTTTTGATTCCTCCAAACACAAACCGAAATTCAACAAATTAAATAAAAAGTCCTTACCACCTGTTATATAACATAGACAAGACTATCACCTGGAGAAAAAAGAGCTGGTCATTTGTGTTGCCTTCAGCATTTTGAATGTTTACACCTGTCCTGCTCTTCTCAGGGTGAAATCTTTGCATAGCACTTAGAGGTCAGCTACACAGTAAGTTCTGAGACATCTAGAAACCATCTTGTTCAAAACGTGCCTCATTAATTACCCAATGATTCCCTTTTCTGTGTTCAAACTCTAGCTAAAAGAAGTGTGAATGATTAAAAGAACCAAATAGGTGGAGGGAGCTGCATAAATTAAATTCTTACAAATCCCATTACTGCTTCAATTCATGTACTGGAAGGATTCAATGATAGGCCATGTCAACAGCACCAGCATAAAGGTGCCCAGCCAGAACATCTTAACTTCAGGAGCAGGTGGTCTCCTAGGGGCTCTGACACCTCTGAAGTTCGGATAACACCCCAATGCAACTCTCATTTGGTAGATCTAGAGTGTGGTAGGTGAAGCCTCTTCATTTTCTTTCTTTTTTTTTTTTTTTTGCAAAGCAGGGTCTGACACTATCTCAGGCTGACCTGGAATTCACTATGTAGTCTCAGGTTGGCCTCAAACACATGGCGACCCTCCTACCTCTGCGTCCCAAGTACTGGGATTAAAGGCGTGTGCCACCATGCCTAGCTACCTCTTCATTTTTCAAAGACTAAATATCCAGCACATTAGGATATGTGACCCCTATCCTGAGGAAAGATGCGCAGGGATATAATGAACCCAAACAGAGATGGCAGGGGAGAGAGAGAGAGAGAGAGAGAGAGAGACAGCATGAGCAGACAAATTGAAGAATTTTCACTTGCTGAGCCAGTACAATTATCATACCCTTTTTACTTAAACATTTCATCTCATGTTTTCTACTTTATTTTTCACTGAAGAAAACAAAACAACAACAGATTAGTCTAGAGACACGGCTTAGCAGTTAAAGGTGCTTATGTGCCAAGTCTAAATGCCTGGGTTCCATTGCACAGTTCCCATGAAGAGCACGATGCACAAAGAGGTTCATTCCTGGAATTTCTCTGCAGTGGCAAGGGGCCCTGGATATCCCACACTCTCACTCTCTCAAATATATAAATATACATTTAAGTAAATAAACAAAAGAAGTCCAGAAAACAGTGTGAGAAAGCGCACTATCCACGGGCAGTAAGCGTCACTACCACAGTGGCCATGTAAGCCCGCGAGATCTTTTCTGCAAATGCTGGCCCACGCCTGTGGGGTCAACTCCATACCTGCCTTCCTATCTGTAACCTGTGCGGGCTTCTTTTCCTTCTATGGCTCCAGCCTTTTGCTTTCTTGACCCCCTTTCCATTTCCAATGATGGACGTAGCCATGTGCAGTCTGGAACTCTGGATGTCCTGTATCTTGGCACAGGCCCTGAGCTCCAGCTCTGCTGGACCACTGCCATGCTTTGGTGGCTGCACCGGAGACCACTGGTCTGGGTGTCCATCCAATTCCACCTCTATGTTCCCCGCTACCCCATTTCCCTCTCACCGCAGGGGTCCCCTCATTTTTGCTCACTGGAACACCAGTCATATTCCGTACATTTCTGCCTCCACAAAAGTCCCCTTTTCTTTCCTTTACAGCTTTGACGTTTGTATTCACATTTCCCTGCCTTTTAAGTTCCTGGGTTTTGAAAGGATTTATGGTTCTTTTTGGAAAATGAATTCCCAGCTCTCTTTTATACTTCTTAGACATTATTTTTCCTTCAGATTTTATCTCTGCTTCCTTCAGTGTTTGGGGCATATGGCCTTCTTATTAATGATGTCTAATAAAAATTGCCCACTCCAAGCCTGAACAAATGGAACTTTTACAGTGCAGAACTTAACATATATTCTAGGTTATCTGCTCAGATAAGTCAAAAATTAGAGAACACTAAAAACCGAATATGATTGGCATTGTCTCAGCTAAGAATTGCCTTTCTAATTCTATTTGGCTTTGGCTAATTTCATAATTATTTCCATCTTTTAGGATATATGAATATTGGTGCAATAAAAGTAGTCTCCACTTATTCTAGACCCCATGATAAAATTTACCTGAAATTGGGCGCGAGAGATGGCTTAGTGGTTAAGGCGCCTGTCTGCTAAGCCTAAGAATGCTGGTTCCAATCTCCAGGTCCCATGTTTAGCCAGATGCAAAGTGACGCAAGGGCGCAAAGCTGCATTTGACCACAAGGGGGCGCACACATCTGGATTCCCTTCCCAGCAGCTGAGAGGCTGCTGGCGCACCCATCTCTGTTTTCCTCTCCCTCTCTCTCTCTCTGTCTCTCTCTCTCTCTGTGTCTCTCTCCCCAAAAAGAATTACCTGAATTTTTCAAATACATTATATATATATTTGTTCCGGGTCCCTAATCATAGTGCCTGAGTCATAACCGAAGATCCCCAAACAAATGTTGGGTTTTTTTGTTGTTTTTAATAATTATTATTATTATTTTATTTATTTTTGGAGAGAGACACAGTGAGAGACAGAGAGAGGGAGAGGGAGACAGAGAATGGGCGTGCCAGCTGTCTCTCAGCTGCTCTCCAGATGTGTGCTTGTGGGGCAAGTGCGACATTGTGCCCTTGCGTCACTTTTGCATCTGGTTAAATGTGGGACCTGGAGATTATATATATATATATATATATATATATATATATATATATATATTACTATATATGTAATCTATCTGCCTATCTGCCCTGTTATTAATATAATGTAATTGTCTGTATACACTTGCTTTCTTTTTGTGTGTTTGAGTATAAGTGTAATCATATTCATGTATGTGCAAACAGATTTGTGTGTTGGATATATGTACACATGTGTTCTTGTGGAGGCCAGAGGACAACCTTTGGTGTCAGCCTTAAGGACACAGACCATTTCCTTTGAGACAGAGTCCCTTATCAGCATTAAGCATGCCAATGAAATTAGACAGGCTGTCCAGCAAACCCCATGATTCCCCTGTCTCTATCTCCCTGCCTCGACATTACAGACATGTGTCACTGTGTCTGACTTTTTTTTTTTCTGGAAATCAAACATGGGTCCTCCTGTTTGTGAGACAAGCATTTTAAAGACTAAGCTATTTTTTGAGTCCCCATTCCTGAATGTAAATGCAAACATACTTGTATTATTTTAATATTTCTTATTTTACTTTATTTAAGGAAGCTAGGGCCAGTTTCCCCAAAGGTGAAATCTTACTTTTTAATTCTATGAATCTGAAAGTCTCAATGACATTTATCTCTAGCAATACCAATCTTTAAATGTTAAATATATTTTGTTGTACAATTTCATTAATACATTCTTCAGTAAACATTTGTTTGGGAGGCTGGAGAGATGGCTTAGCGGTTAAGGCGCCTGCCTGCTAAGCCTAAGAACCCGGTTCCAATCTCCAGGTCCCACATTTAACCAGATGCAAAGTGACGCAAGGGCGCAATGCCGCACTTGCCCACAAGGGGGCGAACACATCTGGATTTCGTTCACAGCAGCTGAGAGACAGCTGACACACCCATTCTCTGTCTCCCTCTCCCTCTCTCTGTCTCTCACTGTGTCTCTCTCCAAAAATAAATAAAATAATAATAATAATAATTAAAAACAACAAAAAAACCCAACATTTGTTTGGGGATCTTCGGTGATGACTCAGGCACTGTGATTAGGGACCCGGAACAAAACGGTGAGATAACAGACCTACACAGAGCTTCTACTCTATTACGGTAGGTAGATTTCAAACATGCAGTACACAAGCCTGTTACTCAAATAAACCGTAAATCCTCAAAACCCTGTGAACCTTCATGAAAAAATATTATCTCCATTTTACAGTTCGAATGCATGGCTCTTTTATTTCACTGTTGAAATATACGGTTATACCACCCAATCAAGAACAGTATGCTCCCTTCTCCAAAGAAACTTATTATATAAACCACCTACCAGAATATATTACTACATTACCTATAGCTTTTAGATGAATTGTTTAGAATTCAAAGCTTAAGAGACTCTATAAAAAGGTATATGTGGAAGGGACAGGTGTACAGAGACTGGGGACTTTTCTTTGCTCTGGTGATTTAAAAAAAACCTTCTGCCGGGTGTGGTGGCACACACCTTTAATCCCAGCACTTTGGAGACAGAGGTAGGGGGATCGCTGAGAGTTCAAAAGCACACCCTGAGATTACATAGTGAATTCCAGGTCAGCCTGAGCTAGAGTGAGACCCTATCTTGAAACCCTGCCCCCGCCCAAAACAAAAAAGAAAGAAAACTGTATTTTTTCTTTTTTCTTTTTTTGGAGAGAGACACAGATAGAGACAGAGAGAGGGAGAGAAAGACAGATAGAGATGGCTGCACCAGCAGCCTCTCAGCCACTGTGAATGAACTCCAGATGCACGCACCCCCTGTGGTCAAGTGCGTCACGTTGCATCTGGCTAAACGTGGGGCCTGGAGATTGGAACTGGCGTTCGTAGGCTTAGGAGGCAGGCACCGTAACCGAGAAGCCATCTCTCCAGCCCAGAAAATTGTATATATATTTTTTAAATCCTTCTTTAACTTTGGCTACAGAATTACCCTGAGAAATCAGAAACACTTCCCTGGACTCTTCAGGAGGATGTAATGGGAAATGTATGAACTTAACTTTGGCTTATTCAACATCATATACTGGCTCGATATCAGCAAGCTACTCCTCACCCTAACCGGAAACTCTGTTTTAAGATTAGAAACCATATTCACTCTGAAGCAGAACTGAAGCTTTAGCTTACGTCATAGGAAATGGAGTTCTTCCACATAAAAGGCTAAAGTTGGCGAGTACATTTTAGTCTTGTTTTGCCCTAAAATAGTCTCCTATCTATCACCCTTTTGTGCACAATAATGCTCAAAAAAGGGCAAAGAGCTGCTGTTCCTTCAAACAGAAATTGTGTGTATTTTTTGCTTCTTTCACATGCAAACTTTCTAAAGACAAAAATCGTGTCAACTTCAGTGGCATCAAAATGTGAATAAGTGACTTCCATCTAACTGTACGATGTGGCTGGGATAGGTTCTGGTTCAGTAATGCTTCCACGGGCCACTTTCTTTGTCCTTCTGCACAGATGAAGAAGAGATTAAACAGTTTCCGTGACCTACAGAAAGGACACCATTTAATTATTATGCTAATTTCATGCACTGGATTTACTACTTTCTTATTAGTTAATGAAAAAGATCCCAAAATATTATGTGTAATGAAAAGAGGACGGCCTCTGGTAACAGAGGTTCATCTGTTCAGACAGCTGTGGCGTGCAGGAGAAAGTCTTGGTCAGCTTGTTGTTTTGTGACTTTTTCTTCAGACAGTGTACTACTAAAGTAGCTCACACTGGGTTGGAACTTACAGTGTACATTGAGCTTGCTTAGAACGACATTGAGAGCATCCTATCTCAGCTTCCTCAGAACTGGGATTAGCAGCAAGAATAACACACATGGAAGCTATCCCATTGTTCCTTTGAAGCTGAAAAATAACAACTAGAATTAAATTGTTGGGTACAACTACATTGTAACTGTCTATATTTTATTTTATTTTTTTAAAATATTTTAATTATTCATTTATTTATTTGACATAAAGAGAAACAGAGAGAAAAAAAAGAGAGATGGGGGCATGTCAGGGCCTCTACACACTACAGACAAACTCCAGTCACATATGCCACCTTGGGCATCTGGCTTGTGTGGGTACTGGGGCAATCAAACCTGGGTCCTTAGGCTTCACAGGAAAGTGCCTTAACTGCTAAGCCATCTCTGCAGCCCCTTAACTAACTATGTTTTATTGATGAATCCATTTTTACAAAACTGTACAGAGTAGATACTCTGTCAAGTCAAGTCGCCTAAATGAATTAACTAAACAAAATTCTACCCTCTCAATGCCAGAAATACAGATTGTGTGCAAAAGAACCACTTATAACAGTTATTTGAGCTTGGCCTGGAGAGATGGCTTAGCAGTAAGGTGCTTGCCTACGAAACCTAAGGACCCAGGTTTGGTTCCCCAAAACCCATGTGAGCCAGATGCACATACTAATGCATGTGTCTGGAATTGGTTTGCACAGACTGCAGGCTCTGCTATACCCATTCTCTCACTCTCTCTCTCACTCATGAATAAATAAAAATTTTAAAACGTTTATGAGCTCAATATTGGCATAGTAACAATCTAGAACAATAATGCATATGGAAAGGGAATAAATTTTGCTGTGTTTTGGGGGGTCTTTACAAATTCCTTTTGTTGTTGTTGTTGTTGTTTTTTTTTTTGAGGTAGGGTTTCACTGTAGCCCAAACTGACCTGGAATTCACTATGTAGTCTCAGGGTGGTCTCGAACTCATGGTGATTCTCCTACCTCTGACTCCTCAGTTGGGATTACAGGTGTGCACCATCATGCCTAGCACAAACTCCTTTCTAGTGCATAAGAATTTAGTAAACTGATAGCCGGGCATGGTGGCACACGCCTTTAATCCCAGCACTCGGGAGACAGAGGTAGGAGGATCGCCGTGAGTTCAAGGCCACCCTGAGACTACATAGTTAATTCCTGGTTAGCCTGGACCAGAGTAAGACCCTACCAAAAAAAAAAAAAAAAAAAAAAAGAAGAAGAAGAAGAAGAATTTAGTAAACTGAAATCCATCTTTGACTGGGTCATTTAATTTAAAATCTGAACTTGCAGCACCAAATAGTGCAGAAAATGACCTGATCTGATTTCTTTTCATTCTTTCATCAATAAACTGCAACTCCCACCCCTTATGAAACAGCTTCTCGAGATGTTGTAAACACTCTGTAAATGTACATATTTAAAATATTAACTACGTGTTAAGCTGTAGCATATGCACAGATCCGTGAAACTAGGAGCAGAGTCAAGGTAATGAACACAACCATTAGATGTCTGTTACGCCTTCTCACCCTTACACCTCACCCAGCCACCTGGTATCAGATAACCAACCAGTCACCACGGGCTTGTTTGCATTTTCTAGAATCTAATTTAATACTTCTGAATTATTTTGGATTCCATCCATGTGATCACATGTGACAATGGCTCATTCATTTCTTTTTTTATTATTATTTATATTTATTTTTTTTATTTTTGGAGAGAGACAGAGAGAGAGGGAGAGGGAGACAGACAGAGATGGGTGCGCCAGCAGTCTCTCAGCTGCTGCGAATGAAATCTAGATGCGTGCACCCCCTTGTGGTCAAGTGTGGCATTGCGCCCTTGCGTCACTTTGCATCTGGTTAAACGTGGGACCTGGAGATTGGAACCGCTGGAGATTGGAACCAGCGTTCTTAGGCTTAGAAGGCAGGCGCCTTAACCGCTAAGCCATCTCTCCAGCCCCATTCATTTCTATTGGAACTCAAACTATACCATCATATGGAAAAACTACCTTTGTTCATCCTACTACGGATAAAATTTTGGATTGTTTTCAGCTTTTTCATTTATAGTAATACTCATAATTGGGGATATAGTAATATAGTAATCCTTATAATGTTACAATATCTAAGCCCCTTACGCAGACTCTGAGTCAGACAAGGTAGCAGCTATACATGCATTCCAAGTTTACAGAGAATAAAATAATGAGTGAATAAAATTGAGTGAATTGTGAAGACCATTTACCAAACGTTACAGGTTCCCAGGATAGAGAACACAGCATTGATGTGGGTAGGTATAAAAGATAAGAAAGAAATGACCTCTTTTGTTTCTAAATAACTAAGGGAAACCTTTTATGTTTTAATTACTTTAATACAGTTTGAATACTGTATTCCTCCATTCTTCAGCAGTGATTGGAATGTTTAAATCACTTATAAATTTATACTTTTATCCAAAATACAAAATTTGTAAAGGTGAAAGATAAAAGACTTCAAAAAGAATTAGGACAAGTTTTACCTTTCTTTTTAGAGATTTAACTCAGTCAATAAACACAACTTTTCTTTTTTTCTGATGACGCATCTTATTTGCATAGTATCAGCATGGTTTGTTGTTCTTTAGGGACAATTATAGAATTACTGTGTTCCCACAAGTAAAATGACAAAGGATTTCTTCTATTAACCTTTAGCAAAGTGTTACAAAAGACATGATGAATTAGGGCTTTGAGTTATTAAGAAAATATTATATTATATATATAATTATATATTATATTATATATTATATTATATATTATATAATATATAATATTATATTATATTATATTATATTAATTATATTAGCTCATAAAATAACAAAGGTATTTTCAATTCAATTCAATATATCATTTTTATGAAACAAATAGCCTTCTGCAAGCAGCATTACATTAAATGAGCTGACAGCTACTTGCTATTTTATAGAAATTGTAGTAGAATTCCATAAAAATTGACCAAACAAAGGAAACTCACCGAGACTCCACAACTTCCAATCTAAGCTTCCAACTTTCCCCTCCTATTCATCCTTTAGTTCTCAGCACAAAATTTAAATTCATCTGGGCATAGGGCACACACCTTTAATCCCAGCCCTCGGGAGGCTCACTGTGAGTTTGAGGCCCTGCTAAGACGACATAGTGAATTCCAGGTCATCCTGGGATAGAGTGAGACCCTACCTCAAAAAAAATAAATAAATAAATAAATAAATAAATAAATAAATAAACAAATAAATAAACAACCTCTCTTCCAGTTTCATTATTGTCTGCAGCTGTGAATGCCTTCTATCTGTAAAATACCACACTCCTCTCCATCTCCTCTTTCTTTTTTCATATTGCCAGAGATTTGAATGAGGGTCTGATGGGGGATGTGGCAGGTGAGGAGAGGGGATGCTCAGCAGGAAGTACACGTGGTTGGAATTATGGTCATAGGGAGTGGAGGCTGGCAGTTGGTCTAGAAGAAAGGGATTACCTAGAGAAACTTCAAGAAAGAAGTAGAGAGTAGTAAGCTGTGAACATCTAGAAGATAGGACCCATTCATACTCCCTCTGTACTCAGTGACATTTACGGGTACTGGAAAATGATGGAGTTCAGATTTTACTAAATAAGGAAAGAAAAGAATATTTGCAAAGTGATAGTCAGGTTACAGAAATTGAGTTTTATCTTGTCTAAGGTCATTAAAAAGAAGAGCCAAAATATCTGGATATGTTTCTGAAATATTTTATTATATGAAAAATAGAAATTGTAAAGATATGAACAAAATTAAAATGTTTTTTACATTTTAAATGTTGTTAAAGATTTTCATAATCATATATATTGCCATCACTTGGAGATATCATAAGCATTGTCTGCCCTTAATTAGCTTTAATTCTAACTTCAAGCAACCTCCCTTGGAAAGACAATTTTTCATAAGAAGCTTGTGCCATGCACCTGGGTGGGTGTTTTCTCATTCTGCCCAGTTCCTGATGGCTGACTCAAGCTGGGAAACAGCAAGAATGTACCAGAGCTTCTCTATGGTTGAGAAACAGCTGTTCACATTTGCCTATTACTAGTATCATATTAGCTCATCAGTGGTATGGACTTTTGTTTATAATTTAAACAGTATATATAAAACAGACTGGTTTTTTCATCAGTAACTAGACTTTTGGAGGAAATGCAAAGACACTACAGAAATTTATAATGCGTATTCTGCATGTAGAGTTTCCTGCTAGTATTTATATAATCATTCTCTCAAAAAAGCAACACTGAGATGCCTTAGTGGTTAAGGCGCCTGCCTGCTGAGCTTAAGAACTGAGTTCCAATCTCCAGGTCCCACATTTAGCCAGATGCAAAGTGACACAAGGGTGCCATGCCACACTTGACCACAAGGGGGCGCACACATCTGGATTTCTTTCACAGCAGCTGAGAGACTGCGGGCATGCCCATCTCTATCTGTCTCCCTCTCTGTCTGTCTCTCTCTGTGTCTCTCTCCAAAAATAAATAAAATAATAATAATAATAAAAACGCAACACTGTTTCAGTAATCTCAGTCAAACTGCAGACTTAGGTGGGTGTTCCCCATTCATAGTCTCATTCAGGAGGCCATCCATACTAGTTGCCATCCCTATCTCTGGTTGGCAGATGAAGATCAGACTTTCTGTAAAATGTCCTTCAATTTGGGCATGGCTAATGTTTTCTCACTCCAACACTGAAGTTACATGCATATGAAGTTATATGCATATCACATAAGGGGTATCACCTTCCCAGTGCATTATGCTGGTAAATGTACTGCTGTGCATTATTACTGGTGATTGGTTGATATTCTGCTGTTTTTCTATAGAAAAAGTAAATTTTCATTTTGTATTGATTAAAAATCATGGGTTGGGCACTGAGACTGAAAAAAAAAAATCCCATTTTTTCCTTAAGATCTAGCCACTGATTTCAGCATTCATCTGTGTATTTTGTTTGCTTTGATTTTTTTTCTGTAATTCAAAATATGTAACTGGAACATATCTCTGAAATCCTGTTATCTAAAAACCCTAATATGTATTTTCCCCTATCTATGGCAATGAAAACAAATGTTGGGAATTTCTCTTGAGCAAAAGATCTTTCAGGTTGCTATAGAAACTGAGTAATGATGGAGAAGATTAATAACACTTTACATTGTGCATATTGTAGAAGGAATTCAATAGATTCTTTTCCTTTTTAATATATTTGACTATTTGATGGGAACCATGCATCATTTTCCCTCATGTTGATAGCTAAAATTCAGATTTTCCAGCAGCTGACTAGAGTGGAACAGTATGATGTTAGCTCACAGTCTCTTGATTTATTTTATATTTTCAAGCTTATTATTTTCCATTCACTCTCCTAATGATAAATATTCATTATATAGAATTTATTAAATATTCACTATGCTTCAAACCACATAAATAAAGTTTGCTTATTGCCTGCACATCTTGTAACTAAACATATGTTATGAATAGGAAGAAGCAGAGTGCACCTTGGGGAAAAGATTTTGTGTTTAAATGTGATGCAACATTTAAGTAGGAAAAAAAATAATAATGTTTGGGACAGACCTTTACTAACCCGACAGTGTATTTTTAACCAACAATATTTTTATATTTTGTAAAACTAACAATTGATGCTTCCAGATAGTATATAATAGCTACAGATGCAATAAAACTTTGATAAACAATGACAATTTTATATGAGTTTTCATGACAGGACTAGATAAAGCCAAAATTATAGAAGCATGTGCATAGTAAGATTTAAAATCCCTTTTTATTTCTTCTACTACAGTTACATTTTTTCTGACCCTTTGTAGCTGCAAGTTCTCAATCAGAGTTTTAAATACTTGACTTAATGCCTGCCCTCATGTACAAATATATGTAGACATCAATGGGAACAAGAGGCTTTATGAAGACCCATAATATTGAATGATCACAAAATTAACTTTGAAAATGTATACACACATAATGCACTATTATAAGAATCATTAATCTCCATTGACTTTTTCCTGCATGTCATAGGAAACTGAATAACTTGACTTTTTAAACAGCAATTTAAAATTTTGTTGTGTTCCTTCAGCATATGACATCAGCTATCAGCTATATTTACAAATTTCCCTTTCCTTCCCTTCTTGTTTTTTGTCCCTTCCTTCTTCACCCCCATTTTTCCCTTCCCTCCCTCCATGCCTCCCTCATTTCCTTCCATTCTTCTTTTCATTTTTCTTTCTTCTTTGCTTCTTTTTCTTCTTTCTCTCTCCTTCCTTCCCTTCTTCCTTCTTTTACATCTTTCCCTCTTTCCTTCCCCTCTTTTCTTCCTTCATTGTTTTCTTTCCTCCTCTCCCTTCCTCACTCTCCTTCTTTCTCTTTGCACTTTCTTTCATTTTTTTTTTTTTGAAGCAGAGTTTCTTCTAGCTCATGCTAGCCAGGAATTCACTATGTACCTCAGGCTGACTTTGAACTCATAGAAATCCTCCTGCCTCAATCTGTCCAGTGCTGGTGTTACAAGAATGAGCCACCACACCTTGCTTACCTGCAATTCAATGTTAAAACATGCCACATCTCAAAGTCATTACAGGGAGGATGGGGGTGGGCAGTGGGAGAGGGGAAAGAAAAGAGCAAAATAGAATGACACATGTATGAAAATGACACAAACTCATCATTATGCATATTATATTATGAAATGTAATGAAAAAACTTCCCACTAACTAAAAGTTATTCCATTACAAGCTTCTTGTGGATTGTTTGTTTTTTAAAGAGAGGTTTAATTGCTGAAGTTAACTTACAATTAAGAATTATTTCAAAGATGGGCAGACTTCAGTTTTATAAAGAACATCTTAGTCACATAATTTCAGGGTTTGAGGAGCCACTTGCTTGTTGATTCCCAATAAGATCAGTGAATTTCAATTCCAAGAGAAGGAACATGGAATTCTTCTCAAACGTCTCAGGACAACATGAGTAATATTGTCATCTACTTTGATATTTCCTCACTCTATTTCAGAAATTTTTGAATAAAATAAACTTATGAATCATTTGCTTAATAAAATTTTGAAGAAAAGATGCAAAATAAGGAAAAAGTCTATCAAATTGAATTTAGTATCTCTTTCTGATAAAATGTTATGTAATATTCATGATTGAAAACTGGGCTTATTATTATCACATTTAAATTAAATATATTTTAGGTGGCTGTAAACAGTGAAACTTTTACATGATACACTCTGAATGGAAGAACTGTTGTAAAACATCAGCTATTAAATCAAACATGATTTTGTAAGAATTATTATACATTTATAATTCAAACATATTTTTATATTTGCAAAATACCACATTTAGATCACATCTAATGCAATACAACAATCATTTGGTTCTGGTTTGCTAAACTGGAAAATGGACTATTTATTTAATCTTGTGTTATTTAATCTGTACTTATCTGCATATATTAAAAAGCAGAGAGCTATGGCAGACAATGTGAATTTTGGAAGAAGTTAATTAAATGTAGAGAGTGACTTTAATTAAAATTGAGAGTATATTAGAAAGTATTCCATTCTCATATTTGTCTCTTCATCTCTAAACATAGATGTGTAAAGACACTTGCTACTCCTGCATAGGAAGTTTTCTAAATTCTTAATATAATGATATAATATAAACCATCCTGTTTATTAGTGAGAAATTATGAAGGTTTTGAAACCTTTTAATAAATAAAATGTGAGTTGGAATACAATACAAAGTGCATTCTGAAGGCCTGAGTTAGGATCCCTTGGACCTATGTGAAAACGCTAGCATGATGTGTGTCCCTGTTATCCCAGTAGTGGGGAGACAGAGAGAATTCTTAGGGTTTACTGGCTGGTTAGCCCAGCCAAGTTGGTGAGCTTTAGTTCAATTGACATACACATGTGTCAATCACGTACACTTAATAACAAGGAAATACTTATATCTAATTAGTTTTTCTACCCATACTAGAAATAAAACTCATTTATTTCCCAAATTATATATGTATTTGATTGAAAATGATATAGAGCCATTGCAACTAAAATAAACCTATAGAACAATCTAAACTTGCTTATGTTTTTTTTCTGTTAAAAGTGACATGGATGTAAAAACGAGATAAGCTTTCCATCTCTGTAGGATCTCTAAACCATGATAATGTTCATGGCTGCCTCTGAGAGTTATTCACCTTCAGCAGTGCAGGAATCATGGCTGGCATGTTAGGGAACTAAGGTGATTCAGGGAGGTTGGTTTTATTTAGTCGTACTTTGGAGTAAAAATACATAGTCAGAAAAGTTACTTTTAGTAAAATTGACTAGTGCAAAAATGCTAGAGTAGGAATTAAAAGTGGAGTCATCCATTCTTCAATCAGTTGATGCAGCCATTTGACATAAAGTACCTGATTTAGTTAGAGGACAAATTATGATAAAATAAGATATGGCCTACCACGTTCAAGGATTACCAAGTAGAAGCGTGACGCACAGGGGAATACTGCACTACAACTCCAAGACATTAAGAAAGTGCTCTTGGTGATGCTGGCTGGAAGGTGAAGGTAGAGGAGGGAGGGAGAGAGCACAGTCTGAACAGCGGGGTCAGGGGCATCCCAAGGGAGAGCCAACCTTACATGAGTTTGGGCAGAAGTGAAAGCAGATAACAGAAAACACAGGAGATAACGCCAGGAGACAGAAGACACTTCACCTCAGTCTTCCTGCTATGCCCCCATGTCTGCCATTTACCTGTTCTTAACCTACATGAAAAGAAAGAAAAGAAAAGAAGAGAAGAGAGGAGAGGAGGGAGGGGAGGGGAGGAGGGGAGGGAGGAGGGGGAGGAGAGGGGAGAGGAGGGGGAGGAGGAGAGGAGAGAGAGGAGAGGAGAGAAGAGAAAGGAAAGAGAAAGAAAGGAAAGGAAAGGAAAGGAAAGGAAAGGAAAGACAAGAAAGAAAACTTATGAAAGAAAGAAGTGAGCCTGGAGAGATGGCTTTGCAGTTCCGGTGCTTGCCTATGAAACCTAAGGTCCTTGGTTTGATTTCCAGGTACCCATGTTAGCCAGATGCACTAGGTGGCACATGTGTCTAGAGTTCGTTTGCAGTGGCTGGAGGCCCTGGGATGCCCACTCTCAATCTCTATCTGCTTCTCTCTCTGTGTCTCTCAAATAAATAAATTATATATATACTGAAGTAAAATACAGTAGCAATGCCATGGAACAGAAACATTATTTTGAATATCAACAATTTATTTTAATTGATTGACAGTACTATTTGATTCTAACATGCTGTTTAAGTATTTTGGACAATTTGTCAATAATAGATACACAGGCAGATTTCAAGAATGATTTAATTTGTTCTACTAGATGGCCACTGCATAAAGAACAGTATGAATTCATGCTAGGTCAACCTATCTACTAGATATGGTCTGTCTATGTAAATAAATACTACAATTAGAGGAAAATGAAGCATTTACACCTTTCCAGAGAAGTGATGAAAAATAGCATATCCTTTAGTTTCAAGAGGAAAAGATGCTAATTAATTCTATTAATATGCAATAAAGACAAGTGATATTTATGTATCACTCCAAAACATCTACAAATTAAGGTACCCATGCTCATGCTTTAGTGATATAGCACACAGTTGACATGTATTTGGCTCTGAGCTCTATATGCAGCAGCAATAATAACAAAACCAAATTCACCAAATAAACAATGAATCCTTTTTTTTTTTTTGAGAGAGAGACACAGAAAGAGAGAGAGAGAAGGAGAGGAAGACAGAGAATGGGTGTGCCAGCAGCCTCTCAGCCACTGAGAATGCACTCCAGATGCATGCACCCCCTTGTGGGCAAGTGCAGCATTGTGCCCTTGCGTCACTTAGCATCTGGCTAAACGTGGGACCTGGAGATTGGAACTGACGTTCTTAGGCTTAGCGGGCAGGCGCCTTAACCGCTAAGCCATCTCTCCAGCCCCAACAATGAATCATTTTATCATCACTGTCCGGCTTCATGTTAGCACATCACAAATGATAATCTTAGTAATAAAACAAAGTATTCTTCAAGAAATTTGCATTTTAGTAACTATCAGAAGAGCCTAACTGAAACTGAAGAATGTCAAGAATATTCATAATTGACCTGGAGAGATGGATTTGTGGGTAAAGGCACTTGCAAAGCTCTCGGTTCAATTCCCCAGAACCCATGTAATGCCAGATGTACAAAGTGACTCATGCAGCTGGAGTTTGTTTGAAGTCACAGAGTGGTGTGCCCATTCTCTCTCTTTCTTCCTCTCTCTCAGATAAATAAATACATATTTCAAAAAAATTTTAAAAATTAAACATAATGAATAAACTTTATGCTAGCAACCTGCACTCTGGTTACTTCTCTAAAGGACACAGCTCCCATAGAGTAAATCAAGCTTAGATCTAACCAGGAAGATAAAGCAGACTTTGATGTAAAACAATGAGAGGAACATGTCTAAATAGAAGACAATATCACGTAATGGCTAAGAGAAATGGTCTTAATATATATTGCGATGGTTGATTTTCAGAGTTGCTCTTTAAGTAGCTCTACCATGTTGGGCAAGCTACTTACCTTCTGAAACTTTCCCATATTTAAAATGTGATGCCAGGGCTGGAGCGATAGCTTAGTGGTTGAGGTGTTTGCCTACAAAGCCAAAGGACCCAGGTTCAATTCTCCAGAACCCATGTAGGCCAGATGCACATGGTGGCACATGCATATGGAGTTCATTTGCAGTGGCTGGAGGCCCCGGTGTGCCCATTCTCTCGACCTGCCTCTGTCTCTCTTTTTCAGTTAAATAAATAAAAATAAGTAAAACATAAATAAAAATAAAATAAAATATGATACCATTTACATTTATTTTATTAGTTGTTATAAGAATTAAGGAAGATAATTACAAAGACAATTCTCTGAATATAGTGACCATTTGGTAAGTATCCCCTGTAGCATTCATATTTATTGTTATTTTTATACAAATTAGGAGCCAAATTGTGAAGATGCTCATAAAAAAAAGAGTGGCAAGGAAGAAGGAGAAAGAAAGCTGGGCATATTTGCTTCTGTGCTGATGTTACAAAAAACCATATAAGCTGTAAGAGGTGTAGAGGAAAAAAGCCATTGCAAGTTTCTGCTATAATCCATTCATTGAACATCTATTACTTTAAGTTAAAATTACATGTAAAAATATTGAATTACCTGATACCAGGTGTTAAGGGACCATGGAGTCCTAAGCTCAAGTAAAATAAATGTTTGTTCTGAAGAACAGTGAGATATGCATGAACATGTATCTGGTCATGGGTGACAGAAGAGGGAAGAGTCTTCATGTTTCTCATTCCTGAGTCCTTTGCTACCAAGTAAGCATGAACTGCACCATGAGGCACGAAGGGATATGATAACCTGCTTTTCTCTTTCAGTCTTTTCTTTTGGAAACAATTATGCTAAAAGTCTGTGCCTTTGGGGAAAGCACATTTCTGGTGGGGGGAGTCATTGGGAAGGCTAACTGGGAACCTTAACCCTCTTCTTTGTTCTGGCTTTGTGAAGAGGCTGGTGGTCACGTGACAGGTTTTCCATACCTGACTCAACTGACATTCTCCTCCAGTATTCAACTTTAGTGCACTGTCGGCAGCTTCAGAACAACTCTGCAATAAGTCCATGCTGTTATGCCTTGAAGACACAAATGTCTTAAGTTGGCCTTCCTATTCCCTAACAAAGAAATTCTACTGTATTTCAATCTTTTTGGTGACCTACAAGTTTCTGTGTTAAAAAGTCCAGCATTTGGCTAGATTTACTGGCCTAATTCAGTCATACAGACAATCAATTTAGCTAATTCAATTGGCTTGGAGAACTTTCACTGAATTAATTGATTTTTTTTCTTTAACCTTAACTGGCTGAGAGACTAGACTTCTGGGAATGCATTCCCTGAGCACATGTAAAAATCAATTCTTTCTTCTTAAATCCTGTTATTTGGGTTATGAAAAAAATGGATGGAAAAGAGCCTAGTCATAAGATAATATTGTAAGTGGATATTCCCATTCTGTGGTAGATATATGGTAAAATAAAGTTTTATTCTCTAATCCTTCTATATCCAAGTCCCTCCTGCCTTTCTCATTTAACATTGGGTGACCCATAAGTTTTTAACTAGTATTGCTTCTGATATTTGTACAAAACAGCATCTTACTTCTAAGTGACAACTTGGGAATAATTCTGAATTGTGTCAAAGAGGAAGATGTACTCTAAAAACAAAACTCATGAATATTTAAAAATCTATCATATTTTTATTCTAACATTCATTTTAGCACACAAAATAAAGTATCAACTGAATCCGGGTTTGAAATATTGTCAGACCACTTTGTTTCTTTCCCCTCCAAATGCTAATGACATTTATTTAGAGCATTCTTTTTTCTTTTCTATCCAATGGGTCTAATTTTAACAAGTCACTGTTCTAAGAATTACATCTGGTGTTTTGTTTGCTGGAACAGATTTGTTGGTTAAGTTCACCAACACATTGTGATCAAGCATTGTTTAGATTAATACAAAATGAATACACAGGGCTGCATTACAAGCTAAGTTTTATTTTGTATGCAGAGAATTCTCCTTCATTGGATTTAGATGAAGTTCAGGGTTTTGTATTCTGTGATTCTAAGGGACCCTTATAAAACTGCAGCGCAGTGGTAACAGCAAATCCACAAGTCATTTTGAGGTCATTCCTTTCTGGGGGAGAATATTTTCATTTTTGGTATTTCAACTGAATAATTTGTCAATATGCCTTTATCCATCTACACCACTAAGTAAAATGGGCAAATCTGGTTTTCCAGGTTTTAGTGTTTCTTGGTGGCTTATTATCCATACAGCTCCTCTCTTCAGAGGGTCTTTTATGTCACAAATTATCATGTCCCCAGATTGGACCTTCTTTGCCTGTTGCTAGTACAGATTTCCATTTTCCAAACTCAAAGCAGATTCTTAAAGCATGGCAAAAGTTGATCTCTGGGAGAAGAGGAACTCAGAGAAAAGAGGAGGAATAGGGCCAAAAAAATATATATATATGAATCTGAATTAGAACTCAGAACTGGTATTACATGGTTTAGTGCCTAATGAGAAAGAGTTCAGAGTAATTCAAGACTGTGAGGCTGTGGGGATTTCTCTCTCTCTCTCTCTCTCTCTCTCTCTCTCTCTCTCTCTCTCTCTCTCTCCCTCTCTCTCTCTCTCTCTCTCTCTCTCACACACACACACACACACACACACACACAGGAAAGCAATAGGATAATTACAGAGTTTAACAGGAAGCTCTGTCTACTTGTTATAAATCGTGCCATCACTCTGGAAGCCAGAGGTTGGAAGCTCTTGCAGCTGGGTGTCACAGACTCCGTGCCCATTTGGGTAGTGATGCATTTACATTTCTTCTCTGAAATGCTTTGCTTGCAGAGGAAGTTAGGCAAAGACAATTTCTGAGGAGGAGAGAAATAATGGGGTACATATGAAGCAGGGACTGCAGACAATGAAGTAAATTTGGAGCTTGGGGAAGCCTTTCTTGAGCAAGGTCTTAGGCTGTGGGCCTGAAATTTTCCCTTATCGGGATGGGCATAATTAAGCCAGGAGAAAATCAAGTCATGCACAATGTGACTGTCTGTTGTGAGCAAGAGCAAGGGAGAAGGAAAATGTAAATTCTACAGGCAAGTAGGAAAAACGAAATATGCTGTAGTTCTTGCAGATGGTTTCACTGGTGCTGCATTGCTTCAATATACTACAAACCACTCAAACATGTTAAAATAAGGCACACATGACACACATCATCATCAATTAAAGGTGATTTTAGGAGGTCTTACTATTGGCAATTGAGAATTGATGGCAGTAAGACACTGTAGATTCCTTCATTGACTTACATAAGCCTCACAGATGTCAAAAAGGTAAATAAATTTATCTTCATTATATTTCAGGGGAATTCATATGAAGAAAATGTATCTTATACATTTTAAATAATGTCCCCTGAATGACACGGTTGCCAAATGTTGGAATCATGACTTACTTTTCTCTTTAATATCCTATCCCATATGTTTAGTGCCTCTAAATCAATCCTTATGAATTCAGTAAGCACAACAAATTTTATTTAACTTATGAAATTAATATGACATGTATTACCTTAAATATGACAATGAATCCATAATTACAGTGTATCTTATACATAGATAAATTAACCTCAGTAAAAATGTTACAAAATTTTCTAGAATTTCTTTTCTCTTTTATCAAGTTTATTATCCTAGAACTCTCAAGCATGGTGTGCAGGCTTACTGGCATTTTAGTTCTGATGTGACTTGTCTTTAAAGTTTGAAAGAAAACAAAAACAGAGCACATGAGAAATTTCGTTCTTGAAGGATCAAGAAATAGACATGGATAAGATGGACTTCAGGAGAAACACAAACTTATTGTTGCTACAAAGCCCAGCATACAAATGAGAATGTAAATTTCCAGCAACTGGACCCTTGCCAGCTGCTTCTCTAATGTCCTTTTGTCAACAAACTACTTATTTTTGTCCATGTGTGTATGTGGGTGTCATGTGATATATACATGGTATATGAATGTGTGTGCAAGCAAAGGCCAAAAACGTGGAGGGTTTTCATGTACAGTTCATCTGCATATTTTCTTGACGCAGTCTGTCTCTGACCACGCCCTTGCCGTGTCTTAAGAGCTCCAGGGCTCCTCTGCTCCCCAAAGGACTGGGGCAACAGTGCAGCAAGGTCATGTCCAGCCTTTTACAGCAGAACCAGGGAACTGAACTCAGTGTGAATCGGGCCCTCTAGTGCCTTCATGTCTGTGCCCACAGGACTCTTATCTGTGGATTTCTCTAGGCCCGAAGTCCCACTTTTAAAAGTAATCACCTAGAGAATGTTATCAACATCATGGAAAGAATTGTCAGGCATCTACAGAGTTTACCAGAAGGAATGGAGCTGAGTTAAAATTTTAAAAAAAAAAAAATGAAACACTGGGCTGGAGAGATGGCTTAGCGGTTAAGGCGCCTGCCTGCTAAGCTGAAGAAGAACCCAGTTCCAATCTCCAGGTCCCAAGTTTAGCCAAATGCAAAGTGTCGCAAGGGCACAATGCCACACTTGACCACAAGGGGGTGCACGCATCTGGATTTTGTTCACAGCAGCTAAGAGACTGCTGGCGTGCCCATCTCTGTCTGTCTCCCTTTCCCTCTCTCTCTGTCTGTCTCTCTCTCCAAAAATAAATAAAATAGAAAAAAAATTTTTAAAAATGAAACATTGGATGTAAAAATTATAATCTGTGTGGATTCAATGTTATGGTACCCAATTCTCAAGCTATCACCCAGCATGCGTAGCAAAAAGACACTCAGCTATCTTCTTCTTCAGACCACTGAAATTTGAGCTAGGATGCAGGACAATACTTATTCCACTTAAACTTATTTTTCTCTAATAGTACAATACTAATAGATAACTTTAAAAACAGCCACTTCCTAACTTTACATAATATGAATTCATTTTTGCTTTGTTTCATTATCTTTGCCTATTAAAATTCCAATGACCTATCCTACCAGCCAATAACTATCTCTTATTACTATTTATGAAAATGCACAGTAGCTAATAAGAAGAATGCATTAAATACAAATTTTAAATGACTAAGTCATACAAAATGCATCCAAAGTAAGATTATAGTATCAACTACTTTTGACCCTTGTCAACTATCAAATGAAAACGCATGAAGAAAAAGGATCTTTGTACTGCTGAAATATTTATGATAACAAATAAACTTGGCAATTAGGTCATATTTTAAAAATAAATTTTATTTTTATTTATTTATTTGAGAGAGAGAGAGAGAGAGAATGGGCATGCCAGGACCTCCAGACATTGCAAATGAACTTCAGATCCATGCGCCCCATTGTGCATCTGGTTTACATGGGTCCTGGGAAATTGAACCGGGGTTCTTTGGCTTTGTAGGCAAATGCCTTAACCACTAAGCCATCTCTCCAGCCCAATTAGGTCATTTAAAATTTTTTTTTGTTTATTTATTTATTTGAGAGCAACAGACAAAGAGGCAGATAGAGAGACAAAGAGAGAATGGGTGTGCCAGGGCCTCCAGCCACTGCAAAAGAACTCCAAATACATGTGCCACTTTATGCATCCGGCTTATGTGGGTCCTGGGGTTAACTGCGCCTTGAACTGGGATCCTTAGGCTTCACGGGCAAGCGTTTACCCGCTAAGCCATCTCTCCAGCCACAGGTCATTTTTATTACTAACAAAAGAAAGAAGGTTATTATTATTATTTTTTTAATCTGTGGAGTTGATACATACTTGAGGTTTTAGATGTGAAATCAGCATGGAAATTAAAATTGTTCTGATACTCATTATCCAAGTGTTCTTGGACAAGGCATATTATTTTTCTAAGCCTTGAGCTGTTTCATTTTTAAGAGACTCATCACAATATCCCATTAACAGCTTGTGTGAGGTTCTCCCGAGGGGATGCAGAGAACATAAAACCCAATACCTGGAACAGGGGATATGAAAAAGACTGGCAGAAGGGAGCCATCTGAGACAAAGTCTGTCAACTCATAGACTAGTGCATCCTGCCACGATCCCAGGAATTATTATTTCACAACTGGGCTGCCACGATCCCAGGAATTACTTCACAACTGGGCTGATAATTCCCATCTCCCACTTACTAAAAGTACTTAATACAGTAGTCCTACCTGGGAACCAGGTGAAAGCATACAGATGTCCTAGCAAGCTATCCAGATAGAAGTGATGACTAAGCAGGACTTTTTGTTTTGCCCAAATTGAATCATGTATATATAAACAAGGAAGTCATTTTTCACCATCCTTGTTCCCATAGACTTCCAATATTGTCTTATTTTATTAAAAGAAGCTAAGAATAAGCTTTTAATACAGGGATTCATTTAAATATCAAAATTATGAAGCTAAACTTCCTTGGCTTGAGATTAAATAAGGACAAAGAAACACAGCATCTTACCTACCTGGTCAGTGTATATAAGACCACCAGTGGTAAGGTGAAAGCACTTTGTAGCATTAAATAATAATATAGTTTGGCATCGATTCCAAAATACAAAGGTCCAAACAGTGAGTCACGGTGACGTGTAACATTTTTCTCTTTAGCAGGGGATATACCATCATACTCTAACAAGTTGGCACAGACTGGGGTTTCAGTAGCTGACATTTTCAAAGGTACAAAGGTCACCGCACAAGAGCACATGTCATGTTCTCAGGTCTATGAGAATCATAAAATCAATCTCCACAATGCTAGTGTAACTTAAGAAGATATAGTTCATATTTACATTTTAACAATCTTCATAAATCATGAGAATTGTGAGGGCGGTGATCTTGCTATTGTAATCAGCCTCACACACTTACACACTTTTACACAAGTTTTATACATTCACACATATGTACATATATGACTATATACTAAGATGAGTGTATAAATAAGTATTTATTCATTATTCAACCACTGATACTGTGCTAAGCGAGGTGTGCTGTGTGATACGCTTTTAGAAGAGGCAATACTGAGCTGTGCTTTGGGTACTGATCACACATGTCTTGCAGGGGTCATCTCACAATTCTAACTTTGGGTACTGATCACACTTGTCTTTGAGGGGTCATCTCACAATTCTAACTTTCAAGAGCAGAGACAGGAAAATCGAGAAGCAAATGAAGAATCTACATTCTGAAATAAGGATGAGAAAATGCCTTAAGAATTTATTCACTTTATCCCTGGAAGTTCTTTTTAGAACCTGCTTCACACTACATTCATTTGATCACTGACAGAATTCTAATCTGTTATTTGGCCATGCAGGCTCAGAAGCAAACAGTTGCTCTAACAGAGAAGTGGTTTCCATAAGAAGGAACACTGGTGATAAAACCAAGCACTTGTTTTATTCATAAGAGAGAAAGATTTTTCAAATGATGTTCAGAAGGAAGTTCCTGGGACTTAGGAAACACAGCTGCTTATCATGAGGGCAAGCAGCTTTGAGTACCTCAGCAGCCCCAAAGGAATTATGCATTACCGCACAGTGCAGTAAGAAACATTTCTCAGGATGACCTTGAGTTATCAGAAAGAAGTTGATGCACGTTAGCAGTTCCACATTAACAAGGTAGGAAGTGTGTATTACTTCCAAAATGGTACGAGGATAAAGAGAAGTTTTTTTTTTTTTTTTGCATTAAACAGAAAGTATTACCTATGTGGAATGTTTCCTTGTGTAAAATCTCCCCTAATGGTGTTGTATAGTATATAAACCCACTGATCTTTCTACACATTTGATTTTCTGGAACTTTCTCCATCCTCTTAATTCAGGTAGATTTCCACTCTTGCTATCACTGTAAGCCTCACCAAACTATACTAAAATATACTAATTAAGGAAATAATTCACGTGGATAGGCATTTGTTTGTAATTTTATTTTTAAATTGCCTTAAGTTAAAAAATAGGTCAAAGTATATTTGTGAAAGCTGAAAACTTGCTGCAGAAAAATAAGACGTATGGTGATTATTTTTACACCATGTTTTTCATTTAGAAAATCATGGCAGATTTGTGTGACATCTATGTTTTGGACTTCATCAGGAGGTTCCATATCTGTTGCCTGCTTTTGTCAAAGACTCAAATTTATCCAAGACAAAAATATAGACCCTGATTCTGAAGACAACTTGGAAAGCAGAAAGGCTTTTCTAAAGCATAATTTCAATGCCTCAGAGCTACTTATTTCCTTTCTCTCCCAGGCTGATTATTTTAATGCTGCTTCACAGAGCCCAAACTAGAAGTACATGCCTGTAAATTTAAAGCTAGATTCTCATACTCTTCCACTTCATCTCCTTTTAGCAAAAACTACCTGGCCAGAAAATATTTCCTATTTGAGTTGCTAGTTAGTGTTTAAAAAAAACAAGAGCTCCGTGGTTGTCTGTATTTATAAATGATAGGTTTGCTTTAAAAATAATAACGAGATAAAAACATACAAACAAACAAACAAAACCCCAGACAATTCTAGGTCATAGAATGGATCTGGGTTTCCATGGAAAGTTCCCTGGGACAGATATTCTCTGAACTAACAGTCTGTTCTTGCTGATCATTTTATATCAAAGCACATTTACTTGTCTATGTTATCTGTTGGGCATATGATTCTGAGACCCCTGCTGGTCACTCCTGTCTTATAAAAACAGTATTTGGGTGAGAGAGATAGCTTAGTGGATAAGGTGCTTGTCCAAAAAGCCAAAGGATCCAGTTTCAATTCCCCAGGTCCCACATAAACCACATGCACAAGCTGGCACATGCATCTGGAGTTTGTTTGCAGTGGCTGAAGGCCCTAATACACCCATTCTCTCTCTTTCTCTCTCTCTCCCTCCTTCCCCCTCTTTCCCTTCTTGCCTCCCTTTTTCTGTGTCTCTCTTAAATAAATAAATCAAATCAAATCAAATCAAATTAAAATTAAAAAAAAATATTAAAAAACAGTAGTTTAGATGGGAGGCAGAGGTAGGAGGATCAATGTGAGTTTGAGGCCAACCTGAGAATACAGAGTGAATTCCAGGTCAGCCTGAACTCGAGTGAGACCCTACCTTGAAAAAACAAAAAACAAACAAACAAAAAAAGATTAAAAAACAGTATTTTGGATGGAGAGATAGTTTAGAGGTTAAGGTGCTTGTCTGCAAAGCCAAAGGACCCAGGTACAACCCCCCCGGCCCCCTGCCCGGGACACACATAAGCCAGATATACAAGGTGGAGCAAGTGTCTGGAGTTCATTTACAAGGGCTGGAGGCCCCTGGTGCACCCATTCATTCTCTCTCTCTCTCTGAAACAAAAATAGTTTTTGAGCTGGTTTCTTCGGGGTTGGCCTGAACAAAAGCACATGGATTACAAGGGCACTAACATTTATGAGAAAGGGAAGGAAAAGGAGGTTGAGAGTAATTATTATTTTATTATTATTATTATTATTATTTTGAGGTAGGGTCTCTCACTCTAGCTCAGGCTGACCTGGAATTCACTATGTATTCTCAAGGTGGCCTTGAACTCACTGCAATCCTCCTATCTCTCCCTCCCAAGTGCTGGGATTCAAGGCGTGGGCCACCACGCCCGGCCCGAGAGTAATTATTTAGAAGTAATGGCTTTGAGCCACCAAAGGTGAGACTAACCCACCTCAGCTTCTGTTAGCTCTTGCCCCTCCTCCTTGCCTGTCTCTACTTGAAGAGCCACACCCTCCATGGCATCCCCTAAGAATTCTGCTTGTAAGCTTAGTCAGGAAAGAACTATGTCGTGAGTGAGCAGCAGACAACCAAGAGAAATCAGAAGGGCGCAGGAAGGAAACAGATCGTTGCTCCACCAGCCAGTGCTATTCCAGTTCAGGGTTTTAACACAAATTGAAGTAATAAATCTGCATCCAGAGAGAGTCCCTGAGGAGACCATGATGCTCCGGTGGTCAGGTTCCATTTCTGCTCTTTCATTGGATGTAACAGGTTGACGCTGCGACTGGAAAGTACAGCACGTTCCCCCCACACTTCTTGAGCCTTTTTGAAAGGAATCCTTTTCAAATTAGTGACGTGATGGTACACAGATGGCAGGTAACTGGGCTATTGCAATCCAGTGTTGATATTGCATGTCAGGTCATGTTCCTGCCATAAAAATGGAAGCCCTCTTGTTCCCAGTCCTGTGCTGTCTGCAGAAATACTCTGTTTAGTTTCTTTAGTAAACAGAAGCGATTTAAAGGAAACAATCTCTAAATGCTACATAAAGCCACATTAAAACTACAAGTAAAAACTGGCATGCATCAGAATCCTCCCTTCACTTCTGGACAGGTGGTAATTCTGTTCTGTCCATCCATCCTCCTCACTCCCATGGGAGAAGACCACAGACACAAAGCTTAGCCCAGTAGGGGCTATGGCCAAGGCTGCCACAAGAAGCTCTGCTCCAGAGTGGCAGCCACATGAGCAGTGAGAGGCTGATTATTTCACATATGCATGAAAGTGAGAATCGATGCTCCTAGAGTGCCAGCAGCTACTGTGTGGAGGTTGGTCAAATGAAACCCTAGAGGCTGGGAAATTGGTCAGGTGGGTAAACGTACTTGCCATGCAAATGCAGGGCCATAATTTGGTAGTGTGTACGGAACTCACCAACTGCCTCAACTGAGAAATTCCGTGTTCTTGGCACTGAATAAAAAGAGCAAATATCTTTCATTGGAAATGCATTTGGTTTGTCTCCTCTTATAACAAGTTAGCATTAAAAACCTATTTATGGCCGGGCTATAGGAAAAAGTCAGTTGGATGTTTAAAGATGGAATTAGTCATGCCTCATTTACTGGGTATTTCTTAGACTGGAAAAGTGAATTTTTCATGTACCTGAAGCGTGTGATCGTTTAAGGCTTAAATATTAAATATTAGATGGAAATCTTTATAAAATTCATAAGCTCTTGACTTCTGCCTTCCTATGTAGTGATGTCTCTAAACATATTTAACTGTCTTCCTTGATGCTTCAAGGGTCACCTTTGTGAGCATTTGTTACTGTCTATGTGGATACATGGTTCTGCGCCTGCTTTTTTTTTTTTTTTTTTTCTTTTCTTTTCTGCAATGTCAGGCTTCCTGCTGTCACTTCGGCTGTCACTGTGCCTCTTAGCATTTCCTTTAGTATTTCTAATCTGTTGTGCTCTGTGAAACCAGATAACAAAGCTCATTAAGACCAACATACTGAATCAAAGTCAGTAAGGCTCAGAGCGGGCACTGAGAAGTAATGTGTGTGTGGGTGTATACGTGCACATGTGCGCATGCACGCACACATGACTTCAGTGGGCAGTTTTATTGTGAAAAAAATTCACTTAAAATTATATTTCAGGCAACTTCTTTATGGTTGAGGTGGCTGTTCGACTGAGAACACTTTTACTTTTAATATAATTTCTCTATACTAGACATAGTATTGGCATGATATATGCAAGAGAAGCTATGCAGCCCATTTGGAAGGAAAAGAATTAGATGGGACTACACTCACAGTTGTATACAGTAAGCTATATAGAGTTCAAACTTCCCTTGGGCTACCAGGAATTCTCCTTGAAGAGATCACCAGCCGTGGTAGCACATGCCTTTGATACCAGCACTCCAATAGCAGAGGTAGGAGGATTGCCATGAGTTCAAGGCCACCCTGAGACTACATTATGAATTCCAGGTCAGCCTAAGCTAGAGTGAGAACCTACCTAGAAAAGAGAGAAAAAAAAAAAAAAAAAGTTGGAGGTCAATGCCTGGCAGAGTAAAATTCAATCAGTAACCTGGATTCTGCTGGGGTCGCTCAGAAGCCTATCTTCCGCTGTATACAAGGATGTTAGTTAACCACGTGAGCTTGCACTAATCTTAGAAGAAAGCTCACTTGGGGATGCGGTGTTTTCCCTCCCGTTAACCTATCTCCTACAATCCTGTCTTTCTCCATATAAACCCAACTAGATTCTCCTGACCTGAGTCCCTCTTTCCCTCAGGCTCTCTATGAAGGTAGTTCTGGAGTACCTAATTTGTTGTTTAAACAGGGCTTCCCCACGTCCCACACCCACTAGAACCAGGAGCTAAACAGTTTCACTCTTTCTTTCTTTCTTTGCATTGGAATGGCTTTCTTTCTTTCTTTCTTTCTTTCTTTCCCTTTTTTTGCTTTTGAATGTCTTATCCTCACCACATCTATTCTGCTTTTAGAGCTTTCTCATCTCATTATCAGCAGGGTTTCATTCTGCTATAAGTCTTCATCTCATGATAGGACAAATATTTATCTTGCCTGTCCTTGTTTTCATAGGATGTATTTATAGCCAGTTTTTCAGCGTGATCTGTAAGGACTGCTCATATTCTAGTAGAGATTAAAGCAATAGGAAACAGTATCCCTTGCCTTATTAGGACAGTTTTCCCAGTGTTAAATGGATTTTATTTGACTGTTAATGCCAAGTTACAAGCTAGATAGCAAATCTCTCCATGTTCCAGACACTGTCAAACGTAAAATTATTTGGGGCTAAAGATATAGCCTTGTGGAGATCATTTGTCTAACACGTATAAGGCCCTAGGTTCAAACCCCAGAAGACCCTACCTCAAAAGCCCAAACAAAAATAAATAAAAATAAATATATAAAACAAAATATTTTGATAATTCAGTAGAAGAATACTGATTATGTCATAATGTAAAAGCTGAAAGGCCACCAGGAGGGACAACATGGCCGCCTGCAGCCCACCACAGTCAGGCATTTCTGAGCACATGGTGCATTTTGGGGTTCCTTCCCCATATTAAGCTATGCTTATTTTCTCCCCACACATTGAGTTTGTTTTCCAACCTGCAGACATAAGAATAAATAGAAATACCCAACAATTATCAATAGCTGTGTTTTCTGCAATTGGATCTCAGAACAGTCAATTTAGTTTGTTTTAGAACATCATTCTGAGATCTACCTCACAGCTGTTGAAGGTAATATTCAACTAAATTTAATATATGCTCCATTAAAAAGCAAAGAGAAACAAAATTATCACTGTAGACACACAATATAAGTACATAATCTCTATACCTACTAATTTATCCTTTCTCACAGAAATTTTAAATAACGGGCTGTAAAGCAAAACTGCTCGAATGGCTCCATTAGTATCACTGATTTCAATCAGCAAGCCAAGCCCCGGCTGGGCAGTCACTTCCCCACAGTGAGACAAAGCTGCTCTGAACCCTGCAGCCCTGTAGATGACTGGATTCTACTGCCACATTCTCACTTCTACAAAGGGCATCTCAAAATCACGTCTCTAAGTTTAGCACAATTCTTAAATTTTGTACTCAGTGTACTTGTTGTATTGTTTCATTGTTGCTAACTATTTGCTTGTGTTTGTTTGTTTTTTTTTTTTTTTTTTCTTTTTTTCATTTTTTGAGGTAGGGTCTCACTCAAGCTCAGGTGGACCTGCAATTCATTCTGTAGTCTCAGGGTGGCCTCGAATTCATGGCGATCCTCCTACCTCTGCCTCCCAAGTGCTGGGATTAAAGGCGTGCACCACCATGCCTGGCTTGTTTGCTTTTTAAATATTTTGTTTCATGTATATATTGAACAAATTATACTCTTGCAACCCCAAGTCCCTGCTCCCTTTCCCCTGGAGGCCTCCTCAGTGGGTTGTCATACTCATGGTGGGGTCATGAAGGCCTCTGCCAGTCCTGTGACGCAGCGGTACGAGACTGAGAGCATGCTCAGGGCACTCCAACTCACTCTGTGGCTCTTTCAGTCTTTTCACTCCTCTTCCATACTGCTCCCTAGACATGGCAGGCCTGTTTGCAGCAATTTGATTTAGTGTTCAGTTTTCTGTAAACTCCGGATTCTGCTTTGATAGGTTTTGTTTGTTTGTTTGTTTGTTTGTTTGTTTTGTTTTGTTTTGTTTTGTTTTTTAATGCACTAGAGTGAGACAGAGAAAATTGGAGCACCAGGGTCTCCAGCCACTGGACTTGAACTCCAGACACATGTGCCACCTTGCACACTTATGTCACCTGGTGTTTCTGGCTTATGTGGGATCTGAAGAGTCAAACATGAGTCCTTAGGCTTCGCAGGCAAGTGCCTTAACCAGTAAGCCATCTCTCCAGCCTTTTGTTAGGTTGTGATTGAATATCATGTCTGTCACTATTGCCCTGGAGCTGGTTTTCAGGCTAGCAAGTGGCATGTTGCTGCTTCCTCTGAACTTTCTCCTGGCCCCTGACAGATGTGGTAGAGATGGCATGTCTCATGGTAGGCAGAAAGCTCTCTTGTGTTATTGATTAATCTTGATTCTTCTCCATTTTCTGTGCCATCTCTCATTGACAAAAACATATTCTTATTTTCAGTTAAATAACAAAATCTCTTCTGGAGTAAATAATAGCTATTAGATGGAAGAGAAAAGATTCTTTCTACCTCTGAGTTCTCCTGAAGTGCCCTGAGGACAAGCTAATGTACAAAATCTACTGCATTCAAGACTAATATCCATCAGTTTGTCTACAAAACAATTATTCTGAAATGAGAAAAGAAAAGGCTAACTGTTTTCTACACCCAGTTGAGGATGATCATCAGCTCATATTTTGAATAACAATTGCAAACAAAATTCAATGGTGTTACCATTTCATCTTTAGATCAATTTTTTTTTTTTGACAGAGACACAGAGAGAGACAGAGAAAGAGGGAGAGGAAGACAGATAGAGATGGGCATGCAAGCAGCCTCTCAGGTGCTGCGAATGAAATCCAGATGTGTGCGCCCCCTTGTGGTCAAGTGCGGCATTGCACCCTTGCATCACTTCCATCTGGCTAAACGTGGGACCTGGAGATTGGAACCAGTGTTCTTAGGCTCAGGAGGCAGGTGCCTTAACCACTAAGCCATCTTTCCATCCCATTAGATCAAATTTTAAATCACACGCAACTTTGCAAAAAAAAAAAAAAAAAAAACAAAACAATTTGTTAGGTTGTAATTGTATGTACCAATAACCTGCAATGCTGAATATGATGGAGAGCATGGTGCTATAAAACAAAACATTGCAGACATGCATTAATATCCATTTTATGGCCGATTCTGTGGACACTTCTGCTCATAGGCCTATGAAAGTCTGATGATATTCTTTATGTGTCAAACAAAAACATTCAGGTGAAAGAAAATGGATGAACTTCCTAACGCATCTCACCCTGAAGCCAAGATATGGCAGGAATTGGCAGATATTTGCATATCTGTGACATTCTTGGGTTCTTTGTGCAGAAATGTCCTACACAACTGTCTTCCTACTCTCCAGGTGATTGTGGGAAGAAGTATAATGTGTTTTGCCAAAAGTGGCTTGGGGCTGGAGAGATGGCTTAGCGTTTAAGGTGCTTCCCTGTGAAGCCTAAGGATCCAGGTTTGATTCCCCAGATCCCATGTAAACCAGATGTACATGGTGGCACATGAATCTGGGGTTCATTTGCAGTGGCTAGAGGGTCTGGCATGTCCATTCTCTTCCTCTCTCCTTCTCTGTCTAATAAATAAATAAAATATAAAGAGTGACTTGAAGGATGACTATTTGAATAAGGATATAATATGTACAGATACTAACACACTCTTACTTCATGTCACCTCATGGTACAGATCTGATGAAGCTTTGGGTTTGAAAACTATAATTTCTTTTTCTGCTGCGGCATGAACCAGCAGGGCATTGCAGTGCAGGAAAGCTGTTTGGGATATAGAGATAGGAGGATCATGAATCCACCTCCAGCCTAGGCAACTCAGAGACCTTGTCTCAAAATAAAGTCAATGGGGTAAGGGCAAAAAAAGTCTCAAAGTCCAGGGCCATAGCTCATGACTAAAGCATTTGCCTAGAATGTGTGTGATCCTGAATTCAATCCTCAGTACCAAGAAAAATGGGCCAAACTTCAAACATGACAAGATATTAAATTCTTTGTTTGGTGCTCTTGTTTACAGAGGTGTGTTTTAATTTCACCACTCTTTTCTTTCTTTCTTTTTCTCTGAGTATGAGGATTGCTGAGCTACTATGTTCCCAGCATTACCAATGTGAAACTCCTGTCCCCTCATCAGGTCCTAGAAGGTTAAATGATGTTTAAGCTGAGTGTAAAACTAGAATACTATTTCAATATTATCATTGCTCTGTGATGACATTTTTCCAAACACATTTCCCTTTAATACATCAAAAGTCAGTGACTACATTTTCGGTAGAAGCAAGACAAGAATCCTTAATTGCCACTTTCTTTTCATCTTGCTTTTCTCCCTCTCTCCACCATTTCTTCCTCCCTTCCTCCCCCTTCCTTCCTTCCTTCCTTCCTTTCTTCCTTCCTTCCTTCCTTCCTTCCTTCCTTCCTTCCTTCCTTCCTTCCTTCCTTCCTTCCTTCCTTCCTTCTTTCCTTCCTTCCTTTCTTCCTTCTTTCCTTTCTTCCTTTCTTCTTTCTTATGGAGAAAAAGGCAGGAGAGGGAAAGACAGAGAATGGCATGATGGGGCCTTAAGCTACTGCAAACAAATTCCAGATGCATGCCACCACCTTGTGCATCTGGCTGTACATGGGTACTGGGGATGGAACCTGGGTCCTTTGGCTTTGCCAGCAAATACCTTAACCACTAAGCTATCTCTCCAGTCTTACACTCTATTTTTAGTTAAATACATGGAGTTATATTTACAAATATAAAGACGTGAGGAAAGTAGTGCACAGTGGGTTTCACACACTAAGAGATGTTTAGAAATGAAATTTCTTAGCTTGACAGTAAACCGAAAATGAGTGAGAGGTCTGATGTGAGGAGACTGTCTCAGGACAAGCGAACCAGGCTTGACAGACTGAACAGTATTTGAGTAGGATATGCAACCTGAAATGCTTTATCTCAAAATAGGGTTTATAGGCTTAACTTTCTTAAAAAAAAAAAAAAAAAGTTTCAGACTGACCTTTCTGTCATGTAAAATGTTTTGGTATCAATTCAAGCAAATTCAATAAGTGAGTTTCAGAAAATATTGAAGTAGAAACTTTAGAAACTGTTCAAATGTGGGCTGGAGAGGTGGCTTAGCAGTTAAAGCCCTTGCCTGCAAAGCCAAAGGACCTGGGTTCAATTCCCCAGGACTCACGAAGCCAAATGCACAAGGTGGTGCATGCATCTGGGGTTCATTTGCAGTGGCTGTAGGCCCTGGTGTGCCCATTCTCCCTCTCTCTGTCTGTTTCTCTCTCTCTCTCTCTGCCTCTATCTCTCATAAATAAATAAATAAATACAAAATATTTTTTTAAAAAACTCTTCAAATGTTCATTTCATTTTCCAGGAAGAATAAAATGACTTGTTTCTTAAAACTTTATTCATTTGTAAGTAGAGACAGAGAGAGAGAGAGGAGAGAGGGAGAGAGAATATGAGCATGCCAGGGCCTCCAGCCTCTGCAAAGAGAACACCAGATGCATGCATTACTTTGGGCATCTGTCTTTATGTGTGTTCTGGGGAATTGAACCCAGGTTTTCGGGTTTTACAAACAAGTGCCTTAACTGCTCTGTCATCTCTCCAGCTCCTAAAATGCCTAAACACCTTATTTTTTTCATGTGGAATGAACACACATTATTTATTCTGAGATGCCTGTGCAAAGACACGCAGCACTCACTCGCTTCCTCTTTTTCTGTGATGATCAGGGTTGCCGCGTTTTCACTAGAGAGTAAGATCACACGTATAGAACTCACACAATGGACAAACAAAGTAATCCGAGCACCAAGTGACCGTGTGGTTCCGCTCAGGACACTCGCCCTCACTGCCCTGTGCAGTTACACTCTCACTTCTCGTGGTCACAAAGAGGGAGGGCAGACTTGAGACTCCGACCCTGGAGCCCCTTCCTCCCCTTTCTCCCTCTGCTCTGAACAGCTCCCTTCCCTGTGAAGAAGATACGACTATTTGATGTGCACAGTCCTCCAGCACACTTGATTTTTCTTGTCTGCTACGTGAAGCAATCTGGATGGAGGGCACACGTACTCAAATGAAAAGCTTTCCGCTGACACCCTGTGCTGATTTGCCTGGCTTTGGGAGATATTTCTGTGGGTGAAAACAAAGAAACTAGCAAATGGACTGGTTTGAAATCATAAATAAAGCAGACAATCTATTTGAAACTAACAACCCTGGCTTCCTTTAACATTCCACATAAGCCTCGCTAGGTAAGAATGCAGAAAAAGTCTCTTAGAACACGTTGCCTCAATGTTCCTCCTTAAGAAACAGGTTTTGTTGCATAAATGGAATAAAAATCTCTTTGAATATTATTAAAGATTGCATCATCATGTCATCTCTTTGAACATAATTGTGTTGCATCTTCTAGTTGTTTCTTTGCTATTGTTACTCTATGGCAACAATACTGTGCTATGTGCATGGTAATATACACAACATGTGTTATCTTTTCAAGGTCAAAGCACTGCAGTCTGCCTAAGAAGCTACTCTGCAGAGATCTTATTTTTTCATAACTTCTACTTCATCTTAATTCCCAGACATGCTTAAAATTCTAACTAGAATGTTAAAAGCCACACTTGAATCCAGTAAGACACAGAAAATTAAAATAAGTCATTTACCGTTTTTTGTCCCTGTTTATTTCATGACCCATGAACACAATGCTATTTTTGAAATCTCAGGATATTTTCCAGCTATAGTGACCTAAAAATAAAAATTGGGGAGTGATTTGTGTTTTTTATTCCTTTCCTCTGTCTCCTACGGGTCCCCGTGGGTGGTGAGTCACCCTGTGGGTACTGTATTCAGTGGCTCACATCCCTTCTAATCTGCCCTCATCAGCCTTTTCATGCTGGCACAACAGGAAAGCACCCTGATCAATCATGGTCCCTTCATCTGCCAGTCAAAATGTTCATTTTGTGAATATTGGCCAAGCATCCCAATCTGTGACAATCCATGACTTTCATATTTAATTTACAAAGATCAATGGGAGAAAGACAAAAATCCATCAGTGGGTTTTGCACATAGGAAATGTGAAACCCTGAGGGGCCTGGTCGGCAGTGTTGATGGGTGGAGTAGAATACCTGCTGGTTCAAATCAGGGAACTGAGTGGCAGCCGGCTGCCAGCCCCTAAACTCACACTGCTGACAAGCACATGCTGATATTCATGGGGCAAGCTTTTTCACAACACCAAAGAGAAGGCAGGTTTGAAAGGATAATAACCAAAAGAAAAAGTACAAACATATATAAAGGGAATATATTAATCTTGCAAGAAGTATTGAAAGAAGGGATGAGAAAAAGAGAATATCACTGAGTACCAAAAGAAGTAGATATGAAATAACAGGAAATCAAATTCCAATGCATACTAATTCTACCACAATCGTTCTATAGGAGGGCGACTAGGGTATTAAGATGGCAGGCTAGCCTGGCAAAGGACTGCTCCACATGGCAGTGAGATACAGACACTAAACAATCATTCTACCTTCCTCCTGGTTTCTCCCACGTCCTTTAAAATAAAGCTGGGCTCCTGCCTTCCATTTCTCTAGAGACTGCTGTACAGCTTCCTGCCTTCTCTCAATACCAACATCCAGACAAGGAATAAAATGTATGGCCACAAGCACGAAATTAGTAATATTTCACAGTGCTGAAATAAACAGTTCGCATAAGTGAGTTCTCCCGTTCCTGCAGTAAAACCTAAGCTTTGCCACCGTTAACTATGAAGGAGGGAGACCATGAAGGGTGGAAAAGATGGAAACTACACTGCAACTTCTTCATTATCAACTCACCGTGGGGCACTTGGTATATTTTCAAAAGTGTTGATGTATCTGCAAGTCAAGCACACTTCACAGCATTTGATGTGGAGCCTTGGGAACTAAAGAATGTGTGATTTAATAGATCAAGATGGAAGGAACTTTTAAACAGTAGGTAAAGACATGTGAGCTGTTGCATGAATGCAATATATGTATAGATTAATATGTTAGACTAGAGGGGCAGATTACAGGAAAGTGAGGAGAAAGGCAGGGTTCACCAGCATCTACCGCATTGACACATCGTGTCAGCTTGGGCCTGTGCTCTATTAAAGTGTGGGGGGACATACAGCAATTGACACGTAAGCCCAAAGTTGGGTCAGCTTCTAAGTTACGGTATGTTAAATAGACAATTGAAAATAAATAACAATTATGGAGCAGTTGGTTACCCCAAGAGTAGACACGCCACTATTGCACTCGTTAAGTCATTGGGCCTGTCTGGCCAAGCTTGAATATTCAGCATCCACTGTTTTCAAAAGTTGATGGCTTGTCTCCCATGTATCTGCAGTGCAGCTTTTTCCAGCTTTCAATTGGCCCACTATGGGAGGGAATACATACCTGACTGAAAAACCTAAGTAAAAGTCTATGTAGGTGAGGTCATGAGCCTTGGGGGTATAAGCCTACTCATGTCTGATAAATGTATATATTATTCAAAGATGCCCTGGGGACACTTTAAAAATGTTCATGTTCACATATTAACGCTACTACTTCTGGCTAGAAGCTTCTCTTTTCAGATGGTGATGACCACTGGGACGCATGAAGGCAACATAGTGCTGAGAAGAAGGGATGGAGGAGTTAATGAAACACCTTACACCCTCCAATGGCTCAGGGACCATTACAGGAAGAGGGGCGGATAGAATGGAAGAGCCAAAGGAAGGATATGACCTCTTACAATGCAACTGCCCAGACAGAAATTGGCCTCGATATCCATGATCTTGTAGTGCCTAGCAATACCTTTGCAAGACCCTCAAAATAGAAGAGAAAGATGATGTCATCAAATTAGGAAATGGAGAGAGGGAGGGGATATGATGGAGACGGGAGTTCTAAAGTGGAATGGGGGAGGGGAGGGAAATATCAGGTGGGGTTTTTTTTGGTATGTAAGATTAAAAGTCAATAAAAAATAATAATAATAATAAAAACTTAATTTAAAAAAAAGAAAAGAAAATAAATAACAACAATCCGTGAATTCTGCCTGCCTTTTTTTTTTTTTTTTTTTTTTTTTTGGTAGGATCTCACTCTAGCCCAGGCAGACCTGGAATTCACTATGCAGTCTCAGACTGGCCTCACACTCTCAGTCATCCTCCTACCTCTGCCTCCCGAGTGCTAGGATTAAAGGCAGTGCCACCATGCCTGGCTTTTGCCCAGCTTTTTGTTGCGATGTAAACATTAGTATCTGTTGATTGAAGTGACTCATTCTGCTGTCTGGATGGCAGGTTTGTCTCTGTTCTTCAGAGTCTACAAAGCATCTGCAATGCCTTAGGCTAAGGTGAAGTACATGAAAGATCATGAAGCAAGTCTTCCAAAGGGTAAATCAACTGACTTGATTAGAAAAAGGTGGTGATTACATTCTTTGTCCTGCTAATTTTTTTTTAAGAGAGACACAGAGAGAGACAGAGAGAGGAAGACAGATAGAGATGGGTGCACCAGCAGTCTCTCAGCTGCTGTGAACGAAATCCAGATGCATGCGCTCCCTTGTGGTCAAGTGTGGCATTGCGCCCTTGCGTCACTTTGCGTCTGGCTAAACGTGGGACCTGGAGATTGGAACCAGCGTTCTTAGGCTTAGGAGGCAGGTGTCTTAACTGCTAAGCCATCTCTCCAGCCCCCTGCTAAATTTTTGCTTCTGTTTTTCAAGGTATGGTCTCAATCTAGCCCAGACTGACCTGGAATTTACTCTGAACTCTCAGGGTGGCCTCGAACTCACGGTGATCCTCCTACCTCGGCATCGTGAGTGCTGGGATTAAAGGCGTGTGCTACCTGGCTGGCTGTTGTCCTGCTAACTCTGAGGTGAGATCAAGTATTCATTTTATCTCCAATCTTCACATATAATCCTGGATATTTTCTACAAAACAAAAACAATCTCTAAACAACAACAAAAAAATCCCTTTTATTTCTCATGTTAGTAATACAATCGTCCACTGGCTTTAAAAAAAAAAAAAAAAAAAACTGCTAATGGAACACTTCAAATCTTGGTGTCTGCCCCTACTGAGCAGATTGAAGGACAATTCCCTCATCTCATGCCGCATCACCCCCATGCAAATTGATCTGAGTGCCTTTAGAGTAAAAACAGCTGGATTCGCTACAGCTATTTATGAGTCTAGTTTCCTAGGCTTAATTGTGATTTATAACTACTGAAATTAAATCAGGCATTTTCACTGTTTAAAAGGGAGGCTTTGATTTAACTGGTGCACTTGAAACACTGGAGCTGCTTATTGTGTCAGTAACATTTCAACTTGGCAAGGGCAAAGAAAAAAAAAGTGACTTCCGTGTTCGACTCGAGATTCTTTCAAAATGTATAATATCTGAGCTGAAGCATTTTATAGCCATCACATGGTAGAGTCTATGTGGAATACCCAAGCAGCATTTCCTCAGAGATGCATCAATCTCTTCACTCTAGGTAATTGTTAGTCAGAAAAATCTTACTAAGGATATCACCCAGGTCTCTTAATTTGTAGCAAATGTCATCAGTTAATTTATCTGAAAGAAAGTTCAGTTGACAAAGAGATTAGCTTAAGTCTTTTCTCTTAAAGGGAAGTAGTACAGAGGCCACTTAACAATCCCTTCTCTAGTGGACTGGTTTCATTATATCATTTCTGCTACGATGCAATTAAGGAGAATAACTATGCAAAGAGAGAAAAAATTGTGGAATAATAACAGATGTTAAATATTTTAGCAGCCATAGACAGTGTCCTCTAGGATGTAGTGACACAGTGACAGTGGCTGACATACAGTGAGAAGAGAGGAAGACAAAGCTCACTGAGACATCTCAGACCAATGACAGTCTGTACTCACTTCCTGAGAATCAGCTTCATTGGTATTAAAAAGCATTGTGTTGGGCTGGAGAGATGGCTCAGTGGTTAAGGCGGCTGGCTGCCAAGTCTAAGAATGCCCGTTCGAGTCTCCAGGTCCCACCTTTATCCAGACATAAAGTGATGCAAGCGTGCAATTCTGTGCTTGCCCACAAAGGGGTACACATGTCTGGAATTCGTTCACTGCAGCTGAGAGGCTGCTGGCGTGCCCATTCTGCCCCCCCCCGTGACTCTTCCTCTCTGTCTCTCTCTCTGTCTCTCTCTCAATATATATATATATATATATATATTTTTAAAGGCAGTGTGTTGATAAGCCAAGCCAGTGTGACTCTGGAGATTTTGAAAGATTTTATATTAGGTTCAGCTTTATAAAGAATAAAATATGCTCTCCATATGAGATGATAATTAAAATTAAAATGTAGTCAAGTCTTCACTGAATCCAGGTGGCTGATAGTATTAAATCTCCTTGGTTACAGATGTGGGAAAGGCATTCCAGAACTAAGCAACAAGCTGATGGAGAGGTAAAAATGTAATCCTGAGGTTTAGAGCTCTGTGCAAATGCCTCTTTTCAGTGAGTTATAGTTCCGTAAAGGAGATGATGGGTGAGGAGAGGACAAGCATCCGAGATATTGTGTACGCCAGGCACCAGGAAGTGCTGGCACAGTCGCTTCCAGTGTCTTCACTCTTTACTCAGATACCAGCTGCTACCCTGGACTGTCAACATAGCTCTCAGGAATGGCGGTACCCATTACAATCAAACTTGGGGAGAGTATCTGTGGGTCTCTTATGAAATGATACGATTTTAACATGGAACAAAATTTTAATTGCACTAACACTGAAACAATGTAATTATGAAGCTTCATAGGTTTGTGAGAGTCACAGAGGAAGTATTTTAGATTTTTCCTAGATCATAAAATGACACCATGTAGACAGTTGCTTACTGATAAAATTCACACAGAACTTTCAATAGAAACCACTATCATTCTTAATTTCAAGTTTTGTGCCCCAAATTCTGCTTTTGTCTCCCGGCGAAGCTACTCTAAGCACCTTGACAAACAAAACTGTCTCACAGACACACTTGTCATTATAGCCACAAAGTGCCCAAACTGGCAAACATTACATCACCTCCTAATACCAACATTCAAAGACATATTTGGAGGACACGGTTTGAGAAGTGGAAAGAGTACATATGCTCTAAAGAGAATAGCTTTAAGCATGTACCATGTTTTAGGTAGTGCACAGGTAAGCTTTGTTGATTGTTCTTTCTGGATATACAAGAGAAGTTAATCTAGAAAAGGTTCACAACTATAAACCACTCTGGTAAGTTATGCTATGAGATTACTATTCTATCAGGATGTCTGAGGGACATGACACTCATTAAAGGTGTGGGTGACAAAACGTGGAAGAGTGTTAAGACACTGAAAGATCGCAACATATTTCAAAGTGACTGTGACACGTTAGAGAAGTGGTCAGGCAAAGAAATGGATTTTAGTAAGACTGAAGGGGCAATTAATATGAGTTCCACCTATATCCTGAACCTCGTGACTTCTCATCATTGCCTCTGCTGTGTGGCACTCCACTGCGTGACAGAGTATCCCTCACCTCACAGCTAGAGTGATTTCTGGAGACTGAATGACATATGCCATTTCATTAAAAAGCCTCAAAGAATATTTAAAATATACCACACAGTCACTCTTTCTCTCCCACTGCAAATGAATAAATGAATAAAATCGTTTTAGAATGTTCCCCATGATTTCAGCTATAGTCTGGAAGTCTAGGAATGATATTTTCCTTCCCACCTCTTTCTTTCTAGCATGCCTTCTCCAGGTTGGCCTTTTTGTTTCACTAACTGCTCAGTTTACCTCAGAACCTTTGCATGAGCTGCTTCCTTGATGTGTGCTGATCTCCTCAGCTCTTCAGAAGGCCACACGTTCTGCAGTTCTCAAAGCTTCCGCTTTACACAGGCTTCCATGCCTGCACTGTCTCTAAACAACTCATGTGTGTGTGTGTGTGCATGTGTGTGTGATCTTATATAACAAATAAAAGTTCTGTTACATTCTCAATAAATTATAGAAGCACAAAGGGTCCAACTATTTAAAATATTTTATAATTGCATATTACCAAATTTATTCCTTTGAGAGTATCATATATATATATATGTATATATACATATATATGTATATATATGTATATATATATATATATGTATATATATGTTGTTAAAATGACTTCTTATCTCAGTCCATGCTTTTGTTATTAGCTATATCTCTTCTAAGTATGCTTTAAGGCTATATGTACCTTTCTCCGTATACCTAACCCATTGTCCTAACCCCAAAAGGTCTCTCTCTCACTCTAGATTCCTTGAGAATATCAATTGCCTCTACTACCTAGTGACAACTGACAACCTGAATTCTTACTTATCGTCCCTCATTGCATGTAAGCCTCTTTCAGGGCAGAAACTAAGGATTTTTCTCAAACAGTAATGGTGCAGCTTCTGTGTACCATATGATTGCAACACAAAATGGGCACAGGGGCTGAAGAGATGGCTTAGTGGTTAAGGCACTTGCTTGTGAAGCCTAAGGACCCATGTGTGACTCTCCAGATCCTACATTAGCCAGATGTACAAAAGTGAGGCAAGTGCAAGGTCGCACATGCCCACTAGGTGGCGCAAGTGTCTGGGGTTCAATTTCAGTGGCTGAGGCCCTGGTGCACCAATTCTCTCTCTGTCTCTCTCTCTAAAAAATGTAAAAGTAAAATATGGGTACAGGATCTCATTAATAAATTTATCTTCTAATGTTGAAGATTGGATTATACCAATTAATTTAGAACAATAATACTAAATTATTTCTTCACCTTAGTTTATTTATTTATGAGTGAATGGGCATGCCAGCATCTCTAGCCACTACAAACAAATTCAACACATATGTACCACCTTGTGTATCTGGTTTACATGGGTACTGAGGAACCAAACTGGGTCCTTAGGCTTCACCAGCAAGCACCTTAGCCACTTAAGCCATCTCTCCAGCCCTCCTCACCTTAAAATTAATCAATCATCAATCTGCTTGGATTCATCTCCTGGAGAAAGCTTAGTCCTCATTATCACCATCAGATGTGCTCATTACTTAATGGCAAAATTATTTATTTATTTATTTATTTTTGAGAGAGACAGATTGAGACAGAGAGAGGGAGAGGAAGACAGACAGAGATGGGCACACCAGCAGTCTCTCAGCTGCTGTGAACGAAATCCAGATGTGTGCACCCCCTTGTGGTCAAGTGCGACATTGCGTCCTTGCATCACTTTACATCTGGGTAAACATGGGACCTGGAGATTGGAACCAGCGTTCTTAGGCTTAGGAGGCAGGTGTCTTAACTGCTAAGCCATCTCTCCAGCCCGCAAAAGGCATTTTAACTTATCCCAGATGTTGTGGATCTGAACACAGGAAGACAAGTTTTTGAGATCAGGACTGATGAGGCGATGGAGCAGTGAGAGAGATGTGCAGCATGAAAGGGACTGGACTTCCTTGTGCTGGAGAAGCATGGGACAGGCACTTAGGAAGCACAGAAAGGGGTAAGGCGCCTGCCTGGCAAAATCGCCTTTACTGACCCATGGCAAGAAAGCTGAATGCTGGACTTTCAGCCAGCAAAGAACTCTGTTTAGGCTAAACCGGAATGGCTGGCATCAGACACATGCTCAGCATGTCTAGAAAGCCACGCAACCCTGTCTTCACCTTGATGTGGGTCTAAACAGAGGAGTCAGACCTGGAAATGCCACATTCAGAGTTCTGATAATAAGACAGTGAATTTATATTCCTTTAAAACATTTTCTTGGTAAAATTTATAGCAAAACTAAGAAATTACTACATCATCCATGATATGAGAAATCCCCAAATCCTTACATCAGGGACAAGGGGAACCTTCCCACACGGTACTCTTTCTGCTCACTTTGCTGTTTTCCTTAGAATACAAAATGTCAAGACAAGGGCTGGAGAGATGGCTTAGCGGTTAAGGCGCCTGCCTGCTAAGCCTAAGAACACTGGTTCCAATCTCCAGGTCCCACTTTTAACCAGATGCAAAGTGACACAAGGTCGCAATGCTGCACTTGACCACAAGGGGATGCACACATCTGGATTTTGTTTGCAGCAGCTGAGAGGCTGCTGGCACGCCCATCTCTATCAGTCTTCCTCTCCCCTCTCTGTCTCTCCAAAAAAAAAAAAAAAAAAAAAAAAAGTCCAGACAGTAGTCATGCCTGCATATTTGAAGATTAAATAAGACAATAATAAAGTGCTTTTCTAAAAAACAAAGTGCTTTTCTCCCCCTCTAGCTTGTTCCAAATGTGTCCTTTTCCAGCCATTAAGACCCATTTATAAGATTGTATGAAAGACTACACATAAGTGTCTACATCAGGGAAGTTGAAAGTGGATCCAGAGACATGCCAGAGCTGAAGTCATCTGTATCATTGATAGTGTCAGATGAGATTGCACCAAAGTCACTGGCCCTGCTCTCCAGCTGAGTTTCATGTAATTTAGTTGTCAATGTGATGGAGAACAACTCTTCTATTTAATTTATAAGAAACTGTTATCAACTTGATGGTACTCTTTGCCACGCTAATACTAATTTTCCTGGAAGCAGTACTCTATAAATGGTGTGTCCATAAGAAAGAATCAAAGAAAACATCAAGAAAAATACAAACTCAAATAACAAGTTCTTTAATGGTCCTAAATTCAAACTCTCTCCTCATGCTATTAAGCTTAAAATGTCTCTAGGAATAACAGTAAGTTGAGAAGACTTTGGAGCCTTTCCATTGCAGATACCATCGACTAAGTGACAATAAAATATTGGACTTTTATCCCTATTATATTATTTTACAGGACACTTAGAATTAAGAAACAAGCTGGGTGCAGTCGTGGACACCTTTAATCCAAGCACTCGGAAGTCAGAGTTAGGAGGATTTCTGTGCGTTCAAGGCCACACAGAAGACTGCATGGTGAATTCTAGGTAGCCTGGAATTAAGTGAGACCCTATCTCAGAATAAAAAAAAGAAAAGAAATAAGGGTTGGTCATATTCACGGACTGCTCCCTATCTTTAGAAAATGTGAAGATGAATTTATATTTTTTATTCCTATAATAAAGGTAATCTTTGGTGCAGGCATCAGGTTAAAAAGAAAATTATATTGTTGCAGTAGACCCCACACATCACTGGGATGAACCTCCAGACCAGGCACAGTTAGAGGAGGAAGGGATTTATTGAAGCAGGGAAAGTTCCATAATGGGAAAAGAAGCTGAAAAGCTTTCACAGGTCCAAGCAGAGTCAGAAATGGCCCCAAGCCATACCAGCACCATAAGCAGACACCTTAGGAACTCCAGGCAAAGCTCGGGCCCTTCGCATATCTTTAGATGGGAACTCCAAATCCACCCCCACACCTGAGGGCAGGACCCTAGGATCCACCCACAGTGACACCTCCTCCAGCCAGTAGCTGCAGATCTAAATTACAAACTTTAATAAAATCCTGAATATATAAGGGGACATGCATTCAAACTACTACAATTGTCTGAAAGATAATCCTTACAGCACATCACGGAGAATAACAAAATCCAATCCCAACTGAACACTGCTCACTTTGAAGTTTCAAAAAGAAAGAAATACATTTCCACTAAGTTAGGCCTCCTTGTATTGGTACATTTTCCAAAGTTATCTGTCACACTATATCTGCAACTTTTTTCCTCTTTAAATGGGTAATGCTTCCTCTATTTTTTTAAAATTTATTTTCAGAGAGAGAAAAATAGAAACTGCCCTCCCTTGTGTGCATGTGTGACATTGTACACTTGTGTCACTGTGCATCTGGCTTACAAGGGATCTGGAGATTTGAACACGAGTTCTTAGGCTTTGCAGGCAAGTGCCTTAAGTGCTAAGCCATTTCTCCAGCCCACCTCTGTCTGTTTTTTCAAAAGCATTAAAATACAAAAAGTTCCTTTCTCATTTCTTTCTTGTATTTGCCTAATTTTTTTTGTTCAACCTCCTATGATGTTGGTGGCTATTCCAATTAGTATGTTATTATTATCACCATTATTTTAATGTTTTATTTATTTGAGAAAGAGAGAGAAAGAGGCAGAAAGAGAGAGTGAGTATGGGTGCATCAGGATACCCTGTCACTGCATACAAACTCTGGACACATGTGCCACTGTGTGCATCTAGCTTTACATGGGTAGTGGGGAATTGAACTTGTGCTTTTAGGCTTTGTAAGCAAGTACCTTTAACCACAGAACAATCTCTCCATCCTTATTATCATTAATATTTATTGTTGTTATTATTATCATCTTTTTTTTATTTTTTAAATGTTAGAAAGAACAAGAGATAGGAAGAGAGAGAGAATTGGTGTGCCAGGGCCTCAGCCACTGCAATCAAACTGCAAACACTTGTGCCACCTAGTTGGCATGTGCAACCTTGCTTTTGCCTCACCTTTGTGCATCTGCCTTACGTGGGATCTGGAAAGAGTTGAACACGAGTCCTTAGGCTTCACAAGCAAATGCCTTAACCACTAAGCCATCTCTCCAGACCCCATCATCATAACATTAACTGGCACAGGCTTCAGGAATAGATAAACAAAGATGAGTATGTTAATATTAGCTTCTTTCCACATATATGGCAAAAACCTTTCAGATAATTTTTTTTATTTTTGTTTATTTTATTCATTTGAGAGCAACAGAGAGAGAAACAGGCACACAGAGAGAGAATGGGTAACCCAGGGCTTCCAGCCACTGCAGACATACTCCAGATGCATGTGCCACCTTGTGCATCTGGCTTACGTGGGTCCTGGGGAATCAAGTCTCCATCCGGGGTCTTTAGGCTTCACAGGCAAGTGCTTAACCGCTAAGCCATCTCTCCAGGCCCTACAGACGATTCTTTACTGTGAACACTATCAGTTCCAAGGACCATTATACAGACTGGAATGCTGCATATACCAGTAAAGTTAAAAAAAAAAAAACAAACAAACAAAAAAAAAAAACATTTGCCTAGCTCTGTTCAGACAGTTTGATGTGTGTTTTCCCCAGATTTTATCATATTTATTTTTCCTTCTTAGCTGTCTTATCTCTGATACCCACAGTCATGCCGTTCTTCTCTGTAAGTTTCAAACATAAAAATCCTGCACCTAAACAGGAAGGAAGACCTAGGGATTCATCTGATCCATCAGTTCCTTTTTGGTTTGTATCACATGATAACATCTATGCTGTTTTAGTGCTTGTTTACCTCCAGTAAAGCTTAAGCTCCTTAAGGATTGGAGACATGCTTTCTTCGGCTCTGTTCTCTCTTCTCAATCACCCAGCTGTGCTTGATATTCTAGCTTCCCGATCAGAATTGGCACTCGGAATGTAGAGTCCTTCATCTTGGGCCCCCCTATAAGAGCTCCCTGCTTACCTATACTTGCTTTAAATACAGTGGATAAATAATGTAGAATGACTCTTCATTACTGATGTCCCCATTAAGAATAGCACATCAGAAAAGGAAAATGCCAGAATTCTTTAAGCTGGTTCCCAAAACGATTGCTTCACAGATATTGTGACTGAATGGTAGTTTGAGGAAAAAGCATGACATGGTCACAGGAGTAATGAAATGTTACCTATTCCCGGAAGTTACCAATAGCCATCATTATGCACAGAAACCTAAGAAATGAGAACTTTTCAAGTCCTATTTCTTAAACATATTGGCTCATGGAACTCTGCTTCTAAATGACATATCTGAGCATCCTATAAACCATTTTCATTACCATACTAAAAATCTACTATTAAAGATGATCATCTTGAAGGTTATTACAGTTTAAAAGTAGACAGTGCATTCAGCATGCCTTAGCACACAGAAGACAGGGCAAAAAATGTCATAGTTCAATTCAATAAGCCTCACCAAGCGAAATATATTTTCTCTTAAGTATAACTCAGAGAAAGACCTGCATTTTTTTCTCTTTACAAGTAAATTTATTCTTAGCTTCGCAGAATTTATTAGGTTTTAGCCTCCACAGCTCAAATTGGATATCAAAAACAATAGTATTTCATTTTATTTTCATGATTTTTCAAAATAATTTCCCTAAGGGCTGGAGAGATTGCTCAGTGGTAAGATGCTTGCCTGAGAAGCCTAATGACCTGGAATCAGTTCCCCAGTATCAACGTAAAGCCAGATGCACAAAGTGGCACATGCATCTGGAGTTTGTTTGCTGTGGCTGGAGGCCCTGCCTTGGCCATTCTCTCTGTCTGTCTTCTATCTCTCTCTGCTCAGAAAGAAAGAAAGAAAGAAAGAAAGAAAGAAAGGAAGGAAGGAAGGAAGGAAGGAAGGAAGGAAGGAAGGAAGGAAGGAAGGAAGGAAGGAAGAAGGAAGGAAGGGGAAAGGACATATTGTTGCTAGTTGTGGTGGTGCACGCCTTTAATCCTAGCACTTGGGAGGCAGAGGTAGGAGGATCACTGTGAATCCAAGGCCATCCTGAGATTACATAGTGAACTGCAGGTCAGCCTGAGATAGAGCAAGACCCTATCTCAAAAAACAAACAAACAAAAATAATACAACAAAAAATGCGCTTTAGCTATGAAATAATATGTTGCTGTGTTTATGTTGAGTAATTATTCTTTTATCTAACTACTTGGATAAATTTACTGGAATAAGGAACTGTTGCCAATATATTTTGATTTTTTTTAATTGGATAGTCTTTTAATAGCAGCATATAAGAAAAACTCATATTTATTCATTGTCCTTTTATAATTATCTCCCTCAAATTCAAAGCAATCACACAAGTTTTTGAAGATTTCTCTCTCTGATTGAATACCTCATCAAAACACAGGTTTTGTTTACTCTGTCCCCTTCCTAACACGGTATAAATAAGAGATAACAGTTAAGTCTCCATTGAGACGAAAAATAAGCCTACAAAATAAAGAGCCTGTGATTGTCCCAACATCCTCACTGTTTTACTAAAGGACTCAATTACTGTTAAGATGCTCATTTCATTGAATCGTAAATAATGTAGGTTTGCAGCAAGACACACTAATGACAGCTCTAAGTCTTCACAAGGACAAAGAGTTAAGAACATTTGTTCTTCAGGACAGCTACTAAGAGAAGTAAGACTCCTCGGAGCGTGGCCGAAGCAGGCAGAGAGGAGCAAGGGGAAAAACGTCCTCCTCAAAGCTGGAATGTGCTGGAGAAGCCAGGTGAGAGGGGGATGTGGCGGCAGAGGTGTCAGTGCTGTGCAACCTTTACTATTCAGACAGCAGTTAAAGGAAAGTCTGGTTTCAGGAGAGAAGGGGAAAGGAAAGGTAGAGATGCTGTGTCACCACCATCTTCTTCTTCTTTTTTAAAAATATATTTCATTTATTTATTTGAGAAGAGAAAGAGGCAGAGAGAGAGAGAAATGGGCACACCAGGGCTTCCAGCCACTGCAAACGAACTCCAGATGCATGTGCCACCTTGTGCAACTGGCTGACATGGGTCCTGGGGGAATTGAGCCAAGAACCGGGATCCTTAGGCTTCACAGGCAAGCATTTAACTGCTAAGCCATCTCTCCAGTCCTGAGCTGTTTCTTAACTACATGTATATAATATTTATCTTGAATCATTCAGAGACAATAATAAAAGATAAACTGCACCTCAGAATATCAGCTACCTTTTCAACTCTCTTTAATATTTTCTTCTTAGCGCCTCCATCCACATAACACTTCCATCCACACCAGACTGCTAGTGGAAACCACCAATGCAATGGCCACGGGTGATTGGTCCCAGGCTCACCACCTGCTAGCAAGTGCCAGTCAGTAGACTGTCCTGAGGCTCCTGGTGTGCCCGCATGTGACTGACCTGCATTCAAAGAGTGCTCAATAAGTTGAGCTCATGGGAGTTTTTCCTACAAGTTCTAACTAGAAGTACAAGTAGAATAAAGTACACGAAAATGATGTGCAGAACTTTGAAAGGAAAAGAGAGTTGGCAAGTCCATTCGAGGCAGAGCACTAGAACACACAGCCCCAGGCTCTGCTGTGGATCCCGATCAGCCTTCCAGGTGCCAGACTCCACCTCTGCTGCTCCTTTGACCATCATGAAATACTCATTCTTCCTTGAGGCCTGCTCAAGAATCTTCTTTAGAGCCAGGCGTGGTGGCGCACGCCTTTAATCCCAGCACTCGGGAGGCAGAGGTAGGAGGATCGCCGTGAGTTCTCCATTCTTCCTTGAGGCCTGCTCAAGAATCTTCTTTAGGAAAACTCTGATTAGTGTCTTTTTTTTTTTTTTTAGGCCAGTAGTATGCTAGAGGCAGAAGGTAAAAAATGATTAAGAAAAACCATCTGTCCCAGCACTCAGGAGGCAGAGGTAGGATGACCACTAATTCTCAAAATACATTTCAATCACAAAAATAATAGGGAAGATTCTCTCCCAACTAATAAACTACTTATCAATTTAATGGGACTTTTGTTGTAACTATCTTCTGGGCTATCTAGTTGTCACTTCTTATGAGCTTATGCACGGGACATATTCTAGTAATTTTTATCCAATGGGCGAATGAATGCCTTTTGATAATGACAAGGACACTTTGGCCTTACTATGATCTTAGCTAATTGATAGGCAATCTTCAGAGCAATTGGAAAATTAGAGATTTCCTGCTAGTAAACAACTCTGACAACTATGCTCACTATGACCACTGATTTTATTTTTATTTTTATTTATTTATTTATTTATTTATTTTTTTTTGGTTTTTCGAGGTAGGGTTTCACTCTGGTCCAGGCTGACCTGGAATTCACTATGTAGTCTCAGGGTGGCCTCGAACTCACAGCAATCCTCCTACCTCTGCCTCCCAAATGCTGGGATTAAAGGCGTGCGCAACCACGCCCGGCTGGACCACTGATTTTAAATAATTTGTCATAAAAGTGATGTTTATGCTGGTTGTGGTATAGGACACAGAAAACATTACGAAATAATCTACGCCGAGACTCAAATTTAAGGCAACTTGGTCAAAGGTGTAAATTTTGCTTGCAATCTTTCAAACATTACAGTAGAATGACTAATGCATCTTTAATCTCCATATTATAAGAAAAGCAAATGGCAGTATTACCAGGATGAAAAAGCTTAATGGAGTTATTTTAGATTTATTTATTTTTCACCAAGAAGCAAAGGGATACCTGAATATTTCCATCTCAGAATCCACTTATTTTTTCTTCATTGTTTAACACACAGCCTCTTCCATTTTGTTGTTCCATGAAATATAAACAGCCATGGAATGGCATTAGGTAGTTATTTATGAAAAAACATAAATGGCATCATGGATAGGGCTTACTTGGAGAGGGTTTAAAATGGGAAAGCTGCAATATCTGTTGGAGATATTTAACTGCCTTTAATGTTCCTGGTCCTGAATCTTTCACTTCATTGTCTGAACATATTCTGGAGAAGCAAGAAAAGAAAATAGGTATGCATGTATTAGTGTGGCTTAACTTTGATCTGGCTTGCTGGCTTTCATCACCTTTGGAAGAAACTGCAGTTCCCACCTAAGCTGTTCCATCATGGGCTGAAAAGTGATGACCCTCCTGTGGATTTTCACAGCTATTCAAGAGACACCCAGGAGCTCCTGTCCTTTGAATCAGAGCCCAGTTAGCATCCCCTCTCACATTTGCAAAATTACTTTTGGGAGAGCCAAACCTGGATGACTTCCAAGCTAGTTAAAAAGAATTCTGCAGGAAAGTGCAGTTGCAGGTTCTCGGTGGTGGAAGCCTGAGTAACGTTCAACTACAGGAGATTCCTTTCACACCGTCCTGACGCCCATTTCAACTTCCACATTTCTTGCAGAAGTTATCTTGTGCTTTCAGCTTTCTTCTGATAAACATATTGAAAATGCAGTCAAGCACCTTTTTATCATTTCAAAACTTGAGCTCAAATTTAATCCTGCTGTCCTGACGGCGCCCGGAAGCTGCAAGGGCAATGTCATTCCACTCAGACGAGATGGCAGAAGTCTGCACCCCTCCTCTCTGCTCTGACAGCACCTAGAACAATGTGAAGGATCCAGCGGAAGCCAGTGGCAATGAACTCTAGGTCCTCTAGGTACTTGTACTGAGGAGAATATTCTGAGAATATTCTATCTACTTGAAACGTGTTGCCTCGTTCATTCTCCATGTCATGATTTGCATTTCAAACCCTGGAAAATCCTTCATGGAGTTATTAACATTGCTTTCATGTAAACTCAGTAATCAGTATCATGGCACAATGTCTAGTTAACAATATGAGATTCATCAGCCATTATTCACATCGTCTGTGTGACAAGATAACTACCTGCATGTTTTCTTCCTACTAAGAATTTCCGAAATATTTTGAAGCAGTCTATGAATCTTTGATCTACATATGAAATGGATACATGGTGTCTTAGCACTCTTTAAAAGACATGATAAGGATAATTCTTCCTAAGCTGGTCATTGCTCTTCAGATTAAATAATATAAAATTAATTTGAGAGATAAATAGCTGTTGAGTTAGGAGTAAATATTTAGATCATCTCCTGTCATGATTCCTGATCTAGATTCCTCAGGCAATCTTGTGTTAGACAAGTAGGAAATGTTCATTCATAAGCTGTTTATCAAATCCAACAATGACATGTAAAAAAAATAACATACAAAATGTAACTAGGGCTGGAAGATGGCTTAGCGGTTAAGGCGCCTGCCTCTGAAGCCTCCAATCTCCAGCAGTTCCAATCTCCAGGTCCCACGTTTAGCCAGATGCAAAGTGATGCAAGGGCGCAATGCCGCACTTGAACACAAGGAGGCACACGCATCTGGATTTCATTTGCAGCAGCTGAGAGGCTGCTGGTGTGCCCATCTCTATCTGTCTTCCTCTCCGTCTCTCTCTGTCTCTCTCCAAAAAAAAAAAAAAAAAAAAGTAATTAATGGACATGTTTTAGCGCAAATGTCAATTCCATCAATACTTGGTTGGACTTTATCAGTTCTGTATAGCACAGCTTTGAATTTATTCTTCATTTCTGGTTTATTTCCTCTGTGATAATTGCACTTGATTCTAGGTAATAGGCAAAAACTTGGAGATTGCCCCAACAGTCTTTGCTACTAGGATGAAGTATACACATACATTAAAAGTCGAGTTTCATGGGCTGGAGAGATGGCTTAGTGGTTAAGGCATTTGCTTACAAAACCAAAGAGCCCTGGTTCGATTCTCCAGGACTCGTATAAGCCAGATACAAAAGGTAGTGCATGCATCTGGAGTTCGTTTGCAGTGGCTGAAGGCCACTGTCCCTCTCTCTCTGCCTCTTTCAATCTCTATTTCTCAAATAATAAATAAAAATATTTTTTAAAAAGGACATCTTCACAATTTCAGGTAAGATTCCTGACCTTGACAAGCGGCCCTTGATAAAAAGAGGGTGACCATTACATAGAGGAATTACTCATTTTCCCATAGGACATAGCACAACTTCTACAGGCAATTCCATAATGTGGGCTGAGAAATAGGAAATTACATGGGAGGGGGGAGAAAACGTACAGCGAAAGTTGGGATCTAGTCTGACTCACCCTTCACTACTTAATTTAATCCATTACTCGTGTTTTTCCTGGCACTACTTAGGAGGAACCAGGAAAGGGATCCTGGTGAACAGGAAACAAGCATAACGTACCACAACCTATGCAAGGAGTGCTGAGTGAGCCTGCAGCATGGCAGCCAGCCAGCTTCCATACCTGCTTGCACAACCTACGTAAGCACAAGGTTCCCCAGCCTACGTAAGGCAAGCTTGCACAACCTATGTAAGCACAAGCTTCTGCAACCTATGTAAAGACATCTAAGAGAGCCTCCAGCGCGGCACAAAGCCAGCCAGCTTCCACAATGTAAGTAAGCACAAGCTTAGGCAATCTACGTGAGCACAAGCTTCTGCAACCTATGTAAAGACCGCTAAGTGAGCCACCAGCGTGGCACAAAGCCAGCCAGCTTCTTGCAGTTATGAAGAAGCCTCTGCCACAAACATGGACTTTTGTTAAGATGAAATAGATCCCCATTAGATATCAAATTCTTTGTTAATTTCCGAGATGGTCTGTTCTCTCCTCTTGCCTTCACAAGTGTCGGAGAAGAATTTAGCAGAATTTAACCCCCCTCCCATGACACCTGCAGATGACTTCAGCGTCTCCAACAGGCAACTATAAAGTCAATAGCCGAGGAACAGGATTGCCATGCACAGTTTAGCACATGATGTACGCATGCATTCGTTCAACAAATATTCATTAAACATCATTCATTGACTTGCAGGACATTGAGGTGCCATTTTTTTACGACATAATGTCTCTGTCCTGTGGGATTTATCATGTAACGTGAAAAGAATGAATAAAATATATAGCTATGAAAAATTACCTGCAGCATGTAATTACAGTGAAGTAGAAATCAATAATGCAATGAGAAATCACAAAAGGAGAATCTTATCTCTTCCAAAGCAACAGTGGAAAGCTTTCCAAAAGCACGGATCTATGATGGATAATGGGGGGGGAGATATGTAAATTATCACCCTACACGGAACACTTTAGAGAGTGGGTGTCATTTACAATTGCTCACAGAACACCAGGCAAAGCTAAGGGTGGTCTGGTCACCCTAACTGTGGGCTGATTGAGAAGAATATGGATGCTTCTCTTGCCTGGGACCATTGTTTTGAATTTCTGCTGGCAGATTTTGAGCCCATTGGGCAATTCTTAGAAGTGGCCAACACTTGTCAGAGGATAGTCCCTTAAGTTCACAAAACTATCAAGCACTTGAGCAGGACTGGAGAGATGGCTCAGCAGTTAAGGCACTTGCCTGCAAAGCCAAAGGACGCAGGTTCGATTTCCCAATGTGATGGATAAGGAAATGTTATAAAGGAATGTTGCCCGTGGTGTGCAGGATGGGGTACCTTGCAAATGTTACCTTTGTCATGCAGAATACCAGGCCATCTGCTTGAATGTGATAACCTCTAACCTTTTTTCTTTTTTCTTCTTTTACTTTGTAACTAGGCTTATGACTGTTGTCACGTAGATTTGTTTAGCATTCTGTCTTTATAACACCTGACCAGATGTAAGTGGCAGCTGCACTCCAGAGTTCCCAGCTCGAAGTATAGTCCTGGCCAGAAATAAATGCCTCTATTTATTTTTTTTTTAATTTATTTATTTATTTGAGAGAGATGAAATTTCGGGGTGCACCAGGGCCTCCAGCCACTGCAAACGACTCCAGGTGCATGCACCCCCTCTATTTATTAATATGTGTCTGACTGGTGAATTTCGGAGTGACCCTGAGACCCATTATACCAGGACTCCCTTAAGCCAGATGCATAAGGTGGCACATGGGTCTAGAGTTTGTGTGCACTGGCTGAAGGCCCTGGTGCACCCATTCTCTTTCTCTCTCTCTCTGTCTCTGTTTCTCTCTCAAATAAATAAAATAAATGTTTAACAACTTGACTAATGAATGGGCTCTCCTTGGACCATGAAGATTTCATCTAGTAGATACCCTCTGAGTTGGTGTATTGAATAACATACTTGTTGGCTGAAGGGTGAGAAGAGTTCCAGGGAACTGCGAATTATTGAGTAGAAAACATGCAGAAGAAGATGTGCAAAGGCCTGACGGGCCTGTCCTGTAAAGAAAAGCTGGGGAGTCTGGAAGAGCAGGTGAAGTTGGCTTCTTGCAACTTGACGTTATGGTAAATGGAGATTTGCAACAAAGCCACAGACTACCATTGAAGAGATTCACCTACCAACCACACACCAAAAAAAAAAAAAATGAACACACAATACATAATACCTCTGATAATGGCCAAAGAGCTTTGATACTTCAATAGGCCATAAAAGAGAAGTTAGAAACCCTAATCTTGTTTATATAATGCATTCTTTCTGGTGGAATAAAGAGAATATTTGAATTTCTTCTGCTATAAACTTATACACTAGTTTTTCTTTCATGTGACACCTACCCCACCACACACACACACACATATGCTGTGTACAGCATGAATCGTATGAATGTTGTTCTTGCTCTATCATTTTCTTGTGTTTGACATTTGTAATTTTTAGCACCCCATTAGATATTATTAATACTCTTTACAATTTCAATAGATTATTCTTTGGGTAAGTTTCAGACATTGAAATTAATGTCAAATTGACATTTTTTAGTCTAAATCTTTGGAAAAAGTTATGCATATGCATTAAAAAGTGTCAAAAGTAAATTAACTCAACATTTAGATTGCATAGACTAAAAGTGCATATGAAATTGTTTCTGTGGAGTGAGTACATAGGGATGAGTTGATATGCATCTGTCCTGAATTTTTCTATTTGCTTCTCAGCTGAGGATAGAGCAAATCTTCAATTTAAACTTTTAAATTATTTTGATATATCCAATTCCATATGTCTTTATGGAAATAAAGCATTTTAAAGTGCATATTGATCTCCCCCTTTATGTTTGGCGCCAAATATCCCAAATGGCAAGTTACAACCAGGTGCAGTGAAACTTTGAAAAGCTGTAACTTCAAGGTCTCTGACTAAAGACAATTATGATCATTCAAGATGCTGGGGTAATGAAGCCAATGACAGCAAAAGTGAACAAAATTCATAAAGTCAGAAGCTCCCATGGACAGAATATGATAGTCCAGCTTAATACTATGTTCCTAGAAATTCAAATTTTGAAACTCAGCAGGTAAAGGACTAGTTTCTCTTTTCAAGGGATGTCTGGGATGTTTATTGAAAGCACATTTCTAAATCTCACCTATAGAAAGTCTGTTATAGTCCTCAAGAATCTGTACTTTCATTTGTCTGGGAATATATCCAGCAAATTCACCTGTGGGACACAACCCTGAAATCCAACAGTGTTGGGGCATAGCGCATATTGGAGCTGTTTAAGTAATGGAGGATTTACTTTTGGGTTGGTTTCATGGGTCTACAGACAAGGCTAGAAGGAATGGGTTTCCCTGTTCTGCACTGTGACACACAAGGAAACAACCCTCCCCTTAGCTTCTCTTTCTGCCTCCAACAACAAGAGAGTACAGCCAGCCAGCCTTTGCTGGATCCCAGTGCTGGGCCAAGATCTTGTTCTATTCAGTGTGCAAAACTCTGAGAAAACAGGCTCTCTTTCCTGGACCCAGGCTGTGGATCTCCTTGTAGCATGACAACACACACTGGGAGAATGGCCAGTCTTACTAAATCTGGGGAAGGCAAGTAGATGTTTGCTTCACACTCATTTCTAGACAGTTGTTAAACACTCTATGTTATGTAGAATAATTTCATCTTCGTGGATATGTCCTGAGTCTGATATTAATTCTTTTATGTGTGCTCAGAAAGTTGAATGAACATGCTGAGATCACATAATGAATTCATCAGGCTTCAAACAAGTGTATCAATCAGATTCCAAAATGTCCTCTTTATTTTCCAAGGTTCTCACCTTAAACCCAAGCAATACAATTAAGAACTATTGCTCAAAACACTTTTCTTTCTTTTGTTTGTTGGCACATCCATTAATTCTGATGGACCTCAAGAGAAATTCACTCCGTGAAAAACAGACAATAAAAGTGATTCCACATCTAGACATTTTTGGAGATAACAAGAACACAGAGATAAGACATAGATTAGTGGTGGCCAGGGGCACAATGTTGCTGGAAGAGCATGAGTGACGCCATGGTGATGGAACCATGTGCTCCTTTATTTTAGTGGTTGCATGAGAGCTACATAGAACCTCGCACACACATATAAACATGCACTCATAGATACAGTAAAGTCTGAATAAGCTTTGCGGGATGCACTAAGGGCTTTCCCAGGTTTTGATGTAGTACTAAATATTGATGATACCATTGTGGGAAGGTAGATGACAGGTGTCTGTGGTGCTTTGGTTCAGGTGTCCCCATCAACTTAGGTGTTCTGAATGTCAGATTCCCAGCTGATGGAGATTTGGAATTAACGCCTCCTGGAGGCAGTGTACTGTTGGTGACAGGGTTATGGGTATTATAGCCAGTTTCCCCTTGCCAGTGTTTGGCACAGTCTCATGTTGCTATTGTCTACCTGTTGTTGGTGAGGAGGTGATGTCCACCCTCTGCTCATGCCACTGTTTCCCCCTGCCATCATGGAACTTCCCTTGAGTTGGTAAGCCCAAATAAACCATTTTTCCCACAAGATGCTCTTGGTCGGGTGGTTTCTGCCAGCAATGTGAACCTGACTGCAACAGTAATATTAGTACCGAGAAGTGGTGTCATTTGCTGCTAAACACCTGAATTTGTGGCTTTGACCTCTTGGAGCTGATTTTCAAGAGGAATGTGGAAGGATTTGATACCTTGGCCTAAGAGACGCCTTGCAGTGCTGTAAGTACTGCTTGATGGCTATTCTGGTCAGAGCTGAAAGACCTGAATGCAGCAAGAACCGTGAGGTTTGGCTTATGATGGTGAGAAAGAGCTTTACCTGGCCTGGACTAGAAGCAGTTTGTGTGAGAGGCTTGCTGTTATGCCCATGTCCTGAGAACTTGTACAGAGTTGTATTGCATAGAAATGGGCTGGTGTGAGCAGAGGCACAGAAAAAAAAAATAAATCTTTGGGTGAAACTGCTGTCCATTCAGCTGCAATTGAGAGATTACCACCTGCATTGGAACCACAGAAAGAATGCAGTCTTTTGAAGGGGCCTGAGTGCTCAATGAGTGTCCTGTTCTTCAAAGTCTGCTTTATTCCTACTCTCCCGCCCCAAATTAAAAAAATTAGCACCCCACCTGGTATTATGGAGCATATTAAATGCAGGAAAGAGCGAGTCACTGAATTTACAACATGGTCTTGTGTTTTGGAAATGGTCATGGGCAGTGTGAAGTAAGTTTGCTGGATATCTGTATGGAGACCTGATGGAACTGTGAGGATGGACCATGGGTTGCAGTGGAGACCCAGTGGAGATGTTGGGACCATGACATGGCTGCCAAGGAGAGCTGCTGGCCCCAGGTGACGTTTTCCAGGACTGTAAGTAGCCTAGCTGGAGGGGTGGAATTGGAACTCCAGGGACATGTTGCTGGTTAGAATTATTGAAATTGGAGATTTGACACTGACTAGAGTTGTTGGAGGTGGATCTACAGAGTTTGATGTTTGCCCTGTTTAAACCTTGTATTGGTTGAGTATTTCTTTGCTATGCCCAATGCCATCTTTTGCGGCGTGAATGTGTATTCTGTGCCATTATGGGTTTTTGAGGTTGTTTTGGTATTATGGCTCAGTTAAAAGACCTCAGACTATGGGGATGTTTGAACATCATTAGGGTTGATTGAAAACTATGGGTACATTTAAGGTTGGAAGAATGCATTGCATTCTACGTCATGGATGGTTGTCAGTTCATGGTGGCTAGACGAGGCAGAATGTGTTGGTGGTTTGATTTAGGTGTCCCCCATAAACTTAGGTGTTCTGATTGCTAGGTTCCGAGCTGATGGGGATTTGGGAATTAACGCCTCCTGGAGGCAGTGTATTGTTGGGGGTGGGCTTATGGGTGTTATAGCCAGTGTCCCCTTGCCAGTGTTTGGCACACTGTCATATTCCTGTTGTCCACTTGATGTTGTCCAGGGGTGATGTCCACTTTCTGTTCATGCAATCATTTTCCCCTGCCATCATGGAGCTTCCCCTGGAGTCTATAAGCCAAAATAAACCATTTTTCCCAGAAGCTGCTCTCGGTCAGGGGATTTCTGCCAACAATGCGAACCTAACTGCAGCAGCGCTTTCCATAAAATTTATAATGCAAAACAAAAAATAAATTTAAAGGTACAAATAATTGCACATGTTTAGTTGTACCTGCTCATGAGACTGAGGCAGGAGGACCAACTGATGGCAGGAATTCAACATTAATCTGGGCATATGGCAAGATGAAATCTCAAAAACTGGATAAGGGATGGAGAGATGGATTGGTGGTTAAGGTGCCTGCCTCCTAAGCCTAAGAATGCTGGTTCCAATCTCCACTGGTTCCAATCTCCAGGTCCCATGTTTAGCCAGATGCAAAGAGCGCAATGCCACACTTGACCACAAGGGGGCGCATGCATCTGGATTTCATTCGAAGCAGCTGAGAGGCTGCTGGCACGCCCATCTCTATCTGTCTTCCTCTCCCTATCTCTCTGTCTCTCTCTGTGTCTCTCTCCAAAAAAAAAAAAAAAAAAAAACTAGTTAAGAAAAGGCCGCAGAACACAGTGCACAATATGATTCTAGTAAAAAGACTCATTATGTACTTTCATATATAATTTTTATTGAACTCGGGACATAAGATGTCTTTCTTCACACCATTTTATGCTATTTAGACTTGACTTGTAAATGCACATAAAGTAACTCTAAGTTTCATTATTCTGAATCATACAAACTGGTCAAGTGGCTGTAACAATGTCAATAAAGTTATTACATCCCTTTGTCAATAACGAAATCTCATTTTCATAGCAATGAAATTGGTAAAAATCTATGTGATTAAAATAAAGTCAAGGCAACATGTGTTTAGAAACATTGACAGATTGAACAAAGGAATTGCTTCCTGCAAACTGTGAAAACACTGTTCTATCAAAATTCAGCCTGGACCTGTGAGGTGTTTGTGATTGAAACCAGTGTTTCAGCTTCGAGTGCATAGGGTGAGCTCTCTACAAGAAGCCACTGCCTGACTCTTGCCCTCAGACCGTCAAGATTTGCAATCATTGCAATGACAAAGGAACATTATGATTCTGATTAGACATCATTTGTTGGTTATAGCATAAATGATAGGTCAGTGGGATGTATTTTGTATGGAGGTCAATTCTGCTGTTCATGGAGTACTCTATATGTAAACCCTCCATTAATATACTCAAAACACTTCACCCAAAAGTCTGAGTGCAAAAAACGCCTTCCAAGTCCCATCAAGCTCAAAACAGAAATCAAACAAAAAAGAAATCACTCCTTCCCCAGTAACCCAGAGGTCAGCATCTCTGCTGATCAAAGACCATGGTTCACTGTCAGCCAATGCAGGCTTCAGGAGACTTCATGCAGCCTGCCACGTTTTCCAGTGAGCTTGTGGATACATTATCTCATTTGATTCTTGTAACAATGTTGATAAATCATACAAAATGAATGACATCAGATCAGGATTCTCACTTTTCTCCTTAATTTAGAGACATCATCACCTTGAACCTTTAACTCTCATATGCACATTTTAGCTGAGTTGTTTCCCTGTCCTGTGAGCTTCCTGGCTCTGCAGCCTTGTGTGACTTCTTGACTGCAGCATTCTTCCCAGGGGGACAGGCTACCAGCAAAAGATGACACTACTCAGTATCTGGCTGAAATGCTTTGACATTGTTTTTCTGTGGGAAAATATGTAATTGCAGGCAAGCTATTCTAAATTGTTCAAATTTAAACATTTCATTTGAGCTGATGTTTTGTGTACGTTTTGTGTTTCATTTTAAAATTGTAACTTCATGATATTTGTGCTTGGATATTTCATAGTTACATTGAGATTAAAGTATTACCATTACAATGGCAAATTTAGCCTCTAGACCTCTTTGGAAAGAAGTTTCTTCTGTGTATTTGTTTTGGGAAGAAGTTTATTCTAATGCAATGTTTTTACAAAAAGTAATGGAAGCTTATCAGAACCTTAAACTGTAACATTGTATGCACACCACAGAGCCCAGATTGGAGCTGGCAAAGACACCAGGTATGAAGTGTTCCAGAAGCAACTACTGACTAGTTGTTTGCTGATTTACTTGACCTTGAATTAAAGTCAACACAAAGTGAAAACAATTCAATTATCCTTCTTTCTTTTTAAGCCATGTTGTAATGTTTCTATTGAAAAATGTGTAATGATGTGCATTGCTAAGGTATGTATGTACATGTCTGTGTTTGTGTGTTTACTTACATGTATTTTACAGAAAAAGAAAGTAGTGAGAAGTTGTTATGTCACTAATTAATAATATCTTTTCCCAAAAAAACTAATATCTCATGTATATTTAAAATATACTTGGTCAATCCAGGAGTATTTTGTAACAAGATAAATTCATTATGTAGCCAAAATTAAACATGATGATATTAGTGTTTTCTTAAAAAATACACTATAAATACAACTTAGTCATTATACCCACTTGATATACCCATGTGTGGTTTTGATATTTTTATTGTTAACTCAAATATAAAGCATTGCTAAATTTCAACTATACCAGGACATCTTAGAAAACGATCCTTTAATTATCAAAGGAATAGACAGGTGAGCAAAATTTATAAAAGCTGATAATAAGATCTTAGTTTAAAATTTAGGTGCCACTTTAAAAGTTGGGAGCAAATTATAAAACATTATAGAAGGTGGCAAGGTATTTGATCAAGAGCAGTGTGAAGTGGCATCTGTCTTACAGACACCTGCCTGACATCATTTCCAATGGCTAAATTAACTTTAGTCAAGGTTAGCTAACCCTGTTCAATTGCCATGGATGAGTCCCTTGCCTATACAGTTTTTCTTTAATCCTGCCAGAGGCCAAATGAAAGCTTTCACATACAACCAGAACGAAGAGAGAAGAAAGTCATTAACTCAGACCTCACTGTAATATATTATGCTGAAAGCTGTCTCTTTTCAGTGTCATTCCCAGAATGGGACCCCTCTCTAACTCAGCTCAGAAGCTAAGCGGGTGCAGGTGGAATGTGAGGGCCCGGGCCATTTTTCTTTTATACTGTTTATCTTTGTGGCAAAGAGGACTTTCCTCCCTCCATCAATCCTCAGCCAAGGTAAGAGGCATAGCATACTGCTGCCTGAGCGAAAACTAATGAATGCTAATTTGTGCATCCTGGAGAACAGGTGCAACAAGGAAAAGGCCTAGAATTAGTTACAAATTAGGAATTTCAAACAAAATACCAAATATACTAAATTATTAATAGATATTTTTATAAGTTATGAGCTAAATTATACTCCCAAATACCAGCTGCAGTGGACATCCTAGAAGGCAGACTGTTCTTGCATCCTATTTAGCAATTTTAGAGTTAAGGTAGCCAGCTGCTCGGTCAATGTGAGTGAAAGGCAAACTCTTCTGTTCACTTTTGCACATATCTTAAAAGGGGCTTCCAATGTGTTATTCTCCTTATATTTATGCAAAAATGCCTGAAAGGAACAACCTAAGGGAAGAAGGATTTCTTTTGACTCACAGCTTGAGAGCACAATCTATCAAAGATGTGGGTGTGATGGCAAGAGTAGTTAATGTCTACAGAAACAAGACTCTTTGCTGTTGGCAAGCAGGCAGGAGAGAGAGATTGCAAACAGCCTGAGTGGGGGCCAGGCTGTAACCACCGTACTGCTTGTGACCCACCTGCTCCAGTTAGGCCCCACTTCTTGAAGGTTATTTTTTTATTTTTATTTTTTTTGAGGCAAAACCCAACAGGCTGCCTTTTTTGTTAATGCAAGAGTAAGTGTGTGTGTGTGTGTGTGTGTGTGTGTGTGACAGAGAGAGAGGGAGTAAGAGAGCAAGACAGAAAGTACAGTGAGAGAATGGGTGTGTCAGGGCCTCCAGCCACTGCAATGGAACTCCAGATGCATGTACCCCCTTGTGCATAATGTGTGACCTTGAGCACTTGCGTCACTATGAGTGTGGCTTATGTGGGACCTGGAGAGTTGAGCATGAGTCCTTAGGCTTCACAGGCAAGTGCTTTAACCACGAAGCCATCTCTCTAGCCCTTCCTGAAAGTTTCACAGCTTCCCAAACACCACCTCCAGCTGAAGATCAAGGGTCAAGCACAGGGACTTCTGGGGAACATTTCACATGCTAGTTACAACTATGACATCTGGTCTTTTTAAGTCATTGGGATTTTAATGGTTTAGTGTAAGGAAAAATGCTACATCAACTTGAAAAAAATTTAAAGGTGTTAAATGATTTTGGTGCTGCAATGATAAAGAAAGCGACTTGCACAGCCAGCGTGGTGGTGCACCCCTTTAATCCCAGCACTCGTGAGGCAGAAGTAGGAGGGTGGCAGTGAGTGCAAGGCCAGCCTGAGACCACATGATGGATTTCAGGTCAGCCTGGGCTACAGCAAGACCCTTCCTCAAAAAAACAAAACAAAAAGTAACTTATAATATTCTCAGAGAAATTTGGGTTAATATCTGTACATGAACTATTCATTAGTAGAAGAGGAAGAATCACAAAGACACTGTTTTCCTATGAAAACAATGCAAAGAATATATATTTGACAATCTCTCCCAACCACAGGGATGAGCTCACATGTTCAGTGGTCAGACTTCAGATATCTTCTGACAGGCAAAGTGCAAGGGTAGAGTGAATATGTCACTTAGGGTCCTATTTGCATTCACAGCTCTGTGCAGACACTTTGTACTTTTATGACAGTTGTCAAGCCTGGACTACCTGACCCTCAGTGTCTGTTATATTTGATTATAGTAAGAATGATTCTCATAGGATTGCTCTATAAATTCCATGTTAAATTAGACATAAAGGAGACTTATCAGCTAGAAATTGTTTAAAAGTTATTATTGCTATGTGGCTATTGAGGGTATATAAATGTACAATTTGTTTGTGGAAATGAAATGTATTCTGAAAGTTTATCAAATCTAATTTTCCAGAAATCTTTTAATATTCTGCACAGTGAATTTCTATTATAGCTAGTTTCATTCTAAGTGGCCTCGTTGTCACCTGCCAGGTGCATTCTTGTCCCTTTGCAGTGTGCATGTTACACTCTCCTTCTCATGGCTCCCTCCTTCAAGGTCCAATTCAACTGTCATTTCTGGGAAGTTCTCCCTAATCATTGGGCTTCATATTTACAGATTTCTTTTCTAACCCTATCTGTGATTGAAATCTTAACACACTTCTTGCTGGTGCCACTCTTTTGACATTTTCAATACCCACCTCCTCTGTCATACTTATCTTTTCAAATAATGGGTAGGCATCTTATCTCTAACATTAGGATACACAGTCCTTCAATTTAGATACCATGAATCAGATTTTGTATCCCAATATACCTAGGAAGGTGTCTTATAAATCATAGTCACTGTGAATTCATGATGACTGATGGAAGTAAAATAAAGGAAACTGTGATGATCAGCATAAAGTCGAGACAAGTATCTATTCTGTTTCCCAGGAAAGTATGAGAAAAAAATAGCATTTTATAAAATGATTTTTTGAGCTATAATTTCTACAGTATGTCATTTTCACTGTGCTCATCTGTAACAGTACAGCCACGGGAGATGCTTATATAAAACAAACCATTTTGAAGTTAAAAAAAAATCATAGATTAAAGCCAAATCAATTTTTGCACAAGAGTTAGATGTATATCAGAAGGTGCAATTCACCCTGAATTTGTAAGAAATCCATGCAGTATTAATTTAGTTAAAATAAAATTCAATGATTGAAATGAATAGATTCAGGGAATGGTCTAAGCAATAATGAAAAATAAAATACTAAGAACATTGAAAAATAATTATAGTCCACATTTTAAATGAGAAATTGTGAAATAAAAACAAAGGAAACACACTACACATTTACATTGTTTAATTTTTTTTTTAATTTTACTTTTGAGAGAGAGTGAGACACACACAGACAGAAAGAGAGAGAGAGAGAAATGACACAGCAGGGCCCCAGCCACTACAATAAAACTCCAGATGCTTGCGCCACCTAGTGGGCATGTGTGACCTTGCCCTGGCCTCACCTTTGTGTGTCTGGCTAACGTGGGATCTGGAGAATCGACCATGGGTCTTTAGGCTTCATGGGCAAGCACCTTAACCACTAAGCCCTCTCTCCAACCCCACATTTACATTTTAAAGCAGGGTGGGGCCCTATCTGCCAGCTCACTAGCTGTAATAATGAGGCTTGTTGTATTCTAGTTACTGAATTCATCATATCCAACACTGCCTGATCATCATTATCATCATCATCAGTCTGGGAGGGAAAATGGATTATCCTACATGCACAGATTTTAAGAGCTAACAATTTTAACTGTCAGGATTTGTAGGTACTAGCCATCATGATGGACACATCTGTTTAATATTTGTTAATCCTCTAAATAGTCTTCCTTTGAATTTCTTAACTATCATTAATCTGAAAATGGATACTGTTTTGTGACTTCTTTTTTATTATTTGTTGACGCTACTGTTTGTGTTTGTTTGTTTGTTTGTTTTCTATTCATATCATTGGTACCTTCACATTTTTTTTTCAGGTTAGATACTCTTTTAGTGTTTAGATTGCCACTTTCTCTATAATGTCCTTTGGGCCTTGAACAATGTGTTGGAGGTGGGCAGACTCTCTTGCATGCTACTCTCCCTGGTACCCAGACAATGTGCTCCAGGGAGATGGTGACAGACACTGAGGACATTCACGAGGCTTCAAAGCAGAAACTCAGAGACTGAGAGAGCTCACAACTAAAGCAGTCTTGGAACACACCTGCCAAGGTTCATGGAACAAAGTGCAAGAAAGCACAGAGTAATGCTAAGAGACGTAGGGTGGGAAGGAGTATCCTGAAGCACTGTCACCCCCATCGCTTAGGTACAGAAACTACTTGATGCATTCATGACCCCACAGTGAACACAAGTAACCCACTGAAGAGAACCCTCAGTGGATTGAGGGTAGGACAGAGAGGACATAATAGCGTAACTTCATGGGCATATGCCCAACAACCAATAGGTTCACATGGCAAAAGTCATCATCAATAAGACAAATTGTTTGATTACCTGGAGAGACAAATGGTGCTGTAGAAGGAGTACGGAGGCGGGGGGGGGGGGGAACAGAGAGAGCTGAAGAGACTAAGATCAAAAAACATTTGTACATTATTAATAAAATTTATAAACTGTCACTACAGAGGAGGTAAATCCCATGTACTGCTCAACAACGGGAGACCCTGACACAAACAAAGGTGAATGAACACATGGACACACTCAGTATTATCCTTTGATCTCCAAACTTGTGCTATGGCAACACATATTCACATATACCCCATTAAACACACACACACATACACACCAAAAATGAGGGAGGGGAGAGGGAGAGAGAGATCGTGGAAAGCTTACCTTAAAACTTTTCAGTGACCTGATAACACAATAAATACTGACCTATAAATAGGTTACATATATCCGTGGGTGTGGGACCCCAGAAAAGAGCTTAGCCACATTGTCGTGTAGGAAATTGGCCATGGATTAAAATAGAGAGCAGCATGGCTTGGAGAAAGGAAAGGAAAGGCATAGAGACTACTCTTTATGCTACCCAGAGGAATTTCAGAAACTTTAGCTAAGGGATTTAACTCAGGACTTGCTAAAGAACTAAACTGAGTGGCCAAACAAGGTCCTCACCAATATCTCTGTGAGGAATACCAGGGACTTTTAGTGAAGCTTTCCAGCTCAGCAGCTTTTAAGAGCCAAAAGCTGGCAGAGGCATAAGCATACACACTTGCCCTGGGCTGCTATGTGTGCATGATCCAAACAAATCAGATTTCAGGGGACCTTGGGAAATTGAAATCACAGTAACAACCCAAAGCCGTGACATTTGTTCAGCCTTCTGTCCACCCCTTCCTAATCTCTCTTCTTTCTTTCATTATCACTAAGTTGATTACACAACACATGTCATTTTAACTCATGACTAAGACTGTGTTAGAAAGATGTTGCAAATACATAAATCCTATGATTTCCACCACTGTGATTGCATGGGGAAGAGACTCACAGATTTGGAGAGAGTTTATTTCCCAGTGTAATGTGAAAGGAAAGTAATCTTCATCCCTCAACACATATAATGTGCTTGATAATCACTGCCCCCATCCCTCCAGTCTCACTATATTCGGCTCACTAAAATTCTTAACTTACGAGTCTTTGAACTTGAAAAGATATTGTGGGAGGTGGGGGGAGAGCAGAGAATGATGCTTGGTCAGTATAATCAGCTTGTTCAAGAAAAGTAAAAAAAGAACATTAAAACACATATTTAAAATAAATTTCATTTGAGTCCTTCTAGTATGGAGGTTTTAGAGAAACTACACTCAATTGAAAATTCAAGGACTCAAGGTCTTTAACTTCCTTAAGCCAACGTTGTCTATTTTAATGATTTCCATGTTTAGCAACCTGTTAATTCAGCGGCTTCCCTGAGATATTCCCATCACTGTAAGTGAAATGCTTGGAATGACAGAAGCCACAAGCATAAACAAAGTAGCCTCTAGACTTCTTTATGAATGAACACAGATAGGTAAATGTTTTACAGGACAAAGTATCTGATAAACCATAAATCATTTTAGAGTATTAATTTTCTAAACAGAACCATGATACCTAATTCTTTGCTTTATGCCCCCATGCCCCCATGTGTGTTTTAGCATAGGATCAGAATTTTAGATCAAAAATTGCAGTTTTCATGTAAAACATATATGTTTACATACTGTCTCTGTTAACCTTATTTTGATTTTCTACTTAGGCTATACATTGAGTCTTGGAGAAACTACAACAGGAAAAAAATTTTAAATAAAAATACTCCAGCGATGGAGAGAGAGATGGCCTAGTGGTTAATGCATTTGCCTGCAAAGACAGATGATCCTGGTTAGATTCTCTAGGTCCCACGTAAGCCAGATGCACAAGGTGGCACATGCATCTGGGGTTCTTTTGCAGTGGCTGTAGGCCCTGGTGTGCCCATTCTCTCCCTCCCTCCGTCCCTCTCTCTCTCTCTCTCTCTCTGTCTCTTTCCCTCTCTCAAATAAATAAATAAATAAAAACTTAAAACTCCATAATTATGTACTATAGAATTTATACAAATAGCTCTTTCAGTATAGCTCTTCCTTTTCATCCCATTTCAACCACATTTTAAATACTGGTGACTTGCCATCTTTATGTTATTTTGAACTCTGCCCCTTTGTAACCATGTGTAAACCAACAGAAGAGCTGTGTGTTCCTCAGCCACATTAGTGGCATCTCATTTTTCAAAATATTTTGTTGATTTATTTATTTGAGAGAGAGGAAGAAAGAGGAGGAGGAAGAGCCAGGGAGAATAGGCACACCAGGGTCTCCAGTCACTGCACATGAACTCTAGACACGTGTCATCTTGTGCATCTGGCTTATATGGGTCCTGTGGAATCGAACCTGGGTTCGTAGACTTCATGGACAAGAACCTTAACTGCTAAGCCATCTCTCTATCTGTCAGCAGTGTCTCTTGTACAAAACCTTCGATAGGGATGGATGAAGAAGCAGCAGACGAGTCAGGGATGTGCCTTCCTACTCTGTTCGTTCATGAAACAGAGATTCCAAGAGGACATAAGATCCGTGCTTGGCCACAGCATGCTACGTGTCGTTGGGCAGCCACTTTCAGGCTCTCTGGGGTCTCCAGCACTCTCACCAAAGACAACCTGTTCCCATGACTAAGGCTTTGGATATGAGGCAATAAATAAGGTTCAGAGCAAGGCTCCCCTTCTTTCCTACCTCCCTCTTCCCTTCCCTTTCCTTCTTCCTTCCTTCCTTCCTTCCTTCCTTCCTTCCTTCCTTCCTTCCTTCCTTCCTTTCCTTCTTTCCTTCCTTCCTTCCTCCCTCCCTTTCTCCCTTCCTTCCTTTCTCGCTCCTTCCCTTCCATTCCCTCCCTTCCTCTGTATCCATTTCCTTCTTCCTCCCTCAGCTCATCGCTGAAAGCTGAGCAAGCAGATTGGATGAGATGATTAGTCTGAGTCATTTTCAGGTGCAGCACAATGCCTGCATCTTACTGCAGCTGATAATTCAATTCCATTCTGGAATCTGTCAGCAGTCTCTTGTGTGGTTCCTGGGGCTTCAAAGTCTTTTCTTGTCCATTTTTGTATTTCAATCAATTTATCTTGGAACATTCTCAAGATTTAACACTATAAAAATAGATATGAGCATGCAACCTGGGACCCTAGCTAAGCTGCTAGACTCAGCTGGATTGGGCAGCTCAGATTCTAAGGCAGCCCCTACATTGGCCCTCTCAGAATAGGACTTAAAAATCCCCATCACAGAGAAAGGTGCCCAAGGAAGCACTGAGTTTCCCCTGGACTGGGAACTACAGACCTTTAGCCAAGCGTGCTGAGTAAGCTACATGTTCATTCATAGGCCTATCCTTTTTAAAATGAACTCTAATTTATCACAGGCTCTAGGAAGTGTGAGAGCTTAAGAACGTGAAGCACATGTTTCACAAATGCATGCTCTGCCCTTTAGGACACCACACACAGCATGCAGTAATTTCTGCATGCATGGCTATTAAAAGAAAGAGAAACAAAAAAGCAGAGGCAGACTCAATTTGCATTTCTTTTGTATAAATGGTTCCAAACCAATGAGAACTAAAGGAGACATTAATCTTAAGGAAACTACCTCACTGTTCTTCCTCCTCTTTTTTAAAATGTGGAATGACTTCTAAGTATCAATAGGATTTAAGTAAAGGGGAAATACAAATTAAAATAATTATATTTACTGATTGACCTATATTTACTACCTAAATGCATTTTGTCATACTTTACAACATTATTTTTTACTTAAAATTTTTTTTGTAGATCAATTTTTATTTTATTGAGAACTGATTTCCACAGAGGTTGGACTACACATTCTCACTATTAGGTTTTCCTTTTGTTCATCTCTGCACCAGCATTTGCTCTTTGTTTTCTTAATGACTACCATCCTGACTGGGATAAGATGTGATCTCAATGAATTTAAAAAAATTATTTAGAGAGAGACAGAGAATAGGTGTGACAGCGGCCTCTCAGCTGCTGTGAATGGACTCCAGACACATGTGTCCCCTTGTGGGCAAGTGCAGCATTGTGCCCATCCGTCATTTTTTGCATCTGGCTAAACGTGAGACCTGAAGAATTGAATGGGTGTTCTTAGGCTTGGCAGGCAGGCTCCTTAGCTGCTAAGACATCTCTCCAGCCTAACATATCAGATATCCAGAGACAGAGACTCACAAAACCTCATCACTGAAATAGAACTAAAATGAACCCAACACAGCTCAGGGAAGTTCGTGGAAGAGGGGGTGAAAAGAGTGTTAGAGCCATGAGTTGGGTCATTATACACAGAATCATTGCCTCTCCTGCATACCTGATGGCTACCCACTAAGGTGAGACTCACATTAGCCATGGGGGGAGGACAGGGAGAAGGCTAACAATGGTACCATCATGGCTGTATATACTATATATATAAAACTAATAAAAATGAAAAAAAAACACAAATTGAATTCAAGAACATATCAAAGCTGGGCATGGTGGCACAGACCTTTAATCCCAGCACTAGGGAGGCAGAGGTAGGAGGATCACCATGAGTTTGAGGTCACCCTGAGACTACATACTGAATTCCAGGTCAGCCTGGGCTAGAGTGAGACCCTACCTTGAAAAACAAACAAACAAAAGAAATCAAAAAGATCATTTTTAATACGATCAAGTTGGCTTTATTCCAGAAATGTAAGGATCATTCATCACAGGCAATTTCATAAGTGAACTATTTCACAGAAATGAATTCATGAACAAAAACCACAGGATCATCTTAATAGATGAAGAAAAGTCTCTTGACAAAATCCAGCCTGAACCTCATGATAGAAGCACTGATGAAAGTTCATTTGCTATGACAAGAGGCCCTGGTGTCCCCATTCTCTCTCTCTCTTGCTCTCTGCTTGCAACTACTTAAAATATTAATTAGATTTTTTTTCTCATAAAATTTTAGGATAGATATCTCTGGTTTGCTTTTCATAGAGAAAAGCAAATACGGAGAACTGTTAAATAATTTACCCAAAGCTGCACAGCAGTCATTCGCTAGCAAAGGTGGCACTGAAGATCCACAGTGTATTCACCAGGGTTCAGCTGTGATTGCTGTGGCTGGCGTCTCAGGCGACGTCCTTTGACGACAGAGTAAACTGAAAAGACACAGCTGTCTGCAACCCTGTGTCTGCCATGGGCGCTGAGGCCTTTCTGTTGCTCTTGGAAAGAGGGATGGTCATGATGTAAGGGGAACATCTGCAAGCCAGCCCCACACTCCACAGGACACAACAACTCTCGTCTGCTGTACTTCTTACCGTGTTAAAGATAAGTGTGCATCAGATCTGATTCTTTGGGCTACGTAGGTAATTTGAATACATCCCTAACATTAACTGTGTTTTGTGCAGACTAAATAACTTGAAAAATCCCAAAGCTGAGTCTCTCAACAAAGAAAAAGGCAGCAAATATATACAACTAACCACAGAATACTGAAATCTAATGTGCTAGCAGAGCAAAAGAGGTCATAGTGGAGGAAGCGAGCACTGTGAGGGAACAAGGGGAAATGAAGTAAAGGAGCTAGAAGCTCTTGGTCCGGTTAATTATGTAGATTTGCCTGCTGGGGTAGTAGACGGCAGCTAAAAATTATCATAGCAGCAGAGAATCTAGTGACTTTGATACATTTTTAATTTATATTAGTGTTTAAGCCATTTAAAAATATGGGTGATATTAATAATGGTTATGTAAAGGTTAGACTCATTATGTTTTCTGTGTTTCACTTTTATGTTTTTATTTAAAAATATTTAAATGCTTTATTATTTGTTTATTTATTTATGAGAGAGACAGAATGGAGGTTGGGAGAACGGGTACACAATGGCCTTCTGCCACTGCAAACGAAGTCCAGATACCTCCATCACTTTGTGTGTCTGGCCTGACTCAGGTACTAGGGACTCAAACCCAGATAGGCCGGGTTTGGAAGAAAGCGCCATTAACTACTGAGCACTCTCCTTAACCCAAGATTCCCTTTGACAGTTTCTAAGTTTCCGATAGAGAATATGTTTTTGTAATAAGAAAAAAACAACAGCTCAATATTATTATTTAGCCATCAAATAAATAGTATTAGTAAAATATTAATAGCAAAAAAAAAAAAAACAATTCAATTTGAAATTTCTCCAAATTGAGGATGATAAACTTCCCAGTAGAACATACAGCTGATTTTCCACAAAGGTCTCCATGAGCTCCACATACCAGATCCTGTAAAAAGCTTATTTTCAAGACTGTCTACTCAGTACTTTTATGTCATGCCAGATTGGCATCTTGTCTGGGTTTGACTCCTCTCTCATCATCTCAAAGGCCTCTCACACTTGGGATCCAGACCTGGAGGGACTCTCCTGCCTGGCAGCCCTTGGAAGTAAACATTATTTCTGCCATTCTTTCATCTACTTGGCTGAAGTTCTGGTTGGTCTTCAACACAGACAGCATACTCCCCTACCGAGAAACATGAGGCTTCTGCTTTCTGCGCCTTGGGATCTGGCTCCTGGAGTGGTGGGAGCAAAGTAAGAGATCTAGAATTGGTCAGGCTCCCTCCAAGAAACACGGAGACAGTGACTGAGACAAAATGCAAGATCAGAGCGGAAGATAAGTTTGGCTATTACCCACAAGCACAAGCGTGAAGAAGTGGAGCCGGATGTTATGCCTCAAGTTTGAAGAATCCAACCCCCTGCCCCACCACACACAAACTTTCCATTTATTCATGGTCAGAATATCCAGGTATGTTTCCTATTAAAGTCTAATATATTTGATGATGAGCTGCATTTTTCATGCATCCTATACTGCATGACTGAGAAAGGAGGAAGGCTGGTTTAAAGTGTAATTATCAGTGTAATTAAAGTCAGTATTAACAACCAGTGAATCTAGGAGAAAAATCAAAGTCGCAACAGAAGTCTTCCAAGGCCACTGAGGCATCGTAACTGAATTGAAGAACTAGAGAGAAGTTTTACCCATGAAGTGGCTCAGAGAACAATGGGAGGGGGTAACATTTCTCAGTGGCTGAGAACAGATTATGAATTGAAACAATTTAGAAACTTGGTACCACTAGCCAGGCCCTCATGTAACCTGGGCTATAGATCGATGCATTATGGTTATAGACACAGGGGATTGGCTTCTCAGTGGGGTCAGTTACAGCCAGCACACTCAGAGCCAACAGAGACTACTTCTGGAAATACTTAGTAACGACATACTGTGAGAGCACCATTGCGAGTATCGCTACTTGGGCTACACTTGCTAGCAACATTGTTTATACTTGCCCACATCCCACCAGCTTCTAAAGCTTCAACAGTCAAGCAGAAAGATGACAAGAATACAAGTTCTCGCACACTTTCCCTAGCTTTGTTCTCTATCATTTTGTACTCTATGAGTGGAATATGCACATGATTTCAGATGTTTCCTCAAACACAAAATTTACTGACATGACCCTTCTTAGTGCAGTCATATTAAAAACTAGAGTTGTGGTTAGTCATTTTCTAAGATAACACTCTAAATTAAACTACTAGGAATTTTATTTTAAGTCATGCCTTATACTGGACCATTATAGTATCACATTCAACAGAAAATAAATAAATAAGCTCACAGCAGGTGTTAGCAACAAGGTATAAACTATATCAGGAGCCTAGATCCTCCTGTAGAAGTACAAGTGATGAACTCTTCTGAGAACATTCTCCCCAGTGCAGTGAGGATACTGCTGTGACAGAGACTATTATTGATGTCTTAGACATCAGCAAATTAAATTCAATGTTACAGAGTTTTAATCCATGACTTGGTATTGCCATACTTATTTTCAGTTTTAGCTGCTAATTTGATAAAATTAAATGTTTGCTGGTGCTTATCAACATAAAGATGCATTAAGTTAATTTAATTCAAAAAGAAAGCATCTGTCTATACTAATACTATATCTTTAACCCTATTGTATATGTATAAGTAATACACAACAAGTAAATTATTTCACTTCCTGCAGAAGCAAGTAAAATGCTATCAATACTATTTTGAAATCAAGCAAGAAAAGGGAGAGTGTACATTTGTTTGTGATGGAGAACTAATTACCCAATCATTCATTTACTCAAAGCACATGGTGAGCATCAGGTATAGGCCAGTTAATATTCTAGGCAGTAAGAATGCAACAGGGAACAAAAGGTCAAGGCATTGTCCTCTTGAAGCATTCCTTTTTTTTTTTTTAGGATTAGTTGTCACGGCTCACATTAAGATTTACAGCTCTAGATTCCCTTCACTGACAATACCAACCCACTCTATATGAAAAGTACAGGGCCATGGGAAGAAAGTGAGAGGTTCAGCTTAGAGAGTAATCTCCATAAGACCTTGGCCTTGGATTTAATCTCTGGAGGACAAATACTCATCTGTCATTGTTGTTGTTATTGGGTGACCTCTAGTATCTACTGAAGACAGAAAATTCTGTAACTTTCTGTTCCTGCTTAAAAAAGAATATGTTTGGCTCATGTTTGTAATGGTTATAAGTGGAAATTAATTAAGACAAAGAAAAAAAAAGACTAATTGCAACCCAGAGCAAAGTGAGAAATGTATGCAGTGCTTAACACCATGTAATGTGAAGCAGTGATGGGCAGGTCTGGGCACAGTTCATGGGAAAAATCACCAGGCTGATTACAGCCATTGTGAAGGGTTGTCAGAAACAGCAAGCAAATTACAGAGGAAGAATCCACAGATCCTTTCCTGAAAATCACTACTATTATCACGGTGTTAACTGGGTAATTTTTTTTAGCACAAGGGGCAAACGCATTTTAAAAAACATAACCAGTAGGAGGTACACATAGAAAATGTACTTCTTAAAACAGCTAACCTGAGGATATTTATTCAGTAAAATAAGTAAAACCAAAAACACATACTATATATTAGTCACAAAGTCATAGAGCCTTCTTTATAGAATAGGGGTAAGGAAAAAGAATCTAAGAAATCAGATCTCACATGGTAAAACATAATTAATATTAAAGATGAAATTTATTAAAAAATTTGAATTAATTATGTGTAGAGTGTTCAGTATCTCATTAACAAAACAAAGCATAGCAATAACTACAAATGGAATTAATTTCTAAGGGCTTATAGCTTAAATAAACTAAAGTCAGATTAAAGCAATTTTACCCTTGGATTCATAGAAGCTTTGGCACATGTTGTCCTGTGCACAGTACTGGTGAGGATCATGTCCTCACAGTTCAAGGTCATATTAGGAAGTCACCATTCTCACTAACATGATTGCTTTGTGTTCTCTTTTGCTCAAATAAATTCTTTGTTTCATCCATTTTAACTGTGATTTATGCTTTCCAAGCATTTATGTATTCACTTTGTTGTTGAAGTTTCAAACATTTCCTTGAAGTAGACAAAGAAGCTATCAAGTTTTCTAAACTTATTTTCCTTGTATGTAATAGCAGAATAATAATAACTACATCTAAGGTTTTTGTACATATGAATTGAGACAATAATCACAACGATAATGATAGGTAACACATCTTAATAATTTACTATAAATGCACACTAATTTAATTGTACTACATATCTTAATGTGTCCCCTCCTCATGATAACTCTTCAAAATAGGTCATACTATTATTTATATTTGATTATAGAAAACAATGAATCATTGAAAGGTAAAAATGCCCAGAACTGTACACACACACACACACACACACACACACACACACACACACAATGATCTATTAAGTCACGATCAAAGCCACCTAGAATTGTCCTGGGCATCACTCCGTCTGTCAACAAATGCATTCTTACCTTGACAGATGGCTCTAGTAAGACTCTTATTTAGGGCTAGAAAGATGAGTTAGCAGTTAAGGAGCTTGCCTGCAAAACCAAAGGGCCCAGGATCAAGTCCCCAATACCCATGTAAGCCAGATGCACAATGTGGCACATATGTCTGGAGTTCGTTTGCAGAGGCTGAAGGCCCTGGCATACCCATTCATTCTCTCTCTCTCTCTCTTTGAAATAAACAAATAAAAATAAGCTTAGAATTTTTTTCAAGGGCTTCAGAGATGGCTTAGTGGTTAAGGCACATGCCTGCGAAGCCTAAGGACCCTGATTCGATTCTCCCAGTCCTACATAAGCCAGATGCACAAGGGGCACATGCGTCTGGAGTTTGTTTGCAGTGGCCAGAGGCCCTGGTGTGCCCATTCTCTCTCTCTCCCCCGTCCCTTTCTCTGTCTCAAATAAATAAATAAATACATAAATAGAAAAATCTTTTTTAAAACACTCTCATTTAATAGTTTCAAACCTCTTATTGAAATGAAAGTGATTGATATTGTCCAACTCAAATTCCATCAACTCTAAATAAAGTCTGTTTGGTCATGTAGTTGAAGAAAAATGAATGCATGAAATTGAATCTTATTCATTAATATCATGTGTCATAATCATGAATATCATTTTTCCAATGTAAAAGAAATTGGTCCAAGGATAAATGAGTCAGAGAAGAGGACTAAATGAATAATAAATAGTCTAGACATTTAAAAACACTCTTTGGAGCTTATGGAATTGGACATCGTTAGAAAACTGAGTTAAAATTTTAAAATTCAGCATTTCACCAAAATGTTTTTAAACATGTTAAGAAACGTAACACATATTTACATATCCGTATTTATCCTCATAGCTCACTACTGCTTTAAGCCTCTATCTAAAAGTTTCTTACTACAATGACACAATGTGCAGTAGTTAATATAGATATGCATAACTGCCAAAGTCACTGAGAAGAAGCGATGACAGCATTTTTAGCCTCAAACAGGAAACCTAATCCACCTCTTCCAAGGCTTAGGGAATATCATAGAAAAGGAGAAAGGAAGAAGAGAGAATGTAAGGGGCAGGAGGAGGGGAGGAGGGCTGCATAATGCTGTCTTCTAGATACAACTTTCCCATCACAATGATGGGTTTATGGCTTTCTGCACAAGATTGAGTCTGTCAATGAGGGAAGGATCCATGCGACAGCAGACCTCCGAGAGCAGCTAATGGCAGCTGAGCATTGCTTGGAGGGGTTATATGGGTTCCCTAGTCTTGTAGTCATTGGCAAGTTGCCTGTTCAATGGAAAATAACCTTCTATCCACAATCATGCAAGCAACCCTAATTTAATTCAATAGGTTAAGAAATGAAAATAATATAATGATTAATGGGACAGAAAAAGGGTCTTATTGGGAAAGGGGATAAGAGAAGTTAACTTGAAGGCAATAAGATCAAAATACATTATAAACATGTATGAAACTGACAAAAATGGAAAAACATAAATTTAAAAAATTAAAAGTTGCTTTCTGAAAAATCATATGCTTGGAGAATTTCATTAGAAAATATAGTTCTACTCATAAAATCACAGTTTAAATAATTCAGATTTTATTCTAAGCAAGGTGTTGATCATAACATATAGTTTTCAAGATGGTTTATGTAGTCTGAGATATAGTTGATGTTCAGTTACCTGTGAAATTTGGAACTTAACTTCTGACATGTTTCTGCAGTTATAATATATATCATTAGAAATACACACATCCTCCTATATAGCTAAAGTTCAGTTTTATTTGTTCGTATTTCCACCAAGAACAATTGAATCTTATTCATTAATATCATGTGTCATAATCATGAATATCATTTTTCCAATGTAAAAGAAATTGGTCCAAGGATAAATGAGTCAGAGAAGAGGACTAAATGAATAATAAATAGTCTAGACATTTAAAAACACTCTTTGGAGCTTATGGAATTGGACATCGTTAGAAAACTGAGTTAAAATTTTAAAATTCAGCATTTCACCAAAATGTTTTTAAACATGTTAAGAAACGTAACACATATTTACATATCCGTATTTATCCTCATAGCTCACTACTGCTTTAAGCCTCTATCTAAAAGTTTCTTACTACAATGACACAATGTGCAGTAGTTAATATAGATATGCATAACTGCCAAAGTCACTGAGAAGAAGCGATGACAGCATTTTTAGCCTCAAACAGGAAACCTAATCCACCTCTTCCAAGGCTTAGGGAATATCATAGAAAAGGAGAAAGGAAGAAGAGAGAATGTAAGGGCAGGAGGAGGGGGAGGAGGGCTGCATAATGCTGTCTTCTAGATACAACTTTCCCATCACAATGATGGGTTTATGGCTTTCTGCACAAGATTGAGTCTGTCAATGAGGGAAGGATCCATGCGACAGCAGACCTCCGAGAGCAGCTAATGGCAGCTGAGCATTGCTTGGAGGGGTTATATGGGTTCCCTAGTCTTGTAGTCATTGGCAAGTTGCCTGTTCAATGGAAAATAACCTTCTATCCACAATCATGCAAGCAACCCTAATTTAATTCAATAGGTTAAGAAATGAAAATAATATAATGATTAATGGGACAGAAAAAGGGTCTTATTGGGAAAGGGGATAAGAGAAGTTAACTTGAAGGCAATAAGATCAAAATACATTATAAACATGTATGAAACTGACAAAAATGGAAAAACATAAATTTAAAAAATTAAAAGTTGCTTTCTGAAAAATCATATGCTTGGAGAATTTCATTAGAAAATATAGTTCTACTCATAAAATCACAGTTTAAATAATTCAGATTTTATTCTAAGCAAGGTGTTGATCATAACATATAGTTTTCAAGATGGTTTATGTAGTCTGAGATATAGTTGATGTTCAGTTACCTGTGAAATTTGGAACTTAACTTCTGACATGTTTCTGCAGTTATAATATATATCATTAGAAATACACACATCCTCCTATATAGCTAAAGTTCAGTTTTATTTGTTCGTATTTCCACCAAGAACAGTCCTTAATTAACAGTTTTTAATAATTGCAAAACATGTCAGAAGTTATCATAATTAAAAACATAAATCTCGGATTGGAGAGATGGCTTAGTGGTTAAGGCACTTGCTTACAAAGACTAAGGACCCAGGTTTGATTCTCCAAGTCCCATGTGAGCCAGATGCACATGGTGGCACATGCATCTGGAGTTCATTTGTAGTGACTAGAGGCCCTGGTACACCTAGTCTCATTTTTTTTCTCTCTTTCTCTCCCCCCCTCAAATAAATAAATAAATAAATAAATAAATAAATAAATAAATAAATATCTTTAAAAAAATATAAATCTTCTAAGTTGATTGAAGTTTTCAGAGTTCTTCAAAGAACATTTTCATTTTCTTCCAATGCTAATCAATACTTTTTACTCTTGTATTTGAAAATCACTACCTAGGTTGAGGTTTTGTTCATTCTTTCAGTAAAGAGTGATAGGTTTCAGAGACTCACGGCTCACCTTTGTGTCTGACCTGACATACTTTCAACCTCCGGCAACATTTATAATGTACTATAACTTAAGAGACGATTCACTAACCCGAAAGTCACCAGTGCCAGGGATAACATCTGCGAGCCCCAGCTGGAATGTTGTGCTTGGATACAGCCTGCTTACATGATGTTCCCATCAATGTGTTCACTCATTTATGACTTTTTTGTCTCGTGACTGCATGAAGCTCACGTAGCTGCTTGCGTCTTAGATTGTGTTGTTCAGGACAAACTGATTCCGTGTTTTTGGGCAACCATCGCTCAGACTCAGCTCACAATAAACAACCTCTTACTCTCTGTCAGGTGAATTCTGTGATTTGCAGGCAACCTGAGGGCATTCACCGGATCTTGCTAAGTGTGACAATGCTGAGCACGTGACTATCATCTCTTCCACCTTGGTCACATGTCTGGGAGACAGATTCCTCTCCTTTGCATCTATGCAACCATGCTCCACAGTGTTCTTTCCTTACCAAGAAAGGGCCTGAAAATGTTTTCTACAAATGACTTGTCAAGCTTGTGTGTCCTAGCAGTGACTGTGTGCCCATCCATCTTACTGAATCAACCACCAACAGCTATCAGTTTGTTTCATCCATAGATAAGCATTTCTTGAGAATCACAAAATTTCACAACTGGCTTTGTGAGTCTGAACTGCAAACTCAACTTCTCTTTTGAGGAAGAAAGCCATCAACATCGTGTGTCACGGTTACATGGGTACAGAAATAACCCAGGGCTGTTTGTTCATTCTGTATTTCCTGGGGATAATGTTTTATATTTGAGTGTATTTCTCCATTACAGAATGGTCTTGTTGTGCATGTTAGTTCTTGGAAATACTGGCTGCTGTCTAGTGTCTAAAGGTTAAGACAATGACTGCCTTTCCAAAGAAAGAGGAAAGTATCACTAGGCACTCGCAGTATTACTGTGGAGGACTGATTGATCATCATTGCATGTCTGACCCACATAATACAACTTACTCTTATCAATTGAAAAAATGGTACCTCATTAAAAGGTAGGCTACTATTTTGTAGAAAAGCAATCTCAGAATTATAGGACTAAATTCTCCCTTGTTGTGACCCAAAGTGGTTTGAGTACAAGCTTTTATTTACACATATAGATTTATTTACTAATGAGACAGAGAGAGAGAGAGAGAGAGAGAGAGAGGGAGGGAGAGAGAGAGTTTGTGTGTACATGTGTGTGCTGCATCCTTGTGCAAGCCAGAGGCTCCTGACACTGTAAATGAACTCTAGACACATGTGCCATTTAAAAAAATATTTTATCATTTATTTATTAGAGAGAGAGAGATACAGAAATAGACAGGTAGAGAGAGAGAGAGAGAGAACGGGCACACCAGGGCCTCCAGCCACTGAAAAAAAAAAATTCCAGATGCGTGCACCACCTTGTGCATCTGGCTTACATGGGTCCTGGAGAATCGAGCCTCGAACCAGGGTCCTTAGGCTTCACAGGCAAGCGCTTAACTGCTAAGCCATCTGTCCAGCCCACATGTGCCATTTTTGAATCTGGCTTTACATGGGGACTGAGGAATCAAATTTGGGCCATCAGGCTGTGCAATCAAGAGCTTTAACCACTGAGTCATCTCTCCAGCCCCGAGTACAAGGTTTACAGCAGTTTATTCAACACACTGTTGTAAGAAGAGAATAACATCCATCATTTTTAGAAAAATCTACTATGCTACTGTGAAACTACTTTTCTTTTATATCCATAGAATAAAATATACTGTTAAATATATAATATAGTTCCCAACTACTTAGATTATTAATTTGCTAAATTAATATTGACATCTAACTTGTTTTCCCTTTAAATATTTTCTTATGTTTACTGTTTCTAAATTCCTAACAATTGTAATCCTAATTGGTATGATCTCTCTCTCTTTTCATTATCAATTCTCTGACACCTGGATGATGTATGTAATTGAATCCTTACTTTAGAAATTAAGCTAAATACCTAATGTTTCACTAGGGATTTCACTGAGGTCTTCAATATCTGCAAAGTTCTTCAAATTAGTTTTACTGGATACATAACACTGAGATTTGGGTAAAATTATTATTCTCATTGCATAGGGAAGAAAAGCTAGAATATACAGAATCCTAATCTGTAGAGTCAGGACTTGGACTGAAGAACCCAAGTCTAGATCTGGTGTATCTTCACCACAATGCAGACTCTACTAGACTCTCTCTGCATGGGCTCTTTTGTGAATGACTTCTGAGGGTAAGTGATCACAACACGTTTCCAGTGATGTGGAAAATAATGAATGGATGCTCCCAGCCCAGCTCCTCCTGGCTCGGGCATACTCCTCGCCCTCTCTCCAGCAGAAGGAGCTGCTTTCCTGGAGACTGTGAAGGGTTGCTACCATGCTTTGCATTCTTCCTGACAGCTCTATTCAGCAGCCTGTCCATCTATTTCAGACTCGCAGTTCTCCTCAGGTTTGGTTTTGAAAGCGAGGCTCAAAACGTCTTTTCTCTGAAGGTTTCAGCCCCGCAGGGTGAGCAGCACCTTCGTTGGCATGATGGAGATGTCCAGGGTCATTATCCGCAGCTGCTCTTCCTCCTCTTTAAAGGCTGTCTTGACAAAAGCCATTCTTCTCTTTACTTTGGTCATCCTGCAGCCATTCTCAGAGACAGATGAGACCCCTGGCATGTTCCATTTCTATAACATTTACATATAATTAATGGAAACACGGGCCATGTCTCAAGGGTGACACGGAAGAAAAGTTTGCTCACATTTTGCAACATAACACTACGAGATGATCTTGAGTATTCTCAGAAACCAAGTTCTTGTTTCTCCGTAGAAAGAAGTGCCTTTCATGTACTGCTTCTGAAAAATTTTTGTTTTAACCAATTTTTTAAAATATTTTTTTGTCAGTCTGGCTGGTATAGTGAAACTGCATCACTGTATCAGAACTAACCGAGAATCATTATAGCCTCAGTAAAATACTGTGTGTCTAGAGACTATTCATTATCCTATGAAAAGGTATTCAGCCGAACTTTAATGAGATTTCTCAGACTGTGCCTGCAAGAAACATGGCTCTGTCTAGTACATCAGAGAAACAGAGCTTTCCACAGCCTCTGCTCATTATCTGCCCACTGACCAGTGTGGCCTTCCAAACGAACCGAAGGTTTTCTACATTTCTCAGATGCAGACAATATATTATTATGCACTGTGCTGGTTGGTGAGTTTCTTTAGTACTTCTAGTTTGACTTCAGATTTTTCTTTTTATTCGTCCCATGACTTTTACTCTGGACTTGAGCTTCATACTCGATGGTAACCCCGAAAAATGACTCATTATTCATTCCTTTAGGCCTTTTGGCCTCCTGATTCCTACTTTCTATATATACCCACTTGCTGTGTAACCCTGGCAATGGTGAATTTAAATTCCACCATGCGATACTTGCATATCCATGTTTATTAGTGCAAGGAAATAGAGACAGCCTAGATCCATCAGAAGATGAATGGATGATGAAAATGTGCCATGTCTACATAGCTGTATTTTATTAACCCAAAACCAAAAATGAAATGATGAAATTTGGAGGAAAACAGATAGATCTGGAAATTGTTATATTAATAGAGGTAACCTTGATTCAAATATCACAAGTTCTCTCATATGCCTATTCTAGCTTTTAATTTTTATGTGTAAATAAGTAGGCATATGCATAGGCATAGATCATGTAAGGAGACTAGAAGAGGAAGAAAAAAGAGGTTTAAGAAAGAAAGAAAGAATGTAATAGAATACATGCGACATGAAAGTAGAAAGAGGTCAACTAAGAGTGTGAGGGTTCAAGGAAAGGTGGGGAAGAGAACTGACAAAAACCAATTATGTATAAAATTGCCACAATAAAACATTTGCATGCTAATTATAAAACAAAAATTAATTTGAAGAAAGAAACAGCAAATTAAACTTTGATTTTAATTTTTATATAGTACCTATTTTCCTCTCCATGAAAAAAACAAAGTTAAAAACACATAAATCCTGGGCTTGAGAGATGGCTTAGCAGTTAAGAGCTTGCCTGTGAAGCTGAAGGACCCCAGTTTGAGGCTTGATTCCCCAGGACCCATGTAAGCCAAATGCACAAGGTGGTTCATGCATATGGAGCTTGTTTGCAGTGGCTAGAAGCCCTGGTGCACCCATTCTCTCTCTCTCTCTCTCTCTCTCTCTCTCTCTCTCTCTCTCTCTCTTTCTCTCTCTGCCTGTCATTCTTTTATAAACAAATAAAAATAAACAAAAAATTAAAAATACATAAATCATGTCAAATAAAAATTACAATAAATTAAAGGAAATATAATTTGCAAACTGGGATTTACATGGTTTTAAGAGCTTTTATTTTTATTTATTATACCTTTTTTGTTTTGCAATTTGTATACATGGATATACTTTGATCATGACCCCTCTGGTTACCTTCTCATGTCTCTCTAACATCTCCCTTCCACTGAATCCATTCTTTCCAACCAGTCGCTCTTAACAGTTCATTTTCTACCCAGTCTTTCCACCTTTCTTTTCTTCTCTCTCCTTCTTTCCTTGCTTACCCCTTCTCCACCATCCAATTCTGCATATTGCTTGTACAGGTACTTCAAGTACCTTGAGGTCAGAATGTAACAGTTACTTCACATTACCACCCTAAAGCACTCCTCTGCGCATGTTATCTCTTTTTCTCTTTCCATCCCTTCTTCCTCGATGCCCACTGAGTCTCTGAAGACAAGATAGCGATATTACATGTCGTAGTGAGTTTGCAGCACTCTCTTATTCTCAGCATTTGACAAGTCGCGCATCTCCCCGGTGGTCATTACCAATTACAAAAAGAAGCTTCTCTGGACAAAGGTGAGAACAGCTCAAATCGATGGACATAAACATATTTAGAGGACAACTTGAGAGGTGCAACACATTCATTTAGCCAATCAACAGCAGAAGATTCCCCAGTCAGGCTCAGGCCCTTCCAAGCCATCTGCTGTTCACTAGATTTTCAGTACTGGGAATGAATTTCACACACACCCTCCATCTGAGGAGCAGGCCTGAGCTGTAATCAGATGTCACTTCATTAGCCCTGTAACAGCCATGCCACCATTGCACCAGTGAGAACATCTTGCCTTGCTGATCAGTTGCATTCTTGCAGAGTCCATTGCTGGACTGCCACTTGCCTTTCCATCCCAGCAGCTACAGAGCACTTTCCAGCACCAGGACACCTCGCTAGCAACGAGCAGGCTTCCACTGAGGTTCCCACTTGATTTCTCAGTGTCCTATGACCTGTGGCTTCTTCATCAATAGGGTCATTTAATTTTGAGTCGTAGAAGGGTGAAGAACATTAGCACTTCCAGAATGTTTATAGGAAGTAAACATTTCCAGAGCTCATCTCTGATCTATTTGTCTCTGACCTCAGATATGAAACCCCTGAAGCTCCATTTCAACATTTAAAGAAATCCTTCTGATCATTCCACACCAAGCTATTTTTTTCATATCTATCAACTTATAGATAATCATTTATATATGGAGACAGAGATAAATCATATATGGATGTACAGATGTATAGCTACTAGATATATATATATATGTTATATATATTAGATATATCTAAATATATAAAAGGTATATATATTCAAGGCCTTATGTAAATTTACCTTAAATAATTGATTTGCAAACTCAAACATTAACTTTAGTGCATCAAGAAATCTATTGAGTTGCCTGATTTATTATTAGTAGTCTTAGTGTCTGTTGGCTGCTAGGCAAATGGACCAAGTTCAGTATTTTAAATCTGGTCTATCTGTTGTTCCTGTCAGAGGAAAAGGCTAATTTGAGTGCCCTTTGAGGTATCTGCCTATTCTTAGGACATAAGTTAGGCATGACCTTTAAGATATTCATAATTTCTTAAAAAGATGTCAGTACTTCTCGTGCATGTGTGTGAATGGTGCCTTTCTATCTATCATCATTCGGGATGGACATATAATCTCATGTACACATTCCACCTAATAAAGCAAAAAATCAAATATTTAATGTATAATTTCATTGCCTTTAGTCTTTCATGTAGGTGTTCATGAACATAAAATGTGGCATATTTCTCCTAAGATAATGAAGAAAGATAAGGGAAATGAAAATAAAATAGTCAATTAAATAACAGAAAATAAATTTCTTGGAAGGCACCATTCTGAAGCCAATGTTTTCAGCTACTAGTTGAGCATCATAATTTCTATTAGACTGGATTTGAAGTCCGTGACCAGCTGTGAGAGGAGAAGTGACCATCAGTATCACCAGAACACAAGGACGGACTGAAACACTGAGATCTGTCTGTACATGAAATGCAGTTAGGCATGGCATATTGAGATTATGTTTTCTTTTCGATTTTTCTACACGTCTTGAATTATACATAAATATGTACTTACAAGATCGCTGCTTATATGTTTTATGGAAGGAGAGCTTTTAGGTTGGAATTCATCCTAGATTTAATGTGAAATAGAGTAAACCCAATTTTCCCTTAACCTCTGACAAAAAGTATTTTAAAAACTCAAGTAAAAGAGTATCTACATAAATACAACACATTATTTTTGTAGACCTGTTTCCTTTTGCGGTGTTCCACCCCCATTCATTGTAACTCCTCCCTGACCATTGTTTTATATTTTTAGGATGCATCTCTTTTATGATCCATAATATATGCAAATTAAGAAAAGCTACAGTAGAATCAAAAGTGAGGATACAAACAGGAAGGCTAAACTGTATAGAGTTGTCTTACAACACCGCACTTTCTTTTCTGATTCACACTCAAAGTTTTGTGTACTGCCCCATCAATTAGCTCAGATTCCAGTGTGGCCAATACTTTCAAAACTAGATACCAATTTGCTATGCCTAACTAAAAATATGGCAAGCTACCCCAAGAATAGAACTATTACTATAACTATGTTGCCATTCATTGAAAGAGTGTCTAATGAGGGAAAAGCCTATGCTAATTAGACTATAAATCAACACACCATTTCAGAACCTTGAATGACGCAAACATTTCTGTAGATGGGAACTGGTTTTACTGTTGATTGGATCAGCAGTCTGTAAGGCTGCCAGGCAATGAATGAGTAAACTTACAGAAAACAACAAATTTAATCATATCAGTTCACACACACACACACAATAAAAACAACAATGTAGCCAGGCACGGTGGGGCAGGCCTTTAATCCCAGCACCTGGTAGAAAGAGGAGGATCACTGAGAGTTCAAGGCCAGTCTAAGACTACATAGTGAATTCCAGGTCAGCCTGGACTGGAGGGAAACCCTACCTTGAAAACCAAAAACAAACAAACAAACAAACCAACAACAACAAAAATTGAAGCCAGGTGTGATGGTGCACACCTTCAATCCCAGCACTCAGGAGGAACCCTAGAGTTCAAAGCCATCCTGAGAATACATAGTGAATTCCAGGTCAGCCTGGGCTACAGTGAGACTCTACCTTAAAACCCAAAAACAAAAAAAAAAAAAGTGTACAATAAAAATAATCCATTCCCTTTTTTAATTACTCATGCCATGACCTAAGTGAAAATTGTTTAAATTATTTGACTTGTTTCTCTTGTGTTACGACAGATGAAAGAAAGCAAAAACATTTTCCAACAGCTTTTCTCATTTGATATGGGAAATGAACTGTAAGTGATTAGTGTCCACTAGTGAGAAATTAAAATTAATAATTTAGTCATCTCTGTAGGCACTTATACTTCCTTGTAACATTTTGATTCTTTAGAGACATAATTTATTATGATTTAGACATGAGTTACTATGTCTATCAGGCTACTAGAAGCAATTGTCAGACAAAGAAGTAAGTGTCCACTGAGAAATGACATGCTCTTCCCAGTTTGCTCATTTTCGAGATATCATTACATGATAATATGATTTTGATAATGAACAGCTATTGAAAAGCAAATTATATTAAATGTAATTGATTTTCACCAGGTTTACTCAATGGTTATGAAGACATTTTTAAGAATAAGAAATTGGTTTACGTAGCAAAGATGTTGCTTTCAAACCTGTTTTTAAAATATTCCAAGTACATAAGAACTTTACTTTCTCAACTCTGTATGTCTGCATTGATAAGTATGGTGGGGGTAATTCTGGGTGCTTGTGTATCGTAGTTTTATTGTCTTAATTAGTAAACTTTATGCTGCATTTTTGAAAAGCCAGTAGTTTTAAACTCAGTGTGGCTCTACCATGAATACAGAGGATATTCAGTAATATGTAGAGAAAAGGTTCTTGGTCACCAGTAAGGGACTGATAAGAGAATGCTCAAGCTGCTGGGCAGCCTGTGATACGCAAGGCAGAACTTCATTCAGACGTTATTATGGCTCGATATACTCACGCCAAACTTCCCAACTTTGTCTTAAATCTTTACACCTGATCCTTAGCTCAAATGAGTTTCTTATGTCAGAAAGAAGCACTTACAGTACAACATAAATGGACTTGAACACAATTCAACATACCTAGATAATTTGTTTTAGTTTGGTATAAAATTAATATAATGTCAGGCTGCCTCATGGCAGTGTCTCTCTTCTCCAGTACAGTAAGATGGTTATTGCATTTATAGTAGTTAATACAAATCCAAAGGGAAAAAAGAAAACAAAACAATAATAACAACAACAAAACAGAGCAAGTTATTATTTTAATATAAAATTATTAAGATGAATCTTTAATGGCTTTCAGTGTTTGAATCTTTTTTTTTTCTTTTTGTGACTATACCCATCTTATTTATGACCATTTTGTTTTGCAAAGTGTGAAGATAGAATCTTAATGAAGCATCAAACATAAAAAGAAAGCTGGGGGAAGACCTAGCAGAACAGTCCACTGGCTGCTCACATGGGGCTCTACAGGTACACTGGCAGCCTATGGGAAACAAAATGGGCCGTGGAGAAAGGCTTTTGTTGGCAGTGCCCCTATGGCTTAAAATATGCCTCATCAGAAAAAAAAAAAAAAAAGTCAACCAAACACACCCACCACACAGACAACTTATTTATTTATTTATTTATTTATTTATTTTGCTTTTATTGAGCAGGTCTATAGCTGGCCTGCAATCCACAGTGTAGCACCGGCTGCCCTCAAATTCAAGGCAATCCCCAGTCCTCAGCCTCCTGAGTCAGGGATCATAGGTGTGAACCACCACACCCAGCTTCTTACAATCCTTTTTTTTTTTTTTTTTTTTTTGAGGTAGGGTCTCACTCTGGCCCAGGCTGACCTGGAAGTAACTACATAGTCTCAGGGTGGCCTTGAACTCACGGCAATCCTCTTACCTCTGCCTCCCAAGTGCTGGGATTAAAGGCATGCGCCACCATGCCCGGCTTCTTATACTCTTTACATGATTTATTAAAAAAGATTTTTTTATGGGTCTGGCATGGTAGCACACGCCTTTAATCCCAGCACTCAGGAGGCAGAGGTAGGAGGATCACCATGAGTTCAAGGCCACCCTGACAATACAGAGCGAATTCCAGGTCAGCTTGAGCTACAGTGAGACTCTACCTCAGGAAAAATAAATAAATAAATAAATAAATAAATAAATAAATAAATAAATAAGACCATTTTTTATAAGCAAGAATGGCCAATGAATCTGGATATTGTGTTTTAGTAAAGAAGTAAAGCAAGTTGCTGGGCATGGTGGCGCACACCTTTAAACTTTGCATTTGGGAAGCAGAGGTAGGAGGAGCGTCCTGAGTTCAAGGCCACCCTCAGACTACATAGAAAATCCCAGGTTAGTCTAGGCTAAGAGTGAGACCCTACCTCGACCAAAAAAAGAAAGAAGAAGTAGTACAAGTAAATAAACTAGAGAGCAGAAAAGAAACATGCCCATCTTCAACAAGTGACAAGTAGGTAAGAGATTCGCTGTTTGATGTATACAATCAAGAACAAGTTTCAGGCTTTTGTGCAAGGACTCAAAACAATTCACTTCATGCACAAGGCATGTGGGAAGGTTCTCCGCTTATTTCAACTTGGCTACTGGAATGAAATAGTGGAAAGCCATTTTTATTACCCTTTATTTATTTATTTATTATTATTATTATTATTATTATTTTTTTTTTTTTTTTTTTTTTGGTTTTTCGAGGCAGGATCTCTCTCTGGCCAACGCTGACCTGGAATTCACGATGTAGTCGCAGGGTGGCCTCAAACTCACCGTGATCCCCTAGCTCTGCCTCCCGAGTGCTGGGATTAAAGGTGTGTACCACCACACCCAGCACTTATTAACTTTTTAAAAAAATATTTTATTTATTTATTTGAGAGAGAGAGATACAGAAATAGGCAGGTACACAGAGAGAGAATAGGTGCGCCAGGGCCTCCAGCCACTTCAAATGAACTCCAGATGCCTGCGCCCCCTTGTCCATCTAGCTTACGTGGGTCCTGGAGAATCGAGCCTTGAACCAGGGTCCTTAGGCTTCACAGGCAAGCGCTTAACTTTTAAGCCATCTCTCCAGCCCCCTTATTGACTTTTAATTGCATAAATGATAGAACTTGTTTTCATATACCAGAGTTAGTACATATTTTATTTCTATTCTCATATAAAGTATAACAAGGACAAAACTATCAAAACATAATTGCCTTGGGTACTTTTATGAAGTATTTAGAACATTTCATTGTGGCAACATTTACAGATTTTACATTTATATTTATTTACCCTTCCCTGTGTTTCAATAATATTTTTATAAGGCATCTTAGTGCTGCAAAATAAATACAAATGGCAAAGAATAAAATTTTAAGGAATTTAACCAAAAATTTAACACAAAGAGAAATTAAGAATGATAAGATGTGAATAGGAATGAAATATACATGATATAAAAGTCCAGGAGAGTCTACAATGACTCATGTATCAGAATTTTCAGAACCAGAAAGTACTTACATAAAGTTTATTGATGACAGAGGAGGTAGGAAGAGGAGAAAGAAAAGACTAGGTTGCCTTTTAGGGAACCTAGAATTAAACAATGGTAATGAATTCAACTAGCCTAACATCCTACTCATGCTATCCGCCCTCTAACTCAGAATATGCATACAATCCTGTCCTCTAACTCAGAATATGCATACAATCCCTGTCCTCTAACCCAGAATATGCATACAATCCTGTCCTCTAACCTGAATATGCATACAATCCTGTCCTCTAACCCTAAATATGCTGACAATCCCGTCCTCTAACTCAGAATATGCATACAATCCTGTCCTCTAACCCAGAATATGCATACAATCCCGTCCTCTAACTCAGAATATGCATACAATCCTGTCCTCTAACTCAGAATATGCATACAATCCCGTCCTCTAACTCAGAATATGCATACAATCCCTGTCCTCTAACTCAGAATATGCATACTATCCCTGTCCTCTAACTCAGAATATGCATACAATCCTGTCCTCTAACTCAGAATATGCATACAATCCCGTCCTCTAACCCAGAATATGCATACAATCCCTGTCCTCTAACTCAGAATATGCATACAATAACCAGAATATCCTCTAACTCAGAATATGCATACAATCAATCCATACAATGTCCTAACTCAGAATATGCTAACCCAGAATATGCATACAATCCCTGTCCTCTAACTCAGAATATGCATACAATCCCTGTCCTCTAACTCAGAATATGCATACAATCCCGAACAAATATGCATACAATCCTGTCCTCTAACTATGCATACAATCCTGAACCCAGAATATGCATACAATCCCTGTCCTCTAAATATGCATACATCCCTGTCCTCTAACCCAGAATATGCATACAATCCCGTCCTCTAACCCAGAATATGCATACTATCCCTGTCCTCTAACCCAGAATATGCATACTATCCCTGTCCTCTAACTCAGAATATGCAACTCAGAATATGCAATCCTGTCCTCTAACCCTATGAATAACCCAGAATATGCAAACAATCCCTGAATCCCCTGTCCTCTAACTCAGAATATGCATACAGTCCCTGAACAAATATGCCAATCCTGTCCTCTAACCAATCAGAATAATATGCATACAATCCCGTCCTCTAACCCAGAATATGCATACTATCCCTGTCCTCTAACCCAGAATATGCACAATCCTGTCCTCTAACTCAGAATATGCATAATCCTAACCCAGAATATGCCCTGTCCTCTAACCCAGAATATGCATACAATCCTGTCCTCTAACCCAGAATATGCATACAATCCCGTCCTCTAACTCAGAATATGCATACAATCCCTGTCCTCTAACTCAGAATATGCATACAATCCCTGTCCTCTAACTCAGAATATGCAGACAATCCCTGTCCTCTAACCCAGAATATGCAGACAATCCCTTCGGAATTCTGGGAACTAACTCTCTACAGCAGAGACTTGTTCTTCCTTTCATGCAAATATAAAGGAGAAATATACATATGTCCACATAAGTATAATTTAAGAAGATTGTATTGACAATAAGGTGGGTCAATGAATTGAACTCAGCTATCAAAATGAACTAAAACATTCATTATCAAGAAAAGTTTTCAACTGGAAAGATTGGATAGAGGTTAAAGCACTTGACTGTGAAGCCTAAGGGTCTGGGTTTGATTCCTAGTACCCACGTAAGTCAGATACACATGGTGGCTGTGCATCTGGAATTAGTTTGCAGTGGCCAGATGCCCTGGCCCACCCATTCTGTCTCTCTGTCTATCTGCCTCTCTCTCTCTTAAATAAATAAAAGATACTCAGGAGACAGAGGGAGGAGGATCACCATGAGTTCGTGGCCACCCTGAGATGCTACAGAGTGAATTCCAGGTTAGCCTGAGCTAGAGTGAGACCCTACCTCAAACCCACCCCTAAATAAATAAATAAATAAATAAATAAATAAATAAATAAAAATAAATAAAATTTTTTTTAATTCCATAGGCATAACAAGGTTCTCAAATGGAAGACATTCTTTCTCCTAAAAACTTCTTCTTCTTTTAGAAATCAAAGCCACATACACTTTGTAAAACACACACACACACACACACACACACACGAATATCAATGTATCTGAGAGACACAGGCTAATCAAAAATTTCTAAAAGGCAAATGTTACCCCAACTTGCAGATTCTAAAATGTAAAACAAGGTAAGGATGATCCTTAATAGGAAAACATAACCATAAGGGACTTGAGAATTGTGGGTGGTAGAAAACTTTTAATTGTTCAACACCATTTTATAACAAACATAACCATTTTGACACTGAAATACATTTTATTAATAAAGAATGTTGAAAAAAATAAAGAATGCTGAGTTTTTTTTTTCTTTTTTTTTTTTTTGGTATTTCTAAATAGGGTCTCACTCTAGCTTAGGCTGACCTGGAATTCTCTCTGTAGTCTCAGAGTGGCCTTGAATTGATGGGGCAATCCTCCCACCTCTGCCTCCTGAGTGCTGGAATTAAAGGAGTGTGCCACCACGCCCGGCTTGAGACATGTTTTTGATGAACACTTCTGGTTAAATTGATGGCCAGGCACTGCATCATTGAAGTAGAAGTTGTGTATGTGTTTTTTAAATGCTTTTCCATTTCAAATGATAGCCTCTGTCTGCCTTTAAACAATAAAAAGTCACTGAGTTTCCAAACAATACAAAACTGAAAGGATGTCCTAAAAACTACTCATCTTGTAGAAAAGGTATGAAAACTAGATTTCCTAAAAGTCAAAGGCTCTTTCAGTCTCATAGAAAGCACAGCACACAGAGAGGGCCTGTGTTCTTAAAGAAGGCTGGTAGATCTCTATTACTTATTGAAATCTTGCCAGGTGTGGTGGACATGTTTTCATTCCCAGCCCTCAGGAAGCCAGCCTGAGACTACAGAGTGAATTCCAGGTCAGCCTGGGCTAGGGCAATACCCTACCTTGAAAAAAAAAAGTTTGAAATACTGCACAATCTTTTTTCTATTGGCAATTTGATATATACTTTAATTTTGAGGCCAAAAGAAGAATTGTTTCCACTGTCAAATATTAAATAACTTGTTAAAGGAAGGATAAAACCTTTGGGCTTAATAGGCAGGCTTATGCTTCAAAAGAATAATAAGAGGGCTGGAGAGATGGCTTAGCGGTTAAGGCCCTGCCTGCTAAGCCTAAGAACGCTGGTTCCAATCTCCAGTGGTTCCAATCTCCAGGTCCCACGTTTAGCCAGATGCAAAAAGATGCAAGGGCGCAATGCCACACTTGACCACAAGGGGGCGCGCACATCTGGATGTTGCTTGCAGCAGCTGAGAGGCTGCTGGCGCGCCCATCTCTATCTGTCATCCTCTCCCTCTCTCTCTGTCTCTCCAAAAAGAAAAAAAGAAGAAGAAGAAGAAGATGTAATCAATACATGAAAAACAGTCCTCACACCCACGATGGAGACAGCTAAGCAGGACCCTGGGATCTCTACCAGACTATGAGCCTACGGTGTGCCAAGGCCCAGCCCTAGGGAAGACATGCGTCTTGATTAGCCCAGGCATTCTGCTTTATTTGTCTTTCCAAAACCTATAATTGGCTTCAAAATTGGCTAATAAAACTGGAAGAAATCTGCTGTGAAATTTGAAGTAAATATTTTCGTTTGAAATATATATGTGTAGCTTAAAATATAGTTATATGAGGTTGTGAGATGAAGCTACTGACGGAACCTGTGAACAAAGTAAGTCAGGGGAAAGTCTCCATGTTGAGGAAGGGTAGCGGGGCACAGAAGGCCATACTCAAAAGACTTTCTTGACTCTGCATTTTATTTATGTTATTTTTCAAAGTGTCCATTTTTCCTTTAAAGAATAAAGCACCCTCATATTAAAAGTAAGACTTATTATTTTTTTTCTCTAAGTCTTACCTCTCAAGATTGTAGTAAACTGCACCATACTAAAAACAGACATTAAACATTGAGGAAATTATCACTGGCTATATGAATGGAAACAAAGTAAGAACTTCTAAAAGCCATTGAAACATGATGAAGCAGGGAAACTGACTGATCACAGGGTCAAACAATGAGACCTTGGGCTGGCATGAATGCACTTGAGTCTGTTTACATTTATATACAACAGTCAATCAGATGGATAATAATGACTGTTCGAAAATGAGTTTTCCACAGTATTTCTGTGTTGGGTAAATGAAAGGAGTTATAAATTTCCCCACTTTTCATGCATGTTGCAGTACTTAGTGTAGGGATCTTGAAAGGATGAAGACGGAGGAGGAAGAGGAGGAGAAAAGGATTTAAAGATCAATTTGGGATCAAAAATTGATTATGAAGAAAAATGAGTTTAAGCAATTCAACCATCAGAATCGATAACTTCCCACAGCTTGGTTCATGAACCTTAATTTTAGTTGAGCTGGTAACAAAGGAAACAATTAGACACAATCACCAACCTTTCATGCATTAATGCCAGTGCAAATTAACTCCTACTACTAAAATTACTCCTTCTGTCTGTCAAATTTTGTGAAGGGTATGACTTACTGCACTCAGGGCATAATTGTGTCTCCTTGCCTACATTAAACTGACACAGAAAAATCAATATTAATTAAAACAAGATCAAAACTGTCCTCATTATCCTATTTGGCTGTCTCTCCAAAATAGGGTTACCATTTATGAAACAAGCTCAGAAGATTCTGGACGTAACCAGTTCCCTCTGCTAAATGATAATTGTTCCTTCATTTGTTGGATAAAAGTGGTTATCTTCCCAAACACAGAACTTCTAATACTTTTATACAAAAAAGAAGCTAATGTGTAACTATAAATTTCATGTACAATATTTAAAAGAAGTTTCTAGATATCAATACATCTGCATCCTCTCATCTATTCTCCCCAAAAGCATCCTTAAAGGAGATAAGTAGATGGCTCATTCAGAAATGTTCTTGACACAAGATTAAGGTCCTAAGTTCAGAACCCCAGAATGTAAAAGCCAGGCATGGTGGCACTGGGGAGGTAGACACAAGAGGATCCCAAGGGAATGCTTTCTAGCTAGTCTGCCTGAGATCTAGGTTCAGTGTCAGTCCCTGTCTCGGCACCATAGTGCTGAGAAGAAGTGACCGAGGAGTGTTCAGCACTGACACATCTCTATCACACCTTCCAAAGCTCAGGGTCCAGTGCAGAAGAGGTGGTGGAAAGAATGTGAGAGCCAAAGGAAAGGTAGACTGCTTTCAATGCAATGTTCCAGACACAAAGTGGCCTGAATATCCATGACCTTGCAGTGCCTGGTACTACTTACACAAGACCATCATAACAGGAGGAAAAGATGATGACATTAAATAAAAGGAAGATTGATTGAGAGGGGGAGGTGATATGATGGAGAGTGGAGTTGTGAAGGGGAAAGTGGAGGGGGAGGAATTACCATGGCTTATTGTCTATAATTATGGAAGCTGTCAATAAAAAAAAAAAAAAAAAAAAAAAAAAAAAAAAAGGTGGGGCTGGAGAGATGGCTTTGCAGTTAAGGCACCTGCCTACTAAGCCTAACAATGCTGGCTCCAATATCCAGCGGTTCCAATATCCAGGTCCCACATTTAGCCAGCTGCAAAGTGACGCAAGGGTGCAATGCCACACTTGACAACAAGGGGGCACATGCATCTGGATTTCGTTTGCAGTGGCTGAGAGGCTGCTGGTGCACCCATCTATCTGTCTTCCTCTCCCTCTCTCTCTATCTCTCTCTGTGTCTCTCTCCAAAAAAAATAAAGGTGGAGTGTGATTGAGAAAGATACCTGACATTTACCTCTGGCCTCTCTAAATGTACATACATGTCTCATAAATGCACACACACACACACACACACAAAACATACAAAACATACAAATAAACAACAAAAAGCCCTAATTAGGAAAATAGTAAAAGTTTACTTCATAAGTCTGGCTTCCTGTAGAATGTACAAAATTTGTTCTATTTTCTATAAAAATTCATATTTTAAAATTTCATTCTACAGGGATTTCATTATAGAAGCAATTACTAGAAATATTAAAGACAATTGATGAAGCATAGAGATGCCTTAAGTTCATCTGATGACACTACACAGGTTATCAACCTGCCAAGGACACCTCTGGCTTTACAGACCTTCTGCTTTTCCTTCATTCTACTTTCCATGGGGCACTCATAAAGAAGACAGTCACTGTTCTGAGAATGGTACGATGGCTGAGACACTTTCTCTGGAGCCCTAGCCTTCATTGAGTAAAGCCATACGCCACCAGAATTAGGAAAGGCAAGACTGGATCTCCCTCCTGGCTGCACTAGGCTTTGAGACTCTCTGGCATGGGGAGTCCAAGTGATCTGATACAGTTTATTAGTGTCACAGCTCATTCACATTTTACTAGCTTTATTTTTATTTTTTTAAAAGAGAGAGAGAGAGAGAGAGAGAAAGAGAAAGAGAAAGAGAGAGAGGATTGGCATGCTAGGGCCTGTAGCCACTGCAATCAAACTCCAGACATGTGTGCCACCTTGTGAGCATGTGTGACCTTGTGCACATGCATCACCTTTGTGTGTCTGGCTTATGTGGGTTCTGGGGAGTTGCACATGGGTCCTTAGGCTTCACAAGCAAGCACCTTAACCACTAAGCCATCTCTCCAGCCCTATACTAGTTTTAATAATGCACTCTTTACTTACCAACAACTATATTTAACTAGGTATATACCGCTCATAAATAAAAACATGAATGAAAATAAGCAAGAAGAAATATAAGTGGTCCACTGACATAAGGCACTTGACGGAGGGCAACTTTTATCTCTTATCCCATTTTACCATTCATGCAAAAACTTGAAGATGTGAATTAGAACTAAAACTTTTTCCTAAATGTTGCCTATTGAAAGAGATGCACCTTCAATTTTGCTATGCATATCCATACATAAGACTGACATGCTGCCCTCAGTGCTAATGAGGCACTTTGTGGATATGCATATATATGAGAGAGAGAGAGAGAGAGAGGCAGCCACTTCTGACCTGATACCTACAGTACATGAACTGGAGAGTTTAAGTGATTTGTTTTATAGAAACCCCCTGTCTACATGGACACAGCACAATTACTTAAGTTCCCGTTGTCATTGTTCATGTCTAAATCACAGGCATAATAATCATTTTGCCCTGGTAGGTGACTTCAGAGGATCAGGGAAGGGCTCAGTTCTGTGAACAGCCAGCAGGAATGTGGCATCTTCCCTCTCAACCACACAGACAACGCTGGCAGGAAACAGTCTTCACAGCACTAGCTATTTCTTTCTGATTCACAAGGTGAGAAAAAAATTAAGATTAAGTGCATCACCCCAAACTACTCCAGATAGCTGAGTCACATAGACTAGCAAGGCCTTCATCAAGGTTGCTAGAATGTGGAACATCACATTTCAAGACGGTGAAATGCATAAGGAAGGATAGTGATTTCCTAAATAAAACTTCTTTTTTTTACATTAAATATCCTTGAATAAGGTGTAGTTCATCTTCCATGAAAAAAAAAAAAAAAAACTCATTCACTCGACTTTTGTCTTAGTGAGTGGATTTGTTATTTGAATGAAGGTTTATGTGTCTCCCTACCTCATACCTATGTTATTATTAACATATACAGCTTAAATCAATGCTCCCTGGTTTCTATCTAGAAATTAATGAGCTATGTACTTAAAGTCCTGAAATCTTAACATGTGCACACTCTACTAACATAATTAATAAGGAACTGCTGATGGAGGGTGGCAAACTAAATCTAGCTAACTGGGCAGCATTTTGTGTCAGAAAATATTTCAAATCAGATAATTTCTTGGTTCAGTAGTTTATGCTATCTGAGAAATGGGGAAGGGAAGTAGAGGGAATGTGTAGAAGAGGGGGGTACCTAGCAAACATTAAAGAATCAAAATTAATGTACATCACTTCCCATATCAATTATGCACCCCATAAAGCCAAGAAGGACAATTTTTTAGACAAAAATGAGCAGAGTTTGTTACTTTCTAAAAAGACAAAGACATTTTTAAAAATAGGAACCTTTTATGATTCAACCACTATGTGATGTTTAAAAGCTGGCTGTTGGTTCACATTCTGCATCACCCTACCATTTATTTTGGTTCCTAAATGCTAATCTTACTTCTGGACAGGTGAGAAATGACTATTTTATTCTGAATTTTATTCAACAGGAAACAATTTGATAGTAAACTTTCAGGAAGTGTGTCTCTGAGAATGTACATAAATGGAAGTAGTTCTTCCCTTACAATATTCTCAGGCACTCACTAGTTTTGAATCTAATTGTGCCCATAATTGAGGGCACAAAGCAAATGAGTTCACAAAGGCCAAATGTGATGGATTAGAATTCTCACCCTCAATGAGCCTTTTCTTCTGAGTGGTATTTCCAACTGTTCCATGTCTTGAAAACATTTCTAATACCATCAAGGCCTGTCCTAAGCAAACAAAAGAGGTCTATCATAGTAAGAACTTATAGCAGGTCTGTATTAGAAAATAATAACATAAACACCGTCCTAGATAAGGTTCCATTACTTGAGGGACTTCTTTCCACCATCCTAATGGTGATAGGGAAAAAAAGAGTACGAACATCAGAGCGGCCTTGAACACACTTCTCACAGGGGCTGATCTCCCCAAATATAAATACTTGGTTGTCATATGTTTCATACGGACATATATTCTTTTTCTAGAAATAATAACAATGCTAGTTTACTATGAGACTATCACTAAATGCCACAGCTATATTTGTTGAGAATATGTTACATCTGACGCAATCCATTCAGCACTTCGTGTTCATTTCCACTCATCCTGACAAGATTGTTTTCCTCTGTCTATGGGTGAGAAAATGAGATTCACGCTATTCGAATGGCATCTGAAAAGCAAAATACAAACTGAGATTGACTCATTGCTTTATTTTTGTTTTTGTTTTTTTTTTAATCCCTCAAGTCATGGAGACTGAGATGTCACCTATGTGACTGTCTGTATTGGCTTTTAGATTATAAGTGGAAGGATACCCTTTGAGATTATGATTATAGTTCTATGCAACTGTAAAAATGCTGTCCTTTCCTTTGAAAATACACAAAAATTGAACACAAAACATTAAAGTGAATACACACTAATACTGGGTAATATTATTTTGCTATGAAATTCATAATACAACTGACCACAAACAAGCAAAAGATAACTGAATCATGATGTTCTGGCAGATGCAGGTGACAGTGTTCTAATCATAGCTTCTTGTGTCATACCCTGTCCTCTCTGTGGAAAACCACTATAGCTAGGTAGTGCCAATGTGATTGTGCCACTGGAGATGGCAGACACGCTTCCAAGTCCAACAGGTGTGGTGAAATAGTAGCACCATCACCGACTAGCTACAACTGTAAGCAAGGTGCTTAATCTCTCGAAACCACTACTCAACCATAAAATGAATTTGACAAGAATGTTTACATGAAACAGCTATTGCTAATATTAAAGTGATAAGGTGAAAGTGAGGGGCTAGCATAGCATATGGTCCACAGTAGGTACTCAGGAAATTGTGGATATTTTTATATTTATAGCTGCTGCCCCAAGATTCAAAAGGAACCTGCCCTACCTTTATCCTTCACAGAGACATTACTAATAATTACCTTCCATCCCTGCCACTTTCTTCCCTGCATTTTTCTCTTTTCATTGCAGAACCCAAATCTAACTTGAACATGACCTTCCTCTTTCTGTCCTGACTTGCCATATCATTGCGTTTTTCTTTTCCATATCCTTTTCCTTCCTTCCTTCCTTCCTTTTTTCCTTCCTTCCTTCCTTTTTTTCCTTCCTTCCTTCCTTCCTTCCTTCCTTCCTTCCTTCCTTCTTTCCTTCTTTCCTTCCTTCCTTCCTTCCTTCCTTTTTTTTTTTGAGGTAGGGTCTCTCTCTAGCCCAGGCTGACCTGGGATTCACTATATAGTCTAAGGTTGGCTTCAAACTCATGGTGATCCTCCTACTTCTACCTCCCAAGCACAGGGATTAAAGGTGTGTGCCCAGTACGTTTTAATTTGAGGCAACATCTCATGTATCCCAGGTTGGCATCAAAATTTCTTTGTGGCTAAAGATAATCTTGAATTTTGATCCTCCTGAATCTACCTCCCAGGTGTTAGGGTTACTAGCATGCATGGGTATGCCTGGTTTATGTAGTACTGGAAGTGGAACCCAGAGCTTCATGCATGCTAGATAACATTCATCTACTGTACTTCATCCTTGGTCTCACAGGGTTAATAGCAATGGTAGGAAATACCATGGATTCAAAAATATGTTGGGGCTAGGGATAGTTACATGGTACAGCATGTGCTTAACATGTATGGTGGAGCAGCTGGCCCAGCCCCCTTCCTGAGAAAACTGGTGAAGCCTCCAGAGGTGACATGATGCTAGGGAAGCTTCATTATAATTTATTAACCTCCGCATATTTTTCTTGCATCCAAACTTGTATTTCTTTTTTTTAATTTTTTTTTATTATTATTTTATTAATTTTGGAGACAGACACAGGGAGAGACAGACAGACAGAGAGGGAGAGGGAGACAGATAGAAAATGAGAGAAGCAGTCTCTCAGCTGCTGTGAACAAATCCAGATGTGTGCACCCCTTGTGGGCAATTCATTGCACCCTTGCATCACTTTGCATCTGGCTAAATGACCTGGAGATTGGAACAGGGTTCTTAGGCAGATGCATGCACCATCTCTCCAGCCCGTATTTCCTTTTTTAATAGTTTATTTTTATTTATTTATTTGATAGAAGGAAAGAGGCACAATAAGAGAGAGACAGAGACAGAGACAGAGACAGAGAGAGAATGGGCACACCAGGGCTTCCAGCCACTGCAAATGAACTACAGATGCATGCACCACCTGCCTTTGGCTTTGCAGGAAAGCGCCTTAACTGCTAAGCCATCTCTGCAGCCCCAAATTTGTATTTCTAAATGAACTTTGCCCTGCAAAGTTGATATGAATGGTGGCAAAATTTTAGGATTGTTAAATAATTCACCCTGACTGAGGGACATCACTAAGAGCAGCAGCCTCTCATGGTCATGACTGGGCTGCTCTGAGGAGCTTGAGAGAAAAGTACCAGAGGATGCGTGAAAAACTGAGGTCTCGCTTTCAAGCAGCCAGTTTGCAAAGACACTTATGAAACAACCACTCCACAGGCTGGCTCTGGCTTCTGTTGTGTTTCTGGCTGGACCTCACTGTCCACTAGAGGGCTACTATGAATCATTGACCATGTGAGAAGCTCTAATAGTTCTGAAAGTAGGAAACATTTCAAGGGCATAGCCATATTTCCCTCCACTCCTTCATCATCTGCAGAGAGAATGTCCAGAAATGAGAAAGACTATTTCAGGAGCCGATCAATACCTTGTTGTGGGAGACAGATGAAGGCAGTTTGGTGGAAGCAGTATTTTTAAATCTGTATAAAAGCAGCAGAAATGGGAACTGCTAAACATTCCAGTTAGTTTCTTTAAAGGACTCAGTGTGTCATGGACTGCTCACTCTGTGCAGGTGAATCCTACCCATATGCTTTGTTTATATGGTCACAAGACTTGTGTGGTAACCCAAGGCAGAGACTCCTATTAGACAGTGGGCCTCAAATATCTCTACGTGACATGAGTCATTTAACTTGTACCAGAGCAGAAAATCACCATAGAACTCAGAAACAGATTTTCATTTATAGGACCCTCAACTCTTAACTTTCTGTCCCCCTCCTGCGTTGTTGGTGTTGTTTGAAGGGGTCTCCTTTTATCGCTTAGGCTGCCTTTGAAGACCCAATACTTCTTTCTGCTTCTTCCTTCTCCTACCAGAGCTAGCTGGCTTGCACTTTCAAAGACTCTTTCCTGATATTGCTTATACATTTTCGGTAACTGGAATGGCAGCTTGAGAAACTAGGCAGATGAGAAGGCTGCAAGGGAGCAGAAGTTAATTATAGTTGGTATCATGTTCCAAACAAATCCCTCAGCTTGTTCTTCTTATACATTTCTTGTGAATATGTGAAGTATTATAGCTTAGATATATCCCCCCAGAGGCCATGTATTTAAAAAGCCTGGCCTCCAATATAGTGATGTTTGAGGTGCAGAAACTCTTTTTATTTTTATTTTTATTTATTTGAGAGAGAGAGAGAATACTAGAGAGAGAAATAGAGAGAATGAGAATGCCGGGACCTCCAACCACTTCAAACAAACACCAGATAAGTGCACACGCTTCTGCATCTGGCTTATGTGAGTCTTGGGGAATTGAACCTGGGTCCTTTGGCTTTGCAGACAAGCACCTTAACCACTAAGCCATCCCTTCAGCCCCTGACAGGAAATCTGTAGGTCTTGTTTCCTGGCCTTGAGGTGAGCAGATTTGCTGAGTGACGATCCCCACCTTGATACACTGTCTCACTGTGGACCCTAGAGCTGCGGCTTCATAAATCATGGACTAGAACTGCCAAAACTGAGTCAAAATGAAATTTCTGTGTGTTCATTATTTCAAGTATAGTGTTAAAGGAACAGAAAGATGACTAACACAGGAGAAACAAAGCTTTTTCCATTAAATAAAAATATTTCCTTGTACTAGTCACAACATAAATAACCAAGCATGTGTGCTTAATTTCTGAAGATTCTTCCTTTTTTATTCCTCCGTTAAATAAATTTCCCTTTGTCAATGGATAAGAGAGAATCACAAATAGTTTTTGTTTTTTTTTCACACACCACACCAGGGACACCCTACATTCCTTCTAAAGTCTTTTAATAATTTTTCTTGAGGTAGGTAAATCTATTTTCTTTGGTATTTTTTCCACTTCATCATTCATGAATTGGTTTTTCTACTTAGGTTAAAAATAGCAATATAAGTACTTCTCTGGAGTATCTTCTAATTGTTTACTTATATTAATTTGACCCTGAGCATAACTCAGGAAAGTTACAGCATGTATCAGAAGACCAAAGTGGGACACATTGTGGTTGCGAACCTTACCCATGATTCATAGCGAGGACAAGGTGTCTGTGGGACCTGATCTCAAGGGTCTAAATCTCCCATGTCACGAACATGGTGCTGCTGAACCAGTAAGTCTGCTATGACCAAACCACGCCACCTCTTAGCTGTTCCAACTGTACACCAGACAGCGCCATCTGACTTGGTCTACACAGCAGGATTACCGGGCAAGCATTCTTCCTTCCCTTGTGTACATGAAGAGAGAAGCTTTCCTCTCTGTCTGGTATACTGGTTGTTTCTAGTTAGATCACTCTTAGAGCTGGACTTTTACCCTGCACACACTATCCTGCTCCTCTGAGGATCCCAGCTACCCATCAGTGAGGACACCATAGGTTTCATGAAGTGCACTGTGTGGCACTGATGAGGCTAGCAGCGAAGTGATAATGCATCATTGCATTGCTAATGTCTCTAGTAATAAAATGTCTACTTGATTTTCATTTAACCTCAAAAGAATCTGATTACCAAAGAACCATTGAAGTATTATTGGGAATTATGCTCTGTAATTATGGCTCCTGTTAATGTCATTAGCGTACAGCCTTTCATATTTAGTCCTATTAATTAATCCCCATAAGCATAGAAAGTTATAATCAATACAATAAAGACTCTATGGTAAATTACAAATAATCCTAAATGCACCCAACAGTTTTCAGGGCTCCTTATGCCTCTTAGGTTAGGAAACGTTCAGAGGGTGAAGAGTCTGTAGTAATTGATAGCTCTTCACCCCGAATCACCTATCTCACTAATGTTCCTAATTAGAGAACTGATTAAAATTGCAGTCCCAATTTCCACAACAACTATAAATTCCTATAAGGCAATAAAAACAATTAGCTGCTAGGATCAGGAGACCCCCCCCAAAATCAAATATCAAAACACAGCCTTTTAATTCTCTGAGCAATATATTATTTCATGTTTTATTATTTCAGTTTTGCAAAAGTTGAATGACAAATGTGCCTGATGTTGAGTGCTCAACAAAGAAGGCTGCTTGATGGCTCAGTCTCATAGACAGGTAAGAGAAGTAGGCATCTGACAATGATGCCAGGAGCCTGGTGCTGTGTGAGAACTGGTCTCTGGAATTTCATGTTGTTTGAGCTCTCTCAAACTATCTCAGATTTTTTCCCCATATATTTGTTAGACTCTTTCACAAATCTGTTCTATTGAAATTTTGTCTTTGTGGGCTGGAGAGATGGCTTAGCGGTTAAGGTGCCTGCCTGCTAAACCTAAGAATGCCCGTTCAATTCTCCGGGTCCCATATTTAGCCAGATGCAAAGTGAGGCAAGGGCGGAGTGCTGCACTTGCCCACAAGGGGGCACATGCATCTGGAGTTTGTTCACAGCAGCTGAGCAGCTGCTGGCGCACCCATTCTCTATCCTTCTCTCTCTCAGACTCTCTACAAAAAAAAATAATAATAATTGTCTTCGTGATTTTTTTTGAGAGAAGTGTTTTTTAATTTTCATTTATTTATTTACTTGGGGGGAGGAAGAAGAAGATAGAGATGGATGTGCCAGGGCCTTTAGCCACTACCAGTGAATGCCAGATGCATGTGCCACCTTGTGCATCTGGCTTATGTGGGTACTGGGAATCAAACCTGGGTCCTTATGCTTCTCAGGCAAGCACCTTACCCACTAAGCCATCTCTCCATCCCATTTGTGATTTTTTTTTTTTAATTATTTATATTCACAAGGAGAGAGAAAGACAGAGGGAAATAGAGAGAGAGAGAGAGAGAGAATGGGCATGCCAGGCATTTCTGTCACTACAAATGAACACCACAAACACCACTTTGTGCAATAGGGGGACCAAATCTGGCTAGTTAGGCTTGCAAACAAGCACTTGTTACCACTGGGCCATCTTCTCTCCAACCCATCTTTTGTATTCTTTTTTTGTTTTTTTTTGTTGTTGTTGTTTTTTTTTTTTTTTTTTTTTTTTTTTTTTTTGTGCTTTTGTTTTGTTTTCTTTTGGTTTGGCTTGGTTTTTCAAGGTAGGGTTTTCACTACAGTGCAGGCTGACCTAGAATTCACTATGTAGTCTCAGGGTGGCCTTGAACTCATGGTTATCTTCCCACTTCTGCCTCCCAGGTGCTGGGATTAAAGGCATGTGCCACCACACCCAGCTGGAACACTTCATGAATTTGCATGTCATCCTTGAACAGGGGCCATGCTAATCTTCTCTGTATCATTCCCATTTTAGTATATGTACTGCTGAAGTGAGCTCTTGATTCTTAACTTTGATATTGACATATGCAACTGGTTTTTAAATAACAGCATTCGTATGTTTTATCTGAGACAACCAGTGTTGTAAAGTTATACAGTAGCCTCAGAAGTGGTCCATTGCAAGACACAGTCTGTGCATGCCTTCTGCACTGAATTCTGAAGCCCTGCTCTGTGTCAGGGTCTAAAACTCAATGAACCCTGTTCCTTTTACCACAGAAAAGGGGTCATAGCTTGTTCTGTCTTGGCACAGCACAGCCCTTCCTGAGTCCATTCCTGGCCTGGATGATTTCCCAGGAGTTAGTGTATAATGCTTGGCAGTTATCTAGCCTCAGGGAAAAAAAATTGGAAGGAGAAATTAGAGGCCTAGGAATAAATAAAATGTCTATTGAAACTAATTGCATTAAGTAGGACAGAGAAGACGTTCATCTTCAAATACTATGAAATAAAGAAGAAAATGAGAATTATAGACAGTATTCACAAATTAGTATCTTTGGATCAATAATAGTTAGTGGATAAAAACACTAGCTTATAAATGGATAGAATAATTTAGTAAAATTACCATTTCTACAATCTGAAAAAGTTCATCTGATGCTAGACTTTCACTTTGTTAATGAAAACTTTGAGGTTCAGAAAGATCAACTAATTTATTCAGATCACTGAGTAAATTGGTGTTTGAAATTTACCTGATAAATGAGATATCTTACCAACTCCAGGTGCTGACAATTCCAAACTATATAAACACTTAGTTCACTTTGAAAATTCTATTAGATAAATTATTGTAGACACAAATATGTACACATGACATTAGAATGAAAGATTCTATCCTAATATTTTAGCATGGATTCACACTCCTATCAAAACATAGGCATGGATGGGGACGGGGAGTGTTTCATAAAATGCCATTGATTGGAATGGCAGATCTTATCCAGCTACTTTGTATCTAACACTCCAATGTCATTGAGTTTCCAACAACTAAAATTATAATATAAAGACGAATGACAAGGAGATGAGCCTGTGCTGTTTCAAGGCAGAATTTATCTCATTAGTATTCAGGGTCCTCATGTAAGCATGCATTCAGTGTTTTTGTTTGTTTGTTTTTGGTGGCACTTCTAAATTTTTACCATGTATTTGTTCCTAATGTTGTTAAATAATATCTATATATAATACATATATATAGTATAATATTATACATATATAAAAATATTAGAATTATATAGTAACATATATAGTAATTATTATACATGCATAGTATATATTATACATGACATATAACATACATGTTATATGTTGCTACATATATGTTGTGTGAGCATAGTTCAGTAGTTCAGTTGGAGAGTAGTTACCTAATATATGAGGCCAAGTTTTATACTCAGCATCACATAAAGAAAACCAAAGTATCACATGAAATGTGAATACAATTATTATATCTCTAGTTTACTAATTAATGAAAAGCAACGGGAGAAAGGAGGACTCGGCATTGTTTGTGTTTCTGACACACACACACACACACACACACACACACACACACACACATATATACATGTGCATTGGTTTGCTTACTTGAACCAGTCCCTGATATATTCCCAATTCTATTCTCAAATTCGAGGACATCGTAGTTCTCATAGCCAAATTTAAATAAACTTATCCAGTACTTGTCTTGCTGTGTTTAGGGTATTATGTTTAACACAATGTCTTGTGATTTTATCCAGGTAGTTGTACATGGCAGGCTTTCTCTAAAAGGTTCCATTATTTCTATAGACAACCTATTCTTGTTTATTTGTTTGTTTGTTTGTTTGTTTGTTTGTTTGTTTTGCAAGAGAGAATGAGGGAAAGAGGAAGAGCAAGAGAGAGAATGGCAAGCCTGGGCCTTCAGCCTCCACAAACCACAGATGCACGCACCCCCTTGTGCGTATGTGTGACGTTGCGTGCTTGCGTCTCTCTGCGTCTGGGACCTGCAGAGTAAAGCACGAGCCCTTAATCGCCTTAACCGCTAAGCCATCTCTCCAACCCCTACAACATATTCTTTATCTATTCATTTACTGATTGGCAAAGCTTGATCTACTATCTTGCCTCCATTGAAAAATGGCATAGTAATTATGGGAGTGCAGATATTTCTTCAGCATTCTGATTTCATTTCTTCTGGATACATGCCCAGTCGCTGGATTATAAACATCCTGGCTACTTACTTTGCCCATTTTCATTTGCTTGCTGTTTGGTTATAATATAAATATAACATTAGTCCTTCATTATACATAGTTTTTAAATGTCTCCATTCTGTCTTCTCTCTGTTGCTACCTTTAAGCCTTTAAGCTGGGTCAATCCATGTCTTCTGTTTTTGTTATCTGTGGTTTCCAGTCTTACCCCGCCCCCCCCCCAAAAGTTAGTTCATTCCAACACTGAAGAATTCCCCCTATGTTTTCTTCTGGTATTTCATTATCTTGCATCTCTGCATTTAAGTCTTTAAGCCATTTTGAGTTGATTTTTGTGTATAGGACAGTAAAGCGGTCATTTTTCATTCAAGTGGTTCTGACTACTACGAAAGTATGCAAGCTTAAATGTTTTAACATTTGTAGATTTCCTTGAATTAAAAACAACTATATCTTTCTATCACTGATATAAAATAAAAGCCTAGAATGTCATATTGACAGACTATGCTTAGCACAGAGCAATAGATAGAATACATGCCTGAGGATACGTACTCCTTCACGTGTAATCATTATTGAATAAGCCCTTTCTGTGTGGCATTTTATTCTTCCTCAGTAACTAGCTGTGCCCTAACAAGAACCATCATTGTCAAAATGTAAGGCAACAAAGACATTCTACTTTATGAGGAAGTGGAGGAGGAAGAGAAGATGGTGACAGACAAGGACACGGGTTTAATGCACAGTCTACCTGAAGATCCTCCCCGGGAGGCAGAGCATGTGTACAAGCCAGGGTGTGGCAGGGCACGCATGATTCCCAGCCTTCCCCCTATGGCTGTCCGATAGCCTTTATGCCCTTGGCCAGGAAACAGAGAAAAGAACATCACACAGGAAATTGAATCATTTCCCAAACTAAAGAACTTGAAACATGACTCATTAAAGCATAACTTTCTGCAGGTGTCACTCCCAACTACTTAAGGGAACGGCCCATCCCACCTGTCTTCCGGCCTTTTCACTATTTAACCCAGCATGACGCCTGCCAAAAGGCAAGAACCCAGAATTGAAATCAAATCTAGTCTACCTGGTTTAAATCAGCCACTCTGAGCCCAGAATCTATGTGCTGCTTCATATACACGTTGTTACAAATGCTGACCCATACTTGATCAATTCCGTTAGCAATTTTAGTTTTAATTCAATTGAATAATTTTATAAAATCTGCCAAGAAAATAATTTTACTTAACAGAGGAAAGAGCATGTAGGTCCTCCAGAAACAATTCTTTGGCCTGTCTATCATTTCTATTTGTATGGTTATTCTGTTCCTCTAAGGTTAGCAACACTTTGCTTTTTGAAGATATAAAAATGCTGCATAGGGTATTAACCTCTGCCAATGAAGATAAAACTGTAATTGATTTTTTCTGAGATTATTTAACATACAAACATGCACTCATTGAGAAAAATGATGTCTGGACAACTGACATTGTATTTCGGCCAAATACCAAGCTGATGTTCATAAAATCTTCCTGGAGGGCACCCAGTGCTAACTATAGGATTTCAAGCTGCTGATTTGCAGTGATGAATCATGAACCAATCTGCATTGTGTTGCTAATCAGAATTCCCATCCTTACCCCTGCCATGAAAAGAAGCCTAAATTTTCTATTTGGAAGCCACTTCCAGAAAGCTTTCATTAATTTAAATTTCAGAGCAGATTTCTCCCCATTATGTGTATTCAACGGAAGGCCTATTAAACACAACACTATGATAAAAGTGAAAAAATAGCATGTTTTTATTCAAAGCATCCATTTTATTTTATTCCAGAATCTAGAAGCATTGAAAATCCAGAAATTGAGGTATTACTTAGAATGTCTGATGACCAGAAACTATGGGTGGTAATTTAGTAATTTCCATTCTCTGCAATTTGCTTAACTTGTGAGATAAATGACTCCATGTTCCTCAAAGTCGCCTCCAATTGAGCAGTTTAATAATTGCTGATAATGCATTTAATTCTAATGTAAAGACCATCTCTTCATGGAAATAGCATTCAACTGGATCCTATTGTAACTTACATGGTGCATTTATTACATTTCATCTGGGGAAAATGCCCACATTCCAAAAGCTGCAATATTTAAAGTTGATGCTAATTTAATAATATGCCTAATGAAATCACAGGCTTAGAATGATCTTAAGGTTGTCAAATATATACACTACTTTTTTTTCTTTCTAGTGAAGAAAGAAAACAAAATCTTTTACTAGAATTTTCAAGATTATAGAACAAATAAAGTTATGATAAAAATAACTGTAAAAGGCCGGGCGTGGTGGCGCACGCCTTTAATCCCAGCACTTGGGAGGCAGAGGTAGGAGGATCGCTGAGAGTTCGAGGCCACCCTGAGACTACATAGTTAATTCCAGGTCAGCCCGGACCAGAGTGAGACCCTAACTCGCAAAACCAAAAAAAAAAATAAAAAACTGTAAAAGGCTGATATGGTATAATTCCCAATATCATACATATATACTAGAAGAACAGGTTCTGTGGAAATCACAAATGGAAGAGAAAGTGATGAGCATGCTGATCTGTGGCTGCTAACAGCAACAACCCATGAGATGTGGCTCGGCCTCTCCATCACGGCCAGCACAAAAGGAGGAAAGAAAATGACAGCATGGTGATGAGCTACAAATAACCGATCGCTCTTATGCATGTCTTGCTTTTCAGTCTAAAGCCTGGCATGAAACCTTAGGGACTTTGCCACAATCCCAGGTGAGCATCACATGACACACTATGATTATTAGCAGCCTCATTTTCGCCACTTCTGGATATTATTTCTCATCTCTGTCCTGAAGCTGCTATAAAAAGAGATTACCTGTAAAGGGAGAAAATAAATGCTGTAAAAGGTAAAGTAGGGAAAATTGTGTGCTTTCAGGAATTTTTATGAGACTGATTAGGTGGGGAATAAAAAGTATAAGATGATGACATCATGTTGATGCAGCTTGACAAGGTAATCCTTTAGTGGGAGACTCTTTCAGCTGGAAATTTCTAGTTGTGTGTAACGTGTGACTGACAAGCCACAAACATAAATGACTGGAACCAGAAGAAGCCATTTAGCAACTAGTTCTTTTCCAATTTTCTAGATTAAAAAAAAAAAATCATGATGACAAGTTGAGGATTCCTGAGGCATGAATGGGCCAGCTAAATGGAACCATAAAATACTTCCACAGGAAACTATATGGCTCTGACAAAATTACTCAATTAATATGCTATGAAAATAGGTAGGTGATTCATTCATTATTCATTTTTAATTTCTTCAGTTATAAAAAAAATGAAGGCAGGCTGCTCCCTTTAAAAGATACAAAATGAGCTAGGCATGGAGATCACCATGAGTTCAAGGCCACCTTGAGACTACATACTGAATTCTAGGTCATCCTGGGCTAGAGAAAAACCTACCTCAAACAAACAAACAAACAAACAAAAAAAGATAAAATATGCCATTTTGTGGCTTGATAAGTCTATTTGAGAGATTTCTGAGCTGACTGATTTTGAGCTCACTTTATTTTAGTATTCCAGTAACCCCCAGTTCATGGCACATATACTTATATCTTACTACTTACTAAACATAAGTTCATATCTAACTTGTATGAGTCTCTATAAAATTGTGTAGGAATTCTAATTCAATGTCCCATACTTATTAATGCAAAAATGAAGAGTTCAATTGACTAACTTAAATTCCTTATCATTTTTAAGTGCTACAATTTTTATATCCCATAACATCATAAGGAATATGATAATAATCAAGGAATTTTTTCCAACTGCCTCACTTAGCAATATGAACATTTACAACTACAAATTCAAATGGAAAATGTTTTAAGTATATAAAAGACGAGTGTAATTTAAGCATATTGGTTTGCTGTGGTTCCCTTTCAGAAAATAATACCAAGACACAGTCCATTGTGATGAAAGCCTCTGGCTTTCCAAAAATTAAAGCCTTCTCCAGTAAATCACAACTGTTTTACCATATGCCTCTTTGTTCTGCCAAGAATTACCAGCCTGCTCTACTTTTAAGCAAATTTCATTATGCTATAGCTCAGAGCAATGCTCATTAAAAAGTATTACTGACAAATGTCAAGTTGTTTTTATATAGAAACTGGAATTTATTCTCTACTCAAAGTCAGATGTTTATGGAACACAAGACAGGTTTTAAATGTTGCTCTCATTTCAGAAGTCACTTCAACCATTTTCGTTTCTATCTGGATCATGAGAGTTCAAGTTCTCACATAAAGACCCTCTATAGTACTTGTTTTCTCTCCCCACAAGCAAATGGAACACCACTGCCATGGATCCAGCCTGGACTCAAATTAGGGGGAAATGTCTCTGTACATTCACACCTTGACCTCTCATTGACACATCTGCCCATTCTCGCAGATCCAGCCCGAGCCTTCCTGAGAAGTGACCCTCTGAGCCTACGTTAAGTCACTTATTATAAACTCTTCATTTTAGATATGTTACTCAGTCAAAGAAACAGTGAACCATGAGTCTCAGTCCACCACTTTTTGGAGCATGCACCCCACTAAGTAACTTAACCTTTCTGAGCCTGTTTCTTCATGTATCAAAGAAAGAACAACACCTGGCCCTCCCTTTGAAATCCAAATGATATGAACACAAAATTAAGTAATGTGTGTATATCTGACTACCACAACCAAACACAAGGTTAGGAAGCTCCATTTGGAAGCACCATACTCTTTCCCATCAAACGATCTCCCTCCTCTTCAAATAGTAAAACTCACTGGTCTTAATGAGTCTGCCATCAAAATGGGCAGATGAATTTTTGTTGCTGATTGTAATTTCACGTTTGCTTTGAGGTCCAATGAGCTAAATTCATAACGTGCTGAATTTTTAAAGACAAAAAGGAAAAGTCCTTAGAGAAGATTGGTTTGTTGTTGTTCTTTAATTTTTATTTTCAAGATAGGGTCTCGCTCTAGACCAGGCTGACCTGGAATTCACTAACTAGCCTCAGGCTGGCCTCAAACTCAAGGTGATCCTCCTGCTTCTGCCTCCCAAATGCTGCATTGAAGACGTGCACTATCATGCCTAGTGAAAAGATATTTTTATCCCTGTGAGAATAAAAACACATCTTAAAGCGGGATGCCACTATCCAAAATTAAAAAAAAATAAATAACTGAATCCAACTGCTCAACACTCTGAGGCACAACCATTCTTGGCTTAGATGAGGGTCAATCCTGAAGATAAGCAAAATCATGCTGTGAGGCCTCTTCCACTTTGTTACACTTCATGTAGTAAAATCTGGATAACATGTGAAGCAAGGTCATTTTTCATGGAAAAATGATTAACAGATAGCAAGAAGGACAAGAAGCAACAAAACAGGGATGTTTGGGCTAGAATATGGTCACTTCGTTTCAGTTGCTCATGCTTATGAAAGACTCTGAGAGCAGAAATGTCACCCATGTATATTCCCAGGCCTTTCCTCTCTGGTCTTCCACAGTCTGTCTCTTCCCCACAGGGATCTTCCTCTGGTATTGCCCATCTCCTCAGTGATGTGGCAACGGAGGCTGATATCACAGCCGTCACAAGTCACTTAGCTTTCCTCAGAAGGTATGACTTCACCTAAAATGAAGTCCGAAGCACAGAACTTTCCATCTCACAAATTCAGGGTGTAAGTGACATGCAAGGAAAAGTAAAGGATATTCTGGGTACCATTATACAATTATATTCATTCAAGTACATTAAAAGCATTTTGTGAAAATTGAATTTATTCCTCTCAAAAAGGACATATGAATATTTTCTATATTCATCAAGAGATACTTATGAAGAGCAAGAAATCTATACCTTTGTTCTAGAAATTCACATTAAAGAATCTCTGAAAAAAATATATTTTGGCATGAAGGTGTTTACTGAAGAAATATTTAAAAAGAGAAAGTTTTGGTAAAATATAAATATCCAGCAATTTAACAATATTATGTATGTTAAGACAGTTATGTAAAAAAAAAAAGATTATAAAATGCTAGTTGTAAAAATATTTTCATTCATTAAGACCAACATGATCTCACATACTCTTGTTTGTCATATACATGTAAAAAAATAGGACATAAAGACAAAATTTCTCCTTTAATATACTTTTTGTATGCTCCTCTTTAATAGTTAAATATAACTCATGCATGCTGAGTATTTATGTGTTAAAGCAGGAAGCCTAATTTTAACTGACCACCTATGAGAAATGGCTGTGCTGCTGTGGCTAGAAGAATGCTTTAAAACAACAAAGCATGGCATGCTGATGGAGGGACTTTGCTTGTTTTGAAATGGGATGTTTCTCTTAGAGTCATCCTGAAGTCATTTTTTTTTCTCTTGAGTGGCATGATTTAAATATTAAAGAGGTAATTTTGAAGGACTAGCAGTGTAGTGCAGTTGCTAGAGTGCTTGCCCAGCATGCACAAAGCTCTAGGTTGTATCCCTAGCCATCACCTAAAAACAGGCATGGGGGTACCCACTTGTAATCCCAGTACTGGAGGAGGAGGAAGGAAGAGGATACGGTGTTTAAGGTCACCTTTCACTATATAGTGAGATGGAGACCTGTCTGGAATATAAAACACCTAATCAAGGAAGGAAAGAAGGAAGGGGGGAAGGAAAGAAAGAAAAAGAAAGAAAGAAAGAAAGAAAGAAAGAAAGAAAGAAAGAAAGAAAGAAAGAAAGGTAGGAAGGAAGGAAGGAAGGAAGGGAAGGAGGGAGAGAAAGGGAAAGGAAAGGAAAGAAAGGCAAGGCAAGGCAAGGAAAGGAAAGGAAAAAGAAAAGAGTACAGAAGTAAGGAAGGAAAGAAAGAGAAGAAAGAGAGAAGGGAGAGGGGGTAGGAGGGGAAGGCAGGCAGGAGGGAGGGATGAGAGGGAAGAGTTAGAGGGAGGGAAGGAATATAAAAAAATTAAAAACGGGACTGGAGAGATGGCTGAGTAGTTAAGCGCTTGCCTGTGAAGCCTAAGGACTCTGATTCGAGGCTCAATTCCCCACTACCCACGTGAGCCAGATGTACAAGGTGGTGCATGCATCTGGAGTTCGTTTGAAGTGGCTGGAGGCCTTGGTGCGCCATTCTCTCTCTCTCTCTCTCTCTCTCTCTCTCTGCCTCTTTCTCTCCCTGTCTGTTGCTAATAAATAATAAAATAAAATTTTAAAAAATACATAAAAATGCATTGGCTGGAGAAATGGCTTAGCGGTTAAGGCGCCTGCCTGCTAAGCCTAAGAACTCGGTTCCAATCTCCAGGTCCCACATTTAGCCAGATGCAAAGTGACGCAAGGGCGCAATGCCACATTTGACCACAAGAGGGCACACACATATGGATTTCATTCACAGCAGCTGAGACTGCTGGCGCGCCCATTCTTTGTCTCCTTCTCCCTCTCTGTCTGTCTCTCTCTCTGTCTCTCTCCAAAAATAAATAAAATAATTTTTAAAAAGAAAAAAGTATATAAAAATGCATATAGAAAGAAAGAGGGGAGGAAGGGAAGGAATATAAAAATATTAAAAAGCATATAGAAGGGAAGGAAGGAAGGAAGGAAGGAAGGGAGGGAGGGAGGGTGGGAGAGAGAGAGGAGGGGAGGGAGGAAGGAGAGAGGGAAGGAGGAGAGGAAGGAATGAAAGGAAGGAAGGAAGGAAGGAAGGAAGGAAAGAAAGAGAAGAAAGAGAGAAGGGAAAGCCGGTAGGAGGGCAAGGCAGGCAGGAAGGCAGAAAGGAAGGAGGAAGGAAAGAAGTGGGAAACATACTATCTCCTAATTGTGAAGTACAGGGAATGAGCCAATCAATTTAGTTTGTCTTTAACAAATGAAGAAAGCAAGAGGTGTTTTTGATCTGTCCAATGACTAGTATATAGAGGAAGCACTGTAGGAGAAAAAAAAAAAAGGAGGAAAGCAAACGACATGGGAAGAAAAAGAAAGCAAACTGAGAAAACTACAGAACTCTCCACCCCTAACCTAAGCAAAGACACCGATGGAAGCAGAGTGGCCAGTCTAGCACCATCTCCTTTCAGAAGTTCCCAGTGAAGCTCTTCAATCAAATATTGTTCAGAACAGCACACCTGCATGACCTTTGAGAGGTCATGCCCAGCATAACTAGGCGCTACAAGATGGGAAGAGAAACATCTACACTATTTCCAAGAACTGAAACCTCTGTCTAGTATTAGGCCACGAGTCCTTGGCACACAGTCCCTAGAAGACAAGAGCAGAGAGTCTCCATTCTCTCACTGAAGAGCCCGTGTGCTTTCAGAGGGGGACAGCCACTCTGCTTACCACAGATGGGACAGCACGCCACACTCGGAGGGCATTAGTGAGCTCCTCAGTCATCAGAAAATTTCACATTTCTCTGGAACATAAATGGGAGCAGCCATGTTCAGCAAACCCAAAGGCCGGGTGGAACCATGTAATCCAAGTGTCGCTGTCTTTGAATCAGGAATTTGGAGTTCTCTTGACCATGTTTCCAGTCCGCTCAGGGCAAAGCTCCAGCTACACAGCCTAGAACTGTCAACCTTCATTCAATAGCTCACTTCCTCAAAACCAAGACGAAGTTATTGGAAGACCAAATCTAGATGTGAAAGGGCGGGTAGGGCACATCTATCATTTAGTGAAAAAAGTTTGATTCAGTAATGAATAGAAAAAAAAAAAAAAGCTGACTGTATTATCCTTCTTACAAGCTATTTTTGAAAATAGCTTTGATTCTGGATTTTTTTTAACTCCATAAACGATGTTTTGCTGTGCAGTGTTTCTCGTGTCAGTGTAATCTGGCTTCTTTTTCTTTGTTCACTGACGTACTACAAGTCAACGAAGGAAGCAAAATTTCACACTCAAGTCCACAAGTGAGCTCTCCCTCACCTGCTCTCAGCAAGCTGACCTCGAGGTATTCAGGTAATAGACAGTGTGCCTATTCTAACACACGCATGCTCGCCAAGTCAATGGAGAGTGAATCAACAAGGCCAGTTGCTAATGTGAGTTTTTATCTCTTAAAATGATTATGGCTCAGCTGTGTCAGAAATTGTCCACAAGAGCTTGTTCGAGGTGTTTATTAACATAAGGATTATCTTCAACACGATAATAAAATCAATCATTGAAGCTCGTGAAAAGCATAATTATGAGGGCAGTATTGTGCATGGGTGACTTTCAAAGCAGAAAACTGTGAATATGTTTTCATAGTAAACACCTCACCTTTAATAATCTGATATTAGTGGTATGCTGCGTATTGCCTGGACATTTAAGCTGAGATCATGACGCCATGGAAGAGTTTCACATAAGGATGATGCCTTTTTAGCTAAGGATTCAAAATCTCTTACCTAATTTGTCTGGGTAACTTACACATATCATCAACACTATGGAAGAAAAGGCAGGTCTCGGGCACCTATTCTGCAACCTCTTAGCATATGATTTGTGGCAAGCCACGCGGTCACTTTATGTTCCAGTTCTGGATCTGTCACATACAGTAATCAAGCTGTTTGCAAGAATCCAGGGAAACAATACAGGAGGAAAAATGAGCATTGAAAGTAATGTGTTTTAAATGTTCAAGACGTAAGATACACAAAGGTTAACACATCAGGAATGCTCGTAAGGTTTCAGAATACACCCTAAGGTGTCCTTTTGAATCAGCTAAGGTGGAGGGCCACACCACTGTGGCTAACAGCTAGGTTAATTCATTTGGAATCTTCAGTCGCTAATACTTCGCATTACCAATCTAAGCCCCGTCTTTCATAGAACAGATCAACGAATGATAAACAGCACCGTGGTAGAGACCACTCCCGTGGCAGATCTAGGACCACCTGTTATTTGGAGAGACAGATGTCCTGCACTCATCAAGTCCCGGGAAGCTGTCACAAGGAGAATTACCGCTCTGGCCTCAGCACATCATAGACTCAGTTTACGCTTCAAGAAACTCTATGTAGTGGTGACTGCACATAGGTGGTTTTTTCAAACCTCTCTGCACACACACTCATCATGCACTGCTCAAACATGACAATTGTTATGATCCATTATTCTTCAAAGGCCTCAAGTGAGGTTCAATATTCCACTGGGAGACGGAGAAACAGATCTGTCCCTTCACAGAATTATTAGGCAGGTCTTAACATGTCTTTTCATCAGAAGCAGGATCCAGAGAGCCCAGCTTCTGCAAGTCAGAGAAGAGACTTAACATTTCTGGCAGATGGAGCAGGTCCTTACGTGTACAGGTCTTCATTCAGGCTCTTTCCTTAGCTGCAGCTCTCCGACCAGCCAAGCCCCTAGTGACAACATACTTCTTCCTCAGACTGTGTCTTAGCTCTTTTATGCAGTCTATTCTAAGGGAAATATACGTTCCATTGCACTTTACGAAGTTCTTGCAAGGTCCTCTCATCGCCCAAAACCATCACTTGTGCTTTTCCTCTGAAACCACACTTGTTCCAAACACACTCTCATCCTACATGAAAGCATCTCAAAAGTCTTGCAAGATCACTAGATCTCTGATACCAACACTTTCATTAAAACAGAAGGATTAAGCGTTAGAGCCCATTGTATTTTCAATTATGTGTCAGTAAGTTGGGGGAGGGGCTGGTTTATGGGGAACATAAAATATTCTGTGTTGGATGTGGGAGGCAGGTGGGTGTGGTATGCAGAGTCCACTGAGTTCTTTAGGAGATGAGAACAATTGCTCCAAGTTATAAACTCTGCCTCTCTGTTCACATTGTTCAGCTAACTTCTGAACTTCTATTTTCTCACCCAACACTCCCATTTTCTCATTTCTGGTCTCAGTGCCTTAATTATGGCCCCAACCAACCAATTCATTTTCTGTTTTCCTTTCAGAATGGCCTTTCAAAACAAGTCTGCTGTAGCCATGTCCTCCCTATGTGAGTTCTTTCAGCTTCTCTCCAGTCCTGTGAAGACGACATCCAGACCCGTCAACAAGGTCGAAAATCTACCACATCACCCGGCACAACGGCACACAGCTCTACTGCTAGGACTCAGAGGTATTTTGTGAACTTAGGACAAGCTGGGATACATAGAGAGACCCTCTCTCAAATGAAGAAACTCAAAAATAAACAACTAAAACATGGAAACTAGAAAGCTACTTCTTCCATACTAGTCTCCCCTTCATTTCCGTGCCCTACTTTTCCCAGTCTCTGCTTCCCTCTTCCTTTCCTAGATATCTCCAGGAGTCAGTTGACCCTGCACCTTTTAGGGAAGGCCTGCATGCACGCAGGCCTCTTTGAATATTTACACAAAATATTCTTCTGACTGACTCCTGTCTCAGTATGCTGGCTGCTTTTCTCTAAGACCCTCTTGGTGGACTGGCTCCTCATGGAGGTCCCCCTATAGATCAGGAGCTGCCAACCTGCATCAGCCTCAGCACTGCCAGGAGGCTGGTGCACAGCTGCCCACGCACTACTGATTTACACCCGCATAGCTCGGCTCCCATTTTCCCTACACCACCAGGCTTTAAATCAATGCAGTCTTATTTCTCATTTTCTCATTTATTTTTTTATGTACTCAACATATTTAACACCCAAGAATGAATGAACAAATGAATGAATGATGAGAAGACATTTTGTACAGTCATGAAAAAGTAAAGTGGGGCAGTGTAGTGAAGTGAAAAAGTAATGAAACTCACATTCAGCAGTTCTGTGACTCTGTACAAGTTCAACTACAGTAGGGCCAGCTTTCTTAACTTCACACAAGGTAAAATATAATTCCTGAGTTACTTCTCTAAGTCTCTGTGAAATCAAGGCATTCCTGTAATTGGAAGCTATATGGTGTTACTCTTAATTAATTCCCACAGATCAGCTTAGAACTGGACTTTGAATTTCCAATTTTTGTGTCATAAAGGTCAGAGGGAAGTTCTGCTTGGTATTTTTGCATAATTATCTGTCACGAGGTTTCGTTAGGCCTCATGTTTCCATCTGAAAGGTAACAATGGCGCCCATCTAAGGTAGTGGTGACTAAGTGAGATAGTGCTCATATGTAGGCCAACTTAATTCAAACCTAACACCAATGGGATCTTAATTAAAGATTCCTCTGCCTCCTTCTCATTCAGATTAGCATTACTCATTACAGTAGACAGTAAATAATTTTATATCAAGGAACTGAATTTTGAACTCACATCCCACACCAGTAGGAGTAGTAAAAGGCAAGGTAGGTGCCCAACAGGAAGGGGGTCCTTTCCTTCAGCACACGCCAAACTGCTTCAGCCTATACTGGCAGCTCTGCCCTTGGAGGGGATACATAGTGGTTTCAATACAGAGTCCTTCATAGCCTCAGGTTTCTGTGTTTAAGCTTCCCATGATGTCCCCAGTGGAGGGAGCCTTTGGAAGTTACAGCCTTGTTCAGGAGATGTGCTGCTGGGGCAGCTGATTGGCCTGGCTCACTGTGGGTTCAGAGCCATTTCGCTCTTGTAGATCACTCTCATCTCCATTGTAAAGATAGAAAGTAGTGAGTTAGTTGTCATGATTTTCTCCATGCTCCTGAGATTTTTGTTTGGAATGGTAAGCTTTGGAATAAATTGCATCTGATTGGGTGTTTGTCCCAGCAATAAAAACAGTAACTGCGACAGGATATTTCCTCCTAAGAAGTCAGCTCTGAGACTACCTACAATGAGAAGAGTCACGACCACAGGATATTTCCTCCTATGAAGACAGCTATGAGACTTCCTACAATGAGAAGCATCACAACCACAGTATATTTCCTCGTATGAAGTCACCATGAGACTTCCTACAATGATAAGAGTCACGACCACAGTATATTTCCTCCTATGAAGTCAGCTAAGAGACTTCCTACAATGAGAAGAGTCACGACCACAAGATATTTCCTCCTAGGAAGTCAGCTCTGAGACTTCCTACAATGAGAAGAGTCACGACCTCAGGATATTTCCTCCTACGAAGTCAGCTCTGAGACTTCCTACAATGAGAAGAGTCACGACCATAGGATATTTCCTCCTATGAAGTCAGCTATGAGACTTCCTACAATGAGAAGAGTCACGACCACAAGATATTTCCTCCTAGGAAGTCAGCTCTGACACTTCCTACAATGAGAAGAGTCACGACCACAAGATATTTCCTCCTAGGAAGTCAGTTCTGACACTTCCTACAATGAGAAGAGTCACGACCACAAGATATTTCCTCCTAGGAAGTCAGCTCTGACACTTCCTACAATGAGAAGAGTCACGACCACAGGATGTTTCCTCCTACGAAGTCAGCTATGAGACTTCCTACAATGAGAAGAGTCACAACCACAGTATATTTCCTCCTATGAAGTCAGCTATGAGACTTCCTACAATGAGAAGAGTCACGACCACAGGATATTTCCTCCTATGAAGTCAGCTCTGAGACTTCCTACAATGAGAAGAGTCACGACCACAGGATATTTCCTCCTATGACGTCACCATGAGACTTCCTACAATGAGAAGAGTCACGACCACAAGATATTTCCTCCTAGGAAGTCAGCTCTGAGACTTCCTACAATGAGAAGAGTCATGACCACAGGATATTTCCTCCTATGAAGTCAGCTCTGAGACTTCCTACAATGAGAAGAGTCACGACCACAGGATATTTCCTCCTATGACGTCACCATGAGACTTCCTACAATGAGAAGAGTCACGACCACAGGATATTTCCTCCTATGACGTCACCATGAGACTTCCTACAATGAGAAGAGTCACGACCACAGGATATTTCCTCCTATGAAGTCAGCTCTGAGACTTCCTACAATGAGAAGAGTCATGACCACAGGATATTTCCTCCTATGACGTCACCATGAGACTTCCTACAATGAGAAGAGTCACGACCACAGGATATTTCCTCCTATGAAGACAGCTCTGAGACTTCCTACAATGAGAAGAGTCATGACCACAGGATATTTCCTCCTATGACGTCACCATGAGACTTCAGCTCACGACCACAGGATATTTCCTCCTCCATGAGACTTCCTACAATGAGAAGAGTCACGACCACAGGATATTTCCTCCTATGAAGACAGCTCTGAGACTTCCTACAATGAGAAGAGTCACGACCACAGGATATTTCCTCCTATGAAGTCAGGTCTGAGACTTCCTACAATGAGAAGAGTCACGACCACAGGATATTTCCTCCTATGACGTCACCATGAGACTTCCTACAATGAGAAGAGTCACGACCACAGGATATTTCCTCCTATGAAGACAGCTCTCAGACTTCCAACAATAAGAAGAGTCACGACCACAGGATATTTCCTCCTATGAAGACAGCTCTCAGACTTCCTACAATAAGAAGAGTCACGACCACAGGATATTTCCTCCTATGAAGACAGCTATGAGACTTCCTACAATGAGAAGAGTCATGACCACAGGATATTTCCTCCTATGACGTCACCATGAGACTTCCTACAATGAGAAGAGTCACGACCACAGGATATTTCCTCCTATGAAGACAGCTCTGAGACTTCCTACAATGAGAAGAGTCACGACCACAGGATATTTCCTCCTATGAAGACAGCTCTGAGACTTCCTACAATGAGAAGAGTCATGACCACAGGATATTTCCTCCTATGAAGACAGCTCTGAGACTTCCTACAATGAGAAGAGTCATGAGCACAGGATATTTCCTCCTACGATGTCAGCTCTGAGACTTCCTACAATGAGAAGAGTCACGACCACAGGATATTTCCTCCTATGACGTCACCATGAGACTTCCTACAATGAGAAGAGTCACGACCACAGGATATTTCCTCCTATGAAGACAGCTCTGAGACTTCCTACAATGAGAAGAGTCACGACCACAGGATATTTCCTCCTATGAAGACAGCTCTGAGACTTCCTACAATGAGAAGAGTCATGACCACGGGATATTTCCTCCTATGACGTCACCATGAGACTTCCTACAATGAGAAGAGTCACGACCACAGGATATTTCCTCCTATGAAGACAGCTCTGAGACTTCCTGCAATGAGAAGAGTCACGACCACAGGATATTTCCTCCTATGAAGTCAGCTCTGAGACTTCCTACAATGAGAAGAGTCACGACCACAGGATATTTCCTCCTATGACGTCACCATGAGACTTCCTACAATGAGAAGAGTATTTCCCACAGGATATTTCCTCCTATGAAGACAGCTATGAGACTTCCTACAATGAGAAGAGTCACGACCACAGGATATTTCCTCCTATGACGTCACCATGAGACTTCCTACAATGAGAAGAGTCACTATGAAGACAGCTCTGAGACTTCCTACAATGAGAAGAGTCACGACCACAGGATATTTCCTCCTATGAAGTCAGCTAAGAGACTTCCTACAATGAGAAGAGTCACGACCACAGGATATTTCCTCCTATGAAGTCAGCGAAGAGTCACGAAGAAGACAGCTTGAGACTTCTACAATGAGAAGAGTCACGACCACAGGATATTTCCTCCTATGAAGTCAGCTATGAGACTTCCTACAATGAGAAGAGTCATGACCACAGGATATTTCCTCCTATGAAGTCAGCTCTGAGACTTCCTACAATGAGAAGAGTCATGAGCACAGGATATTTCCTCCTACGATGTCAGCTCTGAGACTTCCTACAATGAGAAGAGTCACGACCACAGGATATTTCCTCCTATGACGTCACCATGAGACTTCCTACAATGAGAAGAGTCACAACCACAGGATATTTCCTCCTATGAAGACAGCTCTGAGACTTCCTACAATGAGAAGAGTCACGACCACAGGATATTTCCTCCAGACAGCTCTGAGACTTCCTACAATGAGAAGAGTCATGACCACGGGATATTTCCTCCTATGAACCATGAGACTTCCTACAATGAGAAGAGTCACGACCACAGGATATTTCCTCCTATGAAGACAGCTCTGAGACTTCCTGCAATGAGAAGAGTCACGACCACAGGATATTTCCTCCTATGAAGTCAGCTCTGAGACTTCCTACAATGAGAAGAGTCACGACCACAGGATATTTCCTCCTATGCGTCACCATGAGACTTCAATGAGAAGAGTCTCTGATATTTCCTCCTACAATGAGACTTCCTACAATGAGAAGAGTCACGACCACAGGATATTTCCTCCTATGAAGACAGCTCTGAGACTTCCTACAATGAGAAGAGTCATGACCACGGGATATTTCCTCCTATGACGTCACCATGAGACTTCCTACAATGAGAAGAGTCACGACCACAGGATATTTCCTCCTATGAAGTCAGCTCTGAGACTTCCTGCAATGAGAAGAGTCACGACCACAGGATATTTCCTCCTATGAAGTCAGCTATGAGACTTCCTACAATGAGAAGAGTCACGACCACAGGATATTTCCTCCTATGAAGTCAGCGAAGAGATTCCTACAATGAGAAGAGTCATGACCACAGGATATTTCCTCCTCAGCTCTCAGACTTCCAACAATAAGAAGAGTCAGCTTTCCTCCTATGAAGACAGCTCTCAGACTTCCTACAATGAGAAGAGTCACGACCACAGGATATTTCCTCCTATGAAGACAGCTATGAGACTTCCTACAATGAGAAGAGTCAGTATTTCCTCCTATGACGACCACAATGAGAAGAGTATTTTCCTCCTATGAAGTCAGCTAAGAGACTTCCTACAATGAGAAGAGTCACGACCACAGGATATTTCCTCCTATGAAGTCAGCTAAGAGACTTCCTACAATGAGAAGAGTCATGACCACAGGATATTTCCTCCTATGAAGTCAGCTCTGAGACTTCCCACAATGAGAAGAGTCACGACCACAGGATATTTCCTCCTATGAAGTCAGCTAAGAGACTTCCCACAATGAGAAGAGTCACGACCACAGGATATTTCCTCCTATGAAGTCACCATGAGACTTCCCACAATGAGAAGAGTCACGACCACAGGATATTTCCTCCTATGACGTCAGCTATGAGACTTCCCACAATGAGAAGAGTCACGACCACAGGATATTTCCTCCTATGAAGTCAGCTCTGAGACTTCCTACAATGAGAAGAGTCATGACCACAGGATATTTCCTCCTATGAAGACAGCTCTGAGACTTCCTACAATGAGAAGAGTCATGACCACAGGATATTTCCTCCTATGAAGACAGCTCTGAGACTTCCTACAATGAGAAGAGTCATGACCACAGGATATTTCCTCCTATGAAGTCAGCTCTGAGACTTCCTACAATGAGAAGAGTCATGACCACAGGATATTTCCTCCTATGAAGACAGCTCTGAGACTTCCTACAATGAGAAGAGTCACGACCACAGGATATTTCCTCCCATGAAGTCAGCTCTGAGACTTCCTACAATGGCTTGTGTTCTTTCTTCTGTTTCCTCTGCTGAATAATTTTGTCATAAAAAATAATGGGAACAATTCCTTTTTTGAATTATGACACAATTTCAGCTGACGTTTTCCTGTTGGTGTTTAGGACTATCCTTGTTCCCCTCCAATGACACACCCACTGCACTGACCTGTGTCAACATTACAGGAAGTATTAGACGTAAAGAGAATTTTGAGGCTGTGACACATTCATCGGACCTCCTTCTGTGAGGCAGTTACTCCTCCCTTGTCTGTTTGTTCCACATTTCTATGTTCTAAAGATCTTTTTGTTATCTTACTGGACAGAAACATTTTCATAGATAAAAAAAGAAGAAAAAACTCACAGAGTAACAGGAACACAATCCTTTCCCAATCCTCTTTCCTTTTCATGTGTATTTCTTGAGTACTCATTTCAAGCTCAGACAAGTTGGCTCTGGAGTTGCCATGCTAAAACTGGGGGGACATGATATAAAACAAATTCTAAGTTTAAGAAGGGGCAGTTAAAATCCCTTTCCTTCGGCTTGAGAGTTAGCTTAGTGGTTAAGACGTTTGCCTGCAAGGCCAAACAACCCAAGTCCAATTCTCCAGGCCCATGTAAGCCAGGTGCACAAGGGGGCACTTGTGTCTGGAGTTCATTTGCAGAGGCTGGAAGCCCTGGTGTGCCCATTCTCTGTGTCTCCCTGTCTCTATCTGCCTCCCCCCCCATATAAATAAATGAATAAAATATATTTTTTTAAAAAAACTCCCTTCCATGTATCCATATAACCTATTATCTACAGCCTAGCTTTAAAAAGACATATTCTTTTTGGGGGGCAGCAGTGTCTTAACAACTACTTCACCTATGGCTGTAGAAAAGGGACACATAATTAAGTCACCCTAAATACTCACTGGGTACCTGATATTGAGCCTTGTCCTGTCTAGGTGCTTTAAGTTGTCATGTGCCAACAAAAACGGATAGTGTTTATGCTAACCCCCTACACATTTCCCATTTGAAGAAGCAGACTGAGAGCAGCTCAGCCATGTGCACAGTTATAATGTTGGGTTTGAGCAGAGAGTCCATGAGCAGACATGGAGATTATGATCCATTGCATCAGGAAAAAAAAAAAAAAAGAAAACTGCCAGGTGTGGTGGTGCACACCTCTAATCCCAGCACTTGGAAGGCAGATTTAGGAGGAAAGAAAAAACCACCTATTAAAGTAGTCAATGGATGTCAAGCATCTAAATATCAAATTCCAGTCACATGACTGTGAAGCACTAAGAGGACACAACACTGAGGAGCTTAATTCACTGTGTTCTTTGCTATTGCTAAATGAAGAGCACAGACCCTTACATCCCAAAGGAGCACTCGTAAACACTCCTGCTTGAGGCGCGTGCATGGAACTCGCACAGGAAGTTTTCTCAGGATTTCAGACCTTCCCTGTGAGATGCTGGTGTTATTGTTCATGCAAAGAGAACGCCTTGCATGTTCTCTGCTACATGTTTCACATTCAGACTTGGGAGGGGGAATTCATATATCAGACCAGCTCTTCTGTAAATTGCTCTTGCATAGTAAAAGATATGTTCTTTTCAGAAAGCAGTTTAACTACTTCACAGGACACTTGATGCATAATCCAGAATTTCAGTAAAACAATAACTTTTCTTTTCCTAGTCAAGTAATTTTCATCAGGTTATCTTGTCCATAACTCTTTTTTTTTTTTTTTTTTTTTTTTTTTTTTTTTGGTTTTGCAAGGTAGGGTCTCACTCTGGCCCAGGCTGACCTGGAATTAACTATGTAGTCTCCGGGTGGCCTCGAACTCTCGGCGATCCTCCTACCTCTGCCTCCCGAGTGCTGGGATTAAAGGCGTGCGCCACCACCATGCCCAGCTTACTTGTCCATAACTCTTAATTGTCCATTCAAAGGAGAAACTTTCTATCTACCCAAACTGCTAGGATTTGAGAGGAGAGTTTGAAATGAGGAACAGGGAGAAATGCAGCGCAGGAGTTCAGAGGGGGAGGAGGGGAGAAAAAGCTGCTCTCACATATAAGGAAATGAAACTTATCCCTTCAGAAGGAAGGTCTCCTCACCAACATGTCAGGCACTCAGCCCTGCACCTGTGAAATATAAAACTGGGCATCTAAATAAGGTAGTGGAAAAGAGTTGGGGTGGGGGGAAGGTAAGAGGCAATAATAACAGTGAGTCAGCACTTCTTAAAGATTTTACAAGCTCAACAAGGCACGCACTGGAGCAGGGTAGGAGTGAGAAGACCCAGCCAATGGAAGGAGGCACTGAACTTAAGAGTCTGGAGGATGGATGGGTCTTTACCCCTAGGAGAGAAAGGGGATTTTGAAAGGCTTGGATCTTTGCAATTGGAACAGGGATTCAACAGTTAGAACACATGTGCTACTGTATAGCCCGGCTCTCGACCATGAAGAATCATAGCTGTGCTGATGCTAACAGGGGATTCATAAAAGTGGAAGAAAGCCTCTTCAGAGTATGCTGCTTTCGCATTTCTCCCAAGAGCCTCAGAAGCTAGAGGAGCAGGGAACAAGGTTTCTATCCATCGGGAGAAACTGGGGATTTTGACCAGGTTGGCAAAGCATTTTCCCTGTGATTTAAGGGCTGAGCTGTCACATAGGTGGGCTGAGATAGGAGTTAGGGAACTGAAACTGTGATGTAAGAGCCATCAATAGGTGACGCCCCTGCATTCTTTGCAAACACGCATATTCCTCCCTTACTTTTAAGGTGCCAATTCTCTGTTTTTATTTTATTTTTTTAAATTCATTCGCAAGCAGAGAGACAGAGAACAGAGAATGGGAGCATCAGAGCCTCTTGCCACTGCAAACAAAGTACAGATGTATGTACCACTTTGTACATCTGGCTTTACGTGGATACTGTGTAAGTGAACCCAGCCATCAGGCTGTGCAATCAAGCATCTTTAAGTGCTGAACCATCTCTCCAGACCAAGATGCCAATTCTCCAGGAAAAGTCCCGCAAACCTCCACTGTCAACATCCTCCCAGGGATGAGCAGGGTAATTTGAGCAAAGGCAGAGTGGCTGGACGAAGCTGGGAGTGTTCAGGAAATCGGGGTCACAATCCTTCTGACAAGCCAAACAAGCCTGTAGGATTTCACAGCGTCACACAGATGTTCCAGAGCTAAGAACAATACAATCGAGAGGCGACAATACTAACAGTAGAGCCCAACCTGAGTTGTGCAGATTTGAAGGATGGCCTTTCAAAAAGAAATAAACCCCTATGAGTGATAAACTCCACAAGAAAAGGTCACCAGACAAGGTCAGCTCCCAGGACTCCCTTGTTCTGTAGTTCAGATTAGCAGATGATATAGGAAGTTACAATGGGTAAGGTACAGAATGCACAACTACTAAACACTAAGCAAGATACTAATTTGTGAACATCAGACCTGTGCAAAACTACATCAGGGTTTTGTTTGCCTTTATATCATGCTGTAAAACATTGGGGTCAGGCTAGAAATAATGAAATACCATGGAAACAATGAGTATGAGAATAAATCCTGATAGCAATTAACTGGAGAATTGAGACAAGTCAGTTAGCTTAATTAGCCCTACTTACATGTCGAGATCAGGTGCCCAGGAAATTTGCTTATGATCTGCTTAGGCAAGTTTTAAAGACAGCAGAGGTGCCTTATCTTTAGGGAAAATGAGCAGATACTGTTGGAGTACATGTCTGAAATACTATAGTTCAAGTTATCTTGAATTTTGCAATACACACACACACACACACACACACACACACATATACACACACTTTGAATGGTTTAATACAATAATGTAGCTTATTATACCACACATGGTATGATAGTCATCTCACATCTCACATGTTTTTAAGGTACAAATTTGACTGAAGAATGAATTCATTAATTTTTAAAGCTACTGTTCCAGTATTTTGTGTAACACTGTACACATTTTCCACAAATTGTTCTTCTAAATGTATATTTGATGAGGGGAATTTGTATCAAACAATGACCATACTGTAGTGACTACCAAATTTTGGCATTGTGCTAAGACTTTGAGGATGAAAATATGAATAGAAAACAATTCCTACCCATGAAAGCCATGGTCTGAGAGACCAAGGAAGCTCTGAGTGTATAATAATGCTAGAGAAGGGATGGAGAAATGGCTCAGTGGTTAAGGCACTGACCTGTAAAGCCTAAGGACCCTGGTTTGATTACCCAGTACCTACATAAACCAGATGCACAAGGTGGGGCATGCATCTGGAATATGCAGTAGCTAGAGGCCCTGGTGTGCCCATTCATTCTTTCTCTCTCTCTCTCTCCCTCTCTCTCCCTCTCAAATAAATAAATTTAAAAAATAATGCTAGAGAATATGTGTATGATAAACATGAATTCTTTTATATGAATAATTCACTGAATTATATATTCAGATGTCCATATTTTCAGTTTGTTTCAATTCACCTATATAATATCCTTGGTATTATTAATTCACTTTACCCTTAGGGTATCTAGGTAATAAAAGATGCCATTTTTATTAATGTTTTAATTTTAGAAAACAAACACAAAAATAATGACAAAATATAATCAATGTTTATTGTATTATAAACATATCTAGTCACATAGCTGTATACTAAGAAACACACATGCTAGAGTTCAAATTTACATGGGAATGATAAATTTTTATCAGACAGTGCTGCCCTATATTTTATCATACTCTCCATTTGTTGATATAGTGACAAGTTACTAGGGCACTAACTAAATTTCAATAGTAAACAGTATTTCTGCCTTGAATTTTTCCCAGACCTAGGAACATGCATTTATTTTAAATGTGTATCCAATGCCATATAAATCTGACTCATTCTTTCTCCTCGGCCATTCTAAAGGCCGGGAATGTTCAGAGCTCTGTGGATGCTTGCTAAGGAAATGGGGGAAGTAAGTGTGATGCTCTAATAAAACATGCACTGAACAGGAGTGACAAAATGCAGTAACCTTTGCTCAGCCTCAATAGCAAAGGTGATAGTAATAATGCCAATCGTTTTGAGGTTTCTTTTATTCTCCTGGAACAGGAAAACATTTGACTACGTTGTCTCTAATACCACTTCTTGCTGAGTCTCTAGAATTCATTGATAAGCAGTTTCCTTTGAGAAGATTATATTTAGGAAAGATGACTGCTCACACTATTGTCATTGAAAGTCTCCGAGAGTAAGTTCACTCCCCTAATACAAATTTTATTTTTCTTCTCCTGTTGTTATCTTATCATTTCCTCAACTTTGTGCCATATCCTCACTCCATCAATTTCCCCAAGTGCATTTGTGTTAAGAAATAGTGACCACCTCCACAAACACCAAACACACTGGAAACTGAAATGCAATTTTTTTTCCCCTTGGGATTGTCAGAATACCTTCTCAGCCATGCAATATCCTGGGAAATAAAGCATGTGGCAAATGTATATAACCCATGCTTTCTTAAAAGATGTAAAATTGTTTCTTTGGCAACCTTTAAGGGGATTTTACAATGCTAAGGTTTTGCTGAAGAGACGCTGTTTAGGATGAATAAAAAACAAAAGGATATTATGGGGCTGGAGAGATGGCTTAGCGGTTCAGGCGCCTGCCTCCTAAGACTAAGAACGCTGGTTCCAATCTCCAGGTCCCACGTTTAGCCAGATGCAAAGTGACGCAAGGGCGCAATGCCGCACTTGACCACAAGGGGGTGCACGCGTCTGGATTTCATTTGCAGCAGCTGAGAGGCTGCTGGCAACCCCATCTCTATCTGTCTTCCTCTCCCTCTCTCTCTCTCTCTCTCTCTCCAAAAGTAAAAAAAAAAAAAAAGGATATTATAGAGAAAGGTAAGGGTAGGGGTGGGGGCTGAATTAGATCATTGTATGTTACATGAATGTATGAAAATATAACAATGATGCTCATCATTCTACGTACTTATATGATGTAATCATAACAAAGAAATTCCTTTTTGTCACTGAGTATCCAGGTGCCTGTGTGAATAAGAGCACCAAAAGCAGCTCTTCCAACCAGTCTCCAGGGTTCACAGAACCTGAGGTTTAACAGGAGCAGTCGAGAGCAAGCCTATAGGATCCCAGATGGATTCTCCAACCCAGTCCCACACATTGCCTAGATCTCCAGCAAAGAAACCTGCTGTCCCTCCAATATACTCACATCACTTCTCTGGGGCAAGGTCTGATTTCCCTGGATATCTTAGTCTTAGAATTATTCCACACTTTGGTAAGTGAAAATGTAGAATAAATGTCGCAGTCAAAAATGATTCTCAGAGTTAGTTGCCTGTTTCAAAGAAATGCTGGGAGAAGCACTTTCTCTTGTTTTGTTCCTCCCAGGGTTTCTCACCCCTGCACAGAATGAGATCCCAGGTTTAGTGACAGGAAGAAACCGGTAACAGGACCCGTTGCCTGGTAACAGTCTGATTGCAACCAACTCACAGCTACAAGAACTTCTACCTGATCCTTAAGGACCATTTGTCAAGCTTCATTATAATGATAAAGAAAATTTATATTTTTGAAAAGCCTTCAAAATTATTGCCACAAAACTCAAAAAAAAAAATGCGCATCTGCTCTGGAGAAGAAATGGGAAATTAACATGACCATCCAGTGTCAAAAACTGACAGCCTAGACAAAATAAAGAAAAATTAGTTCAGCACTATGCACAGAATTCAGAAATCAAAATCCCAAAATCCAATGCTGAACAAATAATGTCTGGGAATTGCAGTGTCCGCCATGGGAGTTAGCAGCCCAGGCAGCCAGGACGGCACTAAGAAAGGACATTTGTATTCCGCAGCATGCTTCCTCTCCTGTGCTGGCCTGCTTCTCAGCACCGCGGCTCCAGGCAGATGCTGCCATTAGCAGCTGTTTCAAAACCCATGCTGGCTAGGTTTTTTTCTGCCCTCATGGGTGGACAAGACTTGTCAGGACAATAACATTACAACATTTCAGAAGTTTATCAAGAATATAAGAACATTTACATTTTAAAAATACTTAATGATGAGTCTGAAAAGATAGGACATATTTAGAGTTTAGTGTAAGATTCTTATAGCTGTACAACTGATTGTATGTATGTTCACCCATATATACACATGAATATATACAAATTATGGCCTTTTTAAATATTTCATTTAATTACTTGAGAGAGAAAGAGTCAGATAGTGAAAGAGAGAATGGGCACATCATGGCCTCTAGCCACTGCAAACAAACTCCAAATACATGTGCCACCTGTGTATATGGCTTTACGTGGGAACTAGAGCATTAAACCCAGGTTCTTAGGCTTTGAGGTAAGCACCTGAACCACTTAGCCACCTCTCCAGACCACGTAGAATTTTATATGTACATAAAAAAACAAGAGTAGAAACAGACATTTTTCTTTAAAGAACTGTGAATTATCTAGATATTTGGCAAATCCAGGCTTCATTAATAATTTTTTTCTTGCTAGTGATACACTCAGAGATAAAAAAGTTAAGATGGATCTCATATGACAGCTCAGCTTGACCCTGCTATGGCATGAACTTTTCCTTCCATGGAATACTTGATTGATTTTTGAGATACATTGATCACACTTTGGTGGACTATTGGTATGTATATAAATTTCAGGAAAAATCAGTTTTCATGATATTGAATTCAATTGTTATACCCATTTTAGGAAAATATATGTTTACTCTTTTTATTTTTAAAATTCATAGTTTTTTAAAAATTACTGTATGATTAGTCTTTTCTTTAATGATAGTAAAGAAAGGCTTACCACTTTATTGCAACAGATATGAGCAGAGATTTGAAGAAAGATAAAAGTCAGGGTTATAACTTAAATTTTGCTGTAGCCATTATTGGAAGTACACTAGTCTTACTTTGGAGGAACAATGTCTCAGTATTTCCCATATTCCAAGTGTATCAGTGGCATTACGAAATATGTCACTGAGTAAAGTGCCCTGCAAACCTGGGGACATGTCCTAATTATATAGCACCTTCAGTATTTATTATCTTATCCCTAACACACAAGGGACACTCATCAAACATTTGGAGTAAATGTCATGTTATGGTGCAGATGAGAAAAGAAAATGGGGCTGTAGATGATACTAGAACGAATGTCTACAAGCATGATGGTGGGAAACTGCATAGGGAAACAATTCACAAGAGAAATCTTTTGTAGAAGATACTAGAACGAATGTTTACAAGCATGATGGTGGGAGACTGCATAGGGAAACAATTCACAAGAGAAATCTTTTGTAGAAGATACTAGAACGAATGTCTACAAGCATGATGGTGGGAGACTGCATAGGGAAACAATTCACAAGAGAAATCTTTTGTAGAAGATACTAGAACGAATGTCTACAAGCATGATGGTGGGAGACTGCATAGGGAAACAATTCACAAGAGAAATCTTTTGTAGAAGATACTAGAACGAATGTCTACAAGCATGATGGTGGGAGACTGCATAGGGAAACAATTCACAAGAGAAATCTTTTGTAGAAGATACTAGAACGAATGTCTACAAGCATGATGGTGGGAGACTGCATAGGGAACAATTCACAAGAGAAATCTTTTGATGACTTCCCCACCTCTATGCCTGCCATTCACTCTACATATTATTAACAGGATCATTTTCCAAAAGCACAAAATCACAATAATACTCAACTGCTCAGGAACTTACAAAGGAAGAATGAATAAATTAATGGGTAAAATTATCTTTGTCCTCAAGAAACTGAGAATTTGTTTGCCTAGAACCTAGATGGAAATAGCACATGATGGTTTTAATAAAATATGAGTTGAGAAAAAAACCAGGACAGTATGAGCTGATCTGTCAGCACAAGCTATTTAATAAAGGCAGGATTTGAAGCAGGTCTTTTTATTTTAATGAATAAAGGAGAAGAGGAAGGTCATTTCTAGGTTACAATGGAAACAAGAAAAAATACAGAAATGAGAATTTGAATAGTACATGGAGGAAATGTGTTGTGGTAGTTTGATTCAGATGTCCCCCATAAACTTAAGTGTTCTGAATACTAGGTCCCCAACTGATAGAGATTTGGGAATTAAAGCCTCGTGGAGGCAGTGTATTGTTGGGGCGGGCGGGCTTATATATGCTTCAGCCGGCTTCCTTTTGCCAGTGTTTGCCACACTCTCCTCTTCCTGTTGTCCACCTGATGTTGACCAGGAGGTGATGTGCACCTTCTGCTCGTGTCATTATCTCCCCTTGCCATCATGAAACCTCCCCATGAGTCTAAAGCCAAAATAACCCTTTCTTTCCCCACAAGCTGCTCTTGCTCGGGTGTTACCTGCCAGCAATGTGGACTTGAACACATGTGTAAACAGAAATTTAGAGAGAGATGACTGATAGAATCAGATTTTGTGTTAGAAATTTAGGATATGTGAGAATTGTTCAAGAAGAAAATTAAAACATGTTATGAATTTCTAGGTACACTGGCAAGGGACATTTGAGGAGTACCTGGGCTGAACCCAGGGTGTACATTTAGTTGACATATTTATCTTTTGACACCTAGCATGTTCCACCGTTCCACTTAACCACTGAAGATAAATGAGTAAACAGAGCATTACTGATTCAATGTTTGGGGAAAGGTGGATATCTAACAAAAAAATAGACAAGAAGTAAGTAGAAAATCAAAGTGCAGACAGTGATTAGCTACAACAGGGGAAGAGTCTTGGAGAACAAGGAATGTATTTCACATTATTTTTACCGTCCCCAAAAAAATATATCTAGTAAAGATGTGGGCATATAATAGAAAAACTAGCTGACTGGGCTAAGCATCATGGGCTTATGCAAGTTTTCTTCTAGTCAGAAAGACAGACAATGGATCAGAGTTCCCTGATGTATTTTCATAATGCTTGTGTGTAAGTGGGCCTAAGCTAATCAGCTTAAGATATACAGATGCCAGGGCACAAAGTGGTATGCACTGCATGCTTTCCAGAACTCTTTCTATATTGTCTCAGATTAGCTGCTGATAATGAACACCCATTCATCAAATATGTCAGATAATATGCCTATCATTGTTGTCTGTGCTATAATAAAAATTAACAACAGATGTTCTTGTCATTGCCTTTCTAACACATATACACACACTTATTATATTTATTGTCTTAATTCAGAGAAAAAATATCAGCAAAACAGTGGCATAAAAATGAGTTTGGCTTTCTGAAAACATGCAGAGGAATTCAGAAGCTCCTAAGGCAGTGCAGCTTAATAAAGGAAGGACATTTGCTCAATGTTTGTGCTTCTTTGAATCACGGAGTTCTTTAATCCCATCCAACACCACACACGAGTGTGATTTATTCATGTAATGCCAAGTTGGTTGTGATCCATTGTGCATAAATGGTCAAATCTGCCACATCTCTGAAATGATCCTTCAAATACCTTGTAAGTACCCTTGTCTGTGAGCAACCAGCCCAGATGGAAAATGGCAGAGCAAACTGAGCTGCACACGTTCACTGAGACACAGCATGCGGAGACGTCACTCACTGCCCTACAGAGACAAAAGGAAGAGCCTTGTCCTCACCTTGCCAAATAAAGTACAAGCAATATTTGAAAATGTGAAGACAAAATTCCCGTCCTCCTGTGCTCTGTTCCTTCTACTATGTTACTAACTGGAAGGTACTATTACATCCCAGTCAGAAACTGAGGTATAACTTCTTCACTTACTTTATTTCCTTAACCATGAGAACATTCCTGGCTCCTCAAGTTTAGTAGTTTGCACTCCACCAGACATGTCACTTCTCGTCTCCACATCAGGAGCGCCATCTCTCAAATGGCACTCCTTCTAGGCAAGTATGCTTTCTCTTCCTCGTGCAACTTTATGGTCCTTCAACCTTTGCCTAACATGTCTTCATATCTTGTATTCTGTTGGGCTGCTTCATTTGCAGCTCTCGATATTTATTATTTTCCAGTGACTCAAAAAAGAGCATACAGTTAAATGTTTTTACAAGCGAAACTCGATTCCTATTGCTTTGCAAGAGAGAGAAACACAAGAAGAGCTGTCAAATAGAAGGATGGAAATAAATGACACACACCACCCATAGCTGAATTCTCCCTCTTTTTCCAGAATGTTTCATAAGAGAGAATCAATAAAAGCTGAATGTGAAACATTGGTGCTGTGTACTAGCTAAGCCCAGTGAGCTCCGAAACTAATCCTGTGTTCTCAGAAGCTGTAAGTGCAAATCCTTTCACCTTTGCTCAGGGGGATGAGCTCACCACAGAAACTGGCCTGTTTTTTGACCTCAAAATCCAGGTGGGACAGGGTTGGGGATAGCAAAAGCAAGGGGAGGGAAGATTTCCAGGCCATTTGTTCTAATCTGAGGTACTTTGACAGAAGGGAAGGACAAGGTCGAGTCTCCATGGCCCTGAGCTGGGTCACACAGCTGGAGTCACACTTTGCTCAACACAAATGCCTTTTTCTCATCCAGAAGCAACACAAGGACAGGGACAGAACACTGCTGAGAACAAACAGGCCCAGTGCCAATGGCCAGGCTCATTATCTAAGCTACCTAGTACAGTAAACCCCACGTAACATGGCCAAATAAGCCTTGATATCTTTTCCCTGTGACTGTGTGATTAACACACTAAATTAAAATAGGATCAAAATTAATCCAAGAAGTATGAGGTACAGTATTTCCTTTTGCAGAGGTATCTGGGTATCACATCAGAAAGACACATGTTGAAATGCCATGATTATTCTTGAAGAAGTGCTCCTTTAAAAGGTTTGCAGGAACTGGTGAGATGGCTTAGCAGTTAAGGCATTTACCTAGAAAGCCAAAGGATACTAGTTCAATTCTCCAGGACCCATGCAAGCCAGATGCACAAGGGGGCGCATACGTCTGGAGTTCGTTTGCAGTGGCTGGAGGCCCTGGTGCACCCATTCTCTCTTTCTCAAATAAAAAAAATAAAAAATATTTTTAAAAGATTTAAAAGGTGTTTGCTAAGAAGCACCATATATGGAGCAATTCTAATTGAAAGGTCAAAACATAAAATCAAACAGACTTGGACGGATACTTAAAGCAATTAAATAGCATAGACACTTTGCCTTCTTTAATCTTACAGAATGATGTAGCGTGGAACAGTATTTGAGTTTGTGGGACACAACCTTTAAAAAAAATTACTCATTTATTTGTAAGCAGAGAGATAGACAGAGACAGACAGACAGACAGACAGACAGACAGACAGACAGACAGAGAGGGAGAGAGAATAGGCATACCAGCTTCCAGGGCCACCAGCCACAGCAAATGAGCTCCAGACGCATATGCCACTGTGCATCTGGCTTAAGGTGGGCACTGGGGAATGGAACGCCAGGTTGTTAGGCTATGCAGGCAAGTCCTTAACCACTCAGCAATCTCTCTGGCACACATCTTTTTAAAAGTGTGTATGTTTATTTTTTATGATGTATTTTAACTGGCAGTGAATTAACCCTTGACAGTGTGTTTTATAAAATAATGTCATCCACACAAACTTCACTAAATTATGGCATATGCTATTTAAAAAAAAATCTCAGGCTGGAGAAATGGCTTAGTGGTTAAGGCACTTGCCCACAAAGCCAAAAGACCCAGGTTCAATTCCCCAAGACCCAAGTAAGCCAGATGCACATGGTTGCACATGTGTCTGAAGTTTGTATGCCACAGCTTGGGGCCCTGGCATGCCCATTCTCTCTCTCTCTCTCTTTTTTTCTCTCCCCCTCTCAAATAAATAAATACAAAATAAATAAAATTTAAAAATTCTCATATTAATAATTATGATTTACTTATGTTAGTAATTTTAATTTACTTATGACTGGCTTACAAATAACCAACTGACTATACTATGCACTTAACATATATTTCATTACATATTTTCAGCCTTTATAAGAATCCTGGTTTGAAAAAGTAGACCATTAAGGTTAATCAGAGCTCTAACAACTCACATCCTGCTTCTTCTTTATTTTGGTTTTTCGAGGTGGGGTTTCACTCTAGCTCAGGCTGACCTGCAATTCACCATGTAGAGTCTCAGGGTGGCCTTGAATTCATGGCAATCCTCCTACCTCTGCCTACCAAGTGCTGGGATTAAAGGTGTGCGCCACCACACCCGGCACCTGCTTCTTTTTGAAAATGTCTGGGAAATGTACCATATGTGAAGTCCTTGTTGTGAGAAAAAGTATTAGACATATTAGGCACATAGGCATTTCTTAGTCCAGTCAAATCACCAACGAAAATTCCAAGTTATTTTTCTGTGTGAATTACAACAAACACTAAGAAGCAACAGCTTTTATAAATCTACCTTTTCGTTGACTATTTTCTTTTTGTCCTCTAATAAACATGTCTTACAATATTAACTCCTCATGGGTCTAGGATGGTCTGGTTTCCTAAGGAATAAGATTGTTTTCTCTCCCACATTACAATCTCTATCCAGGACATCAAATAACACCGTCTATCAGTTAATAAGCAGCTTACACACTGGCTGAGATTCTCGGTGATAGAAATGCACTTCCTTTATCACGGGAGCTCCCTGGAGACACCAGCAGCAGCACCGAGTGTTCCCCATTCTGTGCTAGCCTAACAATTTCTTCACCTGAGGCAATTTCATCTGTTTTTCCTTAGGTTTGTGTTTTTAAAAAGACTGAAGAATTTAGAATCTACTGAGATTTCCTTCATTCCTCTGTTTTCTAAAAGCATCTGGGGAAAAATAAACTACATTATCTTCTTCAAGTTCTCACATTTATAACTGCACATAACACACAGAACTGTGACTGTTCACTGTGTTGCACCTTTAAAGACAAAAGAAGTGACATTAAGGAACCCCCTTCTTTAACAGCCACCCTCCCAACGAAGCACCCACAAGTCCACCAGTGAAAGTTCTCTGTCAGGCTAGGGCAGATGCGACCAATAAAAGTGCTAAGTAACCGTTTCATGAGTAACTGGAAAGGGAGTCTAAAATGTTTTTCAGGTGGGGGAGATGAATTGGCAGTTCAAGGCACTTCCTTTCAAAGTTTGCCAGCCTGGGTTCAATGCCCCAGACCCATGTCAAACCAGATGCACAAAGTGGCACATGCATCTGAAGTTCCTTTGCAGTAGCAAGAAGTCTTGGTGTGCATCTTCTCTATCTCTAGATATATATATATATGTTAAAAAGGCAATAAAATGAAATGTTTTGCACACACAGAGAAAACACTTTGCCACAGTGTTTCCATGATTGCACCTTCAGTTCAAATAGCTTCATCTCTTCCAACCCCTTCATTAATGGCCGTGCCTTCCGAGTAAGAACCCACACGTTCACTCATGCTGACATTTTCTCGGCTGCAGTAGCAGACATTAATCCAACCCCAACGACCCCTCCCAACTACGCACCCAAGTCCACTTGTGATTCTTCTCTGCTACAATGGAAGATATCAATTCTGAACATATTTATGTGTTGCTTGATTGGATGTGGTGCAGTTGTGGGCACTGTACTGAGAAATTTTCACAGTCTATAGTCTCTAGATGCTTTAAAAAAAATCTAAGAAAAATTAAATATTCCAAAATATTTTTATGGACTTAATATGTAAGTGGCCATTTAAAATAATGCTATGAACAAAGCTGGATGTGGTGGTACACACCTTTAATCTCAGCACTTGGGAGGCAAAGGTAGAAGGATCTTGTGAGTTTGAGAAGACATTGTGAATTCCAGGTCAGTCTGGGCTAGAGTGAAACCCTACCTCAAAATATATATATATAATGATGATGATGATGCTATGAACAAATTGACTATCATTTCCACAATATTGAGAACAACATATGTCTCTTCACATTTGGTTTGTCTTGCATCATTAGTCACAAGTTGAACAATTCCAAGAAAACCATATAAACAAATTTTCGGATAAAATTTTGATGCTAAATATCAAAAAAACATGTTTTTGAAAATAATATATTTCATAAATAGTTTGTTATATACTTCTATGGCATAAACTATTTTCTGTTGGGTTTATTTGAACTTAAATGTTATGTTACTAATATGGAAACTGACATGGATTCAGTTTTTGTCAGAAACTCTGTTATAATTTGAATGTACAATAAGCTCCACATATTCCTTGTTGAATACTTCATCCCCAGCTGGTGGTGCTATTTTTGGAGGAGATGGAAACTTCACTTGGGGCATGTCTTTTAAGGTAATATCTGGTGCTTAAACTCTGTCTCCTCTATATGTCTCTTCTCTCTCTCACACACACACAGACACACACACACAACTACTGAAAAATGAAGATTATCTCCACAACATGCTCCTGCTTCTGCCATGTTCTGCCCAAGCTTATGATACTAAGCCACTATACATTGAAGCTTCTGAAACTATGACTCATAGTACATTTTTCCTCCTTTAAGATGTTCTTTCAGATATTTTGATTACAGTTAACATAACACCAAAAAATTGAGGTTCACAAAGCCCCCCCCATCTCTGATGATGTATCATTAGTTGATGGGGCTTAGGAGAGACATCTTCTTCAACTGAGGTAGCCAATGGTACACTGCCAATGCTCATGTAAACACCCTGCTAACCATGCTCCTGTTAGTAACCCTGATCAAAGTCACTGACTTACAGAGAGAGGAGAGGGGACATGAAAGTAGAAGGGACTGTAAGGGGTCTACTTGGAAAAGGAGATTACTGGGAGATAGAGTAGAGACAAAAGAATATAATAGGATAAACATAATCAAAATACATTATATACATGTGTGAAATAGCATAATGAAATATATAATTAATAACTTTTTTTTAAAAGTGTTTTTTAAAAAAAATGAACCAAGATAGATGTACATATACTGCAGGGATTCTGTGCTGATCTATGACCCTTTAGAGCACTCATTTATTTTAATGTTACAACAAACTTTTGAGCATTAAACACTGACATCTACATTTGATCACACATACTGATAATTGATTACACTTTTTTGAAACTGACTATATGTATATTATACATGACATTTTTATATTTTATATGTGTAGACCAACAGATATTTCATTTAGGAATATATGAAAATCCAAGTAAAATGAACCTTTGTGCAGCCATATCTACAAGTCCCATGACACTACATAGAAATCTGGGAGAAATTTTCTCCAAGTTTGCACTCCTGCCATTTCATAATCAGAGTCTAGCATCTGGAATTCCTCAGGGCAGGTGCTCACTGACCGTACTTCCACTCAGGAAAATGGGATACAATCAAATGGTAGCTCTAAAAGCTCATAACTACATGCTCCAGTCATAGGTTAAAGGGCCATTTGTTTTATCTCATATCTGCTTCAAAAAACCCTCTTCCAGTCAGTTTTCTTCCATCAGAATTGGTTTTCAAAGTCAGGATGCCATTTACATGCTTACAGACTTAGGTAACAATTTCAATGATGAAAATGTATATTCTCTTTGCTTTCTGAGGCTATTAGGTAGAATCCAGTTATTCTTATGATTTTTCTTACTGTTTAAAGAAACCCCTCTCCCCCTAAAAAAAAAGCCTCTGGGAAATATTACTATTTTTGTAATATAGCCTTTAATTTCATTTACTTAGCAAATGGGAAAGTAAGTTTAAGTGGACTAAAGAAAATCAAATAAAATATTTATACATACAATTTTCCATAGTCAAATGTTCAGACAAAAAATTTTGCAGCTGTTTTACTACAAATGTACCAAGGCTGACAGAGGAGATTTTTCCAAGAATGAGGGTCGGATTTTTAGACTGGCTTACAGGTTGGAACTACCAAATCCTAATAGCATTTGGCCATCAGAACTGCTGGGGGCCTGAGCCCATCTTGGCCATCACTGGCTCTTTGGGTTCTGCAATAGTTTTACAACTGTCCGGGAAGCAAAGCACAACAGAATCATAGCACTCCGCAGCACATTCACAGTATCTGGGCTGGCACTGTGTGAGGACCAGGAGGACATTTTAATGAGCAATACCAAGTACCTGTTATGCCTATAAAGTAAAAAGAAGGAAAATAATATGCAGACCCCAAGAATCTTTTTTTAATTGTTTTTTTATTGACACCTTCTATATTTACATACAAAAAAAAATATATTTCCCTCCCCTCCCCCCATTCCACTTTAGAACTCCAGTCTCCATCATATCCCCTCCCTCTCTCCATTAGTCTTTCTTTTAATTTGATGTCATCCTCTTTTTCGTCTATTTTGAGGGTCTTGCGATAGACCCCAAGAATCTTAAAGCTATGTCCTAGCCAATATAAACCCACAAAGTCAGGAAAGCAGCGTGGTATAAGTGACAGAACACAGGGCTGAGAATTGAGCCTGGAGGGGATCAAATACATTCCGAGCCTCGTTTGTCCACCAGCTCAACAGGAACACCGATTCTAGCTCTGTAGACTTCATGGGTTATTATAATGATGAAAACCGAAATATAAAAAAGGTTTCTTTTTTTCCTATATGTATTTGTGTGTAGTGTTCAGGTGTGTGTGTGTGTTTACATATTCAGGTATGTGTGTTCCGTGTGTGTGTGTGTGTGTGTGTGTGTGTGCGTGCGCGCAGTTGCTCACGTACATATGTGCATGTGTATGGAATCCGGAGGTTTGCATCTTTTGTCTTTCTCAAGATCTTGTTCTTTGAAGTAAGGGATCTCACTGAACTATTCACCACTCCACTAGATTAGCTAGCCAGTGAGCCCCGAAGATGCCCTGTGCACACCTCCTCAGGGTGTACTGAGATCGCAGGGATACGCCACCAGACTAAGCATTTTTCCATAGGTTCTGGGGTTGGATTTCAGGTCCTCGTGCTTGTATGGCAAGCTCTTCAGCCACAGAAGTATCATGCTACCTCATGAAAGGGCTTTAAAATAGACACAGTTCAGTACAATATATTAGAAGTTTTTCATTTCTCCTGGTAATCCTGTAGCAGATCTTGAACAGGAACCATGTATTGTGTTCTTAATAACAAAACTTTGGAAGAACTTTTAGATTGCACCCTTTCTTTAAAAACCTGATGATAATCAGTCACCAAACTCCTCAGACACATTTAGTTACATCAGAAGCAGCTGCTGCTGACAGTCATGTCTGATCCCACAGCAACTGAGGGTGTAAAGGCAGTGAGTCATTACAGGTACATCAGACTCTTTCCATTCAAAGACAAAATGAAAAGAAGATACAATTCACCAAATTGAACAAATCTGTTGTTCAAAGGGACAGGATTCACCTATAATTTAATGGTGTTTTAAATTTGTTTTCTACCATCTAGCTAGTACTGCAACTTTCTCTTTCTTCCCCACCTCTCTCTCTCAAACACACATCAGTTACATTATCTAATAATGCAGATACAGAATATAATGATAGCATACAAGTATACAATTAACTTTAATTTCAGACAGAATCTTGGTGAGAAAAGAGATGAACACTGATGGCTACGGGAATAAGCAGGAGAACATGGGTATTAGAAAGGCTTTCTGAAGGAGATGGCACTTGATATAATTATACCTCTGTCCTAGGATTTTTCCAGGAGAAATATAATGAAGAGAACTGAAAGGCTGATATGTTCATTATGGATATATATAAAATGGTTCAAGAACCATTAGACACAATTACACAAACACAATTACACAGGAATTAAGGTCTAATATTCTACAGAATGTTTGGATGACTATTGTTCACATTAATTTATGACTTATTATTATTATTATTATTATTATTATTATTATTATATTTTGAGAGAGAGAGGCAGAGAGAGAATGGGCATGCCAGGACCTTCAGCTGATTGCAAAAGAACTCCAGATGTGTGTGCCCCCTTGTGTACATGTGTGACATTGTGCACTTGTGTCACTGTGTGCCTGGATACATGGGACTTGAAGATTTGAACATTAGTTCTTAGGCTTCACAGGCAAGCACCTTAACCATTGAGCTATCCCTCCAGCCCTATTGGACATGTTATAAATAACTAGAGGTACTGTAAGGCTTTATACACAAATAGTAACAAATGCTTAAGGAGCTAGAAATGCTATTTATGGGCTGAGGAGATGGCTCAGGAGTTAAAGTTACTTTTTTTTTGCAAAGGCTGCCAACCTGTGTTTCATTCCCCAGGACCCACAAAAAGCCAGATACAAAAGTGGCATATGCATATGGTGTACCTTTACAGCAGCAAGAACCCCTGGTGTGCCCATTCTCTCTCTCTCCCCTTGCAAATAAATATTTTTTAATGCTAATTGTAAGCCAGGCAAGAAGCTGCACACCTTTAATCCCAGCTTCAGGAGGCAGAGGCAGGAGGATCCCCATGAGTTTAAGGCCAGCCTGAAACTACATAGCGAATTCCAGGTCAGCCTGAGCTAGAGGAAGACCCTATCTCAAAAAAAAAAAAAAAAAAAAAAAAAAAAAAAAAAAAAAAAAAAAAAAGCTAATTATTTTGATTTCATCACTATACATTGCATTCATGTATCAAATTATCACAGCAGCACATAAGAAGATCCCATTATTACATGCCAATGCAGAAAAAAAATATATTTTGTTACCTTTTTGTTTTTATCCTCCTCTACTTGTATATGCTGGTACAAACAACTGATGTTTGCTTATTATTAAGGTGAAATGGATGAACGAAATAAAAAATAATTTCTTTTAAACTGGAAAGCAGGACATTGAGTCCCTACTGAATAAAATGAGACATTTTATTGTATGTAATAACTATTTTTAGAAATAATAAATAAATAGAAAAAAGAAAGGCATAAGGCTAATGGTGTATCTCAGTGGAAGAGTGATTGATTTGAATACACAAGGCCCTAGTTCAATCCTCAACACCACTGAAAAAAGACAAGAGAGAAACAAAAACATTTCCCCCACAATTTACCAATATGTCTGAATAGTTTTTCAAAGTATTAGACATACACATTATAATATTGAATTCATAATATAATTTTAGTAGCTCCCTGATATATTATTATGAAAGACGCCATTAATATTGATCCATTAGTATTTATTAATATTTTATAACCTGATTTTTTTTTATTTTTTGCATAAATTACAGTGACATTATCATGCTTTTAGATTAATAATTATGCAGATTTTAATTATTTATGAATATAATTATAGAATTCAGAAATCCTGATTACTAGTTTCTTTATAACTTTTAAAATAGTTATGCTGATTTTGATTCTATTATTAATTGGTTATATTCAAGTTTTTTATTAATATATTGTTGTATTTATGTTTTTCAATGTCAAAATTTTGTAATGTTTTCCTATTAAACATGTTAAAATAATTTATGGTGTTTTTCTTTGTGTATTAATTTGATTTTACTTTTGAATATGTTTATTAATAACTTTTTGTAAGATACAACTAATCTTCCATTAAAAAGCACCAAGTCCATGTTGGGTGTACTTTTTGTATGATCACCCTAATAATATCACGACTACTTGTAAATTTGCATTATATTTCTATGGGCTGTATTCCTGGATGTGTGTATCTGTGTGTGTACACTTATGTCAAGAACCACAAGGGAGCTGGGATTTAATTCGACTTGAAAGCTAACAACGTAAATGTTGCTACTTCACAAATATGGGTAGAAGAGTCCAGATTTCCAGGTTAGAAAGAAAATGTATTACCTGTAGCCAAAGCAATCTCCAGAGTTTTATATTTTTTTCTGGTCCGTTAGTGGGGAATAAAAAGCGAAGAATTTGCTGCCTGCAAATACAGGGTGCTTGTTACAAGAGGGGAATGCCTACCTTCCTGAAACTCAGTATTTTATAACGACAGACAACTTGCCTGTCCTTTGCTTCAGTGGAAAATATATTTATTATACTGGACAGTATGTGTGCATAGAGGGAAGACCTTTGTCTATATCCCAAGGACATTCAATGTACAAATAGCCTTAGAAGTATGCTCTGGAATAAAAAGGGAGTTGGCGTCCTTCTATACAAGAGATGCTTCAACGCAAAGGATGATGGGGAATTGTTACTATGTACCACTGACTAAATGGCCATGAAGAGAATAAAAAATCACCAATAATATTCAGCATCCAAACTTGGTCCGTGATACAGCTCAACCTATGGACCCCCATTAAATATCATGTCAGTAGAAAGAAAGAAAATGAGAGCTAGCACTTGGTTGAGTCATTTATGAAAACTGGACCCTCTAAAAGGCTGAATGAACAGTGACTTTCCACTTTATAAAAGTATTCTCTGCATGATCATTTAAGTACTCAGTTTCTGTAGTAGATTTGAAAGTAAGTTAACCTGCAGCACTCTACACACTGTTTTAACACTTCAGTTAGGGGCTTGTGCTCAGGATTAACCTGCCCCGATCCAGTATGAAGCCCGGCTCCATTTCCATCTGCTGTAAAGTGACACAGATGGATGTGAACTCCACCCTCACAGAGCTTGACCTTACTAGCAGATGTATAATGGTTTGGACAGCACCTCATATCCAGGAAACACACAGTAAACATTGTTCACTAAGACGTCTATTACCAACTAGAATAAGATCATTAATTTGACATATTCTTGTAGACTTTTTTCTCTATGTGTACAATTAAGGACAAAATGTTTTCTTGACTTAAAGCACAGGTGTTAAATGAATGCAGTTTTCCATTAACATAAGTCTAATAAGAAAAATGCTGATATTTTACTTAAATACTTAAAAATTTATAAAATTTTGGAAACATTAGAAAGGAATGGTATATAACTAATGTTGACTTGTATCATCTATACATTTTTATATATTTTTGCTAACAAAAAACTAAAAATATGGAGAAATGAAAAGTTCTCTGTAATTTAGAAGGATCTGTAATGTACCTTTGACTCCCACTTAAACCTTTGAATCACAGTAACAGGGAATTAACACATTAGTGGTGGGAGTGGGGCTGGAGGTTAGACAGTTTGTCTTCCAGGCCTATAGTTGGTCTCTTTAAACTTCCCTTGTCAGCTTTGATACTTTTCTAGAGTTTCTGAATTAAAGAGGAAAGGCCATTGTCAAAGCCAAAACACATGGATCTGAGGAGCAAGAGAACTTTGGACAAGCTAACCAATGCATCTTTCCAGCTGTGCAGTGGACATGCCCGCTGTAGGGATGTGGAAACAATGATTTGTTCCCCTCTCACCAACACCTGACTTTCTATCACTGTGTCCATTTTACATAAGAAATTGGTAATATGGTCAGGGGTCTAGGATTTCAATTTTGGTGTTCAAAATTCAAGTTTCACATCATTTGTATTATGGTTTGTTGCCTTTGCTAACCTTGACTTCCAGCCAAGAGCTTCCCCACCTAAAGCCTATATCACAAACCACTGAAACAAGCCTGGGCCAACTCAACATCAGACAGAGAACAGCCTCACCTCTGGCTCTCAGCCAGCACGTGGGTCCTGTTAATTTCCAAGTATAGCCTATGCTCTCAGTTGCATGGGTATCCTTCTGATTATATTTGGATTATTTTAGAATTTGGCTGTGTGATTCTTTATTCGCTTTAGTCCTGGCTAAGTCCATGCCCTTGGAGAATAAAACAGCATCAAAGATAAGGCTGCTCTTTTTATTTAGCCCTAGACACTCTCATTCTCCAGGTAAGTTGCAGGTCCGGCAATTCTATGGAGAAAAGGGGGGACGTGTGCTATTTAAGCAGCACCTTTCCCACACTGTGCTCACTGTTCTCAGAGATCTGCTGCCCAGAACATTTTTCTCTCGATCACATTGACTACATAATGTGCTTGGTAATATACAACTTACTGTTCTTCAAACAACGTGGTGCTACGTTCCCAAAAGAAGGAATAACTCAAGCTGAAATGACAGTTCCCAACACGCATTCCTATCCCTTCACTTGGCCACTCCTTTGGCAGGATTTATAGGACTAATATAGTCATTTTTTATAGTAGTGTATTTGTTACCATTTTAACCACTCAAGCAGACAAGAAAAACAAATGCTGAAATAAATGTGCTCTGTTTCTTATTCCTAACCCATTCCTGCCTCGTATTTAAAGATTCTATTATGATTTTCTCAGGGGCACAGAGTAACAAATATTCAAGTGTCACTAAATCAGTTTCTGCATATCTCCTGCTAAGATCACAAATCTGGATCTGAAAAAGAAAAGAAAAGAAAAGAAAAGAAAAGAAGAGAAGAGAAGAGAAGAGAAGAGAAGAGAAGAGAAAAGAAGAGAAAAAAAAGCAAAAGCCAGTGTAGTGGCACACACTTTTAATCCCAGCACTCAGGAGGTAAAGGTAGGATGATTGCAGAGAGTTCAAGGCCACCCTGAGACTACATAGCGAATTCCAGGTCAGCCTGGGCTAGAGTGAAACCCTACCTCAAATGAAAGAAAGAAAGATAGAAAGAAAGAAATAAAGAAGGAAGGAAGGAAGGAAAAAAGAGAGAGAGAGAATAAGTAACAAAAATACAAAGAAATCTTGTGGAAAGGGAAAGGGGGCATCCAGGTAATATGATGGTATTATGGTAGTAGGTGGGCACACATATAGCAGGGTACAGAGAAGACACAAAAAGACTAGAAAGGATAGGGAAAGACTGATTATTTCTTTCACAATATATGTCTATGCCCCTAGCATTTATCAGGCACTGTGATTAAGTACTAGGAATATCAAATTAATTTTTAAAAATTGACTTCCGGGCAGCCCCTTCACTTTTGTTATCATTTTACCATAGCATCAGAAACACTAGAACATGAAAGTGCACAGGGGCCACTGGGCGTGTAAGCCTAGAAAAATGAATGCAGAGGGTAGTCCATGGAGAGGAAATAGAGTGCAGACATGCCAGGGAGGAAAAGCCCAGAATTCATAATTACTAAGATGGGGCAGCTTTGTAGTAGAAAATGATATTCTGGAAGACTCTGAAGAAGAGATCATGGAAGACCATATACATGTAATAAAACACTTCACTCTTAACCTAGAGAAGATGAAGATTGCTAAGGGTTCAGTGCTGGGAGGGAAAAAATCATATTTCCTTTGAGTTCAAGGAGCCAAGAATGGGAGAATGGAATGAGGTCAAAATCACAGGCTGAAATCCAAACTGAGGAGCTAATGAAAGAGTAGCAAAAAGGTAGGATGAGAGACAGGAGCACTGAGTGAGATCCTCCCTCCTCGGAAACACAGGAAAGGCTGTGATTGGCTGAAATATGTCATCCTCAAATCCCTATGCTGGCTGATGAAGCCCATCGTCCACTTCACTAGACCTTTCCGGTGACACCTGAGGTCACAGGTGGTCATGAGGGTGGAGCTTGACTCACGGGGCATGTCTGGAGTAAAGGAAGAGTCGTCGGAGCATTCCTTCTTCAGATTCTCGGCTCAGAGATGAAGTGAGGACATCTGAGCGTCACCACGGAGGACGCATGAGCAGCCCAGTAAGCTGAGACCACTGTCTTGTATGCCAGCCTTCAACTCACACTCACGAGCCAATATGCTTCAGCTCACTATGGCAGACTGTGCCAGTTTGAATGTGATGAATGTATGGCTCCATAGACTCAGTGATTTTAAAAGGCTAATATATTTTTAAAATTCTATTTTTTATTTATTTGCAAGGAGAAATAGAGAGAGGTAGGGAGAGAGAAAGAGACAGGAGAGAGAGAATGGATGTGCCAGGGTCTCTAGCCACTGCAAGCAAATTCCAGATGCATGTACCACTTGTTCACATGGCTTTACATGAGTACTGGGGAACTGAACCAAGGTCACTGGCTTTTCAAGCAAGTGCCTTAACGACTGTGCAATCACTCCAGCCCAAGTTTTGTTGTTGGTGTTGATACTGTTGTTGTTGCTTCAAGGTAGGGTCTAACTGTAGCATAGGGTAACCGGGCATTCACTCATACTCTTGTACCAAGCTGGCTTCCAATTCACCATAATCCTCCTACCTCTGCCTCCCAAGTGCATGCCTGGATTTATTGGACTGTGTGTGTGTGTGTGTGTGTTGCATGCATGTGCTTATGTATGTCTGCATGTATGTGGGGGCACCACACCCAGCAAATCAGTCATTTTTTTAATCTTCCTACTTGAGCCCCCTAGAAGGCAGCTTCTTGCTAGAGAGGGTGTGTCACTGGGGGCAGACCCTGAATTCCAGCCCCAGGGTGTGGAAAGATATTTTCCATTATGGTGATGGGTGCTGGCTGCTTGCTTGTGGTGCTGGCTGTGGGTGCTGTCGCTCTGCTTGGATGTATAAAAGGGAACCAGCTTTTGCTACTACTGATGATTATTCCCCTGAGCTCTGTCAGCTGGAAATAAATCCCTTCCTTCCACTTTCTTCCTGTTTCTTGTTGGATGTTTGTCCCAGCAATGAGCAGCTGACTGTGTAACACAGACGCAGTGAAAACAGATGATAGTGAAAGCTGAAGGAGCTAAAGTAAGAAACTAAAGCGACAATGAAAGTCCAGAATGAGTAGCAGCTTTGAGACAAAGGATATTTGGAAGGGAATTCCTGGCTCCAGCTTTTCCAGGAGGCCAGTGTGAACAGATGAAAGGAGAAATGCACTAGATAGCTTTGTTGTTGTTGTTGTTGTTTGTTTTGTTTTGTTTTTCAAGGTAGGGTCTCACTCACTCTGGCCCATGTTGACCTGGAATTCATTATGTAGTCTCAGCTCAGTGTGGCCTCAAACTCATGGAGATCCTCCTACCTCTGCCTCCCAAGTGCTGGGATTAAAGGTTGTGCAGAGGTGTGTTCCACCATGGATGACTTTAGTAAGATAGCTTTTTAAAAATATTTTACTTATTTGAGAGACAAAGAGAGAGAAGAAAGAAGAAAGGAAGAAAGAAAGAAAGAAAGAAAGAAAGAAAGAAAAAAGAAAGAGAAAAAAAAAAAAAGAAAGAAGCAGATAGAGACAGAGAATGAGCATGCCAGGGCCTCCAGCCACTGCAAATGAACGCCAGACACATGTGCCACCTTATGCATTTGGCTTACCTGGGTAATGGGGAATTGAACCTGGGTACTTGGGTTTCACAGGCAAGTGCCTTAATCAGTAAGCCATCTCTGAAGCCCAAGATAGCTTTGAAAATACAGTTTGGCAAGGAACAAAAGCCCAGAAAGAGAAGTCACCTTGGCAGTACTAGAGACTGGAACTCTCCGCTGAGCCAGGCTTATCCACGATGGCTACAGTGGTCCCTACTGCTCCCCCAATCTAGCACACCTAGGTGGGATAGCAGCTGAGTCAGCCCCTGAGTCCATAAGGCAGCCAGAGCTTTCCCTCACACAACTGAATGTGTGATAAAACCATCCTAATGAGCTTTAAAAGAAGTCTGTCACGTGGGAAAGGGTTTTGGCTGTTCATTCTTCCTTCCTGGCCGGAACCCCGGTCCCTGCTCTGCTAAGTCCATTCTTCTTCTTCTGTTAGCCTCCTATACATTGTTGCCCTTTTAAGACTCCCCTGGGAATCTCACTTTCACACCTTTCTCTGCTCCCTTGACCTCCCTCTCCACAGAGCAGAGCTCTCCGACCTGACCTTCCCGACCAACCACTGGCTATCACTTGTCCTTAAATCTGGAAATTCATAATTTCACCTGCCCGGAGTCCATTGCCTCAGTGCTTTGATAAGTGGACAAGAATCTAAAAGTTGAGATCCACAGGCCAGGGGAAAAAAAAAATGCCCTCTACCTCAAAATCTTGTAACAGGACCACAGACCGACCCAGAGCTGGCACGATCAACCAAACGGGTAACAAAGTCTACTGAACTGAAAATCCACTTTCCCTCCTGATGGCTGGGTTGCAGCTGGGCTTGTTTCTTGTTCCGCTTGCATCTCAGAGTGGGTAACGGCCATGGCCCTCCAATATCAATTCCAATGAGCCATTCACATGAGCCCAGAGGAGGCAAAGTGAAGAGGAGAGTCAAGACAAGATGTCAGGGTGAGCAATGACTCCAACTAAAAAACACTTGGTTTGTTGTGTCACTGTGGTGGTTGAATGAAAAATACAAGCCCCCTCCCAGTGTCACGTGCTTTATATACTTGGTCACCAGCTGGTGGCAATTTGGAAGCAGTGCCTTTCGGAGGTGAAGTCTTGCTGGAGAAGGGGTGTCACTGGGGTGGGCCTAAAGTTTATTAATCCAGCCCATTGGGAATTCTTAGTTTAGCTAACTGTGTCGACTTCCTGGTGCTGCGATAAGATGTGGCACTCTAGTGGTCTACTCTGTCAAGCTTTCCCCGACATGATGAAACTTCCCCTTGAAGCTGTAAAGTGCAATAAGCCTTTTCCTCCCTCAATCTGCTTCTGGCCTAGTGTCTTTTGTCCACCCCCCCAAATCCATATATATATGGATGACTATTTTAACAACACAAATTATAATACCAGGAAACTACTTATGCACACAATGAGAGCCTTGTATTTACCACAGGAAGTGAGGCAAGATGCTTCCTCTCTGTTTTGATTCACCTTTGCAACAGATGGGCTCAGTTTAAATGCCAGGCTATAAACAGCAGTCATCCAGCTCCTAATGACTCCTGATTGTCAAGAAAGCTGAGAGCATTTTTCCCCAGCACTAGCTGACTTGGGGCCTGAGAATTTAGTCTGAACTTCATAAATGGCAAGAATGAAGTGTGAGGCCCCTCGCTGGACTTCTGTACCATCAGCACCCCACCCACTTGAAGAAAAGTGAGATTGTAGGATGTAGACAGTCCTTGTGAAAGAACTGGAAGTAGATTATTCTGCATGCTTAAAAATAGCTTCAGGGCTGGAGAGATGGCTTAGCAGTTACAGCGCCTGCCTGCGAAGCCCAAGAACACTTGTTCAAATCTCCAGGTCCACATTCAGCCAGATGCAAAAGTGATGCAAGTGCACAATGTTGCACATGAGCACAAGGGGCACACACATCTGGAGTTCATTCACAGAGCCTGAAAAGGCCCTGGCACACCCATCCTTGGTCTCTGTCTCTTCTCTCTCTCTCTCTCTCTCTCTCTCAAAAAAAAAAAAAAAAAGCTTCAGTTTTGATCTGAGGTATGTGACTGTGTGTGTGTGTGTGTGTGTGTGTGTGTGTGTGCGTGCGCGCACACATGCATGTGTGTCCAGGGTAAACACTCAGAGAAAAACTTTTTATTTCCATTTCCCCCCTTTGTCTTGCACATTAGTGCATTCCACCTGGGATTTTTAACTGCCACATGCTATCATATTTTAATTATCCTGATTAGCTCTTGCATGAGAATTAGAAATGGTATACCAACCTTCTTTCAAATTATAAGTCAATCTGCTTAAAGGCAACATAGTGAAATAGGACACCAGGCTTAAACCATATATGGGGTGGAAATGTCTTCATTTGTTTATACTTGTGTGCACTTAATTAAAGGCAACAGAATGCATTTCACTCTTAGAGCAGGAAGTACAGCATACAAAGTTGAATGCATTTGCAGCTGTAGGAACCCCTGATTTTTCAACATTATTACGTTCACTACATGGAAAATATCTGCACAAAATATAAAGAGATAGTTGTTGTCATATCATAATAAAACTAGAAGAAGATATCAAGGAAAATGTGTCTCCATGATCGGATAGCTTTATGATGAGAACCAATGTATGCTCCAATGGCTATGACCAAAGATTCCAATTCTCCTCAAACAGCACTCACAAGAATTTCTGGAAAAGCAAACCAAAAAAAAAAAAAAAAAAAAAAACAAAACCCTCTAACTTAATTTATCAAGTACTTTGACTTTCTTCCTGACCACCTATCTACCTGACAATGTAGTTAAAATACCTGTGTACAATGTACAACAAAACCAAAGAAAGCAAGCAAGCAAAGGCCTTACAACAATCCCCTGAAGTCTTAAAATCAGGATATAATTGTTTTTCCTGAGTAGGGACATATGTGAGGCTGAGAGGTGAGGGCTTCTTTGTTATTGGCAACATCTCCTGAAGCTTTTGACTCCATGCCCCTCCGGGTGTCATGGGAAGACAGTGTCCTCTCCACTTCCCGGTGTGCAGCAAGGCAAAGGGGCAGAGTGGAGGTGAAAGCATCGTGAAGGGTTTGCACACTGCCCTACTGTGAGTTGGTAGAGATACAGAGCCCCAAATATGAGAAGGTTAAATACTGATTTTCAAGTCAAATACCTTTCCCATAGCCATCCTCACTCATTCGAACATTTGCTAAGAGCTTTCTAGTAAGAGTGTATCAGTAGGGCTGGAGAGATGGCTTAGCGGCTAAGGCGCCTGCCTGCTAAGCCTAAGAACCCTGGTTCCAATCTCCAGCAGTTCCAATCTCCATGTCCCACGTTTAGCCAGATGCAAAGTGACGCCAAGGTGCAATGCTGCACTTGCCCACAAGGGGGCGCACACATCTGGATTTCATTCACAGCAGCTGAGAGACTGCTGGAGCGCCGATCTCTGTCTTCCTCTCCCTCTCCTCTGTCTATCTCTCTCTGTCTCTCTCTCTCTGTCTCTCTCTCTCCAAAAATAAAAATAAAAATAAAAAAATTAAAAATGAATGTATCAGTATCATACAAGTCCAAAGAAGCTTGTTGATATGACAGTAATGACAGTGGACGGGGAGAAGTTCATCAGATCTGGATGACACCTCTGATTACATCACAGGCTCTGGCTGCCAAGATACCTAGTAGTAGCAGCAGCAGCAGTAGTAGTGTGTGTGTGTGTGTGTGTGTGTGTGTGTGTGTGTGTAAGAGAGAGAGATTGATTCTTAGAGTGCTCCTCAAATCAACAGTAAGGTCACTTCTGAAAATAAGGTAGAAATTCAAATGTACCCGTGATGGTCCACATGGCTGCCACCCTGTGTCTCATGTGTCCCAAGAACTAAGCTTTAGGAAGAGAAGTAAACAAAGCATTGCACTTATTTTTACCACATTTTTACCACCGATGGACAGGAGAAGGGAGAAAGGCGAGTGAATCAGAAGTGTCATATCAGCACTACAGTAAGTGTCTGCAGCCTGGAGTGGTTTGGGTAGCTCCTTACCACTGTGCTGCCTCAGATTCTTGAGGGAAGAGAGGGGGATGAAGAGATGTGGAGCAGGGTGAATGCAAAGGAAAGAAAACTGGTTGCAAGGGAAAAGGAAAAGGGTTAACTTACATAACATCTATAGGTTAAATATTTAAAGGAATTTCATACTGTCCAGAATGACAAAGTTTTAGTTATTATTTTACAAGTGTATATTTTTCTATAATGTCGATAGACATCTCTTTATATCCTTATTGCTTGGATTCAAAAATCTAACTCATGGTTTCCAGTTCCTCTACATACAAGCAATAAGAAGAAGAGCAAACAGAACATGCCTGTTATGTCCAAAGAGGCTTCCTTCTATGAAATGCAACCGTGAAATGACACAGCTTAACAAGGATTCACTGAAGCCTCATCTTCCAAGCACAATGTGAGTTTAAACAGATTCCGGCTCCATTCGAGCTCAGCTACAGGGCAATCACAAGTGTAACTAACTCCTACGTCTTTCATCTCTTGACAATGAAATTAAAATATTGCTTCATGCTACAGTGGGAGAGAACACTCTAAAATAAATAATCCTGATGCAGAAATACAACTGAAAGTAACAGCAGCACCCTTCTAAGACAGTGGGCGGTGATGCTAATGAATGGAGGCTCAGCATACAAACTGAACAAAAACAGGCATTGATTTGGAAGGAATAGGAAAGAAGCCTGAGTGTAGACAGCCCATAGTTCAGAGCTGAAGGCAAATGAACCAACTTAGAATAAAATGTCAATATTTTCTCAAAGAGGAATACACAGGGAAATTAAAGGAGAAAGTGGTTATTCACTTGCGATATGCAATTATAGGAAATTCACAGGAATTTAACTGTTCCGTACCACACAGGGGAGATGGAGATCACTGGGGAACATTAAATTCTCCCTGCTCCTAGTGTGAAATCCCTTATGTCCCAGGCTTTCCAAATTACGTCTTTTAGAGGAACTGGGTATGTCTGCCTTTAGGCAGCCACGCGAGACCAGCCATTCTTACAGCTATCTGTGCCAGTGCTGCCTGGTGACATGCTAAGCTATTATTTCTGCAAGCCCGGCCCTTTTGTTTTCATCAGCACCAGCCTAGACAGGTAAGTCAAAAAGATGTACCAGTGCTTTAAACTTCACTCTGCTCAGTCACACAACCCCAGGGGCAGCTTGCACTGTGGACCCTCATTCTGAGCTTTAATCAACTGCACTTGTCTTCCCTGCGGAATTGTAGCTTGTCCCAAAGAGACCTGGTAATATTTGGACTCGAAGCTGCTTAAATGAACTCAGTAGATCTGAACATTTCTCCCATGACTTGAGGCTTCCTTCCCTGTAGCTGTTCTTCGCTATGAGATGTTGAATTCCCCTCAGACAATCCAATCCCACTTTATTCACCCCTCTCTGCATAAAATAAACTAATACTAAAAATATTAGCATTAGCCATTGTCTCAAGGGCTTATCATAGTGTCAGCAGTTCCGGGAAGCATGGTGAGTTAGACACGGAAGTTTAGTGCGGCTGCAGCAGTTCCGGGAAGCATGGTGAGTTAGACACGGAAGGTTGGTGTGGCTGCAGCAGTTCCGGGAAGGCTGGTGAGTTAGACACGGAAGGTTAGTGTGGCTGCAGCAGTTCCGGGAAGCATGGTGAGTTAGTCACGGAAGGTTAGTGTGGCTGCAGCAGTTCCGGGAAGCATGGTGAGTTAGACACGGAAGGTTAGTGCGGCTGCAGCAGTTCCGGGAAGGCAGGTGAGTTAGACACGGAAGTTTAGTGTGGCTGCAGCAGTTCCGGGAAGGCTGGTGAGTTAGACACGGAAGTTTAGTGTGGCTGCAGCAGTTCCGGGAAGGCATGAGTTAGTTGGAAGTTCAGTGTGGCTGCAGCAGTTTGGTGAGTTAGCTGCGGCAGTTGGCTGCAGCAGTTCCGGGAAGCAAGGTGAGTTAGTCACGGAAGTTCAGTGTGGCTGCAGCAGTTCGGGGAAGCATGGTGAGTTAGACACGGAAGGTTAGTGTGGCTGCAGCAGTTCCGGGAAGCATGGTGAGTTAGTCACGGAAGTTTAGTGTGGCTGCAGCAGTTCCGGGAAGCATGGTGAGTTAGACACGGAAGTTCAGTGTGGCTGCAGCAGTTCCGGGAAGGCAGGTAAGTTAGACACGGAAGGTTAGTGTGGCTGCAGCAGTTCCGGGAAGCAAGGTGAGTTAGACACGGAAGTTTAGTGTGGCTGCAGCAGTTCCGGGAAGCATGGTGAGTTAGACACGGAAGTTTAGTGTGGCTGCAGCAGTTCCGGGAAGCATGGTGAGTTAGACACGGAAGTTTAGTGTGGCTGCAGCAGTTCCGGGAAGCATGGTGAGTTAGACACGGAAGGTTAGTGTGGCTGCAGCAGTTCCGGGAAGCATGGTGAGTTAGACACGGAAGTTTAGTGTGGCTGCAGCAGTTCCGGGAAGCATGGTTAGAGTTTAGTGTGGCTGCAGCAGTTCCGGGAAGCATGGTGAGTTAGACACGGAAGTTTAGTGTGGCTGCAGCAGTTCGAATCATTGATCTTGTGACGATACAAACTACTTCATGGAGCAGAAACAGTCAAAACGCCAAGTAGATTCCACACTGCTTGACCTCCCTTCTCCCCTCTCCAAAAAAAAAAAAAAAAAAAAAAAAAAAACAACAACCAGGAAATATTAGCTTTTTCTATCAGTGGCTCTATGATTCTTCAGCACGAAGGAGAAATGTAGTCTTCATTTCTCAAGGGACACACAGAATGTCAGCAGCACCATCTGCTCACCTGGCTTTCAAAGGATGCATATGAACACATCTTCTCAAGCCAGGTTCTGCTCTCACTGTGAGCTTTCCCCTTCCTATCAGTCCTTAGTGTGTATGCCTATATTTGCCAAATGTACCTGGAGACACTGCTAAGGAATAGCAAGAATGTGACTGAATTTTTATGCCTTCAGAGGTTCTCGTAGGGGGAAATAAAATTCTGTGCAGTGTATTCAGATTGTATAGGAGCAATAAACTTCCCTGCATTAGGGAATTTAGAAGCCATTTTAAAGTAAGTGGCTTGTTAATGAATACTCTTCGTATAAATGTTAAAAAAAAATACCTTTTTGCGCTAAACTGCTGTTTCTATAGTTCTTGCTTATATGAATTGAAACACAAGGGTCTGGCTCTCGTTTGTCATTCCAAACCACAAGAAACTCCTAGAAGCATAAGTTTCTGTGCTGTTTATGGGTTCCACACAGGCTTGTAGTGCACTCCAGAAATAGGCCTGCTACAGCTGAGATTGTGTTAGATTTGTGTGTAAATAACCAGGAGTGCAAAAAGCACTATAGATCCAAGAATTTCATAATTAATCAATTATTTCAAATCCCATTTGAAACAAAGTACATTGGAGAAATATTTATCAAGGCCTCTACAACAAATTAAGTTTGTGACTTTGAGCAAGACATAATCTCTATGGATATTTATGTAAAACTAGAATTATGAGTGAGAAAATTAAACTTTAGAATGATGGAAATTTATCACAAAGTAAAATATTCTAAAAAAAATTAATATTACCATTAACTGAGTGATATAAGCAAAATAAAAAAGACTAAATGTGCTTAAAAATCCATTTAAGGGGGCTGGAGAGATGGCTTAGCAGTTAAGGAGCCTGCCTGCTAAGCCTAAGAAAGCCGGTTCCAGTCTCCAGGTCCCACACTTAGCCAGATGCAAAGTGACACAAGGGCACAATGCCACAATTGCCCACAAGGGGGCGCATGCATCTTGAGTTCATTCACAGTAGCTGAGAGACTGCTGGCGTGCCCATTGTCTATCTGTCTTCCTCTCCCTCTCTCTCTTTTTGTCTCTTTCTGTGTCTCTCTCAAAAAAAAAAAAAAAAAAACCCTCCATTTAAGGGCTGAAGAGATGGCTTAATGGTTATGCACTTGCCTGTGAAGCCTAAAGACCCCGGTTTGAGGCTCCATTCCCCAGTACCCACATAAGCCAGATGCACAAGGTGGCACATGCATCTAGAGTTTGTTTGCAGTGGCTGGAGGCCCTGGTGTGCCCATTCTCTCTCTCTCTCTCTCTCTCTCCCTCCCTCTCTCCCTCTCTCCCTCTTTCTCTCTATGTCTGTCGCTTGCAAAAAAATCAATAAAAATAAACAAAAATTATTTTTAAAAATCCACTTAATCTGAAAGATCCCAATATTGATGCAGAGGTCATGTTGATATATGATGCAGTATCAAATTTATGGTGCTTAGTACCCTGAAGAGTCACATTGCATTTCTGAAGAGAGACTAAAAGAGTTTAAATATATTACCTAGTACTGCAATATAGTTGTGGTTTGGTTCTATTAAAACACATATTTATCTTTATTTTCTCCAACGTAAAAATCAGAAGTGATGACACTAGTTGAGTATGTAAATAGAGAAAATGAAGATCTGCCTAAGAAAGAAAATCTTGGAGTGAGACATATGCTTTAATTGGCAAAGTGCTTACCATACATACAAGAGGGCTTGAATTGGGATGCCCAACATCCCTGGAAAATGCTTGGCATTTTAGCATACACCTGTAAACTGAAGAGGTGTATACAATAGGATCCCTGGAGCTTTCTGACTAATCCAGTCGAATCAAATAGACACCTTGTCTCAAAACAAGGTGGAGAACAACTGAGGAGGAAATCCAACATCAACCTCTGTCCTCCACATGCACATACACCTGCAAACGTGTGAACCCACACATATATGACCATGCATACACACATACAAACCATATACACATGCATGCAAAAGAAAAGACCAAAAAGGCTCTCTCTGCTTGCAAATAAATAAATAAAATTTTAAAAGGGGGTGGCTGGAGAGGTGGCTTACTGGTTAAGGCATTGGTCTGTGAAGCCAAAGGATCTGGGTTCAATTCCTCAGGACCCACATAAGCCAGACGCACAAGGGGCACATGTGTCTGCAGTTTGCTTGCAGTGGCTAGAGACCCTGATGTGCCCATTCTCTCTCTATCTGTCTCTTCTCTCCCTTTCTCTCTCTCTGTTTCTCTCTCTCTCTCTCCCTCTCTCTCTGCTTGCAAATAAATAAATAAAATTTTTTAAAATGACCAAAAAGGAAAGAAATTTTCTGAAATCATATTAAAAAGAAAAGATTATTCAGTTATAAGATTTTGGTCATGAAAAAGATCAGCAGTTACTTAAAAGTAAAATAAGTCAATATAATAATGAACATAGTGCTAAATAGTTCACAGAAGTTAACTTCTCAATGTTTCATACCATGCTCATTCCAAATGAGAATAAATTAAACTATGTGGAAGTTCAGCGCCTTGTCCATAATATGCAAACTGCAGTCAGAACTACGATTCGAGTCATACTACTACTGGATCTGGCTCTTTTCCCAGTACAGGTCCCATATTAACTGAGGGTCTCCCAACCACATGTTCTACTGATCGTTCTGGGAAGGACATGAAGTTAACTATTGGCATCAGTTAGTGTGAGTTTCCTCCACTAACTGTAAACATTAGCTTTATGACTCCTCTTCTCACGTTGATATGATGAATTCCCAGAGGAAACACAATGTTTCTTTGACGTCTCACATCCACTTATGATTAAGGCATTGTTTTAAGAACAACAAAAACAAATTCCTCAGGAGTGATGCTTGGGGAAAGTCTATGAGTACTGGTATGAGTCAAATTACCTAACTGTCAATGGTATGGAAATATCCAGAGGAATCATGCCGGAATAACAAAGAAGGCATGTACAGGAGTCTGTCATGTGGTCATGAGGAAGCCATTGGCCATTGAGTTAAGACATGTCACTCCTCTCCTGCAACAACTCCATGCTTAGTGAAGGGAGGGCAGCCACCTTTGAGGCCTCAGCTGAAAGGAGGGAGGGAACTGATTTTCCAAACACTTCAGAGACTCCTGAAAACTTTTACAAAACTCATGCGTTTATCTTTGAATTAATTATCATGGAAGTCAGTAGAAAATCCTTCCAATACAAAGGGCTGTGTTCTTTCAAAGAAATAAAGAAAGAGGGAGGGAGGAAGCCTTCTTCCCTTCATGCACAAGCTTGGAGAATAAACAGAAGATGAGTGACAAGTGGGTCTGGCTGAAGAAGGGTCGCTGGATTCCCGGATGAGAGAGGAAGAGGGATACAAGTCAAGCCTGGATCCTCATAAGGACTGTGAGCCTGAGAAACAGAACTAGTCCAGCCATCCGGCAGGACCCCACAACAGCATGCGAGGTTACTGAGTTCAGCAAACCGCCACAGTCTACGATTCAAGGAACAGAACTAGTCCAGCCATCCGGCAGGACCCCACAACAGCATGCGAGGTTACTGTGTTCAGCAAACCGCCGCAGTCTACGATTCAAGGAACTGAAGTGTGGACCCCCCTCACCCAGAGGCAACACTGAGCCTTGGGAACATTTGAAATTATCTGTAGATGTTTTTGGTCATCGTCATGTGAAAAGGTTTTGCTTCAGGTATCTAATAGGCTAGAGATAGAGGATCTGCTACAGTTTATAGGACAGCCTACCCCAAATAGCAGTCAATTAGAGGCCAGGTTGTAAGCCTTGCAAAAAACCAATAATAACAGTCAAATAATTTTATAATTTCTTCCCCCAGGTTTCTTTGGTGTATGGAACTCTAACAGGGTCTAACCGGCACATGAGGACTGAGTTTGCATGAAGGTGTGTCGTCACTCTTTCTGTCCTCCTTCACATTTAAATACACCATCCTCTATTTCATCCTCTAAACGCAACCACAGTTTAACAGCCAGGGCATGCTGTGGCTGTGAAATAGTTGTTCCTATCACACCACATTAGACAGGAGAAAAGCATTCTGCAGTGTTTATAAGTCATAAAGAATTCTAAATATCTCCCACTCAACACATTCAGGCAAAATGATGGTATAATTTCTGTGCTGGGTGGCACTCTTTCTAGCCATTATGTGTCTCATGAACCAACCATAGGTAATGCACTATCTTTCTTTAATCAAATCTGCATTGTAACTTCTATAAAAAAAATCAATTAAACACAAAGAGCAATTACTTATTTTTTCATCACAGCATAATTTACTTTCCTAGAGGAGCAACATGAAAATGTGAGGGCACAATCTCACTTTCTTTAATATAGCTGAACAAAGCAGCATGCATACATTTTAAAGACATGCAAAATAAACTGTGCCAACGATACAATATCTTATCCACAAACAATTCCTTATACACATCAGTTTTAATTTATAATATAGGTCACAGAGCTTAATAGTAAAAGTATAGGATTTTTTAAAAGATTTTTTTCCTAGTTAATGTGATGACTTAAAACGTTTTACAGAGTCTTATAGTGAACGTATAATCAGACAACAATTTACTCATCAACCTCATAAAATGAGTTTCATAAACGACCCACTAAATGTGTCAAATCAAAGCAGGTGTTTACTCTCAGCTGCAATATTCCTCCCTTGTATACATTTCCATATGTATATCTATTCATTCCTATAAAGAAACCGTATTAACTCCTTGCTTAAATTGGATTTATGTTAGCACAGGAGACCATGGAGCTAACCCAGCATCCTTCCAGCTGGGACCACCAATCTTTTCTCTTAGTCCATCATATGTTGCTGGGAACCAGCAATTTGCATATTTGAGCTGGTGGAGAATCACCTAAGGGATTTCTTATGTAGATGTGGAGGGCCCCAAATTTTGCACGTCTAGGATTCTAGGAAGGTCTTGTGTCACTTACATGGGACCTGGAGAATCAAACATGAGTCCTTAGGCTTCGTAAGCAAGCGCCTTAATCACTAAGCCATCTCTCCAGCCCTGGGAATCACACTTTAAAGTACCCAGTGTTCATTATGATTCAGCAAGCTAGGTGCCTCGTGCACTGGTAGTTGCATAAACCTGTCTTCTTTCCCACACTTTTATTCTGTCAGCATCTCATCTCACCAGAAAGTGAGGTCAATCCCCTCACCTGGATGACCTCATTTCCCTCAGTCTTTCCTTCCCTCAGTTCCTCCATCTCTCCTTTCTCTTCACTTTTTATTTCTCTTTATCCCCCTCCTCGTTTGTCCTCTCCAACTCTTCTGTTCCATTCTGTAACTGATCTCAAATCCAAAGCTCAGCTGTAAAATCAAGTCTGATGAATCCAATCTCATATGACTTCTGCCTCTTTATTGAATCACTGACTACTTATATTCACTCCTTCCCCCCTCTAGTGTTTTATCTTTTTTTCCCCAGTGATAGATATTCAATCCAGGACCCTGTGAATGCTAAGCAGGTGCTCTACTAATGAGCTACATCTATAGTCCTCTTTTAGACACTTCTTTATTTTCTGGAGTATTACTCAGTGAATTGTGGCATTTCTGTACACCACTAGTTACAATGTTAATTACAATGTTATTTATTATATGGATCCTTGTTTGTCATCATTATATCTGTGTGAGGATGGCCTCACAATCAGTGCATAATAAGCTCTGTTAAGATAATGATGTGGTGAGCCAGGATCAGCAAGGAGTATTTCATCACTCAATGACCTAACCCTCCAAAGAAATCTAAGTACCATAAAAACAACAAAACCAGACAGGTCAGGGGGAAACTAGCTGCAAATTGCAATGCTGCTTCGTGTTCTGCTGACAGGTTTCTATTAATGAGAGGACTCCATGGAAAACACACGCTGCAGAATCTCAGTGTGGTTACTAAGCTATCTGCATGGAACTCCAAGTCAGAGATTTTGTATACTACTTGTTAAGAGCAAGATAATCTTCCAGTACCACTTCTTATTAGAATATTTTCCTCTAAAGAAGCTTGCAGTTGGCAACTGTTTTCACTATCCTGCCATATTGGATGTGTCGCTCACTTCTGATCATCTAGGTAATATGGGTGCCACAAGAAGTGGAACTGTTATCCTGCCATATTGGATGTGTCGCTCGGTTCTGATCATCTAGGTAATATGGGTGCCACAAGAAGTGGAACTGTTATCCTGCCATATTGGATCCTGTCATCTAGGTAATATGGGTGCCACAAGAAGTGGAACTGTTATCCTGCCATATTGGATGTGTCGCTCGGTTCTGATCATCTAGGTAATATGGGTGCCACAAGAAGTGGAACTGTTATCCTGCCATATTGGATGTGTCGCTCAGTTCTGATCATCTAGGTAATATGGGTGCCACAAGAAGTGGAACTGTTATCCTGCCATATTGGATGTGTCGAAGTGGAACTGTTATCCTGCCATATTGTTCTGATCATCTAGGTAATATGGGTGCCACAAGAAGTGGAACTGTTATCCTGCCATATTGGGTGCCATGTGTTATCCTGCCATATTGGATTCTGATCATCTAGGTAATATGGGTGCCACAAGAAGTGGAACTGTTATCCTGCCATATTGGATGTGTCGCTCAGTTCTGATCATCTAGGTGATATGGGTGCCACAAGAAGTGGAACTGTAAAACAAAGGAAAGAAAAAGTAGAACCAGAAGGCACCGAAAGAAAGGGTGATTGTTCTCTTCCTGTTTCTTCTCTTTCTCTTTCTTCATCAGATCGGAATCTTACTTGTTTTTGGAAGCCTACAGAATTTCAACCTTTATCAGTAATTATCCAAAGTTTGTCTTCTCTCTGGAAATTCCACATAAATGAAAAACAGAGCAACTCTCAGAGTGTTAGGACTTTCTAGGAAAATGCCAAGGTTTTTATACTGCAATGCTTCTCATCACATGGGAGGGTTGATCGTGTAGCTGTCTGCCTGCCTCCCTTACCCACTTTCTACCTTCACTTTTAGGCAAAGGTGTCCTAAATTCATGGCTTTGAGAGACTGTTAGAGCCCACACCCACTCCATTCTGCAGTAAGTCAGCTTAGGCGGGGTCACTGATAAACACTGAGGCTCACTGGTCATCGTTCCAGAGGTTGGAAAGAATAGCAGATCTGTGCGGTTAAGCCTTTTCTGACCTGAAGACTGCAGCGTGTAGCTTCCTCACATAACAAGACTGCTATCACATGACAGAAGGGCAAACCCCTCCCTTCAACCTCTTTGAAAAGAGACTGTTCCATGCATTAAGGCAGAGACTTTATGTTTCAATGGCTTCCCAACAGATTTGCCATCTTAATGCTATCAGCCTGGCTACTGAACAACTGAATTTTGAGACAATATTCAGACCATAGAATTCAGTGTCTTTTCTTGATTTCTTCATAATTTGACTTAGTTACATGGAAACTGACTATAGGTTCTGTATCATTTCTATTTCACAGATATTAAAAATGTAGTACTGGCACTTGTATTTGAAAATGTTTCATGAGATTATTTATTTATTTATTTACTTATTTATTTGATTTAAGATTTCCCTGTTTAACCTAGGCTGGCCTCTTAGCTCACATTTTCCAAGTGTGGTGCAAGATTAGCTATATGAGTCACTAGGTTTGGCTCAGATTAGGCAGCTGACTGTCCCAACAAGATTCTATTGACATCTAGTGAGTTTAGGCACGGCATCATGTTAAAACACAGACAAAACTCAGTACAGTCCTCCAAGCAGTGAAATATCTAGCTGAGAAACTAAGTGGTGGGAAGGATGGCAAACACAGAGTGACACCAACCAAGACTGGCTGCAAAGTGTCAGCGGGCATGTGCAAACTTGGGACCTATGTTCATCTTGGTTCTCCATGTTACCAGTGTTAACTTGGTATGTGAGCCGGGATAGGTCAGCCCTTTATACAAAATAACATACAAGTATTGCCTCTCTGAAAAGATGTCTTTGCAGAGTACCAAAACTAAACGGAGCCCTGGTATGCCTCAGACTCACCATGCTAGATTTTCCATGAGCTCAAATGTGTCTTGGCTACAAATTTCTTGGTTATAGAATTTGACCATTCTAAGTATGGAAACCTCTGGTGATATCTGCATTTCCAGTGAAAGCTAAGAGATCTATCATCTTACATAGAGATTTGAAGTGACCAGACTCCCTTGCTCTTATGATGAGAACTCAACTATATAAGGATATGAAAACTTCATGAGATATTCCCTATAAATCTGTAAAATGTTTATTAGACTAAAGGAAAGCTAGTTTATAGAGATATAACCACACAATAAACTTTTCACTTAAAAGATAAAGAAAATTTGGGGGATGAGGCTGGAGAGATGGTTAAGATACTTGCCTATGGAACCTAAGGGCCCAGGTTCAATTCCCCACAACTCACACAAGCACAAGGTGGTGCATGTGTCTGGAGTTTGTTTGCAATGATTAGAGGCCTGGAGCACACATTCTCTCTACTGCCTCTTTCTCTCTCTCATTAAATAAATACATAAATAAATAAAATAAAATATTAGGAAAATTGGGGAAAATTTTTAGCTATGCATAACCTTTGAGAAGACTCTAAGTGCATTAGCAATACTCATTAGCACAGTTATTATTTGGAAAATTTAGGCCCTCAAAGTCTCGAACATTTTATTTTTCTCAATAATTAGTTAAAATGTATACTTTGTTTAAAAATTATTTTGGGGCTGGAGAGATGGCTTAGCAGTTAAGGCACCTGCCTCCTAAGCCTAACAACGCCGGTTCCAGTCTCCAGGTCCCACTTTTAGCCAGATGCAGTGACACAAGGGCGCAATGCCACACTTGACCACAAAGGGACGCACACACCTGGATTTCGTTCACAGCAGCTGAGAGTCGCCAATTTCTATCTGTCTTCCTCTCACTCTCTCTCTGTCTCTCTCTCTGTGTCTCTCTCCAAAAAGAAATTATTTTGGGGGCTGGAGAGATGGCTTAGTGGTTAAGGTACTTATCTGTGAAGCCCAAGGACCCAGGTTCAACTTTCCAGAACCTACATAAGCCAGACATATAAGGTGGTGCATGAACACAAGGTCACACATGCACACAAGGTGGTGCATGCGTCTGGAGTTGGATTGCAGTGGCTAGAGGCCTTGGTGCACCAATTCTCCACCCCCCCCCATTGTCTCATAAAAACTAAGAAATTAAATAAATTGAAAATAATTTTACCTTTCCTGCAACTTCTCAAATCTACTTGTCTCTGGTACCTATCTCAGGGGACCAATGAATAATTCAGAGGAGCCACTGGGGGCAGAGGATGGGGGAAAGATCTTAATAGCAGATAGAACAACTGTGTGAGCAGTTTGCAGCAAAGCCACCTTGACTAGATTCAACATAAGGGAATATTAATAAAACAAGACTAGGGAATATTAATGTGATCATTTTAACAATTTCATTTTGACTCATTCTTTCTATTAACTTCAAAGAATTTTGTATTTTTACTGTTTGCATGCACCTCATCAGAATTAACATGGAATTTTTTTTTTAAACTTACTTCCATTAAGCTAAAGTAATTGCAGAATTTTCTGGATAAAGTCATAATGTATACTTTAAAAAATTTTAAACATATTATTGCATTTAAAGTATCATTAAGAATTATGTTCCATCCATAATGGATATTTTAGTTTATTTATTTTATTTTATTTATTTATTTATTTTTATTTTATTTTATTTATTTATTTATTTTGGTTTTTTCAAGGTAGGGTCTCACTCTGGTCCAGGCTGACCTGGAATTAACTATGTAGTTTCAGGGTGGCCTCGAACTCTCAGCGATCCTCCTACCTCTGCCTCCCAAGTGCTGGGATTAAAGGCATGTGCCACCATGCCTGGCTCATAATGGATATTTTAAAAAGTCACTTAGTTTTATCTATAGCAACATTAGCATTCTCCTGGCATCACAGAGTTCTGATATTGTAATTGCCGTTAACACTGCTACTAAGCCCAGTGTTGCTGCTGCTTCTTGTTAGTGCTCAAATAATGGAGTTTTTGTTGTTTTTTGTTTGTTTTGCTTGTTTGTTTTTTGGGGAGTTTTCACACAAGCTCTCACTCTGTAGCCCACCCTGGCCTTGAACTCATGAAAGTCTTCATGCCTTAGTCTCCTAAATCCTGGGATTATAGGCATGAGTCACCATAAACCACCACATTTGGCTCTCAAATACTTTTTTTATTCAAGATAAAAATGTATCTCTAATGAACATGAAGAAATTTGAGCAATTTTATTTGGTGGTATTGGTAACAGCAGTATATGTTGTAAAGTATCTGATTTCTTGGGGAGAAAAGAGTGGTATAGAAATTGCAGATTTTTTTTTTGATAAAGAAAGAGAGAGAGAGAGAGAATGGGTGTGCCAGGGCTTCCAGCCACTGCAAACAAACTCCAGACGCGTCTGGCTAATGTAGGTCCTGAGGAAACATACCTGGGTCCTTGGCTTTGCACACAAACTCCTGAACTGCTATGCCATGCCTCCAGCCTGAAATTGCAGTTTTAGATATCCCCCGTGGTGTGCCAGAAATGGATAAAGTTTAGTGCAGGCACAAAGTACTGCCCCAAACACCTCATACTATCACATTCTACCTTGACCTTAATCTCCCTTAAAAAATAAAAATAAAAATAAATCTGGACGTGGTGGCACACACCTTTAATCCCAGCACTTAGAGGCAGAGATAAGGAGGACTGCCAAGAGTTTCAGGCCAACCTAAGACCACTTAGTGAATTCCAGGTCAGTATGGGCTACAGTGAGACCCTACCTTGAGAACAAACAAACCCAACTACAGCTAAAAGATGCCTAGAGAAAAATGTGTTTTCTTACTTTTTGTATAAAAGCATAGATTTATGATGTATTTTCTGTGTTTGCATTTTTGTTATTTCGGGTGCAGGTTTAAAATAAAGGAAAACAAGGTTAGAATTTGGTGAAACAATGAGTCCTTCTGAAGACAAAGAAACAATTTGTATAAGACCTTTTGAGAAACATTTATTTTCTTGCAATGAGTCACCATAAAATAAAATTGAACTATAAGGACAGCATGGTTTCCATGGTGCTCCACCATGAAGACCTTTAAAAGGAGATTAGCAGAGGCTTTTATAAAATAATGTCATTACTACATCTTCACTAGGTTATAACTGTCTTCTTTTTTATTTGTATAATTTCACATCTATTTGCATAGAAAATACTATGTGATAGACACAAAAGTACGAGGTTTGCCTATCACTACTTTAGGTTACTAAGAAATGTGTTCCCTAAGAAGTTATTTGCAACTCCTAACCTTCAGTTTGCAACGTGATTTAAATATGGTATCTTCCCTGAGACAGTTACAATTTTTTTTAAGGAGTCAGGATCTTGGTACTTTTGTACAGCCACTCTAACAAATGACTATCTCACATTTCCTGATATTAATCTTGATGATTTTGAACAATAACAAAGACTTATTTTTCTGCTCACTTGTATGAAACATTGCAGGCATTCATTTCCTCTGATTTGATTACATTTCCATACAATTTTATTTAAAGAACTACTAATAAAAGTTTCAAGTACAGGAAAAAGTGCAGCTAATGAAGAAACTCTCATTCATGAAGATCTGAGAAGTCTTTTATTTTTCCCAGAAAACGATATTGGTATGTTTATCTTTCTGTTATGAAGCTGGGGAGATGGCTCAGTGCTTAAAGGTGCTGGTCTGATGCCTCCTATTCTGTTATTACAAGAATGGGTGGGCATGGTGGTCTTTTAAATTATATATATATATATATATATATATATATATATATATATATATATATATATATATTTGAGAAAGAGGCAGAAAGAAAGAGACAGAGAGAATGGGCACATGATGGCCTCCAGCCACTGCAAACGATCTCCAGATGTATGTGCCATTTTATGCATCTGGCTTACATGGGGCCTGGAGAGTCGAACCAGGATCCTTTGGCTTTGCAGGCAAATGCCTTAACCGCCAAGCAATCTCTCCAGCCTGGTGCACATCTTTAATGCCAGCACTTGGAAGGCAGACATAGGAGGATCACCATGAGTTCAAGGCCACCCTGAGACTACATAATGAATTCCAGGTCAGACTGGTCTGAGTGAGACTCTACCTTGAAAAAGAAAAAAAAAAAAAAAAAGAAGAAGAAGAAGAAGGAGGAGGAGGAGGAGGAAGAAGAGGAGGAGGAGGAGAAAAGAAGAAGAATCACAATATAAAACTCTTTCTGGGTCAAATTGTTCAAATAACAGTTAATTATCAAGGTAAAAATATACCTCTGATATTGCCTTATTTCAGCTGTTTCTCTGGATTGGTTCTATCTACCATCAATGAATATCAACTACATATTGGCATCCAGTCATTGCAGGTGAGAGTTTTCACATGCTAACCTCACTGTCTCATAATCCATCTTTCTTTTCTTAGCCAGTTAAAGCATCTTACCTTTCAATGCTTAACATGTCTCAGTGTTCCTAGTGACGTGTTTCCTGAGATGGTCTCTAGGCTGAGAATTCACTTGCATTTGCTCATCTGGCAGGTAAAATAAACCTCAGGATATTTTCAAAAGCACATCCTGGCAAGCGGGGGCTGTTATTTGAGGTCATTAGAGCCGAGGGTTGCTCCTTCATCAACTACAAAGTCCCAAAGAATGCCCGCCACCAAGATGGAAGAGGACTGTGAGTACTGCTGAGCAAATCTTTCCACACTTAGTGCAAAAACAGCACGCACTTTTCTACTTTTTGTTTGTTTGAGACATGATTTTGCTATTCTGGGATCATAATGGTGCACCACCAATGTCTGCTGATTCCCTTGAAAGCCCAGACCTCTGATACTGCCCTTTCTCCTTAGGGCTTCTGGACCGCTCTTTTGACAGATGAATGCATTGCGTATCACTGTGATATGCCTCAAAGGCTTGATTTTACTTCTTTTAAATTCTTTCTCAGCTGACATTTAGAATGGAGCCCATTCAGCAGCTACACTCATAGAGGGCAATGAGAGTGCTAATAAATACCATGGTGATTAATTCATTGACATACACTTCAGTCTTTCAAATAGCAAATCAATTTTATAGGTGAAATCAATTACTAGTTATTAAAATCATGGCCACTTTCTTTTTAATTAGATTAAGATTTTGCACATATAATAATTTCTTGCTCATACTTTTATATTAGGTAGACCATTGGACCTAAGGGCATTAGAAAAGAAAATTATCTTTTTGATAATAAGAACATTTATTCAGGGTCTATTATGTGGAAAGAAACAATATCAGGTACTTTGCAAGTATTATCTTGCCTAAGATTCAAAATTAACCTATTTAATACATTAGCCTTCCAATTTTACAGGTGAGAAACATAATCTCCAGTGCCAGGTAGGAAGTACATTTCAGAGCCAGGATCTGAAATTGAATCTCTCAGATTCCACAGCTGTTCAGTTAGGCTTCCTCTTCTCCCAGAATGACACCTTTGACCCTCGCCATAAAGTCCACACTTTTCCTTTGATGATGGGAATGTAGTTTACAAGATCCATTCTGAACAGAGAAGAGGAAATAATGGACAAGATGGATTTGAAGGAAAAGGAAGACTATTCAAATCTGTCCTTTTTTATTTCCTTCTTGCTTATCCTTCTACCATCTAATCCCTAGTCCTTCTAGCTTCAAAACTCTGCAGCTTTGAAGCTCACTCCTTATTAACTGCCCCAAACAGGTTTTTCTCCAAGGACATTCACCCTGGGTTTTGAGGATTAGCTCAGTGCTAAAATATTTGCCTAGCCTGTGTCAGACCCGAAGTTAGATTCCCAGTACCAAGACAAAAGAAAAACAAAAACCAAATAATCATATGAACCATGGTGGCTCATGCTTGTAATCCCTACACTCAACAGGCTGACGCAGGAGGCTGGTGAGCTGGAGGCCAGCTGGGCATCACAGCAAAATATCACCTTTAATAGGGCCAAGATCGCCAGTTGTTATCCAATGACAATTATTTCTTTGAGACTAGTGTGTAGGTAAGCTAAAACTGCTCGGTATAATAAGAGAACAAAAGCTGGGAAAATGGCTTAGTGTTTAAGGCATTTGCCTGTGAAGTTTAAAGACCCTGGTTCAGGCTGGAGAGATGGTTTAGTGGTTAAGGCGCCTGCCTGCCAAGCCTAAGAACATCGGTTCCAATCTCCAGGTCCCACATTTAGCCAGATGCAAAAAGTGATACAAGGGCGCAATGCCACACTTGCCCACAAGGGGATGCACACATCTGGAGTTTGTTCACAGCGGCTGAGAGGCCACTGGTGTGCCCATTCTCTCTCTCTCTCTCTCTACCTCTTTGGCTTTCTCTCTCTCCCTCATATAAGAAACAAACAAACAAAAAAAAGGCCCCGGGTTCAATTTCCCAGGATCCACGTAAGCCACAGAAGATGCACAAGAGGGCTCATGCATCTGGAGTTTGTTTGCAGTGGCTAGAGGCCCTAGCGTGCCCATTCTCTCTTTCTTTCTGCCTCTTCCTCTCTCTCTCCCTCAAATAAATAAAATATTATATATATATATATATATATATATATATATATATATATATTTTTTTTTTTTTTTTTTAAATGAGAACAAGTTGAGTCTCTGCTCTGCTTCTCATTAACTGTGCCTCTAGCAAAGGCCTCAGCCTCTTTGTGGATCACTTTCATCAACAGAGAGAAGCACTTTCCCAATATGGAAACCATATTCGACACACAGTCAGTTATTTATTGTTAGGTACTGTCGCCATCCAAGAGTATCTTCCATCCATTACAGAACTAACTAAGGCAGATGTGTTACTATGGACTGTACAAAGCACATGCAAGGGCATAAGAAGGGACTTTGAAAATATCTTATACATCTCTAAGATCTTTTCATGTGACGATATTACACACATTAGATGACTTCTAAGAATAAATTGACTAAGAATATGCCAGTTAGTTTAATGTTCATTAAATATGTCACATGAAAATATTTCCCCATTGTTTACTCAAGATTTCATTTTGAATACTGACAATGAACAGGAAATGAGGAAATAAAACAAATTTAAACTTTAAGCTTTAAAAATATAGAATTATTTAGTTTTCAAATACCACAAGAGTTGAGCTTTAATACTTCTTAATCTCTTTGTACTTGTCATACCCGATTTTGTGAGGTACTTTGGTGGTGGGGGGGTCTGTCTACTCTCTTAGTTCCCAGGTTTTTAACCAGGTACTGGAATATGTCCTTTACATTCCTTGTGATTAATATGGTCCAGCCATGTCCATGCTAAAGCAGACACAATTGGCATTGGTAATATTTTCAAAGATTGGCAATATACAAACAAATTTACAAAATACAACTTAATACATTGTACTTGACAATTTCACTACTTACTATAAATTACCTGAAGCCACTATAAAAGTGTACTATTCTGAATGTAACAGCTGGCATACTTCTTTCTAATTCACTGTAGGCATGGCTTCAAATGAACCCTAAAGTAAAGATGGCCAACATTATTATCACCATGTATCAGCTTGTATACCATGTATACCATGTATCAGCTTGTATACCATGTATACCATGTATCAGCTTGAGTTGGAAAATCACCGTGAAGGAAATGTTCTGCCACCAGAGTAATGATTGTTTTCACCCTCTGTAACCACTGCTCTGTACTCCTGTACTTTGACATGTAAACATACTTCATTATTTTGATGGAATATTTCATTATAACATATATTTTGCCCTTATTACTTCACCTAAGATGACATTACATTATCTTGCATAAATTTTATGCTTGTTTTACATAAGGTTTATTCAAATAGTTTACTTTTTCATAAGCTGAGTTTTCTCTGAACTGGTTTGGAAGAAACACACAATCCTAAAAATGACAGATCTATGACTTCCGCCTTTCTCCACGAAATCCCTCATGGATATTACCACAAGAGAAAGCTAAGTAAAGAAACATGTGAGAAGAAGTTTAATGTGAACTGTGCCTATTCATTGTGGGTTGTCTCCATATCCCACAGAAAGTCCAAGGGTTTCTATACTATTCTACCACTCACAGAAAGCCTCTTCTTACTGTCCGAGCCTAATTTGATAGATTTTTTTTTCTACTCCATCTAAACTTAGAAATATGTGATTTGATAGTTGAATATAACCAATCCTGCATTATTTATTTTTGTTGGACAGCTTTGAGACAGGGTTGCACTATGTAGGTAAGGCTAATGTGGAACTTGTTACGTAGCTCAGGCTGATTTTAAATCCTCCAGAATCATCTTCCAGACTGCTGGAATGACATTCACAAGTCATCATGCCCAGCTTCTACTTTGCATATTCATCTAGTCATTGATGGGCAGTATCCTTACTTGTGTCACAGTTCTAACTTATCTCCTGTCAGATCTCATCCAGTATGAAGAATATGGACCATACCAAAAATATAACTTGTAATCAATTTGCTTTTAAGTGGAATAATGGGGGTAGCATACATACCTATGAGCCTTGAATTTTTTATGAATTATAGTGCATCCAAAATGTTCTAGAAAAGCCAATGAATTATTAAAACCTCCTAAGTCTCTGGCTAAGGTTGAAGTACTTTATTACATCTCATTGTCTTTTTTTTTTCCTTTATTTCTAATATTTCATGAAGAAGAAGTGATAAAAATATAAGAAATGTCTGTCTCTGGTTTAGAAAAAAGTTAACTAATAAAGAGAAGGGTAAGGACAAAGACAGCCAATCACAATTCTGGCTTTACTTCAGTGGGAGGAGCCATCAAGTCAATTAACCAGCTATTGTTAGCATGTAGGATGCTTATGCCATTGATCACCCTGTTTTTAACCCATATCCCAAACGCATTACAGTTATTGCAATGGCCACAAATACTGAAAGTCCATAAAGAAAACCAGTGGCGTGTAAAGTAGGTCTGGTAGAATGGTCCTTTCTGAAAAATAGTTAATCCTAAGTAACTCTGCCAGGGCACAGTAAAGCATCTCTCCTGGAGGCTGAGCTCCTCCCCTCTTTTGTGCTACTCATATAGATCCCATCAAGCGTAGGTGTTGATTGCATCACAAGTGGTTCTTCACATGACGAAATTAGCATGAATTAACCTAACTTTAAATGGCACGAAGGGTGGCAGATGTAAATGTCCAAAGGAAACAGACAGGAAATGTAAATGTTTTGTACAATAAGATGAAGTGTAACTAAACCAAAAACTGTAGCAAGTGAGATCCTATATGGTCTAACCGTACGGGTTAGGACTCTCCCCAAGTAGAAAATCACTCAGGCAGTCATTGATCTTTTCCTATTATTAAATATCCCAATATGTAATCTATATTTCAAGATCAATTAAAAGCAACTTATCCAGATTTACTCACATAACTAAATAGATCTGCCTGACTTTCACCACATTGGCTGAAGGTCTTAAAACGTGCATGGCATTAAAGACTTTGTAAAGAATTGGGATTTTGCCAGGCACCCCAGGTGAGCAATACCATCTTTTGTAAAACAAGTGCCTTATGACACTTATTGGAGTACTTTAGGTAAAGTTTGTTTGTAACAAAGAACTTTTTAGTAAAAGTTAGAATGTCACTAACGAGGTCCATGAGTGGACTGAGAACTACATTGTGGCACGAAGCAGGCAGTGTTTGGAGAATGATGCACAGCCAAAAAGTGCCCTTTCGTGGAAAAGAAACAGGAGGTAAAGCTTACTAACAGCCTTGCAGTGTGTTAGAATCACAGAAATCTAATCTTCCTTTAATATAAGTTTTCACCTATATCCCGCAAAAAGCTATATGGACTGAAGCATAATATGACATCCTATATCTATGCACAATGTAATGTTTTCTTTTTAAGTTGAATTCATTTTAAATAAATCTGATAAAAAGAATACAATAAAAGTCTTCAAAGGAAACAAGCATGAGTAAGTAATTTCTCTCTTAAGAAATAAGAAGCACATACTGACTCCTACCTATATTTCCTGAGAGCCATATCCAATTCCCACTTGCTTAGAAATCACTAGTATATATTAACAAATCAGTGTCAAAAAAATAGGGAAAAGCAGAGTTGATTATTCCATAGAGAAGACAAAATCAAACACATTTCATATTTTATTTCATAAATTAAATACTCACATGGCAAACATTTTGTTTTTTATATGAATAACTCTGTTCTGATAATGATATGGAGAAGGGCTTATTGTTTTTGAGGCTTTTGAAATTCTTCAGGTAAAATTTGATCTGTTAGACATCCCTGTGCTCAAAGAAACATCACAATTTCAATTCATACTTGAAGAAACAAACGACTTCTGAGCAACAGTCAGTCTGAACGTCCCTGGGTCAGAGGAGAGGATGAGAGTCTATTGCGACACAACATGTCTCAGAGAAGCAGGACAAGGCCATGGGCATGTCCCCATTAATTGTCAAACAGCTGTCAGAGGACAGGGGTACCTCTTAGGAGCTGAATCTAAATAGCTCTCTGAAGGAGGAATCACACAGTAAATTTGTTTCGTCAACATTCAAAACAGCAAAATACACAATTTACTATATCAAAGTACATCATCCAATCTATTCATCTTAGTGGATTTCAGCTCAGGTAATTCAATTTCTTTACTGAATCTGCCAAGATATTCCTCTGCCGTGAATACACAGATTATAAAAAAAGATAATACTATTCATTAAGAGAGAAATATATACAGAGGGCATGTGTAGTTGAGAAATATTTTAAAGCATCTTTCAGATCAGTTGTTGGCTGGGATAGTGCGTCTAACAATTCTAATCGCCTGCTGCATGGACAGACCTTTCTTGAATGTCACTGACACAAGTTAGCATCAGTCGTCCATTCTCTCAGGAGCTCTCGATAGATTTGCTCAGAACTTTCCAAAGACACCAGGGTTTTAGATATACACATATATAAATAAAGAGAGATAAATATGAATAAAGTAATATTTTGTAGTGTTTGGAAGCTGGGAAGTGAGACAAAAGATCTTTACATTGCATGTTAGTGTCTTCTAAAGAGCTAGCACTGTTACCTCAAAAATGTAATGCCTCTAATAAACATTTTATACACAAAAATGCCTTAGAAACAAACATAGTAGGTAGTAGTATTAGTAGAAAACTTTTGTTGTATTCAATACATATATTCAATTTCCTGAATACCCTCTAAAAGAATATTTATTGCTTGACATTAAATATGAATTAATCATCATTATAAGTAAGGTAAGACATTAATTAAAAATTATTTGAAGCTGGGCATGGCCGTGCACGCTTTTAATCCCAGCCCTTGGGAGGAGCACTTGTGTTATTCAAGAATGTTATATACCTGAGTATTTCTGCCTGGATTTGACATCCACTCCACAGAAGGGAATTCGTGCTCAGTACTGTAATCCTGGCCAAGAGCCTTGGGCTAGGGGCATAGGGCTTATGGAGAAACCTAATATTGCCTTCTAAATATTAATATTTGTTCACATAGACTCGCAAGTCTTGAAGACCTGACCAAGAAGTTTCTTACTACATTGTGTAGTGGTTAATAGAGAGATACACAGGTGCCACTAAAAAGTGATACTGCAGCCAGGAAATCATCAGATTCCATTACAAGTTTCATTTGATTAATATTTGGTTGTTGCACATTCAGAAACCTTTCACTGTTGACAAATTCTGAGCAACCTCACATTCAGTTACACAACCCCATGTGTGGTAGTGATTCACAGATTAAGAGTCTGCGTGTTTAAAAAAAAAAAAAAAAAAAAACAGGCTTGGAAATGGGAAGTAATGTCCACACAACCGAAAACCTGTAACAGAGCCTGGGATTTACTATAAAGCACCTTCATTACTATCTGTCTAGTTGTCATTCTCCATCAACAACCTTATTAAATACAATCTCGCATGAAATTTGGATAATTGTCTTACAACATGTCCAAGTATTACTTTGTGAATCCCATTTGAAGATTTTAAATAATTGATACAAAATATATAATGTTTTCTTGTAACAAAAATACCATTTAAATCCTGTGTCCTTGTCACTTACCTAGCATTGCTTTGGTAACAAAGTGGATTTTTGTTGACTTATTTGCCTCATTGGGAGAAAAAGTTCTTGCGAAAAAAAAACATTTTAAAGTGACTATGTTGAAGTGCTTTCTGAATCTGACAGAGAATGAGATTTATGTGCCAGAAGTGTGTTAATATTGCAATCAGAGGCAAAACTGCTACATTCTTTTCTTTTTTCCTTTGTACCTCTTTGTGGTATAATCAGCCTTGGCTATTTTCAGTAAGCCCACTTCATTCTTCCTGAGAAATTCTGTTCTTTTCTTTACAATGAGCAAGTTTCATTTTGAGACTGCTTTCCAATTTATAGCAGGTGGACTCTGGGTGGTTGTGTGTCAGGTGCACAAGTGAAGACAGACTTTTATCATCAGTAAGGAGAAAATATGTATGTGTGTGTATTATATATAATATGTCAAGCACCATTTTTAGGGCTTAGCAGAAAGTGTGATGTTAACCCACTCATGTAATTATTGAGAACACAGAAGTGAAAAGAAGCAGCTCACTTTTATAATTAAGAATATGGACTCTGGATCCAGCCCAACTTTGTTTAAACCCTTCTACCATGAAGCAGCTGTGTGGAATTGGAGAAATGACTCAAGGTCAACAAGATTATCTCCTCATCTAAAAAGGCCAGTAAGAATATCCTTCACAATACTGTCACGATTGTCACCTGAGTAAATGTACACAGGGGGAAGAGATGTCAGGCAGAGGACGCACTAGAGAAATGTAAGCTGTTATCATTTCACGTGAAGTAACTTGTGAGAATGAAAACAGCTGAATGGCACACAAAGTGTTACTTGATGACAAGATGGTGTCCGGAGCTGTCTAGTGAAAAGCTCTACAGGAAGACAAGGCACATAAGTACTGCACTTGTGAAGTGAAAAACAAACCAACACGTAAGAAGACTGGAGAGGACTGAGAAAACAACACAGCAGGTGACTCTCGCACCCAAGGTGAGCAAAGCCCAAAGTGGACCCACAGACAAGACTAGCAGCCTCTGATTGGACTCCATTCTGGAAAATATTCCTTCTGTTTAGTTTTGAACATTTTTTGAAATAAACCCGAATGGAAAGGAAATACTCTCACTGGTGGGAGCTAAATATTTGCATGGGATAACATTTGAAATATGTACTCCCTTTGAATCAGGTTTGAGTACATGTTGGTCTTTGTTATACATTCATTTAAGAGAATTTTCTAACAAAAATAAAAGAATAAACAATTGCTATTTATAAATGAGTTTATACATGAGGCTAAGAAATGCAAAATCAGTTTGGAAGATTTAAAATCCACTGTTTTATTTTAAAATAATTATATTTTTCCTGTTCAATTCTGTCATATGATTTTCTCAAAGAACTCAAAATTAATAAGTATTATAAACATAAAAAATCCATACCTATGTTACCTAAAAATGGATATTAAAACTTGTATGCACTGCTAGTTCATATTTTCCACATTAGTTGCATTTAAGTCATTTACTGAATTGCATTTACTGAATCACAGTAGAGGAAAGTATATCATATACTCCCAGGGAAATGAACACATACCACCTGCTCAGAATTTCCATCATTACAGGAGATGAGCCACCCACAAGAAGCACCTAGTGGCTGGAGAGATGATTTTGTAGTTAGTGAGCTTGCCTGTGAAGCCTATGACCCATGTTTGACTCTCCAGATCCCACATAAGCCAGATGCACAAGATGACACAAGTGCAAGGTTGCACTTGTGCACAAGGGAGTGCACACATCTGGAATTCTACTGCAGTGGCTGGAGGCTCTTGGTTTGTTAATTCTCATTTTCTCTCTCTCCCATAAAAAAGGAGGAAAAAAGAAGCAGCTAGGCTATAAATGCTTTAACAAGTCTAAACCAATCTAAGCAGGCTGAGACTACAACAAAAAGCAAAAGGCACATTCTTATTGGGTCAGTGTTCATTTTGAGAAGCAGGAAAGAAGAGACAATGCATTTTATACATTATATAAAATAACTAGCAACTTGTCAAACATTGTCCTTTCCATATTAAATTCTCAGGTTCTTTCCTATCAAATTTCATAATCTATAAGAATTCTCTCAGAAAATCATAAAAATAATAATGGAGTAGTTTCTGCTTTCCAGCCTCACTCAGGCCTCTACCTAGATTTAGGCCCTGTCTCTGAATTAAATTGTAAATACATCTCTATATGCGGAGTTACTATTATCACTTCAGGAGCGAACACTGATGGGATGAGTGACTGATTGCTGGTGGCTGAGCAATAGAAAGAACAATTGCCTTCACAGCATTAAGTACTCAGCATATTAGGCGGAGTAACAAAGTAAGTCAGCAATTGATAGGCACTTATACCATGACATCTTAGGCAGTCTTGAGGCTGAAAGAAAGGTTTCTCAAGTCTCTTCTGACTCATTCCTTTTAACTCCATGCATAATCAGATTGCCACAGATAGGCAATTCTAAAACTGATGGGCAGACATCTTCATATGTAATGAGCCTCTGTGATGCACAAACACATTTTAGGTTTCATACAATCTGGAAAGCTAGAGATGATTCAAGTCAATCTCAAACCTGTTAGAGTGACAAGACAGAGTATCTAAAGCCCTTGGCCACCAAGTGTTTAAAGTTTGAAATAACACATAGAAACGTCTTCCTGGGAAGACAGTAGAAAGGAGCAATATATGCCATCATGTGGCACAGTAAACAAACAGCTTTAGAAGCAAAATCATGCCATAGCCCACGGGTGCCAGCAGGTTTTGTTACTATTGGTGACAGAGAAAATATAAGATCTGTATTTCTGATTTTATACTACTATTTTTCCTATGCATTATTATTTTTTTTCTTCTCGAACTAAAGTGAAGAAAAAATAAAACAGCGTACCTTTTAATCACGGCCCCCTTTTATGCAAGCTATTTGTCAAAAGTTACTTTTTCTGTAAGACAAATAAGAAGGTATAGGTACTAAGATGTAAGCAGAAAGGTGTTGAGTACCCAGTAAAGGTTCAGCAGCTTGTCAGTTACTGCTCACTCTTGAGGAAGCCCGTACAATGAGGTCAGCATTGAAGAATCAAACAGAGATGGTGAAAGGGATCAAGGGTATAGCTTCCATCCTGGAGGTAAATTTATTTTGCCCTTCAAATTCACATCCAAAGTTTTGGGGCATGAGGAGCTGGCTTTTCCCCTCTGTGACCAGCAACACCACACGTGTGGCTTGGCCTCCTCTTCTGTCCACAAGGACTTATACATGCATGCTCTAGACAGGGCTAATACAGTAAGAACATCTGTTACAGAAATCACCTGCTGTGGGCAGGGTTGGGTTTGCTATAGAGAAGAACTAGAAGAAACACTGATACACAAAAGAGGGTCTGTCACGTAGCTGCCCAACTCATACATAAGGAGAGAAATAACATTATTGAGTTCTTATTTACATACAATAGGCAAAAAGTTATTTTTTTTTGAGTAAACAAAGTAGAGTGTGGAATTGCATTATCATTGTAATAATTAAAGTCTTTAGAATGAGTGTGTCTGTGGGTGTCTGAGAGACATAGAGAAAATTGTTCAATGCACAAAATATTAAGTGTGGCACTCCATATAGCTTAAATCTTTAAGGAGATCATAACTATTATCCCTTGGTACATTCTTGCTCAGAATTCAAATATGAAGATACGGAGAAGAGGACAGTGCTGAAAAAGTTTGCCATTCCTAAAACGTTATGATTTCACAATTTTCAGCATTAAAAAATCCTGTAAAAATGCTAGCATGTGTCTGAGCTATGTGATTCCCTGAGCGTGGAATATGCCAGGATCCAGCAAAAGACAACAGAACCTGTGCCTGAGGGCCAAACACATAACCATGTTGAGGCCAGAGGCTCAGTCAAAGGGTCAGGTCCTCGAGAAGACAACACACAATTCCCACCTGCAGCCTCCAGGTAAACCTGGGGCTCAGACAGGAAAATGCTCACTTCTCCTAGGGCTTACCAGGTAAAAATAGACAGGTCAGCCCAGGAGGAGGGAGAGAGACTGGACTAGCAAGATTCTCCAAAGCAGGACTGGGTATCATTAAAATGAATGGTGAGAGGGAATGTTTATATAAGTTTTATTGAGGAACTGAAAAATAAAGGCTGGGGTTGCGCATGTATAATTTACTGTAATGTTTTTGAAGGTTTCACATTAGAATTTTCTTATGTATTTGAAATGACCACATAAATGTGACCACATCATTAAATTAGTAAATGCCTTTATAAAAACTGTCACAATTTTTCTCTGGATGCTTCCAGCATATCCACAGTTTATGCATTCACTTAGTAAAACTAACTATCTACTTCATAAGCAGAATTTATATGCTGGAACTGTAAGTGAAAACATGCACGATTTGTCTTATGATAACTATTGTTAATAATTGGAGATACACACATACATATACATATTTAATCTTTATCCCCATACCCTGACATACAGCTCCCAATTCACTGGAAATCTCTGGAGTGAGGAATAATGATTGTTTTTTGTATGCTAACAAGTGATTGTTGGCTAGCAGTGCCTGGTTACCTTCAAGAAGATAACAGCTCAAGGACAAAAGTTAGGCAGCATTCAAAGTGTGGGACATTCAGCCCTATGCCCAAGGGGAGAGAGGCTGATGGTCCATTGGTCATGTCTATGTAACAAACCCCACTCCAGAACTGCATTCTGGGAGTTTCAGCATAGCGGACCCCATGGCGATTCAAGAGGTTTTGTTCTCTCTTTTTCCTTTTTTTCTTTTCTTTTCTTTTTTTTTCTTTTCTTTTCTTTTTTTTTTTTTTTTTTTTTTTTTTTTTTTTTGAAATAGGGTCTCGCTCCCTTGCAATATTCTTCATTACAGATCAGAGAAGTAAATAAAGTTATTTCCTATACTTTGTGAATGACATTATCAAATTAATCACAAGGAGAGAGCCATGGGAATCACAATTTTTAGCAGGACAATTGAAAAACAGCCTGTCGTGATCTGACACCATGGCCAGGGTTGAAAAAGACCTTCAATTATCTATTGGGATATATGTGTATTGGTGCATTTTAAGGTGAGAGCCAGTAAGGAATCCAAAAGGTATTTTAAGCTTTTAGCTTCAGCAATAAGGCAAATATTAATTGTAATTATTCATGAGGAAACAGAATTTTACAGCATAGGAATAAAAAGGGGTCAGCTCTGTTTCAGTTTTGAGAAACAGATATCTCTTGGATATTTTGGTGGAAATTCAGGTAGATATTCAAATATATAAACTTAATTCATTATAGAGTTCAATATCAGATATACACAGTTGTGACCCATCAATACAAAAACATTATTGAAGAGTCACAGCAAAGAGTCACATAGGGAAACACAGAGACAGTCTTTCAGAGCCGCATGCATATGTCAATGAAAGTGAAGTAAAAAGGCAGAGTAAGATACCAACAGTACAGCTTTCTGTCTGTGTGGACTAAGAGGGGAGGGTGAGTTATGTGACTTATAAATGCCATGTCAAATAAAATGAGGACAGAAACATGATGACTGGGTTTAGATATTGTGATGGTTAACCTCTGGTTATCAACTTGACAGGATTTAGAATCATCATGGAAACAAATGTCTGGTCAAGTCTGTGAGGGCTTTTCTAGAATAGATTAGTTGAGGTGGGAGGACCCACCTGGACTCTGGGTGGCACCGTTCATGGGCTGGGGTTCTGGTCTGTATAAGAGGAAGCTAGCTGCATGCTCACCATTCATCAGTCTCTACTTCCATCCTACAGATGTGACAGTGTGACTCTGGCTAACTGGTCTCACCATAGTGGACTTGCTCTTATAACTGGAGCCAAAAGAACGCTTTCCTTCTTTAATCTGCTTCTGCTTGGTATTTTTTTCTAGCAATGAGAAAGTAACACACAGATATGATGAGCTTGGTAACGGGTTATTCAGTTAATAATGGCAAGTGTCCATGGTAAAGTTGCTGAGGTCAGTGCCTGAAATACAGTATGTCTTACTAAAATACAGCCTTATTCACAGCACAGAATGCCATTAATTTTTCCCATGCTGTACTTGATTTCATACATACCAAATATAGGACTAGGTTTTGATTTCTTTTAATGACAGTTAAAGCCCACAATAATTAACAGCAAATAAAGTTTATAATGTACTTTGGGGAAATATGCTAATAAAACAATAAATTTCATACCCTGGCTAGAACAATAAAAAAATATTAAGAGGAATAAAATAACCTCTTTAAATACTTATTTTCAAATGTCACCATAATAATAAATTGATTTCTACATCGAAATTTAACATTTATATTTGTGAAAGACATTAAATTTTACTAACATAATAGAATAACTTTTCTTTAGTGACCTTTTATGTTTTAGAATTCTAGAGTTTGAATGAAGCCAATTAAGTGTGCTCTGTGTGTCTTCTCAGACGCCCTTAGCAAGGCTCACAATGTGAGTTCTGTACTGCTCACTGTCAGAGGACACCACACAGGAATCCAGAGAATACTGCCTGGTTGGAAAAAAAAAAAAAAAAAATGAGCTCATTTCTTCCTAAAATCTCTGACTGTGTCTACAGAGAACACAGCAGCTGTTTATAGATCCTCCCACCTGGCGTGAGGCCGCTGTCTGGGCTCTGCTTCTCTGACGGATGCTCTCCAATGGGTCCAGCCACAAACATGTTCAGATGTGGATTGTGGGAAATTATCCAGACAGGTAATAAGAACGGAAATTTTGAGACAGTTCAGTGGTTCAGCAGGGAAAGAAGGGAGGGCTAAAACTGCCTTGAAGGAGTAATTTTTGAAAATGAACGAAGCCCCGTCTTCTCTTTTGAATAATAAAAACACTCATCCGCAAGCCGACTCAACACAAGGGTTTTATTATCAATTGTCACACACAGTAGTTTTATTAGTACCTCCCCGAGACTAAGCTAATTTAAAGCACTTGAAACCTTAGGCAGATGTTTTTTAAAGGAAGAGGAAAACGTTGGGGGAGCTGTGCATCACACACTATAAATACAATAACGTTCACTTCTTCCTCTGTCTAAAAACACATTTGTTTCCTTAGGAGCAGCCTGTACCAGGGTCACCACACCATTCTTCAGGACAGGTGTACCCTGCTCTGTCAGAACAGAATGGCAGGCAGGCTCTTCCTAATGTTAACTACTAGTCGATTTAATGTTATACTGCATCTCCTCCCACACTAGATTCCCATAAAAGGTTTCAGATATTGATTTAATTAAATCAACACCTTTGAAAACCCAGGAGTCTCTCATCAAAGTGGCACATAAGCATGCCACATGGCTTAGATTTTCCACTCCCATGAACAGACCTAGTAGAAAAGATCATACAGACTCACGAAATGTCCATGGCGATGCAATTTCTAATACCCCCAACCAGAAGGTACCTAAACACAACCAAGAGTGGAACTGATAACATGAGCACACCATGGCAACACACACTGGGGCATGAACGAGCTACACCTTTATGCATCAATCTGGAGAAATTGCAAGAATAGGTTTGTAAGCAAAATGTCAGGGATATTAGGGAACTACTTCATTCCACACACTTCCAATACTTTACCTTGGGTAGCAGACCTGTTTTTATCTAAATGTTTGGGAAATTTTGTCTAATGTGAGCATTTCTGACTAATCCATACTAAAAATAGCTAAACTGCACTGGTTTCATAATACAAGGAAGTTTCTTGACAATGTGTAGAATAATGCCTGGATGTTATTGCCTTAAAAAAATCTATGTTTCTTCAAAAACTGGATGGTACATTTACCAGAACAAGACCATTTGTTTTGAATCTATTCATGGCACTGGTTAGGAGAAAAGTTCCCAGTGCAGGTGAGTGTCCCATGCAGTACAGTGATGATACACCTGTGCAGGTGAGTGTCCCATGCAGTACAGTGATGATACACCTGTGCAGGTGAGTGTCCCATGCAGTACAGTGATGGATACACCTGTGCAGGTGAGTGTCCCATGCAGTACAGTGATGATACACCTGTGCAGGTGAGTGTCCCATGCAGTACAGTGATGATACACCTGTGCAGGTGAGTGTCCCATGCAGTACAGTGATGGATACACCAGTGCAGGTGAGTGTCCCATGCAGTACAGTGATGATACACCTGTGCAGGTGAGTGCCCCATGCAGTACAGTGATGGATACACCTGTGCAGGTGAGTGTCCCATGCAGTACAGTGATGGATACACCAGTGCAGGTGAGTGTCCCATGCAGTACAGTGATGATACACCTGTGCAGGTGAGTGCCCCATGCAGTACAGTGATGGATACACCTGTGCAGGTGAGTGTCCCATGCAGTACAGTGATGGATACACCTGTGCAGGTGAGTGTCCCATGCAGTACAGTGATGGATACACCTGTGCAGGTGAGTGTCCCATGCAATACAGTGATGGATACACCAGTGCAGGTGAGTGTCCCATGCAGTACAGTGGTGGTTACACCTGTGCAGGTGAGTGTCCATGCAGTACAGTGATGGATACACCTGTGCAGGTGAGTGTCCCATGCAGTACAGTGATGGATACACCTGTGCAGGTGAGTGTCCCATGCAGTACAGTGATGGATACACCTGTGCAGGTGAGTGTCCCATTCAGTACAGTGGTGGATACACCTGTGCAGGTGAGTGTCCCATGCAGTACAGTGATGGATACACCTGTGCAGGTGAGTGTCCCATTCAGTACAGTGATGGATACACCTGTGCAGGTGAGTGTCCCATGCAGTACAGTGATGGATACACCTGTGCAGGTGAGTGTCCCATGCAGTAACAGTGATGGATACACCTGTGCAGGTGAATGTCCCATGCAGTACAGTGATGGATACACCTGTGCAGGTGAGTGTCCCATGCAATACATTGATGGATACACCTGTGCAGGTGAGTGTCCCATGCAGTACAGCGATGGATACACCTGTGCAGGTGAGTGTCCCATGCAGTACAGTGATGGATACACCAGTGCAGGTGAGTGTCCCATGCAGTACAGTGATGGATACACCTGTGCAGGTGAGTGTCCCATGCAGTACAGTGGTGGATACACCTGTGCAGATGAGTGTCCCATGCAGTACAGTGATGGATACACCTGTGCAGGTGAGTGTCCCATGCAGTACAGTGATGGATACACCTGTGCAGGTGAGTGTCCCATGCAGTAAAGTGGTGGATACACCAGTGCAGGTGAGTGTCCCATGCAGTACAGTGCTGGATACACCAGTGCAGGTGAGTGCCCCATGCAGTACAGTGATGGATACACCTGTGCAGGTGAGTGTCCCATGCAGTACAGTGATGGATACACCTGTGCAGGTGAGTGTCCCATGCAGTACAGTGATGGATAGAGTAAGGAAAATGGGGAGATTTGGAAGCCTTGAATGGCAGATTCCAGGTTTGGACACTATCCTCCAGACAATGGCAAACTGGAAAGATTTGCGGTAGGCTGTTACTTCCAGCTTGCACATAATCTCAACTCAGGAGAATCTGAGCTAGCTGTAAGATAGAAGGGTTGGCATGTGTATGTGGACACAAAGGCCTGAACTAGAACGATGGTTCAACCAAAGGAGATGTGGGATAAACCTCAAAATCTAGAAAATGACATTCAAGAGTGCTGGAAGAATCTAAGAAACTCAAGACTCTGGGAAAACTTGATGAAGGAAGGAAAATCTTACGTGTTAGATGGGTTAGGAAGGCAATAAAAAAATAATAGTTTCTTAGGTTAAACATCAACACAGGCCATACAAGTGCAAAAATCTGCTACATGTGCTCATTGTTTCTGCTGTTCAGGGTTCTATAGTTAAGGCACTGCAGCATATATAGAAAAAAATGCTACTTAAAAATCACCAAAATTAAAACATTTTCATTTGTAAGCCACAGTTCAGAAAAGGAACTGATCCAGACTATATAAAGAACATTCCAATCTCATCAGTAATAATAACAATAATAATAATAATAATAATAATAATAAAATAATAAGACCTATAGCTCAATTTTAAAATGGAATTGAGTAAACATTTCAACATGAAGTATATATGGCTAGCAAATAAACAGGAAAGATTAGTCATAACAATATATAAATATAAATTAATACTATCATAAAATACCATGTTACTGTAATTAAAATAAAAATACTTAAAACCAAGTACTGGGAAGCAACTTGATCTCTAGTGCAGTGCTGGTGAGATGCAAAATGGCAGTCATACACACACCAGTGTGGCAGCTTCCTGTGAAATTAAATATGCACATACCATCTGTCCCATCAATTCTATTCTTAGATATCTATCCACATGAAGGGAACACATTCAAACATTTTCACTTAACGCTCGTAAGTGTTCTATTCATAGTTAGCAATAACTGCAAACAATCTCCTAAGTGTAAATGCTTGTTATGAGGTACTTGGTAAACAAACTGTGGCATTTCACAGCAATGGGATAATGCTCAGTGTGTCCATTACCTTTTCATTGCTTGGATACTTGACAAAAAAAAAAAAAAAAACATTTAAAGAAAGAAGAGTTTATTTCAGTTTGCAGGTTCAGGTTACGGTCCATCAAGGTGGCGAAGGCATGGCTGTATTCAGAGGGAGGAGTGAATGCTGCTGCTCAGCCAGGCTTCTCTTTTATATAACCCAAGACCCCAGCCTATGGAACAGTACCGCACACAGCTAAGGTGCATCTTGCAGCATCAATTAATCTCATCTAGATAACCCCTCAGTAACATGCAGAGGGGCTACCATAATCCACATAATACCCTCACCGAAAATTCTAAGCCCTGTCAAGTTGACAATCAACATATCCTTCCACTCTCACTAATGAATGACTGAAACATACAACGTATAGGAATCTCAAAGACAATATTCCGAAAAGTCTGGAATGGTTACATAAGGTATTTATGTGATATCCTCACAATAACAAATTACAGTGTACAAGACAGTTCAAAGAATCCCATTAGGGCTGGAGAGATGGCTTAGGGGTTAAGGCGCCTGCCTCCTAACCCTAAGAACGCTGGTTCCAATCTCCAGCGGTTCCAATCTCCAGGTCCCACTTTTAGCCAGATGCAAAGTGATGCAAGGGCGCAATGTCACACTTGACCAAAAGGGGGCGCACACATCTAGATTTCGTTCACAGCAGCTGAGAGACTGCTGGCACACCCATCTCTATCTGTCTCCCTCTCTGCCTGTCTCTCTCTGTGTCTCTCTCTAAAAATAAAAAATAAAAATAAAAAAGAATCCCATTAGTTAACAGGGAAGGGGAGGTTGTATCTATAAAGATAACCTGGGAGATGTTTTGAAGAACCAGGGAACTATTCATTCTGATTATAGTGTTGGTGATATAAATGTGCTTATTTGTTAAAATTCATAGAACTTCTCAATACTTTCCTTAAAAAGCCAACTTTAATGTATTTAAATATCTGCATGTGGGGCTGGAGAGATGGCTTGATCCCACTTTACGCAGATGCATAAAAGTGAGGCAGTGCAAGGTTGCACAGGCCCACTAGGTGGCCAGTGTCTGGAGTTCAACTGCAGTGGCTGAGGCCCTGGTGTGTCAATTCTCTATCTCTCCTCTCACTTTTTTTTTAATCTGCATGTGTATGTGTGTGTGCACACATGTGTATCTTCTGATGTGAGGTGCCCTTTGCATGTGTGTGTGTGTGTGTGTGTGTGTGTGTGTGTGTGTGTGTGTGCATGTGGAGACCAGAACATAACCTCCAGGTCTCTCTACCACTTTGAAGTGGGTTCTCTCACTGCCGTGGAGCTCACCAGTTAGGCTAGACAGGTAGCCATGAGCTTGGAGATCTGATTGCTTCTACCTCCCGAGCTCTGCAATGACAGGCACATACTACCACACCCAGTATTTACATGTGGACTAGGGTTGAGACTCAGGTCCTGTAGCTTGTGAGAAAGGCACTTTACCAACTAAGCTACGTTAACTTTTTTAAATACAAATTCATAAGAATAGTCATTGGTACAAAGAAATTTTCAACAGTAGGAATGTGTTTCTTTTTTAGTGAGAGTGTGTATGTGTGTGTGTGTTTGCCTGTTTGTGTGTTCCACAAGTGTGTGTGCATGTGAAGAACAGAACCTTGCGTGTCTTTTTCAGTAACACTATCCATGTTGGTTTTCCCTTGTTTCTTGAGACAAGATCCCTCATTGGCCTGTAGCTTGTCAATTTTTTCTTTTTTCGTTTTTAATTGTATTTTGTTAATTTTATTTGTATTTATTTGAGAGTGACAGAGAGAGAGAGAAAGAGGCAGAGAGAGAGAGAATGGGCGCACAAGGGCCTCCATTCCCTGCAAATTAACTCCAGATGCATGTGCCACCTTGTGCATCTGGCTTACGAGGGTCCTGGAGAATCAAGCCTTGAACCGGGATCCGTAGGCTTCACAGGCATGCGCTTAACCACTAAGCCATCTCTCCAGCCCGGGATTTATTTTTTTTTTAATCTGAAGGATTTTTATTGCATTTTTGTGTGAGTATATGTGCATGTATATGTATATTTGTATATGTGTGTGGGTACACAATATATACATATAAATCAGAGGATCACCTCGAGGTGTCATCTCCTTTCAATTGGTTTAAGAGATTCCTTCTTGTGCTGCTATGTGAGCTACACAAAGTGGCCCAAAGGCTCCAGGTTTCTTCTAGCTCTGCCTCCCGTTGCCACAGGCACGAGGGGATCACAGACATGAGTGACACCTTGTCCTGCTTTATGTGAGTGCTGGAGAGACTTGAACTTGGCTTTGCAGGCCTGCAAGCAGACACCTAACTTCTAAGCATTCTCCCCAAGCTCTGGAGGATTTTTTTTTTTTTTTTCGTTGTTTCCCTTTGAATTTAAACTAAATCAAATGCTAGAATTTCATAAGAAAAACCAATTAACAAAATACACTGGCACTGTTTAACTACAGTAACTTTGTCAAAAAGTTGGTCTAAATGATCAATCCACTTTCATGTCATAGCCTTACTGAAGTAAGATAAGAAGAACTGATATGGAAATTCACAGGACCTGTATTTGAAGGAGATACTATTGCCTTAGGTTTAATTATTAAACCCTTTTGTGTATTGGTTTAATCACTTCACTTTACAAGTGTTTTGATTAGATAAGCAGTACTATATATTGGATACGCTTGTGTATGCTCTGTGTGTGCATGCGTGAGCACCTCCACTGGTAAGGCCCACATCAGGTCTGAGTCGGGGCCAGTGATATATCTGTGTGATAGGAACTGTCGCACTTCTGGCCTGAGAAACATTGTTCTGCACAGGTTTCTCCCTCCTGCACGTTTTGTATTCTAGTTTCCTCAGCTGCTCCTTGGCCTGCATTCAGGTCTGTCCTCCTCACATCAGAAAGGCAAGAAATTACCAAGATATCCTTTAGAGCTGCATGTTCTCTGAGTAATAAAGATAGCCTTAAACAGCCCCTGGGAGATTACTCCTCTCGACTGCTTTCAGATGGGGTCTCTTCTACCCTTCAGGCTCATCTTCCCTATGCTCTTTATAATTCAAGCAGGTCTCATGAACCATTATTGATCTCAAGGAAGAAGTCACCTTTTGCATTATCTCCACAAAGTCCTCCGTGCCAGATGAAGCAGGATGACACCAATGAAAATCTAATGATACCCTTAAAATGAGGTGTTAAGCAAGTAAAAAGGCTACAAAGAAACATGGTTTTTAATTTCTATATTATTTATTTATTTGAGATAGAGAATGAAGCAGATAGAGAGAATGGATGTGCCAGGGCTTCTAGCCCTGCAAGTGAACTGTAGATGCATGCACCACCACCTTGTGCATCTGGCTTACATGGGTCCTGGGGAATCAAATCTGGGTTCTTTGGCTTTGCAGGCAAGTGCTTTAACCACTAACCCATCTCCCCAGCCCATGTTTGCTCTTTCCTTTCAATGCCTTATGTATTTCTTTTTCATTGTTTTCAACAGTAGAGAAAACTTACACTTAAAATATTTTGGTATTTAGTTGACTGGATTCTACTATTAGTCCTACAGAGTGGTTTTAATTTTATTTGAGAGATAAAGTAAATTCTTGTAGATTAATCTTGGCTTGTGACTTAAAATGCAAATGTTGCTAGTAATTGACTTGCCAGCAGATGACATTTGCTTTGAGAATATTAAAGTTCTCTGAGGAAATGTGGGCACAAACACTCAAAATTAAACTTTGACATAATTAATTGGATTCATCCTGAATGAATAAACCTCCAAATATAAAAATTGTTAAGTGCTAGAAGAAAAACACTAGCATAATCACATTAGTTTACACTGCCCCAAAATAAATATTGACTGAAAGAAACTTGAGGGTGTTATGGGCAGGCTTATACCCAATTTCTAGCCAGAATCAGATGTAGCTACAAGGCTTGAATCTAGGATTTTGTTCTTACAAACTAAACTGTTAGGAACATTAAGTCGGCCGAGATTCTTGATCAATAAAATGGGGACAATTTTAAGCATATCACCAAATCTTTATACTAAATCATCAAATGTAACATGAGGGTAGTTAAAGGTCTCTTTAAGTTAAAATGTCCTAATGCCTAAATTGTGTGTGTTTGACAATTTTAATATTCTTTTCACATTTTTAAATGTTAAAATGTATTTATGAAACATAAACTCCAAAATGAATTGTCAAGTTACAGTCTTAAACATGAATAAGGAAGAGGGGCACATTTTTTGTTTTGTCTACTTGTTTTGTCCTCATTTTACTTTCATGATTTTGTGATTTCATGATTAATAATGATCTTTAAAGTGAGAAATTAAAGAATCCTTCAATTTTGATATCTTTGATATCTGAGAAATATTTAGTCACCAAAGGATCTCAACTACTAAAAAGTACATTTTTATTTTATTTCATTTTTTAAATGTTTTATTTACTTAGGTGCAAAGAGAGAGAATGAGAATGGATGCACTAGGGCCTCTCACCACTGCAAACGAACTCTAAATACATGCACCACTTTGCATCTGGTTTCTGTAGGCACTGGAGAATTGAACCTGGGACATTAGGCACTGCAGTCAAGCACCTTATTGATGGAGCCATCGCTCCAACCCTACTGTTGCTTCTTATTTGTTCCTGAGGTAGGGTCTTACTCTAGCTCAGGCTGACCTAGAACTCACTCTGTAGTCCCAAGCTTGGCTCGAACTCACAGCGAGCCTCGTACCTCTGCCTCCCAAGGGTTGGGATTAAAGAAATGTACCACCACACCTAGCCTACAATACAGTTTGAGTGAAAATTGTCTATGGTTAATATTCAGAAAATGGAATATATTCAGAAAAGTAACTTGATGATGCAGATTTAAAAACAAGTAAGATATGACTGAAATTAGTCAATTGGCCCAACAATTCAAATCATTACCCTGAACATGTGGTAATGCAATGCCAAGAGGATGAACCTGGAGATAGAGACCCTGTCCTGCCTCACCATCCCTCTGAGATGTGGCTCTGTGAAAGGCAACTCTCCCCAGGGGTGGGCTGCCACTTAATAGCTGCTAACTTTTGGAAACTGATAAACAACCCGTGCTCTTAGGGAACAGGGCATGGATGTGGTTCCCCAGAGCTGCACTAAAAAAAGAAAACACTGCAGGAAACAACCAAACAATGTTATCTGCTTATTGCCTACTTTGAGACATACAAGAATCCTACTGGAATATGCTGGAGTTTAGAAAGAAGGTCATGTAACCCTTTAAGATAGATCAAACTAGCCGGGCATGGTGGTGCACATGCCTTAAATACCAGCACTCGGGAGGCAGAGGTGGGAGGATCGCCATGAGTTCAAAGATATATCAACTTATTACTAGACATTAAGTATTTTCCAAATGCACCAAACTTAGTTCTTGGAGACAACTGTTTTTATGTGTTGTGACACGTTTTTGTTACAAAATTGATGCAGTGCATTTCATCTCCAACCTTACTAAAAGATAAATGTCATTGCTACTATAATAGCAACTACTCCATCTGTTTAAAATAACCATTTGAATGATAGGCAGCTTTCCCCAAATAGTCTATCACAACTCACAGGAAGATAATTATCTTATGAATATTTTTTCAAAGCACATGAGGTCTGTTTGTTTTGAAACTCCTTCTTACTCGGTTTGTTGTTGCTAGGACCAATATTAATCATAGCTTATGCTCCTCAGAGTGTGAGAATATTACTCTTCTTTCATACAAATTCAAACATCCTTTAGTAACTTGAAATTTTTATCTTACATAAATCTCTCCCATTTGGCATTCCACACTGTCATATCATTTCCTTCAACAGACCAGCTGATTTTTATTTTATCTCCACAACTATACAATTGACTCCTTAAAGGAAAAATGTGTGCTTAGAAATTACAATTTTTCTCTGCTGTACTCTAAATGCTGCCTTCTTTCAATATAAAATCTTGTTATACATTTTTTATGGTTGACTCTTTCCCTTTCTCATTAAACAAAATGAATGCATACAATGGCAAGAACTATGTCTTTTTCTATTTGTAATGTAATCAAGACCTGGTACAGGTATATTGCAGTGTTAAATGTGCTTGGCCAGTTGAATGATAATTATCTTATGAAATAAATATGTGAGAACAAAAGAAAGTGTATTCATTTTGAGTCCTTTTTCTGGCACCTTCAGGTTTATAAGATTTGGTTACCATATGCATATTATTTATCTACTTCATATGAACCAATTAATTTGTCTGTATATGTGTGTGTGTGAGCATGTCATAGCCTCTTGTCACTGCAAATGAATGCTAGACATGTGTCACTTTTGGCATCTGGCTTTACACTGGGTACTGGGAAATCAAACCAGGGCCAATGGGCTCTGTAAGCAAGCGCCTTCTCCCCAGCCCCAGCCAACTGGCTCTGTAAGCAAGCACCTTCTCCCCAGCCCCAGCTTTCAGACAACATTTTTTTCCTGGAGATTGACAGCTTGCTTCCTACACACACATCCACCATTATGAAACTTCTGAGAGCAAATATTCAAATCCTTCTGGAGCAAAATATATATCCCAGCTCCATCTGTATTTCAAATAACTTACAATTGGGTCTTCATAACTGTACTTGCTTGCTGGGTAACATCTTTATTAGGGAATATTATAATATTAACCCTGAAAAGATGTCAACTCATATAGATGATGATGATGATGATGATGATGATGATGATAGACAGACACATAATACATATATGGTTATTTGAAATAGGAATCAACATTTTTCATGACTGAACTATTTTGTGTAATACTACATAGTTATTGTTTACTTAAATGGAATGGTGTGTGACTATAAATATAACATTTATAGTTTTAGGGTGAATTTCCCATATATAGCATATGTATATATTAAAATAATTAAACCATTACTTATAATTATGTTGCAAAATGACTTCTCAATAGAATTATATCATACATAACTTATCTAACATAAATTTAATTGCTTACATATATAAACAGAGGAATTATTCACAGAGAAAACACAAAAGAGTGCTTCAGTGTGCAAGACCCTTTGCTAAATTCATGATGAATTACATAAATAGTTGAGAGATTTTTTATTATGCAGTGTTTTATACGACAGGGTTTGTACAACTTGGATTTTGACAGCTGTGTTTAAATCAGCACAGGAAAGTTTGTTGTTTGATGTTAACTTTATTGTTGAATATTTCTCACCACACCAATTTAACTAAATATTTCATATTATAGCTAATTCTGTTCAATTAGCTAGGTGTTCTTAGTTCAATAGACAAAATCATCATAAAGCTGAATTTATAGGAATTATAATAGTTTTCTTCATACTTGATGATGCCTTCAAGAATTTTTTTGTGGAAAAAATTGCTTTTCATAAAAATATATACAACATTCATATTTATACTTCACAAGACTCATCAAATATGTTTCTTATACAATTCTGTGAACTATATGTGAACAGTTATCACAATGCATATATTATCCCTTGATGCTGATTTTTGGTCAAATTTTTACTTTTTTTTTTTTTTTTTTTTTTTTTTTTTTTTTGAGAGAGAGAGGAAGACAGAGATGGGTGCACCAGCAGCCTCTCAGCTGCTGCTGCGAATGAAATCCAGATGTGTGTGCCCCCTTGTGGTCAAGTGTGGCATTGCGCCCTTGCGCCACTTTGCATCTGTCTAAACGTGGGACCTGGAGACTGGAACCAGCATTCTTAGGCTTAGGAGGCAGACGCCTTAACCACTAAGCAATCTCTCTAGCCCTCAAGTTTTTACTTTTGCAAATGTACCTCTCTGTATGTATACACACACACACACACACACACACACACACACACACATATATATATATTGCGAGAGAGAGAGAGAGAACTATACAGTATGTCAAAAAATTTAAAAACATAAACTTTGGAAAATTATATTATCTATACTAGTAATAGCAAGTATATTAAAACAAATATTTAAAAATTCATAATAAAACAAAGTTTTGCATGAGCCCAAATAAACTGAAGTTTTTCAAATTTTAGTGGTTCTAGAGTCCTTGTCATATATGGAAATGCAGTATTTGTTAAAGAATAACAATTGTGTTTTTATATAATAAGCATTTGCATAGAAAGCCATTTCAAAAATATAGTTAGAAATATCTCAATGTAAATACATGGTAATCAACAATAAATTGATCACTTTGAGTATTAATTTGATATTAATTGTCTTCCAACACTCTGCATTGTTGCTTTCCAGAAAATACTACCTATGTAAAACACAGCCAAAAATGACATTACTCTGCTTTATTCTCGAGTAGCAGAGAGTAAATGCTGATCAGAGTTGGTCAAATGTTATACAAATATTTCATTATCTCCTGCAAGTGACATAGTTCACTGTAAGTGTTGAAATCATCTTTAGCACAACTGTTTCTTTTCTGAAGCCATCGAAGCCAATGGAAAACAGGCATATAAATCATGGGAACTGTTCCCTTTCTCCTAATAAATTAATAAGCTTTTATACTAAGGTAATGGGAAAAGGTTAAAAAACAGATCTATTTCAAAGGAATATCTTTGGCATATAAGAAATCAATAAGCAATACATAAAATGTCATTGTGAATTTTCCTTCATATGGCTTAGAATCATAGTCACTGTTGCAGGTTGAATGGTGCTCCCTTTCCAATGAATGCTGTACACCTCATCCTCAGAAAGTGACCTCGTGTAGAAACAGGAACTTTATTGATGTGAAAACGAGATCCTTGGGGTCAACTCTAATTCAATAGGACTGGTAGCCTTTCAAATGGTAAAAACGTATCACTAAGCAGAGCAATGTATCTTCACACCAGGAGCAGCAAGCATCCCACAAATGCCAGAAATCATAAAAGACAAAGAATGATTCTCCCACAGAGCTACCAGACAGAGAATGACCTTGTCAATATCTTGATTTCAGACTTGAAATTTTAGTTCAGCATTCAGAACTGTGACACAATGTCTATTGCCGTATACCATCTAGTTTTGGGTCCTCTGCCACTGCAGACCTAGAAGACAGGTATATGGACCTGAGATGATATGTGAGCCTATCAAGTGAAGAGCGGAGGCTGAAGAGGGTGAGAGGACTGGCTGCCCTGAATCCCACAGCCAACTCACACCCAACTCCAAAGACTTGTTTTTGTGGTTATCAGTTTGTTTGTTTTTTACCTTGGTTTGAAGCTGTTTCTTTTCCCTTTAGAAAATAACAGTCTGTAAGTAAGTTCACAGTTTTGCAAGGCTCATCAAAATGTAATTGAGACTGCTGAGGAAATGGCTTAGCGGTAAAGGCATTATTTGCCTGTGAAGCCTAAGGAATCTGGCTAGATTCCCCAGGACCCACGTAAACCAGATGCATAAGGGGGCATATGCACCTAGAGTTCGTTTGCAGTGGTTGGAGGGCCTGACACACCCATTCTCTTTCTCTCTGCCTCTTCCTCTCCCTCTCTGTCAAATAAATAATAAATAAATAATATGTTTTTAAAAATGTATTTGAGAAATTCTGTCGAAATTGAAAGTGGTGATTGGTTGTTTTCATTTTTTCTATGAAGCCGTGCTCCATTTTCTGAAGCTATTTTCTTCAAATTTCAAGATAAATTTTGACAACTCTTATTTAATGTTTCATTTTTATCAATGATCCCTTTGTTATTACATATAAGATGACTTGATAGTCCAGTTTCTTAAAATTGTAGAACATAATAAAGAAAATAAGTACCGTGGCTCGTGCCTTAATGCCAGCATTCAGGAGGCTAAGGTAGGATGACAGCCTTGGGTTTAACACTCCATTAGAGTGAGACCCTACATGAAAAACTAAATTAAAAAAAAAAAAAAGAGAGAAAGAAGAAAAAAAGAACAAGGAGAAGAAAGAGGAAAGTATCCTGTATAAATAGGCATTTATTTATTTATTTATTTATTTATGTATTTTATTTGCAAACAGACACACCAGGGGATCTAGTCACTGCAAATGAATTCCAAACAATGTGGCACTTTGTGTATCTGGCTTTTTGTGGGTCCTGAGGAATCAAACTCAGGTCATTAGGGTTTGCAAGCAAGCACCTTAACCTCTGAACCATCTCTCCAGCTTAAAACATACGTTTGTAAATTTCATTTTATGTAGTTTTTAAATGTAACTTCATGAAGTCCTTATCTACCACAAAACAGCATCGTATACTTTTTCACATTTCTTTTCAGAATAATTACTTTAACAAATTTGTAAATGACACGATGGCAGAGAATATGTATCTGTTTTTGTGTCTCTAACATATAGCATCATGCCCAACAGCCAACTGATGCTCCTTATGAGTGGGTGATAAATTTAGCTAACAAGCAGATACTGTGCGACTACTGTGAGCTAGACACTACTCTACATATTAAGAATGTTGCAGTGAAAAAGATGTGCAACAAACCCTTCACCATTGTTGAGAGACAGAGGAGAAGAAGGTAACTAAGTGTGGTGTATTAGGAAGTGGTGAGTACTGAGGAGAAAGACGACGCTGGGACAACGTCCAGAGTGCTCTTTCAAATGGCTGTTTCCAGGTGCTGTGGTGTGGGACACATGTCTGTCCTGCCTAAGCTGTATATCCTCCCTCCACCTTTTCATTGTAAAGACCTAAGATGACGCTGTCTCTGGCTTTCCCAGGATGGCTGTAGTTCCTATATCTCTTACAACAATCAAATTACTAATAGCTCCTCCTTTAATATTTATCCCACATTAAATAATAAATTATGTATGACACGCATTAGTGGGACTAATGTAGGATGCAAGAATGAGTTAAGAAAGAGTATCTTCATCTCATATCTCATCCTTTGTGCTCTGTCAAACTGTTTAAACTCCTTGAACAGCAGTTGTGCCAAATAGTCTGAAACTTAGAAACCAAGATTGATACTGGGACAATCTTTCAATATCCTTAGGTGAAAAGCTCAAAGATATGATGAGCATCAACAATAATTTTCTCTCACTATGTAAGCTTTATTTAGTTTCCTCCTTGTCTTTCATTTCAGGGCTGAGACCAACATCTTTATAGAGGTCCAGATGGTGCAGAGTGATTTTGACAATGAAAAGGAGCTCATGCCGAGGGCCTTGAGGAAGAACAAATCACGGCCTGCCAGAAAGACCAATTTCAATTACAGCCTCACGATGCCCTTATCAGATGGGGAGATCACTCTGTGCTATGCCTCGTGCATTCTAGATAACCTGGCCTGGGTTAGTGGGTCTCCTCTAAAGGAGAGTTACACTGGCAATAAAACTGCTTCCTACATTAAAGACACTGCATGCACCCCACGAATATGTACAGAAATCAATTAAAAATATTAAAGAAAAACAAGCTGAGAATTCATCAAAATGACTGCGTAGAAATTTCATGGTAATGATCAGAGAGAATGACTTAGAGAAGACTTCAGGGTTCTTGCTCAGAGAGGAAGCTGATAAATTTTGTGTTGTCAGGCTGGCCCAGCCAATTTGTATCAGTAAGTTGTCAGGAGACTGTGCCTCTAATATGGAGCGTTCCCCTCCTCTCTTCAGATTCAGGAAGAAATGCTAATTAGAACTGCAGTAGCATTTTAGAGTCTGAATAAATTCAGCCCCGATGGACATCTGTGCCTCGGCCCCTCTGTAATGTGAGAAACAGTGATGTCCTACATATCAGGCTAATGTATCAATAACACGTATCCTCATTTAGCCACTTCAGCACATCCAAGAAAATGACATTATGAATGAGCTACATTACCTAGAGGAAACCAACAGACTACATGTGCCCATCCACACAACTTAATATGCAGCTAATGTACAACTTAAGCAGAATCTTCCACACTAAGTGACAGGCAATTTATCTCCATATATCAGTATGTGTCATGAATATGACACAGTTATATTGTTGAAGGAATTTGAAATTTCCAGCCATAACTAGATTTTCCTACTTTCATTTATTACCCAAGCTACTTGTAGAAATCAAATTAATTACCACAGTCATGACTATGCCTCCGTTTAATTAGTTTTGTTTAAGCTTTTCTTCTCTTCTATTGGAATCAAGCCATGTGAGAGGTCAGTGTCAAAAAGTGATGAGGTTACACATGTGCATGTGCGTGCACATTCTGTCATTGCTAAATCTTCTGTTTCTGTTATGAAAATTATCAATGTTACTCATAGGACATTTACCTCAAATTGTTATTTACTATGTAGAGTGTTTTCTGGCAAGACAAATATCAACTTTATTTTTTTAATATTAAGCACCTCTGATTATATAGTGAGCAATTGTAAAATAAATATACTATTTTTAATTGTCTTTTATCCATCTTATTACTTTTTATTACTAGACTACACATATTTTTTTGAGGGGGGCAATTTCGATGTAGCGTTTCCCTCTAACACAGGCTGAGCTGGAATTCACTATGTAGTCTCAGGGTGGCCTCAAACTCACAGCAATTCTCCTACCTCTGCCTCCCAAGTGCTGGGATTAAAGGCATGCCCACCATGCCCAGCTTAGAATGCATGTATTTGAAATTTAGTGAATGTAGTCAGTTTAGGTGAATAAATCCTCTGTCATTTCTGAAAGAAACAAATTCTCTTTATGTGTGGACATACTTAAGCCTAATTAGACAAAATTGGTTATATCACCCAACTAAAAATATTATATCAAATGTTCCTTTCATTGTGATTACATAACTGCAATTAACTATAGTTTCCGGGCCTTTTGACTTAAGCCAAGGGAAACAAAAACTAGCTCTACTCTATCCCTATTTTAGGAGCACAGTCTTCTCTGGGAGGAGTCATTTGGGGCTATTGCCACATCTCTCTCTGGATAGTTCATCCATGAGATGACAGGTTTCTTGTCACCAACAGAACTGTCCACCTGTTAGCCTTCTATTAAGCCATTCTGCATCACTTGACCCTGCTAAAATTACCCCCTCCAAACAGCTTTGCTGTCCTTCTGCACAGTCTGACTCAGATTACAAACACATGCTCACACTTTTAAACCTGGAAATCAGAAAGGCACTCTAGAACAACATTCTAATTGTGAATGGAAGGAGGAATGTCTCTGCAGCATTTTTAATTCGTTGTTAAAGGGTATAGGAAGACTCAGAACACATCACATGTTGTAAGTTAGGGGATTCTTTAGATTTGATCCTGTAAGTAAACCTTTGACTACTCATTTAACTACCACCAACAATTGATGGGATCACATTGAAAATGACACAATGGAAAATTAATGAAACTCCGAGTTTGGGTATTGACATTAGGAAGATCAGCAACAACATCTAAATTTTTTTAAACATTTTTTTTCTATTATTTCTTTTTCATTTTAGACAGAGAGACAGAAAGAAAGAGGCAGAGGGAGAGAAGAATTGGCACAACAGGGCCTCAGCCACTGTAATTGAACTCCAAATCTTTGCACCACCTAGTAGTCATGTGTTACCTTACATATGCCTCACCTTGGTGCATCTGGCTTATGTAGGATCTGGACAGCAGAACATGGATCCTTAGGCTTTGCAAGCAAATGCCTTAACCACTAAGCCATCTCTCCAGCCCCAACATCTAAATTTTAATTTCTCTAGTCCTGGATACTATCTTGATGAGTAAATTTCTGGTAAATATTCTGGTAAATTTCCCTGTGAATAATCTGTAACTACTAATTAGAAAGATAATTTATGAAAATGGTGCCCAAAATGGTTAATCTCTGGATGATTAAGAGGTAACTCTCCATAAGATTAATTTCATCAAAATGTTTGTGTCCACGAACATTATTGTCTTGATAAACAAAATGTCCCCATAGACTCATCAGTCTTAGTCCTCAGTTAGTGGTGCTATGGAAAAGTGACTGCATCATATCCTAACCATGATTAAATGAGCTATTGAGAGATGAGGGCCAGGTGGAAGAAGTAGATCACTGAGGACTTGGCGGTGATGAGTTTTTTTCCCTAGATCCTTCTCCATAATTCCATAAGCTACTAACTCCTCCAATTAAATTGCATTTTTCAGAATATAAACACATCAAAAAATGCGGAAAAACCCATGCACTTTTAAACCGGAGCATAATTCACAGTGTTTCTCAGTATGTTAAATTTTTGCTCCTGGTATTTAAGACCAGTTTTCACAAGTGACAGAATAAAAACCGCTGGATGGCCTGAAGAGATGGCTTAGCTGTTAAGTCACTTGCCTGTGAAGTCTAAGGGCCTAGGTTTTATTACCCAGGACCTACAAAAGCCAGTTGCACAAGCTGAGACATGTGTCTGGAGTTCGTTGGCATTTTCATGCCCATTTTCTCTCTATCCGTTTCTCCTCTCTGTCTCAAATAAATCATTTTGTTTTTTTTTTTTTCCTACAGAAGAAAGCAACTGGCTCACAGAACCTAAGACAATGGAGGAGAAGCTGTTGCAGTTTTAAGCTAAGTGTGGTAGGATTTCCTTCTTTCATAAAATCTTTAGACTACTTTTTTATTTGCCTAGATGAAAGCTCTTGAATTCCTTTTATAAAATGTTCCACTTACCCCAAAATTCATTTTCTTGATGCGGGAGAAGATCCCTGCAGTGGTGATTCCTGGTGTGAACTGACACCACCTGTTCGCTCTCAGGTTACTGCTTGTAAATCATGACATTTCTGCTCCATTGTCCTCATTAATATGACTGCCATAAACCGATCACGTTCAAGGAAACAACTATTAACTACAGAAAATTGCCCCCTGTCCAAGCCAGTCTTCAGCAGGACACATCAATAGATCATGCTCGAAAACTCTGAGTCCCTCCTTCCAAAATGTACTCAGTGCAGTTTCTTTAAATCCTCAGATGTCACATCATACCCTTCCTTACCTTTCTTCAATCACACTCAAGGCCTCTTCTTTAAAAGACCTTCCTATACATATCAGAGGAAAATACAGATCTTTTGAGCATATGGGTATATGCATTGTGCATATATGTGTGTGTGCATATTTGTACACATGTGGGCACATGTATGTGGGGTGTATGTGCATGTGGAGTCAATAGGATGACATTTTTGTCTTAATTGTTCTCCAATTTATCGTGGCAGGTTCTCTCATTTGAATCCAGAGCTTGTTAATGCAATTGTCTAGCTAACCACCTTGATTCAGGATCTCTGCCTCTGCACCAAAACTGCAGGCAGCTGCCACACACACCTAACATTTATTTGGGTGCTAGGGGATCAAATGTGGATGATCCCCTCATGCTTGGATGGCACATACTTTATCCACTGAGTCATCTCCCCACCTAGAACACAGAACGTTTTAAACTGAACTTCACACTACTAGTGTGTTCTGACTGAGCCTCTGCCAAAGTCTGGTCTAAGGCTCTTCTTTCTGCAGCTAGCAGAAGCCTCAGCTTAATATTGTCCTCAGACTGTGTTGATGGTGTCTGAGCCGCACAGGGTCAAAACCATCCATTCTGTACACAAGATTGTACAGGTTAGTGGGAAAGAGTGCCTTACTAATAAATAGAAATCATAGTATGCTAATTCCTCTTAAGAGGGGTTTAACCTTTAATTTTAGAATTCTCTACATATCCCCTGGTTTTTCAGAAGAGTCACAGGCCACTCACCACATAAGGAAAGTGATTGCTATAGGGGCAGAACAAGTGCTCAAGATGGGAACTGAGAAAAATGTAGCCAATTCTTTGCAGTTCTTTCACTCATCCTCAACTATCCTTGAATCAAAACAGTTACCTTTGATTAGGAAAAGGAAGAGGTCTGCGTCCAGGGGATCATCTCACATGTTACATTTACCCTAGGCTATCAAGCCAAGAAACCATTATCCTAGAAAACACGCCATACAGAACACTTTCGACCCACTGAGTATGACCGAGGCGCATAAAAGGGGTCATCTTTCTTCGTATCAGCTGTACCTGCTCAATTGCACAATCATCAATTTCAGAAGAAAAAAATTAGTTCTACAGATTTATGACCTTTGCAGGACCACCAACCTGAAGTTTTTCCATCCCAGCCACCTTCTACTGGAACATGGGGTTTGCTTCCTGCACAGTAGTCTTGACGACAGGAAATTTCCTGTTTGGTTCATTACTTGCCTCTTAATCCCACTTCCCCATCACATTCACTCGTGAGATCAGAGACCACTTTTCTCTCCATTGCTTTTGCCTACAGTGGCTCCTCAGGGCCTCAAGGGTGCTTAGCACACACAAACAAACTGCTGCATGGCTCAAAGAGACAAAGGTCAAAATATGCCTGAAAATGTCTCCATGCAATTCTCATGTTTCCCTCTCGTACACCATGGGTGTACTTAGTGTAAATAACTTACAATGTTAACTGAAAAGAAAATAAACCCATTTTCTTTCTATGAAAAACAATGGCAAGCTCACGTAAATGCTCATGCTGACAAAAGGGACAATTCTACAGAAATGCACAGCCCATGAACCTGTTCAGTTATAATCATCAACAGGGCATCACAATATTACAATACTGTTGACTGGCTTGGGGATTACTGATTCACTGTTCTTTTACACATTACAATATCTTGCAAAACATTCAACAAGGGGGCCTGGATGTGGGGATGAGATATGAGAGCAAGAAATGTCCAATTTCCACTGATGTAGCCAGTAATTTCATGTATGTCCTCAGATATACTAGTGACCTTTACATGCACACACTAGGTCAGTGTTCACTTTTATTTATCACGTTTTTAGCATCAGTAAAACCCACAAAGTCTTAACTGCATTCTCAGGAGCTGCAGCTGTCAGATCTGTCTTGAGTTGGTCTTCTCAAACGTCAATCAGGTGACGTGAAGACTAGGGATGCTCTTGACTCAAATCAATTTGCTCATTCAAGTCCATCCACTGCTCAAGCCTGTTTCTGCAAGCAAGTTTTTTTTTTTTTTCCTTGCTTGCTTTTAAGCTTTTAAGATGTGAATCCTGTGGTATATTTAGCTCACAATTGTATTTATCTTAATATCTCTTAAGAAATTGCTGTGCCCTTCAAAAGACCCACATATATTTTCAGAAATGTGCTGAGGATAGACCTGACATCCTGAAAACCATTCTAAAAAAATAGCATAGGATAAAAATAAAAAGATACAAAATAATTTCCAGGATTAGTCATGTCAATAAATTCCCCAAGTGAGTCTTATGGTTGAAGCAATAATTTAGGACAAAATAATAATTCAAGACAAAAATATGATTTTATTTATGATTCCCTCAGTACAGGGGGTATATATATTTTCCTCAACATTTTCTGTAATACATACCTGGGGTACTTACTTTAAAAAAAGAATATGTTAAGAGAAAAGTCTGCCAATTACTTAATAGAATATTTGAGTGATATGCATATTTTTTTTGTTTTTTTGAGGTAGGGTCTCACTCTGGCCCAGGCTGACCTGGAATTAATTATGTAGTCTCAGGGTGGCCTCGAACTCAAGGCAATCCTCCTAGTTCTGCCTCACAAGTGCTGGGATTAAAGGCATGCACCACCACACCCAGCTATATGCAGATCTTAATCAGAAAATAAAGACCCAAAGAAGCAGGTGAGGTCATTTATCTTTTGTCTGGTTTTGATGGGCTGGATAGTCATAGACACGATAAGTGGTACTTAGCAAGGCCAGTTTGCAGTGTTCTTTTGACCTTTGTGAGAGATGCAGATGTTCCATTGGGGTCTTATGACTGGCTTTGTGGGGAGACCCAAAAGCTCTTCCTGCATCTGTCATTCTGCAGGTTCATTCAATTTAAAAGTGGGGAGAAGCATCCCATGAATCTTATCACCTCTCTTCAATAAAGGGGGAACCTGTGGGCTAGGGGGAATGCATCATCTACAAACATCACCAGTCAAGTAGGTAAAAGAACGTAGACTGAAAGTCAGCTGCAACTCAAGGAATAAGCTCCACCCTGCTGGTCCTCTGACTTTGGTTGGGTATATCCTTGATTCCCTAGGGAAGTTATTCCCAGGAGGTGAGAATCATCAGCTACATGTGAATGTCCTTCGTGAGGATGACTGTGCATGTGAAGGAAGACTTGTCTGCTGTGTCCCAGCAACGCTGGCGTGTTCTTCCCCTACGAAAGTTCAGGAGCAGGAGAAAGTCTGAAGTATAGCTGAAGAGCAGTGGGATTTAAAACAAAACCAGAAAGAGGATATTCTTCAAAACATTCAACAACGAGGGACTGGATGTGGGGATGAGATGTGGGAGCAAGAAATGTCTAATTCCCACTGATGTAACCAATAATTTCATCTATGAGATTTCCAGTTAATATTTCAGAAAGAATTCACAGACTAGGACTGGAAACTGTGATTTGCTTCTATTTTCTGATAGGCAGCTTGGACTAGTGATTAGAGGAAAATGCCCAGTAAAACAAACCTAAGATTTGTCTTTGCAAGTAGCAAAACTCCCATGTAGTCTATCCTGCATTTTACACTTCTGGAAGGATAGGACCACAGTGGAAAGTGAGCAGCATTAAGCAGGTCAAAGTAAAAAATGGCACCCGGTTATTTCCTGGATGGTTCTGAAGTAGATCTCCAACAGCCCAGGCTCATCTGAACCAGAGACGCTTTGGAGGTGTCCACAAGAGTGTGTTCTGTACCACCTGCCACACTCACTGTGCTGTTCAGGGAAGAAATGTCTTCTTCTTTGAAGATATTTTTCAAGGTTCTGCAAAGAGCATTTCCAGTCATTTCTTTCCTTTCCAGCATCTCCAAAATCCCACCGCCTGTGCATGTGGAAATGCATAACGAAGTTTAATTTAGCACTCTTTTAAGAGCTCAAGTTTAGACAGACTTGCTCTGACTCAAGGCCTCTGACCTCCCTGTTCTTCATCCAACCTTGAACTTTAAAAACTTTGCAATTGTAGTCTTTCTGTGTTCTTCTGAGTTATAAATCTCCTTCCAGACCCTTGTCAACTTTATCCCTCAGAAATGTCTTTCTCAAGGTCATGAGCACCATTTCTTTGAATGTGAAGAAAGATATGCTCCTCTTTCCTAATGTGAAAATATGACCGCCACTTGCATAACCTTCTTTTACCGCACACGGGCTCATCACACACACCAACCTGCCCCCTGTCACCACAGTTATCAAACGTTTTCTTAAGTTTTGGTTCAGGGAGTTGAGGTCAGTCTCCCCATTATTAAAGGTCATAACCTGCAGTTCAAATAGCTGAACCCAGTCTTCCTTACCTGATTCACTCATTTATCTCTGATATTTCCTTTATGAAAAAGTTTATAGATCAAAATGTAAAATCCTGGAGCTACTTTACTAAATGTTATGATCTTTCCTAAGACTGGGTGAAAATATTCCATATCTTCTTTCTATGTTTCTACTACTGTCCTCCTCAATACACACACACACACACACACACACACACACACACATCTTTAATATGCCATTCATGAATTTAAATTTCCTAAATAGTGGTATTTCTCTTTCACAAAGCTTTTCACAGGCATCGAGTGGCTAAGACACAATCAGTAAATACCACCTTTCTGAGGGCACATGTTATTTTTCCTTCTGTAGATCTCAGTAAACAAATTAGTGATGAGAAATATATAACAAGCCTACCCATTGTAGCCATTTCTAGCCACAATGGACTCAGAATTCCACTCCAAAGTCTAGGCTGTTCATATTCTGCACAAATGAAAAGCTAGTTGCGTCTCTTAGAATAAAAATGCTCTTATAACCCAAGAACTATTTGACAAGATCCTTCATCCTCATGCTTAAAAGGCCATTTATTATTTGGTGGGCAAACTTGTTCTCATTCTTTTAAAAAATCAATATCAAGCAATAAAATATTCTACTGTTTTTTCACACATTTGAGTTGTGAAAATTATTGACAGAGGGCATCTAAAATGAAGCAGACCAAAATACTTAGAAAACAACAGATTTCCAGGCAAGGTGGCGCACGCCTTTAATCCCAGCACTCTGGAGGCAGAGGTAGGAGGATCACTATGAGTTTGAGGCCACCCTGAGACTACATAGTGAATTCCAGATCAGCCTGAGCTAGAGTGAGACCCTATCTCAGAAAAACAAAAAACAAAACAAACAAAACACAATAGATATTGTTTTCTTGAAAGAAAGGAACTTTCCCAGTCAGTATATCTTACATTGAAAATGAAGCCTTTGGAATGTGGTAGTCTGGGCAATTCCCACTACTTTTCCTTTCAGAGAGCCTGCTGCTATTTAGGAGGAAAACAGGAACAGACAGTGATCTCCTTAAATAGAGCCACTTTTTCTCACTGTTTGTCCATACCCTAGGCCTTGGATTTTGAAAGGGAGTAAAGACACTCTCTCTAATGGATTAACGTTATGAAACTCAGGCGCAATCAGAGAGCTAAGTCTAAAGGGTGAAAGTTCATTCCACACAGGAGTGAGGGGCATCAGGTCACCATGGAGACACGAGGCACCCTTTCTCTCCTGCCTTAGGATGTAAAAGAGGTACATGTTTTTTCCCTGAAAGGCGGAAACAGACAAGTGGTAAGACGGGATTCAATTGTAAGATTCTAGTTGTTCCACTTGCCAAGATAAAGAGGAAGATTAGAGCAAGGCCGGGTGCCACACGCCAGTAACCCCAGCACTCGGGAGAACAGGGCACGGGACCACACGCCAGTAACCCCAGCACTCGGGAGAGCAGGGCAGGGTGCCACACGCCAGTAACCCCAGCAATCGGGAGAGCAGGGCAGGGTGCCACACGCCAGTAATCCTAGCACTCGGGAGAACAGGGCACAGGGCCACACGCCAGTAATCCCTGCACTCGGGAGAGCAGGGCACGGTGCCACACGCCAGTAATCCTAGCACTCGGGAGAACAGGGCACAGGGCCACACGCCAGTAACCCCAGCACTCGGGAGATCAGGGCACGGGGCCACATGCCAGTAATCCCAGCACTCGGGAGATCAGGGCACGGGGCCACATGCCAGTAATCCCAGCACCAGGGAGAACAGGGCACGGTGCCACACGCCAGTAATCCCAGCACTCGGGAGATCAGGGCACGGTGCCACACGCCAGTAATCCCAGCACTCGGGAGAGCAGGGCATGGTGCCACACGCCAGTAATCCTAGCACTCGGGAGAACAGGGCACAGGGCCACACGCCAGTAATCCCAGCACTCGGGAGAGCAGGGCACGGGGCCACACGCCAGTAATCCCAGCACTCGGGAGAGCAGGGCACGGTGCCACACGCCAGTAACCCCAGCACTCGGGAGAGCAGGGCATGGTGCCACACGCCAGTAATCCCAGCACTCATGGTGCCACACGCCAGTAATCCCAGCACTCGGGAGAACAGGGCACAGGGCCACATGCCAGTAATCCCTGCACTCGGGAGAGCAGGGCACGGGGCCACACGCCAGTAATCGCAGCACTCGGGAGAGAAGGGCACGGGGCCACACGCCAGTAATCGCAGCACTCGGGAGAGCAGGGCACGGTGCCAGTAATCCCAGCATTCGGGAGAGCAGGACACGGGGCCACACTCCAGTAATCCCAGCACTCGGGAGAGCAAGGCACGGGGCCACACACCAGTAACCCCAGCACCCGGGAGAGCAGGGCACGGTGCCAGTAATCCCAGCACTAGGGAGAGCAGGGCACGGGGCCAGTAATCCCAGCACTCGGGAGAGCAGGGCACGGGGCCACACGCCAGTAATCCCAGCACTTGGGAGAGCAGGGCACGGGGCCACATGCCAGTAATCCCTGCACTCGGGAGAGCAGGGCATGGTGCCACACGCCAGTAATCCCTGTACTCGGGAGAGCAGGGCACGGGGCCACACGCCAGTAATCCCAGCACCCGGGAGAGCAGGGCACGGTGCCAGTAATCCCAGCACTAGGGAGAGCAGGGCACGGGGCCAGTAATCCCAGCACTCGGGAGAGCAGGGCACGGGGCCACACGCCAGCAATCCCAGCACTCTGGAGAGCAGGGCACGGGGCCACACGCCAGTAATCCCAGCACTTGGGAGAGCAGGGCACGGGGCCACATGCCAGTAATCCCTGCACTCGGGAGAGCAGGGCACGGGGCCACACGCCAGTAATCCCAGCACTCGGGAGAGCAGGCCATGGTGTTAGTAATCTCAGTATTCAGGAGACAGAGGTAGGAGGATTGCTATGAGTTCAAGGTCATGCTGAGACCACATAGTGAGTTTCAAGTATGTCTGGGCTAGAGTAATTCCTACCTCGAAAAAAATAAATAAATAAATAAATTAGCAACAAAATAAAAAGGTGATCAGATTACCTCAAGGATTCTCAAGAAAATTGATAACAAATGTTCGGTAAGTAGGTGATACATACATACACACATACATTATGTGTTTTAAAATGCTGTATGTCAGTGTCTGTAATGAAGTCATGGGTCTCACTGCAGGGAATTTAATGGACATGCTAGTGCCTGCATTTTTATTTTGAGACTCTTCAGTCTTCGTACATCAGAGAAGACTTCTGTCTCGAGATGACCAAAAAGATTTTCAAAGAATTTGCAATTCAACTTGGATTATTAATTTATAATAGAGTGAAATGATTCCTAAGCAATGAGACATGACCTGAACGCAAACACAACATGAAAGAGACAAAGAGGAAGAACATGTCCATCAAACACACTGGCCTGCTTTCCCGTGACTGATCACTACCTCAGCATTCTTAGACAAACCTGTGCCCTCATACTTTACAATTTTTGCTAATTGGAACTTAAAATATGTCTTAACTTACAATGAAACATCATTATGCCCCTAATTGTGACTATATTTCATGGCATCAACAGGCGAAAACATTTTAAAGGACTTAAAACTCTTTTTAGCCATAGAAAACTGCTGGAGACGGTCTGAAAGGCACAGAATCCAGGTGGAAGGGCAGCTGGTGGCCACAAGGAGAGGAAATGAGCCAAGTTCTTGGTCCCTCCGGGATACAGAGAAGGAAAGTAAATGGAATGTTGCCAAGAGACAACTGGACACACAGGATTTGAATGGGCAGAAGTCACTGGTCCCTTATATGGTAGCTTTATACTATGATAGCTGTAATGCTTCCTAAATGATTCTTAGCATAGAACATACAAAGGAAATTTCCCCTTTTCCCCATCATATACCAAACCAAGAAGGAAGCAACACTCATTGATATTGGAAATGATTTTTCCCTCTAAACGACTAATTTTGCAGAATCTTTGATATGTGTTTCATTATATATTGTCAGAGTACATAAAGCATAAGTTTATAATTAAAATATATTTGCTTATTTCTCAGACCCCCAGAATCATTTCCACTGAAATGATTATATAAACAAAATTAGGTTGTGGCTCAAGATGTTTTTAAAATATATATATTGTTTATTTATTTATTTGGGAGAGAGAAAGAGAGAGAATGGGCATTCCAGGGCCTCCAGCCACTGCAAACGAACTCCAGACACATGCACCCCATTGTGCATCTGGCTTACGTGGGTCCTGCAGAGTCCAACTGGGTTCCTTTGGCTTTGTAGGTAAATGCCTTAACTACTAAGCCACCTCTCCAGCCCCATAGCTTGAGATCTTTTATGACTTAATTATTTGAATTTGTTTTACTATTTAAGGAGACAACACAATTATACTGACCTTTCATACAATCTCAAAGTTATAAAAAATCTTAAAGACTATCAAAATTAATTTCTCAATCATATATGTACCTTACCTTCACTAGTATCCTGGATACTTTCATTTATTTGTTTAAAATATTTTATTTTTAGGGGCTGGAAGGATAGCTTAGTGGTTAAGGCATTTGCCTGCGAAACATATAGACCTTGGTTTGATTCCCCAGGACCCACATAAGCCGGATGCCCAAGGGGGCGCATGTGTCTGGAGTTCATTTGCAGTGGTTGGAGGCCCTGGTGTGCCCATTCTCTCTTTTTCTCTATCTGCCCCCTCCTCTCTCTCTCTCAAATGAATAAATTAATTAAATAAAAATAAAAGAATTAAAACATTTTATTTTTACTTATATTTGACAGAGAAAGAAAGAAGAGAGAGGGAGAGAGCATGAATGGGAATGCCAGGACATTCGGCCTCACAAACGAACTCCAGACACATGTGCCCCCTTGTGCATCTGGCTTATGTGGGTCCTGAGGAATCAAACCTGGGTCCTTTAGCTTTGCAGGCTAGTGCCTTAACCACTAAACCATTTCTCCAGCCTGATACTTTCTTTTAAGTGAATTTATTTTTTATCTTTTTACAGCATTGGAATAGAAAGTTGAATCATTAATCTTTAAAATAGCAGCCTTTGTCACAAATAGAAAGCATTCAATTAAGAAAATGTACATCAGAGAATCACATAAAATCAACTGGCATACATGTGTTACCAAATGTTTGAGCTGTAACACTGACCTTTCCACTTGCTGTTCAGTAAACATCTAAAAGGTTTCGTGCAGTCCTGTTCTGACAGGGAGATGTCTGTTTATCCCCAAATCTTCTCCCAGAAATGGCCTCCCATGAGCCCGATTTCGTTTGCTCTTGCTAACCTTCCTGACTCACTGTGAGTGTTTCTGGCTGACAACTATCTATCAATACCCAGCAAGATGCTGTGCCAATCCAGGAATGGTTCTTTTCAGGATAGATACTTTATAATGATGTTATCCATGAGTGTCTGAGGACTGTGTGTGTGTGTGTGTGTGTGTGTGTGTGTGTGTGTGTGTGCTGACTACTTGCACAAAATGAATTTTTAGACATTCTATATGCTTACATTTCCTCCTCTTGTTGAACAAATCAATTTCACAGTAGGGAATCACAGGATTTTATAATGGAAATCTGCATGAAAGTGCCAAAATAACATGCTATGGTGGCGGGGGTGGTGAACCCTTCACATCTAGGTTCTGCAATGGCTCACTCACTCTATAATCTTTTGACGTGGAAAAGATTACTTAATTTTCTGTATATCAGTGCCACACATTTCACTTAAACTGTGTTTTACTTTGGAATTTACAAAATACAGTATAGTGTATAGGGAAGATAATATGGGAAACAGCATACCAAATGACATTCTTAGGAAAATAATTCTTCTTAACCTCATGTGAGAAATGGAACCTGAGCAAAATATAACTAGAAGGCAAATTCTGCATCTTTATGATTAGGACCCCTGATGCATGAAAAAGATCTCTTTTCTACCTGTGATCAGCTCACATATTTATTTGTCCCTGTAACTAAACATATTGCTTATAGGCTAAATAGCTCTAAGACGTTCTCATACACATTGTCATAAATAAACACAGGTCTTCTAGTCTGTGTTTGTCACTATTATTTTCTTTAATATGTAAGGTAATTCTAACCAGCTTTATTTAGAGCAACATAATGAGAAAATATTCTCATAATTGAAGGGAAGAAAGTATAAGAACTTCTTGCCAACATAAACTGTTAATTTTGTAAAATATACTTTATAGATTTTTTTCTATTTTCTATGCTTATTCTGAGTATAGCATTTCCCAAAATAATGCTTTTAATTAAATTTTTCCACCAGGTGTGCAGTTTCTTTCTTTAAATGATGACATTTGAATCTGAAATGTCTTGTAAAAGTCTCACTGACAAAAGACAAGATTGATTTTGCTTCTCTTCTATAGAAATCATATGACAATTATAGCAGATATATAAATAGATATTTTATGCTTCGAAGCCAAAGGATCCCGATTCGATTCTCCAGGACCCACGTAAGCTAGATGCACAAGGGGCACATGCATCTGGAGTTCATTTGCAGTGGCTAGAGGCCCTGGCGTGCCCATTCTCTCTCTGTCTGCCTCTATTCTATCTCTCTCTCTGCTTGCAAATAAATAAATAAACAAATAAAAAAAATATATTTTAAAAAAAATCACTAGGTGGAAGCTCAGCATGTTTCACCCAAATAGGATTTTTTTTCCTGACTGGATTAAGACAAACTTCCTTTGTTGGTAAATCTCACCAGGCTGATTGAATTAAGCTCTGCATAGACTTCTGTAGCCATTGCCTATAAAGGCATAAATCAAACAAGTCAATATTTCTAAGAAATCTGTCTTCAGAAAACTTTATGAGTTTCTGATGAACAGAACCTCAGCTACAAGAAGCAGCAGCCTTTTCTTGTGTTGTGTGCAGGGTTCCCAGGACATCTGTGTTTGCTCGCCAGCTTCCAAGGTTGTTGTCTGAATTAAACTGAGGCTTTGATAGAAAAAAAAAAATCTCAATTATGGAACCTCTATTTAAGTTGCAAAACAGCTTTTTCCAATCAAATGAAAGATGCAATTTATTTTACAGTGTGAGTGAGTTCACTGTCAATGACTGGCTTTGAACTGAAGAAGTCATGATCAGCACGCAGCACAAAAAGGGTAACTTCTAACAGAACAGAGTCCTTGGCTCAGGGAGAGGAAAAACACTCCTCATTTGTAAACCATCTTATCATTTCAGATATTCTCTGCAGACTACATAAGCTCAAACCACTGGAGATCTGAAATTTTCATACTTTAAATCGGAAATCAAGATAATTAGAATTGGGTTCAAAATCCGGTATCTAGATTAAAAGCTCTCTAGATAAAACTGCCCTCTGCTATCTAGAAGAGAACCTACCTCGCAGAGTCTGAGTGATAATGATTTGTTTGTGAGCAGAGAAAGTGGCAATTAAATGAGATTCACTTTTCCTGAGATGACAATATTGAGCGTAGGGCACTCTCATTGATGAGAAGTGCCCTCGGATAAACGGCATAGATTCCTGCACAGCACAGCCTGGGATTCCTGCCTCCAATGAGAGTTTAAAGCCGACGTCATTACTTTCTTTGTGCTGAGGTGGTTCCAGCCCTGTTCTGAATCAGTATTTCAACATAATGCCTAGAAATATTTACAAAGTGAAGGGAAGAAAATCTTCCTTCCTTCCTCCCTTCCTTTTTTCCCTCCTGTCTCCCTTCCTTCCTTCCTTTCCTCATCCCTCCCTTCCTTCCATCCTTCACCCTCTATCTTCCTTCCTTCCTTCACTACTTCCTTCTTTCTTTCCTCCCTCCCCCCTTCCTACACTCATTCCTAACTCCTTTCTCTCTCATGTAGTCCTCAAAGCCCTTGCTAATGCTGGAAACAGTGTAAAGAAGATAGATTTGGCCAGAGAAGGAAAAGAGAATATTTAACTGTCAACTTCCACAGTGTGCAGCATCATTTTACTGATTTTTATTACTCATTTTAAGTAAGGGTTATTTCTCGGGTCCATGAGGATTGAATACAAACACATAAGACAAACACAGGAAAACATGATGAGTAAGAGAAAAAGAAGAGGTACAAGAACAAGAGAAGTCTCTCTAATTGGAAGGAATCAAAGAAAAATACTTATAGATTGGTTATAGCTATATAGTTTTTAAATGACAGATAAACAAATCCACAGACTTGCCAGTAAGGTAGACTGACACTGGGCTCAGAGTCTATTGAGGGTGGCACTCATTTCCATTTGCTCTTGTAAAGAGAGAAAGGTGGAGGTATCAAAGCTTTTCAAGGGAAAGTTACGGGTCAAAAGAATAGAATTTGAGGTTTACTTCTGCCCCTGAGTAGAGACATGATATTCTAAGTCACCCCAAACATAAGATTATGGTCCTCTTTTAAGAATTAATTCATCTGAGCCTGTTGATCTCCAGACCAAAAGGCCAACCCCACTTACAGACATGCTAAGGGGGGGGGGGACGATTTATCCCTATCATGAGATAATGCACTGAAACCAGCTGAAGGCCATCCTTGAAGATACAGTTGCTTGTGGTTCCTCACTTCCAAGCCTCCCTGCTTTTCTGAGCTCGAACTCAAAATGTGTGACTTTTCCTTTCTAACTCTCCTTTGAGATTCTGGCCAAAATCTTCGCATGTTCCCACACAGCCTGTGTGTTCTCACTTTTTCTCTGAAGACCCTTCCATGTCTCATGCAGGTGCTAGTCGTCCTCCACCGAGCAATCTTCCTGCACTCTGGACACGAACTCAAAAGCCATGGCTTTTTTCTTCCTATTATCCATCTCCATCCTCAACCACCATTGGAATTTGCAGCCTGCCACCTTGTTGCTTCTCTCTCAAAGGCTAATAAAATTGTACTCGCCTTATTCTGAGTCTGTTTTGAAATTCTTTTATTAATGAGACTAAGAATCCATAAAAGGAAGACCAGATCACCCCTGTCACACCAGCCATGATGCAGCAGGGTACACAGCCAGCACCGCATTTCAAGTGAATAATGTCAGCACAAGTGGAAATTATTTCAAAAAATTGTATTTCTGAGGCTGGAGAGATAGCAGTTAAGGCGCCTGCCTCCTAAGCCTAAGAACGCTGGTTCCAATCTCCAGCGGTTCCAATCTCCAGGTCTCACGTTTAGCCAGATGCAAAGTGACGCAAGGGCGCAATGCCACACTTGACCACAAGGGGGCGCACACATCTGGATTTCGTTCTCAGCAGCTGAGACACTACTGGCGCACCCATCTCTATCTGTCTTCCTCTCCCTCTCTCTGTCTCTCTCTCTCTATCTCTCTCCAAAAAAATAAAAATAAAAATAAAATTGTATTTCTGGCTGCATGTAGTTCCATGGCAGAGCACTTACTAAGGCTGTGTGAGGTTCTTGGTGATAGTCCTAGCACTGCAAAACAAAAGAAAGCATACATTTCCTTTTTTGATACCTACAAATTGCCTTCTCATTGTGGGAAGAAAACACCTAACCAGAAGAAGCTAGTGGAAGGAAAGGGGTTATTCCAGCTTACAGAGTTGAGGGGACGCTTCGTCATGGCAGCAAGAGTGGGCTCCTAGCACTGGCACGTGGGCTGGACTAAAAAGGCACATCCCCAGCGGCACCCTACGTCCAGCAAGGTGCTTTCTGCCAAGTGCTCCACCAGACTGAGATTAAGTACAAGTAAGGCTATTCACAAACACAGCAGCCTATGGGGGACATGTATCTTTAAGCAATCACACACATTTTTGGATACATGTACATTCCCTTTTAAAATACTTTTTCTCCCTTAGCATCAAATTCATTGCTACTTGCATTTTTGTTCTTTCTGAAGCCCTCCTTGGTTATACAATTGTTTTTGATGAAAATGATACAAGAAGGTCATGGATATATAACTCTCAGCCAGTTGACAATTACGTACTGGTTATCCACACCTGATCAGCATTATGCTACTTCTGGGTGATGAGGATTCACTGTATTACATTTAAAGTTTATAGCATCAAGAAAAACGAAATCCAAGTGGAAGGTAAAACACCTTTTTAGGTGTCCACCAACTTGATTTTTAAGCCCCATAGCCAAGTAATTACAACTCAGTGCTTTTATTCTATTTATAGATATCAAAGGTAGATATGATTTCAGCAAAGAGACATGGATTTAAGAGAAAAGAACAAACAAAACATGGCATGAAATGGGCTCTAATAATGTCATATCTCATGTGTACTGATGTCTTGAGTCTACACTAAGTTTATTAATTTCTGAACTACTGCCAATTCTAACACTGGGTAAGTTAACTTCTATTCTCTGCCCATTGTTTTCCTCTAGGTAAGGAAAGGAACAAAGCAAATGATTATAATAAACACTTTCCATTTATTTGTTGATGACCTCCCATGTTAAAATTTTCAATTACTAATAACAATAATATTTTGTGGTGGATTTGACTCAAGTAACATTACAAATAAGAAAACCAAGGAGTCACAACAGAGATGTGCCTCATACCACACAGTAAATGGGATTCACGATTTTCACTGTCTCTGAAATCATGTCCCTCTCCAAGGTATGGAACGTGCTGAGCTGCATGTCAGGAAGAAGACGGCTTCCTTAGTCTGTCCCGCATTTAAACCCTCTTCACAGCTTCAGAGAGCCGAGATCTTGGTTTCAGGAATTTCAGCAATGTGTTCCTTTTTAATGGATTCAAAGGGCAATGAGCTAACTTTAAAGACAGTAGTTTGGCTTATCACAGGACCTTTGAGAAATGATTATCAAAATGTCTAAATGGCTAAAATAAATAATTGCTCCACCACAACAATTTCAGGTCTGGTCTTCTTCCTAAATGAAGACCCAAATAAAAGTCTTTCAAGACACTTCCAAATACAGTAATTAGCTGATTGGGGTTGTGTGTCTTTTAAACTACTTTAAGTTTCAGAGCCAGTCGGCTTGAGAGTCAGAGAGACAAACCATCGAGAGAAGGGAAGGCATAGTCTCCTCTTTGTGCACAGTGACTTCACTGAGGACCACAGCACAGCCCCCTTAAGATTACACTCAAAATGATCATACTTCTTGAGTCTAATAAATTTTGAATCTGATGTGATTTGACTTTTTTTAAGATTTTATTTTATTTATTTATTAGAAACAGAGAGGGGGAGAGAGAGAGAGAGTGAGAATGGGTGTGCCAGGGCCTCTAGCCACTGCAAGTGAACTCCAGATGCATGCGCCATCATGTGCATCTGGCTTACGCGGGACCTGGAGAATCGAACCGGGATCCTTAGGCTTCACAGGCAAACGCCATAACCACTCAGCCATCTCTCCAGCCCTTCTGTCATTTTATTCTGACACACAGATTCCCCTTCCCTAGTACTGCCATCATCACAATCAGGAGTCCCAAGTGAACAGCACAGAACTGCTTGCTTATCAGACTGGATTTGTTACCTCAGTTCATCTGAAAACCAATCCTGACAAGTGGGTAAAAAAACACAGAAACAAAACTATATAGATAAGGACATTAAGTATTACATAAATTGTCAAATATTACCAAACTTGAGAAAGAGCTAATTTTACTTCTGAACTAGCATCTTTAGCATTTTTTTTCTCTCCTCATACAAGCCACCTCCTACCACTTGACCAAATTAGTGTGTTTCTGGCCACCTTTTCTCTAATTACGTTTCTACAGAATTAGGCCCTCTGCATCTAATGCAATATGCAAGCAAATCACCTAAAAACATGAAGATTTGGTGTTGCGGAATGCCAGTTACTATGGAAAGGTGGGAAGAATTCCCCACTGAAACTGAGGTTCATGGCTGAATTACAGATGATTTATACCTACATTTCATTTTCAGTTAATGTGAAATAAAAGGTAACTTTGGATACTTTTATATTCTCAAAATGAAATGAACCTGAATAAATTATTATGAATTGTATACTGTCCAGTGACAGCATTTCTGAAGTTGAATTCATTAAATATTGTTATCTGATAAAGAAATAATTATATTGAGATAAATTACCATACAATTAAGTTACAAATTCACAAAAAAACAAGGGCAACAGACCTTGACCAAGGTGAAGTGTTGTGATATATGGATCTCTTCCTTGCAGTCACTCTAGAAATGTTAAGATCTGAAAGTACTCATCTGCTCTCAGCTCAGAAGATGGAATGCATCACACATTAAAATTTGCATATCTACTTAGGGCAAACACATGGCTGCTGCTTCTCCATGGTGGGTGAGGTGATGACCCTGGTTAGCAATGGACTAGTTGAATTTAAGGAAAAGAAAAAGAGAAAGTTGGTCATTATTAGAGTTTATAGAACTCAGAGAATAAGGCCCATGCACACGACTGCAGAGAACGCCAATCAGCCATGTACACTGTCAGAACAGTGGGAAAAAAAAAGCAAAACAAACTATTACCATGGAGCCTGGACTATCCTTCTTTAAACTTGGAGGGGGAGGGTGTGTTGAAGACCCAGGAATCTATTTTTTTTTTCACATAACCACAATTAACTGATCTTGTCGCAAAAGGTATTGCCTGTTTCCCCAACAATCTGCTAAATTATTTGTTCCCATCATATCTTTTTCTTTTAAATCTGTAGCCCAGATTGGTCTCCAACTTGCTATACAGCCAACGAGGAGCTTGAACTCCCGATCCTCGTTCCCCCATCACACAGTACTGGGATTATAGGCACGTACCAACCATGCATCGTTTATGCTGTGCTGGAGACTGAACCGGGTCTCATCGGCATCAGGTCAGTACTAGTCTAACTGAGCTACATGCCCACACATTGTCCACTATCTTTTAAGGACAACGCAAACAAACTGCCCATTCAATGTTAATTTCATCACTAAAATTTACTTAGCTTTCTTTCTGCATAAAGCCACCACAGGCATCACATTTCTTCAGCCATTTCACTCATGTCCGTTAATATATACATATATATATATATATATATATATATATATATATATATATATATATATATCATTCTTAAATGATCCAGATCATAATGTTACCAAAATATATCTGCAAAAGTCTTTCCTATATCTATGTAAAGACGGGATAAATCTACCAGCATTGAGGAATCTGGCTGAGTCCTCTCCTTGGAAGTTCATGGGACTCAATTGAAACCACCTGCTTCCATAGCACGTTGAAATCAATGGAGTATTTTTACTCCCTCACTGTCACCGTACAAATGTTCCTTCACTGAAGGGAAATAGCTGAGAGGGGACAGACGGAGAACTGTGAAGAAATTAAAGGGCCTTTAATAGATTAAAAACAAAAAGGCATTCTGCTCTCCAGGGTGCACATCTATTTAGCTACATTTACTGAAAAGTATTCTCAAGCTTCCAAATTCAATCAACCAGAATGACTTTGAAAGAGACTTTTTCTAGTCTGCTGCAGAACTATGCCTTTATATGATTATTTAATGACACTTATCTATCAGATAATTGTAACATAAAGCTTATATATAAGCATAACAGGGCATGGAGAATTTTCCAGTTAAATGTCTCCAGAGTACTTTGTAAAGTGCTTTCACTACATTTTAAATATAATTGAACACTCAAACAGAAATAAGAGCCATTATCCTTAAACAAGATCCATAAGAATGGATAAAATTAACAAAGAAATAATTATTTCGAATATACCTGACAGCAACTAATTTTCCAGGGGATATTTTTATTTCCTGTATCCAAAGAAACTATTTTCAAACTATGTAGTAAAGGGCAGTTTTTAAACAGAAATTCTTCCATTGAGTTTATCTGAACTTTGGAAGCAATATAATTAAATTGTTTATTTGTTATTACCCTTAAAGCAATTTAGTGGCAATTTTCCACAAATTACATATAATTTACAATTATTTTCAGGACAATAAAAATTATAAAAGTAGTTCTAAAAGTTCTATTTGTAGACATATTAGAATTTATTGGTGAATATTTACACTTAATGTAGACTAATGGTAGTATTTGTTTTGTGCCTTATTTGATATTGTAAATGCTGATCAAAATTGAAGAGTCATGATGTTAGCAAACACTACCTTTTCTTGGTGGTCAGCTGAGGAAACATTGGCTATTCCCCCCGACTATTTTTCTGCATAACTTTTGACTAAATAACTCCTGAAAACTAAATGTTCACTTAGAAAAGAAGGGAAAAGGGTAAAGATGTATGAACAGCTTGTAATACTGAAACATTTATAGTTCTTGAACTTTTAAGGAAAAAATGATGCATGAAAAGAAACAAAACAATGGTTATATTCTATAAAACAAAAATAACTGTGGTATTCAATCCTTTTTAAAGCACCCAGATACAACCATATTGTGTTTCCTTCTCAAAGAGATGTTTGTTTTTGTTTTTTTGTTGTTGTTTTTTTTGTTGTTGTTTTTTTCAAGGTAGGGTCTCACTCTAGCTCAGGCTGACCTGGAATTCAATATAATCTCAAGATGGCCTCAAACTCATGGTGATCCTACCTCTGCCTCCCAAGTGTTGGGATTAAAGGCGTGTGCCACCACCACGCCCAGTGAGATTCAAATAGATGTTTTTTTGTTGCTATGTGATCCTTTCTTAAAATGATTTCTTCAAGTTTCTTAATGATAAAATTAGTAACAACCTCCAAAAATTTAACTGACATCTGTCATTTTTAACATATTTTATTTATTTATTTTATATTTTTATTTTATTTATTTATTTGAGAGAAAGAAATAAGAGTGGCCTCCAGCCACTGTAAACAGAATCCATATGCATGTGCCAACTTTTGCATCTGGCTTATGTGGATTCTGGGGAGTCAGACCTGGGTCCTTAGGCAAGTGCCTTAACCACTAAGCAATCTCTCCACCCCCTATTTTGTTTACTTTTGAGAGAGAGAGAGAGAGAGAGAGAGAGAAGGAATAGAATGGGTGCCCCAGGGCATCCTCCTTCTGCAAACAAACTCCAGATACATGTGCCACTTTGAACATCTGGCTTTAAGTAGGTACTGGGATCAAACCCAGGCCACCTGGCTTTGTAAGCCAGGCCTTTAACTGCTGAATCATATCTCCAGCACCACATTAGTCAATTTTTAGGAAAATCAAATTCATTATAAATGTTTTCTTTAAGGTTAATGGGTTGACATTATTGTGTACATAATAAAATGATGCAAAATTAACAATATTATACATATATTTAAGAATATTTCTGATATATTACTCATAATTCTAAATTTATTTAAATTTATGATCACAAACTTCAAGCCAGATCACTCAGAATAGAATGCTCACTCTATCATTAACTAACATGGTGTCTTGAGCAAATTAATCCACTTGTACCTGAGGATCTTTATCTATATACTGAGGACATGAGTGAGAACTACCTCAAAAAAAAAAAGAGAAAAAACAGAATGTAAGTGGAAGATCATAACACCATATGAGTTATTAATAAAATCAACACCTTCTTCACATTGGTACAAACAAATCTTGATTTCCAAGATAGCTGTTATAGAAAAGAATTCATGCACTTTGAGGTGACTGCTGATTGATTCCTAAGCAGATGTATCAATATGTGGGTTTCTGTGGGTGGATTAAAGGGTGATAGCTCCAGATTGATTATAATGGAACTCATTTTAGGTCTGATAATTTCGGTGGTTTGGGACCAAAAAAGTGTACAGGTTCTGGGTCTCTTGCAAATTAGAGAGGGTGGCTATGCCTTGATGCCATAAGCTTCACTTCAAGGAATGTGGAGAAAGGCTCAGCAACATCCACTTTCTAGAATGTCTGCTCATACACAAAGTGCTTAATAAACTGCAAAAGACTGAGTAATTTTTCAAAACAGCGAGTCTGCAGCAGTTATATCATTATTAATCACTTCAAAAATTCCATATTATACATGAAAATGACCACATGTGTATTTTTCTGTATTTATTATCAAGGCTTGTCACGGCAGAGTTTGAATGCACTATAAAAGACAATGCAGCCACAGCTGAATCCACAGAGGAATGGGGAGATGAGCAAGAGTGCTGCTTCCATGCTGTTCCTGATACTCAGCACCAGTGGATGGAGGCCCTGACGCACCCATTCTCTCTCTCCCCCCCCCCCATCTTTCTCTGTCAAATAAATAAAAATAAAATATTTTTAAAAACTCACTCCCCACGACTCAGAGAATTTTGTGGAAGAGGGGGAGGAAAGATTGTAAGAGCCACAGGTTGAGACATCATGCCCAGAGGCATTCCCTCCCCCCAAAACAACTGACTACTGCTCCCACAATGCATAACCCACAACCCCACAGGGAATATCTGTAACCCCAATGAGGAGTGTCCCCAACAGAATGGGAGGAGGAATGAGGGAAAAGAGGGTGCCAACACATGATGTATCCATACAAAATATGTTGTTAATAATAATAACAATAATAATTAATAAAAAAGACCATGCTGAACTGGAAAGTACACCCAGGGATACAGTGCTCCAAAACCCAAGGAATGAAGTAAATTCCTATTCCTCATGGTACTCCAGCCAACCACATCAGTTCATGAACTATTTGTTTCCCATTCCTTTAATCCAATTATTAATCGCGCTCCACAAGAGAAAATTATTTTCCACTTACGTGATTTTCTAAAATCTAACATAATATTTTGGCACATTATACATGCTAACCGAGTATTTGTTACATTAGTAAAAACAGGTCTACTGGTGGAGTTTCAGTACTAAATAAGACAACCCTATCATACCCTGTAAGGCTCAGGAACCTCTGTGGAAGAGGTGGCAGAAAAGAAAATGTAGGAGTCAAAGGATGGGCTGGAAGGCTCTGGCATGCTCCATTCCAGGCACGAAGTGGTGGTTGCACTCATAACCTCAGGGCAACTATCACTACCTCCACATACCTGCATATTAATCATAGTGTCATAATTTATTAATATATTTATTGGCATAAACATATTGTCATGCATGTTGAAGAAGAGCAGAATACACAGGAATAGTTGGAAAGAAGGGAGTTTTCACTTGGGAGGGTTGGTAGAGGGGGGTAAAGGCGAGTGGTGGGAATAGATTACATTATGTAGCATTTTAGTAAAGCTTTTAAGTAAAAAAATAAATAAATAAATACAGGGTGGAGAGATGGCTTAGCAGTTAATGTGTTGCCTGAAAAGCCTAAGGCCCCAGGTTCAATTCCACAGTACCCATGTAAGCCAGAGGCACACAGCAGTACAAGTGTCTACAGTTCATTTGTAGTGGCTAGTTTGCAGCGGTAACTTTCTACCCCCCCCACTGTCTGCCTCTCTCTCTCTTAAATAAATAAAAATAAAATATTAAACAAATACAACTAAATTCATCAGCATGGCCAATTTTGCATTGGGCAGTGTAGTGTTCTTGCAAAGAATCACTCTCTTGTCTCTGGTCAAATGCCATTCTGATTTCTAATTTCTGTTTATCTATTTCTTATAAGAAACAGTAAATTCTATTTAATTTTCACCTAGGAAAGTACCTCAAGTAATTTAAATTGAATATCAGCATGTGTGTGTGTGTGTGTCATAATAGCAATCTCATGTCTGCTACAATATAAATTTCAGATGAAGTCCTCACGAGCACACTATAAAATGGGTATTTTTCAATCTGTTTTATAGATAAGGAACCTGGGTCTTCGTCACACAAGAAGAAATGACTTTACTTTTTTTTTCTTCTTCACATTACCTTTACACCACTTCACTATCAGGCACTCATTATGAGAATACATTCTTTCCTATGTACTGTAATCCTTTCATAAAATGAATGTATCTTCACTATCAAATGAAGTAATCATAATAAGCTAAAACATTTTTTCTTTTCCTACAATTGAAATCTTCTTAGTAACACGGAAGGACATTTCATCATAGAAAAATGACTCAATCAGTTTTCTGTAAGGATCTTCCACACCTATTGTTAATGCACAGCCACAGTTTTTATTTTCTTCATTCAGTCCTCTAAGTACTCTGAGTATCTTTCATATTTTCAAACTCTGTCCTGCGAAGTGGGAATTTGTGTTCACTAAGGAAATAACATAGAAATACATGTATCTATGAAAAATTAATATATAGGTAAATCTATAGACTAAAAGTGGCAGGATCACAAGTATAAAATATGACAAAATGCCATTATCAGTTATCAATACAAATAAGTTAGTATTTGATCTTATCATTTATAATAATATTATTTAAAAAAAATATTTTAAACAAGAGGATTCTAATTTCAGTGGTTTCTTTAACTACCAAAAATGCTAATAAAACATTGAAACATTTCTTTTCTCCTAGGAAAAGCTATTTTTTTTTGCTTGTTATCTTATATGTATAGAAAATATTTAATTTACAACTTAATATCCTGTCAAGTTGGATACATGTCCTTGGTTTCACTTTAATAAAATATGAATTAAATATGAATTAAATAGTTTTTGGTACATTATTTTATTATGTATAAATACACCAAGATATTTTAAATATAATACAAGAAAGCAAAAAAAAAGGAAAAGAAAAGAAAGCTTACTTTTTCCATAAACCTCACTTAGACAGTAAGGCACTATACTGTCTATTATAAGTTCTATAAAGACAGGAAATATTTAACGTAACAGAGTCCCTCAGTAAATGTTAACAATTATTATTGTTACATAATAACCAAACCCCTATGCTAAAAGTCAGCATCTTCTCCAATGTTTGCCATTTCTTAGTATGCAAGTTTACTCGAAAGAAATAAGAGTCCTACCCCATGCCTAATTCCAAGAGATCTTAAAAGCAAAGCTGTTTAATTATAATTTTATTTCTTTTCATAAATAACATTCTCTCCGTGGGATTTTGGTAAAGGTAAGCAGAGACCAAGAAAACAAAAGCTTCAGGCAGGAATTGTGACTTTTACGTTGGCAGTCAAACCAAGCTAACGGACCGCACAGCCAAGTAACACCTCAGTAACTTTTTCTCCGTCAACCAACTCTGATCTCTTCTTAGGTTTATCGAACATTTCACTGACAAATCAAAGTTGGAATACCAAAAGATCACCTCCCACAACCAGTCCAGCGAGACACCACAGACGCTAGACATAGACCAGAAGCTTCAAGTTCTAAGCAGGCGACCTTGGAGGTGGAGAGGTCCCATAAAATCCATGTTGTTTATTGTACTATCTGATATAATGTCCGTCTATGAGGTCTTTGAACATGCTGTGAGTATTTTCAGAACTTGAACATACATGTAACAGTGTTCCTTCCAGCCCATCCTGGGTTGTGTTTGTGAGCAGACATGATCCCAAATAAAGATCCACATGCTGAATCTGCTGAAGCATGACGATATGTCTTCCCCTCCATGGACAGGAAGTGAAACTAAGCCCACAAAGGGAGGAACTGGAAGATAGGTTCCTTAATTACTGAAGATATGGCTAAGCACTTTATTGTGTTTGGCTTAGTTGAAGTCTTATCCAAATGAAAAATTCCACTTAGGACAAAAACCAACACTGTGGTCTGAGCCCAGGGACTTGAAGACATCAAATATTTAAAAACCTAAAGTTTCATAACTAAAATCCAACTGAATCCAACAAGTACTTCTGAAATATCTATGAGATATGAAACACTGTACTTAAACACTAAGAAAAAAAAAGTGAGTGAAGTCCAGTGTCTAATATAAAACAAAAACATTGGCCTTTTTCAAATTTACTGTTTTGTTTGTGTTTTTTTACTATTTTTTTATTTATTTTTATTTATTTGAGAGAGAAAGAGGGAGAGAGAGAGAATGGGTGTGCCAGGACCTCTAGTTACTGCAAACAAACCCCAGATACATGCACCCCCTTGTGCATCAGGCTAACGTGAGTCCTGAGGAATCGAACCTAGGTCCTTTGGCTTTGCAGGCAAATGCCTTAACTGCTAAGCCATCCCTCCAGCCCTGTTTGTGCTGTTTTTTATTCCATATATAATCAAGTGTATAGTACAATACATTTGCTCATGAGTTTTCCATTCTTTCTGGTCTGCGTTTCCCTAATCATACTTAGAATCTAGAATTCTTTTCTTAATTAATTTATTTGACAGCAGAGAGAGAGAGAGAGAGAGAGAGAGAGAGAGGAGAGAGGGAGAATGAATCTGGGTATGCCAAGGTCTCTAGCCTGCAAATGAACTCCAGGTACATGTGCAACCCTGAGCATTTATAAGGTGCAGACAAGCACCTTAACTGCTTAGTTATCTCTCCAGACCCCAGCATCTAGAATTAAAATGGAACATATTAAATAACTGATATAGATTGCCAGTAATCTCCATGTTTATTCTTTTGCATTTTATTTATAAGCAGTGGTAATTTGGCAAAAGTGGCATACATTGTCTTTATGATCTTATGAAAGACAAATTTAGGTCCACTTTTCCCAAGACAGTGATATCACCATAGGTCATGAAGTACATAAGTGAGGCCATTTCAAAATAGAAATGTTATCCTTTTGCTTTTTTCTTTGCTTTTTTTTTTAACTGAAATCTTTGCCACCAAATTTCTTCCTCTTTTCTCTCTTGACACATTCATATTAGTAATTGGGGCATTTAATTTGCATTGAAGTATTCAGATTTCTTTTTTCTTTTTTTTTTCTTTCTTTCTTTCTTTCTTTTTTTTTTTTTTTTTCAGTTTTAGTTTTAGTTTTTTGAGGTAGGGTTTTACTCTGGTCCTCTGGTCCAGGCTGACCTGGAAATCAAACTCATGGCGATCCTCTTACCGCTGCATCTCAAATGCTAGTGCTGGGATTAAAGGTGTGCACCACCATGCCTGGCTCATTTTAATTGTAATGTCACAGCAATGAATCTGAAGAATGGTGTCCTTGCTGAATGTAAATGACTTGTTCCACATAAAATTCCCTATCCACATAGTTTCCAATATAATGATTTTTTAAAAATATTTATTTATTTATTTATTTAGGGCTGACATAGAGAGAGATTGGGCATGTCAGGGTCTCTAGCCACTGCAAAATAACTCCAGATGCATGTACCACCTTGTGCATATGGCTTTATATGGGTCCTGTGGAACCAAACCTGGGTCCTTTGGCTATGCAGGTAAGTGCCTTAACAGCTAAGCCATCTCTCCAGCCCTTGATTATCTTAAAAATAACAAAGTTAGACTGTGAACATATCAAGATACTAATACATTCTGTGCTCGTTGCATAGTAGGCTGGCCAAATGGTTGGCTATAAAGGAGGATATCTGCATGGAGTAGAAAGTTCTATCTTAAGAACTAAACATGCTTCTTTCTATGTTCAAGTACTGAATTCTTTTCAAGCCCAGAACAAGGTCACCTATTCCCACATAACTTCCAAGGACCACTGGCCTCCAGTATTTCCTTCCTTCTATGAATTCTACATGTGATCAGTCCTGACAACTGAAGGAACTTTTGGAACCCTAGAGATCATGGAAACTAACTAATCGCTCTTTAAAAATGATGGAGCTATAAAAATTTAATTAAGGATAATGAAGAAATTGCACACATTTGTACATGTTTCCCTCTTGCCAACCAAAGAATCCAATAAACGGAACGGCTGAGTAGATGGTTCTTAAAAACCTACTTGGAAAAGCTTACACTTGAAAAATAAAACTGTCTTCAGGTCATCAGTGGAAAGTCAACAAGGAAACTCTATTTTCCTCATGCATGCAGAAAATCTTTACCAATACTTTCATGAAAGTAGATGAGCATGTGCTTGTTTGTGTCAGAGCACTGTGTTAATTTAGCAAGACCACCGTGTTCTGTAGTTTGGCAAATGCTAGTTTATAAGTTTGGGGTGGATGTGATTAATATCTGCAATCATTTGAAGATGACTTTACATCATTTCAAAGGGCCACATCTACTCTTTGGAAGGCTTTAAGATTAAAGTTTAATGTTTCTCTAAGAACAAAAAATTCTGCCTCCTGACTATAACACAGAAATTCTAATTCCTCCACATTCAACGCTATATTATCCAACACTTATCAGAATCACCAGCTCAGAATCACCAACAGAATTGTGATGTGCCAGCCCCGGGAATTACAGAAGTCCTTAAAAATCATCAGCATCTCCTTCTCTTACTCTCCTTTTCTCTTCCTCTGTATGTATCCATCAATATCAATCTATCCACTTCTCAGAACACACATTTGATTTCTCTAGAGAAACATAGAGCCATTACTTGAAATATTTGTTTATAACAAATCAATACAGATGATGAGTTTATGGTATTATTATTATGCATTTTCTCTTTTTGTAATTATACGAGGCTAGATACTATTTTATATTGCACAATTGCTCAATACAGATTTTTTTTCAGGAACTTGTAATTTACATACATAATAGGCCACTTTCTTAAAACATCCCTTCACTTAGCATTGAGAGGTGTAACACAACATACAACAAGTTGTACTTTAAACTACAAATGAATAGAAGGAAGTTAAGTGTTTCAGGGGGAATGTTGAAACTATTTGCAAAAATATGCATTCCCAGTTTTGCCTGTGGTCTATGTGGTCTACTATGTGAACAGATGGGTACAAAAGTAGGATTTCTTTCTTATTTTTTTTAACTTAAAAAAAAATTATTTTAGGCAAAGAGAGAAGTGGTGTGCCAGGGCCTCAACCATTGTAATCTAACTCCAGATGCTTGTGCCACATATTGGGCATATGTAAATTTTCACTTGCCTCATGCTTGTGTGTCTGGCTTATGTGGGATCAGGAGAGATAAACATGGGTCTAAGCTTCACAGGCAAGCACCTTGAAAGCTAAGCCATCTCTCCAGCCCCCAAAGTAGGATTTCTTATCCCTACTTTTGTTTTCTTGTCAGGTTAAGGTGCTTTGATGAGTCCCTAGATATATGTGGACCTATGTACCTGCTACAGGAAAGGAATATGGTATTTGGGTTACGGCTGCTGCCACAGAGCACATACTTTCAACTATGGCTCTGAGGCGTCTGCAATGGAGACTGAGGTCTGCCCTGCCTGAAGTTTAGTAGTCCACATAAGTCAGGCAAGGTGAAAAATAAAAATATGTGCCAACATTTCTTAATGAAATCCTGTGTCCCAGTGATCTGCAGAACAACAGCAACAGATCACAGGGATGTGGGGAATGACACTGACAAATGAATCTTTGGTTTGGTATTATTACCAAGATAACCAAAACAAAGTAGTGTTGTTTTCTTGTGAAATAATCAATAGAAAGTATAAAGTTGGAATTCGAAATTTTATGAAATCATTTTCAGCTTTCTATTAGTGTCCTGTGAAACTTGCCCCACAGGCTCAAATGAAAGTTGACTCAAATCAGACACTTTTATCCCTCTTTGACCAACTGAAATTAGGAATATATGTATTCTACAAGTCCAAGATAATATTACGTTTCTCACTGACCAAGTATAATCAACAAAAACAAAGAAAAATAAAGACTGAAGACTGCCCATAGAACTGTTAATATTACAAGGGAACCTTCACTATTGCTAAGTATTATAAATTCCATTAGCCATTGTATGTCCCAAAAATAAATCAATCCTAGGATACTCATTAATTTTTACTATGTGAGTGAAAGATTTTTTTAAAGACATCTACTAATTCAATCTCCATGATTTCTGAGATTTTCTTTATTGCAGACAAGAAACTCTGGCTCGAAGTTATGAAGGATTTCCTGGAGGTTAACAAATCGAGGCATTCCATGTTTTCTTTGGCTTTCAGACTAACGTGGTGTTCCTCCTAGTTATACACAAAGGTAGTCTGACTATGACCTTAGTTTTGGAAGTCAGGTCTCTAGGAACATTCTAAGACCACGGCTGCAAGTCACTAGAGCATGATACAGAACAAACGGGAACTGGTACATGTACAACGTTTACACAATGCTTGTAGGAAGCCCTGGGAACAATCACGAGCAAAAAGACAGAGTAGAGGCAAGGTGTTCACAGTGATGGAGACAAGTAAGTCAGAAGGTATGGGCCTGATTCACTGTTAATGAGGGGCCAGGTAGGGCCTGAAATATATGGATTCTTAAATCTGGTTCAAAACTTGCTTGACATTAATGCATCTAAAGTTCTGAGAACAAATAAAAGAAACTTTTCCAAAATAATTACAATTGAAGAGTTTTTCTGTTTAAAAATGTAATTCATTAAAATCTCATATTAGTATTAATCCAAGGTTCAATGTTTTCTGGGAGTTTTACTTCCCTAATTTCTCAGCAATCTACTTCTCTTTTGTCCTTAAAGGTAGAGTACTATTGTGAATCTACAGATCTCAAGGGAGAATACTACTTTTTTTCTTGTTACAACTCGTCAGATTATTTTATTGTAGAAACTGGCAGTGTTCTCTTTTTTAAAAAGCCAGAAAAGCCAGGCATGATGGCACAAGCCTTTAATCCCAGCACTCGGGAGGAAGAGGTAGGAGGATCACAGTAAGTTTGAGAACACCTGAGACTACATAGTGAATTCCAGGTCAGCTGAGCTAGAGTGAGACTCTACCTCTTAAAAAAAAAAAAAAAAAAAAAAAAAAAAAAAAAGGCTGGAGAGATGGCTTAGGCAGCCAAGGTGCCTGCCTGCTAAGCCTAAGAATCTCGTTCCAATCTCCAGGTCCCATGTTTAGCCAGATGCAAAGTGATGCAAGGGCACAATGCCACACTTGCCCACACAGGGGCACACACATCTGGATTTCGTTCACAGCAGCTGAGAGACTGCTGGTGTGCCCATTCTTTATCTGTCTCCCTCTCCCTCTCTCTCTGTCTGTTTCTCTCTGTATCTCTCTCCAAAATAAATAAATAAATAAATAAATAAATAAATAAATAAAATGTCAGAAAAGAATGTCGCATGAAAATAGAAATTGTACATTCTGTACTCTGCCTTATGGAGAATTGAGAAAAATTGGAAGATATTTCTTACATAGCTCTGTAAAAGAAAGTCATATCTTTTTATTTGCCTAATCTCTCAAGGATAATCATTAATTAAGGAATAAATCACAGTCTTTCAAGAGGAAGATTTACAAGGAAATAATTTAAAATTTTAAAATATTTTAAAAGCTTTAATTAAGATTATATTATAATATGGTTTCTACAAAACATTTTATCATAACATTAAAATTTAATGGATTGAGGTATGGGTGGTTATCTCTAGCATATATAAAGTTTTCAAGTTTAATTTTTAAGACAATTATATAATTTTTAAGCAATCAAAATGTTCAATGCCAACACATGTTTAGTAGTACTTAACTGGGGACTTTAAATGTACTTGAGGCACACCCTTTTAAAGAAATCCATTTATCATTCAAACTGTCCATTTGTGAGCAAAACAATTTCTTCACTGACTTCTAATTAAAAAATAACCCAGTATTTAGTTTTGCACAACAATAGTTTGATGGCCTATCTACTAAATAACTAACTGGCTTTTCTTCCTCTGTGCTGGAAGAGACCTGTGAAATTGCACATTGGATAATTTCCTGACTTGTTAACAACAACAAATCTAACAGTGAATCTAATTCAGTGGATTAAGAAAGCACATGGTAATTGCATGCAGAAAAATAACGTTCATTCTTTCTATAAATTTTCTTTCTATGCTGTCAAAAAACTAGCAATTAAATAAAAATATGTATAAAATTAATAGTCTAGTTTTTCTACAAATGCTAGCCAACAGTTTCCTGAAAGATATCCTTCAGAAGTATTTCTGAAGTAACTTTTTTCTGGCTATTATGTATATTCATTGCTTAATATAGTTAGCATTATTTAATGTGTTAAATGAAGGTATTAAGCTAGCACCTGCACAAAGTGAATAGTACATAAATTCATGTTTCATAGGTTAACTGACATGTAACAGCACTTTACACAAAAAGGAGATGTCAATTGTGGGTTACAAAATGAAAAAGGAATCCATCAATGTAAGTATTTAATAAATTATCAGGGTGACTATAGGACTTTCACTTTTTAAGCATCCAATTTTAATATTTTATGAACTGTGATTTTGAATGTTCATACATACACATAAATAAGGATCATTTCAGTAGCACACACAGCACAATTTGAATAGCAAATACAGCAATTTACATTAGCTGAACTAACAACTTTCTGACTTGCTCTAATAGAAATTATTCTTCAATAAGCATAACCTGACAAATTCCTGCACTCCACAGTGAGGGTAATGTTTTTAAGGGAAATGACCTGCATCTGGGAGAGAGGGATTAGGAAGAAAACAAAATTCTAAAAATGCCCTAAAAGTTATTTTATTTGCAACAATTAAAACACATAGAGCTTTTCTACATGTAAGAAAAAATATATGTTAAATTGTGAGTTTCTTAATTTAAACTGAAAACTGTGTACTACACTAATCCAAAAGGAACGCCACTCTCTACAAACCAGCATTCAAAGTTTAGTTATGGCTAGGTTAAAATGCAAGTTTCAGCACAACCTATATTGCATGCTTCATTTAGGTAAAACAACTATCTGTAGTAATCAGTAAGTTTTCAGAGGTAGTAAGTACAAAGCTTTGAGATCAAATATATAAGGAGAATTAGAAGGAATAAATAACAAATGGATTTAAAGTCAGTAATGTATGAAACGTATCAGAGCAATTTTCCTCAACAAACAATTTTGCTTTCTGACATATTCTTTACTTCTTTACTGTGTTTATTTCACATAAAAATATTTTGATAAGAAACAAAATTGGCCATTCTAACCATTCTGAGAGCATAAATTTATGGTATTCTATGGAGTGCAGTATTATGCAACTGTCATCACTGTCTCTTTCTGAAACCTTTGAATTTTTTCAAACAGAAATTCTCTGACAATAGTACCTGTCTACTATGCTTTCCCCCAAGCCCCAGCTCCTGGTGATGTCTAATCTGCTTATTTCATTATGAATTTGCCTATCCCAAATATTACACACAATTGTATTCACACTGTTCCCACCAAACCTTTTTAAGCCCTGAACAAACTCTACCATTGTCCATAGCAGCTATATGACCTTCCTATCAGAAATATGTTTAAGTTCCATTTTTCCACATGCCAACCAACACTGATTTTAAAGTTCTGATGGTGAATTCTATGTGATATCTTTGCTTTGGAATATTAGTTATGCTATTGTCCTTTTTTGTTGTTGTTGTTGTTGTTGTTATTACAGTTTGGGGGGAGTTCTGGTAGGTTGCCCTCTAACACACGCTGATGTGGAATTCACTACAATGTAAACTTGGGGTAGCCTTGAACTCAAGGCGATTCCCCTACGTCTGACTCCCTAGTGCAGGGATTAAAGGTGTGCCTCACCATGCCCAGCTTGTTTCCCTTTTTGAGTACAATTCTATTCAAGTAATTTGCACAGAAATAACTGGGTTATGTTTTCTTTCAGGAATTTTAGGAGTTTGTCTTCATATATTCAGGATAGTAATACTGGCAGAAGTTTTCTTCAACTTCTGTAAATTATGTTTCACTTTCTGGCTTATGTCTTTTGTTGTATAAGAGTTATATCAATTTACTTTTTCCTGTGTTGCTTATGGCTTTTGTATCATATATAACATATATAAGTATCCATTGCCACATGCAACGCCAAGAATTTTCTTCTAAGAAAATTTAGTCCTGTGTTTCAACCAATGATGCATATTGAATTAAATTTCATATATGGTATGAGGCAGGGGTTCAACGTCATTCTTTTGTTTATGGAAGTCCATTATCCCAACACCTTTTCTTCCAACTGAATGTTAAATTTCAGTTGTGCATAGGTGTCTGGGCTTTGTGGACTTTCAGTTATGTCCTATCATATTATGTGCCATCAGTATGACAGCACCACACAGTCTTGATTATTGTAGCTTTGCACTCATTTTGAAACTGGAAAATATGATTCTTCCATCTGGTTCTCTGGAACCAAACCTGTCTACTGCAGACCTTATAATTTCACAATTTGACAGGATTTTGTGGTCATATTTTGACCTGTTCCTATAAAACCCTTACTTGCCTAGAGTACTGACATATTTGTTTCTGATCATTTCTTTTGTGTTTTGGTGTGTGTTAGGGTTGTATGAGCTTGAGCTATGCTCAGCTGACATCCATCCTCATTATACTTTTACCATATTCACAAGGGAGTTTATCATATTGTCAACATTATCTTGGTTCTTCTTTTTATATACTTTATGATGCACTGATCTAAGTAATAAGCCAAATTCTTCTTTTAAATTCCTCCAGTCCTCTTATTATATTAATCTATAAATATACTAGATGTGATTCTGTGCAAACCATATAACTTCTTTTCATACTATCTGGGAAATGCACATACTTAAAACACTGGTTGGCTCTATAAAGTAAGTGAGGAGTAAATTAATAAATCAGTGCATAAAGCAGGTAAAATTTCTTTACTCAGACCAGCAACAGGAAGCTAGAAGCCCCACTGCAGACAAGTGAGCGGGACACCAAAAGGGCACATACATGTACATACATGTACACCACACATATCTCTCTCTCTCACACACTCACACACACACACAACTGTACATACAACATATACATAAGCAGAAAAAAAAAAAAAAAAAAAATGAAGGCAAAATTTGATTTGACACCATACCGTTGTTTCTGTTTAATTAAATATTTGTAACAATTTTAAAAAATTGTACTATTGCAAAGAAAATTATTGAATTGGGAATAAATTAGCAAAAAATACAGATCTGAGATACAGAAAATTAAAAACAAAAAAGAAGAATGACTTTGAAAGCCCAAGAGAAGTTACATGGTGTTTGGAAACAAATTTCATTATTAAAGTCTGTGTTCTATGAATAGTCTATCTAGTGGCTGGGCAGGAATGTCTGTGTGAAACTGACAATATGTCCATCTCAGAGACAGTGGGTTCACTGAGCAGTCACAAGGCATTTGCTCATATGCTCCCTAGTATGTTCATCATATTTCTGCATATGTATGTAGTATGTATAAATGTGTGTTTTCATATTTGTAAGTGTATGGAGATGTGTGCACATGTGTGCATATGCATAAAGAGGCCAAAAGACAACCTCAGGTGTAATTCTTCAGGTACTCTAACTTCCTCTTTTTGAGAAAGGGGGGTCTCTCCAAGGGCCTGGATGTCACTAATTAGTGTAAACTAGCTGTCCACTAAGGGATCCTCCTGCTCTGCCTTCCCAGGGCTGACATTCCAGGCATACTCCAGACAAAAAGAACTTTTCAAGGGGGATAACAAAAGTCGAGGAGGGCTGGAGAGATGGCTTAGCGGTTAAACACTTGCTCAGTTCGAGGCTCGATTCCCCAGGACCCACGTAAGCCAGATGCACAAGGTGGTGCATGCATCTGGAGTTAGTTTGCAGTGACTAGAGGCCCTGGTGTGCCCATTTCTCCCCTCCCCTCTCTCTTTCTTTCTCTCTCTCTCCTTTTCTCTGTCTCTAATCAGTAAATAAATAAAAATTTTAAAAAGTTTGGCTTTGAGTCAGGTCTGCTGATTTTTAAGAAAAGTAGAATAGACCTACTAGTAGAAGAAGCAATACTTTTCTTTTTATTTGGACATGACTCTTCAGTTGGTCATCTTCCTTACATTAAAAAAACAATGTCTTGTCAATTTTAGTAGACATGGATAGCGGTAGAGGTGACTCTACCTGCACAAAACGAGCAGGATCTTTAAAGCAGGCAGGTTTGGGTTAGAGAATGATTGACCTGTGCAGCTGGTTTAACATGTTTGAGGCTGTGGATTACATGTCTACCACAAAACATAAAGAGAACTGGCAGACCTGACCCAGAAGACCATTCCACAGGTTACCTTAAACCTTCTATGTCTATAAACATAGAGAACTGGCAGACCTGAGCCAGAAGTCCATTCCACATATTACCTTAAACCTTCTATGTCTATAAACATAGAGAGAACTGGCAGACCTGAGCCAGAAGTCCATTCCACAGATTACCTTAAACCTTCTGTCTATAAACAGAGAGAACTGGCAGACCTGAGCCAGAAGTCCATTCCACAGATTACCTTAAACCTTCTATGTCTATAAACATAGAGAGAACTGGCAGACCTGAGCCAGAAGTCCATTCCACAGATTACCTTAAACCTTCTGTCTATAAACAGAGAGAACTGGCAGACCTGAGCCAGAAGTCCATTCCACAGATTACCTTAAACCTTCTATGTCTATAAACATAGAGAGAACTGGCAGACCTGAGCCATAAGTCCATTCCACAGATTACCTTAAACCTTCTATGTCTATAAACATAGAGAGAACTGGCAGACCTGAGCCAGAAGTCCATTCCACAGATTACCTTAAACCTTCTATGTCTATAAACATAGAGAGAACTGGCAGACCTGAGCCAGAAGACCATTCCACATATTACCTTAAACCTTCTATGTCTATAAACAGAGAGAATGGCAGACCTGAGCCAGAAGTCCATTCCACAGATTACCTTAAACCTTCTATGTCTATAAACATAGAGAACTGGCAGACCTGAGCCAGAAGACCATTCCACAGATCACCTTAAACCTTCTATGTCTATAAACAGAGAGAGAACTGGCAGACCTGAGCCAGAAGACCATTCCACAGATCACCTTAAACCTTCTATGTCTATAAACAGAGAGAATGGCAGACCTGAGCCAGAAGACCATTCCACAGATCACCTTAAACCTTCTATGTCTATAAACAGAGAGAATGGCAGACCTGAGCCAGAAGACCATTCCACAGATTACCTTAAACCTTCTATGTCTATAAACATAGAGAGAACTGGCAGACCTGAGCCAGAAGACCATTCCACATATTACCTTAAACCTTCTGTCTATAAACAGAGAGAACTGGCAGACCTGAGCCATAAGTCCATTCCACAGATTACCTTAAACCTTCTATGTCTATAAACATAGAGAGAACTGGCAGACCTGAGCCATAAGTCCATTCCACAGATTACCTTAAACCTTCTATGTCTATAAACATAGAGAGAACTGGCAGACCTGAGCCAGAAGACCATTCCACATATTACCTTAAACCTTCTGTCTATAAACAGAGAGAACTGGCAGACCTGAGCCAGAAGTCCATTCCACAGATTACCTTAAACCTTCTATGTCTATAAACATAGAGAGAACTGGCAGACCTGAGCCATAAGTCCATTCCACAGATTACCTTAAACCTTCTATGTCTATAAACATAGAGAGAACTGGCAGACCTGAGCCATAAGTCCATTCCACAGATTACCTTAAACCTTCTATGTCTATAAACAGAGAGAAACTGGCAGACCTGAGCCAGAAGTCCATTCCACAGATTACCTTAAACCTTCTGTCTATAAACAGAGAGAACTGGCAGACCTGAGCCAGAAGTCCATTCCACAGATTACCTTAAACCTTCTATGTCTATAAACATAGAGAGAACTGGCAGACCTGAGCCATAAGTCCATTCCACAGATTACCTTAAACCTTCTATGTCTATAAACATAGAGAGAACTGGCAGACCTGAGCCAGAAGTCCATTCCACAGATTACCTTAAACCTTCTATGTCTATAAACATAGAGAGAACTGGCAGACCTGAGCCAGAAGACCATTCCACATATTACCTTAAACCTTCTATGTCTATAAACAGAGAGAATGGCAGACCTGAGCCAGAAGTCCATTCCACAGATTACCTTAAACCTTCTATGTCTATAAACATAGAGAACTGGCAGACCTGAGCCAGAAGACCATTCCACAGATCACCTTAAACCTTCTATGTCTATAAACAGAGAGAGAACTGGCAGACCTGAGCCAGAAGACCATTCCACAGATCACCTTAAACCTTCTATGTCTATAAACAGAGAGAATGGCAGACCTGAGCCAGAAGACCATTCCACAGATCACCTTAAACCTTCTATGTCTATAAACAGAGAGAATGGCAGACCTGAGCCAGAAGACCATTCCACATATTACCTTAAACCTTCTATGTCTATAAACAGAGAGAATGGCAGACCTGAGCCAGAAGACCATTCCACAGATCACCTTAAACCTTCTATGTCTATAAACAGAGAGAGAACTGGCAGAAGTGAGCCAGAAGACCATTCCACAGATTACCTTAAACCTTCTATGTCTATAAACAGAGAGAATGGCAGACCTGAGCCAGAAGTCCATTCCACAGATTACCTTAAACCTTCTATGTCTATAAACAGAGAGAGAACTGGCAGACCTGAGCCAGAAGTCCATTCCACAGATCACCTTAAACCTTCTGTCTATAAACAGAGAGAATGGCAGACCTGAGCCAGAAGACCATTCCACAGATTACCTTAAACCTTCTATGTCTATAAACAGAGAGAATGGCAGACCTGAGCCAGAAGTCCATTCCACAGATTACCTTAAACCTTCTATGTCTATAAACATAGAGAGAACTTGAGCCAGAAGACCATTCCAAATTACCTTAAACCTTCTATGTCTATAAACAGAGAGAGAACTGGCAGACCTGAGCCAGAAGTCCATTCCACAGATTACCTTAAACCTTCTATGTCTATAAACAGAGAGAGAACTGGCAGACCTGAGCCAGAAGTCCATTCCACAGATTACCTTAAACCTTCTATGTCTATAAACAGAGAGAATGGCAGACCTGAGCCAGAAGACCATTCCACAGATTACCTTAAACCTTCTATGTCTATAAACAGAGAGAGAACTGGCAGATGTGAGCCAGAAGTCCATTCCACAGATTACCTTAAACCTTCTATGTCTATAAACAGAGAGAGAACTGGCAGACCTGAGCCAGAAGTCCATTCCACAGATTACCTCCCACCTCTATGTCTATCGTCTTCATGACCTTCTCAAACATCAAAATAAACAAACTAAAGCAAGAAAAAATCCTTCAAAAATTTTAAGAAAGGAAAGGAAATAGTTGAGACACAAAGGATGGAGACTGTGAAAAAAGCATTTCATGAAGTTTGGTCAAAGGCTGTCATTGAACATTTTGCTGTTCTGGTCAGTGCTGAGAGAGAGGAACTGATTAGGTAAGAAATGGATGTGATAGAAATGAAAGGAGAAATGAATGGGAGGCCTCCAAAGTCAGGGAAGTACATAGAAGAGCCATTCCTTTCTTCCTCTTCTTCCATCATTTCCCTCTGTCTCTCTCTGTAGTAAACATATTGCATTATCAGCCTCAGAAGGGTAAATATTGCTTGTATCTCAAAACAAATTGTTTTGATCACAATAGCATATTTCTAATTGCCCTGACAATGAACGCTGGATAATCATACCAACTGAGAATTATAACACAGGTAAGCAGTTTGATTTCTGTGGTTTCACTCTTAAGTGATTTTCATATGATAATTAGCATGGATCTCTGCTTAGATTCTGCCTCTGATTACGAAATTACTTCTCTTGACCTGACTGATTTGATAACTGCCTAGTTTAAGAATTTTCTTTCCTGTTATATTGTCTTTGTATGATTGTCACAACACAGCAAACTGCACTGCTGCTGGGAAGTGCCCAATTCTCCCTTTCCTGGATAAGCAGCACAGTGTCTTAGACTGCCAGGCTTCACCAGTCAGGTGTTGTATTAGCTCCACATTAACTCAACTCACTGATCACTCTCCACTATTTATGTAAAAGCAGTTTACTTTATTTGGAAATGATAAAATTAATAAAGATATCTAGCTTTTTAAATTATAATTTTCTCTAACAATGATTTATTTCATCTATTTAAAAGATTTTAGATAGTCTATCAGATGCGTCTCCATCTTTGTGTACTGTTCCTGGGACTGGAGATGTGTTCTGAGTTCTACAAATCATTGGATTCTCTGTCCTGTGTTTCTTTGTTTTACTTCTGCATACTAATCTTTCTAGCAACATAAAGACGATGTCTGTACGCCGCCCGGTTCCTTAATGTCTCCCACCACTGACCTCTACACATGAGCTTATGCTCACTGTACATTTTCTAGGTTCATTTATCAAAATGTAAACTGTCTTCCATCAAACTGAGTAAAAAAAAAATCTACTGGCAGCTTCCTTTCTAAATTTACATGTATATTCTTTCATAAATAAAATGTGAGTTTGGATGCAATTGTCATTATCTATGTAACTATGCATGATATATGCATTAGACTAAATCTAAGGTAATTAATATAACACAGCTAAAGTCCTTACTCATACTTTCCACTTAAATATACAATTCAGATTGTTTGAGTCAGTAATTTATTTTCTAATACTACATTTTCAACTATATTTAGAAAATAGAATACTACTAATGCTATAAATTATATTTTCCAAAGCAGTTATCAACACATCTTCATATATTACATAATATAGTGAAATATATCAATTACAATATTGTATCAAGTTACTGTTTAAAAACATGCATTTTCTATTATTTGCTCTCCAATAACATAAAAAATGAATTTTCTAAAAATGTAATACATTTAAGTAGCTAAAATATGAGATTAAATCTCATACCCTAAAAGTTTTACTTCAACAGAGAAGTAATTTAATTTTCACTCAAACAAATGTGGGTTCTGAGCAAGGTTCTGAACATAAATGATGGCAAAAGGAGTCAATCTGACCTTAGAAAATATTTTGTCCTTCTGTACTTTACAGAACTTGTAACGGACATCATTTCTGTCCTTTAGAAAATAAGCACTAAGTAAATGAAGCAGTAAGATGATTTCCCACATAAAACAGAAAGAGTAAGATGCAATAAAAAGATTGAAAGTTACATTTTAATGCTGTTCATGTGAAGAATAGCTTATTAATTTCAAGTTTAAAATGTGCATTGTCAGCATGTTTAGTCAAAATATACTTGCCCTTATATACTCCTTAAGGGTATTTAAAAATCCCTAATATCTTAAGCCTGAGTTCAGGTAAATGCAGGGTATTTGTCAGCCTACATGAGAGTGAACATGATCATTATATCAGAATTTATGGTTATTCATTTTAAAAATGTTTTTGTTTATTTTATTTTATTTATTTGAGAGTGCCAGACAAAAGAGAGAAAGAGGCAGAGAGAGAGAGAGAGAGAATAGGCACACCAGGACCTCCAGCCTCTGCAAACAAACTCCAGATGCATGTTTCACCTTGTGCATCTGGCTTAAGTGGGTATTGAGGAATTGAGCCTTGAACCAGGGCCCTTAGGCTTCACAGGCAAGTGCTTAACTGCTAAGACAACTCCCCAGCCCCAGAATTTATGGTTATTCTTAAAGAAAAACTAAAGATTCTTTTTAAAGAAATATTACACGACTTAAAACATTTTAATCTAAGGTTACTGACAATGTAGAACATATTTACACATGGTAAACATTTTACTCAATAAGAACTCAGATTTCTAAGTCTAGCCAAGGAAATTCTATTGCCTGATTGAAGTCAAATCTTTTAGCCACAGAAATCGCATGTCAGTAACTATTGATCATGGGAGGAAGCTGTTAATGACTTATTGAATGTCCTGTGCTGTCTTTCAGTAGGAAAGGAAGAGGTGATTCAAGTGAAGCACAGCACAACAGCATGGAGAAAAGAGCATCTCCAATACCAGCACCGCAGACGGAGAAATGGCAACAGCGCAGCAGGGTGAAGTCATGCAGTCAATACTAACTTCAGCCGTCTGGGTAGGCTCCTTCTTAATTACAGACGGACCACAAAGCTATGTCAGCTGCAGGAGCACATCACCCAGTCTGGTCCTCGATTACACGGACCATGAATGGAGACACTTGTGTGTATTCTTACATACATGCAAATATTTGCCCATGCAATGTGATGTACGACTGGAATTCTTCTGGTCTGGCTGACATTTATACCAGTTCTCAAATCCTGGAACAGTACAGCACATCTACAAAAGTATTCATTATTTGAAGCATCAGCTAATTAAACAGATTTCTCCTTTAATGAAATCAGGTAATGATGTTACAGAAACATCCTTTCTAACATGTCTCATTAAAAAGTATATTATTAGGGCTGGAGAGATGGCTTAGTGGTTAAGGCACCTGCCTCCTAAGCCTAAGAACGCTGGTTCCAATCTCCAGGTCCCACGTTTAGCCAGATGCAAAGTGACTCAAGGGCACAATGCCACACTTGACCGCAAGGGGGCGCACACATCTGGATTTCGTTCCCAGTGGCTGAGAGGCTGCTGGTGCGCCCATCTATCTGTCTTCCTCTCCCTCTCTCTCTGTCTCTCTCTCAAAAAAAAAAAAAGTATATTATTAGAAAAAAATCTTTTTCTGCATGATAGTATATTTTCTCATAAACTGAAAGTGTATCATGTACCTAGACCTAGGTAAATTGCTACTTTTATAACAAACAGTACAATTTTGAAGTGTGTGAGGTGGGCAAAGACGCTAACATGTTCTTTTCTTTTCTCATCCATTCATCATCACATTGCTCAATGAGTTTTCAAATGTCTACTACCTATAGATAATATATGACTATATAAGCTGTGTAAAATAATGTCACACTAGGGTAACTAATTTTTCCTAAAGGGGGAAGGAGAAACGATAGTGAATAAGACTGCTATTTTAGAACAGATGGATAAGGAGACCTTTTTCAGATGGTAATATGAGGACAAGGATTAGATGAAAGAAAAAAAGAAGTAGCACTGCCAATATCTGGAGAAAGAACCTGTGTGAAAGGTTTTGACACAGAACTTGACACTGGTTATACACAGTTCATTAGTAAAGTTTTAAACCAAACTTCTATATAGAAGTTGTGGTGTTTCTTACAGCTGAAGATTACCAAGCTGAGTCCTACCAACTTCTTTTACATTGAGAGTCACAATCCGTCAATCACTCTCAGCAAACAATGTTTCTCTTCTGCACTCAGCGTAATGTACGTTGCACTCACAGCGTATATTGTCTAAGGCCCATTAAGCATGGAAAATATTTACTATTTCATGCCATGAATATTAATGTAAAAGCTAACAGAAATATAATGGTGGGTTCCCTATATAATTTTATAACATGTAAAAATTAATAAAAATAAAATTTATGGGCTGGAGAGATGGCTTAGGGGTTAAGGCGTCTGCCTCCTAACTCTAAGAACACTGGTTCCAATCTCCAGCGGTTCCAATCTCCAGGTCCCACGTTTAGCCAGATGCAAAGTGATGCAAGGGCGCAATGCCGCACTTGACCACAAGGGGGCGTGCACATCTCGATTTCGTTCGCAGCAGCTGAGACACTGCTCGTGCGCCCATCTCTGTCTTCCTCTCTCTCTCTCCCTCTCTCTCTCTGTCACTCTCTCTCTCTGTGTCTCTCCCCCCAAAAAAATAAATAAATAAATAAATTTACCCAAAGAAAATTTTGTACTACTGCCTCAACTAGAAGAGATCAGCATCTGATAAATATTGGTCTAAATTTTAAACTAATTGAAATAAAATTTGGCAATAGAAGTTTTGAGAGATAAAGTATTTCAAATATAGTGCAATATAATGAAAGACTTTTCTGAGCAAGAAATAAATGTTTCCTGGCTTTTCCCAGAGAAAGTCTTCTTCCAAAATACATAAAATGACACTGCTATTGCACCTTCAGGTTAACTTTTCATGCCCCACTTACATCAAATGTAATTACTGCTGCTTTTCAAGAGCCAAATATGGAAATTCAATCAATCAAATATTTAGACTTTGAGTAGAGGTCCCACCACCACATATGAACTGCCATACATTCATAAGTCACAGATGATTCATTCACTCTTCCCTTTACAAATGTGATGGAACCTTCCATTCATCCTGGATCATTTAAGAATAATTTGTGATGCTGAAAGAAAGTAGACCATAGTTGAGCCTAAATGACCAAAATAGTAAGTTATTTTTATCAGCATGTCAAAACTCCAATAAAAAAGTTGTTCTAGGGCTGGAGAGATGGCTTAGGGTTTAAGACACCTGCCTCCTAAGCCTAAGAATGCTCGTGCGATTCTCCAGGTCCCAAGTTTAGCCAGACAAAAAAGTGATGCAAGGGTGCAATGCTGCACTTGCCCACAAGGGGGCACGTGCATCTGGGAGTTCATTCAAAGCGGTGAGAGGCTGCTGGTGTGCCCATTCTCTCTCTCTCTCTCTCTCTCTCTCTCTCTCTGACTCTCTCAAAAAAAAAAAGTTGTTCTAGAAGAGCAGAAATGATAACATTTTCTAGTTGATCTTTTCTTTTCATGACTAGCAAATGGCTTTCACACATTGATTTTTTTTCCCTTCTGTAAGGAAAATGGTGCTAGCTACCAATTATTTAATTACAGCAAGGTTGATTCCTCATTGGATCTGTTTTCTGTCTCCAAAATAGACAGGTTGTGTTAGAGGTCTACTTAACTACGTACAGGACCAGGCACCAAAGTGAGTAGGTCAAGAGCTTTGTGATTATGTATATTGTTGTCAACTTGAGAGGACTAAGATTGCCTCTGAAGAGTTTAACTAGATTACATGAGCCTCTGAACATGCCAAAAAAAAAAAAAAAAAAAAAAAAAAAAAGATTAGGTGTGTTGTCCACAGTAGTAATTCTAGCATGGCAGAGGCGGAAACAGCAGATTTCTGGAGCTTTCTGGCTGGCCATGTTAGCCTACTTCATGAGTTCCAGGCCAGTGAGAAACCCTGTCTCAAAAAAGTAAATGGTACCTGACAAGTCACACCTGAGATTGTTCTCTGGTTGCCACATGATTGCACCTGTACACATGTACAAACACACATACATACAGAGAGAGAGAGTTTAAAATGCAATTTTAATTGATGTTATTAAGAATATGATAGGCGTAGAACATTCTCCTGTTGCTGTTATCCACCTTATGTTAGCCAGGGGGTGATATCCACCCTCTGCTCATGCCATCATTTTTCCTGCCATCATGGAGCTTCCCCTCGAGCCTGTGAGCCAAAATAAACCTCTTTTTTTCTCACAAGCTGCTCTTGGTTGGATGATTTCCACCAGTAATGTGAACCTGACTGCAACAGTGAAGTGGTACCGAGGAGTGGGATTGCTGCTAGACACCTGACTGTGTGGCTTTGGCCTTTTGCAGCTGACTTTCAAGAGGAATGTGGAAGGATTTGAAACCTTGGCCTAAGAGATGCCTTGCAGTGCTGTAAGTACAGCTTGATGGACTATTCTGGTCAGAGTTGACGGACCTGAATGTAGTAAGAACTATGGACTGTGAGGTTTGGCTTATGAGGGTGAGAAAGAGCTCTGCTGGGACTGGGCTAGAAGCAGTTTGAGAGGCTTGCTGTTATGCCCCTATCCTAAGAAGTTGTGCAGGGTTGCTTTGCTTAGAAATGAACTGATGTGAGCAGAGGGATATGGCACATAAAAAATGAAATCTTTGGGCCTAAACTGCTGCCCGTTCACCTGCAAATTGTTTGAGATTATAACTTTTGAGATTGAGCCACCTGACCTGCACTGGGGCAACAGGAAGAATGTAAACTCTTTTGAAGGGGCTTGAATGCTCAAGGGAGTGTCCTGTTCTTCAAAGTCAGCTTTATTCCCCCCGGATTAACAAATTGGCACTCTACCTGGTATTATGCAATATAAGAAATGCAGGAAAGAGAGGGTCATTGAGTTTGCAATGCGGTCTTGTGTTTTGGAAATGGCCGTGGGCAGTGTGAAGCAGGTTTGCTGGATGCCTGCATGGAGATCCCATGGGGCCATGAGGATGGACCGTGGGTTGCAGTGGAGACCCAGCAGAGATGCCAGGACCATGAGATGGCTGCCAAGGAGGGGTGCCAGCCCCAGATGAAGTTTTCCCAGGACTGTGAATAGCCTAGTTAGAGGGTCGGAATTGGAACTCCAGAGACTTGTTGCTGGTAAGAATTATCGGACTTGGGGATTTGTCACTGACTAGAGTTGTTGGACTTGGAATTATAGAGTTTGATGTTTACCCTAGTTGTTTTAAATCTTGTACTGGTTGAATATTTCTTTGCTTTACCCAATACTATCTTTTGCAGTGTGAAAAAAAAAAAAGACTATGATAGGCGAAGAAATGAACGTACACCTAAAAGCCATACTTGTACACTAAAGAAATAAACTGCTGATGAAAGAACTCATGGCTAACTCTTCAACAGCACATTCTCTGTGTGATCTCCTTCATACATAATGTGAACTAATCTGTGCTGACAAAAGGCAGCAGAAGCCCACGTCCAGGAAAGGATGAATAAAGGACAATAAACCAAAGAGCACAAATGAAAGTAGAAGACTGCAAAAGTACACACAACCATTAAAATTCATCAAACAGTAAAACTGTAGAAAATAATCTGTCACAGGGCATCATGGTACACGCCCTTAATCCCAGCATTTGGGAGGTAGAGGTAGTAGGATCACTGTGAGTTTGAGGCCACCCTGAGACTACATAGTGAATTCCAGGTTAGCCTGAGCTAGAGTAAAACCCTACCTCAAAAAGAAAAAACAAACAAACAAACAAAAAAATCTGTCCACAAATTTGATTCTGAAACAAAAAAGTAGTAGAAATTGCTAACAACAGAGAGGAGATCAGCCAACAGTCACCTTTTACTGTAGCTTTGACTGGAAAATTATGGGTAAGTTAAACTGAGACTTGGCAGGTCACTATAACTGCCAGCTACAACTCCATTTGCATTTGCCCTAAAATTTTTACTAAGCTATGGTAATTTTTCATCAAACTGATATAAATGCTTAGTAACTTTGAGCCACAATTCTTTTGTTCCTCAGAGAGGAATTCTTTTATCTCATCACTTGTTCTAGTCTTTTTCTAATGCAATTTTCCACTTGGAACTGGACTTTCAGAAAATTTCCACACTTCCTTACTGATTTCAGTGCAATTCAAAGATTTTACATAGTTTCATTTTATTAAGGCAAGCAATGATAGCTTCTTATCTGGAACCATTTCAAACTATGTATGTGAGACATGAAGGAGCATCTTACTTTTAGAATCAGAAAAAAGACAGTTTTTAAAAAGATTTTTTTAAATAACTTTAATTATTTATTTATTTTCAATCAGAGAGAGAGAGGAAGAGAGAGAATGGGCATGGCAGAGCCTCTAACCACTGCAAAAGAACTCCACATGCATGCACCCTTGGTGCATCTGATTTACATGGGCACTGTGGAATGGAACCCGGGTCATTACGTTTTTGCAGGCAAGCGCCTAAACTGCTGAACCATCTCTCCAGCTGCAAAAGTTATTTATTTTAAAAGCTCACCTTTGTAGATTTCCAAAATCACATTTTTAATAAAATGACTAATAAAACATATGCATGTTTTCCTATGGAATGATAATATAAATTGAAAAGGAATATTATGTAATTTCTGTTACCTAGTTGTAGTACACCTTCTATGAGATCATTGCTGAAATGTTTTAAGTCAAAAATCCCAATATTTACAATTTTATATAAAATTAATCACTAAATATGAAATTTTTTGAAAATATTTTTATTCATTACTCCCAGATAGTAATTCTGAAAGTGCATTTAAGTGTTCATGGCGGATAAGAATAGTAAGGCATAGTCTAAAGAATAAAATTTTAACAAAAAATAAAAAAAAATAGGTTTCCATGAAAGCCTAAATATATGCATAAAAATATGTCTAAGGAGTCATACTAGATTTTCAATATAGTACCTCTTTTGAGAAGAAAATTCCAGATTCCTATGGACAAATTGAAAGTATTTTCTAATAAAGATGACTCAAAGACATGCCTATCAAACAGTGAGTTTAGACTTCTGAATGCAGACACACTTTCAGAAGACAACAATGTATTTTCTATGCAGTATTTGCCAGAGAACTACTCAGCAGAGACATAAATAATTAAAACTGAACTATAGACACAAAATAAATGAATCTTATTGTGCAGGAATGGGTTAGATTTTAATGCTAATTTGCACTTACACATAAGGCTACACAAGTCAAGTGCAGCAGCAAATCCCATGTCAGTTTGTAGTGTCTCCAGGGCTCATCACGTGAGTACCCACTAGAAGGCCATTGAAAACGCCTCACATAAAACTGATCTCAGAGGGAAATAATTACCTACATTGACAATGATGAAGAAAAAGGGGTAAGGTGGCTCTCAAGATGACAATCTTCTTACCATACTGTGTTCATTAAACTCCAGACTCTACTCTGCCTATTTCTAGGTCTCATGGTGTATTTCATTCAGAGAGTGTTAGTAGAACTGACTCCCACTTCATATCACTTGCCAACACCGTGTAAGGATGCCCCTGTGAGAAAAGAGGCTACATGCAAAGAGGAGCTGCTTCTTTGGAATTGGAATGGGGAAGGGAACTGATGAGGGTATTGGAAGGGGATCATGATCAGATTAAGGTATGTTCATGCACTAAATTTCTCATTTAAAAAAAAGAAAACATCACCAGAGAAGTCAATGTAAAACAAAAGTAAAGAGCTAAACTATTTTTAAAAAGAGGGGTTGGGAGATGCTCAGTCAGTACCGGACTTGTTATGTCAAGCATGAGAACCAGAGTTGGGATTCCTCTTTGAAGAGGTGCTGCCTCCCCACCCCCAATACTTCGCTGATATATATTAAAAAACATCTGTGGAAAGACAGAGGAGGTAAAGTGCTACAAGCATTAAAAAACATATCTGTGTTCTTTTTTATGGTGCTTTGTTTGACATGACATCACATAGGCAATAATACAGAACCTTTGTTATCTGGCAGAAATAAGTGGAACTACAGCTTGAGAAGCATAAATGTCAATTTTCTAAAACCTTCCACATCAAAACACTGAGCAGAATGTTTAAATATAACTGTAACAGTGTATCAAGCATCACTGGAGATACAGAACATGAAATTTCAGACACACAGGTATTTTAAAAATGTGTAGTGATGGCTGAAGGAGAGAAGAAAGATAGCAAATGAGAGTATATTTGTATACACTAAGTATCTTAATAAAAAATAATCAGATAATTAGTGATTCTATAATAACATGCATGATATGAAGAAAAACTATGCAATACAAGCAAGTTCTTATGACCACTAGTAAGAAGTTCACACTTTCAGCACCTGAATTTGCTCTTATGGGGCAGGAATCAATATAGCAATAACAACCATAAGGCTGGACATATGAGGCATTATTGATCCCAAACATGTTAATCTACAGCCTTCCTCACACCCCACACTGCATTATAATCCAACCAAAGGGAAGAGTCTGACACTCACCTTTTAGTCATAGTCATCCTAAAATCCTAACTTTGAACTTATTTGTAGCCTCCCATTGAATTTTTCAGGTCTAATTTTTACTTGAATTATAATAGTTTTAGTTAATATCAATTAAGCTTTTCGTTTTGGAGAAAAGCATTTAGAAAATAGATGTTTTCTGAAAATGGTGAAGGAAAATACAGGTAAACCCTGAACTGGAAATCACACTGACTAACTCAAGAAGTCATGAACAGATATTTACTGGAGTAGCCAGAGAGGACTCTGAGATATTATAAAAACAAAAGCGTCTGGTCTAGAATTAATGGGAAAGGCAAAAAGGAACCCTTTACATTTCAAAGAAAGGGCCTTCTGTGATACCATATAAGCCAGAGTATGGAACCTATAGATGTGGAATCAGAAAGGCAATTCAGGGGAATCCCACAACGTAAGAATGAGATGATGCAGGTGGGCATCGGGATCAGAATGAAATCACTAGAAGTGAAAAGGAGTGCACATTTCTCCTAAGAACTAAAACAACTGAACTCATTTACAATTACATCCTCAAGTCTCTTCTCATGTTTCTCTGCTAAGGAGGGTCTTCCCTCATAACTTCATGTAATAACTTCACCTCCTTTCTTCCTTCATCAGCTCTCTCATACCCTAGTCATTGCTTTGTGAATCTTTGTGGAATACATCTCCTTCTGGCACGCTATGTTTATTTATTTCTTTTATTAATGACTGGTTCACAGTTTGATTTTAAGTGCAATGGTTTAGGTAAGTTTAATTCTCAGTTCCCTGGAGCCAAAGGTTCATCAAGTTTCACATAGAGGAAACTGAATGAATATTTCAAAAAAAATGAGTAAATAAAACATGGATGAGGCAACATCAATTATTTTCAATGATATTTACTAATACTCTGGTATAAAATTCACATGTAATATGGGCTGGAGAAATGGCTTAGCGGTTAAGGCGTCTGCCTGCGAAGCCAAAGGATCCCAGTTTGATTTTCCAGGTCCCATGTAAGCCAGATGCACACGGGCACATGCATCTGAGTTTGTTTGCAGTGGCTAGAGGTCCTGGCATGCCCATTCTCTCTCTGTCTGCCTCTCTTCTACCTCTACCTCTACCTCTCCCTCTCCCCTCTCTCTCTCTCTCTCTCTCTCTCTCTCTCTGCTTGCAAATAAATAATTTTTTTTAATTTTTTAAAAAGTTAAAAAATTCACATGCAATGAAAATTGAATGTGATCTCAAGTATTATTTCAAAAGGAAAGCTCAACAATGGCTTAATGTTGTGGGACACTAAGAAGAAAATTAAATTTGTAGATTAGAAAGCCAAAATAAAATGAGCAAAAGTCTAAGGAAACTGCTCATAGTCTACACTTTCTTTAGGAACCATGAATTATATATCAATACTGTTTCCAATTTGTAATCTGTAAAATGGCTTTCTCGTAGGGATTCCAGGTATTTAAAGAATGACTTCATCTGTCATTGCAGCATGTGGGTAGAAAAGAAGATGAACATGATAAAGAGTGAACAACCTATGTCCTCCATGTGGTCCTTCAAAAGAAAACTGTAGCAATTAGATTTGGGAAGTATATATAAAAATCCATTCCTTTTTTGTTTCTTTAGAAGGCCTAACCACAACTATTGAGTGGATGACTTTATTAGATTACAATGAATTTGAAAATACCATTAATTACCATTATTAACACCATTAATAAGTATTTAGAAATATTAAAAGGTGGGTAAGAAAACAAAAGTTAATTTATCATCAAAAATATTCATCATACCAAAACTACTCATTCTGCTCATAAGGATACAGTAAAAAGAGACTCAGATTTTCAAAATGCTAAATCACATTTAAAGTCATTAATACAGTAAAAATAAAAATGAGTTTTCTCAGGAACTGAAACACCAAAACAAAAAAAGATGACATTATAAAAAATAATGAGCTATATCTTCACTGAAGATACTCAACAGTGAACACTGCAGGCTTTAAATTTGGCCAGCCAGGCCAAATGAGCCAATGGACACAATAGTGGCATATCTGTTATGGAGGAAACCAACTGCTCTCTGATTGGACTGGAGGCCCACTGCATGGGAGGGAATACATACCTGATACTGAAAATCTACAACAGGGGTAGTCATGAGTCCTAAGGATGTAATGTCTGCTGGTTTCTCACTAAATGTATATACTATGCTCACCAAACTGCCCAGTAAGCACTTCTCTTAATGTCCACACCCATATATTAATTCTACTCTTACTTTTGTTTAGAGAAGCTTCTCTTTTCAGATGGTGGTGACCTTGGGATGACTCAGAAGGCACCATGGTGCTGAGAAGAGGGGACAGAGGAGTGCTCAGCACTGAAACATCTCAAACCCACCTTCCAAGGCTCACTGTCCATTGCGGAAGAGGGGGAGGAAAGAATGTAAGAGGCAAAGAAAGAGTAGGAATCCTTACAATGTGCTCCTCCAGACACAAAATGGCCTGGACATTCATGACCTCACAGTGCCTGACACTACCTGCACAAGACCATCACAATAGAAGGAAAAGATCATGACATCAAACTGAAAAGAGAGACTGATTGAGAGGGGGAAGGGATATGATGGAGAGTGAAGTTTCAAAGGGGAAAGTGGGGGGAGAGAGGGAAGTACCATGGGATATTTTCTACAATTAAAGAAGTTGTCAATAAAAAAGAAGAAGAAGAAGAAGAGTTTCAAAACCATACCAGAAATCATTTGGTCTTGAAAGTTAGTCAAACTGTTCAAAGTCAGTGTCAGTTAATTTTGCCTCTACTCGCATTTGTGGAACATCCCTGATTTTGAGAATCAGTGCATCTCCAGACCAACTGCATTCCCCCTGCCAATGAAAACTCATACATCAAAGTGAAGCCCCAGCAGGCAATGTGAGGAACACTGTCACAGTGACCTCACCATGTGATCTGCAGAAGTCAGACTCTTGTTACTTTCTCATGTACCTAGAGTGAGCCAAATATCATTATTCTTGCATCTCAGAGTTGTCATGGGACTATGGAAAAATAGCTGGCCAAAGTGACACAGTACTGTAATCACATGACTTGGGAGGTTGAAGCAGAAAGATCCTACAGCAGTAAGAAATGCTTAGCAAGTTCTGAGCAAGTTTATGCTACCTAGTGAGACTCTGTCTCCCAAAGCAACAGAAAAGTAGATTAGTATATAAAAATACTGTTTTAATCTATATCTTCACCTTGGTCAGAACTAAGAATTCTGGTACATCTGGAAAGAGATGAAGAACAGAGGAGTAGGTAGCTAGAACTACTGAAAAAGAGCAGATATTTGTTTTCTGAGAAGGTTAGCCTTAAACTTGCTATTTAGCTTAGGTTGACCTTGAACTTCTGATCCTCCTGCCTCAGCCTCCTCAGTGCTGGAAAACATCAGACATGCTCTTTGTGCATGCTTGGCAAGCATTCCATCAACTGAGCCACATCCTCACCTCCAAGAGCAGGTGCTGGTTTCTGCTGACAAGAGTACAGAACTACAATGCCACCAATATGTTTTTTTGAAATGTATAATTATTCAAACTCAGCAGAAAGATATTAAAAGGAAAGAGCTGGAGAGATGGCTTAGCGGTTAAGGCACTTGCCTATGAAGCCTAAGAACTCATGTATAAATCTCCAGGTCTCCAGTTCGTTTGCAGTGGCTGAAGGCCCTGGAGTGCCCATATCCTCCCCCTCACCCCCACCCCTTTATATCTCTCTCTCTGTGTCTCAAAAATTTTAAAAATAAGTAAATAAATAAAAAGATAGTAAAAGGACAACATAAAATGGACAAATGAAGCTATATAATTTAGAAAGCACTAAAACTTTAATATTATATGATCTAGGTACTCAGATTATTTTAGGGGTCCTATTAAAACCTCTTTATATTCCCCACTTTCTAGGTGTTTGGCACTCAGACCACCATAAGCTAAGTTTTAATTGTTTCTTTCTAGGGTTGTTCACCAAAATGAGTTCATTCTAAGTAGAAGAAGACAGTAATCACATTCAAAAGTGCTTTGCTATTTCCATTGAGTTGATGGTCTCAAAGACAATTTTACGTTTAAAGAAAGATTTTTTTGTAGGAGAATAATTAGTAGCAGCAGTAGTATTGGGGTGTGTGTGAGAGTGAGAGAGAAAGAGAGAGAGCTCTTGGCTTTTAATGCATTGCTCTATCATACCACCTTCTAATATGTCCTAATGGATTTTCAAATCACCATTTTCTAACAGGGTATAATCTGCCTTACAAGCACCAACTAAACAAGCAGAAATTAAGAAAGATACATGTACATTTTTTATTGCTTCCAAAATGAATATCTATAGCAGTACTTGTATCTCCTGCTCTGTGGCAAGCCTGGCATTTCCTGCTGAAAGCATGCAATCCTCTCGACTCAGTGTGCCCTTAGGCAAAGGCAGCTGTACCAGCAGAGCCAGAAATGCTGCTTACCACAGGCCCAAAGGGCTCCAAGGTAGTTTTATGGTAAAATTGAACTTGTATGATAAACTCCTTCGAAACAATGAAATTTGGAGTGCTTTGATGCAATACAAACATTCAAATGCTAACTTTAGTCCTTAGATTAATAACATCTAGCAATAGTTTTCAAGTATTTCTGAAGTAAAAGACCCTTGCTATATACAAAATCTTGGGAGAAAATTCAATATTAAAATAGATAAAAGGTTATGTAATTTTGACTGATTCAGGAAAAGGCTCACAGTCCTACCCTCATTGAACTCAACCCTTCAAAATGGTACACATGTATCTACCCAGAACCCTCAAATTCCATAAAGACCCCTTGAAATCCATTATATTCATGCCATCTTTATAATTTAAAACTGAAGAATATAATTTGTTTCATAACAGGAATATTACCAAAAAATAGTACAAATCAGAGTGGCTTGGCTAAATGAAATTAATAAATCTTGTGGTGTTGAATCCATTTATCTTTGGCATCCCAGTTTCTTTTTACAAGGTCCTGATGCTTAGAAGCTCTCTTGGAGTCCCTAATTAGTAAACATCCCTATGTGATTATTTTGATTTTGGAACAGAAGTGAGGATAACATGGGGATTTCTTATATAGACATTGGATTGGTAAGAAAGCCTGTAGGGAAAAGACCGTGCACGCTATCAAACCTTTCAAACGTACTTGCAACTACTTCCTCTACTCGCTCCTTAGTGTTGAACAAAACATTTCCTTTCCTTCTTTGTTCTTCATTAATAAAATAGAAATGTAAAATGCAGTCTGGCCTTTCTTTTTAAAATGGTTCTTCTTCATCAATATGTTAATGTTGATGCTTTTTTTGCTGGGTGGAAATAAGTTTAAAAATCACATTTTCCTCTTCTACAGTGTCACCCCACCCCCTCTTCATGTCTATGCTGAGAACCTTGTTTCTCCTTTCATCTGCGTGTTGAATGCATTTACCTTGGAATCTTCTAAGATGAAAGTTCTCCTGCAAAGGACTTCACAGCATGATCCTTCTAGGTACTTACACTGAGGCCCTTAAAGTCACCTTCAGCTCTTTCCTTTCACCTGTCATTTTTAATTCAATGCCAGTGTCTTGCTTGACTGGTTTATTGAGCATTTACAATATAAAGAGTATGATAAAAGAGTAAGACCCAGGGCATGCAATGAATGAATTTTAAATATAGTTTTTCACCTTCAATACCGCTTTCTCAGTATCATCTCATTTCAGAGCCCTTCAACTTTTATCTAAACTGGTTAACAGCTCATCATCTTCCCCTGATGATTCCATCCTTCTTCAGCACAATAATTGACAAGCTGACATTAACATAGTTCTTTTAAAAATTATTTTATTATATATAAAATAAGAGAGAAACTAAGACAGAGAAATAGAAAATGAGTATGGGTGTACCAGGGCCTCCTGCTGCTGCTCTCAAATTCCAGATGTATGCACCACATTGTGCATCTGGCTTTATATGGCTACTGGGAAAGCAAACTGGGCCAAGAGACTTTGCAAGCCAAGTGTCTTTAACCACTGAGAAAATCTCTCCAACTCAAAATATTTCTAAAGGGGGCTTTGCCAATGGCCTGTCCACACACACATGTACTATGAGTACAACATTGAGTCTAAAAAGTTTCCAAACCTAAGTCATAGACTGAGGCACTTGTGCATCTGGCAAGTGATACAAATGTATGCGTCTCATTTGAGTAATAATAGCTGTAGAGACTGTGGAGGTACGGAGAATTGCCTAGGAGATCCACTATGTAATAACAGCTGTAGAGACTGTGGAAGTACTGAGAATTGCCTAGGAGATCCACTATGTAATAACAGCTGTAGAGAATGTGGAGGTACTGAGAATTGCCTAGGAGATCCACTATGTAATAACAGCTGTAGAGACTGTGGAAGTACGGAGAATTGCCTAGGAGATCCACTATGTAATAACAGCTGTAGAGACTGTGGAGGTACGGAGAATTGCCTAGGAGATCCACTATGTAATAACAGCTGTAGAGACTGTGGAGGTACAGAGAATTGCCTAGGAGATCCACTATGTAATAACAGCTGTAGAGACTGTGGAGGTACGGAGAATTGCCTAGGAGATCCACTATGTAATATCAGCTGTAGAGCCTGTGGAGGTACGGAGAATTGCCTAGGAGATCCACTATGTAATAACAGCTGTAGAGCCTGTGGAGGTACGGAGAATTGCCTAGGAGATCCACTATGTAATAACAGCTGTAGAGACTGTGGAAGTACTGAGAATTGCCTAGGAGATCCACTATGTAATAACAGCTGTAGAGACTGTGGAAGTACTGAGAATTGCCTAGGAGATCCACTATGTAATAACAGCTGTAGAGACTGTGGAGGTACGGAGAATTGCCTAGGAGATCCACTATGTAATAACAGCTGTAGAGAATGTGGAGGTACGGAGAATTGCCTAGGAGATCCACTATGTAATAACAGCTGTAGAGCCTGTGGAGGTACGGAGAATTGCCTAGGAGATCCATTATGTAATAACAGCTGTAGAGCCTGTGGAGGTACGGAGAATTGCCTAGGAGATCCACTATGTAATAACAGCTGTAGAGACTGTGGAGGTACGGAGAATTGCCTAGGAGATCCACTATGTAATAACAGCTGTAGAGAATGTGGAGGTACGGAGAATTGCCTAGGAGATCCACTATGTAATAACAGCTGTAGAGCCTGTGGAGGTACGGAGAATTGCCTAGGAGATCCATTATGTAATAACAGCTGTAGAGCCTGTGGAGGTACGGAGAATTGCCTAGGAGATCCACTATGTAATAACAGCTGTAGAGACTGTGGAGGTACGGAGAATTGCCTAGGAGATCCACTATGTAATAACAGCTGTAGAGCCTGTGGAGGTACGGAGAATTGCCTAGGAGATCCATTATGTAATAACAGCTGTAGAGACTGTGTAGGTACGGAGAATTGCCTAGGAGATCCACTATATACAATTATAGATGAGAATGCTACAAGTTGTTTGTTTTAAATCTCCCTTCTAACTACATCCTGCCCGTGGTCACTCTTCCCGTGATGGAATTTCAACACATTTTATCGTGACGTTCTTGTAGCCAAGTGACTGTAGCATCACTGTTCTCTTCATCAGATACTTCTTCTTGTCGAAACTTTCCTTCCTTCAGTAAGAACTTCTCCCATGATTTTCTATGTGGCCACTCTGCTTTATATATCCCACATGCAGCTATGGACAGAACTTTATAAATAATGTGTACCTAACTGATGCATATTAATATGAAAAACTGACATAAGAAATCATTTATTTAACATTACTGACTACATCTGTTTTGACTTGATGATTTAGAAGGAATCTACTGAATGCTTCACTAAGTTTCTTAAGCCATGTTCAGAACATGAGAACATTCCAAAAGGAAATCTTTTGCAAAGAGTTATCTAGTATATTCTGATTGACACACCTGAAAGTCTGGTTGTGGTCCTATCACATTTCTATCTGTTAAAAAAAAAAAAATCAAGTGGATGAATATCATTATTTTTAGAGGATACCAGGTAATAATTATATGACAAAATAGTTTGATTGCATTATAGGCCACAATTAACACCAGATTATTTCCCTCCCCACACCTTCTCTGTACACTGCAAATGATACCACCATTCAAAATGAGACTTATAATGGGAACACGAATCATTTTTTCTTTTAGTCGTGCTTTCACTCCTATACCTATTCAGAGAACAAATCCCGTGGGAACCATCACCCTACCAGGCATCCAGTGAATCTTTTTCCTACATCACAGGAGGAGCTCAAAGGTTTTCTGTGAAGTTATTGGTATCTTCTGGACCAAATCCCAGTTGTTTTGCTTCTTTCTTCTCTCTTGTTTAATATTCCCCACCTGCTCTATTGTCATTATGATCTTTCTAAAAGGCAAAGTCAACCATTTTCCTTGAGGTTTTCATAATGTTGATCCTTATCTGTTTTCCAGTTATGTCTTTTTACAATAATATTCTGCTCTTTCCAGTATTTAGACTAAGCACTCCCCTACCACATTTCAAGATTATTTTTTACTCTTCCACCAGAACTATTTCTATCCATGGAAGGCCAAAACAGTGGCACCCACAAATGTCCACTTTCTCATCCTCAGAATTTAAAAATACATTAGTATAAAAGACAAGACAATTAACTTTGTAAATGTAATTTTTATTGATAGTCACTTAAGTACAGGGCGGGCTGGAGAGATGGCTTAGCTGTTAAGGAGCTTGCCCGCAAAGCCAAAGGATCCCAGTTTGATTCTCCAGGACCCATGTAAGCCAGATGCACAAGGGGGCACATGCATCTGGAGTTCATCTGCAGTGGCTGGATGCCCTGGTGCGCCCATTCTCTCTCTCTCTCTCTCTCTCTCTGCCTCTTTCTCTCATATAATTAAATAAATAAAATATTTATTTAAAAAAACTCACTGTAAAAGTAGAGGGGGGAAGACAGGGAGGAGGCTACCAAAGGCACTAACATGAACGTAAAAATAAAAAAGTAGGACTAGGCTGCTCTCCTTGCTATGAGGGGACAGACGCTGGCCGGATTAATAAAGACTCTCCTTTTTAATTTAATTTTTATTCAGGTGGTCTTCTGTTCATTTCTGGTATGGGACTCACTACAAGGTAATAAAGGTACATTGCATAAAATTCTAAAATTTGTGGTAATTTATTATGGCATCAATAGAAAATTGATAATCATTCAACCATCTTATTGTAGTGGACACCCATGATTTCAACCAAATTCTGCTCCTGGGTGATGTTCATGCTTGTAAATAACTCCTTTTATCACCTTTAACTGTGATGAAACTTGTATATCAAAATATCTTCACTTACTGAGCTATAAATCTATGACAGACAGCTGGCCTTATTTATTTTTGATTCATGTTTCCTGGATATTTAGTAAATAATTTTTTGGTAATGATTTAAAGTAGAATTGAACAGGAAGTTTCCTTGACGTAAGTCAACATTATGGGCTATTGAACAGAGAATGAGACCGCTAACAAAAAATGTTCAGTAGGAGTCAATATGTACACATTCACATACACAAGCACACACATACAGTTTCCATCTTGTTGCGTCCTGCTCAGATACTAAGAATACTGAACATCAGAGTTGTCCTGACAGTGAAATCACATTCAAGATAGAAAGAAATGATCCTGAAAGAACTAAAAAGTAATTCAGTATTGTGTGGGATGTTAGAGTCTGAAGATGTAGAGCCTGGGAAAGAAAGCTCTAGGTTTGGGTGTGAGAGCAGAGGAGGTCTGTATTTATAGAAACCATTTATTTATTTAAGTACATGCGGAGCTAGACACGCTGTGCTTACCTGGGTAGCAAAACCAAAAATACAGGACACAGCACATTCAAGAAACTCAGTTAATATCTTAGGATACAACAACAACATGGGGAATTGACAATTTCATCAAGCACATTTTGAATAAACAAACACTTTAATAATTACCATATTTCTTATAAATTGTTACTTTATATGAGATTGAACTTTACTCTGCTGAGCTCACAAACTGAGTTTTAGATTATCGCGGTTAGATTTTGTTGAGAGAGCAGTTGACTAGAAGGATTTTAAATTTGGGTCACAGTTAAGATACAACTACTACTTGTTAGTTGGTCGAATGATGATGTGCTTGTGCTGACTCTCACAAGCATTTACATTAAACACATTACCATATGCACTCATGGCCCCGGCCCCCACCATCCCCAACAAGGCTTATTTTCTCTCTTATATTTATCTCCTTCTCTCTTAACTTTCACAGATTTATTAACTCTCGAAAACACACTCAGGAAGGGAATTCAAGAATAGGAAGGGATTATGGTTCTCTTTTTATTTTAGCCTGTAGTCTCCTTTAATGAAGAAAAGCAATTAAGCAAAACAAGTCAAAGGCAAGCTGAGCTTTTCCTCACTGAGCAATTAGAACAAAAGCCTTGTCTGAGTTATGCCAAAACTGGTTCAGTGTAAACAGGATCTTACTATGCTAATAAAGGAATGAAAACACAAGGTAAAGGAGGGATCTCTCGCCTTTGTTATGTAGAGTCAGACAAGAGTCTCCCACTCATCACCTCTCAGTCACTGTTCCCATGCTCACCTAGGCACACGGTGGGGCTTTTGTTGCTGTTGCTTTATTTTTCATTACTTAACAATAAAATGGAAGAAAAGATTTGCAATTTCTCACTCTCCCTATCACCTTACTTCCTTGATCAACACCTGTGCCTCAAAGAGCTGAAATAACAGGTATACAAATAATATGTACCTTCAATTTTATCTTTTTTTTTTATGTGGTTCAAAATGTTACTTTAGCTTTTCCTTGAAAATGATTTCAATTTCTCTGAATCATAAATAGAAACCTAATACTCTAGCACATCTTTCAACTGAGCATTTTATTATTCTCCAGAAATGTATTAGATATTCTAATAATATTTTAACTTAATCTCCAGAAACAAAGAACAGGTAGATATTTTTGCCTGCATTCCACATATATAGAAAATAGGGGATAGGGCAAATACCATGACTAAAGCTACACTGCTAGTCGACAGAGCAACAAAAAGACCCTCTCTGAGATTATCTCCCATCTTAGGGTCTGCCCTCATGGTCTCACATTCTAATATTGCAGTAACTGAAAAATCATAAACAACACAAACTGGTAATTTTATAATAGAAGTAAGTATTAGTTCTAATATTACAGAACATTTTCAATTATTTTGGTGTACCATGCCAATGTATTTAATGGCTGATATTTGCAGTTGGCACAGGTAATTCTTGACCAAATAAGATCCAAGTTCACTTTCTCTGTGATTCATGCACCAGCCATGATGAGCTAATGCTTCTACTTCTGCAGAAACTTCACTATGACTAACTGGTAAGGATATATATATATATATATATATATATATATATATATATATATATATTTTAAAATTATGAGGCACTTTCAAATATTGTATGTTAATTTTCTGTGACAGGAGCACTGACAGATAATTTCTGGTGATGGCTTAAATTTCCTGAACTGTCAAAGCACACATGGAAGGAGCTTCCCTGCATCTTGAACATGCTCTCTCCAGCTGCCGCCACTATTTTTCCACATCTTCTCTCCTGGGGAAATAAACAATCTCTTAATTGTCACTGAAGCTAAGTTGTCTTTCTTGGCCCTGACAGGAATTTGGATTTATCACCTTCATTCAGCACTCTGTTGTTTCTTGTATACACGCCTCATCTAACCACTTCCTTTATAGCATTTTCAAATTATATTTACCTCCATATAATTTCAATGCCCGAGTCAATCCTTTCTGTCTTATCTCAGAGACTTTACTGTCTCTACTTTTTAAATATGCTTCAAGTATTAAGCTACCAGAGCTGGCCTACTCCCAGAAGCATGGTCTTTGCACAAATGACATACTCCTGTTTAATGCTTCTTTCACTACAATCTCTAGAAAACAATAAAATAAAATGTCAGTATAGTCAGTTTCCATTGTATATACTTGTTTTAGAGATACAATTTTTTTGAGCTCAGTGTTTTTTGTTCAGCCTTAATCTCTTTATCAGTCAATTATTGAGACTGATCCTAAAATATATTGCAAAGGATTCATGGTTAACATTTTAAAAATTCAAAGTTGTCATATATTCATTTGATTTTTGCTTTGTTCTCTTTTGAAAGAAATCTGAATTTCACATGATGCATGGTTTGATGACCTTAATAGCAAGGTCTTGTGGGGGACCACAAGTTGCTTTTGGAAGCAGAGAGGCAAGGCCCTTAAAGGAGAGAACTTGTGACCTTATGCCACACCCTTAGCACACATATGCCCCCCATCTCAGTCTGTCCCACCTGCTTCAGTTGCCAAGATTCGATGTCTGCCCATCTCACCCAATCAGATCTCCCTTGAGCATGCACCCTGCCCAAGTGTGGGTGGATTCCTCCTCTGAGTCCAGTTCCATTGGCTGGGACACCTGGTGCAGGTGTGCCCAGGTGTGCTGAGCAGGGAATCTAATAAGATAGACCTTTTGGGGCTCACTCAGAAGCTTCTTAATCTCTTCCTCCCACATCCTTGCAAGAAGCCTGGAGGTTGGGAAGGGAAATTCTACTGCTTTGTTCCTTTGTACTCTTTGGAAGTGCACACTATTCGATTAAACCCCTTCTAATTTATTTTTCTTAAATCTAAGTTCCATGTTATGTGGGCTCCTAGACCACGTGATGTATTTCTGCCCCCACACTTTTAATTTCCTTTCCCTACATCCCTGTGATAACCGGACAATCTTTAGTCTAGATTGTCAATACTTTAGATAACTTGTAGACACAAGCTCAGGGCTGGGGTTTCCAGGGAGTAGCGCATTTTAGGTCAGCTCATTGCTTCAGTTTGGAAAGGCGCATTTACATCTTACATACTGGGAAAAACAACTGTTCAGTCACAGAGCTAGTACCTGGACTAACTAGAATGTCTTTCTCAGGCCTTTCACACTGGAGAGCTTCTCTTAACGTCCCATGATTACTATTTCTATCATCATGAAAACTCTTTCAATACAGACACACTGTGGTGTGGGTTGAGGTTTATGTATTACTGTAAGAACAAACAACAAATAAAACCAAAGTTCAAATTCCAGGCTTTTGGAAAGCAAAAGCAAATTAGCTGAGTTGGTAACAGCTAACATGGGTCTTGTATCATCGGTAGAAAGAAGGAGATGTTTTTCTGTTTTGTTTTAGTTTGTAGTTTTTCTTCTTAAGTACAGGATTCTAAAGTGTCATAGACTTAGTGAATAAATTCTGTTAAATTCCTTAAAAAATATCTATATTTAAAAACATGCCCCCAGGACTACAGAGATGGCTTAGCGGTGAAGGCACCTGCCTATGAAGCATAAGGACCTAGGTTCGATTCTCCAGGTCCAACATAAACCAGATGCACACAGTGGGACTCGCATCTAGAGTTCATTTCCAGTTGCTAGAGGCCTTGGTGTGTCCAATTCTGCCTCTCCCCCTCTTTCTGTCTCTAATAAATATAAAAATAAAATAAAATAAAATAAAATACAACCTTAACAAAAAAAAAAAAACTCACCACAAATAAATAAATAAATAAACATATAAAACATGTCCCAGCTGACTTGGGGGCTTGTGTGCACTGACAGGGACAAGAAAGGGTCATGGAAAGGAGGAAATAGGATCAAAATACTATATAGAGGGCTGGAGAGATGGCTTAGGGGTTAAGGCGCCTTCCTCCTAAGCCTAAGAACACTGGTTCCAATCTCCAGCGGTTCCAATCTCCAGGTCCCACGTTTACCCAGATGCAAAGTGACGCAAGGGCGCAATGCCGCGCTTGACCACAAGGGGGCGCACACATCTGGATTTCGTTCGCAGCAGCTGAGACACTGCGGTGCGCCCATCTCTGTCTTCCCCTCTCTCTCTCTCTCTCTCTGTCTCTCTCCAAAAAAATAATAAAAAATAAAAAAATACTATATACGTGTGTGTGTGTGTGTGTGTGTGTGTGTGTGTGTGAGAGAGACAGAGAGAGAGAGAGAGTATGTGCTATGGTGTAAATAAACTTCCCCTCCTTCATCTGACTCAACTGCTGGTCTCTTTGACACCCAGAAATTCCCACAAGAGCTTAAGGAAGACACTGACCTTGAGCTCTGACTTACACACACACACACACACACACACACACATCCCCTATACACAAGGGAGGGAGGGAGGAAGTGAGGAAGGGAAAATAAGAAAAAGTGAATAGAGTCAAGGTTTGCACTAGTGTAGATGATCAAATGTTTGTCCTAACAGGGAAGAGAGCAATAGAAATTATATATATATATATATAATTTCTACATAAGACATATCCTCAGCTTAGAGAATAGCACACTTGAATAGTTGGTGGGGCAGGGGAGGGGGACGGGGGAAGACACAGGAACTTAGCCTAATAGGTCACTAATATTCCTCTTAGACAATGAGAAAAAAGTCAAAAGGTATGAAGACCCCCACATTTGTCAGCTCTAGAGGAGCCTTTTGGGGGCCACTGGCATCTCCATTCTTCTGTTACACTGACTGACTCCTACCATTTACTAATCCTTTGGGGAAGAATGGCTGCAGTCACAGTAAGGACTGCCTGGTCAGTGTTAAGCCAAGCACAGCGCTGGAACAGCGAGTGCAGATGCATGCTGTGCCCTGGTCATGGTCGGGACAGTCATCCCCATTCTCCTGGGTCATCCCAGCATCCAAACGATAGCTGTTCACTAAACTATGGAGAAGATTTTCCACAGATGTTGCTACCAGCAGTCTTGACAACATGCAGTTACTGTGGACACTGAGGGTTCCCTGTGAAAAGAATCACAACTGACCACCTGAGGGACGTCCACCCCTCCGGCAGAAAAATAGCCAAATCTAAATTGGATTGTCTCCCTAAGCGGGTGCTTTAATTTTCTCCAAATATCTACAGACTTTATTATTTATTTTATTATTATTATTATTTATTTTTTTATTTCTATTTTTTGGTTTTTCAAGGTAGGGTTTCACTCTAGTCCAGGCTGATCTGGAATTCACTATGTAGTCTCAGGGTGGCCTCAAACTCACAGTGATCCTCCTATCTCTGCCTCACGAGTGTTGGGATTAAAGGCGTGTGCCACCATGCCTAGCTTAAAGCCAAGTTTAGAAAATCAAATGGGAAAACTTGGTCAACTGACCGGGTAACTGAGACCAAAAAATAAAATATGGCTTTTGAATCTCACATAATGCATAAACTACTTTGATTTTGTAAATAACCTTGTTCATTGTTTTAGAGCCTACTTTTGTAGTCTGTATCTGAACAATGTAATAAAGAACAGTAAGATGAAAACAAAAATAGTTTCAATTCACACTTGGGGAATATCCTCACTGTTCTTGGATGAAAGTAAACGCTGATAATTGCTGGTGATGGCTTTGGCTGCTCCAGTTCTGAATGGGGGTCATGTGGTCAGGAGAAAAGACCAACTCCTAGGCAAACCAGCAAACAGAAAAGGAAGAACTGCATTTGGTAGATGAATGTCAATGTGTAGAGGTTGTCCTGAAGAACCATAATGTTATCCATGTGGTTACATTTCTTAATAGGTAAGAAACCTTGATGACATTCATTCTGAAAAGGCCTGCGCCTTTACGCCGTGGGCAGCCATGTCACAGTCACACAGGAAGTCGGATCTTGGGAGTGACCTCAGTCCTGATGGGGAAGATTGCATGCGACTTTCCTCCCTCCTCCTAACCTCTCTTTCTCTTTCTCTTTCTCTTTCTCTTTCCCTTTCTCTCTCTTCTTAACAAAAGGACAGATAATGACAAACTCACTCTAAACCAAATGTGGCCTCAGGTTCTGTGGGGCTTCACTGCTGTGTTCTTCTTTTCCTACCTTCACTGCACCTCAGTTCAGGTGCTGTAGCTAAGGCCCACCAGGTGCAAACCTGCACTCGGGATTGCAGGAATTATTGAGAATGCAAAAACAAGAAATCTCCTTTATTTTTAAGAAAAACACAGCCCAAGAGCTACATGGCCACAGAGTATGAGAAGAGCTTCTTCATCCTGCGAAACATTTCCTCTCACATAAATTGTTAAAAAGTATTTCCTGCAAAGGTCACTTAGGATCATCCCTAAGCTTCTCCTGCATGTACAAGGAAAAGTCACTGACCCCTTCCTTGAAAAATACTCATTGAGGACTGGATATCAGATGAATTATAAGGAAAACCTTGATAGTGTGGTGGGGAAGATTTTCAACTCCCTTTTAAATTCCCAAAGGTTCTCCTAGATTGAATGGGCAGATCAAAAGCATCACATCTGACTTCCTCTTAGTTCCTAGTTGTGGTGGTTTGATTCAGGTGTCCCCCATAAACTTAGGTGTTCTGAATGCTAGGTTCCCAGCGGATGGAGATTTGGGAATTAACACCTCCTGGAAGGAGTTTATTGTCTGGGCGGGCTTATCGGTGTTATAGCCAGTGTCCCCTTGCCAGTGTTTGGCACATTCTCCTGTTGCTGTTGTCCACCTTATGTTGGCCAGGGCGTGATGTCCACTCTCTGCTCATGCCATCATTTTCCCCTGCCATCATGGAGCTTCCCTCGTCTGTAAACCGAAATAAACCCTTTCCTCCCAAAAGCTGCTCTTGGTTGAGTAATTTCTGCCAGCAATGCAAATCTGACTGCAACACTACTTTACTGAGAATAATACTTCTGTTTATTATTAAGCTTTTGTAGTTGCGGTTTTTCGTTTTTTTTTTGTTTTGTTTTGTTTTGTTTTTTTTTGTCCTTCTGAGGAAGATTTACCTTACAGCAAAAGGAAAGCGAAATTAGAAATGTATTGTTCTATGAATAAAAATGAAACTAACATCCAAAGCAAAATTTAAAAAGATAATTTACAAATTTGTTCAGCCAACCAATAATCCATCATTACCCATGTATTAAGCCCCACTTCTGCTATCCTGGTTCTAGAGACTTCTGAGATACACTGAGTCAGGGTAGGAATTCTGCTTTCAGAGGGTTTGTACTTTGATGAGAGGAAGAGACAACAAAAATAATATGTTAGATGATATGTTAAGAAAAATGATCTGTGTATAGGAGTTAGGAAGAAAGTAAAATTACACTACTAAGCAATTAGTGTAATTCTCATCGAGAAGGTACAAACTGAGGAAAAACTCAGTTTTCAGGTGAACAGTGTTCAGTATATGTCATTCTGAAGTCAACAGTGAGGCAAAACAATTTCCTTAATATCCTCTCTCTCTCTCTCTCTCTCTCTCTCTCTCTCACACACACACACACACACTCAGGTTTTGTCATTAATACTCAGTGACCATGGTGAATTTAATACCTCCCTGCTTAATTCAGTGCATACATTTGCATTTGCAGCCAGCATGTTGCCCATGAACTCCTAGGTTTGCTCGAAAGGAAGTCAAGTCCATTTCAGCTGCATCACTGTATGCAAGAAAAGTTCAACTGGGAAGAATTACAAGGATACTAACCTCTAACCATTTATTGTACTGATGTTCTCTGGAATATGGCCATAAGAACACTAAAAAGTAGCCACTTACATCCTAAAATAATCCCTTAATCATAAATAATAGGGTATTAGTGTAATGGTAAGAAAGTAGTAAAATAGTACTGTGTTTGTTAACTTTTGGAAGAATATAAGTTATTCATTTTAAAAATAGTTTAATTAAAATGTAAATGGTATATTTATCTTTAGCATTAATTAAAACTCTTATTATCACTTCTGTAATGTGTTATGTCATATTACCCTCAGTCATGTACTATTTTTACTAGCCCATATCATAGATCATAAGAATTACATATTTGAGGTTAAGTTCTTGGTGATATTTTTGCTGTTGTCTGCTTGTTTTTTGGCTGATTCATTTTTTGAGAAAAGGTTTCACACTGTTGTATAGACTGGCCTCACTATGTACCCAGTCTGGCCTCAAACTCATTGCAATCCTCCCACCTCAGCTTCCAAAATGCTAGGAATACAGTCATGAAACAAGGTCAAATTCTTTGCTTAAGGTCAGTAAAGAACAGGTATGGATTTAAACCTAGATCTCATGACTTCATGACATTTACCTGCCATATGTACACAGCTCTCAAGTAAAAATGTCAGGTTTACTACCACAAATGGAAAATGAAAAATTTCCCAAGCCTCCTAAACAATGCCTATTTATTAATTTTCCACAGTACTTCTAATTTTATAAAAATCAAGAGCAAACTAGTTTCATAATTGTTAGTGTATAATGGAATATAGTCTTTGAAGTCTCCACAAGGCGAGTTAATTTATATCAGTTTTTTCAATTCTATTTTCATAGTATGGAGTACTAGTGTTACTTTTTAGAGAGAATTTCAAATGCTATTTGCTGCTTCAAAAGTTTCATGAGATTTAAGGGTTTGTTTGTTTATTTGTTTGTTTGTTTCAAGGTAGGGTCTCACTGTAGCCTAGGCTGACCTAGAACTTACTCTGTAGTCTTAGGATGCCCTTAAACTCACAGCAGTCTTCCTGTTTCTGCTTACTGAGTGATGGGATTAAAGGCGTGTACAACCCCACCAGGCCTAGATTCAAAGTTTTATATAAACTAAATACTGCAGAAATGATACAGTCCTTAAAAATCTACTGAGCATCTTTAAAATGGCTTTTGTCCAGCCTAAAAGAATTGATATTGGGCTGGAGAGATGGCTTAGCAGTTAAGGCGTCTGCCTCCTAAGCCTAAGAATGCCAGTTCCAATCTCCAGGTCCCATGTTTAGCCAGATGCAGTAACGAAAGTGCGCAATGCCGCACTTGCCCACAAGGGGGTGCACACATCTGGAGTTCATTCACAGGGGCTGAGAGGCTGCTGGCATGCCCTTCTCTGTCTGTCTTTCTTCCTCTCCCTCTTTCTCTGTCTCTCTCAAAAAAAAAAAAAAAAAAGAATTGATATTGATTTAAGACATCTAAAATATCTAGTTTCAAATGAATGATATTGTGATTTTGAGACGAGATAATTTCCTTTAAATATATAACATCATAATTTAAATTATTTATTTGACATGTATTTCAGTGAAGCATCAGTGTGTATTTAGTCAACCTCCTTCTTTAAAAAATCAGCCATGAAGTCATTTCCATTTTTCCCTGAAGATAAACTGATCTTCTATAACTCCAATAAAATTATTTAGTTATGGGGTTTTCAGTTATGGGAAAAGGAAGTATAAATACATGGGAAATCTCTCTTCCAGAGTGAAGATTATAAAGATGGAAATGAGGTGGAATTTTAATGACTAATAAATATAATGATGAGATTGATGAAAGTATAGTGATAATAAGTAAATATAAGTTTTTTTTAAGAAACTTCTTAATTATACACAGAATTTGTGGACATTAGGCTAAAGATGAGCTAGAAAGTTCATACTGGATATCTCTATGACCTCTATGTTTATCATGTGGACAAAGTAAATACTTAATATCTGATTTTATATGTCTGATTCTAATAATCCCACGTTCTGTGGCTATGAATTTCTTATTCACAGGACTACCATAGTAGAGGTAGTAATAGATAATTGAAAAGAAATAGTTTCTTAGCTTGAGTATATAAAACATCAGGCATTTCTATAAAATGTTTATGTCCAACATTCATAAACTATTCTGAACATAGATTCTCATTGCTAGGAAGCTACATGGAAACTATGCTTTAAAATCCATATTGAAGAAAAAATACAATATATTCACAATTTAGTTACATATCTGAAAATGCAGTAAAAATATATTTAAAAGTTTTAAAAATGGGTGCATGTCAGGATGACCACTTTAGAAACAAATTAGATATGTGGTAGCACCAGAGCTGAGAGATAATAGCAAAAGTCATAAAACTGCTATGACCTAAATGTCATTGTCACCCTAAAATATACTTGTTCAGATTCTTTATCTAATTTTCCATGGGAAAATGGTGACCCATGGTGATAATTTTCCATGGGAAATAAAGAGGTCACAAGAAAGCAACCTCATGAATGGGATCCATGTTCTAATAAGACACATTCCAGTAGCTCTGTTGTCTCCACTCATCATGCAGAGACTCAGGAAGATGACTCCCTTCCCTGAGTCATTGAACCTGTCCTCCATAGACACAAATACATGAACTGCCTGATCTTGGATTTGACAGCCTACAGAACTATGACAAACAAATTTATGGTATCTTGTTATTGCAGACTAAATGAACTAACACAGAAATAAAAGAAAACATAAAAACTTCAAGAGATTTGTTTATACATATCAATAATATCAAATTTATTTAAAGAAGGGGTATAGTACAGGTAAGGTTTTAAAAAACATGATAATAACAAATGTTGCTTATCAATTAATTACAAAAGGTCAAGTACTCATTATGAGAAAAATCTATAAATATAAGTATATTTAGTATTGCAAGACCAGACATAAAACTTGACTTTTAATATCTTATCACTCATAGTCAATTTAAATTGAGGTTTATGGCATAGCAGAATTAAAACAGAGATTCAAAAAGAATACACTCAGAGACCACATAAGATAGCATAACATCAGATCTGAATTTCAGGAGAAAGGTATAAACTTGTTATTTCATGAATAATAAAAATATAAAAGTCAAATTTGGTTAGTGACCCCTGGGATAGTAAATAACACTAAAAATGCCATTAGGGCTGGAGAGAGAACTTAGTGGTTAAGACAATTGCCCACAAAGCCTAAGGATCCAGGTTTGACTCCTTCATATCCACATAAAGTCAGATGCACAAGGTGGCACATGTGTCTGGAATTTGTCTGCACAGGTGAGAGGGCCTAGCATGCCCATTTTCTCCCTCCCTCAATCTCTCTCTCTCCCCTCTCTCTAATTAATTAATTATCTTAAAAATGCAAACCATTAAATGCCAAAATACTCTGACTTAATTTGTTCTTTCTGTCCAAGGGACATGGAAGCGATGTGAGGCTGAGGCTTTGCTAGAAAAACAGAGCCACTTTGTGAAACGATATGAACAGAGGCGACACAAGAAAGTTTAGAGAAAGACAAACAAGTTCTGTATATTCTTTTGCTACTATTTCCTTTGGTTATCTGAAAAAAAAAAAGTCAATATTTTTTACCCCTTATTTTGTCTGCTTCAACCCACCCTCTACATTTACTTCTTCTTAAAGCACCCTCAATGCATGCTTGTGATGAAAATGAAAAATTCAAGGTACAGTATGAAAAGTGTTTTAGAAACACAATGGTTGATAAGAACTTCCTGCCCTTATCGAGCGTCCACTCTACTAGGAAAAGTAGACCTAGAATACAGTTGCACATATGAATGTGTGAACACAACTATGTGTGCTGTAAGTGAGAAGGTCAGACCTCACCCCAAACATGGACATGAAAATTACTCTTCTGCTCGTTAGCTAGGAACTACCAGTATTCTGGCTAGATTTGCATGTATAAATTACTCTGATTTTTCCTTATTTGAGACATCATTTATTCTTTCATACAAGTCATTAGAATAAGATACAAATTAGAATATGAAGGAAAAAACTGTTGGGATTATCTGAGCAGTTACACATATATTTTACACATATTGGGTTCTAGACAGAAAAGAGAATACAATTATCAATATTAGTGACCCTAACAATAACATTCGCATTCAAAAATTTCAAGTGAAAAAAATGTTGGCAAACTTTCCTAAAGGGTGGATTCACCTGTCCACACCCAGCAGCAGTAAGGCTGGCTATGGGCAGATGTAAGATCTCTGAATGAAAGCTGTAATTCGTCCACATGAAGCATCTTCCTAATTGTATCTAGATAAAGGTAACATACTATTAGTAGCCGGGCATGGTGGTGCACATCTTTAATCCCAGCACCAGGGAGGCAGAGGTAGGAGGATCGCTGTGAGTTCGAGGTCATCCTGAGACTACATAGTGAATTCCAGGTCAGCCTGGGCTATAGTGAGACCCTGCCTCGAAACCCCTGCGCCCCCCAAAAAGTAAATAAACATACTATTGGAAATAATGACCAAAAATTCAAAATAATAAACAAAGTTTAGAAAAGACTAGTTAATTAAGCTTGCATTTTTTTTTTTCATTCATGATGATTCTGCTAGTAGAGAGCAACAGTCGCTAACATGGAGATCTGCCTTAGCCATTGTCACATCCACCCAAAACCTGAGCACTATGGAAGATGCTAAGGTCCACATCAACCTGGGAAGGGGGAACTACAAAAAAAAAAAAAAAAAAAAAAAAAAAAAACATCCATCAGTGCTGCCTCTGGAGGAAGCAACAGCAAGGAGGATGAAGAAGCTAATCACAAGGATTGTGGTAGTTTTTATTTAAATAAGCATCTTTGTTCATTTACTTAGTTAAGTGGAACGTATTCCTCTCTGGTTGGCCATTTAAAAAATTAGAAAGTATTAAGAATTCAAACAGAAGAAATTAAAAGTAAAATGAATGATGGCTTTGATTTTAGTTTGACTCCTGGATTCACACACAGAATACATTACTGTACTGAAGTTCGTTTCAAAAGCCTGGACTTTGTGACTACTACAGAAAAACGTGGTGGTGTTTGTTGTACATTGATGTAATAATATGACTTTATAGTGCAAATCAGAATGACGTAGAAAATCAAACTCTGTAGCTTTTGTTCTAACAGTTAATAATTGATGAAAATGGTGAAATTAAAAAAATAATTTCTGTTACACATACTGACAAATATATTTAAGACTGATACAGTTAAAACTGAATGAAGTGACACTCAACATTAATTATACCAAACACCTATCAGCTGAATATGAACATGAATCATTCCATATATATTTTAATAGTATATAATTAGAAAATTACTTTGAGTTTATTTTTAAAAGCATAATGAATATATAAGTGTGTGTGCTTAGAAAATTTATGTCTATGTACATGCATATGAATATATGTGCACATAGACAAATAGTTTTTACTCAGTGAAACAAAATATATCGTTTCCTCTGTGCCATTCTGAATACTGAATCCATGTACTACGGAGGGTGTGGCACGTATCAAGTTAGTAGTCTGCTGTGGGGTATAGGTTAGATTGTACACAAAGCCTTGGAGAGAATTGGTACATACAGTCATTCACATACTTACTACACTTGAAACACATTAAGGTACACTGAAAACAGCTGATCCAAACAAAAACTGCAAAAACATATGTTATCGATGCAAATATCCAAACTGTTTCTGAAGCTTGATTTTATACATTTTGCTTGGCTCATGTTCAGAGGATTTTTGAAGCAGAAAAGTTTCCCTGCTAAGTGACACAAATGAGAGAGCACAGAACTCTGATCTTCGTTCCCAGTCACTGTGTCAATATTTACAGCATAGGATTCATAGAATTCAAAGACACATTCCTGTATTTACAATAACTGTAAGGATTTAAAAACTTAGAGACCAAAGACATATTCACTAATGCACAGTTAAAAATAGGTAAAGACAGTTCTATGCATTGTCTAGGGATGCAAGTCACCTACTTCCTGTTAATGACAATACTACACATAAGACAATGTAGATGGTTCTGAATAGCAAACTAAACACGCTTCAGAGGTCTGTGCCAATACCACCACCAAGTTCCCGTGCCTGACTTACCGAGTGATGAGGGAATGTGTAGCTGGTTAGTAACATTGTGTGTAGTATGCAAAAAGAGAGGAGGCTTGCTTTGCTGCAGGTCTCTGTCATGGTATTGCCTTTTTAAGTCAGCTGAAACAAGGCGAAGCACCATGGCAGGATGCTTCTGCAGCCGTGCACATAATAAAGCTTGTGTCTGCGGACAGAATCGCTGGGGCAGGCAGAGGTGAATGGTGGAGGAGGACATACTTACAGTTACTACACTGATCGTTTTGCTACTGAGACAGGAGAAAGTCACACAAAAACCTGCAGGTACTTTCTAAATATACTAATTGTATAAACAACTGACCTGAAAAAAAATCACTCTGAAAAGCAAAAACATAAAAATAAAAAAGGAAAAGAGGAAGACAAAATAGGAACATATTGATAGATTTTTCTTACCTTAAATTCATAAATATTCATTAACACACATACCTACCTCCCAGAACCCATTACCAATGCCAAAGGTCTAAATACATTTACATAACTTAGACATACTATAATTCACATAGAAGATACTAGAAAGAAATAAAATAATGTAGTACCTTTACTTTTACCTATGCATTTGATGAAATGGGTCCATGAAGAAAGGTTTTCCAGACAAAGAGAATAAAGAGAAGAAAACAACAAGAAAAATTATGAATATATGTAAATGTACTGCTCTCTGAAAACTAAACAAGACTAAAAGGATAAAGTTTTGAAGACAAATGGAAAGGCAATTGTCACATTCTGAGAATGCTGCCTCTTTTTTAAGGCACATACATGCAAGGGATTGGAAAGCCCATGCTCATTTGTAAAGATTATGTAAATGAAAGATATACCATGGATGATCATAAGTAGAAAATGTGTTGACTGCATGACTACACTCAGCATTCTATAAGCCCAAAGCCAAAGCTGTCTTCATGTTCCCGAACTGCCATGCATGGATGGAGAATGGACTCTCTGGTGCAAGAAGTTAAACTGAGTAGTTCCTTCAGATATTAGTTTCTGATGGGTCTCATGTTTATTTACTACAACCCCCTTCAATGCATAGACTAATAAATGTATGCAAGTTTTCAATCACAGTTTCTTACGTCTCTTTTATTTGCAGGTATTACAGGGCAAGAACAAAGGAAAATAAACATCATGGGAACAATCAAAATCAAGCCAACAAATAACAGGGGAGGGAAACATAAGAAAATGTGAACAAAAAGCATGTATTTCATTTGCAGCCATGTAATCTGCAAGCATTTGCCCAAACTTTGCAGTGATGGTTGAAAGCAGCTACAGAACAGGAAACACTGAAAGCAGAGTGGAAAAGGAGCAGAGCCCATACCTTGGTCGCCCATCATCAGGTGCGCCAGACCTTGAAGGGAAACAAGAGCACAGTCAGCAATAAACAAGGGAGCATGGGAAGGCAGGGTTGTCACGGTGACAAAATTGTTCAGTGACAGACATCTTGTTTCTTTTGAGAAGTGTCTGTATCACAGAGCAAATCAAAAAACATCCTTTCAACCCCTTTTTGGAATGCACTGGGGCAAAGATTAATAAGACTACAATTTAAACACTGGTATATGCTGTACTGTGTATTTCATTGAAGCATCAGTTGGAACAGTTAAAGTATAAGAATGACTAAAATCCAACCAATCACCTTAAATATTTATTGCATTTGTCCTTGGTGCCCTTTGGTGAGGGAGTTGTGAACATGCCTTCAGAGGGCCTGTCATTCTTCAGTGATAAAATTTTATTTTTAAAAACTCAAAGGAATACCTGCAACATGGGCTGGGTCTGATCTTTTCCCCCTCATCAAAAATGAGCACTTTTATAATTCAATGGGAAAAATATGTGATCACATTGAAATGATAATGCAGAAATGTCTCCTTGTCTGAGGCATGAACAACTGACCAGGTTCATTCAAATACAGAGAAAAGATTCATTAGACATGCACTTGTAAGGCTTAGGATTTGCTACAAAATAGTGTGTCTTAAAAAAATATATATGCGTCAGCTTTAATTGGCTCAAGAAATTTTCCATGGAAAATAAAATTATTTAGCAGTTTACTTGAATGGTCAATGAGGTTTGTGTTGTGCCATTAATTACTTGTGTATTTGGGTATAATTTCATGAAGACTGATTTTTTTTTTTTTCTGATGATCGCTTTCTAAAGAATAATGTAATTACTATTTTTTGAGGTTTTGGTTTTTGAGGCACTATTTCATTTGGTCATCTTACTTGGCCTCAAAATTCACAATCCTCCTGCATCAGACTTGTAAGAATTGGAATTACAGGCATGTGCCACCATGCTCAACTTAAAAGTTTCTTTTAAAAAAGTTGTTTTCATTATCAATAAGGTACTTTTTACTGATTGGCATGAGACTTAATCGCCTATTCTAATTTCAGAAAAAAAAAAGCAATTAATGTATATCTCAAGAATTTTAAAAAATTTTACAACAATCTAGTATACATACATCAGATTGTTAGTTTTTCTTTTCAATGCCTAGTCATATTTCAGATATGCTTGAAGTGTTTTTACCATATAACATTATGCACAACGCAAAATCTTTTGTCAAATTTTTCTCACATTTTAGGAGTATTCAAACATCACTGCAGTGCAGATATAATTATACATCATCATAAAATCACAATATAATATGAAATTATTTAACAGGAAAGTTTATTGTTTCTGAAATGCAGCCTTTCTTGGCATTTACTGAGCAATTTCAACAAATTCTCAAAACATATATATATACACATACACACACATATATATTTAATATACATATTGGGTTTGATGGTGCACAATGTTAGTCCTAGATTGAGGAGGCTGAAATAGAAGGATCACTGAGTAGAGTCTGGTGTGGTGGTACATGCCTTTAATCTCAGCACTAAGGAGGCAGAGGTAGGAGGATACTTATGCCTGGACTAGAGGGAGAACCTACCTCAAAGAAAGAGAGAGAGAGGGGATCACTGAATAGTAGGTCAGCCTGGGCTAGAGTGAAACTCTACCTCCAAAAAATTAACATATATGGTGTGACAGTTTTATACTTGTACATTTTTGTAGACTGTAACAGGAAATAATCTTTTTATAAGACCTAAATTTAAGACACTATACTTAAATGTCTTGTAATGGTATTAACACTGCATTCATTTTATAAATTAGCAAGAGGCTGGAGAGATGGCTCAGCAGCTAAAGAGATCCCTGCAAAGCCTAACCACTGGAGTTTGATTTCCCCCCATAAAGCCAGATACTCAAAGTGGTGCATGTAGCCGCAGTTATTTGCAGCAGCTGAAGGCCATGGCATATCCATTCTCTCTCTCCCTCTCTCTCTCTCTCTCTCTCTCTCTCTGTATGTGTCTCTATCTCTATCTCTCTTTCGCTCTCTTTAATTAGCAAATCCCCAAAGATTTTACATTTTTCCTGCTCAATTTCCTATCTCCAAAATGGCTTGACTACATTCTCACAGTCACATTGTAAATATAGATGTGAAAGTTAAGATTGAATAACTTTATTACAATAGATTATGGGCCTGTATTCTGTTAAATGTACCGAAATTTTGAACAGAGAGGCATTCATGCTAATTAGTCTGATTTTAAAACCCCTTAATATGCAATTGGATTTAAGAAGAGCAATAGAAAGAAAGAAAGAAAAAACTTGGAGCATTTTACATAATGGTTAAGATGATGAAAAAGAAACTGAAAAGTTACCTTTGAAAATCAACTTGCATGTTCAATTAATGATTACAGTTTACATGCAACAGACTTTGGAAGATATCAGGCCTGACGGGTAAACTAATCTTTTAAAGTTTATTCTCACATAAGTAAAATTATGGCACACACACACACACACACACACACACACACACAAAAGAAGCCATATATAAAGATGACATTTGGAGGAATGATTTTTGAAGTGTTTTGTGTAGTTTCCTATCTATTTAAATTTTTAAAAAGTTCAATAACAATAATAATATTGTCCATGGAAGAATCACAAATGTGGTTCTGAACCCTTCTATTAGTCAATGTTCTGTTTTAATGCAGTCTTTTTATATATATAATAAGAAATGAACTTTTAGTAACCATACTGTCTGTCACTCTACTTTTTTTTTCTAAGAAATGCCTCATTTTATAGAAATGTACATGTTTTCAGAATGACTATATTCCAAACTATAGTAACAAAAGAAAGCATGCTAAATCCTTTCTTTTAGTATATAAATATTAGCAAATTATTTATGTAATAAGCTGTAATTATTTTTAAAAGCATGTAGAAGAAATGATTAAAATTTCTCACCTTTACTTTGCTACATTTAGTTCTTTTATACATTTACCCTTTAAGTATTTGGCTAATAGTATGCATACTAAAGTACTGAGGGTCTTTAATAATACAATGTGGAGATATGTTTGCTGGAGTTCACAAGAACATCTGTGACTTTCTCAAATTTCTATGACAGAAATAATATAAGAAAGCATGAATAAAATGTTAACAGAAATTTAAAAGACACAAAATGTTACAAATATACTTACCAAAAATCTCATGATAGGAGTACTGTGTGCTTTCATTTCCACTGGCCAATGACATTTTTAATCTAAATTTATGCCTCCTATTTATACTCAATAGTTTATTCTGTTTTTTTATATAGTATATCATTTGAAACAAAGCAAAGGGGCTGAAATTATAATAAGCATTTTCAACAGAAAAGAAATTATTTTCAGTATAAAAAAATAGAACAGGTTCATGCATTGTGTTTAGAAAGTGCAAAGAAATGCATTTTCTTTTAAAATAAAAGTAGTAGTATCATTTTTTCCATACAGAACACTGCACTATGTAATCTTGGACACATGATGAAAGCAGAAATCCATCAAGTGCTGGAAGTGAGACTGATGGAGTTTTGTGCCCTTGGGGCGAACAGAGGTGCGTGTGTGTGTGTGTGTGTGTGTGTGTGTGTGTGTGTTCTGTATGAAAACTGATACACAACTGAAAAAATCAATCAATGTTCAGAGAGAATTCAACTTACCGTCTAAGTTCAAGATGTGGTCTATTAATGCTAAGAAATAAAAGGCAAAGGAGAGTTGGAAATAAAGCAGAAAGCACCCACCTTCTACATTGTTGTCTTCTGAAAGCACATGACAAGGGGGAGAGAAAAGGAGAGACATTCATTAAGCAGCATGCAGACTGGACCTGGCCTTTGCATGGCTTCCGCATGCAAGGCACCAAACACATCATGCAAGTGCTCCTCACTGTCATTCAAAGGGAAACAATCATGGGTAAGAGCTTCCCCCCCGCAGTGCAGCCACGCCCCGGGATGGGTCTTAACAAGTCCTTTACTGCCCTGGGGAAAGCGAACCCTGTTATGACGCATAACTGGCAAGGTAATTCCAGACAATTCTTTTTAAAAGTTTTTATCAATATTTATTTTTTAGTAATTCTCCTAGGCTCTATTTCTAGATATCAATTTTGATTTACACAAAAGAACATCATCAATTGGAAACAGACATGAAAGGTCTCAAGTCACTCTGCTTCTACCAGATATATGACCCACTGGGCATTGCTGCCTTTTTATGCTTCAATGACCCAACTGATTTCCTTAAATTAATAAAACATAAATTGTTGCAACTAAAACTCTACAGTTTACTTTGTTCATTTATATAATAGCCAAGTTTTATTAAAATGATAATTTACTGTAATTCACTCAAAGGATAGGTTTAAAAATTTGTAAGTGACTACTGCAATTTGGGAGTTATTCCTAAGGCTAAGCTTATCATGATTCAGTCACTCCATAGCTCTGTTTAATATGTTACTGTGGATGTGGTTAAGGTAATGCTAGTATTTAATGAATGTGTCCCTCTTATTTACATATACCTATAAATATTTATATATTCAGTCATATTTTCATGTGTACATCTTCATATATAAAATACATTTTATATGCATTTAATATACATAATCCATTGAAGTACACAGAATTTAAACTGAGATTACTTACTGGACAATTCAAGTGCTTTTTGAGATATGACTTGGCAACTAAGATGTAAATGGAAGGGGAGGCTATCAGAGGCTCTAGGCAAAGAGCCAGGTTTCAATACTTTCCAAAAACTTTCAGTGGTTAATTATATTGACTTAAAATTCTTGTTTTCTTCTTACATTTTGTTTAATTAATGGTACTTTATCAAGAGATCACCTGATCAAATGTATCTCTAAAAATGAAATAACATACAAGGAACTTGAGACATGCACCATGTTTTTAGGGTCAATGAATTAAGAAACTGATGGATGAAATTAGCAAAGAATTAAAATTCACTAAAATCATTCAAATGATACTAGCCAGAAACTTAAATATTGACACAGGCACATTTACTGACGTATAAATATTTTAGCAGCTGGCAACTGTGGCCTTAGTATCTTTACACAATGCTTGATTTTCTAGAGCTTATTTTGAAAATAATAGTGACAATGTTTTAAATATATAGTACATAGTACTCACTTCAAGTTTGTTTTTGGTTTCCAATCAAATAAAGATCTACATTGAATTTAATGCTTTTTATCATTGATTCAGATTTGACATGAGCACATTATTAATTTATTGATTTATACTAGAAATATACAGATGTTATAAAGTTTAAGATATAATTTTATTCTATATGAACTGCTTCTTGAAATTACATTTCCTATTTATGGCACTTAAAACACCATGTAACATGAATGCTAGATTAAAATCTCTGGTTGTCAAGAGAATCAAGGAACTGTATCAATTTTTTTGATTTCCATGAGCAAAAGAGTAACAAATATGGCTGTGAGTAGTACTCACACCAAGGCTTCTGATAAAAGCTGATAAGAGTCTACTAGAAGAAAATAAAAATTTTTAAATAAAGGAGGTATAGGCTTGACACCCATTTAGAAAAATCTGAAGTAGCACATAAAGATAGAAGTTGCGTCTCTCACGTCCAGTCCTACGGAGGAGCTGTCCTGTCAGTGGGAACTGAGGCCCAGGCCTTCTGCCCTGAAACCCAGAGTGTCTCAGTTCTCACTTAAGAAAAGAAAAGGCTTTGCTCAAAGACTGCCTATGTGCAAATGAAAGCCAGGTCTAGTGTGTAAGTACATCCTAACTTTTGTATGCTCAGAAAATTTATCTTCACAATCTGAGTTTTCAAAAAGGCTTAATGGAACACAATATCAGGGAGGATATTAACTAATAAAAAAGAGAGATGAAGAAAATTGGCCTGGAGTTCCTATAATTTTCAGATTCAATTATAGAAAAAAAGAACCACGTGCATGAAACAAACAAAACCCAACCTTCTTTCCTCCATTCTTTTCTGTACTTTTTGATATTCATTCACTGGTTGGAGATGGTTTCAAACTTTCTGGCCTAAAGATGAGCTTTGTGTAATTTAGAAGTCACTACATCCAGCAGTACTCAGTCTTTGCCAACTATTCTCCCTTCTTTCCTGTTCTGCATGCTTCACAAGTGTTTTTAGACTAACCTTTAAACAGTGACTTAGAGGACAATTGTTTTTTATCATATTAACTTCAGCTATCTGTTGGTATACTGTTATGCAATCAAATTCTATTCTAGTTTTGAGCAGCAAGAAACAGAGAAGCTGTATTTCATGCCATAATATATAGAAAAAGCAGTTTATTTTGGTTTAGTTTGACATAGAAAATAACCCATCTGGCCTTACCTGTGGACCCGTCAAGTTAGAATTTTTCAATGTGCAGAAGACTCTGGCCTCTTTGGGTTGTAGGCCTAATGCTTGCATGAGTTTCATTAATTGACTTTGGTGACCATGCCATCTACAGAGATCTTCCTGCTTTGACTATAAAAGTCATGAATGCAAAACTAAAGAAAGCTATTTTAGATTTTATTTTTCTTTCCTTCAATACATAAGTCTTTCAGACGATGGGAATTGAGAAACAGTAGTGGTCACATTAGGAAGGAGGCTGTTTACTGGTGTGAAGGGAAGCACCTGTTTCTTATTTTATTTAATATTTTATTTTTATTTTTTATTTATTTATTTATTTATTTATTTATTTGACAGAGAAAGAGGGAGAGGGAGAGAGAATGGACATCCCTCCAGCCACTGCAAATGAACTCCAGACCCATGTACCCCCTTGTGCAGCTGGCTAATGAGGGTCCTGGGGAATTGAACCTGTGTCCTTTGGCTTTGCAGGCAAACGCCTTAACCACTAAGCCATCCCTCCAGCCCTGTTCCATCTTTTTAAATGACTACAAGAGAGTATCCATACAACTTTATTTATCTGGCCTCAGTTTATTAGAATGCAAGGAGAGTAATTTATGACAACAGTGTTCTAAACTAGGCTTAGAAGTTGCTTTTAAAAATAAAAAAATAAAGTGTTGACTTCTCCCTTAAGCCTACAAAGTAAGTAAATGCAGGATGAAAACCTGGCCATCTTCTGCCTGCATGGACTATCTCCTTTCCTTTGGCTCAGACCTACCTAAGCTACCTTCTCCCCCTTCAAGCATGAAGCCACACACAGAAGTCATCAGCCCAAACCTGCAGTCATCTTGCATTCCAGGAAAAGCAAAACCTTAAGGACAAACACCCATGTTCCCAAATGAAGACAATTATCCAAGAGTACAAGACGGAACCATGGAAGGAAAGAAATCAGATGGGAGGAACCCGGCTGGTACTCAGCAGATGGAGGGAACTATCATATTGCATGGCCTGAGCTGAGCCTAGGAGCCGCCAATGACAGGTGGGAGACCATTTGAGCAGGACTGCTTAATTATGCAAACCTCTATTTTGTGCTCATCCTCATGTCAAGACTTCTAAGACAGACTGATGGGCAGTGGACACCTTTATCTGATTCTCTTCCCAATATATTCACCATTACTGGTCTCAGCTTGGCATAGGCGGACAGGTAACCCAGCCTATCCTGTTGGGGCTGCTAAAACTCAGGTTTTCACCTAAAATCTCTGGTTACATTCTTTCTGCATAAGCTTAATTAGGGGCATCTAAAAGAAAATTAAATATGAAGATGAATGAACTTGTTTTACTATAAAGAAAAACATACACTTAATATGAGGTGGGAAGAAAAACGTACAGAGCAGAGGCCACACCGAATGCCAGCTCACAGTAAAACTTAACCAAAGAAGCTGTCAGGCTCCACTTGAGCATTTTACCATCTCCTTGTCCATTTCTTTCCATTTCTTTCATTTTCTGGCTCCCTTTCTGGCTTCCTTCATTCTCTTTAACTCCCTCTCTCCCCCAACTGAAATGTCACTGCTGTAGGGGACTTGTCACCCAGATCCAATCTCTCCATGATTTGGTACACAGCATCAAAACCAGTGGAGGGTACCAAGTAGAGGGTTGGGTGTCCTCCTCCTTGCAGCGGACTCGGAAGCATGTGTTCTGATTATCTTTGTGGACTTTACCATCACTGCAGTGTAAATGCCAGCACAGCACGGCCTGGTTCCCATGGTGGTGCAGGATGGAGCTTTGATCTGCTTTATTTTTCTTTCAGTGTTAGGAGTGAAAAGCCTTTAGAAAGACTAAATAGTCTGGGGATGCTTCAAGGGCTGGAGAATGGAGGAAGCCATTGAGACTGGATTTATGCTGTAGTCAGCCAAAGGAAGAGACACTGGCCAGACTCACAAGGAAGTGCAAACAGAAGATGAAGAATGAAGAAGAAAGGTCCATTATGGACCCTAGAGGAGGAAAAAACAGCCCTGGGCTGGAATCCGGCAGTTACAAAACTTCTTTTTACAGATGGCCTCAGCTTCTTGTTCCAAATCCACCTAAATGAGATTCCAAAGCACTACACCCAGCCTGCTAGGACCCAGGCTGTGATTCTAGCCAACTAGAGCAGCCAGCTGTGTCTCGTCCTCAGCTCAGGTGTAAAAGAAGGGATCTCTAGACGCAGCACCAAGGATATGATTATGGCCTTATTCACGCGCTCTCTGAACACTTTCCTTTGGAACAGTGTGTGTGAGTGTGTTTCCAAAAAATATTTAGGGTTAAAATATCTAGAGATTTTAATTCAAAATGTTCCATTTTGTTAATGTAGACCATCAAATAAAGGAGAGAGAAGGAGAAAAAAGAAAAGCAAAGGGAGAGAGAGAGAGAGATAAAGGGAGGAAAGGAAGGAGTGATAAAAAACACGGAGGAAAGGAGGGAAGGAATGGATGAGGAAGACAGGAAGGGAACTAGGCGGACAGGATTAATGATATGATATATTCTTCTAGGATTAAAGCTGTGTTTGATGAATCCAATAAAAATTAATAATTAACAGTGAATATATTATAATGACTCAGAAGTCATAATTCAAATTATTTCATGAGAGACTACTGCATGGGTTTTTAAACAATTTGTTTTGCTTCACAGTCTCAAGTCTGGCTTAGATCTCAAAGTTAAGAGTTAACATTTTCAAATTCATTTCAGCATTGAACAATACATTTAACAGTGACAGCAAGAGAGTGACAAGCACAATCTAGGACGTGAGTTGCTCAAACCACTTATTTTCCTTGCTTACTGAGAAATGTGATGCTTTCTGATGTGCAATTAGCAGATAGCATTGCACAGAGTGCTTACCAGGAAGTCGCCCACCTGAGCCAAGCCACCACTGCTACAAATGGCTGCACAGAAAGCTGGGACAATGCCCGCCCCTCTAAGAGTCAGAAGTCGGAATACTCTAGAAAAGGCTGCAGAGAAAGCTGGGTCAGTGCCCACTCTTCTTAAGAATCGGAAGTAAGAATAGTCTAGAAAAGGCTGCAGAGAAAGCTGGGTCAGTGCCCACCCCTCTAAGAGTCAGAAGTCAGAATATTTAGGCTTACTAGGTTGTAGCAAGAAGCTTAAATGTATCTCCCTCCCACTCTTCCCCTCTGCCTTCCTAACCTGTCACAATTCTAGTTGTTACCTGGGTGTAGCAATACTCAGATGTGACTTTCTCTATGAACAGATGAACATCAGAAGCTATTACCTCATGTGTTCACAGCAGAGAATGTTCTGAGGCATATTCTAGTTACTCCATTGATGACATGGAAAGTAAGAAAATTCCATGCAAGAATGCCTACCAGCCCACATTTGAAGGAAATGTCAAACATCTATGAGATCCTGAATTTTTAAAAACTGATTACTACCACAAAGTTTTTCAAATAAATACATAAATACTTCCAACTACATTCATCTATGCTTAGATTCTTTAAAAAGTTGAAAATGCATCTATTTTTCTGCAAAAACTAAAGTATTTTGTGATGAAATTCAGAGGGATTTACATAAAATATGCCTAAACTGTAGTATAAAAAGAAGTCCTAAATATAGTGATTACCCAATTAAATTTGCATATATTACATAGAAAATAAAACTGTTTATATAATACAACTGGCCTGCCAATTATACAAACATTCAGTAAGATTTTTTTTTGCAGATGGTTTAAATACTTGGCAGAAAATTTACTGAATATTAAAAGAATTGTTTAATTCTTCAGACTTTTCACTAGTTCCTGTTTTCAGCATGTAAACTCAAGATATCTGCGTGGAGAACACATTGCAGATATTTATTGGCCATTTGTACTTACTCTTTTGAGAACTCTCTATTCAGTTCAATAACCCCATTTAAAATTTTTTATATGCATGTTTGGAGATTGTGTGTTGTGATGGGGTGTGACCTGAGGTGTATACATAGGTGTGTGTGTGAAGTTACACGCACTCCAAGTACATGCATGCACAGGCCGAGAAGAATGGCAGGGGTCCTTCCTTTATCACTCATCCGTGTATTTTCTTGACATGGGTCTCTCCCTCCTTAAAGTGAGCCTTGGTGACTCTCCAGTCTCCATCCCTCACAGTCTGGTGTTCCCAACGTGAGTGGCCATGCTCAGCTTTTCACCTGGGTTCTGAGAGTCAAACTTGGTGGTCTCCAGTCCAATAGACCCTCGTTTTTAAATGGTAAGCACTCTTAACCACTGAGCCATCTCTCTAGCCCTTTTTATTGGGCCATTTGATTATACTATATATTAATTCTCTATTAGGTATAGGAGGAAAATACTTTTACCATTCTATAAGCTGCCTCTTCACTCATTAACACGTTGCTTTGCTGTACAAAAGAATATGTTGTGACCATCTAATTGCACTCAACTATGTATTTCTACCCATAGATCAATGCAGCTCTCTCACCTTTGGTTAGAGAAACTTCAGTTTGGGTAAAGTAGTAACTACTGAGGGAACTCAAAATTCATCATAGTGCTTTCAAGTAAGTGACTGAGGAGTCCTCAGTGCTAAATAAGATACCTATATCACTTCCTCCGAGGCTCAGGAAACAGTGTGGAAGAGGGAAAAGAGAAGAAATGTAAGAGCCAGAAGAAGGGGAGGAGTGATGTGTAACATTGTCTTCCAAGTATAACATGACATGTGGATTGATAAACGCATAGCAACTGTCATTACCCACACAGACCTGCAAATTATGGGCCTATCAACATTCCATAATGGCTAATGGAGAAGACCATGACAGCTACTTTCCTCCTGGAGACCGCATTGGCAGTGAGTGGCTGCTGGAAGAGCAAGAGACATTTTCTGCAGTGGTGCAGCTACTTGTAGGATCTAAGTACCCTGGTAAACAATCCCTGCCTGTGTTCATGCAAGTAACCCTAATTAAACTCGGTGGGTGAACACACATGTAAGAAAATAGTCATCAAAATAGAAGAAGGACTAGTTAGGAAAAGAAGGAGGGGTTCAGTTTAATGGGAATAGGGTCAAGAGAAGGTCACGGAGGAATGATGTTCAACATATATTACATGCATTTCCAAAATTGTCAATAAAAATGGAAATGAAAAAAGATATCTGTATTTTAATTTATTGCTTATTGTAAAATTTTATAGAAAAAAGTTAAAAGCACTGTTTCCATGATAATTGAATTTCATCATATTAAAAATTTCCAAGGATCACCCAGGCTTGAATGAAATACTACTTATAAAAATAAATATTTACAGGCTGGAGAGATGGCTTAGTGGTTAAGGCGCCTGCTTCCTAAGCCTAAGAATGCTGATCCAAACTCCAGTAGTTCCTATCTCCAGGTCCCACGTTTAGCCAGATGCAAAGTAATGCCAGGGCACGCAATGCCACACTTGAACAAAAGGGGGCACACGTATCTGGATTTTGTTTGCAGCAGCTGAGAGGCTGCTGGTGCACCCATCTCTATCTGTCTTCCTCTCCCTCTGTCTCTCTCTCCAATAAATAAATAAATAAATAAATATTTATTAATGTTTTCAGAATATACCATTTACAGGAAGAATTTTTTGTAAACAATTATCTCATTCCTCAAAGACTGAAATCAGTTAGACTAACAGGATCTGATGCTGAACCTTATAAAATTGCTGCTTTCAGATAAAATTCACCTAATATCAAGTTTCCAGGGAAAAATCTAATATTTGTGGTTCACAGTTTCCTATAAACAATCCCACTCATATTTCCTAAAAGTTATGGGGCAAAATCAAGTTTACCCCAAACTTATGTATACATTGAAAGCTATCAAAAAGAATGTAACATTTTATAAAATAGAATTAAGTTAGGAAGTCCTCAAATACTTTGTTCCAAATGTTCTACAGAATAAATAAAAATTAAGATAGTAATACATGGGTGGTCTTCCCATTGAAATGTACCCTCACAAATATGATCATATTTAATTGCACATGTGTCACTAGTTGACTTGGTGTGGATAAGGGACTTGACAAGTTATTCCAAAAGTATCAAAGATTCTATGCACGGAAAAAGTATGTATTAAGACTCCTGACACAGGTTTGTATATATTTCAGTGTTTTAAAAGAAACCAAACATGAAGGATGTGGAACATATTAGGAAAGCTGGAGTGTCTAAATGGGGATCATGTTTCCACAACTCTTCCCGACGGATCTCTTGGTAGGATCTTTGTTAGACAAGAGGATGAGGTAGCAAGATCACTGTGAGATGACTGAGTCATCTCAATGCTCCCGTAGCAAGTAGGCAAAAAAAAAAATGTTAGGTAAAACTTTTCTCTCTCAGCTGAACTTATTTGTTGGCTCTATAAACCAAAGGAAATTTTCTTTACAGAAAAGAAAGTCTTAATGTTCTTTCCTATATTACTAGAATGATGCATTACCCAGGGAAGGAGTGGAAGACACATTCAGAAAATCTTAACCCAAATTTAACAATAAATATTAGGCCCAGGTTAGGGTCTCTGCTCTCCCGTGGGCATTTCAACAACTTAAAGTAAAGGCAAGATTGTTCCAGAAATTTCTTGCTGTTTTTAGAAATTAAAGGAAATCATTTGCTTCATTCACAAATCATAAAATTTTGCTTCTTTTGAAAAATCTAAAACAAAATGGATTTCCCTTCAAAGTCAAACATTCTGGTAGGTGAGGCAAGATAATGTGACTTTTCCATGTGAAAAGGATTTTTGCTTTCATTTTAGTTATGGAATTAAAATCCAACAACAACAAAAAGAAAATGCCATTCTGTTTACTCTTTATAGATGTGGTAGTGTAAATTCCCTGAGAAATAAGCCCTTAAAATTCAGAGTTTTTAATCAATGACAAGTAGAAACAGAAACATAAATACTTTGTAAAACTCTTTTAAAGATAGTTTTATATTTTAGAGTAGGAAGAAAACAATTTCTTCACACATGCAACCATTTTGATTTCTTTGAAGATGTCACATGCAGAGTTGTTTAGGGTAATGCCAAGTATCAAGTTGCCTCATTAACCCACTTGAGTGCTATACCACTTGGAAGAGGGAGCTGTGGGCTGCTTTATGGGATGTTTCCTGGAAATGGGGAGGCCCTGCTTCAGCAGTATGAATAGTCAAAGAATAGATTTATTCTTGTGATCACATCAGGTACCTGGAAGTGTTAATTCCACCATTCAAAGTAGTTTGTTTTGTTTTGTTTTGTTTTGTTTTGTTTTGTTTTGTTTTTCGAGACAGGATTCCACTCTGACCCAGGCTGACCTGTAATTCACTATGCAGTCTCAGGGTGGCCTCGGAACTCACAGTGAGCCTCCTACCTCTGCCTCCCAAGAACTGGGATTAAAGGCATGTGCCATCATGCCTGGCTACTTTGTTTCATTTTTTAATAGCATAATAAAAATATGATATACATGATTATTTCTTGACATTTGTTCAAATTGGTTTCTGAGACTGCCAATAAAACTGCATTCTTTGGACATAATTTCAAACTTGAAAAGTTAATTTTCAAAACACTCTCAAGTTACAACTTGTTATATGTTTATTTAAAATGCTAGGCAAGAATACGGTGTTATAACTACTTCAATTCAAAAACTCCTTGCTAATCCCAAGCACTCAAAAATAAAAAGTCAACTATGAAAAGCCTTAAGTAACAAACAACAAAAATCTTACTAAAAATATCAACACAAATATGTTATTTCTCTGACATGTGGGTATGCATATATACATCTAACTAATACTTTATGAAAAACAAATGAACCTTGCTTTTTCATCAGTAAATACTTTTTCTTTTAAAAATGTTAGAGCAGCAGAGTGTTGAAACTAACATCTTTATAAGATTAGCGACAACATAGCTCTGAATTAACTTCTGATAACCGTGGGGCTGGGCTTCAACACCAAGTGACCTTAGTTTTCTTTGGAAGTCATTTGCTCTTCTCAGTATTTAGACCTATATTATCAGACAACATCTTATATGCTTGGGACAACTGAATTAAATGTTTTTCTTTAACTAGTTGAGGCTATAAATATACTTTTATTTTCATTCTGAAATTGCCTCATTTATTACATTGTAATAATGGAGTTTTTATGTCTCTTTCTTAAAATAAAGGACATCTTTTGATGACCAATGAAATTAATATTAGAAATTCTTTTGATTCTGAACATTAACTTGGAACATCTAGTTTAGCTCTTTTATTTATTTTATTCATTCTTCATGTAATAACTTTTAGACCATCATTTCCTGAAAGTTCTTGTTGCTTTCTGCCCCATTTCTATCTCACTATATTCATGTCCAAAGTTGTTTCCCTGGTCTTCCTATTCAATTTTTATCTGTTGCATTTGTTTCCACAAAGTAACCTCTTAGCATAGTGTAACTCGAGCTTTCTGCTGCTTTATTTATCCTTTTATAAGTGTCTGTACTTCATTTAAGTCCCATAAAAATGTTGGTTCTGGGCTGGAGAAATGGCTTAGTGGTTAAGGCACATTCCTGAGAAGCCGAAGGACTCTGGTTTAATTCTCCAAGTCCCATGTAAGCCAGATGCACATGGTGGTGCATGCATCTAGAGTCATTTGCAGTGGCTAGAGGCCCTGGTGCATCCATTCTCACTTTCTGTCTCTCTTTTTCTCTCCCTCTCTCCGTCTCTAATAGATGAATAAATAACAATTTATGTTTGTTCTTCTATTTTTTTCCTTGGATACAATGACTAGGGAAGTCTTTGATTTATTTTACACAAAATTCATTTGTAAATGATAGTATAAAATGATACATTTTGACAGTTTTTAACTGCAAATTGTTCTTTATTTGCGAAATTGTTACTATTGTAATTAGACCATTATTGCTTAAAAATTGTCATAAGCCAAAAGGAAATGGCAGTAATAGTGAGTAAGCTTAAGAATAGTGGGAGCCGGGCGTGGGGGCGCACGCCTTTAATCCCAGCACTCAGGAGGCAGAGGTAGGAGGATCACTGAGAGTTCGAGGCCACCCTGAGACTACATAGTTAATTCCAGGTCAGCCTGGACCAGAGTGAGACCCTACCTCGAAAAACCAAAAAAAAAAGAATAGTGGGAGAAGATGAAAATGGATTATGAATAAGGAGGTATTACTTTACTGAATTTAATGTGCTCAAGCAAACAAAATGTATTCTGGATGTGATGTAATGTTTAACAAAAAGGATTTAAGGTTAACAATAATTATTATCCAGAGTTTAAATTTCTCAAAGGCATTCAAAATTTATACAATAGTTTTGGGAGTTATTTCTAAACTATTGCTATTACTTTGAAAGTAAAATGAAAATATTACATAGTTCTCCACATTGCACAAATGCATAACCACATGTGACTTAAATTGTTCTTGTTTAGAATGTTCCTGTGAATTTTAACCATTTCCTTTTATGAACAAGAATGAGAACATGTATGAAATAACAAGAAGGCATTTGTTCTTATAACTGTCATCAGTGCTACCAAATGTAATTTTCTGTGAAGTGCTTCCCATGCAGGTGTGCAGTGAACAGATCCGGATGTTGACTGTGTGGAATGCCACTGGTTCAACTGAGCAACTGCATGATTAAATAAATAACTGTATTTAACTGTAACTGAAGTGTAATTATCAACACAGCATTTGTGGTTTCTGTGTCGGGCCATGCAATTAGAAATAAATTCTACAATGGAAAGTGGCATACTCCTGTCATCTCAGCACTTAGGAGATTGATCCAGGAGGGTTAGGAGTTCCCAGCCAGCCTCAGCCACATAGCAAGGCCCTGTCACCAAGGACCTAGGCTTGAGGCTGTTACTAAGTATAAGGGTGAGATATATTGATATTTATATGTGCAAAAAACTAAATCTAAGGGATGAAGACATTTATAACTTGTTCAATGTCTATTATCAATAGGATAAAATTTTCAGTGACAAAAAGAACCTGTTGTGTAGTGTGTGCATTATATGGCTTGTCTAATCTCTGCAGCAAACATAGCTTGGCCGTACCTAGTAGCTTAGGCAGTGGGTTTTTACCAAGCAGAGTATGCCCAAAATTCTCAACACTGAAAGTAATACACTATGGGAAATAAACATGATGGGAAAAGAAGGGCAACTTCACCACTTTCTGAAACACTAAATACACAGCTTCATCTTTTCATTCATAAATATGCTTCTCCTAGAAAGATGTGGTAACTATTTTGGACTTAGTTTGAAAGAACAATTTGAAATGAACCTAATAACAGAAAATAACAAATTGAAATTCATAACAGTGGCAATAAAATAACTGTAATGCATTCCTACCACGCTTGGAAAGCAAGTGACACAACAAGGGATCACGTCAGGAGAGGTCCACACCGCTGCCACGTGCGCTCAAAGTGTCTATAGTGATATAGTTTTTAAAATATTTTTGAGCTGGGCGTGGTGGTGCACGCCTTTAATCCCAGCACTCGGGAGGCAGAGGTAGGAGGATCGCCATGAGTTTGAGGCCACCCTGAGACTACAGAGTGAATTCCAGGTTAGCATGGGCTAGAATGAGACCCTACCTAGAAAAAATATATATATATATATTATTTCCCACCTGCTGTTGAACATGTCCCATGGAGTCATTGTGGCTTACCACAAAACAATCTAAACCCACTCATTTTAAAATGGCAGATTGTAAAGCACTAAATGAATAGATAATATCTATTTCACAATGTTATCCATTAAATTATTTCAATTGATGCTTCCTTATACAAATCACAGGCTCCTTAAGCACAGTGCATTTGCTATCCTTCACTATTCAGCTTCTAGTATATGTATATAAGTAGGAGCTGCTTAATAAATATGTGGTTGATTATTTTATCAATTACTATCTTAATTTCTTGGCTTCTATGAAACCAGCAGTGGGATGAAGAGTAGGTTTGTCACAGGCAGGAATTCTTTGTCACCAAGGGATTTTTAATGCAACATTCTTATGTAGGAAGTCTTGAATATTAATTTTAACAACTGGAAACATTGTCTTGGTAAAGAGGAGGATTTTAACATAGTTTCTACTCAAATTATCAGGCAGTTCAAATTGTCATGAGTTGGGCTTTCCTGCTTGTTTTTCTCTGTGGATAACTGCTGACATAGATGTGATGGTGGTGGTGATACAGAAAGCACTCATTACAGAAACTCACCACCTATTTCCTCATGTGCAATCTCATTCAGTTAAGAAAATGCCAAACTTCTGACCACTTAAGAAAAAAAACAATTGAATACCAGGCACACTTGCCACTTTTGATCTGGTAGAGAATTGAGCCTGGCTGGCAGACTTTTGCAAACAAGTGCCTTAACTTCTGAGGTATCCCCAGCCTCAATATCTGTTTTTCTCATCACTTTGTACATGATGTTTGCTACATTTTTTAGCACGATGCTTGCTACATAACAAATAATAATAAATATGAGGAATTCCATGAAGAATGGTTGACCAATCAAGCTTTCTGATCCCCAATCCCATGTTCTTTCTTCGGTATTACTAAAGTTTAGCAAATGAATTAAAAACTTCTAATTAGTCACATATGCCCTAAAGTCTATAAGTATATTTACAAGAAGTAAATTATTCTAAATTTTAAAAAAAGAGTTTACATGGAAGTAATCTAGTCCAAATAATGGTTTATCATGAAGCCTCTTTTAAAATTTTTCTGTAGCATACTAACATCATTTCCTGAATATCGTTATACTGTTTCATAATATATTTAGTAATATATCAATAAAGGCAATTACTACAGCTAATTAAATCACTTTGATAAAGCTTTAGAGTCAAATTTATTTTATATAATTTCAATAAACTTTCCACTTTATAAATTACTAGGAGATATGTACACTGTGGATGTAAAACTTTAACGCAATAAGTTAGCAACATTTTAATATGAGTTTCACTCTTCAAGCAATCTGCCTTTATCAATTTCATATATCAGAATGTATTTTTAAATGGCATTCTTTGCATTTTGAAGTAAATGAGTTGATCTTGGGTTTAATTTCAGTTTGTGTTATACACCTCAGCTATTTTTCATTCAATTTAAACCAATTCAAAGAATCCATATTGATTAGCCTGAGAAATACATAATTTAAATTTGGCTTTAGTCATTTTTAAATACAACTGCATTGTTCAATGACTGCCCTATTACTAAACTATTTCTTACTTTGTATATAACCCAGTCATATGTGATTACTTCCTAGGTGAAATTTAGTCCTATTTCTGGCTCCTGAAATTCTAACTGAATTTATGTTTTTACAATCAATAAACTTATAGCACAATATATTCAGGAATATAGATATTTAGAATTTTTAAATAGAAATGAATATTTAAAAGACAACAAAACCAAAGGCCCATCTGTGCAGCACAATATAGCTTTGGTTGCATGTCCTATGTGTCACAGCTCTGCATATGACTCGGGAGAAGGAAAGGCCAAACTATTCGGAAACTTTAGGAAATAAGGACGACTCACTTAGTTCCCTCCTTAACTGAAGGCTAAATTTTCTGTTTTCTTTTCCCATAAATTTAGATAAAAACTGGTATTCTAATTTTCTTGCTAACAAATTTCGGAATTGAAAGTTAATAAGAAAAATAATTTCAAACAAAATGATAATAGTACCTACCCAATTGAAAGGGACATAAGAAATAATATACACCAAAATTTGCATTTTTATAAATTAATAAATAATTTTTTCCTACCTCAAGTAAAGATGGAGCTCATACATAATCTCATTTAACAAATAAAAAAATTATGGTCCAGAGTGGTTAAGCTGCAATTAATACACATGTGCCAGTAGCAACCAGAGATTCTTTCTAAAGAACTCTTAGATATTTCCTTCTGGACCCGCACTAGCAGACAGAAGCATCTGTAACAAAGGATATACTTTGTGAAAGTGAGACTGGAATTATGATCCTGAGCAAGATGAACCATCACAATCTGTTTTCATATAGAACCCAATCTAGAAAATACTCTGCAGGGTTTATAAAGGCTTGAATTAAAGCAATCACTCTAACAAGAATTCCTTTGCTAAAACTTCTGAGAGGTTGTGGCACAATATTAAAAAGCTAATGGACCAGGCCAAGTTTAATCTTACACTCAGAAACAGCCAAAGGTAAGGTGAAAAAACTCAGAAAATGGAAACAAACAAACAACAACAACAAAAACAGTCATTAAGAGTACATCCATTAGAAAGAGGTAAAATTCCTAAGAGTATATTTTCTAATTCACAATTACTTTGCCTGTTGGAAGGCCAGAGTACTTTTAAGATGTGATGGTAACATGCTGAAGAGGAGAGATGAAGAACCACTTGGCATTCAAAATACACAAAGCTTCTTTTGTTTAGACAGAATTAAAACAGAATTTAGAGAGAATGGGCTATAAGCCATAGGCTTTCTGTGGAAACTATGTCTTGAGATTTTAGGTTCTAATTAGGCCCCTTCACAAACTGAATTCTAATATGACCATGGGTAGGCCACATAACACTGTGAGCTTCACCTCAGTGTCACTCTCTTTAAAGTAGGGGCAGTGACACTTACTTCACAGGATTACTGTAAATTAGTAATAATCATGTAAGTTGCATATAACAGATAGCCAGTTAGCTCCGTACTTCTAATCACTATTTCTCAGTGATCAACTAGGGAAATCAACTATGTGAGACAGGATCTTAATGTTAACATATTTAACATTTTTTTATCTGTACAGTATTCCTATCTGGTAAATGGAAATCATACACTGAGTAACATCAAGAATCTGAATGCCAACTGATTTCCAAAATGGGGTAGTATAATTAGGAAATTCATGAGTCAAATTCCTGTTTATGCCTATACTGTAAAGGCTAATCATTTGTTTGTTTTCTATAAGAAGGACTTGATTAAAGCCTCTAGCAGCAATAATTAAATAACCCCGTGCTTGAAGGATGCAGATTCAGCTAGCAGTGCTGCAGCATGCGAAGCCCATAATTAAGGCACAGGGATTCGTATAAATTAGCAGATGAGTGTCATTTACACTAACAGTACAAATGTAGGCTCTTTGGAGGAAATTTCCTCAGTGATGCTATTACTCTTTATATATTACATACACAGTGTAACATAAACAGCATTCTAAAATCTACATACAGTCTGTAGATCACACCCCTGTCAAAATGTAGCGTTCACATGCTTGTATAGACAGGATCAAGGGGTTTAAAAGTTTGTGTCATTGCAGTGGGAAAGCAATCACAAGACATGCATAAAAATCTATGATCATTCCTCTAAAACTTTAGGAAAATAGGTAGTGAGTCACATTCTGCCATGAGCCTACCCCTGACCTAACTCTGATGAACCCTAACATACATCCTAATTCTTAGCTAGAACAATGTGTTATCTTAGAAAAATCAAAATTATGACATCAGGTAAGAGCAATAAATTTGACATGAACACATGACAACTTTCCAAACTTCAGTTATTCTGCTTCTTTCCATGTCAATGAGGAAACCATGATGGGTCGAATGTTCTAGAGTTCATTGATGACTTAGTGATTCAAAGACTTGAATGCATATATATTTGTGAAATACTTTTATAACAATGATGGTCAACTGTTGCTCTTTTCAACTGTATATTTTAAGACTCCTAGAACTCCCATCTACTCTGAGATAAACTCAGAATAGCAACAGTGCAATCTCTCAGAGCCTATAGGGTAAGCATATAAAATGGAAAAACTGCCTAGATGCAGAGGCCTCTGGGGCTTCCATCTTAAAGTAGACCGTTCTCCCACCATTCTAGATGAGCATTAGTCATCAGAGATGTTTGTCAAGAAGCCCTGACCATGCATTGTCAAAATGTTGCACAGGATGTCATTTGCATGAGCTTACATCATGTGCGCTGATTCCGAGGAGACTGTCCCCACAAAGTTCTTGACAAGAAAGGTTGGAACACTCTTACTTCTCTGTCACTGAGTCACAGTGTATAATTGCAAATGCAAGATGCCAAGATGACCTGAATAAAACAACTTATAATGGGGAAATTGGGATTCTGGGATGCTTCCTAGAACCCCAAGCCCTGAGGTCATATCTTCAATCTAAGCAAAGAATTGGCAATTCCAGGTTCAAGAGAATGGTTTTTTAAATGCCACATTTTATTCAGATTTTACAAAGGAGTGCAGAAGAAGAAGGCTGGGAGGCTAAGGGGATAAAAGAGTGTAGAAAGGGGAAGGCTAGGAGGTAAGGGACAAAGGAGTGTAGAAAGGGGAAGGCTAGGAGGTAAGGGGAGATAAAGTGGGGAGAAGAGAAGGACACCACGTGGAGCCCAATAGCCCATGTGGGCCCCATGTGACCAGATACCAATCTGGGGGGAAAAGTATGGAAAGAAAAGAGAAAAGAAATTTCAAGGAGCACCTGCCATGTGGGGAGCTGAAGAGGATGAACTCATCAGTAGGGTACATGACAGGAGGCACTCCTGGCTGGGCCTGGGCTATGGCTTAGGCTGAGCCCCTCCCAGCAGGGCCTGGGCAGAGCCAGCCCAGACCCAGCCAAAGTAAAACTCACCCACAGCTGGAAGTTCCCATGTGGTCAGAGAGAGAGCCTCCCATTGCAAAGGTATTTTTAACTTTAGGGTGGTGGGCTGTCTTTTGGCCCAGGTGAACCAGAGGGCCAGCTGGTTGGTTAGGGCCAGGGGCTGTCTCAGGAAGAGATTCGCTCTGGCACAAAGTTTCTAGGGCTAAACTTGACCAACCACAATGTTTAAATCCTATGAAAGCCTTCCCTCTTAAGAGGAGTCCTGATTGTGGAAAAACAGGTCTCTGAGGAACGAAGAGATTTAAAAAAAAAAAAATCACATCATCTTTGATTTGTAGGAAGAGCAAACTTCCCCATCTTTTTTTACCTTCAGGGGTCCAGTCACCCTAACTCTACCCCCCTTCAATACCCATGGCCAACTCAGTAATTCACAAATTTGTTACCATAGAGATACTTTATTTTCTGAGCAACACCCCCCCCCCAAGGTAACAGAGTCCCCAGAACACACACTGACAAAAGCTTCCATACAATCTGTTGTGGATTATCCCAGTCCTGGACTCTAAATATGAGGAAATAGACCCCAGAAAATTCAGTATAAGAAGCAAAGACACTCACTTAATTGTTGTTTGTATTGTATTTCTGTATCATCGTACTGGAAATTTAACTTAAAGGCAAGGAAAACATTTCAGATTCGTAAAATGATTTAGAAATACCAGAATTATACTCACCTCAATTAAAAACTACTTTATAATGTAGATGTAAAATATATTCCCAACATTAAAAATTTCAGAGTTGAATGTTGAAAGGAGACAACAAGAATACTCACTGAAGACACTGCCAAGACACAGACTTATATAGCTTTGTGCCAGCGCACTGAAATCCATTAAAATCCAAATAATTCTCACTTTTGCTGAACCATTCAGCAAGATTAGGAAAGAACTTCATAATTTATCACTTCACCATGCATAAAGTTTCCTACTTTTGGCTTTCGCACTCACTCTAGTAAGCATGGGCAGTTATGGTCTCCTTCCAAAACTTCACTAGGTAGTGACTTTATGAGTTAACAAGTGTCTTTTTAGATTTCTCGATGTTTCCTTCACTTGCTGCTATCATAAAGTGAAACACTGTTTTACCTGGATTCTGTGCACTCAAAGTTGAGTATTCAAAATCTGAATTCTAGAACTAAGCATATAAATTAACCAAAATCAAGTTACATCAAAATAAAAGGAAGCATCCCTTTTCCAGCATCTAACAGTCTGGCACAGGCCCTGACATGTACTAGGCATTCAGTAATTTTTGGTGAGTGAATAAATGAATGAATTAGTCAAACACACTTACCAATTAGTTATCTCAAATGTATACATTTATAATAACATTTGTGGACTAATTAAAGTCATAATCTGACATAATATCAATCAAACTAACTGAAACAAAATTATAGTCTATTACAATTACTAATTTTTCCCAATGTAATCACTGTCATGCACAGTATTGGAGGACTAAAGCACTTTAAACTAGACAAATAATATACATTCCTAATACACAGATATGAGGAGTGCTTGCATTATATTGTAGACTTGACTTTCTGAAACATAAAAAAGCATCAATACAATTCCAACATCTTAAAATTGCCTTGCAGAGCAATAGAACAACCCTCTATTAAATACTAAAGATAAAGTGCCCAAAGAGAGCCACTGGTACAGTCTATAGAACTGCCCCCACTCCTAGTGAAATGTAAGTACATAAAATCTGCTTAACATATGCTTGAAAATATTTTTCTCAGATTAGTGTAAAGAAAAAAATTCATCATTGCATCATTTTGACATCTATCCAATACACAATTTATGGGTTTTATTAAGACAGATAACATGGTTTTACCATATTCATTTCTACTTAATGAAATATTCAGTTATCTCAAAATAAAAGTTGTTTAAAAACTATTTTCATGTAATTCTGGCAAGTGAATTATTTTATTTTGAAATATGCTAATATTTCAAAGCATACCTCCAGGACAGGCTTATCACACATGTTACCTTCCTCTTGTGTGAAATGAAAATATAGTGTCTCTAGGAACATCTTAGAGACTTTCTCAGGTGGTTGTTTTTACCCCTCCTTTAGTGTATGCACCTAAGTTTTCTACAGTAACGATATCTGTGGTGTCATGTGAATCTTATCTACTAGAGGAAAAACCAAAGAACTCCCATTACTTTGAAGAGATTCTAAATTTCACAAAATTACAACAAATCTTATTTCAATTATTATATGCAGTAATCATTGGTAATTTGTAACTTCCCTTTTAAGAGAAATAGGTAAATAACAGATTTAAAAGAACCAACAAAGAAAGTGCATTGACCAAACTGGACAAATAACATGATTACAGAATGAAATATTTAAAAGTATAGTAAGGGCTTTGAATTGTTGGCGTAAAAAGCTAACAGATATTATTTTATATTTTTTTATTATTTTTAATAAAAATTAACATATTATTTGAAAATAAAAAGAGAATAAAATTACAAATATCTAGAACCCCCTGCCACAAACACCTCTCATCACTTCAGATGAGGCTCCAATTAGAGTAAGAACTAATAACTTTTCTTGAGCTTCCTGCACAGCCACATATTACAACACTCTCTCAGGGAGCTGGTATGTGAGCCCTATTATTTTTTGTCTGCCTGTTATAATACCAAAGTGCCACCATACCTTCCATCCTAGGACTGGGGTAGCGAGGTAAAAAATCACCTTGGGTTCCAGGCTACCCTAGGCTAGAGTGAGATGTTGCCTCAATTTAAAAAAAAAAAAAGAAAAGAAAAGAAAACAGAAGAGAAGAAGAAAAGAAAGAAAAGAAAGGAAAAAAATAAAAGAAAGGAAAGAAAAAAAGAAAAGAAAAAGAGACAAGAAAAGAAAAGAACTGCAAAGGTGTTAACTGGGGCCTCTAGTTGAGTAAGAATGGGTACATAATTTGCAAGTAGGGGTAATTACTAAGACAAACTTCCCCTTGAAGAGTTCCCAGAACACAGACAGGTTTTTCAAGGGACTTTTACACAAATTCAGTATGAAATTTCCACCAATTTTAGATCTTCTTTAGAGAAGCAACATGAAAATTTATTTCCAAAGCACAGAAAATCACTGATTCTATACACCCAAGGTTAAGAATAACTGCAGTTAATTCATCTAGAAAGTATTTTCACATGAAGATTTGCTTGAAAACATTATCACTATCTTCTCTCCTTTATTTCAGTAATAAATAAATGAACTGTTAAATATATATTGCTACTTCAATGGTAATAAATGAAAGTCAAAAGGGAAGAGAAAAATATCTCTATTGAACACACAAGACGGAATTGAAATATTTAATTAAACAGAATGAAAATGTGGTTTCAAATGTGTCTGATTTTGTCACTTACCTTTCATATCAATTCTGATGTTTCCAAGGTGTAGAAAATGACATCAAGAAATAGACTGGACTGAGCAATTTACACACACTCACACTGAAGCATATTCCTTAAAAGCCATGAAAAATACAGTTAGTAAAATAAAGCCGAGGAAACTGAGGACTGCAGAAGACCTCACCCTAGTGGAGTGAGATCATTTGGTCCCCACAGGGACCACGCCATTCTCACACTCCCTTCTTCCTGGTGCAATGCTTTCAAGCAGGACTCGGGGTAGGAACCCTTCCTACTCAGACCTTCCTTGTCCTAGGGGCTTCTCACTGTGTCTGCAAGGAAACAATCTTTTGTCATCCTGAAAAGGCTGGCAGCGCAAAACAAAACAACAACAAAATAAACTTTTCCTAGAGAGTTTTCACTTGTACAGCCAGAAACTGCCATGCACTAATGTTCTAACCTGCACCAACCAAGTCAGACATTCACAAAGACAAGAGTCACAGAGCCACGAATGGGTGTTTCTTGATATCGTTTATGTACATTTCACCAGCTTCTCCCAGAGTGTGCAGGTGCAGAGCAGATTTTTGAAAAAAAAAAAAAAATTCAATTGGAGTTTACCATCCACTAAGTGTCTACCTAATTTAAATAATGGAAATGCATGGGATACTAAAAAAGAGATTTTCTAACAAGTGTTTGTACTTCTTAAGCAGAATAACAATACTGGGATCATCTAGATTAATGTTTCAGGCAACCCAGAAATGCCTAAATAGGCTTTTTAAAAGTTGTATTTCCTTTTCTCAAAATGATGGGAGAAAGAGGCTGTATTATATCAATATTTTCTACCATCTATGAATATAAATATGTGCCAAGAAATTAGCTTTAGAAAAACTTCAAACAGCAAAGGTATGCAAGAGATACAATGGAAATGTATCAACTTTGAAACAACACAAATTAAAAGATAAAAATGTATAACCATGTCAAATTATACCTTGTTCCCATCAGTTTTTCAGAATATTTATTTGATAATTCAGGCTGACTTTACATATACTTTAAATACCCTCACAGTTAATTTTAGTTTAGCACACAACTTTCCCTCTTTAGGAGTAAAAAAAAAGGAGAGTCTAAAAAGTAAATATTAAGCTAATTTAAAAAGTCTTGGGCTGGAGAGATGGCTTAATGGTTAAGGCATTTGCCTACAAACCAAAGGACCTCGGTTTGATTCCCCAGAAGCCACATAAGCCAGATGCACAAGGTGGCACATGCATCTGGAATTTCTTTGCTTTGGCTAGAGGCCCTAGTGCACTAATTCTCCCTCTCTCTCGCTCTCTCTCCCACATTCCGTTCCTCCCTCTCTCTCTCCCTCTTTATCTCTCAAGATAAATAAAAATAAAATTCTCTCTCTGAATGTGTGTGTATGTGTGTAGCAGTAGTGTTTCTGTATAGATACTGTGAGCTAAAAAATTATTTCTTGTATGGACTAGCTTGCTGGCATGTTGCCACTAAATGACAGTAGTGCCCTTCTACAGAAACACTCTCAATTTTAAGCTTAAAGGCAAAGATTTTGGAAACAATGTCATCAAATGTGCTTGTGTTTAATGTAGAATTTGCACTTTCCACTTATATAAAGGAAATCTGCAATATGTACATACAACAATTTAACTTTATTATTTCCATTTTTAAAATTTATTTGAGAGAGATAAAGAGGTAGAGAGAGACAGACAGAGAATGGGTGTGTAAGGGCCTTCAGCTGCTGCAAACAAACTCCAGTCATGTGCACCCCCTTGTGCGCATGTGCAACATTGTACTATGCTTATGGCTTACTTGGGACCTGGAGATTCGAACATGCATTTTTAGGCTTCGCAGGCAAGCACCTTAACCACTAAGCTATCTCTCCAGCCCTATTCTTTCCATTTTATCTAAAAGGGATAATCAATAATCTGAGAACTCTGGTTCATAATAAATAATAAAATTATATCAAGACTATGTTGAACATCGCAATATATTAAAAGAATTTGCCACATATATACTTATATTTAATCAGGGGCTGAGTGTAAACCTCAGTCAAAAATAGGAAGTCTCTGTATAAAAGCAAACATAAATTATTAGATTTATCAGATTGTACAATTAGATTGAGACACAGCTTGGGAAGGGATAATTTCAAAGCTAACGACATTTCTAGGGTGATATATTTTGAGTACAATGAAGGTTTAAAGATGATGGAATAAAAGGAGACTGACCAGAGGCAAGCAATATTAGTGGTAATGAGTTTAATTATCAAAGGAGAAATGCGTATCTCAAATGAGGTTAGGAGAACATAAATAAAAATTTCCTCTTGTCAGTTTGTGCTCAATATGTATGTAGGGATTTTACAGGGCTAGGGGTTGTGTTGAAATTTTATTGTAAGAATCAGGAGATCATATTTTTCCTATAATGCAAAGGATACTAGAGTAGGCTCCAGGTAGCTTTCAATGCCTGAATGGTCACTCCTCTAGAAGGATAACTGATTTTTAATGATATAAGAGCAAATTTAACATTAAGTAAATAAACAACTATTTTAGCATACTTAATAGTTCTCAGGTTTTTTTTTTCAGTTCCCCAGAATACAACTACCACTACGTAAACCTACAAAGTTTAAAACTCATTTGCTTTGGAAATTTACCAGAATTCACCATTTCAAAAAGAATGTTTGGGCTGGAGAGATGGCTTAGTGGTTAAGGCATTAGCCTGGGAAGCCAAAGGACCCAGGTTCAATTTCCCAGGACCCACGTAAGCCAGATGCACAAGGCAGCGCATGCATCTGGAGCTCACTTGCAGTGGCTGGAGGCCCTGGAATGCCCATTCTCTATCTCTCTTCTATCTCTTTCTGCTTGTAAATAAATAAATAAAATTTATTTTTTAAAAAAACAACAATTTGTCACACCACCTGTCATAATATGAGTCACCAATATAATATGTACCATCAATGACAAATGTATCTTCATAGTCATGATGCTTCTACTTTTAGGTACAAGCAGATGACTTCACCTTCATGCCTTCTATTGCCCACATGCATAAACATCTGCATATTACTATACATAGAATTTCATTAAAATACTCTTCCTAGTTCTCTTTCTTATTACCATTATATACTTATATTTATTTTAAAAGTCATGTTTCAGGCTGGAGAGATGGCTTAGTGGTTAAGGCGCCTGCCTCCTAAGTCTAAGAACGCTGGTTTCAATCTCCAGGTCCCACGTTTAGCCAGATGCAAGGTGACACAAGGATGCAATGCCACACTTGACCACAAGGGAGCAAACACATCTGGATTTCGTTCACAGCAGCTGAGAGGCTGCTGGCGCGCCCATCTCTGTCTTCCTCTCCCTCTCTCTCTGTCTCTCTCTGTGTCTCTCTCCAAAAAAATAAAAAATAAAAAAAAGTCATGTTTCTTATATGATCTATGGTACTGCATTTAACTAGATTATCTGATCTACAAATTTATATTTTAAGAAGAGTAAAATAAAGACTTTGGAAACACATTGGGTATGTTATATCGATGATCCTGTGGAAATGGTACATTTTCATACATATAACTTCAATTAAAAAATAAACATTAAAAATCCATGGTTTGTAGCATTGAACCGAATAATTTGGGGGTAAAAAGATGATCCAACAATATCAAGTTCATTAACACCACCTGTCTCAGTGATGAGAAAACAGAATGAAGACTGGTTTTGCCTGTCATGTGCAATTCTTTCACCAAGATGTTATTAAGTACCTGCCTCGTGCTAGTCACAGATATGGGTGTTAGAGCTACAGAAATAAACAAGTCACACATGACCTCTGACATCACAGAGTTCTCATTTAAAAACCCAACAATAAAGGTCCGGGCGTGGTGGCGCATGCCTTTAATCCCAGCACTTGGGAGGCAGAGGTAGGTAGAAGGATTGCTGTGAGTTTGAGGTCACCCTGAGACTACATAGTTAATTCCAGGTCAGCCTGCGCAAGACTGAGACCCTACCTCGAAAAACCAAAAACAACAACAACAAAAAAAAAAAACAACAATGGGAAGTAAGTGAAAAATTCACACAAAAAGCAAGGACCTCAGAATGTGCTGCTGAAACAATGCTTCTGAGGCTCTGCTGAGAGGTAAGAGAGCAGCATGCAATGTGCACTGAGTCTCTTCTCCAGTGTAGTTCCTGCTTTTCTGAGCAGTTTCACTTTTCCTCACCTAGGCTGAGATGACAATGGGCTTCAGTTTCACCCTCCCACATGACATATTGTAACACTTTAATCACGGTCACAGAGAAAACTGCCCCAACCACATAGTAAGCTTCCAGAAGGGAATGGTGTCTTCAGTTTCTTGGAACTCCATGATGTGCCTAGTGGAGTACTTTTCCCCAGGAGTGGATCCATAATGGTCAATGTTTATGGAGCAGAAAGTACTACTAGGGAGGAGTGCGTTCTCTCTGGAGAAACAGGGAAGGCTAATGGGAGATTTAAAAATAAACTGTGATTTTTTTCCTAAACAACTCATTTCATGTGGTTCATCTCCAGTTTCACAAGAGTTGGACTTTCCTGGGCTGGAAGGCATGGTTTAAATATTACATATGTGACTGGACCATAACTAAAACATTATATGTGGGCAATCTAATACTTGGGGGAAATGCTATGACAAAAAGGAATCCTGTGACATGTCTAATTAAACTGCTTGATGGAGTCATACCAACTGTCATGATATGATACCCTGTATAGATTAAACATATTTTTTAGTAAGAAATACACCTCTAAAAACAAAATGCAGAGATTATTTATCACAAAGATATTTGTTTGATAAGTACATTCTAAGCAACGGAAGGAAGAACTCTATAGCCCTTCTCCCTTATAACCATACATACAAAAACATAAAATTTAAAAAATAATATGTGAGAGGCCTAAAATGTTCATTATATTGAAATTGATAACACTCGGTCTTCCTGTGAAGAACTAAAGTGCTTATCATCTTTAGAAGTTAGACATCAGAGGCTGGAGAGATGGTTTAGTGGTTAAGGTGTCTGCCTGCGAAGCCTAAGGACCCTGGTTCGATTATCCAGGTCCCATGTAAGTCAGATAGATGCACATGGTGGCGCATGCATCTAGAGTTTGTTTACAGTGGCTAGAGGCCCTGGTGTGCCCATTCTCTCCTCCCTCTCTCTCCCCCCTTCTCTCTGTCTCTAATAAATAAAGAAAGAAAGAAAAATAAAATCTTTACAAAAAGAAATTATATTTCATCAAGTCCAACTGGTTATTCTATCATTAAATCATATTATAGAGTATTAAGTAAGGAAAGTCATATGCCACAGTAAAACTGCTAATTAATTCTCACTTCAGAAGATATGTGGTCATTTCACTTAATTCCAGAGATTCTGTGCTCACTGGCTGGACCACCTTGTAGAGATACTAATTCCAAATGTCCAGCATATTTCTGCCAACATTCAGTTCTCCATAGAGTTTGTGAGGTTCAGTAGTATACAGAGAAGAACAGGAACATGTAGGAATTAGGACATGAACAGGCTCAACTAAGTGGAATAAGCAGCTGAGAAAGTTCTAGCACTGCTGAGAAGGTAATTGCAATGGTGGGTACACAAGCCCCTATGTGAGTGGAACATGGGTGGATGGAGCACCAAGAAAGCAGAGGCACAGGCAGGGAAGCAGGAGCGTGTGCTTGGTCACGTGCTCTTGGACTTAAAGCTCAGCTTCAGTTCTCTGGAAATCGGAAATGGAGGCAGAAATGGCATTCCTATTGAGTGAGAATTACGTACAAGCCTATTCCCCAAGAAAGGACCCTTGTAACAAAAACCAGTACTCATAGCCAGAACTAGAATAGCAAAATGAAAAATGTGAGTGATGCTGCCACTTGTCTCACCAGGATGTAGATGGTCCGAGGACTGGAGGAGTTGGTGGGCAAACGTTTCGGATAGGGGACAAAAAGACCACGAACATGAACTCATTGTGCACATCCAGGTGGGGGCACAGGTGCCAGAGGACAGGTGGGAAGAAAAGCAAAGAGAAATAAGCAGGCACTACAATCCCAATCTCTGCACCCCCATCTCTGTCTCCTTCCCTCCCTCCCTCCCTCTCTCTCTCTCTTCTCTAACACACACACACACACACACACACACACACACACACACACACGCACCTCATACCATACATACATCATCATGATGTGATCAGGGAAATAGAATTTATTCCACAATTGACCTGGATCATTACTCATACAATAAAAACTATTAAGCTGCACACAATTATATACCCGAGATATTATGAATAAAATGAAAATTATAGTTCACTACACTGTTAGTAAATAAAAACCAAGAGAAGCAAGGCCTGGCCCTGTCTGTCACCAACAGTTTACAGTTACAGCTCTTCAGTAAAGTTCAGAGAGTAATTACAGAGAAGTGAGTTCAGCTCCGTAAGTGGTGTTGACACAGTTTTTAATGAGATTAAAATCATGGTCCTTTAGAGTAAAAAATTCAAAGTAGACTTTTTAAAAAGTGATGTTGCAGTATACCAATTAAAAAGGAAATTTTATTAATCAGCCATACATGTTCACTTACACTGCTAGTTCTGCCTATGAGAGAATAGCACAGCAGTGTTAAGCTGCTAGTTCTGCCTATGAGAGACTAGCACAAGAATGTTAAACTGCTAGTTCTGCCTATGAGAGACTAGCACAGGAATGTTAAACTGCTAGTTCTGCCTATGAGAGACTAGCACAGGAATGTTAAACTGCTAGTTCTACCTATGAGAGAATAGCACAGGAATGTTAAACTGCTAGTTCTACCTATGAGAGACTAGCACAGCAATGTTAAACTGCTAGTTCTCCCTATGAGAGAATAATACAGGAATGTTAAACTGCTAGTTCTACCTATGAGAGAATAGCACAGGAATGTTAAACTGCTAGTTCTCCACAGCAATATTAAACTGAGAGAATAGCACAGGAATGTTAAACTGCTAGTTCTACCTATGAGAGAATAGCACAGGAATGTTAAACTGCTAGTTCTACCTATGAGAGAATAGCACAGGAATGTTAAACTGCTAGTTCTACCTATGAGAGAACAAACAGTGCAGACATGTTATAAACCTGGTATACAGCCAAACCACTAGATCTTGGACAAGTTGAGATTGCAGGGCAGTTCTATCGAGTGGATGTAGTAGTGTTAACTTTTCCATCTCTTAGAATCAGTTTTATAGAAAGTACAACACTTCATCCTCACCCAACACTTGCTCAGGATATAATGAATAGAAAGATTTAATCAATATTTGAGGAACATGGAAGAAAGCAATGCATTTCTGTAGGTTTTCCACCCATGCCTCTGGTAGCACTAAACAACGAGGCCAAAGTTGTTCGAGTCTACTGCCAGGCAAGAGATGGGTTAGGGGAGCACGTGAAGCACACCAATGGGAAAGCAGTGCTTATGGTGACTGTTTCCTAGAGATCCAACACCTTCAGGTGTTAGATGTCCAGCAAGTGCTCACGGGATGCAAGTATTTGACTAGCATCTGACTTCAGGAGATAGGCTTAAAACAACTCAGATTTTAAAACTAGTCCGACACTTAATGGAGCTCCATGCTGCACTTGTGGTTGTATACACATTACATATGCTAGCCTGTCTTATCCTAACCCAAGTTCTATGCAGATATTATATCATCAGCCCACGCTTCCATTTGCAGACAGGTAAGATCTCTTCCCCAAATCAGTCAGTGGAGGCTGTCTGACTCCACAGCTGACCACACTTTTAGCTCAACTTTACACTGCCTCTTGACAAAATGATAAGGACACAAGAGAAATAAAGCTGGGACTACCCGGTCAATAAAATACTTAAAACATTACCTGTACTAGGAAGGCCAGAGTGGTGTTTGCCATGGCTTCTTTGTGAAACAGCCCTCCCTTGTTTTGTGCTCTTTTTTTAAATCCTCACCACATCATCAAAAAAGAAAAGGAAAGAAAAGAACATAAAGACAGAGGCATTGCTTCAGTGGATAGAGTGCTCTCCTCACAAACATGAATGTTTGGATTCTGTCTCACCACCCACATAAAGTTGTCACGCATGGACGTATGTGCATGTAACCCCTGTGTTGTGGACACAGACACAGGTGGATTTCTAGTCTTTATGGCTAATTAAGTCTAATCAAATCAGAGAACTCTAGATTCAGTGAGAAATATCTTAAGCAAGAAGGTGTATGAGCCAGTTGTGGTGGTGCATGCCTTTAATCCCAGCACTTATGAGGTAGTGGATTTCCATGAGTTCAAGGTCACCCTGAGACTACTGAAGTCTAGGTCAGCCTGGGCTACAGCAAGACCCTACCCCAAAAAAATAATAATTAATATAAGGAAGTGAATGAAGAAGATATTCATCATTGACAACTGGCCTTCACATGCATGCACACACACGCATATGCATGAGTGTAACTCACTCATATGAGAACACATTACACACATACCACACAGACACACACACACACACACACACACACACACACACACAAAGGGAGAATACATAGGTCAAGAAGTGGATGCAGGCATCAAGATAAACATGGTTTAAAAATTTTGCTTCTGGCATTTGTTAGTTTTGTGTTTTTGAAAGTTATTTGATTTCTCTTAGTTTCACATTTATACCTTTCTTAAAGATGTGATGAAGCTGTCAAGTTCTCAACCAGGAGTAACTATGTTCCAAAAGGCATTCCTGATTATCGTAACTGGGAGAGGGTGCTACTGGTGCCTAGCAGGTAGATAGACCAGTGATGCACTAATTCTCCTGCAGTGCACACAACAGCCACCATAAGATAAACAATGAAAAAGTCATCTCAAGTTATGTAAGTGATTGACTTCCTTTGTAAATTATTATTTCTGATATTACCCACATTAAATATAACTAACATTTAAATGGCATTTAAAAACTGCAAGTAATTTGATCTATTATTCTGGTCCTGAAGACTTAATAGTATATAACTCCCTTGAAATATCCCCTGGGAACAATGGGTAATAGTTTAATAATGAAAGAGTTAATGTTGTGGTGAACCCCAAAACACTGTTTTCTCTCAGCTTAGGAAATAATTTGTGACACTCCTTTCAGAGAACACTAGAGATCAAAATCCTCTGTTTATTTTTCTTGTTCAACTGATCTGAGATTCAGTGTTTCTGGGCCAAAATTTGCCTTTTTTTTTTTTCTTTTCTTTTCTTTTCCTTTTTTTTTTTTTTTTTTTTTTTTTTTTTTTTTTTAATAAAAGGATTAGTCCTGGAAATTGGACTGTTTTCCTGGAATGGCTGGAAAGATGACAATAAGGAAGTAAGGTCAAGGGAACAGAAGGTTCCCATGTTCAACAGAGAAAATACTTTCAAAAGTAGCACATTCTGTACTTTGGGGTTCAAAATTAACAAGCTTCCATTGTATCCAGCATTAAGCTAGAGCACCACCAGAGGACCTCAAACAACTCTGGCTTTTGCAAATTCGATCTCTGTCTTCCCTTCTACTCTCAACACTTCGCATACAGGGCTGAGGATATGTCTCCATGCTAGAGCAAGTGCCCACCATGCAAATGGGTTTACTGCCAACATCACCAGTGATATCAATGAGCACATGCCCGCCATGCAAATGGGTTTACTGCCAACATCACCAATGGTATCAACGGTTCTACACGTGCCCACCATGCAAATAGGTTTACTATCAGCATCAAACACCTATCCTGGGTTTAGTACCAGCATCACCGCACATACACACAAAATAAGCATTTTAAATGTTTGTGCTTAATTTGGAGAGACTGTCTATAGAGGCCAGGAAGTTGTAAATGTGCCCTAGGAAAATGGGGAGATAATCAGTTATAAGGGGAGGATAGTGGAACACATGTGACATGAAAATTCAGGTGGGGAACATTGTGATAGAGGCTTAGTTAGGGATGAAGATGGTATAAAGGTGGAGGGGCATATAACCCCAAACTTAGGCTGATTGAAAAAGCCATATGGAAACCTACTACTTTGTAAATTAATTAGACTATAAAAAAACAAAAAGAGTTTCAAGGAATGTTCCCTGTATTCGTTGATAAAACTGTTCCCAGAAGTCATAGGTTATTAAAGGAAACCTCCCACTTTCTGTTGTGAGATGTTGGTTAGGAAGGCCAAAACAATACAGTCTATTATTATGGCACATGAGTGCTCACCAAAATTAATGGCTGGTCCATATTGCTGAAGACAGCACATAACTTTAGCTGCAAAACAGAGATAAGCCAAGCTGGAACTGAGCTGGATGCTTCCTCCAGGCTGGCAAGCTTTCTCAGTGCCAGAAGGTACCGCAGAGGCTGCTGGAGAGAAGTTATTAATAGTCTCACCCAGCTATAATTAGAGAAAATGGGTGATGAGTAGAATCTAAGCTAGTGAATTTAGTGCATCAAGAAGAAAATTCTAATTATGAAATAGAGAACAATATGGAAAGAATGGCTATATCTATTAATTTCTAGACTGCTTACTTGAAGAGTTCACTTTTCATTTATTGGGATTTAATTCAGAAAATCCTGAATGAGAAGAGAGTACTCAGAATATCTGTACTTTGCATCTGGGTCTGTGTTTGTATCAAGAGACTGACACCTAGTGTATGCTCAGGACCGTTTACTCAGGAAATGTCCTGCAGCAATCACTGTCAAATAGAGATTTACTCATAACTCAGCTCAGTTCTTATACCAGGTTCTTAAAGACTTAACATTAAAATTCTGTGGTTTCTCTAAATGATGGATGCTTATTTTGAAAATTACATTTGCAATGCTCCAGGGGAAGAGGAAGAACTAGGAGGAGGGAAGGGAGAAGCCCAGTAAATGATTTTTGAAACTTCTCTTGACTGTTTCAAAATGGTAGAATATTCTCTTCTTCATGGAGCTGAAGGCTCTTCACCCCAGTATAAAATAAATGGCATGCAGGTCTATCCTATACCTCTGCTCCATTTCACAACTGAGATGTTCTATACTTAATATTAACAAAATGTCCATCTCCCTTCAGATTATAATTCCCTCTATCCCTCTTTTTCATATGTACTTTATTTTTTAAATTATTTTAATATTTTTAGTGATTTGAGAAGGGAGCAAGAGAGAGGAAGAGGCAGATATATAGAGAGAATGGGTGCACCAAGGCCTCTAGCCACTGCAAATGAACTCCATATTCAGGCACCACCTTGTGCATTTGACTCACGTGGGTCCTGGGGAATCAAACCTGTATCTTTAGGCTTCTCAGGCAAGCACCTTAACCACTAAGCCATCCCGCCAGTCCTCATATCTACTTTCTAATTAAAAGTCAGGTTATCTTCCAGAGTTTTCCCTGGGTTCCTATTTCTTTTTAAATAGGACTGGGTGAGCTCTGTGAAATTGCTTTAAGTCCAATTCAATGATGGAGCCCAGCATAATACATAGAAACTTAAACCCAGACTTGACACAAAATAGCTTCTAAGATAACGGCCCTCATTCCCAAGTCAAGGATGTTCAGTGCTGTTTGTTTTGTTGTTGTTGTTGTTTTGTTTTTTTTTAACATCCCAATGTAACTATGATCAAGGATCCAGGACCCATCTTTCACATTCCTTAACAGAACTCACTGTCTTATGTCTGTGTTCTTGTGTTGCTCCTGACTTAATTTTTTTTTTCTCAGAAACTGTATTTTTTGCTACATCCTGTCTTCAGTTGAGATTTCATGAACATTGATTACAAAAATAAATTCTGCTTCATTGAGAAATCAAGTTTATTAGTGATTTCATTAGACTTTTATTTTCAAATAATTTCAGCATTCTAAATCATAAATGAAAGTTGTCCAAGATTCAATCCAATATTAATCCTTCCTATCTCTATGCCTATAGATTCAATAGTGATCAAATGGGAAAAAATATGAGAAAATGCATACTGTATGTTCTCTAACATAACTTTTTTCATGAAAAAAGTAACCCCTACTAAAATTCCTCTAATAGTTTACTGATTACTTTCCACACTTGATTAATTTATCACTCATACACACACATACATACATACATACATACATACATACATACATACATACAAGACAGACTGATTGGTTGACTTTACTATGTTCTTATACATATGGTACCCAGCGATTCCCCAGCAATAATTCCTAATGGACATGCTACACTCTAACTGAAGAAGACACTGGCTTTCATACCACAGAGAAGACATGGTGATATTTTTCCCTCTAAGATACAAAACAGTAGACTGACTGACTAGTAGCATTCTTAAATAAAGCCTCTGGAAGACGAGTGAAGTATGTACATTTTCCAAGAAAGATGCACTTGATAAGGGTTTTTCTTCTATTCGTGTAATAACTTACAAAGCAAGAGCAGCTTTCTACTTACCTTATACAATGTCTGCCAAATAGCTGACTAAATAAATACTTGTTTAATGAGTTATGCCATCCATGTACCAGGTACCTTTCAAGTTTAATTTGAGCTCAAATGATATTAGACAAAATACATGCCTTTTTTTTCCTGATGAATAACACACCAATATGCTAATAAGGATTGTAATTTTTGCCAACAATGTGGAGAAATAAGTAGTGAAGGAATTAAGGTTCAATTGTGATATTTATTCAGCAATCATTACAAATCCTGTCATCTGAAATTCTGATATATTTAAAGCCCTCACATTCAGACCATTTCAAAATCACTTCAAAATTTATACCATAACAAATTCCTGAGTAGACTAAGGATCCAATGGTGTACTACACTGACGAATAGGATGGGTATGCCTATTTCAAAAATGATTTTACATGTCAGGTGGCCACTAAATAATAAGTTATTTTTCAGGGCCTTTTCTTTTAGTCCCTGAAGCACTGAAAAGCTCTGTTCTGTCTTTTCTCTATTTCAGAGTGGAGAATTAAAAATTAGTCTGTCTTTCCAATTAAATGATACATCTTTCATTCCTTTCACTTGAATGAATTACATTTTGTGAAGATCTGATTTAAAAATATCCAGATACAGCCGGGTGTGGTGGCGCACGCCTTTAATCCCAGCCCTCGGGAGGCTGAGGTTGGAGGATTGCTGTGAGTTCAAGGCTACCCTGAGACTACATAGTGAATTCCAGGTCAGCCTGAGCTAGAGTGAACCCTACCTTGAAAAAAAAAAATCCAGATATATCAAATCACTGAAATCAGTCAGTGTCTCCAAAAAGATTTTGCATTTTCTAAATGCCACTGCTATAACTTTCTTATGAAAAACAAATTTCAGTGTTATTCATTTTATATGAACTTGACTGACAGCTTTTCTTTTACGTCCGATTATTTTGGAGACAGTGATGTGGAAGATATGCACACATGGTTCATTTCAGATGGATTTTCATTAGAGACAGTGATGTGGAAGATATCCACACAGGCTTCATTTCAGATGGATTTTCATTAGAGACAGCGATGTGGAAGATATGCACGCATGCTTCATTTCAGATGGATTTTCATTAGAGACAGCGATGTGGAAGATATGCACGCATGCTTCATTTCAGATGGATTTTCATTAGAGACAGCAATGTGGAAGATATCCACACAGGCTTCATTTCAGATGGATTTTCATTAGAGACAGTGATGTGGAAGATATGCAGACATGCTTCATTTCAGATGGATTTTCATTAGAGACAGCGATGTGGAAGATATGCAGACATGCTTCATTTCAGATGGATTTTCATTAGAGACAGCGATGTGGAAGATATGCAGACATGCTTCATTTCAGATGGATTTTCCTTAGAGACAGCGATGTGGAAGATATGCACACATGCTTCATTTCAGATGGATTTTCATTAGAGACAGCGATGTGGAAGATATGCACACAGGCTTCATTTCAGATGGATTTTCATTAGAGACAGTGATGTGGAAGATATGCACACAGGCTTCATTTCAGGTGGATTTTCATTAGAGAAAGCGATGTGGAAGTTATGCATACATGCTTCATTTCAGATGGATTTTCATTAGAGAAAGCGATGTGGAAGATATGCATACATGCTTCATTTCAGGTGGATTTACTTTAGAGACAGTGATGTGGAAGATATGCACACAGGCTTCATTTCAGATGCATTTTCTTTAGAGACAGCGATGTGGAAGATATGTACACATGCTTCATTTCAGATGGATTTTCTTTAGAGACAGCGATGTGGAAGATATGCATACATGCTTCATTTCAGGTGGATTTTCTTTAGAGACAGCGATGTGGAAGATATGCACACAGGCTTCATTTCAGATGGATTTTCTTTAGAGACAGTGATGTGGAAGATATGCACACATGCTTCATTTCAGATGGATTTTCATTAGAGACAGCGATGTGGAAGATATGCACACATGCTTCATTTCAGATGGATTTTCATTAGAGACAGCGATGTGGAAGATATGCACACAGGCTTCATTTCAGGTGGATTTTCTTTAGAGACAGCGATGTGGAAGATATGCACACAGGCTTCATTTCAGATGGATTTTCTTTAGAGACAGCGATGTGGAAGATATGTACACATGCTTCGTTTCATATGGATTTTCATTAGAGACAGTGATGTGGAAGATATGCACACAGGCTTCATTTCAGGTGGATTTTCATTAGAGAAAGCAGAAGATATGCATTTTCATTTCAGATGGATTTTCATTAGAGAAAGCGATGTGGAAGATATGCATACATGCTTCATTTCAGGTGGATTTTCTTTAGAGACAGTGATGTGGAAGATATGCACACAGGCTTCATTTCAGATGGATTTTCTTTAGAGACAGCGATGTGGAAGATATGCACACAGGCTTCATTTCAGATGGATTTTCTTTAGAGACAGCGATGTGGAAGATATGTACACATGCTTCATTTCAGATGGATTTTCTTTAGAGACAGCGATGTGGAAGATATGCATACATGCTTCATTTCAGGTGGATTTTCTTTAGAGACAGCGATGTGGAAGATATGTACACATGCTTCATTTCAGATGGATTTTCTTTAGAGACAGCGATGTGGAAGATATGCATACATGCTTCATTTCAGATGGATTTTCTTTAGAGACAGTGATGTGGAAGATATGCACACAGGCTTCATTTCAGATGGATTTTCTTTAGAGACAGCGATGTGGAAGATATGCACACAGGCTTCATTTCAGATGGATTTTCATTAGAGACAGCGATGTGGAAGATATGCACACATGCTTCGTTTCATATGGATTTTCATTAGAGACAGTGATGTGGAAGATATGCACACATGCTTTGTTTCAGATGGATTTTCATTAGAGACAGTGATGTGGAAGATATGCACACAGGCTTCATTTCAGGTGGATTTTCATTAGAGAAAGCGATGTGGAAGATATGCATACATGCTTCATTTCAGATGGATTTTCCTTAGAGACAGTGATGTGGAAGATATGCATACATGCTTCATTTCAGATGGATTTTCATTAGAGAAAGCGATGTGGAAGATATGCATACATGCTTCATTTCAGATGGATTTTCTTTAGAGACAGTGATGTGGAAGATATGCACGCATGCTTCATTTCAGATGGATTTTCATTAGAGACAGCGATGTGGAAGATATGCATACGTGCTTCATTTCAGATGGATTTTCTTTAGAGACAGTGATGTGGAAGATATGCACACAGGCTTCATTTCAGATGGATTTTCATTAGAGACAGTGATGTGGAAGATATGCACACAGGCTTCATTTCAGGTGGATTTTCATTAGAGACAGTGATGTGGAAGATATGCACACAGGCTTCATTTCAGATGGATTTTCTTTAGGGATGGAAGATATTACACATGCTAGAGACAGGGATCTTCATTAGAGACAGCGATGTGGAAGATATGCACACATGCTTCGTTTCAGATGGATTTTCATTAGAGACAGCGATGTGGATGATATGCACACATGCTTCGTTTCAGATGGATTTTCATTAGAGACAGCGATGTGGATGATATGCACACGTTTCGTTTCAGATGGATTTTCTTTAGAGACAGTGACATGGAAGATATGCACACAGGCTTCATTTCAGATGGATTTTCATTAGAGACAGTGATGTGGAAGATATGCACACAGGCTTCGTTTCAGATGGATTTTCATTAGAGACAGTGATGTGGAAGATATGCACACATGCTTCATTTCAGATTATTATTAGGTACATTCTGACATAAAATATTGTTATATAATTAGGTAATAAATGTAATCTGATTCTAACTTCCATTATAGTCACTTTAGTGAAGAATTCCCAATGTGGTGTATGTATGTGTGTTGTGAGCGACAGAGAGAAAGATAGGGAGAGAAGACAGAGAATGAGAGAGAGAGAGAGTATCAGTATTCATTTTAGTTTGAAAGAAGTAAACAATGAAAAATATGTAACATATTTATAGTTTTTAAGCCCATATATCTACATTTTAAGACAAAAAGAAATGAAAACAGAATTTATATTTTAAATGTCAAGAACTAAGTAGTATGCACTGGTTACATGTACTTCTTATTAAATGGAGAGGTGTTATGATTTCAATTAATGAATAAAATCAATAAGACAATCATTGCCATTACATTCCCACAGAATATATGAAACTACAATTAAAGCACAATTTATTACAAACACATACATAACTACAACAACTCATGTTCATATATTTTACACATAGACAGGTATGACATTAAGTATATGTTTTACATATATTTACAGATGCAATTTGTAATTAATTGGTCCAAACCATTTTTATCTTAAGGAGATTTGAAGTTCTTGAACACAAAAGGTTTAATTTCACTGAGACAGAGTCCTGCCCTTGGGCTGTATGAATGGAAAACATTAGCTAAATTAATGCTTAGAAATACAATAGACTGTCATAAAAAAGATTATCATGTTGATTCTGTACAGGTCTGTTTTTAAACCTGGTGGAGAAAATTCTTTGAAAGGCTTCTGTGTAACATCCATTCAATTATACTTTTAATTATTATAAATTTCAAAACAAGATTTTTAATTGATTTATATTATTAAAATAAGTTTAAAATTATAGAATTATTATTTAATGGCTCAAATTCCATTTACTTTTGGTGGAAAGGTCGAACAGGTATGATTTTGCTCTAATTTTATATAAATAATAGCACTTCTTAGGTATGTTTTATTGCCAAGCCAGGTATGTGGGGGAAAGTGAAATCTATAGCTTGTAATGTTGACAAATTAGTAGAGTATAATAAATAGCAAGCATAAGTGAGTGTACCACTATAGCCAAAGGAATTAAAGAAATTATTACGCCCTTTAAAAAATAAACCTTTCAAGTTTATCTATAAAATTATTATCTAGTTTAAATCAACCTGGGTGCTCATGTGAATTTCACACCTGCACATAAACATGAAGGTTTTGTCTCACATGGAATTTTTACATGAAGCTAGTACAGGGTTTATCACTCCTTTGCTATCACATGCTGCCCTTTCTTTAAGCTTCTATCTTCTCCTTTAAAAAATGCAGACATTTGAAACATACAGTAAGCATGATCTATCATTGTCAGCGTTTCAAGTTGTTTGCAATAATAGCAATGAAATACAAAACTCACCTTATTATTTTTTTTTTCATCAACTCAGCTGTTCGGACACTTCCTATGCACTGTTTCGGGAAATTAAGATTGCATCACATCTCAGGGATGTTTAAGCCTGTAGGCACCATCCTCAGATGGGAGGGAATGACATACATGTGTGATCTGCAGCTGGTGTGAAACGGCAAGGGTTGGAATTTCTTAGCAGAGCTACCCACAAGCCAATTAAATCTTCTATATGGCGCCACCTCAACTTTCCCCAACTCCCAACAGACAATGAAAAAAAAATTTAAAAAACTAATAATATTGACAATTACTAGCATTTCTGTAGCCTGTAGGTCTAGCCTGTATCTTAGGTTCTCCCCTGACAATAATGGAGGGCTCATTATTTTGTTTCCCTTGGGTATTTATTAGGCTTGATGAGGAAAAGGTTATACCTTCTGTGAAAACAAGAACAAGCTTCTGCTCTCTTCTGAATGTTAGATGCTTTAATGGAAAAGCACTGCTACCTATTATGCTACATTGTCCTAATTTGAAACTCTATTTTCATGTGATTGCCAAAAAAATTAGTGCCTGTCATTTGATAAGATTGAGAGTGTGATTTGCTAAACATTAGTAAACAGAAAATGTGAGGAAAGTGCTTTATGAGTGGACTGGCTGCCAATGTGTAGAAATAAATGGGTGGTAATGGAAATTAATGGGTAAGGGAGATCTTCAATTTATTTTGAAATGAACTGCATCTGCTATGTGCATTACCAAGTGAGCTTCATTTTCGTGTGTGTGTGTGTGTGTGTGTGTGTGTGTGTGTGTGTGTGTGTGTTTGATGTCATCTGTCTTCTTCAATCACCCTACACTTTATTCATTAAGACAGGTTCTCTTGAATCTGGAGCTTGCCAGGTCAACTAATCTAGCTAGCCAGCTTGGGGAAGGGGATGGCTCCTATCTGTGTCTCCAAAGTGCTGAGATTACAAGCAGCCTCCATTCCCACCAGTCATTTATGTCAGTGATGGGGATCCAAACTCCCCAGTGCCTGCTCACATGGAAGAACTTTAAAACACTAATCTGTCTTCAACTGGGAGATATTTTTAATAAAAGAGTACACCTGATAACTCCTAATTACTACTCTAATACATATAATCAAACGGTATGTTTTGTTTGCATAATCTGTTAATATTTAACTCAAAATCAGTTCCAACTATAAGCAATGTGGAAAGAAGATAATAAAATGTCATTGCCCCATTTATTGTGTTAAATAATAAAAATTGTTAAGAAAATGTCTCTCTTCATGTTTTTTTAAAAATTTGTCCTATATTTCATTTGCCATTTTAATCACATAAGCTACTGATGTTTTGTTAATGTTACCCCAAATACATAATTTAAACCTTTAATAAGGGAGAAACTGAAGCTTGAAACACAATGTTGCTTTATAAAAATTATTTTGGTATTATACAACTATATTTACCAAATACAGACATTCAAAATGATTTCCAATCTGTGTTCCAATCAAATTTTCTTTGGGGAAAATCAGTTAAGTCCACCATCTGAAGTCTATGATCAATTTTGACACCTTAAATTCATCACCAAGTTAGTTCAAATACATTATCAATTTATTATTTCTTATATAAAACTTGGTGTCAGTTATGTTTTAATAATTTTCTTTTCTTCTTCATTAGCATAAATTAATTGTACATATTAATGGGGTTCTCAGTAATATTTCCACATTGCTCATACATTTCAAACCAAATCAGGAGTATTAGAATTCCCTCTCATAATTTATATTGTATCTATTGAGCTTCTCATGATCTTCAAAGCTATATAATAAGTTGTTGTGAACCATAGCTAGCCCTCTATGTCATGCACTATCAGAACTTGTTTCTTCTGAGTTTGAGCAACTGTTAACCATCCTCCACTTATCCATCAGAACACCACCTACCATTCCCAGGTTCTAGTGCCAACTCTTTTATTTATTTATTTATTTTTTTTTTTTTGCAGCTAAGTTTATTAAGGGAACACATCAAGTGAGGATGTCCTAGGAAGACAAAGGGGTTCTCTAATCATTAATAATCCTCCACATAAAGAATGAGAAATAGGCATTTGTAGACTTATGATTGCAAACAATTTCTAAGCAGAACAGTGAGAAGGTTCACAGGGAAAAGAGAATTCTTTCTTTCCCACTTTGGCAATTAAATAGAGTTAATGATGCATTGGTAAGCCATTATACCTCCTTGAGATTTTTCAGTCCTTGACAATGCGAATCACTGGATGAGTCCATATGATTGCAGGGCTTTTTTCTGCTTGTCTCACAGTAAGCTACAACTATGGCATAAAAATATCAAAAGGTAAACTGAGTATAGTGGTAACAGCAAGACAGGAAGCCCATGAATAATGATTACATTCCTTAGTAAAGTAATTAACAACTCCCTGGGAGGTTACATCTTACTTTAGAAAACTAATTTAAAAGGAGAGATTAGGTTGGAGAATTAAAGTAAAGCAGAATATTACAAATTTTTAGTAGTAATTCCTTATGACAGATCGAAAGAGAATTTAGTAGAATTTCCCAGAAACTTTGGCCCCATCTATCCCTTGTCTTTACAGTCTCTTATCAAAGGTCCCTGTGCTTTTTCTTTTACCTTCTACTGACCTAGTCAAATGAATACGATGCACATTTCAGAGTCACATATGCTTGCTAAGAATAACAAATTATTATTTATTCCACTCTACACAAACCAACCACCCTAGTCCACCCATTAAGCACTGAAAAAACATACATAAGCTATAACAAGCTCCTCGGGTTTCTGACCATCAATTCTGCCTATTACTCTCCATCCGCACCTTGCTCCATGTCCTCTCCTGTATGGCAGACAATTTTGTTTTTCACCCACCAGACACTGTAGGCTTTACCTGGGGTTATTGGAATCCCACCTCTTTGTCATTATTCAAAGTTGATCCTGAGAAAATTAAATTCTTCATTTGAATCACCAATTTTCTTTTATTAGACAATTCGCATCAATATCCAGAAAAAACCCATTTCAAATGTTAGACAGAGGTGCCTCGCTAGTGCAGCAGGTAGCGTGTCATTCTCATAAAAATGTTACATAAAACCAAAATTCTTCTGCTGCTACCTCAACTCTTTGTTGTTCATGTAAATTAGTAAATTGTCTGTTTCATCTTTTCTAATCTCTCCTAAGCTTTCTCCAGTTGCACTGTGTCCACAGTACTTTACTAACCTTTTCAAATAACCAATACCTGCCATCTTGCCTTTCCCACTAGCCTCCTTTCTAATCTGTGTCCAGCCACTGCTACTCCTAAAACAAGCACTTGCCAATAGACTTATATGAGCTTACAATAATGATTTGGGTATCTGTGGTAGTTTGAATATACGGCCCCCAATATATTCAGTGTTTTATTAGTTTGTTGTTTGCATCTGTATCCATCTGGCTGGAGGCAATGTCACTGGGCAGATCTGAAGGTGTAGTGATAGGTTTGAGATTCAATCTAAAGATATGCAATGTGTGCCTAACTGGAGTTCCTGAAGTGTGCTGTGCTGTGTGGTTTTTGGCGTGTGTCCTGTGAAAGCAGGCCAACATCTTCTGCCATTATGGAACTTCCCCTGGATCTGTAAGCTATAATAAATCCCTTCCTCCAGAACTGTACCTGGTCTGGAACTTCATCTCAGCAAACCTGAAGCTGTCTGCTACAGTATCTTTGGCTTTGAATCTATGTGAACTCTAAGTCCATTTTCTTCCTGCCCTACCCTACTTCTGTGCTAGCACAGGTCCAGGGCCACTGCAAGCTCTTTCCCAATCTCTCTTGTCGGTCACACAGCCCTGCTGCAGGGCTTTTCTGCCTATGATATGCCCATGGCTGCCTCATCCTTGCCTTTCAGTTCTAATGTCTTCACACTCCTCAAATACAAGCCAGCCACTCTACACTGTTCTAATTACATACAGATGTTATCATTAAATAATATTAGATTAAATTTTTAATTCTTTTTCCAAAATAATGTAATGTCCATAAGATATGAAATATATCGTGTTGTCTTTACTTCTGTTGTCCTAGACTAGAGCAGCGCCTAGCCCAGGGCAGGTACTCAAAATACTAGTTGACTGATTTTGCTCTTCCTAATATGTCATATTATACACCCAGTAAATGATTAATAAATGTCGGTTGGTATATATGATTATAAACTCTCTTGATAAATTTCCTTACACTATTTTTTATTATTGTAACTTACCAGAGGTTTTTATTAGGTGTTAATATATTCCAGGAAAGAATTGTACTAGTTATTAGTATACAGTTTCAAGCAAAAAGTAGATTATTTGGACCTCACCAAATTATTTATAATTTAAGGAGGTATGACATGAGGGTTGGAAAAAAAACCTAAAAAGTGAAAATTGTTTTGTTAAATTTGTACACTCATCAGAGTTCAGAGCTACAAAGGCAGCTCTTGCCTTAGAATTACCTATTACTTGAAAGAGAGCTACTCAAAAGAGGGATGTACTGTCTTAAATTCTGGTACCCATTCCCCAAAGTAAATTCATAGTAGAGAAAGAAAAAATGTTTGTGGAATGAATTAGTAAACAGTAAGTCATAATATATGGCACATTCATGTGAATGAAATATATGGTACATTTCAGGGGAAAACTAAATTTTCCTTGAAAACACTCAAGAGTTTCTATTTTTACTCATCTTCCAATTCTATCTTTCAGACATCCTTCCAATTGCACTATCACTTTATTTCCTCAATTACACTGTTACTTCATTTTCTCAAGCACACATTCACACATTTTATTTCCTGTGCATGTGTATGTGTGTTATTTTTGAGAGACTGTCAATATACACAAAGTGATTTATTTCTTAGATATTTTCCCTCACTTATGTACCCTGAGACCACATTCACCCATATATCCTTCCCTTTTTCCCCCTCACCATCCCATTCATTCCCTTCCTTCCTCCAATCTCATTTGTACTTACATGTGTATATAAGTAGATATAAATATAATCTAGGATCCACAAATAAGATAAAACATGCAATATTTTTCTTTCTAAAACAGAATATTTCATTTAAATTGATGGTTTCCAGTTACAACCATTTTCTTGCAAAGGACATAATATCATTTGTCTTTTGGCTGAATAAACCCCCATTATGTAAAGATAATTCATTTTCTTCATCTGTTTATCAGTTTATAGACCGCTAGAATGGTTCCATTTTCTGGCTGTTGTGACTCAATAAATATCAACATGAAAGTATCTCTATGGTATGCAGAGTCCTTAGATTTTTACACAAGAGGATGTATCTTCAGTTCTAGGTCTCTATACTGATTTCCATAGTCACTGAACTAATTTACATTCCTACCAGCAGTGTGAAAGGATTTCCTTCTTCCCAGGTCCTTGCCAGCATTTGATATTACTTTATACACACATTTCTGAGAATGGTTATGTGGTTTTCACGGTGGTCTGTAAATACTATATAATTGATACTTAAATTTTTCTTAGTAATTCCTTCTCAGTATAACATAGAGTTACAGTTTTTCTCTTCCTTGTCTTTTTATGGCCACAGATATTTCCAGTGCTCACTGTACCTGTTTGCTGAACTACATGGTTTGGCTGGAACTGCTGCACTGTATTTTCTCAAAGGGCATTACTTCCTCTGTTCACCATTTCAGTAAAGAAGAAAAGCTATTCTTAAAATTAAAATGTGGTTAATTGTTACAAATCCATTAACAAATACCAGACAGAAAAATGTCTACAGGGGTGCAAAGATACACATAAGATATTTTTGCACCGTTCTTATAAGAAGCCAGTTTTCCACTGTTAATTTTTTTCAATTGCAGGCCCTAAAGAACATCTCCTTTTTGTTTTACAGGTACATAAACCCAATCCTTTATTTTGGAATCCAGACAAAAATTTTCCCCCCCACCCACACAGCCTTCACATTTGAAGACAACTGTCATCTCCTTCACAAGTGTCTGCTTAGGTTCAACACTTTTTATTCTTAATTATATGCCAACATTTTATATCTTCCATATTATATTGTCTGTTTAACTAATAGTCTCATAACCCTTTTGAATATAAGAATAAATGTGTTTTAATATTCCCAGTAAAGTGAAACTAACCCAAACTGGAGCAAATTATCATTTCCTTCAACATCTCTTTTAGTTCTACTCACAGAGCAAAAGGAATTATGGATAAAGAATGTGTGTTCCTGCTATAAACATGAACGGACACTGATGCCGTCTTTGACAATTTATAAGACTTCTGATGTCTTCAAAGCATGCTAAGCAGCAACACAAAGAGCAAATATTTTAATTCATCTTTGTACAAGTAGAAAATTGAAGCCCCATAAGATTTTACTAGAAAAGTTAATTCATCATTTTAGCTTTGTAAGTTTTGTCACTTCATTCAGTCATTATCTGTGGAATATAAGAAATAACACTATAGTATTGGGGTTCTCTAGTTTTTCACATTGAAAGATACAGTTGACATTATTAATCCATCTCTGTAGGCTCAGAACGATGGCATGTGATGTTAACCTATGGAAAGAATAAAGCATATAGCCATGCACTCATGAGAGGACCCACTAGCAGAGGCAATCAGGTGACTGACTGGCAGATAACAAAGGAGTCCAAGACATGATCTCCACTCAGAATGATTCAAGGTTCCCAGGCACAGTCACACAGACTTCCCCAACTGAAGCTCATTGGACTATTCAAACTGCATTTTTTCCTGTGATGTGAATACTATTTGACTATTTCAATAAATGCTATGATGATTAATAAGGAGTGTTTATACAAAATTGCAGGACAAGAAGAAGAAATGAGCTTCTGCTCCATATTCTCATTTTGACTATGATTCATTCACATCTGCAGGACAGATGCAGAACAGGATCTTTGGGTTAGAAAAGCAAAAAGATAGCAGTAACTGGGGAATGCAGTTTTTTCAGGCCTACATGAGCAAGATATGAAGAAAAGAAGTCAGAATTTGCACTTAAGTAACAGCAAAGAATAACATATTTATTAGAATATGAGACATACAGTTTTGCTTGAGAAAACGGTCCTAAAACTGATGACCATTGCAGTCTCTGTCCAGAACCTTCCACAGCACTGTGTGCTCTCAGAGTTTCATTCTCAGGGCTGAGACCCAAGAGCTCCTTCTCTCATTGAGTTACTGCTTCTTGGCTTATGGCATCATGGTAAGCAGTCCCTCAAGGTCAGGCCTGGGTAACTGTTAATCATAACCTCTTTTTTTCTACACGACATCTGCCATCACGATATGGAATACATGTAATATAACTATGATTTTTGAAGGTGATTTTCTGCCTTCTAAGAACTTCAATTTCTCAACTGTAACTTTTTTTTGAGAAATCCCCACACTGATTTCTATAGTGTCTGCATGAGTTTACACTCTACAGTCAGTAAGACTTTCCTTCTCCCCACAAACTCACCAGCATCTGTCATCATTGATATTTTTTTTTTAATTTTATTTATTTATTTGCATGCAGAGAGAGAGAGAGATAGAAGAGAGGCAGACAGAGAATGGGCACACCAGGGTCTGCAGCCACTGCAAACAAACTCCAGATGCATGTGCCCCTAGTGCATCTAGCTTACGTGGGTCCTGGAGAATCGAACCGGGATCCTTTGGCTTCGCAGGCAAACGCCTTAACCACTAAGCCATTTCTCCAGCCCCATCATTGATATTTTTAATGACGGCCATTCTGACTGGAGTGGAATGCAATCTCAAAGTGGTTTCAATTTTCATTTCACTGATGGCTAGAGATACTGAATTTTTTTTAGTATATCTGTTGGCCATTTGTATTTCTTCTTTTGAAAATTGTCTGTTCATTTGGTTAGTCCATTTAATGTCTCGCAAATTTGGATTTTTCTTGTGTCTAACTCCTATAGTTCTTGATATAGTCTAGACATCAGCGTCCTCTGTCAGGAATACCTGCAATGAACTTCACCATTCTGTAGGTGTCATGTTCACTGTACTGATATTTTCCTGCGCTTTCTATGAAAAAAAAAAAAAAAAAAATTTTAATTTCATGTAGTTCCATTTGTTGATTTTTGGGACTATTTCCTGTGCTACTGTATATCCAACCATACCACTTCTGGATTTATATCAAAGAGACACTTGAGTATTGTTCATTTCTGCTCTATTCAAAATAGCTACACTATAAAATCAACCTACATGGCCATCATCTGATAACTGGATAAGGAAAATGTGAATGCATACATAATGGAGTTTTACTCAGCTACAAAGAAAAGTGAAGTTATAAAAGTTAAAGGAAAATGAATGAAACTGAAAAAAATGATTAAGTGGGATAACCCAAGTCAAGAAAGCCACAATCATATTTTTACGTATGTAAATATATATTTTATGTATATGAATATCGGGACATGAGGCTGAACAGGCATTATGATTCAAGATCAGAGAGCACAAGAGGGGAACAAGAGGTGATTTAAAGGGTGGTGGGAAAACAGGAAGCATGCAGAAAGCAAGCAGAGAGGGGGTTCAGTTCAAGGAGGACATAATTGGGCAGGTAGAATGAGGAGACAGCAAGGGAAACAAAAATAATTAAAAACACAATAATGAAACCTCATTTTTATTGTAATAAAAAATTAAATTTAGCCAGGCATGGTGGCACACGCCTTTAATCCCAGCACTTGGGAGGCAGAGGTAGGAGGATCACGGTGAGTTTGAGGTTACATAGTGAGTTCCAGGTCAGCCTAGGTCGGAGTGAGACCCAACATGAAAAACCAAAAAAAGAAAAAAAGAAAGAAAGAAAGAAGGAAGGAAGGAAGGAAGGAAGGAAGGAAGGAAGGAAGGAAGGAAGGAAGGAAGGAAAGCAAGCAAGAAAGAAAGAAAGAAAATAAATTTCTGGGCTGGAGAGATGGCTCAGTGATTAAGGCATTTGCCTGGAAAGCCAAAGGACCCTTGTTAAATTCCCCAGGACCCACATAAGCCAGATGCACAAGGGACACATGTATCTAGAGTCCTTTTGCAAGAGCTGGAGGCCCTGGCATGCCCATTCTTATTCTTTCTCTCTCTCTTTGTTTCTCTCTCTTTCTCTCTCTCAAATAAACAAATAAATATATTTAAAAAACATCAATTTCTAACTTAAAACATTTTATAGTATGACATAAGACTTAAGTGCACATGTAAGTGTGCATCAACTCACCCAACTTTAAATTTCATTAAAAAATCTTATCCTTATCAAAACTTTATTCATATTTTGCTGTATTTTTATTCCAGGCCACAAATGAAAAATATGGACCACAAAATTAATTTCATGATCCTATAAAGCAATGATTCTTGAAATGTGACTTCATGTCTTTCCAGGGATCCAAGAGCCTAACCTTCTTTGCATGACAATATGAAGATTGATTTACTCCCACATAACATGATAAAGTAATCAATAGTAGCTAAAATATACATGTATATTCCTCTGATTGAAACTTCCTATTAGATTTAATTTATAATACAAATAATATCAATTAACATGATCACATCAGAAAGTCCATGAGCTTTTCAACAATTCTAAGGATCATAAATGATTCATGAGACTAAAAAGTTTGAGAATTACTGATCCTAGGCAAGCTTCGGTTTGAAAAATTCTGATTTAAATTCTACTCAACGCCACGCCTTTTTCTATGACTTTCTGTGGTCAAAGACAAACTGGTTCCAAGTGTCTTTAAAAGTTATGCTGACTGTGTCCCACATGAACAACTCTGCTCTCGGCCTCTCTTCTGAGCTCCTGAACACACCTTCATGTCTTCTGCCTTTGAGGAATATCTGAAGCCTCATGTTTTGATAATGCTGTATATCTGTGTGGACATTTGTGAAAATTTTGATCTGTTCTATGGCCTATAATTTTGATAAATGACCTTTGAGTCTCCTTGAGTTCCATGTGGGAATGTAAATTATAAGACTAAGGAACCACACTAGTCCATCAGAGGACATAATCCTTTAGGCACAACCAATAAGTATGAAAATTACATGGAGAGCCAACCCAAAAGCTGTCCTAGAAGCTTTAGCAATGCCAAAGGAAGAAACCAAGCTCTTTTCTTTTGAGATAGCTCATGCTTACTCAGACAGGCAACCAGAGGCCAGCCTGCATAAGCACAGTTCAGGACCATTATGGAAGAAGCCCACTTCTGTACTGTTCACAACATCGTGCCCTGACTAGTGCACACTGTCACACTGTACTGCGGATCCTCTCTCTGTGAAGAGGGCCTGCACTGCTTTTGAAAAACCTCTCCTCGTAACACTTCCTCTGTGTCTTCATTTTGCCTTTCAGAATCAATGGGTGCACAAAGGAACTGACTCTGTGTCTAAAAAAGAATTCTTTCCTTTTCTAAACTTTAAATGGATCCCAAACTTTAATATGATTTGGGTCCTGTTTCCTTAACGTTTTTAAACTTTTGATGATGGTTGACAAATTGAATGGTTTTCCTGACATCTTTCTGGATTACTGTCTCATATACAGCTTTTTCAGTTATGTTTGGAGAGAAATTTTTTTTTCTGTGCGTTTGTGTGCAAGCCCATGAATGCATGTGGGTCGGTCAGAAACAACCTTCAGTGTATGTCCTTGCCTCCCACCTGATCTGTGACAGTCTCTTTGTTTTTGCTATTTATACCAGGCTAGCTGGCCTGCAAGCTTCCAGGGACATGCCCATTCTTATTCTTTCTCTCTCTTTTGTTTCTCTCTCTTTCTCTCTCTCAAATAAATAAATATATTTATAAAACATCAATTTCTAACTTAAAACATTTTATAGTATGACATAAGACTTAAGTGCACATGTAAGTGTGCATCAACAACCCAAACTTTAAATTTCATTAAAAATCTTATCCTTATCAAAACTTTATTCATATTTTGCTGTATTTTTATTCCAGCCCACAAATGAAAAATATGGACCACAAAATTAATTTCATGATCCTATAAAGGAATGATTCTTGAAATGTGACTTCATGTCTTTCCAGGGATCCAAGAGCCTAACCTTCTTTGCATGACAATATGAAGATTTATTTACTCCCACATAACATGATAAAGTAATCAATAGTAGCTAAAATATACATGTATATTCCTCTGATTGAAACTTCCTAATAGATTTAATTTATAATACAAATAATATCAATTAACATGATCACATCAGAAAGTCCATGAGCTTCTCAACAATTCTAAGGATCATAAATGATTCATGAAGACTAAAAAGTTTGAGAATTACTGACCCTAGGCAAGCTTCGGTTTGAAAAATTCTGATTTAAATTCTACTCAACCCCACGCCTTTTTCTATGACTTTCTGTGGTCAAACACAAACTGGTTCCAAGTGTCTTTAAAAGTTATGCTGACTGTGTCCCACATGAACAACTCTGCTCTCGGCCTCTCTTCTGAGCTCCTGAACACACCTTCATGTCTTCTGCCTTTGAGGAATATCTGAAGCCTCATGTTTTGATAATGCTGTATATCTGTGTGGACATTTGTGAAAATTTTGATCTGTTCTATGGCCTATAATTTTGATAAATGACCTTTGAGTCTCCTTGAGTTCCATGTGGGAATGTAAATTATAAGACTAAGGAACCACACTAGTCCATCAGAGGACATATTCCTTTAGGCACAACCAATAAGTATGAAAATTACATGGAGAGCCAACCCAAAAGCTGTCCTAGAAGCTTTAGCAATGCCAAAGGAAGAAACCAAGCTCTTTTCTTTTGAGATAGCTCATGCTTACTCAGACAGGCAACCAGAGGCCAGCCTGCATAAGCACAGTTCAGGACCATTATGGAAGAAGCCCACTTCTGTACTGTTCACAACATCGTGCCCTGACTAGTGCACACTGTCACACTGTACTGCGGATCCTCTCTCTGTGAAGAGGACCTGCACTGCTTTCGAAAAACCTCTCCTCGTAACACTTCCTCTGTGTCTTCATTTTGCCTTTCAGAATCAATGGGTGCACAAAGGAACTGACTCTGTGTCTAAAAAAGAATTCTTTCCTTTTCTAAACTTTAAATGGATCCCAAACTTTAATATGATTTGGGTCCTGTTTCCTTAACGTTTTTAAACTTTTGATGATGGTTGACAAATTGAATGGTTTTCCTGACATCTTTCTGGATTACTGTCTCATATACAGCTTTTTTCAGTTATGTTTGGAGAGAAATTTTTTTTCTGTGCGTTTGTGTGCAAGCCCATGAATGCATGTGGGTCGGTCAGAAACAACCTTCAGTGTATGTCCTTGCCTCCCACCTGATCTGTGACAGTCTCTTTGTTTTTGCTATTTATACCAGGCTAGCTGGCCTGCAAGCTTCCAGGGATTCTCTCATCTCCACCTCTCACCTTGCCTTAGAAATGCTGGAATTACATACATGGGTTAGTGGGTTAGTGTGAGCTGTGAGGATATATATGCAAGTTGTTACACATGCCCAGCAAACAATTTTTCCCAGTGAGCTATCTCCTCAGCCCCATGAGAGAAAATCTTATACTTAACTCGTCCATCATGTTGTCTTTTTATGATTTGAAGAAAAATAATTTGCAGTTATAAAACCAAAGTAAATTATATGATACTTAAATGCAAACTTAGAAATTTTTGAATTAAAAATATAAGAACCAGTAGGGCAAGGTGGTGCATACCTTTAATCCCAGCACTCAGGAGGAGGGCTAGGAGGATCTCCATGAGTTTGAGACCATACTGTGACTACCCAGTGAATTCCAGATCAGCCTGGGCTAGAGTAAGACCCTACCTCAAAAAACCAAAAAGAAAAAAAAAAAAAAAAAACATGAGGATCAATTAGTTAATTTTCATAGTAATATAAAAAGAACACAAGTGTTTCATTTCTATGATGCCAAATATCAAAGCAATCATAAATTATAAAACTACATGCTTTTTCAGAAAATATGAAACAATTACAAACAGCCATAAACTACATGTCATTCCAGTTGTCCTAAGTGAGCAGGCTTCCCTGCACATGCCAGGAGTCACACTTAAGACAGGGCCTAAAGAATTAAGGCATTCGCGCTCTCTCTGATCGCTTGGGCTCTTCCAGCTGTGGCCATAGGGAGACAGATTAAGACTATGAGAGACACTCCTTATCCCTACTTTGTCTACCCTTACCTCCTAGCCTTCCCCTTTCCCTCTCCTCTGTAAAATCTGAATAAAATGTGCTATTTTAAAAATCAAAAAAAGAATGAAGAGCTCAAATTACTTCCTTCAGAAATTAAGAAGAACACTAGTCCAAGGTCAAATATGCCTTAAATATTGGATTTAACTATTTACAGAATATTAGAAATTTCTAATATAGCTGGGTATGATGATGCACACCTTTAATCCTAGCACTTGAGAGGCAGAGGTAGGAGAATCACTATGAGTTCATGGCTACTCTGAAACTATGTAGTGAATTTCAGGTTAACCAGGACCAGAATAAGATCCTACCTCAAAACAATAATGACAAAAAAACCCACAAAATTTCCAATGTATAATTTAATATTCATTGAATTGACATTTTTTATTATGCAGATAATATAACTACAGAGTTTTAAAAATTAGTTATGGGCTAGAGAAATGGCTTAGTGGTTAAGGCCCTTGCCTGTGAAGCCTAAGTATCCAGGTTCAACTCTCCAGAACCCACACAAGCCTGATGCACAAGGACATGCATGCCTATAAGGTGGCACTGACATCTGGAGTTCAAATGCAGTGGCTAAAGGCCGTGGTGCACCAATTCTCTCTCTCCTCTCTCTCTTTCCTTCTCCCTCAAATATACATAAAATGAATAAAATAAAATGAAATAAAAAAAATAGTTATAATACATAAGCAGTAATTCATGGAACCTTTGGTCTATCAGTCATAATGATATTCTATTTTTTGTTTGTTTTCTTTTTTTTTTTTTTTTTTTTTTTTTTGGTAGGGTCTCACACTAACCCAGGCTGTCCTTGAATTTACTATGTAGTCTCAAGGTTCCCTTGAACTCACTGTGATCCTCCTACCTCTGCCTCCCGAGTGTTGGGACTAAAAGTGTGTGCCACCACACCCGACAGTCATGGTGATATTCTTTATTACCAATTACACAATACAAAAAAAAAGCTCATGTAAGGTTTATTCTTTAAGTCATCTTGGTCTAATTTACAAATGTAACAAGAGTAATATTTTAGAATTATAGATGTTAATTTTAATTTTCCATAATGAAAAGAAAATCTTGCTTATGTAAAGTATTTAATTTTATTTTACTGGAAACATATTTTATGTAATATATTATGATAGTAACATATTTTATATGGTAAAATTTTGCATAACATAGGATTTTTGTGAATTACTTGAAATTTTCAAAGTACATCTCACATACCAAGTATATTCATGTATATCTACACATGCCTCACTAAGGAATACAAAGTAAAATGGTTCGTTTTCACTCAGAAAATATGTAAGTAAAAATGAAATGAGACATAGTTAACATTAATGGAAAAGAGTTTCTCTATCAGAAGAAATAGTATACATCTTTTTTTTTTTTTTTTTTTTTTTTTTTTTTTTTTCGAGGTAGGGTCTCACTCTGGTCCAGGCTGACCTGGAATTAACTATGTAGTCTCAGGGTGGCCTCGAACTCTCATTGATCCTCCTACCTCTGCCTCCCGAGTGCTGGGATTAAAGGCGTGCGCCACCACGCCCGGCTAGAAATAGTATACATCTTGAAAGCTGAATAAGCCTCCCCATGCCAATAAACACTCTTCTCACCTATTTTCCAGAATCTGAGTCAGGTTAGGAATCTATCTCAGTCACTTAAAACGTTATCTGTCTAAAATCTAAGGGCAAGTGCATTTTTGATGGCTCAGGTCACTTCACAAATCTTCTTTAAAAATTCATCTCACACATGACTACACAAACACATATTTCCTTATCTTAAAAAAGGTTTGTCATTAGGTATGATATATTTTGATCTAAAGCAAATGAAACACCTGAGAAAGAAAGACTGTAATCTCTTCTTGGGATCACTCTGACTGCTGTAGCATGCTGATGACTTTATTAAAATGATCATGACATTTCCTAAATTGAGTGATAATGGGACATTTGAGGGAGACTTACTTTCTTACTATAGCAACTGATACATTCCATATATATTATATATGTGTGTGTATATGTGTGTGTGTGTGTGTGTGTGTGTGTGTGTAAATTTAAAATAGATGTGAAAAAGGTATTACCTATAGTAGTGTGGAAGTAAATACCACTAATATACTGGCACAAATAAATTACTCTTCAGATTGATCCATAACGCCATGGAGTGGCTTTTTTTTTTTTTTTTTTTTTTGGTTTTTTGAGGAAGGGTTTCACTTTAGCACAGGCTAAAGTCTCATAGGTGGTGGTGGATTCAAATTCATAGTGATCCTCCTACCTCTGCCTCCCAAGTGCTGGGATTAAAGGTGTATATCTCCATACCTAGTTTGCAGTGGCATTTTTAAAGATTATGCCACAGCATGCTTTACTCTCTTTGTAATAGTAATATATTAATATTTCTAGGTCAGTAGTATATATTAAGATGAGCTAGCTAAATCAAAGTTTGAAATGTCTCCATAAACACTTTAATGACCATACCAGACATCAGTAATAAAATTAATTTTCATCAGTCACCTAGTCTCTTCCCTTCTAATTTCTCATATTGTTATAAAAATGCTAGAGTGAATATGTGATTATTGTGATTTGCATATTGTTCTGATTGTCTTGAGAACAATGCTTCCCAGATACAAGGTGTCAATAAATATCTAGGCATAAATAACTGGATGAATAAATAAAGTAATAAGTACGGGCTAAAATAATTTTAGGCAACAGAGTATATTTACCAATTAAGTTGTGAGTCAACACATTTCATGCATTTTTGCATGTCCCCTAAGGAATGTTATAGAGAAGCAAATGACTTCACCGAGAGGCTCCTCTGATGCATGTGACATTATAGGGCTATGGTGATTACAGTGAGGTAATATAACCAACCACGGTTCTGAGGGAGCAGAAGAAAACCCTATTCTTAAAAGTAAAATTTAAGACCATGCTGTAATTTTAAATTTTGCTTCCTACAGTTAGTATATATAAAGTCACAGTGGAAAAACATTTTTCCACATAATTCATATTTCTCATTATGACTCTTCTCTGGAATTTTCCAAATTTCCTTCAATACATATCTGTTTAGCAATTATATCTAAACATTATAGAGAATTTGCAAAAATTGATGAAGCCTGAAACATAACCTTGTACAGCATCAGTATGTTATTTGATAACAAACAGAAGCCAAACATTCTTCACCATTATGAAAAAGAAAGACAAGACTATGTATGTGATTTCACGTCCCGCTGAGATGCAGAGGTACGGAGTTTATAGCAGCTGGAGGAAGGCAGGGCCTCCTCACCCAGACCATGGCAGCAGCCCTTCCCTGGCCTCAGCTCAGGGCTTGCTCTGCTTGTTTAACAAACACCTTGAAACCTTCCAGGTTCCAGGTTTTCTCATCTTGGGAAACTGAACAGTTTTTCACAATGAAAACAGCATGAGAAGACAAATACTTAATACAGAAGACAGAGAATTATGTCCTTTATGATTAACTTATTATGATATTAGGGAAAATAATACACATTTTCAATGGTAAATTACTTCACAGGCTGACAGAGTTTACAAAACTTCAATTGAATTTTTGAAGGATATGCATATTACATATAAAATCATGTGCTGAATCACAAAGAGCTTACTAAATAAATCCTTTTTTAACTTATCAATGCCCTGGAGCACACTGTATTAAACTGTGAGAGGTGACTCAGTAAACAGGGAACACCACTCAACATGGTCAATGATGTTTGCTTCTATTACTTCCCTGCAACCTGTATCCATTTTCCTGAAACAAGATTGAAAGTGTACATACAACCATCTGTTGGTCAATTTTAACACGTTTTCCCAAGACCAGGAGCCAAATACTTTGAGCAACATTTTGTTTTTTTTTTTTTCTCTGTAAGTAATACAGTGAAATTATAAAACATAATGAAAAAGTGAGAGGTAGCCAAAACCACATATAAGATTAAACTTTGTCTAAGCTAATTTTACCCATTATTCTTAGTTTTTGTTCTACTGTTGATATAATTCCACCCAAGGTGAAACTCATCAAGTAAGAAAACTTCTGATTAAACATTTGAAAATGGAGCTTTTATACTTTGTCTGTTAAATAAGTAACAGATGTCACTGATTGGGAGAAGCAGTGGATATTTTAACATTGTAAGATATTAATAATTTAATACATAACTTACTATGACTAAATTTAGAATATAAGAATAAACGAGCATATTTTCACATTTTTTAAATGTTCCAATTTTTCACATTTTTAAAAATCTAATCAAATTGATCCAATATAATATTATGCACAACAGTCGTATTATATATAAAGCAATGCATATAGTGAGAGCTAAATAAATGTTAATGGCTTTATAATGATTAGTATTGACAAATAATTATACATGCAAAGAAATCATATAAATTAAGTATAAAATAAAACTCTCTTGATTGTGTTAAGATGAACATTTATCTTTCTTCTGCAAATTAAATGAAAAAAAAGATTCATAAAATATAAAAGTGGAATTAAAAACAAATCATTAAACTGGAAATGCACAAAGAGTCAGTATAGATTGTTGCTAGTTGAAAGTATCCAAATCCAAATGGTTCATAATGTTCACTTGTCATACATTTGGAAATCATACAGTGTAAGTTATGCTTATTATAAAATACCTTTGGTTCCTTTGATACATACACAGAAATACAATCGTGACTGCTGTTCATATTTAATTCTGGCACAGAAAACCACTCACTGGCTTTACTACATCCAACACCCCAGTGGAGCCATCCTACTAACATCTCAGGAGACCCTTCCACAGAAGGTCCCAGGGAGGCGAAAAGGACGGTGGCATGGCAGAGTTCTCCACTATTACCATTCCCTGCCCTACTTTTTGTTTCCTGTTCTACTTAACAATGTTTCCACACTGACAAAACATAAAATAATCAAGAATATTATACAGACTAAAGTATTTGCTCTCTCTGACTCTTCAGAAAATGTCTGCCAATCATGACTCCATACTATGTATCATTTGTCCATTATATTTGGCTACTATGTACATAGTACTAGATCCCAGAATAAAGGAATAAAAATAATAAGCTATGTTGGCTTTTTCTTTTTAGTCATAGGTAGGATAAAAAGGGATGAAATTTTCTAACATATTTGAGCTTTTTTTCTTATTTAACAGTCTATATACAAAGAGAAAAGCATAACTTTCATATGAGTAAAGGCACCAAGGTTGTGCTCTTATTTTAGCTAAAATGTGTTTTGCGAATTCAAGCTTCTCTGCTAGATATTCCCAAATCAACTGCATGGCAGATGGAAATGCAAGGAGAGGGGCCTTTTATTTATTTATTTTTGCTTTGCTTTGTTTTTACTTATTTTCAAGGAGAGAGGAAAGAAGGGCTTCCCAGGGACTCTTATTATTGCAAATGAACTCCAAAATGCAGAAGCCACTTTGTGCAGCTGGCTCTACATGGGTACTGTGGAACAGACCAGGGCCATCAGGCTTTGCAAGCAAGCACCTTTAATGGCAGAGCCATCTCACCATCCCTGGAGAAAAACCTTTTAAAGAGTAATCAACTTCCATTACATAGCAAACTCAACTTATATCTCAACAAATCCATTCTTTTTATACTCTGAAGGTATAGTTAGAAACTTTTCAACAATATAATATTGTGAGATAAATTTTTCATGAAAAATCTAAGGCTGGATTCAAATTTTAGAAGCAACATTTGTCAATAATCCTTTCTGCTCTAAAACTCATGAATGACTTTTTTTTAATTAAGAAGAATATTAGAAAGCAAAATCGAATGAAATCAACAGATGTCAGATCTTGTGGAGTGTATTAAACACATGAACACACAGGGAAAGATAAGTGAGTCCAGAGGTTATTCAGAATATAGTACTTCATGTGAGCAAGATACTGCAGACCTGAACACAAAGCAAGCTCCCAGAAGGCCATGCTTTGAGAGCACCAGACCAGTCACAGCACTTCTCCTCTCCTTGGCATATGCTGAGAGAGAGGACTGAGCATCAACGGGGTTACTCCAAGCAAAAGTAGGAGATGGAGTTGCTGAGGATGTAGATGTTAGGCATGGGCAATGCATCCTGATAATCTACTGTTAAAACTGGCTTCTGAGCTTCTCATCCTCCTCCTTCACAATCATCACGTGCATCACCATTATTGTCATCGTCCTCATCAACAACAATATTCATTAAGTTTATCACAGTTCTGTCACCATCTTCAGTCATTTATGTCTATACTCTTACTAAACCCTTAACTACATAAGATAGATTATTGTTAACTCAAAATAAATCACAGAGTAATAAAGAAGCTTTTTTTCAAGGTTATAGAAGTTAAATTATGGAGCTAATATGATGGTTAGGTTAGCCTGTATCTAACCCAATTACTTAGCCACTAGAACACATCGTCTTTATAAAAATGCAATATACCCATGGTACCAATGTTGGGTGTTCCCACATCAACTTTAAGCAGAATACTAACAATTACTACACAATTGATAAACATCACCTCTCTAAAAAATTTCAATTTCAACTAAAATTGTTCACATTAGAGAAAACAGAATATATAAAAATTAAGGTATATAATAAATACAAGTATAAATTTGAGAAACCAATGGTCTGTAAATCAAAAGAAAAGAAATACTAAAAAGTACAAGATGTTTTATATAAAAATGCTATAGCAACAGATTAGACACTGATACAGGTTGAATTAGTAAACTGCAAGACTGCGCTGAGAATTGCACTCATGAAGCAATGAAAAAGACTAAAGATATGGATGAATGGAACACTTTACAAGACACATGTTCAATATAGGAAATCCTCAATTGTATCTAGTTAAATATTCAGATTTAACAGGCAAGACATATGACAAAATAAAATTCCTAAAACATGACAACCGAATTATATGTATAAATTCACAAAATACAGGTTAATTCTTACATATCTTGGTAGGAAGGTTAAGACAATGTGTTCCAAACAGTGAAGCAACTTTGAGGAGGTATTCAGAAAATGCAAAAATGTTGTAGAGAGAAGGGAATAAAACTTAACTATTTTAGAAGGAAAATCACGCAGACACCACTCTGCTCATCTTCAACATTCACTAGCAAAGAACATAGCAAGATGACCTCAAATGTCATAATTTGATCCCAGGAGTTATGTACCCAAGCAATCCAAGATCAAGAAAGACAAGATGTGAAATCAATTTTTCTTAACATCTGAGAGAATTCAAAACCATTAATATCAACATCATTATAAAAGAATTCCCTAAGGGTGCTGCATAAGAGAGGAAAAAAGGTGCTGCCTATAAGAAAGCTTAGAACAAGAAAAGAAGGTAAACAAAATGTTCACAAAGTATGTGATTAGACTATGAGAAACTGCACCAAGAAGTGCAATTTAATGAAATAAGAGGCTTGACAATTTTGCTAATATAAAAAATAAATAAGCCAGGCGTGGTGGCGCATACCTTTAAACTCAGCACTCGAGAGGCAGAGGTAGGTGGATTGTTGTGAGTTTGAGGCCACCCTGAGACTACATAGTGAATTCCATGTCAGCCTGAGCTAGACCAATATCCTACCTTGAAAAATAAATAAATAAATGAGTTGAAATGTTTAAAAAGAACAACCAAATGCTTGGAAAGGCATACGTAATGTCTGGTAGACATTCTTGTCCCCTTTATAAATTATATAAAAATTACATAGCTCATAAAAATGTTTCCAAACATCAAATGAAAGTTAAATCATAATAATTATAAAGCAAACTAAAGGGAAAACAAAGCAATAAAAAAAAAAAAAAAGGTTAAAATGAATGACAAGATGCAGTGTCTCGCCAACAACCAGGAAAATGGAAAGTAAGCAAGAACCTGCCTTCCTCCATGTAAGATATGGGACAAGCTAAGTATAAGAATATTTTCTGGTGAGATGCATTAAGATACAGACTTTATTCAATGTTACTGTAAGTATAAAGTAATGAATCTCATGTAGAGTAATCTGCAATACTTATTAGATATTGGTAAGTTCATTCTTATGAATCAGAAATTTTGTTCACAACTGAAAAAATGGTCCATGAGTAAAGTAAATATAGCAAGAATACAAAGAAGGCATATCATTATATTATGTTAATAGCAAAACATCTGACTTACCATAATATTTACTAAAATGAATTGGTAAATCATGGTACATACTATAAAATACTATGTACACTTCCAATTGAGATAAAACAATCAAATTTATAAAGCCTACAATTTACAAAAACACAAAAAAGTTTATAAAGAAATACTACTTTTGCAAACAAAATGGCATCTCTATCAAGTGTGTAGATATGCAGAAAAAAAAATAGTGAAAAACTACCTAAAATGCTTGGAAATATTTAGCTTTATAGAGGATAATGATGAGGTGATAGAAAAAGAGAGTTTTTCCCCATCCACAGTATATTAGTATGCTATTGATCTTGCACAACAATATAAAAAGGCACTTATGTGATCTGTGCAATTTAAAAATATCAAGTAAGTATATTAAATTATAACAGGAAAGAAGTATGTTTAAAGTTCAAATTTTCATCTTCTCACTATCAAGATTAACAGCAATTTTATTTTTATAATTTCAATTTATAATAATTCCACACACATTCACTGCTCATCAAATTAAAACTTGGGATTCTCATTTATTCATCAATTATATAGCATAAAATAAATTATTAAAAAAGAAAATAAGATGGCACCTCCTACATGGAAGTTTTGAAGTCACTGTTCCTTATCCTCCTCTTCTCAGCACACTCTGCCCTTCTAGTCTGAGTTACTTCAGGTGCTTGAACCTGTGAAAGGTATGCCAGGTGCCATGGAACTTGCTAAAGGTGCTGCATTACTCCAAGTGCCACAGAAATTGTGAAAGGTACTAGGATGCTCCAGGTGTCATGGAACTTCTGAAAGCTGCTGAGTTACGCTGGGTGCTATGGAACTTGGGAAAGGCACTGAGATACTTCAGGTGCTGTGGAATTTGTAAAAGGTACTGAGATACTTCAGGTGCTGTGGAATTTGTGAAAGGTACTGAGATACTTCAGGTGCTGTGGAACTTGTAAAGGCACTGAGATACTTCAGGTGCTGTGGAACTTGTAAAGGCACTGAGATACTTCAGGTGCTGTGGGACTTGGGAAAGGTACTGAGATACTTCAGGTGCTGTGGGACTTGGGAAAGGTACTGAGATACTTCAGGTGCTGTGGAACTTGGGGAAGGTACTGAGATACTTCGGGTGCTGTGGAACTTGGGGAAGGTACTGAGTTACTCCAGGTGCTGTGGAATTTGTGAAAGGTACTGAGATACTTCAGGTGCTGTGGAACTTGTAAAGGCACTGAGATACTTCAGGTGCTGTGGAACTTGTAAAGGCACTGAGATACTTCAGGTGCTGTGGAACTTGGGAAAGGTACTGAGATACTTCAGGTGCTGTGGAACTTGGGAAAGGTACTGAGATACTTCAGGTGCTGTGGAACTTGGGGAAGGTACTGAGATACTTCAGGTGCTGTGGAACTTGTAAAGGCACTGAGATACTTCAGGTGCTGTGGGACTTAGGAAAGGTACTGAGATACTTCAGGTGCTGTGGAACTTGGAAAAGCACTGAGATACTTCAGGTGCTGTGGAACTTGGGAAAAGTACTGAGATACTTCAGGTGCTGTGGAACTTGGGAAAGGCACTGAGATACTTCAGGGGCTGTGGAATTTGTGAAAGGTACTGAGATACTTCAGGTGCTATAGAACTAGGGAAAGGCACTGAGATACTTCAGGTGCTGTGGAACTAGGGAAAGGTACTGAGATACTTCAGGTGCTATAGAACTAGGGAAAGGCACTGAGATACTTCAGGTGCTGTGGAACTAGGGAAAGGTACTGAGATACTTCGGGTGCTGTGGAACTAGGGAAAGGCACTGAGATACTTCAGGTGCTGTGGAACTTGGGAAAGGCACTGAGATACTTCGGGTGCTGTGGAACTAGGAAAGGTACTGAGATACTTCAGGTGCTGTGGAACTTGGGAAAGGCACTGAGTTACTCCAGGTGCCATGGAAACTGTAAAAGGTACTTAGTCACTTTTAGTGCTGTGGAACTTATGAAAGGTACTGAGTTACTCCAGGTGCCATGTAACTTGTAAAATATATTCTTTGTTTTTCACATTTTTAAACTGGAATTTGTGGTGACATATTTTGAAATTTAATGATCCCAGAATATTCTATTATAAATTTGGATCAAAATGATTGAATGAATGACAACATTTGTGCAGGATTTTAATTTATTTTATTAAATAAGAATCTCACCAAGGGAAAAAGTTCCAAGTTGGGTCTTCATGCCACTGCATAACCACCAGCACCACCACACACACTCAATCTGCATGAGTGTACTTAAGCAGTCTTTGGAGAGACGATGCAAACATTCTCAGTTATTTTGGAACATGTGTTATTTCTTAGGCTGGAAGAGCTTTTCAATGAATCAATAATAATTCAGGCTCTGGACATTTCTTTGGGGATTAATGGATGACTAAGTAGAGCTATTCATGCCAAAGACCATTAACCCCAATTGGTCCCTGTCCAGTGTGTCAGCTGCAGAAAAGGAGAATTACAAAATACAGACTTGCTTTTTTGGACTGTATTCAGAGTCAGCTTTCTTTTGCAAGGAATCAAAATGGATTGATTCTTAAGTCCAAGTTCACTATATTTTATTCAACTCACAAAATCCATTAAGTCTAAGTCCAGAAGCTCACTATATAAAAGTTTATACAGGACTTGGGTCTATGCAGGGACATAAACAGGCTGTAAGAAAGCTTTTTTTTTTTTTTTTTTTTTTTTTTTTTTTTTTGACAAGAAATGGATTCTTTTATATGAGTACTGTCTTTCTCACCTTTGAGCCTGCAACATGGATGAACATTCATGTGGCAAAAGTAACCATCAAGAAAATAAATAAACCTACTTCCTAGCCCTCACCAACCTGACAACCAACCATTGCTCACTGTCTCCATTGTTGTGTCTTTTCCACACTATCACATGAAGTGTTACTGTGTGTGCACTGCTGATCCTGCAGGTTTCACTTAGAGAGCATATATGACTCACTTGTGTTGCTGTATATAACCATCAAAGTGTTTTATCATTGACTCTGAATTATGTAGATATGCCCAACTTTATCTACTCGGCCACGGATAGAAATTCAGGCTGTATCTAGATTTTACTAATACAAAAGATAAAAGAGTAAGCACACTATAAACCCTAGACAGTATTAGTTCTGTGGTATGGCCATGGTTTGAGCATATCCCCCAAGACTCAGGATATGAAAACCTGGCCCCAGTGCGGCCATACTGAAATGTAGAACCTTTACTAGTTCTAGTGGGTTAGATCATGAGGAAATCTACTTTAACAAGGATTAAAGCCACTTCTCATAAGAGTGGGATCCTCTAAAATGAAGAAACCTCAGGCTATCCATCTACTCTACACATGGTGACAGCCAGGGAGCCCTTGCAGGATGGCAACCTGAGATCTTAGACACATAGAACTATAGATAAATACCCTTTCTTTATAAAATGTCATTCTCCAAGGTAGACATGCTGGCTCATGTTATAATCTCAAAACTCAGCAGGCTGAGGTAGAGAAATAACTTTGCTGGAGGTAGAAGTATGAGGCACATTTACATTTGTATGCTACATATGTAGAGGATGAATTTTTGGAAGCATGCTATCTTTTATCATCACTGGCAAAGTTATCCAAACCAACAATATAATTTTTCATCTTGCCAGCAATAAATGACAGTTGAACTTCCTCCACAACCTTATTGACATATTTATTGTCAGTCTTATTTTTTAATTTAATCACTCAAGTGAAAATGTTATAGAAGCTTGCAGCAGTGTTAGTTTGTTTCCTAATAGCATGATGATGAGCATATTTCATGCAGTTATTTGTCATCCATACATCTCCTTTGGGGAATTGTCTGCTTAAATATGTGTATCATTTTATTTTAAGATGAAAAGATTTATTTATATTTAGGATGCAACTCCATTACAACACATTTGAAAATTCCATTTTTTGACATTTTACTTAACTACATCCTTGGAGTCTACTGCCAACATTTTTTTTAATAAACATGAAACATTTTCCCACATTCACGTCAATAAACAGTAAGCATATCACAATTGTATTTCCCCACATTCATGTTAATAAACAGTAAGTATTTCACAATTGTATTTCCCCACATTCATGTTAATAAACAGTAAGCATTTCACAATTGTACTGCCCCACATTCATGCTAATGGTATGCCATGGCCATGTGGTCTAGAAAGCTCTGAGCACTTCTTACAAACACTTCTCTGATATATATTTTTTAATATTCATAGTTACTTCACTTTTATGTTGAAATTTAGGGCTTTAGTCTCTTTGAAAATTGCATAATTATGTGATAAGTTAGCTTAGTTAGTTTGAGCCTGGTGCTGAAAAAATTGTGTAATTTTTTTCTGGGGTACTCTGGAGCAACTTTTTTTTTTTGAGGATCCACTATACCACCAATAGAACCATCACAAATGGTTAACCCAATTTGGACAGCATAGCCTTTTCAAATGTACTATAAAGAAAATTCCCCCAAAGAGTCAGAGGGCTCACATGCAGAAGCTTTAACAAAGTACCTAACTAAACTGATTTACAATCCTATTGATAAGCTCCTCCTTGTCTCTCAGAAGGCCCATGGCAGGACAAGGAGAGAGGTAAAAGAACCTTGCAGGAGTTCCAGCCATTGTTACTGCAATAGGCAAAATGGCAGGAAAAAATGAGATAGCTCTTAAACAACAGACATTTCCAACTTGAAAGAGAAGAACAAGAGTTGGTTTTCATGTATATCCAAGTGAAACAAGAAGTGTACTTTTCAAATGCACCTGCAGTTATTGTCTGTATCGTGAGTCAGATTCTTCTGAGAATGCTGGCATAGGGAGTGGTTATGACAAAGAGCTGGTTCAGGAATAATTCTTCCACTCTTCTTTCCTCCTGGTAATTTGATTCAGCAGACTGGGAAAGCTACTTTCTGACTCGACAACTACATTGCAGAAACTTTGAACAATCTACGTATGACAGTGATGCGAGTTTTGTGATGTATTTGTGACACATCTATTTTTTTTCTTTTGATGAAAGGGGTCTTCCTCTATATTGTCAGCAATGCTGTATAAAAAGATCTGAATTTTGTATGCATAGGAGTGGCTTTAATATACTTACACTCTTTGATTTAACCCAAAGAAACATCAATGAGTCTCAAACATTACCATGAGCTTTACATCTGTGAGATGAAGTAAAATAACCAGAAGGGGTTTCAGAGAATAGTTAGTAGTTTGGTAAGTATATCATAATTAAAGCAGACAGTTCAGTTTTCTGGCTTTCAGAGTTTTTCAAAGTCTTATAAACTACGAAATCTTGATGAATTATTTTGTCAGCAGAAATAAATGGGAAAGAGAAACTAACTAAAAAAATGAAAAACTAAGCTGGGTGTGGTGGCGCATGTCTTTAATCCCAGCACATGGGAGGCAGAGGTAGGCAGATTGCCGTGAGACTACATAGTGAATTCCAGATCAGTCTGGGTTAGAGTGAGACCCTACCTCAAATTTAAAAAAAAAAAAAAAAAAAAGAAAAAAAAAAGAAAAGAAAAGAAAAAAGAAAAACTAAAATACTTTTAGTGAATAATTAAAAAATTCTTATGAATTCCTTGCCACAGAGATCATTTTTAAGGAAAAATGAATGTTTCCATCTAAGGCTACAGAGAGAAACTTCACTGAATGAAGAGTCAGTAAATAGTCATAGAGTCAGCTTTGCTTGTCAGCCATCTCCACTGACGTCTTTTCAGTTTAGATCTGCCCCTGCAGTCATCACTCAATCTCTTGTGACTGAATTTCTTTTCCTCCTGGCAGCTCCTTCCTGGAACTTATGTTCAGACCTGGCCAAGGTGCTATCTATGGCCTACAGAACAAGCTACCCCAAGAGCCTCACCGCGCCTCAAACCCATGAAGTTCTATGCAGTCAGTAGCAGGAACAGGGAGAACACCTACTCTGGGGGGAGCTGACCAAGCTTGCTCTTTGTTCTGCATCAGTCACGATGTATCTATTCATTCCTTCCTTCATACGTTGAATGAAGTGCTGCTTGACTACCTGCTGTGTGCTCTGTGATAGCAACTAGGAATGCTACAGCGCATGAGATAGTTTTGGCTATAGCTTTCCTGAGTAACATAATACACTGCTTTGGATATAATTTTCCTATTTAGAAATAAAAATTCTCTGTTCATGCACTTAAAGAATGTTATATAAATACGATGTACCAAGAATATTTCTATTTTCAAGCAATGAACTAAAAAGGGTTTTTTGTTTTGTTTTGTTTTGTTTTTTGCATGATGTACTGTTGGAGCAGGGTTGTTGTCGGTGGTGCTGGTGGTGGTGGTGGTGTGTGTGTGTTTGGAGAGTTCTGTCAGGGTAAAAAAAAATGGAATAGGGAAACATGTAGCCCAGACTGGCCTCAAACTCCTGATTATCCCAACTCCACCTTTTCAGCAATTTCCTACCATCAAGCACCTCCATAACAATCTTATTTTTTTAAAAACATTTATTTATTTATTTGAGAGAGTGTATGGGCCCACCAGAGCCTCTTGCCACTGCAAGCAAACTCCGGGTACATATGAAAGTTTGTGTTTTGGGCTTTACGTGAGTACTGGGAAATAGAATGCAGGCAGGCAGGATTTACAAGTAAGGACCTGTAACACTGAAGCACAGCTCCAGCTTAGGGATATTCTTTCTAACCTTCCAGCAAAGGTTTTCCCTATGGAATGAAAGATATGTCCAGCTTCAGCATTTCATTGAAATGGATATTTGTGAGGATGGGGAACTAAATATAACAAAACACCCTAGAGAAATCACTTGCTGCTTTATTCTTGGTAATATGTTTAATATTATGATACTAATGCAATAACTGCTCAATAAACCCTCAGACCAGCAAGTCGCCTTCCAAAAATATCATCACTCTTATCCTGTTGCTTGCATTGCTCTTTGAATTTCTCTTTAAAACCCCAAACATCCCTTTATTATAAGCAGATTTTGCACATGTAAATGTGAAAAACAGACGAGAAAAAAAGTTTGGTATTAAGTATGTACTAAATTTCCAGAAAATAAAATGTAAATATCACTTTGGGAATGTGATACAAGGGGGTACATTTTTCTGAGTAAAAAAAAAAAAAAAAAAAAAAACAGCTTTTGCAATACAAGCTATTAAAAGGCAAAGATATAATGCAGACTTTATTTTTACCTTCATTCTCACAATTTCAATTTAAAGAACAGATCTCACAAAGCATTCTCCGCCATGTGATAATGCTCTAGAATAGTTATCACTTTCCAGACATTTTAGTTCTTTTTGTTTATATCATAGGGTACCAAAAGAAAAGTCTCGGTTAAAAGGGCACACACACAATCTTTCCGTCTATGAGCCTACCATTCAATCCAAGAGAAGGTCAGGTGAACCTTTAGAAACTACTCCATTTTCCTACATCTTCATGAGGGTATCTGACCAAGAAATTCTCAGAAGAAGAAGAGGGAGAAGGGAACAGAAGAGAGAAAGAGAGAGAAAGAATGAACCTGGTTTCTATTCATAGCACAATGGTCTCCTCCATAAGACAATCAGTTCTTCCCATCATAAACTGATACGTGAACCCAATGCTTTCCTCCATAAGACAATCAGTTCTTCCCATCATAAACTGATACGTGAACCCAATGCTTTCCTCCATAAGACAATCAGTTCTTCCCATCATAAACTGATACGTGAACCCAATGCTTTCCTCCATAAGACAATCAGTTCTTCCCATCATAAACTGAACCCCCAATGCTTTCCTCCATAAGACAGATCAAAACTGATACGTGAACCGACAATTCTTCCCATCATAAACAATCAGATCACGATGAACCCAATGCTTTCCTCCATAAGACAATAAACTGATACGCGGAACCCAATGCTTTCCTCCATAAGACAATCAGTTCTTCCCATCATAAACTGATACGTGAACCCAATGCTTTCCTCCATAAGACAATCAGTTCTTCCCATCATAAACTGATACGTGAACCCAATGCTTTCCTCCATAAGACAATCAGTTCTTCCCATCATAAACTGATACGTGAACCCAATGCTTTCCTCCATAAGACAATCAGTTCTTCCCATCATAAACTGATACGTGAACCCAATGCTTCTCTCCATAAGACAATTTCTTCCCATCATAAACTGATACGTGAACCCAATGCTCTCCTCCATAAGACAATCAGTTCTTCCCATCATAAACTGATACGTGAACCCAATGCTTTCCTCCATAAGACAATCAGTTCTTCCCATCATAAACTGATCGTGAATCAATGTTCTTCCCTTCCCATCATAAACTGATACGTGAACCCAATGCTTTCCTCCATAAGACAATCAGTTCTTCCCATCATAAACTGATACGTGAACCCAATAAGTCAATCCGTTTTCCCATCATAAACATCAACCCAATGCTCTTAAGACAATGCCTGTTCAGTTCTTCCCATCATAAACTGAGTAACCCAACCCCATAAGACAATGAGGGGCTCAATGCCCCTTCCCATCACACACACACCTGTTAGGCTTGTTTTAGATTACAAACTATTTACAACACAACCGTATCTATGTAATCAGACATGCACACACATTATACATTCTCCAAAAACTGAATAGGATTAGCATGAGTTTATTGTATGCAAATTTATCTGAGGTTTCCTCCATTCCTTCAACCAATCACTGAAACAGATACGACCATTATCCGCATTTTATAGAAGACAAACTGAGATGAATAAAAATCAGTAACCTTGTCCAAGATCACACAGATAGCTAGTAGTAGGAAATAAGTTCATCATTCCACCTTTAAACCTTTCCTTTCTGTTTTTTTTTTTTTTCTTTTTTTCTCCTTTCTTCTTTAGTTGTACATGTCAGGACTTAAAAGGCTAACTCTCTGGTCACTTGACACACAGACAACCTCAACTACTGCATCTGTGAATCTCATAGTTCCAGGATAAGCTCGATGCTAAAAAAGAACTGGGTTGAGAGATGGTTTAGTGGTTTAAGGTGCTTGCTGGCAAAGCCAAAAGACCCAGGTTCAATTCCCCAGTACACAAATAAAGCTGGATGCACAAGCTGGCACATATCTGTCTCTTTATCTGCCTTGCACATACATACATACATACATACATACATACATACATACATACATACATCTCATTATAGTGATTATACCTACACTGAAAATATGCTGGTTAACAGGACCTAAAAGAAATCAAGAAGAGCATCATGAGTATTAAGAAGGCATAATGAGGACTGGAGAGATGGCTCAGCAGTTAAGGCATTTGTCTGCAAAGCCTAAGGACCCTGGTTCGATTCCCCAGTCCCCACGTAAAGCCAGACACACAAAGTGGCGCAGGCCTCTGGGGTTCGTTTGCAGCAGCTGGAGGCCTTAGTGGGCCACTCTATCTCTCACTCATCTTTATCTCTCTCTGCTTGCAAATAAATAATAACGAAATAAATAAATAGTAAGTCTAATGAAAATCAGGAAGCTGGTTTAATGTAAAAAAAAAAAAAATCCTGGGCTAGAGAGATGGCTTAGAGGTTAAGGCACTTGCCTGCAAAGCCAAAGGACAAGGTTCAACCCCAGGGCCCAAGTAAGCCAGATGTACAAGGTGCCACATGCATCTGGAGTTCATTTGCAGGGCTAGAGGCCCTGTCATGCCCATTCTCTCTATCTGCTTCTTTCTGTCTCTCTCAAATAAATAAATTAAATATATTTTTTTAAATCATACTCCATTTATTCCACCTTTCTTTTGTTTGTGACATACTCATAAATGAAGGACTCAGTTTGTTTTATCATTGTAACTTTTTTTTCTCCCATGTAGCTTAGAAACTGTTCTTGCATTTTTTAGTGAAGGATGGGACCAGAATAGTTTATGGGAAGATTATAAGAAGGCTAGATTATTAGTTAGTTCAAATGAGTCAATATAAAATTGTATTAAAGGCAATTGATATCTTACAAGTTACTGATAAGCCATGATCTTACATTAGCATGAAGTAGAATTTCCCATGTTCAAAGAATAACTTAGTTTCATTTTCATTACTAGGAATTACATGGACTAAGCTTTCTCTGGTGACTACTAAAATTACACATACAAAATGATATGAACATATAAAGAACAGATGTTGGGACTGGGAAGATTGCTCAGTGGTTAAAGGCCCTTGCTAGAAAAGCTAGCTGGCTCAGGTTCAAGTCCCCAGCCTGCTAGATAAAAGTGGATGGGCATTCATTTGCAGAAGCAAGACATACAAGCACACATGCATGCACTCAAGTACACATACATGCAAATAAATAATTTTTAAAAAAACTAATACAGGGCTGGAGAGATGGCTTAGCAGTTAAGGTATTTGCCTGCAAAGTCTAAGGATCCCGTTCAATTCTCCAGGTCCCACATAAGCCAGATGCACAAGGTGGCACATGCATCTGGAGTTCGTTTGCAGTGGCTAGAGGCCCTGACACGCCCATTCTCTCTCTTCTCTCTCTCTCTCTCTCTCTCTCTCTGGTCTCTAATAAATAAATAAATAAAAATTAAATAAATTAAAAAAAATTTTTAATTAAAAAATGTATAAAGATCATCAATCACAGGAAAGCATTTAAAATATACACAAATAAGGAGGGACACTTTTTAATGTTTATTATTATTATTATTAACAAGATGTTTCGTATGGATCCATCATCTGTTGGTACCCTCTTTTTCCTCGTCCCTGCCCCCATTGGGTACACTCCTCAGTGGGGTTGCAGCCATTCCCCATGGGGTTGTGGGTTATGCACTGTGGGAGAAGCAGTCAGTTGTGGGGGTGGAGCGGGAGGCAGTGCCTCTGGGCATGATGTCTCAACCTGTGGCTATTACAATCTTTCTCTGCTTTGATATGCGCTGAATATCCTCAGGGTCTGTAGGAGGGGACTATCCCCAAGATTTTCCTCAACTAAAAATTACAGAAACAATTTGTAGTATTTACCTTGTCATTGCTGGCACAAAACACCTGACCAAATGCATCTGATAGGAAGGAAGTATTGTGGCTTACAGACTCAGGGGAAGCGCCGTGATGGCAGAGGAAATAGGGCATCACCTCTGCCACAGCAGGCAGAAAGTAACAGCAAGAGAGCGAGCCAATCTCTAGCAAGGGAAAGCTAGGTTATATCACCCCAAAGCCTGCACCCCAAAACATACCTCCTCCAGCAAGGATCCACCCAGCCAATTGCCATCATTTAGGGATCAAGCATTCAAACCACATTAGTTTATGGAGGAAATCTGATTCAAATCATCACACAATTTGTTTATTCTACTTATATTTGTGAGTTAACAGAAATATATATTTAAAAATCTAAGGGTAAGGGGGTACTTTCAATATATACTTGTATTAACAGCTTTTTAGACTTTTTACTCATTAACAATGAATACTCTTTTAGTATTATTGTAGTGCATTAACTAGGATTTAATTTTAAAACTTCCTATTTTTTATTCTATTATACTCCATTTTTCTGTTAAATCTACTTTGAAATTTACTGGCATGCCTATAAGCTCATCCTAAAGCATTTCTAATGACTGCTGAAATGCTATGTAGTACAAGGTGAACACAAGTTTAGATTTCATAGAAAAGTTTTCTCAGTACCCACTGTGTTGTCCACAGTGAGTTCTATTACACCGTTTATAAGATTGTTTTCCCTGTGGGGCTAGGCAAAATACTAGGCAATTGCACTACTACTAAACTATATTCTCGCCTTACAAGATTTAGTCATGCATTGGCAAGAAGAAGGGTTTGTGATTATCTTAAAATGCAGAACACCGAGCACTTTGAATTATTGTCCTCTAGCTGGTACTTTGACTTTCAATTCATTTTTCTTAATATTTCTTTTTTCTTACAACTTTCTCTCTATTCTCTCTACTATTACATATTCCAGAACACAATCTCAATTCCCAGCAATCACACTGTGGTAGTTTGAATATATGTCCCCCAATATATTCAGTGTTTTATTAGTTATAATTTGCATCTGCAATCACCTTGCAAAAGGCAATGTCACTGGGGGCCGGTCTTAAGGTGTTAATGGTGGGTTTGAGATTCCATTGTAAAGATATGCAAATGTGCCTAGCAGGAGTTCCTGAAGTGTGCTGTGTGACCTTTTGGCTGTAGTTTTGCTCTGTGTACTGTGGTGGCTGGTTGGCTTTCTCTCTCTCTGCTTGGTCTTGTGAGAGAAGGTCACTTCTTCTGCCATTATGGAACTTCCCCTGGATCTGTAAGCTTCAATAAATAATATCCCTTCCTCCATAACTGTGCCTGATCTGGAAGTTCATCTCAGCGAACCCGAAGCTGTCTGCTACACACACTAACAAAACCTAAAGGACAAGGATTTTTTTAATTTTTTAAAGATATTGTTTACTAAGTTCTTTATTCATCCAGTTTTAAGCACGCCATTATTTCTCATTTCAGGATAAGGTCTCCCAACATATTCACAGATGAGTCAACTAAGCCGTAGAACAGACAAAGCTCTGGTAGAGTTAAACCGAGACAAACTAATTTTAAAGGCTGCACTTATGAAGACAGTTATGTGTTGCTCAATGAAAGGGACATATTTTGGGAAATTCATCATTAGCCAACACTGGGTGAACATCATCAAGTGTACTTACATAAACTAAGAAAGCTGCAGCATCACTAAGCAACAGGATCTTATAGGATCACCACTGAACATGTAGTCTGTTGTTGACCATAACCCATCATTACATGACCCAAGACTCTAAGATCCACTACTAAACACAAACACACACACATATACACACACCCACACACACCTGCTTTGAGGTAAACTTTCACATGCATTTCACCTTCTATTCATAAAGGAATATACTCATTAAAAGAAAAAATAAACAAATGCAGAGTTAACTCACACTGGAGTTTTTCAGCTTTATTTAATCATGGAGAGAAAAGCTTTCAAGTTTGTACAGTTCTCTATTTATTATTAAGGTTTTCCTCTATGGAAGAACATAGCTAAAGTGCCATAGAAGATTGCGTAAGGCGAAATTCCAAGCTTTTATCTGTTCTACAGCAAATCTCATCATATTCAGAGAAATGACTTTTAAAATATCTCTTCAATAAGGTGAATTTCTAATCTAAGTTCAATTCACTGTTTGAGAATGCATTAGTTCTGTGCCAGTAGTTCAAGAAATACTCAAGATAAATATAAGCAGATAATTACCAAACTTACAGATCATAAAAACACACACATATTATACATGTGAGTATTTAAAAGGCATAAATTCAAACTTGGGGTTTAAATTATATAAAAGAATAAAAAGTAACTTTGTCAAAGGTACAGAAAAGGAGAATACAGAGTAACCTAAGCCTTGCTTGGTAATCAAATAGGAACAGGGATGTGGTTATACTAGACGTTTTATTCTTCAAAATTCATTCCAAATATGATTTTCAATTTTAAATGTTAAAGCCATTCATGCTTGAAGAAAAGTGTTTGCATTCAGTTCAAGAGAAATATGGAATGATAATCATGAATATAAAAGTTCTTTTCTGGCTGGAGAAATGGCTCACCAGTTAAGATGCCTGCCTGCAAAAACTAAGGACCTGGGTTCGATTCCCCAGCACCCACATAAAGCCAGATGCACAAGGTGGTGCATGCATCTGGAGTTCATTTACAGTGGCAAGAGGCCCTGGTATGCCCATTCTTTCCCCCCACCTCAAATAAATAAAATATTTAAAAGTAAAATAGTTGCTTTCATCAAAGAAACACATTGATGGGCAGTTATGTCAAAATGTAAGCTTGGGCTGGAGAGATGGCTTAGCAATTAAGGCACTTGCCTATAAAGCCTAAGGACACAGGTTCGATTCCCCAGGGCACACATACACCAGATGCACAAGATGGCACATGCATTTGGAATTCATTTGCAGTGGCTAGAGGACCTGACATGCCCATTCTCTCTCTCTCTCTCTCTCTCTTTTCCTTTCTCTTGTTCACTCAAATACATAAATATATAATAGAATTCTTTTTTAAAATGTAAGCTGTCAATCAATGGAAAATTTCTCTGGAAGGGAGTTGAATTGTTTTAGGAGTTGATAAAAAGTTAAACTGAATATTAATTATCAAGCAAACTAGAGTCTTAGAAGTCATCTAGCCCCACCTTCTAACTTGCAGATGATACTGAAACAAAGAAAGCAATGACTACTCCAAGGTCACACCAAATGAGAGGCAGAGAAAAAGTCACAAATTTGGAGAGGCACAGACATGAGAGAACTACATGTGAAGATAGGGAACTTTGGAAGGTGCCAATGGTCTTTACATCAATACTGAACCCCTGGTCATGGTTTATTTGTCAGTCAAGGATAAATGCTACAGACACGTTGTGCTTCTCCAAAGCAAGACATCTCAAAGCACCACAACAGTAATCCTTGTATGACTAAGAATGGGACTGCATGGCTTGTACACTGCCTGCCTTAATGGTCACATGGCCATCCTGATATATCCTCTCAGTGTAGGAAGGATCTTTAGAGGTAATAACATTTATAGCTTTGTGGGAAAAAAATCAGGTAGATACTTATTTAAATAAGTTAGACTCTTCAAATACCAAGAACTGGTGAGTAAGGTAATTAAAGAGGGGAGAAGTTGTGGACCTATGGAATATACATGATTTTGATAATGAACAATGTGTACATTCTATGAGGAGATGTCTAAAAACCCTAAGATGGAGAACATAAATCAATCAGGGAAGTGGGTGGTAACAAAGGGAATAGCTCCTGCTGGGGTAAGGACAGGTACTAACATTGTTTTTTTATTTTAAAATTTTTGCAAAATGACATTTATAAGTTTGCATTCTGCTTAAACAATATTTAGCAAAAAGAAATTATCTTATATTGTCTTCCAAAAAAAAGCATAGTTAGAAATTGGTGCCAAGATGACATTAAATGAGGGTGAGTTTAACTTTTCTTGCCAAACATGCTCCGTCATTTTCAGTAAAAAAAGGTCATTTTGAACCAGCTCAAAATTTCAAAGTATATGCAAGTTAGATTTGTACATAACTGTGTATTTACCTAAGACCTTCAATTAGTGTCCAAATGTAGCAGAGATAAAATAGAAAGGCTGGAGAGATGGTTTAGTGGTTAAGGCACCAGCCTGCCAAACCTAAGAGCGCCCATTCAATTCCCCAGGTCCCACGCTTAGCCAGATGCAAGTGACACAAGCACACAATGCCATGCTTGCCCACAAGGGGGTGCACACATCTGGAATTTATCCATAGGGTCTGAGAGGCCACTGGCACCCCATTCTCTCTCTTGCCTCTTCCTCTGTTTCTCTCTCTCCCTCTCTCTCTCTCTCCCTCTCTCTCAAAACAAGAAGAAAGAAAGAAAGAAAGAAAGAAAGAAAGAAGGGAGGGAGGGAGGGAGGGAGGGAGGGAGGGAGGGAGGGAGGGGGAGGGAGGGAGGGAGGGAGGGGAGGGAGGGAGGGAGGGAAGGAGGAGGAAGGAAGGAAGGAAGGAAGGAAGGAAGGAAGGAAGGAAGGAAGGAAGGAAGGGGCCTTCAAATAAAGGGAGGGAGGGAGGGAGGGAGGGAGGGAGGGAGGGAGGGAGGGAGGGAAGGAAGGAAGGAAGGAAGGAAGGAAGGAAGGAAGGAAGGAAGGAAGGAAGGAAGGAAGGAAGGAAGGAAAGAAGGAAGGAAGGAAGGGGTCTTCAAATAAAATTCATAAAACTTGAGCTCACATCCCACATCTGCATTTACCAAGCTTCTGGTTAACCAGCAGGTCTAGAGTGTCAAAGTTCTGTCACTAGCAAACAAAAATTATAGAAATCATTAGGGCCAACCTCCTCATTTGAATTAGTGGCATTATTCAAATGTGGAGCTCCCTAGCTGAGCTACAACTATGCCAACAGGCACTCTAACCATCTATATCACCTGCTAGTATTTGAGACACAGGCAGGACAAGTATAACTCCATGTTTCAGGTTCTTTTCACATTCTGATTCTTCACATGACTAGCTTCTCCATTGGGAAACTGTACACGAGTCACAGTGGTGGAGTCTCTGTCATTTAATGAGGAAATGAGTCAATGGAGTTTCTTCTCTTCCCTTTCTACAGTTCCTAAGGTTTTAAAAAGTCACAAAAGAATGGAATTATAAGAGTGTATATTGTTCAGAGAAATAATTATTTTTTTAAAACTGTCTTCTTTCAATTTTGTGACCAAAAATGTTCCAGAAATATTTCCAAGTTTCCAATATTCAGAACGCAAAGCATTTTCACATGAGATCATTTAATTTAGAACAATCTGAACAATACTTTGGAGGTCAACATACAATGGACACACTTTTTTCAAACAAGATGTGGACTGTCCACTCAGTTATACAAATTCATATTTTGAAATGCCATGAGGACTTCTGAATTGGGAAATACAAAGAAGCAAAAAGAGCAAAAGTACTCTCCAGGAAAGCCACTTTGGACTAGAAAAGAGAGACAGAGTGAACACAAACACCACCAAGCAGAAGGCAGAGCAAAGGCTACGGACAGCAAAGGTCATTCTAGTTGCTACTTGAGTTTACATGGTATTTCAGTCTTTCCTTGTAAAATTTTTATTATTAACTATAAAGCTAAGACTTTTTAAACTTTTTTTATTTATTTGAAGCAGAGAGAGAGAAAGAGAGAGAGAATAGGCACGCCAGGCCTCCGGCCATTACAAACAAACTGCCCCAATGCCAACATTTTAAATTACTGTATAGTCCAAAAACCTCCAGAAGTTTACCAGAGACAATATACGTAAAAATTAGTATCGGGTCGTTTTCTCCTGTTCTAAATTAAGACCTCCTATCCTGTCTAAACTTTCACTACAGAAAGGATGTTGAAGGGTGGCATTCAAGAAAATTCTTTTACATTCACATTTGTAACAGAAGTACCAAAATGATCTCTATTTGTTTGTTCACGTGTGAGTCGTGTGTCACAACTTCAGACGTCCTCTCACCCTTATCATGTTCACGCATGAGTCATGTGTTACGACTTCAGACATCCTCTCACCCTTATCATGTTCATGCGTGAGTCATGTGACACGACTTCAGACGTCCTCTCACCCTTATCATGTTCATGCGTGAGTCATGTGTTATGAATTCAGACGTCCTCTCACCCTTATCATGTTCACGCGTGAGTCATGTGTCACAACTTCAGACGTCCTCTCACCCTTATCATGTTCACATGCGAGTCATGTGTCACAACTTCAGACGTCCTCTCACCCTTATCATGTTCATGCATGAGTCATTCACGCGTGAGTCATGTGTTACGACTTGTTCACGACTTCACACATCCTCCTCACCCTTATCCTTATCATGTTCACGACGTCACCCTTATCATGTGACACGACTTCACACATCCTCTCACCCTTATCATGTTCACGCGTGAGTCATGTGATCATGTTCATGCGTGACATGTGTTACTTCAGACGTCCTCTCACCCTTATCATGTTCATGTGTGAGTCATGTGTTATGACTTCAGACGTCCTCTCACCCTTATCATGTTCACGCCATGAGTCATGTTACGCGTCCCTCTCACCCTTATCATGTTCATGCGACTTCAGACGCCCTCTCACCCTTATCATGTTAATGTGTGAGTCATGTGTTACGACTTCAGACGTCCTCTCACCCTTATCATGTTCATGCGTGAGTCATGTGTTATGACTTCAGACATCCTCTCACCCTTATCATGTTCACGCGTGAGTCGTGTGTTACGACTTCAGACGTCCTCTCACCCTTATCATGTTCACGCGTGAGTCGTGTGTTACGACTTCAGACGTCCTCTCACCCTTATCATGTTCATGTGTGAGTCATGTGTTACGACTTCAGACGTCCTCTCACCCTTATCATGTTCATGCGTGAGTCATGTGTTATGACTTCAGACATCCTCTCACCCTTATCATGTTCATGCGTGAGTCATGTGTTATGACTTCAGACATCCTCTCACCCTTATCATGTTCACGCGCGAGTCGTGTGTTATGACTTCAGACATCCTCTCACCCTTATCATGTTCATTATGACTTCAGACATCCTCTCACCCTTATCATGTTCACGCGTGAGTCGTGTGTATTCAGACGACTTCAGACGCATGTTCACGCCACAGTCGAGTCCTCCTCACCCCTTATCATGTTCATGCGTGAGTCATGTGTTACGACTTCAGACATCCTCTCACCCTTATTATGTTCACGTGCGAGTCGTGTGTTACGACTTCAGATGTCCTCTCACCCTTATCATGTTCACGCGTGAGTCATGTGTTACGACTTCAGATGTCCTCTCACCCTTATCATGTTCACGCGTGAGTCATGTGTTACGACTTCAGACGTCCTGCTCATCCTTATCAGGTGTGATCCTAATAGGTTTGCAAACATGAAGTTTGTCTAGATAAAGCATAAGGACATTTTATTAAGCATAAGAAACTGCATGAGGGGGCTGGAGAGATGGCTTAGCGGTTAAGGCATTTGCCTGCAAAGCCAAAGATCCCAGTTTGATTCTCCAGGATCCATGTAAGCCAGATGCACAAGGGGCTGCATGCATCTGGAGTTCGTTTACAGTGGGCTGGAAGCCCTGGCGCACCCATTCTCTCCCTCTCTCTTTCCCTCTCTCTGCCTCTTTCTCTCTGTCAAATGAATAAATAAATAAAATATATTTTAAAAAGAAAATGCATGATGATATGTATTTAGAACGTACAAAGTATTCAGAACTTATTAAAACAAATATAATTGTCATGGTGAGAGAAGTGAAATCTCACCCTGTGGTACCAAAGGCAGAACAGACTGTAATATCCTCTAAGCAGGGACTACTGATGCATTCGCAGGCTCTTACACAATCCATTCAGCCTCTGCTGCCATGTGACACGTTTTAAAACAGGGACTTTGTGCACCTACAGCACATTATCACATGGATAAATATGTAACCAATAGAAAAATGAGAAAATGAAGTAATTAGGCCCATCTCTGATATAGTTTCTTAAACAGACCAGGTACTAAATAGTTGGATGTAAAATACTGCTATGTTTGTATCATATGTATTTCCCTGAAACCCCATATGTTACTTGTTTGTACCCCACTTGATGGGTCTATTGGGAAATGGCACAACCTTGTGGGAAGTGAGACTTAGTGAACTATTCTCTCTCTCCCTGTTTGCAGCATGCCATGAGGTGTCTGTTTTCTCCACACGCTCCTGCCTTACCACAGACAGAATGCCCCAAATCCAAGCAACCATGAGCTGAGACTTCTAAACCATGAGTAACAGTAATCTCTCCTTTTTGTAAGTTAACTGAGACTTCTAAACCATGAGTAACAATAACCTCTCCTTCGTTTTGTAAGTTAACTAACTGAAACCATGACTTCAGTAAACCATTCTTTTTGTAAGTTAACTGAGACTTCTAAACCATGAGTAACAATAACGTCTCCTTCTTTTTGTAAGTTAACTGAGACTTCTAAACCATGAGTAACAATAACCTCTCCTTCTTTTTGTAAGTTAACTGAGACTTCTAAACCATGAGTAACAGTAATCTCTCCTTCTTTTTGTAAGTTAACTTTATAATTTTGTCAGAGTGACCCAATTATGACAAGTATGTTTGTGCTAGCAATAACAGCAAGGCCTTCCTAGAAAATCACCATAGGTATCACCCTTTTGTATAATTTGTTTACCCAAGAGTTGAGGATGGAAGGCAGAAACCACATTAGCTTGGTTATTCTTTGGTATATACTATCTGATCTGTATGGGTCCAGTATAATCATTTCCATATATTCATTTTTTTTTTCAATAAATATGCAATGAGTACCCATTTCATAGTGTATATAGTGTACGTTCCACAGTAAACTTGATAGATATAGCTCTATCTTCCCCTAGTTTCTGAAGTTCTGAAGGTGATGGGAAACAACTCTCTCTCTCTCTCTCTCTCTCTCTATCTATCTATATATATATATATATATATATATATATATATATGAAATTTGGTATGTATACATATATGTATATATACATACATTATATACATACATAAATACATGCATGGTGTGATTAGAATGGAATAAAAGTGTCAACACTTCTTACAGATCTCCTCTATTTCATCCTCACTCTGCACTGCAAACCATCAGCAAATTCTATCTGTGCCACCTTCAAAATACATATTTTAACAAGAACAAGGATGTTATTTTCAGCCAGGCATGGTGGCACACGTCTTTAATACCAGTACTTTGGAGGCAGAGGTAGAAGGATCACTGTGAGTTTGAGGCCTACCTGAGACTACATAGTGAATTCCAGGTCAGCCTGGGCTAGAGTGGGACCCTACCTCAAAAAAAAAAAAAAAAAAAGAATCTTATTTTCACACCTCTTACATATACATCCTTGACCAACATCACATCACATCTGCCCAACAGGACAGTTCCTCTCCTCTCTCTCATATGTACTGTATTCTCTCTATACAATAATAGAAATAGACACTCTATTACACCTTCATTAAAGTACTTCAACTCTTCCTGTTCAATTTAGAAAGAAGTCTTGACATCCATGTTGTGGCCTGCCAGATGCCAGATCCCAGTTACAATGCCAGACTGCCTCCAATCCACTGCTTTGCTTGCTGTATTCAACTGCTCCAGCATCCAAGACAGAGGCTTTATACACAGATGGGCCTTAGAGACTTCTGCACTCACACTGAGCCCTTTTGTAACAGAAATAAACATTTTTGTTGTAGTCATTTAAATGCTCCTGTCTAAGAGGGCTTAAAATGATCCCCCGAACTAAAATGTCATAACTCTTATCCATCCTCCATGTCTTTATCTTTATTTTTTCATACATAGCACTGACTATTTTCTTTCATTAATAACATTACACAACATTCCTATTGTTTTATTTCACTATCCCCTACCTTCCTGCACAAACATATCCACAGAAGCAGGACTTCCATTTTATATTCCTCTATCCTCAGTTCCTACAATATTATTCAGCATAAAGCAAGAGCTGAAAAGTATTTTTCAAAGAATATTTAAAACTAACACCCCTGAAGTTACTAACATGATTACTTTTTATAGACAAAAAGAGTAAGTTAAAAAGAGATGACAGAGATGATCCAGAAAATCAGGCTTGTTAGACTTTGAGATTCACAAAGGAAGGAAGACCAGTACTGTTTTCTGAATCTATAACTTTATTGTAATGGGGAAAGGGGTGGGGGGGGGCGCATAGAGAAAATAGAAAGCAGGTGCATACACCTGAGAGAGGAAAGAGAGATGGAAGAGAAGCAGAGAGATGATGCACGTGTAGCAGGAAAGCCAAGAAAGAAAGAGAACAGGTCTTATGCAGGGATTTTTCAAGGACAGCTAGGAGACTGTTCTGTGAGGGAAGGACATGGGTGATGTGGATATAGACTGGGGAATGGTGGCCTTCTCTCCTCTTAGCCCAGAGGAATATTCAACTATCATATCAAGAGGCAGTCCCACACAATCTCTGGGATGGCATGACTAGGTTGGTAGGAGACAGTGAGGGGAATGCAAAGAGAGCTCTGACATGCTAACAGGGCTCACAGCTGATGATCAGATGTCTGATACAGGATTTTTAAAAAAAGGAAGGAAATAAAAATAATGTAAAGTTTTTATTTTTGTTGTTCTTTGTTAATTTATTTCTTTAATTTCAAAACTATAAATAATGTACTTGGGTAAAATATCAAACACTGATTCTATAACTCAATCTGTTAAATCCTGATCATTTATTCATGACCATGAACAATGATCATTATTTACAAAAAATGAGAAATGAAAGAAAACACAATTTTCCACTACTTAACTGTTGCTAGATTTTTCTACTTTCATCATATCTGGATTAGATTATGAATTTTGTTAGGCCAGACACAAAATATAACTTGGAAGTAAAGAGTAGAGCACTAGAGTAAAAACTGGCAAGGGTACAAGAGCTTACAGCAGAAGAACAGTAGAAAGTGTTCTGAGAGAAAAGAGGATTATAATACCTTCCCATTTTGTGGATGAATAGGTTTTATATTTTGTTTTTTGCATAACTTCAGGGCTGAATGAATGCTTTGTATAGTAAATAGAGAAAAGCTCAAATCAAGTTTACTGCCTCCATATGGTTCCAACCACATATGCACAATGGTGGATTTAGTGGAGGGAAAAATGGCTAAGTCGTTTTCCTAGAAAAGGCAATTGTGTTGTTAGAACTTTAATGAGCAAGAGTTCAAATGCAAAAAGGGAGGGGGGAAGAAAAGAACAGAAAAATCAGACTGAAAGTATTATCTCTTTGGTACCTTTCCAAAACAGCAATTTGATGAAAGAGCATCTGCAAGTCTTTTATCTGCAAAGTTAATTTCATTATTGTACTATACAGTACTTAAAATAAAAACAGATCCACACTCTTATTAAAATTGTAATGAATGAATCACTTAGGCTTTGATCTTCTGCATCAGTTTCAGTGAGCTCCCCTAAAGGGAGATCAATTAAGCCTTTCTTTTCCCTGTTTCTTTTCAAATACTCTAAGACAATGCATTGTACTTCACTTTATTAAAATGCAGGCAAAGAAAACAACATTATTCAGGCTTTTTAAAATAATAGGTAAGGGAACTGGGGGATGGATCAGTGGTCAAGACACTTGCTTGAGAAGCTAGAAGGCCTGGGTTCCATTCCCCAAAACCCATGTAAAGCCAGGTGCACAAAGTGACGCATGTGTCTGGAGTTTGTTTGCAGTGGCAAGAGGGCTTGGCATGCCCATCCTCCCTGTCTCTCTCCCTTTCTCTGCCTCTGCTCTGAAATAAATTGTGTGTGTGTGTGTGTGTGTGTGTGTGTGTGTGTGTGTGTGTGTCTTGGCTCATTCTTGGTATAAAAAATAAAATTAGATACTTGATGTTGGGGTTTAAGAATGCTTAATGTAGCACTTTGGCATATTACAAACTAAAAACACAGGAAAGTCACTCCCCTTCATTGGCCCTTCTCCCATGAAGGAGGGCATAAAGTGTAGTGAAAGCCTTCCTGAGGTGCTCAGCCCAGGAAACAAAGGAACTTCCTTTACTTCCTCACTTCTGTGGTCACACACTTTGAGCAGGGTCTCCCAATTTTCCACTATTAGGTCACACCTTACATGTCCTATCATATTGCTCTACATCTCTCCACACATCATCAAACCTCACAAGATACATGGACTTAGCCATTTGTAGTTTATTTCCTTATGAAACCTCTTGTGTCATGAAATATTTATATGAAATAAACATATGCTTTCTCTTGTTAATCTGTCTTGCCAGGTGAAGGAAAGATGCTTCACTACTGACATCTCCCTGTGGAAATCTGAGACCAGCAAACACTGTGTGACTATCACTGATGCCCCAGGACACAGAGACTTGATCAAAACATGGCGACAGGCCCGTCTTGGGCTGCCTGTGCTGTCCTGAATGTCGCTGCTGGTGTTGGTGAATTTGAAGCTGGTATTTCCAAGAACGGGCAGACCTGAGAGCATGCTCTTCTGGTGTCAACAAAATGGATTTCAGTGAGCCACCTCACAGCCAGAAGAGATAGGAGGAGATTGTTAAGGAGGCCAGCACCTACATTAAGAAAACTGGCTACAACCGCGACCCAGTAGCATTTGTGCCAAGTTCTGGTTGGAATGGTGACAACATGCAAGAGCCAAGTGCAAATATGCCATGGCTCAAGGGATGGGAAGTCACCCACAAGGATGGCACCGCCACTGGAACCACACTGCTGGAAGCATTGGGTTGCTTCTTACCACCCACTTGGCCAACTGACCAGTCTCTGTGTCTCCTCCTTCAGAATGTCTATAAAGTTGGAGGTATTGGAACTGTCACCGTGGGTCTGGGACTGGTGTTCTCAAAGCTGGCATGGTGGTTACCTTTGCTCCAGCCAATGTCACCACTGAAGCCAAGTCTGTTGAAATGCACCACGAGGCTCTGAGTGAAGCTCTCGCTGGAGACAACATGGCCTTCAATGTGAAGAATGTATCTGTCAAAGATGTTCGCCATGGCAATGTGGCTGGTGACAGCAAAAATGAACCACCAATGGAGACAGCAGGCTTTCCTGCTCAGGTGATTATCCTGAATCACCCAGGCCAAATCAGTGCTGGCTACGCCCCTGTGCTGGATTGGCACACAGCTCACATAGCTTGCAAGTTTGCTGAGCCGAAAGAGAAGATGGATTGTCGTTCTGGTAAGAAGCTGGAAGATGGACCCAAGTTCCTGAAATCTGGCCATGCTGCCATCGTTGACATGGTACCCAGCAAGCCCACGTGTGTACAGAGCTCCGCTGACTACCCTCTACTGGGTGGCTTTCCTGTTCATGACATGAGGCACACAGTTGCTGTGGGTGTCATCATAGCTGTGGACAAGAAGGCTGCTAGAGCTGGCAAGGTCACCAAGTCTGCCCAGAAAGCTCAGAAGGCTAAATGAATATGACCCCTAACACCTGCCCTCCAGTCTTAATCAGTGGTGGAAGAATGTCTCAGAACTGCTTGGCTCAATTAGTCATTTGAGTTTAATAGTAAAAGACTGGTTAATGATAACAACGACTCGCAAAACCTTCAGAAGGAAAGGAGACTGTTTTGTGGAGTGTGCGTGTCAGTGTTAAGTTAGTAGTTTTTAGAGACAGAGAGAGGGAGAAAGTGAAAGAGGGAAAATGGGCATGCCAGGGCCTCTAGCCACTGCAAAAGAACTCCAGATGCATGTGCCACTGTGTGCATCTGGCTTATGTGGGACCTGGAGAATCCAACCGGGGTCCTTAGGCTTCACAGGCATATGCCTTAACCACTAAGCCATCTCTCCAGCCCCTAAAGTAAGTACTTTTTAATGGAAACAAGTTGACCAAAACCCTGTCACAGAATTTTGAGATCCATTAAAACAAAATTTAATGAGAAAAAAATTCCTAATTTTATCTGACAAAATATAAAAAACACTAAAGCTATTAGTTTTATAACACAATCAGAATCAAATGTTGTTTCTATGAAAGGACTTTCCATCAACTAACATGCTTCCCTAGAAAAGGGAATCGACTCCTCCATGGGAAGATCTTGATTTACCTGCTGTAGCACACCACTGTCTGCTTTGTGCTGCAAACAAAGGAAAACTCATGCAATCATGAATGTGTTAAAGTTACTTTCCAGGAGAAAAATCATCTGTTACACACATTAACCTCTCTTCCATGTATGTGTGAAGGAAGTTACCAAATCAGGTCAGAAAGAAGACAGAGCTCTCCGTAAGACTCCAAGAGAACAGAAGGAAGCATGTCATCGGAAAAATTACATCATCTGTACAGAATGATGAAATACAATGTCTGAAGTATCATTTCTTTGATATCTAAAAATGGAAAAATAAAAAGTACACTGGGCCTATGCCTGTGTTAGATCTATGGAAATAACTTTGTGACATGGAGAAGTCTTTAACTTCTCTTTGTCTAAGTTTGTTCATCTCCACAAAGGGTACTACTACAGGAGATACCTCTTGTGATTTATCTAAAATTCTGTGTATTCTGTAACTTGTACATTTTAAAAGATGTTTTAATTTCTTAGTAAATTCTTCTTTTGTTTAGAACAAATTAATTATCTGTTCAGCCATAAATAGTCCAAATTTTTCAGCTGGAAATACCAATGAAGGAAGAGTAAAAGGAGATAATTTATTTATTACAATCCAAGAATATCCAACGTTCTACTCATCCAAGTATCTACCATATGCAGTCATATGATACAAACCAAACAAGATGGTCTGAAAACAACAGTGAAATCTGAATCTGAAATTTGCCAAATGAAATTACTAGCATCTGCCAGGCATGGTGGTGCACGCCTTTAATCCCAACACTCGGGAGGCAGAGGTTGGAGGATCACTGAGAGTTCGAGGACACCCTGAGAGTACATAGTGAATTCCAGGTCAGCCTGGACCAGAGTGAGACCCTACCTTGCAAAAAAAAAAAAAAAAAAAAAAAAAAAAAATTACTGGCATCAGCCAATGAGGCAATCAGAAGCACCAGTAAAGTAGCACAAGATCTCTGCTCAATAAAACTGCATTTATTATTTAGACTATAGCACATTGATAACTCAAGTACATGGCTGGAGAGATGGCTCAGCACTTAAGGCACTTGCCTACAAAGTCTAAGGAGCCAGGTTCCATTTCCCAGGACCCATGTAAGCCAATTGCACAAAGTGGCGCATGCATCTGGAATTTATTTGCTGTGGCTGGAGGCCCTGGCATGCTCATTCTCTGCCTCTTTATCTCTCTAAAATAAGTAAAATAAAATAAAGAAGTGAGGTAGAGAAATGAAATGCCATTGCATTATCTTCTTTTTGTTTTGTTTTGATGTTTTTAAATTTGTTTTGATTTTTAAAATTTGTTTTGTTGTGTTTTTTTTTTAATTTGTTTGTTTTATGGACACAGGATCTCAAGCCCCCAAGCCTACTGGGAAATCACTCTGTAACCCCAGGCTGGCCTTGAACTCACTTCCTGGATGCTTCTACCTCCACCTCCAGAGTGCTGGGAGCAAAGAAGTGTGCACCACCACACCTGGCTTTCAATGACGTTTCTTTTCTGCTCCCTTTTTAACTGTCATCTTTTTAGCACATTAAAGAGACCTGCTAAAACCAATTTTAGCAATTCCCTTCACCGTTTTTCATGAAAGGACCTTCATCCCTTGCTTCCTAAGGAAAACTTGGGAGATTTTCAGCCATTTGTCCAGGTTTCTGAGCAGAAAAGCCCGGTTGCCTTTAGGAAGAGACCAGAGAGGAGATAAGCTGCTTCTCACACACCTGTCATGTGTCCAACATTTGATGTTGGATAGCACAGTAACCAGATCCCAGGTGAGAAAACAAAGAAAACACACAGAACCAAAAGGACACATCGCAGCCACTGAATAAATATTTGCCTCCAACACAAGTTATTTATGATTTCTATTAGTCCTTTTTCTTTTCTCTTTCCTTTTGACAGTATTTTGTCCACACAATTTATCAGTTTAGGTGGTATTTTATTATATAACAAAATAAGAATATGCTAAGTGTATTATTTTTCCCCTATACATGTTGAGTCAGATGTATTACGTTGTGAAGAAAGGAGTACCAGCAACTGAGGGACCCAATTCCTCCATGTAAAGAGTATTTTTCTTGTGCTAAAATAACTGGAAGTTAGGATTAAATTAGAAAGTGTGCTTGGTAAGCATGAAAATAGATCAGGGAAAGGACAAAATATGAATGGATACTCATTTTAGGCTGTAGTGAAATTTTAATGAATGAATCATTGTCCCCAAAAGAATAACAAAGTTGAAGTCACTACAATGTGTGTGCATCCTTTTATTATCTAGCTGTTCAAAAATATCACCTCTTTTTACTGTGATATTTTTACCTGTACAACTTTTGTTTTCCTTTGATTGCTCTAAACTGACCTAAATCTTCTGAATCTCCTTCCAATAATCTCCCCTTCCCTCTATCTTTCCACATTTCAACTGATTCTTTTCCCAGTTAATTCAGTTCTGTGCTTGCCGTTACTTCCCAAATCAATCCTTCACTTCCTGAAGGATTTCTAGGTATGAGAGATGGATGTTAAGACACTTCCAAGCTTGTGCACACATATGTTGCTAGTCATAGACCCTTATTTTGTCATTTGGATCCACAGTATTTATTTCTAATTTGCCTCCCATCCAAGATATATCACTGTAGTCATAGTGGTCTTAAAGTCTTTGGTTCTGTTCTTCCCAAAGGCACCACAAACCCAAGAGATAGTTTCAATACCTTTCCTTCAGCATAGTTTAAAATGCTTACAAGCTTACTTTCCAATCTATGTTTAACCACCTTTCACTAACTTTCCTCTTGTGCACCACAAATTCTACTTTTAAAGTTCTTCAAAAGAGATGGTTTCTTTTGCATGCTCTTTTCTCTCTCTCTGTTCTTTTAACTAATTGCTATTCATATTCACCTTAGCTCTCTAACTCTCTGGAAATCCTTCTGTTTCTTAAATCTAAGTCAAATGCACCCTGTCATCATTTATAACTGTATGATGAAAACCGTCTAATTATCTCTAATCACCTGTAGACTATAACTTCAATACAGCACTGGCCTACACACCTAATTACAGATATATCTCCAGTGCCTAAGCTCAATGCCTTTAAGCGTTATTCAAAATGTCCTAAATGTTTAAGGGGCTTTACCAACTAAGTGAATACCTCCTTAGATACTATAGTAAGATAGAGATGGTCATTTTATTTTATTTTAAGGTAGGGAGCTCTAGCTCAGACTTACCTGGAATTCACTATGCAGTCTCAGGGTGGCCTTGAATTCACAGCAATCTTCCCACCTCTGCCTCCCTAGTGCTGGGCTTAAAGGTCAGCACCAGCATACCTGGCCTAGAATTCATTTTTTGATAACTTTGTTTTGATGTTTATTGGACATATTTTTCAGATCATTCACAGGTAAATAATAAAATTATAATTTTCTAAATTAGTTCTGGGATGCAGAGATGTCAGTTAAAGAAAAACTACTATCTGAACAAAATTCTGTGGTAACTATTTGGAGGTGCTGGTTGAGAGCTAAGGATTAAAATAGGTGTTCTGTACTATAATTTCTGAATTGTTTTGGAAAATTGATGATACAAATATGGAAATTAAGTGTATAGTTTCCTGTTTGGGTGCATGATGTGCTTAGGAAAGCAAACTCCAAAGTCAGAGGAAGTGACAGTGATGTTTAAGAGTACAGAAGAATTCACCCATAACTACGTATCCATTACAAACAAGAATTTATTTTTACCCACTTTCTTTTCTTTGTGTGTTCTATATTAATTTCCGTATTATTTAAATAGTTTTTGTAAAATTACTGATAATTTTATGAAAAGGAGAAAATATTGACATTGGTTAATAAATATTCCCAGAAAACATTTACTTCTTAAATTGGGTATTTACTGAAACAAAGTACTATCTCAAAAGATATTTGGCACAAATATGGAAAAACCCAAAGCACAGCATGAAGAGAATAAGAATTCTCTCTAATATTTCCATTGTTTTTTAAATTGCTGTCTAAAGTTATTGTTTGAATACTTTAGTGATTTAACAGAATAGTCTTGTTTTGTTTTTATTTCATTTATTTGCATGTGTGTGTGCATTGCCAGGGCCTACTAATGTCAAATGCTCGCACCATTTTTTGCATCTGGCAAAAACCTAGGCCCACAGGCTTTGGAAGTGTCTTTAAGCTCAGTGCCATCTTCTTAGCCCATAAAAATGCTCCTACTGTTAAAAAGTCACAAAATGATATAGTCATAAGAAAAGAAGAAAACAGTAGAAAAGGTTAAAAAATTATCTTTGTACAAAGTAAAAAAAAATGCATAAGCCAGAATTGAATAATCAAATTAAAAAAAAAAAAAAAGCAGCAGGAAATAAGAAACCTATGTATGGTGAGAATGATCTATAATACTCCTATAGAATATATGTTAACCATGTTTGGATGTTTCTTTGTTACTTCTAGATATGAGGAAATTCATCTATATATATCCCAAAGAGATTGGGTAAAAAAAATAAAACATGATTCCAAATCAAAGAAGCAAAGGACTCTGAGAGTCACTCGGATGCTAAGTGTGTTCTCTATAAAGTGGGGCTTCCTCGTACTCATGTGTAGGTGTGATGGCAGATGCCCACACACTGTGAAGCACTGTGTGATGACAACAGAAGTGGAGAGAAAGGCCTGGGGTACAGAGGCAAACCAAGCCACCTTCCTTTGAAAAACAAAGTAAATCTGATTTGACTTCTAAGAGTGAGATAACACACACAAAATTGATAAATTCAGTATATAATAGAAAACCAATATATATCAATCCATTCTCCATTTTCCATATTATTATGCAAGAAATTTCAAAAACAATTTAATTTCCTTCTCATAATGTATAATTTTGGCTATATATAAATGATACTCAAAAAATACAAAAAGCCACCAAAATAATCTAAAAATATATTAAATCCTTATGAAGGCTTATGGCCACAAAACGTTCTGTTATTTTTAAAAACATGTACTAAACATTTCTACTTTTCAAGAAATTGCCTTTAATTTAGTAGTAGTATGGATCATTTGTTGGGATAATTACTGTTCATTTCCATAAAAATCATGAGTTGAAAAAAATAAGTTAAAAATAAAAATTGAGGGATGGAGGAATGGTTTCGCGGTTGAGGTGCTTGCCTGCAAAGCCTAAGGACCCAGGTTCAATTCTCCAGATCCCACGTAAACCAGACGCACATGATGGCGCATACATATGGAGTTCGTTTGCAGTGGCTTGAGGCCCTGGCACACCCATTCTCTTTCTCTCCTTCTCTTTGTCTCTAATAAATAAAAAAATTAACAAAATAAAAATAACAATAATTAATAAGTAGCAAGAGCAGCCTGAATGAATAGAGAAAGATCAGAGTTGCAAGTTTAAACCAATTGTAGGACATACCCTTTGTCTCCATGCTTTTGTAATTCCTATGGAAATCCAGTTGGGCATGCACCTGAATTTAAACTGTAGTTGACTCATATCAGCTACATTTTTTTAAAAGAGGTAAAGAGCCATTTTGGGTTAGATATGAGAAACTTTACTCAACAAATGCATATTATGATAGTGCAAAATGAGCACACAAAACACTTTATACACATTGGTGACTCAACACAGATGAGCTATTTCCAGAAGTTAGGAGTCCTGGAGTAGCAAAAGAAACCAGTTTGAAAGGAACAGGAAGCAAGTGAACTGCTCGGCTTAGTCATCCATTTGCAACTTTTCATGAAATAAGTATTTTTCAATTTCCAATATTCCAACATAAATTTGGGCAAATTAAGGAAATAATTAAGCAATCATTGTTATTGTCCATGTTTATGAACTAGATAAGCCTGACCATTTAGAACTTTTCAGATATTTCTAGAATTTCCATTTTGGAAAAGAGACATCACAAAAACAATACACTTTACTATGAAAACAGTAGCTCAAATACAGCACTCTCTTTTTAGTTTTATGTCTGAAATGGGGCCAGAGATAGGTGACAATAAGGAGAAAATTTGAAGAGGGAAAATTAACACAAGACATTCTGCTGAGGAGAAAACTGCACCAGATTCCAGACCATTCATCTTTCAGTAGCCTTCCATTAGCTATGAAGGGAAGATCAGCTTGGCAAATGGGTACAGTTGATTTTATGTATTTATTTATTTTTGCAATGCTGTGGCTTTGCATGTGATAAGCAAGTGCTCTACCACTGAGTACACTTCTATCCCTTAGGCACTGAAGAAAGAGATAATGATTAGAGTTACACAAGATTTAACTCAAGAATTCTGTTTCATGGTATTCTTTAGAATATATCCTGCAAGGTTCATGTCACATTCTGTTCAGTAGTATGAACATTCTGCTATTTCTAAAGCAGGATTCATATTCTAGCATGATGACACAAACTTCAGAAAACTGTATTATGGGTCTCATCTTCTGAAATGAACTATTGGTTTGACATTTCAAATGTCTCAGAAAATTCCACAACATGAGGAGTTATCAAGTTTTCTGTTAATATCTTCCTGAACTTATAAATTCTATTATTGCGATGATTTAAATATACTTTTTATATACTTTCCCCAGTAAAAACAGAGAAACCACTGATCTTTACAAGTTATTTCTTTTTAAAATATTTCTTTATTTGAGAGACTGAGAAAGAAAGAGAGAGAGAGAAGGTGAGAGAAAGAGGGTAAGAGAGAAAGAATGAATGGAGATGCCAAGGCCTGAGCCATCTGCAAACAAACTCCAGATGCATGTGCTACCACGTGCATCTGGCTATGTGGGTTTGGGGGAATTGAACCTAGGTCCTTAGGCTTTGCCAGCAAGCACCTTACCTGCCAAGCCATCTCTCTAGCCCGTTATTTCCCTTTTTAAAGATAAGTACATAATCTTGGTTTTGTGCATATATATGCATGAACTTACAACTTGTTTATATTTATTAATCAGATTTTAAATATACATTAGGTTATGTTGTAGGTCATTGTATTTAGTTTTATTATGGTCTATTTAGTCAAGTATACTTATGCAGTAAGTACCAGTGCTAATATAAATTTAAGAATTGTGCAAGTATTTCTCAAGAAAAGAAGTTTCTAGAATTACTATCTGGAAAAAAAAAATCCACATACATTGTCCTAGCTACCATTCAAATACTTCCAAAAGAGTTGAAGTAATTTACCCTCTATGCAAATATGTTTTGCCATGCTTCTACCCAATATAGATATGAGGGTGCTTTTAAATGCTCTCAATAAGCTAAGCAAGAAGCAGCATTTTACTTTAATGTACATTTCTTTACCTATTAAGAGCAATTTTCTTTTCATATATTTATAAGCTAATTAAATGTCTCTTTAAAGAGCTGGTATTTTTGTTTGTTTGACCTCTGTCATTAATACTCTTCTTAATATCTTGAAATTAAATCACTTACTAACATTTGGTGAACTACTACTGTTGGGCCAAAGTCTGTCAGCTTTCATATAAATAACAGCTAGAAGTGCTCCTCTAACAACTTAGAATCAGTTGAGGAAGAAGGTGGGATGATAAGAAGCTGTAATATAATATGTTGAATGCAACAATGGGTTCTGAACAAAGCCAACCAACACTTCAAGGAAGAGACAGAGATAAGAATGAGGCGGTATGGACTTCATTGTGAAGATATAGTAGTGAGTTGTGAATGATATGTAGAATGGCATTAAAAAGAGACTGGACAGAAAGCATTAGGTATAGGAAGAAAGGCACTAGAAAGTGCCCCGACACGTGTAAGTGCAAATATTCTCATAATCTCAAAAATGACTGCCTTAGTTCAAAAGCTGTCAGACGGAAGAAAATGGTAAACGACGAGAGTGGGCAGATAAGCAAACTGACATATAACCTGGCGTACAGAGGACCACTGCAACAGTGAGAGGAACGGCGGTCTGTGAATACACAAGTGACTGCCTGAGACTAGGAAAGCGGTAAGGGGGCTGCAGGAGCACACATGCTGGGCAGTGACTAGCTGCTAAGATGGCACAATAGCACTACTGATTGAACTTGGCCACTAACAGCATAGCAATAGTCTTCTTATCCCTACTTCTGGTGACACCAGCAACTCGGTGACAGCCTCTATCTCACTATGTTAAAACTAAGCCTCTGCCATCCCACTCCACTAGACTGTGACTTTTTTCAATTTATTTCATCAAAACATAGAATTCCACCAAAAAATAAACTGTCAAGTTCCTGACTTTGTGTTCATATTTTATGCCAAAATGAACTTAACATTTGTTAACTCTGCACTTTTTCTATTAAGTTCCTATAACCTCTTAATGGCTGACTTCAAATTCTCTCTTTCGATATGAAAGGATCCAACGATTAGAGCAATTTGAAATGATGGTGACTTAATTAAGAACGAAGATAACCAGGCTGCAGAGATGGCTTAGTGGTTAAGGTACTTGCCTGCAAAGCCTAAGAACCCAGGTTCAATTCCTCAGTACCCACAAAAGCCAGATGCACAAGATGGTGCATGCTCTGGAGTTCGTTTGCAGTGACTAGAGGCCCTGATGCACCCATTCTCTCTCTCTCTCTCTCTCTCTTTCTCTGTGTCTCAAATAAATAAATAAAAATATTTTAAAAATAAAAAAAGAATGAAGACAATCCATTAACTAATTTTAAAAGATCTATATTTCTTGCACTTTACAGAGGCAAACCATTATACTTACATTTTCCAAAAACTAAGCCTCAATTTACTACTATAGAGATACATCAATAATAATATCCCTAAAGGCACACAAATACATCCCATTATAGCTCTCGTACACTAACTAATAGTGATTTTTATTCATATTTTTGATGCTTGACTTAGACTTGAATTTAGGTTTCAACTACTGGGGGTATCTAATGTCTAGCCTCCCAGGGCTAAGAGCACAGATGTGAACACTGCTTAGGAGCTACCATCTGCCATTATGACACCTTCATAAACAGGGACTTTTGAATTAAGAGCTGAGAAATAGCAAAGTGGTTAAAGACAAAGCTAAACCTCTAGCTTGTGTGTCTAGTTTTGCTGGAACACTAAGAACATAACAGAGAATCTGGAAATAAATATTTTTCATTTTGTGACTACCTTGGCTGTTTCCTGTTTTTTTTTTTGTTGTTGTTGTTTGTTTTTTGTTTGTTTGTTTGTTTGTTTTTGCTCAAAATAATTTTTCAGACCTCTCATTTCATCCTGCTCTAAAGAAAATTTATACCATGGTCAGAGCCCTTTCACCCAAAGCGGTATTTCAAAGAAGAATAATGACTAAGGATATATATATATGTATATATATATATATATATATATATATAATGAAGTGAGGTTTGAGGGCAGCCCTCGATTATGCTACGTTGAGCAGCAACAGGGCAGGAATATGTACCTCTAGGAGGGGACTCAGCGCTGTACACACCCCAGAGATATGGCACAGTGAAGAAAGGAGGAATCTCAGAAAGAATTTAAAACTCAGACAGCAGCTGTAACCTGAGCTCAGCCATGTCCAAGGAAACAAGAGCCTGCAGCAGTCCACCATGTAAAGAGGACAAGAGCAGCTGATCAAGGCAAACATAAGCATGTGGGTGGGGAACATGCTGAGAGTGCACTTCAGGGGCATTAGCGTGCAGGAACTCCAGGTTAGTCAGGTGGAGATGTAATTCCCTGTCAAATGCTCTGTCCCAGTTGGTACTAAACTTGAAATGTTTCTTCTACTTCTTTTTTTGGCAAAGGGTGGCTTTGGTGTGTATATAAAGTGGGTTCATCTTAAGCTATTTTTAACACAGGATTTGGGATAGTTTCTCACATTTACACTATTATTACAAGTGAACAAATGTTTCTATTTCTTTCGCCTAAATGAACATATTCTTATCCAAATTCATTTCTGTCATAAGTCTTCTAGGGACCAAATATCATCTCCAGTATTCCTTAGTCCAGATTCATTTTTCTGTTAATCATTTTATACTTTCCTAACTCCCTTACTTGCTTACCAAGGCAAGGATTCTGGACTGCATAACTACAAACACTAGTGAGAGGTGTTTTAAACCACTGGGAGTAACACCCCACTGAGAACCTTATGAAGCTATTGTCCATGGAAGTCTAAGGTATCATGGGAAATTAGCAAGTTAGCAAAAGGCAACACAGAAGGTGACAATGCTGCTGCAGATGGACAGAACTGGTCACCTGTAGCACTTTGGAAGACCTAGCCTTTGGGGAAGCACTTGATGGCTAGTAATAGGTAAAGCAAATGGAGCAGAAGCTCTTAAAGGAAGACTACTACATGTCAGACCAACGTTCACAGAAGGGGTATCTGGAAGTTTTCTATCTCATCGAAGTCAGTACTCTTTCTCCAAGCCAGAAAAAGGTAATTCAAGAGAGTCCTAACCACATGGACTTCATTCCACTGAAGACATAACAAGAAGAAATTGATTTATGTTAACTGAGAAAGGATTTTCATTCAATTGAGGAAAGAAATCCTGCTCAGGTAAAATTAGTAAACAGATAAATAGAATTCTGAAAAAGAGCAAAAGCACTATGAAACCACATTAACTAAACCAGAAATCTTTGAAACAGGATTCTGATACATGACTATATGCAGAGAATAACAGTTTCTATTTATCTTTAATTTTTTTAAAAAGATATGAGCATAGGCTCAGAGTTGTACAGCTTTGGCTCAAATTTTTGCTCTGTAAAGCTGCATTGTGTGAATGTGGGGAATTTGTTAAACCTCTGTTTATGTCTTAGCTTTCTTATTTATAAAATGTTTGAACTAGTACCTACTTTATGGGCTACAGGATGGATCAAATGAAATAATATGTGTAAAAACTTTAATACTGAATAACACAGATGTAACATTTAAAAGACCACTATTAGCACGGACTTTAGTGGGAAAAATCTCAACCCTACAACATGGTAAATTTGTGAGATAAAAGATGACTATATGTCATAACCAGAGGCAATGTATGTTCCTGTTTGCCTGTTCATTCCTCCACTTCACCTCTTTAGTTCAAGGCAAGGGTTAGAAAAAAAAATTGTTAACAAAATATGCAATTTTTATTTAAATTAACAGTTCTCAATCAATGTATCCATTGCTTGCACTAGTGTTAGACATCTCTCTCTCTCCTTCCCTCCCTCCCCCTTCCTCCCACCCTCGTTTAAAATACTTTTCCTTATTTCATTTTTCCCTCCTGCCTCCACTCCTCTCTCTCTGTCTTCTATCTTGTTTGTCAGACATCTCAAGCTTCCTGAGACCTCATCATTCTTCATCCACTGTGAGCAGAAGATACTCCCAGCTTGCTTAGCCCCAGTACAAATGTTCACTGTCTTGATTTAGGATGAAACGCAAACGTTTCTGTGTCATAAAAGTAAAAAATATTTTCATAATAATTTCTTGGGCCTAGGAGAAAAGCGGTCTATAATTCTTTTATTTCTTTTTAAAATATTTGTTATCTAGTTATTTATTTGCAAGCAGAGAAAGATAGATACACAGAGACAGGAGAAAGAAAGAATGGGTGCACCATGGCCTCCAGCCACTGCAAACAAACCTCAGATGCATGTGCCAACTGTACATAGCTTACAAAGGAACTGCATTACCAGGTGAAAAATACCCTTGTTCCTGAAACTTCCCCTATGCCTTTCCAAATGTGTGAAGGAAATCAATGCAGGGTATAGCAGAATAGACAATGCATGCAATGCAAATGGGGAATTAAAGTGCTTAAATATTACTGAAAGCAACAATTGTAAACAGTGATGAAAGACACACTATTTTTAAATAATTTTATTTATTTATTTATTTGAGAGAAAGAGATAGGAGCAGAAACACACACATATACAAACACACAGACAGAGAGAGAATGGGTGCACCAGGGCCTCCTGCCACTGCAAATTAACTCCAGATGCATGTACCACTTTGTAAATCTGGCTTTACATGAGTCTTAGGGAATCAAACCCATTCCTTTAACTGCTAAGCCATCTCTCCAGCCCCAAATTATTTTAGCATACCATTTTAATTTAAATAAAGGTTATAAATGTCAAAGGAAGAAGAAAAGCCAGTGATCTATGTATTAAAAATACATAAAAATGGAAGTTGGACAGTGGGTTATGTTTTGAAACTTATGTTACTGAATTAGATATTCAAAACGAAGTTCTTATAGCTTTCATAAGTATTATAGTCAAAAGAGATTGTTGGTATTCAGTCTATTTAAATACATTCCTGTAGTAGACTTTGCTTACTTAGAACTTAGGAAGTGCTCAGTGAGTAAGTTTAATTTCATAGTTTCTGTAGTTTCTGATTTTTTTTCTTAATTTTTAAGGTTTTACAATTGATTTGAAAAGGAAAGAGAGATAATGGGTGCATCAGGGCCTCTAGCCACTGCAAATGAACTCAAGACATATATGCCACCATATGCATCTGGCTCACGAGGGTACTGGGGAATCAAACCTGTGTCCTTAAACTTTGCAGGCAAGTGCCTTAACCAAGAAGCCATCTCTCCAGCCATCTAGTTTTCTTTATGAATGGAAATTTTAAGAGATTTCTATACTATTAGTTTTAAATGTTATTTGTCTTTGTTGATGTTTATACAACTTCCAGGAATGGTTATGATGATATTAATCAATAATGTGAAAATAATATAATCTCTAATATAATATTTAAGGTCTTATGTAAGAAAACAAATACTAAACTAGTCTAAATCATAAACATTTTATAAAACATGTTACTAATACATATATTTTTAAGATTTTGACTTTCAAGTCCTTTAAAAATATCTCTTTACTTGAAATTTATCAATTTCTTGCATATTTCTTATCTTTCTGGATATTTCTGTATAGAAAGATATGTACATATATAAATTTAGAGAACAGAAATAAATATCTTATTATTTTAAAATATCTCAACATTCCATTTCACAGAAAGCTGATCCATCTTTTTAAACAGGCATTCATAAGTATACCCTAGTATACATTTAATTGTGCATGCAGGAAATGAAATACAATATAAAATGTCCTATTTTATAAAGTCTCAGTTCAGTAAATTAAACATTTAGTATATAAAACATCACGTGTAATTTAAAATAAATAATTGCTTTCCTTTCAGGGAACTCAATTTTGAAGAAGAAAGCTGAAAAGTGGGACCATCCATACAGCAGTTATATCTACAAGCTGCCATGCCAGCCACCTCCCAAAGAGAGTCCAGGCATGCTTAATTATAGAGAGACATCATTACTTAGAAGAAAAACACGAGTCTTTAATCTTCTTGCTTCTGCTGGATGGGAGCCGTTCATTTTAGCAATGTCTGAGAAACACTTAAACTGAGCTGGTTCCACACGTAGGGCCAGGGATTCTCAGGTCACAAACAACAGGACCACTTAACTAAGCTCTGGTCAGTGCTGCTCCCCTTGTGCATTCCAGTCCACACTGAATTCATTAAACAGAAAGCCTCTCCTGCAGTCAGAATGCTAACAAAGCACCTTGGTTTTAGCATCTTCCCCTCTATCCTTTGAAATTCTAGATCCCTCCTAGGAAGCAAACTAGGAAAGAGTGCTATGAAGTAGCACTTCTTCCCATCCATAATGTGGCATCATTCAGTGTTTTCTCATTACAGTCCCTCAACCAGTGGCCGGCCATTTCAGGCCACACAGTTGTGAGCATAAGTAACGAGACAGAGTCCAGGTCAGGACTTCTGTTTGCCAGGTTAGACTTGTTTCCCTCCCACCTCTTTCTGATAATATTTTATCCTCTCTCCCAGAAATAACATAAAGAATGCATCTTTCTCACCACTCATAGACAATGGGTTGGGAAGCCAAACTCATCCAAAGACAGGAAGTATTTTCTCATTATGTAATTTCAGTTATGTGCCCACTGTACTTACGAATGGACTGACTATAGTCTTTCCCTATTTCCATATCTTCAGAGAAACCATGTTTCACCTCTCAATGTGTTTATTCAGTATGGCTAGGATAGGTCTTTACATTTTTGTGCTGAATCACAATGTACTTTGATATTTTTCAGTAACTTTATCTCCCAAACTTTGAAAATGTTGCAAATTTAGTGTAGCTTTTGTCCTCAAAAGGGCAAAAAGTTGTTGTAGCACTGCTTACATTCAATATGTAGGGGTTCCTTCTGGTTTCAAGAGTAGAATCAACTCATTGAGCATAATATAAATGAAGGTTAACAAGGAAGCAAATAAAAAACCGTTATAGAAACAAGATAGGATGGATTCTGGGAAGCTATGTTGATTTCCTTAGTGTTGTGGTAAGAAGTCCGTCAAAACCCTCAAACCTGAAGGCTTGATCACAGTCAGCCACATAAAGTAGCACCAAACTGACAACTGGTGAACAGATTCCCGCGTGTATCAGTTGTTAGATGAACTGATACACAGGCTTTGTCACAGGACGGACAGAACTACCTGATGAGACACCAGGCACACCTGGGCTCAAATTCCAGCTCTGCCATATGGAACTTTCGGGGAGCAGGCTTTTCTAACCTATACTTTCTCATCAGTAAAATGGGAATTTTATAAAGCCTATCAAGAAAGACTGTTTAAGAAGTAATTATGGTATGATGGACAAAGCATAAACTTCCTTTCACTAATAAAAAACTATGTCGTAGTTAAAATAATAAGTAATGTGATTTCAAACAGAGGGATTTTAAACTGTACTCATATTTAAGAGGTATCTATTAAAAACAGAGTCAGAGCCGGTCATGATGTCACACACTTTTAATCCCAGCACTCAGGAGGCAGAGATAGGAGGATCACCATGAGTTCAAGGCCACTGTGAGAATACAGAGTGAATTCCAGCCTGGGCCAGAGTGAGACCCTACCTTGAAAAACAAACAACAACAACAACAACAAAATAGAGGCAGCCAGTGCAGTTTTTGAAATAACTAGCCATATAGTATTTTGGGGGAAATCATATATATAGAAGGTTCTATAAGAATTATGATTGGATTAACTAGCCAATCATGTGTTTTATAGTTCAGTTACTCTTAAGTATTTATTGAGCTCTTCCAATGAACTTAATCATTCAATAACTAAAAAATTCCAGCAACTGAGCTGTCCTATTTGAAAACTTACATTCCTTGATTATGTTGACAATATATCTGTTAAAAAGAATAAGAATTTGTTTTAAAGACAGGCAGAGTGGCTCATGACTATAATTCCAATACTTGGGAGGCTTAAATAGGAGGGCCACCATGAGTTTAAAGCCAGCTTGAACTACAGAGTGACCTCCAGATCAGCCTGGGCTAGAGTGAGACCCTGCCTCAAAAAATATAATCTGTTTTCTTTCTAAACATTATAAAAACATGGCAAATTAAAAAATTAATAGACTTCAAAGTTACATCAGACATTTCAAACAGTACTCTATTCAGTCTTAATTTATTTATATGCCTGCTCTGTAGAATGATGTTTGAATTTATGGCATCAGTAGTAGATAAAAATTTTGTCTAATATTTTGAATAGATCTGCATGTTAGCTTTAAATGTAATGTGTAAGTTCACTGGCATTCACTGAGCAGCAATAATTTTTAATTTGAAGGATATTTTAAAGTTGAACTAGAGCTTACACACACTAAAGTGCACATATCTTCAGTATGTGTGTCAATCTTGACAAATATTTATCACATATACCCAACACCCAGAAACAAGCCTGAGGCTACATGACGGGCCCTCTCCTAGTCAATGCTACAGAATGCTCACCTCTGTTTGACCTCTAACACAACAAACTACTCATGTCTGTTGTGGACTTCATAGATCATATCAGTTGTTGTTCTAAATTATTTATTTCATTTGTTTAGATTTTCTCCCAAGAGGGACAAGGAGACTAATGTCCTCTTTCCTCAGTTTATCATATACCCATATGCCAATGCACAGTGATGGAATCTCACCAAATCTGATGCATGCAATTGGGCATCTAAAATGATCCTGAATAGATTTACAGAAGCACATTTTAACCTTTGCATATGAAAACTTAGAGTATCCTACAGCCAGTTACCCTACTGCTACTGTTTCAAATTTCCAACCTTCTCTAAGAGTATACATCTCTCATCTACACTCAAGCCCACTGTGAGGTAGGATAAAAGAAGTTACCAATGTGGTCGTAGTCTGATTAAAAGTTTCCAATTTGTAACTTCATTAACTTAAATATACAACTTTAGTGGCCTTATTCTACTTTTAATATCTATTTCAAGGCAAAACCTCAACTGAAAATTATTTCTTCAGATCTCAGTCATGTTCTGTTTATATAGAAAATATAAATAATAACACAGCAGGAAAGGAACATGAGAGGCGCCTTTACCCATGCCCTCCCAAATTCAAGTAGAAATATATAGAATTCAGGCTCAAAAGAAAACTAAAAGCCATAGAATTTATGTAAAACAATTGACCAAGCAAAATTATTTTCGAAACCTTATTAAAGGGAGGGAGAGATGGCTCAGCAGTTAAGGAGCTTGCTTGCAAAGCCTAACAACCCAAGTTTGATTGCCCAGTGCCCACATAGATCCAGACACACAAAGATGTGCAATATCTGAAGTCCATCTTCAGTGCTGGAGGCCCTGGCAAGCTCATGCTCATGCTATTCTCTCTCTCTCTCTCTCTCTTTTCTCTCTCTCTCTCTCCTCACAAATAAATAAGTAATTTTCTTTAAAAAAACCTTATTAGAGGGTTGGAGAGATTGTTTAGCAGTTAAGGCACTTGCCTACAAAGCCAAAGGACCCAGGTTTGATTCTCCAAGACCCACATAAGACAGATGCACATGCATCTAGAGTTTGTTTACAGTGGCTGGAGGACCTGGCACTCCCATACACTATCTCTCTCTCTTTCTCTCTCTCTCTCTCTCTCTCTCTCTCTCTCTCTCTAAATAAATAAAAATTTTAAAACCTTATTACAGCATTTTAAGACTTACTATGTAGAAAACTATACAAATACATCTATTCCTACACTTCTAAGTAATAGAATAGGGACTGAGCCATAAACATATAGAAAATTTGTTCTGAATTATATGAGGCATGTTTGTTCATGCTTTGAAAGGTGAAAGCATGGTGACTTCTAAGAGTAACTTTACTACCAACATAACAATACGAAATTTGACTATATGTGATAAGATGTAGTTTTCAATATATACCTACAGGTATTGGGGCATCAATGTACCCAAAAAATGCTCACTGAAACTCCTCAGTATCACAATGCATTTACGTAAAATAATAGAAATATTATTATATAATCCCAGTTCTCTCTGTAGTCTTTTAAACAATCAATTTGTCACATTTCATTTAATGTCTAAAACTGGAACATGACCACACTATCATGTATGTAATTTTATGCAGAAAAATATAATCTTTTATGATAACCATAATAATATCTGGTTTGAACTTTTAAAGCTCAAATATATTCTTAGCTTGTCTGCAGCATACATATAAATAATTTCAATTTATAGGAGAGCCTCAAAGGCAAACTATAACCTGGATACACCCATTTTAGCCATTAAAAGGATCCTATTTCAGACAGACAAGACTAGTATAAACTTTGTCACTGTTGTGGCTTTTCGGGTGCTGGGGAAGCACTCCAGTACTGAGCTACAGCTGCACCTTTAGTCCACTGCAGATGGTTGTTAGTACAGTAGAAAAAGATCACTGTTAAGTATATGATTGGAATCAAAGACTGACATTATATGGAGAGTGAAATACAGCTTTTACAAATGCTTTGTGGGGTTAAAGAGATGGCTTAGTGGTTAAGCACTTGCCTGTGAAGCCTAAGGACCCCAGTTCGAGGCTCAATTCCCCAGGACCCACATAAGCCAGATGCACAAAGTGGCACATGCATCTGGAGTTCGTTTGCAGTGGCTTGAGGCCATTCTCTCTCTATCTGCCTCTTTCTCTCTTCACTCTCAAATAAATAAACAAAAAAGAAAATGTTTTTGTGGTAAATGCCTATTTGTTTGTTTTTGTTTGTTTTTCGAAGTAAGGTCTCTCTCTAGCTCAAGCTGACCTGGAATTCACTATGTAGTCTCAGGCTGGCCTCGAACTCACAACGAGTTAAAGGTGCGTGCCACCACAACCAGCTAAATGCCTATTAAGTAATAAGTGTTCATATAGAGTATTTTTTTTTTATTGCATGTGTAGATGAGGGTGATAGGTGCGTGTCACAGTGAATGTATACAGGTCAAAGGAAAAGCTCAGGGTGTCCGAGCCTTCTACCTTCTTGGAGAAAGGGTCCCTTGCTACTATAAAGAAGTGCCCCATTAGCTGGCCTGCACGCAAGCCTGGGATTCTCCTGGCTCTGTCTCCCATTGCCATCGGCACACTGGATCACAGATGCCTATGCCAGTTTGCATGAAGCCTTATGTGGGAGCTGGAGAACCAACCTCAGGTAAGAAAGCTTTACAAACAAGTATTTTTCCCTACTAAGCCTGCACAAAGTTTTGTAAAGATATTTGGAATCACAGGTAGACCAAGGTGACAATAAAACTGTATAAAACAGAAACAGAGCCTCATTGTTTTCATCATCGCCTTTCTTCTTTCTTTAGAAACTGAATGCTTGGACAATTAAAGAAACATCATCATATTAGAGTCTCCATGAGAATGAAAAAGTTGCAAACTGGATTTTCCTTAGAAATACCCTTAAAGAATGCAGAGTCAAGGACAAGAGTAGTATTAATTATAATAACAAAAGCAATCAGTAGACACTACCATATACCTAATAGGGGCCATAAACTTTTCCAAGAATTTATAGGAAGTCGCCTGCTTAGTCCTCAGGGGAACCCTACCAAGCAAATAATCCCTCTTCTTAGACAAATTTCAGAGGAACACTGAAGAATATAAACTTTGAGTTTATACGCTTCTAATCTTTGGATACTTTGGTGATCTTTTTAAATTTAACCTCGCCACTAAAATTGTTACACAGAAAACAAAGTCTTAAAATAATAACCTAGAAAATTTGTTGGATTCTAGAATGGTAAGTACATTGTGGTTATTATATAGGCAGGGTAAGCTTTTTATTGTCAGAAGCTAAAAAATTCCCAGAAGGATTCATCAAATCAGACCTGTTTATGAGCTTTGTCCCGCTCAAGACTTTTTTCAAAGAAGTTATCAAATCCCCTTCTATAATGGTAGACTTCAAATAAAACTGTGGTAATAATCTCTGTACCATTTTTGCCTCATAATTACACATTAGCTATCTAATTTTAAAAGTATACAAATCGAGCCGGGCGTGGTGGCGCACGCCTTTAATCCCAGCACTCGGGAGGCAGAGATAGGAGGATTGCCATGAGTTCGAGGCCACCCTGAGACTACATAGCTAATTCCAGGTCAGCCTGGACCAGAGTGAGATCCTACCTCAAAAAAAAAAAAAAAAAAAAAAAAAAAAATATATATATATATATATATATATATATATATATATACACACATAGATATATATATATGTGTGTGTGTATGTATGTATATACAAATCATAAGTTTTTATATAATATCTGATTGGATTTGTAGAAGTTAAAAATGTTGCACCAAGAGTAAATATATCACAAAAGACAAAAAGTATAATATGAGAAATTATGGAAATTATGGTATTGCTACAGAGGGCCAGAAGCCAATAAACTCAATAGGAAAAGGCAAGAGAAACCACTGTCCACACAGACTCAGGTTATGGTTCAGTGTCCTAAACACTGATTTCTGTACCATCAAGATTCTAACTTCCTGCCGGGTGTGGTGGCGCATGCCTTTAATCCCAGCACTCACTCGGGAGGCAGAGGCAGGAGGATCGCCATGAGTTTGAGGCCATCCTGAGACTACAGAGTGAATTCCAGGTCAGCCTGAACTAGACCAAGACACTACCTCAAAAAAAAAAAAAAAAAAAAAATTCTAACTTCCTTTAAGTACAAGAATTCTGATTTAAGAATTCCTTTTAAAGATTTTTTTTTTTTTAAGTCCTGTTTGTTTCCCTACTGTTCCACTAGTTTGGTCTACAGCTTATAGTGGGTGCCTAACAAATGTTGTTGACTGACAAACAGAAAATAATGTTTTCTCTTTCTATCTGGCCCCCTTTCAATCTGTTTCCTACACTGCAGTCAAAGTGACATTACTAAAATATAAACGTGACAGTGCCAGCCATCTTCATTTTCCACACAGTACTACAGTCTTTTCTCCATTACTTGTACAACGAAGCTTAAAATCACTGACACAGTTCAAAAGATCCATCATGGCCTGGCTCTACATTCCCAGGAGATCAAAACTCAGAGGAATCCCCTTAGGAGCATGCACATGCTGTGCCATCTTCTCTACAGATTTCTGTCTCTGAGATTACCTAGTTAGCAATTCTCTATTTATAACTGGTCAAATCCTTCTCACATTTCAAATTCATCCTTAATGATCACATCAGAATTACCTTAGTGGACTAGGTCTTCTGACAGTATTATAATTGATCTCACTATTTTTAAAGACATACAACTATTATAAATTCTTTTCAAATACTATGCCTTTTCAAGAACAGGAGGTCTATTGAGGTAGAGATGATTTCTGATTTTGATCATTTTCTTGCACGAACCTAGTACTCTGGCATGTGAAAAAAGCCAATGGCGATTGTTGAGTTAAAAAAAAAATTAATGAATATAGTCAATTATCTGTTCACAGTAAAGTCTCAGAAAGCAGACACTGTTACACAGCATTCATCATACTACCATGTCCAATGTTATTAAGCAATAATTTGAGTTTATGGCAATTTACATAGAGAAACTAAAAGAAAACAACAGTCTGGTATGAAATTTTAATATGCAACCCTAAAATGCCTGGGAATTGGATCTAAAGATCATAAGAAGTATAACTTAATTCTTATTGATCATCTGCTTATTCTGAGTTTTAAGCCTGATGGCCATAGAATTCAGTAATTTTTTTCAAGCTATGAGGAAACTGATAGTACTCCCAAGCAGAGCCACATTAAATAATGATGACGCAGGAGCACTTAGATGAGAATGGCCCACTGAGAACAGCTATGTACCCATAAGCATCCATCATTCAAGGATAGCATTCTTGGATAGTTGGGAACTGAGACTAACTTTCATGGTCAAAGAACATCAGTGATTCATACATTAGCTCTGTTCCAGGAACCACTCTCACATTTTTTTCCTTTGAATAACACTTCAACTTGAAAAGATGTCAACCTGAAGGAAGTAGGCATATTATTCAGCAGACATGATGATACAGGACTCAGAAGTAAGCTTTTTTGTGCTGTTATGCAGGCCTTGCCACTGACGCAGTCATGAAACACAACCTTTCTTGTGTTCTCATCAGTGCATAAATAAATAAATAAAACTTACTAGGCCCAAATCAACACAGCAAGGATGAAAATGGATTAAACAAAATATTCTAGAAATTCAAAGACATAAATTGTCTCACATACTCCATGTGATAAGGAAAAAAATTAAGAGCATTTTCACTACATTCTTACTGTCCTGTTAGTAGCAGTTGTTTGCAATAGAAGGCCATTAAAATAATAGTTGACTTTCTAAATTAAATGTAAAAAGAATTCTAGTTGGGACTAGAGATAATTTGAATTTGTGTTTAATATTTGCTTGTCTGTAATCTTTTCCCTCAATTTCTGCAATGAATCTGTATTTGTTTCTAAGTTGATCTTATAAAGAATGTGACAATCAGTGCAAACACTGACAAGAGGCAGAGCTTTGTTTACTCGTCTTCTAAGTAGAAATCATCTACGCAAGTCATCAATACATGATAGGAGAGGCATCCACTCTCAATTAATTATTGAACAGTCACTTGACACACATGAAACAGAGAAAATAAGAAAAATGGAGCCAATCCTTCAGGGAAGACAGACTACGCTGCATCATTCTATGTTCGGTTTCTTTGACAATCCACAGGATCCGGCCTTTTGTAGTCTAATCATGTCTAGTGGTGCTAGTTGTACTTTTTTCAGCTCAAATTTTTCAAAATGAATCAATCCTGATGGCTTTGCTTGGGGGGAGGGCTAGGGGACTGATTCTTCTTGGGCATCAATTACTACATAGTTCTAATACTTATCTTGGTTATTCCAAATTATTCATCTTACAGGCAGAACTATCCATTGGCCAAAATAAAATCCCTTCTGGAAACATCTAATTCTGCTTCTCTTTAACATTACTTTTTCCATGCTTTCTCTACTTTTAACTGTTCCTGATTATGCATGATCCCTGGATCCCTACATTAAAATGCATAGAAATATTTAAAAAATTCATTTTAAACACCCTCCCACACAGTACAAGCTGTCATTGTGTCATATTTGTTTCCTAATTTAAGAGAGGAAGTATATTCCATTAAATTGCCTTCTTTATCATTTAAAGTAGCATCAGAATACTTAGAGCAACATTTTCCCATAAAATAATATTTTCTATGAATCAGTGCAAATGCATACAATTTCAAATTATACTAATTAAATCATATTACCTAACTACTATATTTGTGTTACAATTCAGTGAGATTTGGTAGAAGGAAAAAGATGTCTCTTTGTTGTTTTTGTAAAACATAAAGTGTGATTTTATGTCCATGGAAATTTACTGACAAAGGTGAAGTGCACTATGGGACATGGGATATAGTTATCTGTAATTACTAAAGTTAAAGTATACCTACGTAAATACCCTTTTGAAGGCAGAGTACAGTTAAGCATTGATTGACCCTTCACCTCATTCCATGAAAGCTACAGAACTCTTTCTAAAAACTGCTTTTTTCTAAGTGTCTTTACTGTTTATACAATTACAAATTTTATCAAGCCTTTTTTTTTTTTTTTTTTTTTTTTTTTTTTTTGTAAAGCCAAAGGAAGAAGAACTGCCAAGTCTGATATTTTACAAAGGTTGATTTTGCTTAGTGATGTCAGCAAAAAAATAAAAAATAAAAATAAAGACATTACACAGTAAAACACAGCCACACATAAGAGCCTTGTGGCCCGAATGCTTTTAAAATCAAATTTAATAATTACCCCTTTTCCCCTAATTTCAGCCACAAATGCTCTATATTATCTTGAATTGACCCTAAGATATCTAGCTACTTTAAACCCAGACTGCTCTCTTACTTAGCCCCTGATGTATCAATGTTTGCTGTCTTCCACATCACTAACTCACTTTTTGTTCATAGGTTTTCCTGTATTTACACAATATTTTTCTTGGTCAGTATCACATAATTTGGAAGAAACACACAGAAAAGCAAAATTTAGATGTAAAGTGGTGAAAATAAAGCAGGTATGTTTCACTGCTTAATTTTACATTGTTTGAACCCCCAGGACAGAAATTGCAACTTGACTTCAGGCTACTCAGATGTCACTAGCTAAATATGCTTACAAAATCTCTTGCAATCATTCATATGCATCCTGTTTTGTAGACTGCTCTCAATTTAGCAACATCTAAAGTTCTCTACCTTTTTTTTTGTTGTTATAAAGGCAGTTGTTAATGGAGAAGTGTATGATTTGATCTCTAGCATTCCTAAACATTGGCTGGCCTGCCTCACACTTCAAGAACAACCAAAATCACAAAATTTGACTGTAATATGGCAAATGTTGAACTTGGACATGATGGAAACCAATATTATTTCCAAAAGAAAAGAAAAGAAAAGAAAAAAAGACAAAAGAACAAAAACAAAGAAACCCTGCTGTAAAGAAAAATCTCAACATTCCTTCCTCTTTTTCCACTGTGCTCTGTTTGAAAGGACACAGGAGTGCCTGTAAACACGTACACTTCTCCTGTCTCTCTCTTGTCTTGTTATGGCTACCCAATCACCATGAGAGCATCGTCACCCCCTGCATAGCTTCATTTTTTCCAGCACACACATATTTACATTGTGGATGCTGGTGTGCGTCCCACACGCACAGGGTGACTGCTAGGGACGGTGGTGCCATGGGGGGGAAGTACCATCCTGATGGATGGGCAGCAGCCCTTCGAATAAAGGCGCCAGCCAGCCAGCCAGCCAATCAGGTGGCTCTGCGGAGAGGGAGCCGGAAGTGGCTGCGACGGAAATGGGGTGGGGCCGGAAGCGGCTGCGTGCAGGCCGTCGTCGCTCCCTCCCTGCCGGGGTAGGTGGGGCGGGGAGGCGGCCTTACCTTGACTGCAGTCCTTGCCGCGGAAGCCCGTCCTGGAGCAGTCGCACACGGCCCGGTCGTCCACCACGGAGCACACGCCGCCGTTGAGGCACACGCCGCCGTGGTCGCCCTCCTCGCACGGGCCCGTCCCGCCCCCGCCAGCCGGCGCAGAGGCGGCGGCGGCGGCGGCGTCGTCTGCGTCGTCGTCTGCGTCGTCGGCGTCGTCGTCGTCGTCGCGCATGCGCACGAGGCCGGCGTCGAGCGGGCGCGTGGGCGCGGCGTCGACCGCCACGCGGCGGATCCAGCCGCGGAAGGGCTCGCGCTCGCGCACGGCGGCCAGCGTGAGCTTGAGCGCGTTGGCGGCGGCGCGCAGCTCGGGGGGCAGGCCGCCCACGAAGAGCGCGCTGAAGACGGTCATGTCGCGGCGGCGCGAGCGCACCTCCACCCACTTGGCCTCGGCGCCGTCCACGAGCAGCGTGGTGTTGCGGAAGTGGCGGCGCAGGCGCACGCGGTGCCAGGCGCCGTCGTTGACGGGCGTGTCGGTGAGCAGCGTGGCGGGCTCGGCGCAGAAGATGGAGAAGCTGAGCTGCAGGCGGCCGCCGCGCGTCAGCGCCAGCTCCAGGAAGTCGCAGAAGCCCTCGTCGTCGAGGTAGAGCACGAGGCCGCCGCGCGCGCTGCGCGTCTTCAGCTCGAAGCTCAGCTCGCTCTCGCAGCACGCGTTCCACTTGGGGAAGCGCGTCCACTGGCCCTCGGCGCCCGGGAACTCGAGCCCGCTGCCCAGCTCCGCCCAGCAGCCCAGCAGCAGCAACAGCAGCAGCAGCACGGATGCACCTGTCGCCAGTGCGCAGCCCCCGCCGCCGCCGCTGCCGTGCACGGGCGCCCGCACTCGCGCCCTGCCCGAGCCGGAGCCCGAGCCACTGCCCGAGGCCATACTGGCCGGGGGCGACAGGGTGGGAACGCGCCCAGACAGCGTGATGCAGAAGAGGCTGGCCCCAGGTAGGCGCGCGGCAGGGAGGGGGTGCGCCCTCCGCTACCTCCTCTTTTCTTTCTTCTCCTCCTCCTCTTCCTCCTCCTCCTCTTCCAACAGCCCCTGCCTCGCTCCCTGTAGTCCCCTGCCAATTGCCAACTGGAGAGCGCGGTGGGACCGGGCAGCCACAGAACTTCCAGGCCAAAGGCACGATGCACTTTGGAAGCAACGTTCCGAAGGGAACCAGACACCTGCGCAGGAGATCACCAAGAGTCACGGATCCATTCACAATCAAAGATCTGCTGTAAGGGGCATCTGTGGTGCCCAGCGCTTCGTTTGCTTTTCCAGGACCTAAGTCTGCCAGGAACGTCAGGTGTGGCGCCAGGCAAAACGCAGCAGAGTCACGAGGCAGGAAGCACTGTTCTCGAGGACTGTCAGGAAGCTAACCAGCAGAGGTCCGGGATCTTTGGATGCTAGGGAATGACCAAGTCCCCTCCAGATGTAGGTCCCAAGCCAAATGGAGAAAAGGGATCCTCGCGGCTGATGAACCTCAGAGTAGCTTCAGAGGCCTGCTTGTTCTGTCACATCATGAGCTGCAGCTAAGGCCATGTTCCTTGCACATGGTCTCCCAGGCTGATGTCACTTCCCGGTTAACCTCCCTGACGATACGACTCACTTGTGAAATCGCCAGAAGCCGTTAGATGTTGAAGTCACACCAGGTCTTCCCTTTCCCTCCACCTCTACAAAACCAAGCATATCAATTGGTTCTGTGTTGGTGATGCATTTGGATCTTATTCTGTCTCTTAAGGACCCAGAAATCTGCAGAACATGAAAATACAAATTAAGGTTTGCAGTCAATCATTATCACACGAGTCACCTCAGAAAACAGTGGTATTAGTAACCAAAGAAGTTGTTTTTGTTTTAGTGTCTTGACTAAATAAGGCCTAATGTTGCCTGATAGTTAACGTCACACCCTTACAGCAAGCTGTCACAACCCTGTGGTTTAGTGTATTGCTCAATAAGTAACACAACTTGATTCAGATTTGTTTGTGGTTATTTTTTCCTTTTTCTAACAAAGTTTTAATTTCCAAAGTATATGAGAGAACTAAAAGGCCCTTTTTTTGGATTTCTGCAGGTATTATTTGCTAGTTACATTAAGAGTCAAAGTACAACCTATTCAAATCTGTTAATAGCAAAATTTGTAACTGGCAAAGTAGATCAAACTATCGGCAGGAAGCTGCTGGATTTTATTTGCATAGATAGCTTCCCTACCATTTTATTTTCCTCAGAGAAGGAATATTGATGGTTTCTTGAGAGTCTCCTTAAAATTTTCAAGCAAATGCATTTCTCTTTCTTTTTAATCAAAAGAATAATCTGATAAGATAAAAAACAACATCTAAATGGAGCCAAATACATATTTTTGGCAATACTTACGTCCCAGCTGCCATAATATTAGTCCTTCTAAAAATGGACATTTAATGTTTTGCCTAACAGTGCAGTGATGTAACTCCTCCTCAAGTCCTTATCTGGCTGTGAGCCCTGAGATTGTGTGTGGTCAGAACAGCAGTTGTCATGTATGTCACATCAGCTGCTGTGGCTCCAGGGTGCTAGAATTTAAAACCTTACCTTTAAATCACTCACTTTGCTATTAAATCATTTCTCTTTATTCAACTCTAATCTTACAGCTTGTTGAAATGGAAAAACTGTGGTTTTTCTCCACAATTTTTAAACTAAAAATCTCACATTTTGCAAAAAAAAAAAAAAAATTTAATATAATTTTGCCATAGCAAGCAAATATATTATGTCCCTTACCATTTCAGACGCCTCTACTCCCACTGTAGCAAAACACACACACACACACACACACACACACACACACACACACAGATTCATTGCTTGGACACAGAATCTCACTATCCAATTAACACTTTTTTTTCCCTACAAGCTGAAACTAGCAGTAATTTATGGCTCCGCATTGTGCTGCTGCTCCTCCTCCATGAAGGGAGCTGAGAGCCTTTCTCTTCAGTTCAGAGCCATCCCTACAGGTGTCAGCTGAGAGCCACCAAGCTAGGGGATCCCACGTCAAGTTCCTCCCCAGATGAAATTGATGACTGCTTCTCTTCTTTCCAACACACGCAGCATACATACACACACACACACATACACACACACACACACAGGCTACTAGCAGAAGGAAATCATCGCAGTTGCTTATTTATTATGGCTGATACATTCCACACCATCAGCAATTACAAGTCATATCTTGCCTACTCTTGTGCCAAGCCCAGGAAAGATGCTCTTAAAAATCACCAATAATAGTATAGTATTCAATATGCTTTCGTTTTCATGTAGAGTGAGGAATCTTGACAAATTTTCAATAATTTGCAAAATAAGTCTAGAATATCACAATCACGAGTAGTGCTCTGAGCACTGTTGCAAGCTTATATGTTAGAAAACCTTTGTGTGTGAGACCACTGGAGCTTAATTTATTAATTTTACATACATCACATAACCGTTTTCCTCCTCTCTTTCCTGCCCTCCTCCTCTAATGCACGTCTTGACAATTGTGTAAAGGATGGTGGGAAGAGGGAAACCTAGAGGAATATATATATATTCTTACCAGAAGGGAGGTCAACTGACTCCCAGTTCCTAGAGGAAGCTCATTGTGTGTGTGTGTGAGAGAGAGAGAGAGAGAGGGAGAGAGAGAGAGAGCATCTGAATTTATATGGAGAAAGAGGATTCTCTCTAGGTGCCCCGGAAAGACCTGGTGAGTTCACAAATTAGAGGATGAAATGAAAGGGTCTGGCAAACAGTCTTACTGCAGCCAAAACAAAAAGCGCTCTAATTCAAAAGCTGACGGACAGCCTCATCAATCTTTCCTTTCCAGAACAAAATCCATCCCCAAGTCCCTGGGAGGATCAATACAGTATGCTGATCAGCTGCAGTTGCATTAATTTTAATATGGTTATAGTAAGACACATATGCACACACGCCCCTTACCATGAAACCTTCAGTGTAGCCTCATAAAAACCCTGAAATCTGTGGGAGAATGGTAGAAGCGCTTATCTTTTTACCCCTTGCTTTTATAAACTACCTCAATAGCAATGCACGCCCCAAATTCTCCCTGGCTTTCCCGCCCAGGCTCGGGAGCCACATCTCTAGCACCAGTGCCGTTTCTTGAAGACTGAAGTCTACTGCACAAATTAAGGATGTGGGGCATAGTGTGGACTGAAGAGGACGGAAAAGGGCTGTCGATGTATGTTTTCTTTTATTGTTTTGATTTCTAGCCGGCCTGTTCTGGCTTCTGATAATCAATCGCTACATTCAGCGTCTAAGTTACTACCTCGGTCCTCCCATCTCACGGTCTTGCTATTTAAAAGGCTCCATGCAAGACAGCCACAAGGTCTGCACTCCTCCACCCTCCCACCACCCGTCCTTCCCTGTGTATTTGTGGCAGAAGCTGGCTCGGTTACAACAGCGAAAGCTAGCCTTCTCCGGCTTGCCTCGCCCCATCCCCTCCCCCAAACCCAAATTGAGCTTCTTTACCTGCCTGCTGATTTTTTCCCCTTAGCTCGTGCCAGAGCCCGAAGCATGCATCGGTCAAAGCGAAAATTTCCTGAGGTCTACGGAGAAGACGCCTGCCGCTGCCTTTTCAGAGGCGTCAGGCTCGAGCGTCTGTCTCCAGGAGTGCGGGAAGGGAGAACATGCAATGTAGGGGTGGGGGGTGCTGGGGAAGCAAGAGGAGGGGGAGGTGGGGAGGGAAAACGCTGGGAAGGAAGAGGCGGTGGTGGAGCCGGAGAAGGCTGGGTTACGTGACGCCAGGTGCTGTCCTTCGGAAAGAGAAGGGCGGAGCTGAGCTCTCCGCAGTACCATGGAGAGCGGCCGGGCCGTCCTCGGGTGGGCACAGCACGGGCTGGGCTCGGCCCCGGGCGCTGCGCCCTCGCTGCCCACGCTGCGGAGCGCGCCGCTTGTGCCTGGGCAGCGTCCCCTGCACGGGGCGGGGGGAGCCCGGCCTGAGGGCGGGGACGTGCCGCAAGCGTTTCTAACTTGTCACCGCCGTCCCTCCCCCATGCCAGAGAGAGAGAACCAGAGAGCCACGGAACCTACTGAGCATGCCCAGGCCCCTTGCTAGACCCACGGAAATCTTCACGGAGATTCCACTTCTCCGGGGTTTGGTGGTGATTGGGAGGGGGTACCTGAGAGGTGCCAGGAGAGGCTCTCCAGCCAGAGCAGAGGAGCCCGCGAGCGGGCGCTGGCACGAGCGCGAACGGCGCTCCCTCGGGAACCGGTGCCCCGGCTCCCTCGCGCCGGACCCCGCGCAGCTCGCAGCCTGTCCGCGGACGCAGAGGCAGAGGCAGAGGGGACTCCCAGGCAGCGTGCCGGGCCCCGCCCCTTGCGCTAGTCCTGGCCGGAGCTGGCACATCAAACCTTCGCGATCTGCTCGGGCTGTGACACACAGATGTGAGATTAACCCACCAGGCTAATGCGCCAACTTGGACATCACCCTGGCGCATTGACAAGGTGCTTTCTTCACGACCGCCTCGCCATCCTCCGGCTTCCAGTCTCTCTTTCTGCCTCTGCCTTGGGCATCCTCAGCTGAACCAAGTTCTCCACCTGTTTAACTCTTCCCTCCGTCTCCTCCTTGCATTTGCCGCTGGTAAAACCTGGAGAAAGTGAATCCCAGTGTGAGGATCTTACTTGTATACTTACTGGGCATGCCCAGTCGGCATTGATGGGTCTGGCGAGAAAGGAGTTAACGCTGAGGGATCTTCCAGGCAAGCTTGTAGAGAAGTCTGGTGTCCCTGCCTTTAAATTATGCTTTGAGTTCTGTGGACATTTAAGCTCCTGTCCCTGTTATATTTCTACCCTACATTGGTTTTAGAGCAGAAATAGCATTTGTGGGGTTTTTTGTTTTGTTTTGTTTTTATTTCAACAAGCAGCCTCAGCCCCCAATGCTGTAAAGTAGAACTATCTTCTGCCTTCGGGTCCTATAAAGCGAGAATGTAAGACACTGTAGACAAATTCAGGATCATTGCAATACTATACGTCACAAATGCAATATTTATTTCCTTCCAGAGAAATCAGAACTCTTCCTAAGATGAGCCTGGTAACATTTTCACCCCTTTAGTCAAAGACAAGATGACCTGAAGGCAGGGACCATAGGCGTACACGTTGTTATCGCCCTTACAATGGCAGTTTGGTAGTGGTTAAATGTGTGGGGAATAGAATTAGATTGGGTGAGTTTGAATTCCACCTCTGAGATTTACTAGCTGTGACTTTGGCAAGATGCTTAATCCTTCATCATTTATCTCATTGCTAAAATGATATAGTCATGGCCTTTACTGAATGTAAAGGTAAAATGAATGACTGAACCCAAAACATTTAGAATTGTGTTACTAGCGACTTTTATTAGTAACCCCGATCTCACTCTCTATCCTGTCTGACCCAAGGGTGTGCACTTCTTTGAAGCCCAAGTCTCTTAACTATCAAATAAGGGAACTGATGACTGCCAGTTTAATGATGTTTTCAAAACAAAAGGGAAATTTTAAATAAGTGATAGATAAATCTCACAAAAGTAATGTGCTTAAAGTTCTGATGTCATTAAGTGAACATGGAACCAAAACAAGTCTATTTAATTCAGTGCCTTTTTCATTTTTTCTGACCATTTACCACTAGGCTTGAGGCTACCAAATGGCACAGAGGAAACATGTAAATTAGAACAAGAGATTGTGGAACAGGAAGTGAAATGAGCATATAAGTGTCAATAATATAATTCCAAAACACCTTGTGATGCTCTCAGGATCTGAGTACTCACCAGTAAAAATTGTGGTGGCAGAAGATTTCTTAATGACATGGGGTGTTAAAAAAAATGTATCTTTCACCTATGTTCTTAATAAACCATTATGTGCCAAAGGGGCCTATGATCTGAACAGTTGCTTACTCTATTTCATTTAGCTTTGCAAATTTTAATTATGTATTTATTATAAATGTGTGGTACTGGGGATTGAATCCAGAGCCTTGCACAAGATAAGCAATTGCTATGCTCCCAAGTCACATCTCAGCCACTTCTTTTTTTTTTTTTTTTTTTTTTTTTTTTTTTTTTTTCCAAGGTAGGGTCTCACTTTAGCTCAGGCTGACCTGGAATTCACTCTGTAGTCTCAGGGTGGCCTTGAACTCACGGCAATCCTCCTACCTCTGCCTCCCGAGTGCTGGGATTAAAGGCGTGCGCCACCATACCCGGCTCCACTTATTTTATTTTTAAGAAGGGTATCATTAAGTTGCCAGGCTGACCTTGAACTTGGGCTCTCCTTGTCTCAGACTCCTGAATAGCTAGAATTACAGTCCTGTTTCAGGAGGCCTAACTGTAAATTTTTATTTTATTTTCATTATGGCTATATAGTATTTCTACTGAGTCATGATTTTCCCTGGTCTGTCATCTGTTTTCCTGACTCAGACAATAATACTCATAATAACATTTACATACTTCATTTATAAACTTTGAAACAAAACATTCTCCATTCTCATACCAAAACACAAACACTATATAAACTGAGAGACCAGATTACACAGTTATTAGACATACAGTGCCTACTATGGAGAAGTCTGGTGGCACACACCTATAACCACAATTATTGAGAAGACTGAGGAAGAAGATTTGTAGGACCTGGACCAGTTGGGAAACTTAGCAAGACCCTGTCTCAGAATAAATGCAAAAGAGCTGATGATGTATCTAAGTGGTAGAGCCCTTACCAACCACTCACAAAGCCCGGAGTTCAGTCCCCAGTATCACAATAAATAAACAAACAAATAAATAAATAAATGTCTACTGTGTCTGGTCTAAGTAACAAAGCCACAAAGGGGAAACTATCAACATATATTTAGAATGAAATAAAACCAGAACATACTTTAATGACAAAAGTTATTAATTCATTTTAAAGTAACATTTCTCTTTTTGTCACTATCTCTTAACATGGGTTTCCTCATCAGTAAAATGAAGATAAAGTCTCATTTCACTTTTATAAGACATAGTAAGAAATATGCCAATGCTGAATATTAATCATGAGTTTACTCTGATAACCAACATTTCCAGTATTTGCATTAAAATTAAAGTAATTCCCACATGAAGCTTAAACAGATAATCTCAGATTCCTCTCATTTTGCCAATGAGAAAAGTGAAGCATAGAGACATTAATCAATGCACTAATATACATGGCAAGTACGTTCCTGTGTGAGCATGGACACAAGTTCAAGACTATGCTCCTCATTCCCTGGCCCTTCTTCCTTGAGCAAATGATTTACTACACAAGCCAATGCTTTACATAGTGTAGGTGCTGACAAGTGTTCTTCCTTTTACCTTTTCAAGAATTGTATCAAAAAAAAAAAATCTAAGAAGAAGCTGGGTGTGGTGGCGTGTGCCTTTAATTCAGGCACTCGGGGAGGCAGAGGTAGGAGGAGGGAGGAGGATCCGGGTGAGTTGGAGGCCACACCGAGACTACATAGTGAATTCCAGGTCAGCCTAGCTACTGTGAGATCACAGCTTGAAAAACCAACCAAAAAAAAAAAAAAAAATAAGGGTGAAATTTGGAATATTGCAATACCATTCCATAATGACTAATACTATTACTATATTTCATCATGTTTTACCTATGAGTACTTTGTTTTCTTGTTGCTATCATGTCTGATTTGTGGAAAAGATGAAAGGTAACACTTTAAGATCTGAATTTAAAGCAATTTGACATTTGTCAGAACAATCCAGTACTCAAGATTGGAACTAGAATTAATTACTTCCACATCACCTTAGGGAATCTACCAATTCTAAGATACACTAATAAGTCAAAAGAAAAAAAAAACACTTTCACTCCTGACACTTTCACTGCTCAGAACAAATGAGAATATTGTGAAACCAAGATGCCTGCTTACAATGATGCCTAACTGTAAGAATTTATGGCAACCCAAATATGGGAATATAATACCATCTCATGCCATACATTAGTAAGCCTAATACGAGAATGAAAATGGTCACAAAGACAAATATATGTCTATAAGTTATTAAATTTCTATGTTATTAAATATAAATGTGCATACTAACTTGGAAACTCAGTCTATACTAAAAATAAATGAAACTAAATGATATGACATTTAAAATTTTTTTATTGACAACTTCTATACTTACAGACAAATAAACCTAGATATTTCCCTCCCCTCCCCCATTCCCCTTCAGAACTCCATTCTCTGTCATATCCCCTCCCTCTCTCCATTAGTCTCTCTTTTAATTTGACTTTTTTGACTGAGAAATGAAGGCAACAGAAAGAAGCTTTGTTTGTTGTTGCAATCACAGCATATGCTTTACCATTAGGAAATCACTGTAAACATGTGCTTCCTCAATTAGCATGAAGGCAAAGTGGAATCTGAGATACCCATGAATGCCAAGATGAATATCAATTTGAGGAGTGCTTTACCTGAACTCAGTAAGTGATATAAAAAGAAACAAATAATAACTGTGAGGGGAAGTTTAAGTAGCTATACAGTAAAACTACTTTTCACTAACATGGGAAATAATTTAAAATAACTAGGCAAGATTCATTACTCTGAGATTATTTCCTGTATTTTGTTATAGAAATAATTAAAATGAAGGCACTTTTAAAGCAAAACAATTATAGTACTAGAAAAAAATTAAAAGACATTTCAATTAAATGTCATGTGATAATGAATTTTTTTCAACCAATTACATTACCATAACTGTACAGTTGAAATGCTGTAGTTTAGTTTACTTCTTTTATTCAATAATAAATATAACTCTTGTAATTTTGATTATAATTAATCATCACTTGTTTCCTGTGTATAAATTACTAGGAGTTCATAGGATCAAAAGTCAATGGATAGGGCTAGAGAGATGGCTTAGCAGTTAAGGCTTTTGCTTGCAAAGCCAAAGGACCCAGCTTCAACTCCCCAGGACTCACATAAGCCAGATGCACAAGAGGGTGCATGCCCTGGATGTCTGGAGTTTGTTTGCATTTGCTAGAGTCCCTGATGTGCCCATTCTCTATCTGTCTCTTTCTCTCTCCTTCTATTTCTCTTTCAAATAAATTAAAACATTAAAATTAGAAAAAAAACTTTTTAAAAGTCAATGAATAGTTATTGAATATGCTACTGTGTGAATTGCATTTTAAACACAACAACTGGAGGAATCATAAGTGCAAGGAAATGAAATCAAGTCTAGAGCTATGTACTCAGGTGTCAACTGAGATGAGCACACTAGGATTTGCATATTAAAAAAGAACAACATAATTTCCCTTGAATCTTATACATTACTTTTGAAAGAACTAAGCATGCTCAGTATGTTAAGTAGTGGTATATGACTAGAAAAAAATATTCAGCATAGTAAGTTATGCTACTTTCACATAAGGAACTAATTTTTCAGTAATCAGATGGTGGAATGTGATTTTCAAATGACTACAGATCATTAATGATAATTGTTATGGTAGCAAGCTACAACAGAAGAAGCATATGGGTAGGTGCTTGAGAATGTGTGGTTAAGTCTAAGTAATTCATCTGCTTGAAACACTTCCATGCTGGAACCCTGCAGTGTGTAAAATGGGAAGTGACGGAGATTCAGGGCAGAAGTGGGACCTACTTATATTGTAACATACCTAGTATCTCATCCTCCTTTCTCCAGGATCTCAAAACAATCCCAATATAATCTCTGCTTAGAAATAGCACTGGCCAAAATTTGTGAGAAACCAAGTCAGTGGGATATTTCTCTTACTGATTAATTACACATTAGAACGTTTCACTATTTCCTCCTTCATTGCTTTATTTATCTTCCTATACACAGCTTTTTTACTGCCTCACGCCCAATTCACTGTACACTCAATCCCTACCATTCTCAATGCCAACCTCCAGGAAGGAATTTTTTTCATTCATTGAAATTTGACCATGAACTCTATTTTATTGGATCTCTGCAATTGAGTCCATTTGTTTGGTTTAGCCAGTTCTGTTTCATTTTCCTTAATTTTGCTTTTAAATATTATAGGTAAGAAATTTGTACTAAATTCATAAATGCAAATTTCAGAGGCTTATTATATCCTTATTTCATTCCTTCATTTTCTCCCTATAGAATCTATGAAATCAATTTCTTGTGATGCTTCTTCAAATACTTCGTGGCTACCTTTTTAAAGACAGACTATATGATCTTATGTCAGCTTTTGTTTGTTTCTCATCCCTGTACTTTTCAAACTACTGTCCCTTCTTTATCATAGCTTTAAGTTTCATTGTTGAAGAATCTTTCTTCCTGCAGCCTGGCATGGTGGCTCACGCCTTTAATCCCAGCACTTGGGAGGCAGAGGTAGGAGGATCACCATGAGTTCAGGGCCACCCTGAGACTACACAGTGAATTCCAGGTCAGCACTTGGGAGATAGAGGTAGGAGGATCACCATGAGTTCGAGGCCACCCTGAGACTACACAGAAAATCTGGAAAGCTAGAATTTTGTAAATCTTTTCTTAAAAAGTAAGAATGCTCATTGCCACGACAATACCATTAAGAACAAAGTAGACTTCTCTGCTAGCTGGAAATGTCACATGGGTTTCCAGTGTGTCACTGTCCCAGTGGTATACATTTATGCATGTGGGTTTGCCATTATGGACCATTTGATTTCTATAATGGATTGATGTGTTGTAAAGCCAGCCAGGAACACAGAATAGATAAATAAATATAGTCATAATAAAAACTTATTTTTAGAATATAAAGATGGGTTTTGAAAAAAAATTGCTTGTTATATTAGAATCAGTACATTGTGTTGAGATGTGTCCTGCCCACTTATCCAAGTTCACTATGCTGCCTTCTCCCATTCACCATGGGTAGCTGAAACCTATTCCATAGCAGTCCTCACTTCCCAATATTCCCCAAAGGTGCTTCCCTCTTCCCCCTGCCAAAGTCAGCACTCCACATAGCAGCCAAACACCAAATCCCAGCTCATGCTCCTCCTGTGAACTTGCTGATACTGTGTGTGAGCCCCAGCATTCTCAAGAAGAATAACAAAATATCAGATAGGCAAATGCTACTGCAAAATAAATGTCACACACACACACACACAAGCCCACAGCAACACATCACCAGCAAAAATGTCCAGTCTGTTAGTAGAGAACCCTCTTCAGAGATACTTAAGTCAAAGAATCAAAAAGTATGACTATGATTAGTATATTTAAGGAACATAAAGAGGACATGAATAAGTGTCTGAATGAAGTCCAAGAAAGTACAAACAACTGAAAGAACTCACAGACACCAAAGACAACGCACACACACAAAAAAAAACCTGACTGAACTTTAAGAAAACACAAGCAAGTAAATGGAATGCAAAAGTCAAACCCAACTATGAGAATGGAACCCAATAAAGAAATATAAACACTGAAGAAAAACAGGTGGAAATGAAAAATGTACTAACTCAAATAAAAAGTTCAAAGGAGGACTGGAGAGATGGCTTAGCGGTTAAGGCGCCTGCCTCCTAAGCCTAAGAATGCTGGTTCCAATCTCCAGCGGTTCTAATCTCCAGGTCCCACGTTGAGCCAGATGCAAAGTGACGCAAGGGTGCAATGCCGCACTTGACCACAAGGGGGCGCACACATCTGGATTTTGTTCACAGCAGCTGAGAGGCTGCCGGCGTGCCCATCTCTATCTGTCTTCCTCTCCCTCTCTCTCTCTCTGTGTTTCTCTGTGTCTCTCTCCAAAAAAAAAAAAAAGTTCAATGGAAAGCATTACAAACAGAGAAGAGCATGTGAAGGGTAGAATTTGTCAGAAATTGAAGACAAGGTAAAGGAATGAGTAGACTATGAGAGAAAATAACAACTGTTCAAATTATAGCCCATATAAGAAGGAAAAGAATTTCAGGCCAATGACATTTGAATTTTTTTTTAAATAAAATTTCCAAAATCTAGGGAAAGAGATGACCTTGAATACAAGAGAACAGATAAAGAACACTAAAAAGATCAGAAAAGCAATTCTCCAAAACACTCGAAACATAGGGAAAAAAAGTACTAAAAGCTGTAAGAGAGAAACATCTCATCATATATAAAGACAAACCTCTCAGAATAACTTCTGAGTTTTGCAGGGAAATAGTAGAAAACAGAGGGTTTGGAATGATGAATCTTAAGTATTGAAAGACAACAGCTGCCAAAGCCAAACTACTGTATCCAGCAGAACTGTATCTTTTAAAAGAGATAGAAAAATAAAAATGTCCCATGGTAAAAGCAAGCAACAGAAATTAATGATAACTTAGTCAGCCTTACTGGGGACACTAGATGAGTTATTTCACATGATAGAGAAGAATACATATATTCTAGAGATTACAGGAGGAAATGTGATAGTTTGAATGGATGGCTCCCAATGTATTTAGGAGTTTATTAAACTTTGTAATTTAAATCTGCAGCCACCTGGCTAGAGGAGGTGGCACACCTCCTAGGGCCCAGTCCTAAGGTGTGGTGGTAGATTTGGAATTCCACTCTAAAGATATGCTTGAGTTCTGCCTGGAGTTCCTGAAGTGTGCTTGCATGCACTGGTATTGGTGGCTCATCTCTCTTTCTCTCTACTTGGACCTGTGAAAACAGGTCAACTTTTTCTGCCATTATGGACCTTCCCCTGGACCTGTAAACTTGAATAGATATCTCTTCCCCCATAACTGTGCCTGGTTTGGAAGTCCATCCCAGTGACCTAAGGCTGTCTGCTATAGAATTGGTGCCAGGAGTGGGGTAGAGTAATGAGATGAATCTAATCATGTGTATTTGGGTCTTTTGGAACTATTGTTTTGGAGGAATGGGCATGGACTTGGTAGTTGCAACTGAAGACACCTTCCAGAGCAGTAAACCATGTGTTCTGGACTATTCTTGTGAGAGTTTGAAAATGCTAAGTTACAACAGAATGATATTTGGAGGCTTGGCTTATGAACTTGGAGGCATGGCTTATGAACTTTCTAAGGGATAGGAAAGATGGCAGAAAATGTTTGAACTGGGCTAATGGGATAAAGGCCAAATAAATTCTGCTGCCCAAGCCCAGAGAGTTTTGTTTTATTTTTAACTTTTATTTATTTATTTAGTTAGTTAGTTAGTTAGTTAGTTAGTTAGTTAGTTATGAGAAAGAGGCAGAGAGAGACAGAGAGAGAGAGAAAATAGGTGCTCTAGAGCCTCCAGCCACCGCAAATGAACTCCATATGCATGTGCCCCCTTATGCATCTGGCTTACGTGGGTCCTGGAGAATCAAACTGGGGTCCTTTGGCTTTACAGCAAAATGTCTTAACTGCTAAGCCATCTCTCCAGCCCTGGACCAGAGAGTTTAATGAAGGATAAATTTGTAATGGATTGATGTGCTTGGCTTAAAGAAATGGGACTCAGAGATTTAAGATTTTAAGTTGGAAAAACTTAAGCAAGTTTAAAATTAGTGGCACAGAGACTGGTTGCTGAACATGCTATTGTCAAACACATTAGCAATCTTAAGGAAGATGGCCCAAATGCTGTACATTAAAACAATGGAAAAGATGCCTACAGAAAGATGATGATAGATATGCAATCTCTTTTTGAAAGAGTTGACTGGAGAAGGAAATTATTCTTCAAGGTTATGATTTATTTTTTCCATGAATTAAGAATATGGCTATCCTGCACACCTGGTATTGGTTTTGGAAGCATGAAAAATGCATGGAGTGGGTCATGAAGAGCATGCACAGTTACGGGAGCTGCTGCTGAGACATGGCATGAGGCAGTCATGATAACCCTGATAAGCCGGCAAATCACTGTAAAATGTACCATGGTTTGCATGGAGAACCGTAGATGTTTTGGATATACCAGGAGTGTGCAAGGGCTACCATGGGGACTGTTGGCTAGGGATGGAAGCTTTCCCTGGCTACTCAGCCCAGCTGGAGGGACAGACTTTGAAAATCCAGAGACTGGCACTAGTCATATCAGACTTGAACTACAGCAGACGTTTGATGTTTGCTTGATGAGTTTTGAGTTTACAGTGTTCCAGTCTCTCGTTGCTATACCTTTTAGCAGTTGAAAATGTTTAGCTTGTGCTTTTATCTGTTGACAGTATGTAACTTGTTTGATTTTACAATACTCACAGCTGAGAGACAATCTTAAATTTCAGATGAGACTTGGGAGTTTAGAACTATCTTGTTTGTAAAGACTGTGGGGACCTTTGAATTTGGACCGAATACAGTTTAAAATGTGAGATGGTTATAAATCTACTGGAACCCAGAGGCATGACTGGTCCCCAAAATATTCAGGATTTTATTAACATTTGTAATTTAGATATGCAGCCACCTGGCTAGAGGAGGTGACACACTGGATGGAGCTTCAGGTCCAGCCCTAAGGTGTGGTAGTGGATTTGGAATTCCACTCTAAAGATATGCAAAATGCTTGAGTTCTGCCTGGAGTTCCTGAAGTGTGCTTGCATGTACCGGTGTTGGTGGCTCTTCTCTCTCTGCTTCAACCTGTGGAAGCAGGCTTATTTCTTCTGCCATTATGGAACTACCTTTTCCTCTGTAACTGTGCCTGGTTTGGAAGTCCATCCCAGTGACCTGACACTGTCTACTATAGGAAACAAAAAACATAATGAAATCTAGAGCAGTTGTTAAGCAAAGAAAATCAAGAAAATACCCAACTTGGGCTGGAGAAATCGCTTAGTGGTTCAGGTGTTTGCCTGCAGGCTTGATTCTCTAGATCCCATGTAAGCCAGATTCACATGGTGGTGCATGTGTCTAGAGTTAGTTTGCAGTGGCTAGAGGCCCTGGCATGCACATTTTCTCTCTTTCTCCCTCTCTCTGTCTCTAATAAACAAATAAAAATAAGTCTTTTAAAAAAAAGAAACTACCAAACTCCACAAATTATCAACATTTCAGAGATTAACTCATACTTTTCAAAAATAGCTATGCATGCTAATGGTCTCAACTTCCCAATCAAAAGACACAGAGACCCAGGATTTTTGGAGCTACAAGGATTACAGGGCAACAGTCCAGGAAAACTGCTTGTTCTAGTTCAGATGGATCAGCAGCCATGGCTGGAGAAGCAGAGTTTAATCCAAAATTTTATCACATGTCACAGATGGGGGGAATATGGAAGACATGGAGTTGTGGAATTTGATGTTTGCCCTGCTGGTTTTCTATCTTGCATTGATCCAATCTTTCCTTGTGATGCCCTCTCTTTGCAATGTGAATGTTTACCATGTGTCATTGTGTGTTAGAAGTATGTCACTAGTGTTTTGATTTTATAGGGAACATAGCTGAGATAATATTTTGAGTCTCAGATGAGACTTTGAACATTGGAATTCTGAGCAGTGTTGGGAAGACAACGGGGAATTTTATAGTTGGACATAATACTCTTTGCATTAGCAGATAATTGTGAGCCTATGGAGGCCAGGGGCATAGTGAATTGTGAACAAGTTTGTATGTGAAATGTGCCCCCATTACCTCATGTATATATGATTAAGCCTCATACCTAATCCCCAGCTAATGAGACTTTGGGAGGTAGAATCTTGTTAGGAGGTACATCTCTTAAAGTAGACTTCTGGGTATTATATCATAAAGCTGCACTTGCAGGAACTAGCTCACTCTGGCTGCTACTTCCTAGCTGATGTGACAAGATGTGATGCCTAGCTTCTGCTATGTCATGCCATGATGAAAATTCTTCTTGAGATTGTAAACTGAAATAAACTCTTTCCTTCCACATGAAGCTTTTGGTGAGGAATTTTGTCCCAGCAATGAAAACACAAGCCATCTGACTAAACGGAGTTCTCAAAAGATGAAATACCAAGGGCCAATAATTTAGAAAATGTACGACATCTTTAGCGAATTAAAACTACTTTGTGATTCCATATCATCCCAGTCAGAACAGCTATTTGCAAAAATTAAACCACAACAAAGATAACAAATGCTGGCAAGGCTGTGGGCAAAGAAGAACCCTTATTCACTGTTGATTGGAAACTTGCACAGCCACTATGAAAATCCATATGGATGGTTCTCCAATGCTAAAAATAGATCCACCATATGATCCAGCTCTACAAATGCTGGGAATATTGTTGCTATACTCACAAGAGCTAGGAAATTAAATCAGCCTAGATACCCATTAATGGACAATTGGATAAGGAATATGAGTACATATACACAATGGAGCTTTATTAAGGTATAAAGGAAGATGAAATTATAAAAATTATAGGAAAACAGATTTGAAAAATATGACATTAAGTGAGCTAACTCAGGATCCGAAATACAGATGCCACATGTTCTCTCTCATATGTGTATCCTAGCTTTGAATTTTAGAATTACATATTGGTATGTAAATAAGAGTCACTCGCAGAGGTCAAAGTGCTAGAAAGAGGCCATACAAGGAGGAATGTGGAGGACTTATGGAAGAGGTAATAGATGCCTAAGTAGACGGACAGAATGTAGGATGTTGAGAGTCTTACTGGGGTAAAGAAAGGAAAATGGAAGTGGAGGGTGTAGAAAGTGTTCTACAAACCTAAGGATGTTGTAAATAAGGCATATGGAAAACTACCTTTTCATAAGCTAATGTAAAATACATACTTTGGGTTGGGGAGATGGCTTAGCACCCACAAAAAGCCAAATGCACAAAGTGGCACATGATTCTAGAGTTGATTTGCAGTGGCAGGAGGCCCTGGTGGGCCCATTCTCTCTCCCTCTCTCTTTCCCTCTCTCTCTTTTCCTATCACTTCCTCCCTCCTTCAAATAAATAAATAAATATTAAAAACTAAGACATTTAAACCGCAGAGAAACTGACAAAATGAACAAGAGTGCTGCTTCTATGGTGAGCCTGACAACCTCGGTCAGGGTGATGGAGACAGCCACTGATGATAGACAAAATGTACCAAAGCAGAAATCCAGAAGCTGCTGAGAGCTCAGCACTGAAGCAGACTTGAAGAACACCCATTAAAGCTCAGGTACATTTGCAGAAGTATGGGCAGAAAGAATGTAAGAGCCACAGGCTGGGAGGGAATATCCAGAGACACTGCCCTCCCCTCCAAATGTCTGACTGCTGCTCTCACAACTCATAACCCACAACTCCATGGTGAATACCAGCAATCCCACAAAGGAGGGCCCTCAGCAGAGTGGGAGCCAGGAGGAGGGAAATGATAGTACCAACATATGATGCATCCACACAAAGTTTATACTTAATAATAATTTTAAGAGACATTTAAAAATAAAGTATAATTAAAAATAAAATAAAGATTTTAAATAGAATTACTTAGCACCAAGAAGCCATAGGTTGTTACAGGAAAATTCTTGTGCCAGAGGTGGGATTCCCCCACCAACGAGGTATTGACCAGAAAGGCTCATGAGCACCCAAAAACAATACAAGCTATAGCCGATGCTCTTGGTTGCCCACCAAAACTACACATAGTAAGGCCCTGTTGCTGAAGATGCCACGTTCTTTGGCCACAGGATACTGAGACATCAAGCTAGAGCTAAGTTGGAAGCTCCCTCCCTGCTGGCTAGCTGTCATAGTGATAGAAGATAGTCTTCAGGCACATGGGCAAGAAAAGTCATCAAAAATCTTAAGCCAAAGTGGATCCTGCAACCTTCACAACTGGCCACTGGGCAAGATGTTCTCACTGGTGCAATAATGGCACATCAGTCATGCAGGTAACCAACTGCTCTCAAATTGGATGTGAAGCCTGCTACACAGGGGGCAATTCGTGCCTCAGACTGAAATCCTAGCAAATACCTATGGCTAGGAAGTTCCTAGGCTAAAGTTGCAGCTCACTTAGTTCTTTGTCTAAATGGATACATTGTGCCCATTTAAAATCACCCCAAATGTTTATGTTAGAAAAGCTTCTTTTTAGCTGATGGCAGTGACAGCTGAGGAGACCCAAGATTCATCAAGGTAATGAGAAGATGTGAAGAGTGCTCACATTACATGAGATATCTTTGTATAAAAAATTATTTTGGGCTGGAGAGATGGCTTAGCAGTTAAGGCGCCTGCCTCCTAAGCCTAAGAACGCTGGTTCCAAACTCCAGGTCCCACTTTTATCCAGATGCAAAGTGATGCAAGGGTGCAATGCTGCTCTTGACCACAAGGGAGTGCACACATCTGGATTTTGTTCGCAGCAGCTGAGAGGCTGCTGGCGTGCCCATCTCTATCTGTCTCCCTCTCCCTCTCTCTCTGTGTCTCTCCAAAAAAAATTCTCAATAAAATAAAAAAGAAAATGTTATGAAATTTAATATATAATTGTTATTCCATAGTCTTCTATAGGTTTTAAGTGTTGCATATAGGGAGAGAGAAGATCTGTCATACTTGACTAAGCCAGAGAAAAAAGAGAGAGAAAAGATGTTATAATAAAATGAACAATGTTAGTTCTGCTCACCTTCAGTCAAAGAAGCTTCTTTTTGCAGTTGACGGTGAATGCTGAGAAAACTTGAAGCTTTTCAAAATGCTGAGAATAAGTGACTATGGAGTGCTCGTGGATAACTGAGACATTATGTCATCCTATGCAACACTGCAGGAACATTGTGGAATACGGGGCAGAAGATGGGGAGGAGATGACGGGCATGGAGTGCTGTCACCTGGATGTGACATGACCATTGCATTCATGACCTCATCACACCACCTGTCCAAGATCTGCACAATATTGGGCCCATCAACACTCAATCATGGATAGTAGTTGAAGGCAAAAAAAAAAAAAATCATTAAAGTGAAGAAGAACTAGCTGGTAAGATGCAGGGATTTTGTTAAGGATGAGGAAAGATGGGGAAGGAGTAGGTAGCGTGAGGGGATTATAAACAAAATACATTATAGGGCTGGAGAGATGGCTTAGCGGTTAAGGCGCCTGCCTCCTGAGCCTAAAAATGTTGGTTCCAATCTCCAGGTCCCACGTTTAGCCAGATGCGGTGATGCAAGGGCGCAATGCTGCACTTGCCCACAAGGGGGCGCACACATCTGGATTTCGTTCACAGCAGCTGAGAGACTGCTGGTGCTTCCATTCTCTGTTTCCCTCTCCCTCTCTCTCTGTCTGTCTTTCTCTGTGTCTCTCTCTAAAAAAAAAATACATTATATACAGATATGAAAATTATGAACAAAGACAAAAGAGCTGGGTATGGTGGCACATGCCTTTAACCTCAGCACTTAGGAGTCAGAGATAGGAGGATCGCTAGGTGTTCAAGGCCAGCTGAGAATATATAGTGAACCCCAGGTCAAATAAAAAGAAAAAACAATATTATTTGACCTCCAGTGGATACATGTCAATACACTCCAGGTCTTGATATATCTTGGGCACTGCAAAACAGTTCTCTAGTGGTCTTAGACTGATTCCGTTTTCTTATCGCCTTACTTGTGGTTCTACAAAATAACTGTAGAATGTTCTAAGAAAGCAATATTTTAAAATGGGGATGCCTAAAATAGCCCAGGTCTTGTTCTTATCTCTATTAAGAAATGTAAAATCTTAAATTATGGGAAAATCTTCCTGGGATAGCCCTGGAAGTAGGATACTTGCAAAGTTTATCTCTATGATCCCTGTTGTCCTTCAAGTGTGTAACTTGAGGCTGGCAGCTTTTGGGGGTGTAAGTAAACACTCCAAACTGATACTTCATCCACCATGGGCAATCCTGTGGTGTCAATGGCCTGCAATGAATCCTAGGTTTGACTGCCCACTACCGCCAATATCTGTAAGGAAAAATGTGGTCCATGTAACATGTGTATTAGTGTGTTCTATGTTACCAAACTCAGTGTATTAGGCTCAGAAAAAGGGACATTCAAATTTTCTAGGAATTCAACATCAGCTATATTTAAAACATATAGTTTATAAAATTACAATACAGAAAATGTTTGGACACTGGTGTGTTAATAAGTGAACACATACCATTTTCGTCAAGACTAAATATTAGAATACTAAACTTACATTGTTTCAGTCATTGTATCTCCTCCTCTATAAATTTATCCAATTTCTTTTTTGAACAAAAGAAATTATTTATTTGCTAGGAGAGAAAAAAGTATGGACATTTCAGAATGAACCTCAGGCACATATGCCATTTTCTGCAAATGGCCTTCATTAGATACTAGGAAATCCAACCCCTGCCTACCACACTTGTTTAAGCAATGAGCAATCAGCAATCTCTCTAGCTCCCATTTATTTCCTTGATTGTAAAAATCCAAAATTAATTTTATTTGCTTTGTATTTATTTAAATTGTTTAACTCAGTATATTTTCCATTAGTGACTTTTGCTAGGCTTGATCTCCTTTGGAATCCATTATTTTGACTTTGAAAATAAGTGTGCTTTATAACAAATAACTATCAATAAGTTATTGCAGTCGATTTTGTTACTATCTTATTATTTTTTAAATTTTTATTTGTTGTTTCACAACTTTATATTTGTATACATTATGTAGGTTTATATATAACCCCATTACCTTCTCTTATGCTCCACCCACTCCCATCTGAACACCTTCCTCACAGCACTTGCCACTGGCTACAGCTCTGGAGACAATGTCTGCTTCCCCTCCGCCCCAGCAATCATTAGTTCCTCATGAAGGGGTGGAGCCTCATAGGCCTCTCTCTGATCCATGACTTAACATTTACTGACTTCTTGTGCAGGTCTTAAGCAGGTCACCACAGCTCTGTAAGTTCATAAGTGCAATGGCCATATCATGTCAGATGAAATAGCTGTACAGCCCTCTTTCCCACCCTCCAGCTTTTAAATTCTTTCTCTCCCTCTTCCATGATGTTCCTTCCTCATTGTGACAAAATGTATGTGGTTGTTTGAATGTGATAATGTAAATCTTCAGCCACCTACCCTCAGTTGTTTCTGAGCTCATAGCAGGCAGATGTCACTGGGTGCAGATCTTACAGTCCAGCCCTAAGGTGTGTTTGGGGAGCAGATCTGAATTCCAGCCCAAAGGTGTGTGAAGACAGAAGTTGGAGCTAGTGATGTACCTGTTTATGGTACTGGCTGGTCTCTCTGCTTGGATTTATAAAAGGGAGCCAGCTTCCTCTGCCATTGATGGTGTTCTCCTGGACTCTGTAAGCCATAAATAAATCCCTTCTTCCCATAAATTATGTCTGTCTGGATGTTTATCTCAGACTGCAACAGATCACGGGGTACAAGAGTGGGGCTGTGATGAGTCTGATCCTGTGGCTGTTTGACTTTTGGACCTTGTATAGCAGAGAAGTATGGATGGATGTGGTGCCGGGGGCGGGGGTGGTAAGCCAGAATTATATGGGCTATTCTGATGAGAATTTGAAAATGGTAAATAAAGAGAGAAATATATTTGGAGGCTTGGCTTATGAAATTTCCAAGAGAAAGAGGAAGGAGATATAGCAGAAAACTTTGCTGAAACTGGGCTACTGACATAAAGGCTGGCTGAGTTCTGCTGCCCAGGCCCAGAGAGTTTATCAAGGTGGAATTTAAAAGGGATGAACTGGTGTGCTTGGTGGAAGGTATAGAACTGAAAGATGTACAATTAAAAGTGTGCAAAAAAAACAAGCAAGTTTATAGTTACATGCACAGAGACTGGTTTTAAGTTACAAAGGGTGTGATTGTTAAACAGATTACCACCATTAAGGATGAGCCAACTGCTTCATGTGAAACAATAGGAAAAAATAAGTGTATAAAGAACACTTTTTAGGGAATTCTTAAAACATTATACTTAAGTTTCAGAAGAATACTAGTGAAAACAGCATTTTTAGAAATATCCTTAAAACACCAGGTTTGTAGCAAAAGATGAATTAAAATAGAATATAAAATAAAGTTTTTTTTAAAAAGTTTTTATTTTTATTTATTTATTTATTTATTAGAGACAGAGAAAGGGAAAGAGAGACATGGGGAGAGGGAGAGAGAGAGAAAAAGAGAGAGAATGGGCACGCCAGAACCTCTAGCCACTGCAAACAAACTCCAGACACACGCACCACCATGTACATCTGGCTTACGTAGGTACTAGGGAATCAAGACTAGAACCAGGGTCCTAAGGCTTCACAGGCAAACGCTTAACCACTAAGCCATCTATCCAGCCCCTAAAAATCTTATTTTTCACTTATTAAACTGTCTAAAACACATGAGGAAAATGAATAAAATCCCATATCCTTAAGTGACAATAAAATTTCTAAAACCTGTTATTCATGTTATTTCTTTCAGTAAACTCACTGACATAAGTGGTTTATTTTCTTAAAAGGGGATATGTTTTATTTTTTTATACCTAATGATGTTTTGCATTTCTTAGAAACTTACAGTAAAAATGTTTTCCTTTTTTTTCTCAGACTATTCTTTTTTGGGGAGGTGGTGAGGGGGTTGTATTGGTGTGTAGTCATGTCTATGTGTGTGAGTGTTGGTGCATGCTTGCCAAGGCATATGGGTGGAGGTCAGAGGACAACATGAGATTCACTCCTCACCTTCTACCTTATTTGAGGCAGCCAGAACTCTCATTGTTTACTGCTGCATTTGCCAGGCTAGCTGGCCTGTTTCCCTCTAGGGATACTGTCTCCACCTTCTATCTAGCCACAGCTGCCTGGGGATATTGTTGCTCCCTTGAAAGCACTTGGTTCTACATTGGACCTGGGCATTAGAACTCAAGTTCTCATGCTTGAACAGCAAGCACATTGCCTACTGAGCCAACTCCCCAGCCCTGTAGTAGGAAAATTTTCTGAACTTAAGGGAAACAGCAAAGCTCATGGAAACTTCAGAGACAACCATTTGAGATAATGGAATTATGGAGCCTGAACTAATTAGATTTCCTATTCATTTCTCTATCCCTGAGTAGGACAAAGTTAGACACGCTTAATATATAAGTATCAATTTCAATTTTCAATATTTTTGAGAAAGGGAGATACATTATTATATAAAATCATTGCAATCTGAAGCCTCATAATTTTTATAAATCCACTCAAAGAAATATTTTCTTGAGGTCCAAACCATCCATATGCAAATATATATATTCTTTTTTTTTTAAATAGAAATTTAATTTTTAAATATATTTTTATTTATTTGAGAGCAAGGCAGATAGATAGGGAGAGAGAGAGAGAGAGAGAGAGACGATGGGTACATCAGGGGCTCTAGCCCCTGCAAATGAACTGCAGACACATGCACCACCTTGGGCATCTGGCTTATGTGGGTCTTGGGAAATTGAACTTGAGTTCTTAGCCTTTGCAGGCAAGCACCTTAACTGCTAGGCCATCGCTCCAGCACTCTAAATACATTTTTGCAAGTAATATTTTATTGTATTTTGTATATCTTTTTTTAAAAAAAACAAGCTCCAGATGGATGTACCACCTTGTGCATCTGGCTTATGTGGGTTCTGGGGATTTGAACCTAGGTCCTTAAGCTTCACAGGAAAGCACCTTAACCACTAAGCCATTTCTCCAGCCCTGTATTTTTAATATCTTTAAAGACAAAACTTTTTTTGTTTGTTTGTTTTGGCTGTGTGCCTGCCATTTGCTGTCAAAATGGGCAAGTTCTTGAAACCCAGGAAAGCAGTGCTGGTCCAGACTGGATGCTACTTTGGACGCAAAGCCATCATCGTGAAGAAAATTAAAGATGACACTTCTAACCATCCCTATAGCCATGCTCTGGTGGCTGGGATTGACCACTATCCATGTAAGGTGACAGCTGCCATGGGCAAGAAGAAAATTGCCAAAGATCAAAGATCAAGTCTCTTGTGAAGGTTTATAACTATAATTACCTCGTGCCCACAAGATACTCTGTGGATATCATCTTAGACAAAGCTGTTATCCACAACGATGCCTTCAGAGACCTAGCTCTGAAATATAAGGCCAGGCAAGAGACCAAGGTCAAGTTTGAGGAGAGATACAAGACGGGAAAGAACAAGTTCTTCCAGAAACTTTGTTTTTAGATATTTTTCCCCATCATTAAAAATGAAAAGGGGGGCTGGAGAGATGGGTTAGTGGTTTAGGTGCATGTCTCCGAAGCCTAAGGACCCCTGTTCAATTCTTCAGGTCCCACATAAGCCAGATGCACATGGTGGTGCATGCCTCTGGAGTTCATTTGCAGTGGCTAGAATGCCCTGATGTGCTCATTCTCTCTGTGTGTCTCTAATAAACAAATAAAAATTTAAAAAAAGCAACCGGGCGTGGTGGTACACACCTTTAATCCCAGTACTTGGGAGGTAGAGATAGGAGGATCGCCATGAGTTCAAGGCCACCCTGAGACTATATAGTGAATTCCAGGTCATCCTGAGCTAGAGTGAGACCCTAACTCAGAAAATAATAATTAATAATAATAATAAGAAAAATTTAAAAACAGGGGAGGGAGGCAGAGATGGCATTGAAGGGGTTGGAAGGGGGGTTTTGCAAGTCACCAAGCAGCCATGTGGGTTTACCCATAGGAGGAAGTGAGAAGGGCCCGGGGGCCTACGTCAGCCATGCAGCTCACCCCTCCTCTCTCTCCTGGTCCCCCCATCACACACATGGACATGGACCTGGACCCAGAGCTGATGCAGAAGAAGATCAGCTGCTTGGGCACCCTGGACAAGAACATTAGCGTCTCCATGTCCCAGCAGCTGCAGCTTCTTCCTGGAAACGACCAAGTTGGAACTTACAAGCAGCAATTGGCACCTGTTATGACTGAAAGTCCAAACATCTGTGGGCCCTCTATGTCCCTTTGTTGTTGGAGATGTCGCCATAGGAGAAGGCAGTTGATACCTCCTGATCTGCCACATGGGGCAGAGGCCTGGCCTCCAGGGGTTTGTCTTAAGTATGTCTGGGGAGAGCAGTGGTGATGAGATCGTTGGAGCGAGGCTCAAGAGACTGCAGATGTCCGCCTCCAGATGTGCAGCCCCGGCAGAGCAGGAAGGCATCAGGGACAAGGCCACCAGGGCCTCTGCTATGCAGAAGTCACCTGGGGGTCCTGGGCGTGCAGGTGGGTGGGCTTTTAGGAGAGACGCAGCAGCTATCATCTTTAGAAACCCGGTTCAACGCACAGCCACCTCTCAAGGTGGAAGGAAACTGCAACCCCTTTGCCTGTCCCCAAAAGAACCGACAATCAGATGAAAACAGCTTAAAAGACCCTGGGGGTTCCAGGTTCGACTCCATCAGCAAAAACACATGGGCTCCTGCTGCTGACCCAGCCGAGCACGATCACAACTCTGCCGATCTGAACCCCAGCAGTCACGCAAACAACTGATCTTTAGTGACTGGCAGAAAGGGGCTCCGTGGGCCGTACCCCTTCAGCCAGTCTTAAAAGGGTGTCAGCAAAAAGTAACGTTAACCAGTGACAGAAGGCTTGTCTGGGGGGGGCGGGGGATGGGGTTCCTCTGGACTGCAGACCACATCGCTGGGACCCCTGCTTCTGATCTCCGCTCACCACCACCAAGAAGAAGAAGGAGAAGGAGAAGGAAGAGAGTAGATTTGTGTCACCTCAGTGTGCATCTGTGAGTGTTGAATCCCAGGAATGATGTTGAAGCTACCAAGAAGAAATCCACGCAGCCACCTTGAGTTTTGATTCTTACATCAATCTAACAAGTTATTAGATCACTCGGGAAGGGGAAGTTGAAAATGGGGGAAAATGAGGCATCCTTTTCAACAAAAATAAAAATAAATAAATAAACAAAAAAGACAAAACCATCCTGTTCTCGAAGAATCAAACAGAACAATTACACAGTTTAAAATACAAAGATCAGGGCTGGAGGGATTTCTTAGTGGTTAAGGCATTTGCCTGCAAAGCCAAAGGACCTAGGTTCAATTCCCCATGACCCACTTTAGCCAGACTCACAAGGTGGCTCATGTATCTGGAGTTCATTTGCAGTGGCTAAAAAGATCCTGACGCACACATTCTCTCTCTGCCTCTTCCTCTCTCTCTCTCTCTCTCTCTCTCTCTCTCCAATAAAAATAAATAAATAAAACAAAATATTTAAAAAATATTTTAAAAGCATAAAAGAAATTGTACCCAACATGTCGCTCTGTCAGCCCTTTTTGTTCCTTCCACCATCAACCAAGCTCTAGCTGTAATCACTTCTCCCAAAAGGCTAATTTTGAGTTCATATTTCAGCCATATCCTTTCGTTTTGTTCTGCAAATCTATGCCACATTTGAAGAATTTCAAGAACCCTGCCATGTGTCTAATAAAGACAATAATCACACTATGCCAGCGAAGATGCCCGTATGATAAAAACTGCTCTGTAACTATGTGTCACAACAAGTATTTAGGAAACAATCAAATACTTGGCTCGAGTTTCTTCTTTTTGGTCATGGGACTTCAAAAATACAATAATAAAATCAAATAGAACTTTAGAGTAGAATATTAGCTGTTGAGAAGTGTTATTTAGTGAACTCAGTATTTTTACTTTACACCAGAACTTGGACAGCATTTTTTTTTCTCTACATCTTCCCCCTTTATTTATGTTTTAATGCATTACTTAGTTAATTTGAAAAGTAATTAACCAAAGCATATACTTCAATGGCACTCCTACTCCAATCTCATTCTAGGAAACATAAGTTTAGCAAGCTGCATTATATGGTAATTGATCTGATTAGATTTTGAGAGCATGATGAGTGTAACCTCAAGGCAGAAACATATTTACCCAGGAACTGCAAAAACCAGTTGTGTTCAGATGTTAATCGTGCTTTTAAATCACAAAATCCTGTATGCAGTGCATAGGAGCAGGGTTAGAAGTCTAGTGATGATGAGGCATGAGACATGTCTCTGAAATGAAAGGATCCCCAAACAACCTAACAATTAAGATGAACAATAGTATGTTGGAGAAATGGATTAGCTGTTAAGGCACTTGCACTGTGCACAGTGCATAGGAGCAGGGTTAGAAGTCTAGTGAGAGTGATGAGGCATTGTCCCCCCAAACAACAAAAACACCTAACAATTAAGATGAGCAATAGTAGGTTGGAGAAATGGATTAGCTGTTAAGGCACTTGCCTGTGAAGCCTGAGGACCCAGGTTCAATTCCCCAGGACCCACATAAGCCAGATGCACAAGGTGGTGCATGCATCTGGAGTTCATTTGCAGTGGCTGGAGGTCCTAGTTCCATTCTTTCTCTCTTTTTTGCCTCTTTCTTTCAAATGAATAAATAAAATATTTTTTTTAAATAGATAAGCAATAGTTTAATGTACTAGTACAAAAAAGTCAATGCAGGGCTGGGGAGATGGCTTAGCGGTTAAGGCACCTGCCTGCTAAGCCTAAGAACGCTGGTTCCAATCTCCAGGTCCCACGTTTAGCCAGATGCAAAGTGACACAAGGGCACAATGCCATGCTTGCCCACAAGGGGGCGCATGCATCTGGATTTCGTTCACAGCAGCTGAGAGACTGCTGGCGCGCCCATCTCTATCTGTCTCCCTCTCCCTCTCTCTCTGTCTATCTCTCTCTGTGTCTCTCTCCAAAAATAAATAAAATAATAATAATAAAATTTTTTAAAAAGTCAATGCAAAATATCTATAATGATTTTAAATATTTTCAATAAAGCCTCAAGTAAATTAATAAATTACTAACCTTCAAATGTGTGGCTGGACATAGCACTACCTAATGCTTTCTTTTTGGTTTTTAAACCATTTATTATATTTTATGCCCATAGCAAGGGTCTCACTCACCTTACTTCAGATCTGGTCCTAAATTGCACATGTTCCCTTTGTTGCTACAGAAGAGAAAAAAAAGAAAAAGATTTTAGGAAATATTCTGGAAATTCACATTGCATACTGCATTTTTCTCTCAGTTGTACTTAAGGAGAGGGTTTGACATTAGCATAGTATATCAATGTCTAAAAGTAGAAATTATAGCATAAAGGTAACCATTTTCTCCAAGAATGCTTATTTAGTATGTTTATGGGCATAACTAGAAATCTGTATTTTACAATATACCCTGGTCAATGTACTGCTGGTTGTCCCAGGATCTTGCTTGGAGAAACACTAAGCTGGATTCTAAAAGCTCTTCTTAGTTGCTTTCATGTTTTGGCAGAGGACAGGTTAAGTGTAACGGTTTGGGAAAAAATGCCAGAGCTTGTGTCTGGCTATATAGCTAGGAGAGCAAAACCAAACCAAAACAAAAGACAAACAAATCAAGAAAACAACCAATAAAAATATTTGGCATTTTAAGGGTTTTTTTGTTTGTTTGTTTGTTTGTTTTTTGTCCATTTTGTGGAACTTTCACAAGTATGTAACTATCAACCAAGCTCTAGCTGTAATCACTTCTCCCAAAAGGCTAATTTTGAGTTCATATTTCAGCCATATCCTTTCGTTTTGTTCTGCAAATCTATGCCACATTTGAAGAATTTCAAGAACCCTGCCATGTGTCTAATAAAGACAATAATCACACTATGCCAGCGAAGATGCCCGTATGATAAAAACTGCTCTGTAACTATGTGTCACAACAAGTATTTAGGAAACAATCAAATACTTGGCTCGAGTTTCTTCTTTTGGTCATGGGACTTCAAAAATACAATAATAAAATCAAATAGAACTTTAGAGTAGAATATTAGCTGTTGAGAAGTGTTATTTAGTGAACTCAGTATTTTTACTTTACACCAGAACTTGGACAGCATTTCTTTTTCTCTACATCTTCCCCCTTTATTTATGTTTTAATGCATTACTTAGTTAATTTGAAAAGTAATTAACCAAAGCATATACTTCAATGGCACTCCTACTCCAATCTCATTCTAGGAAACATAAGTTTAGCAAGCTGCATTATATGGTAATTGATCTGATTAGATTTTGAGAGCATGATGAGTGTAACCTCAAGGCAGAAACATATTTACCCAGGAACTGCAAAAACCAGTTGTGTTCAGATGTTAATCGTGCTTTTAAATCACAAAATCCTGTATGCACAGTGCATAGGAGCAGGGTTAGAAGTCTAGTGAGAGTGATGAGGCATGAGACATGTCTCTGAAGAGAAAAAGTGAAAGGATCCCCAAACAACAAAAACACCTAACAATTAAGATGAACAATAGTAGGTTGGAGAAATGGATTAGCTGTTAAGGCACTTGCCTGTGAAGCCTGAGGACCTAAGTTCATTTCCCCAAGACCCACATAAGCCAGATGCACAAGGTGGTGCATGCATCTGGAGTTCATTTGCAGTGGCTGGAGGCCCTGGTTCCATTCTTTCTCTCTTTTTTGCCTCTTTCTTTCAAATGAATAAATAAAATATTTTTTAAAATAGATAAGCAAAAGTTTAATGTACTAGTACAAAAAAGTCAATGCAGGGCTGGGGAGATGGCTTAGCGGTTAAGGCACCTGCCTGCTAAGCCTAAGAACGCTGGTTCCAATCTCCAGGTCCCACGTTTAGCCAGATGCAAAGTGATGCAAGGGCACAATGCCATGCTTGCCCACAAGGGGGCGCATGCATCTGGATTTCGTTCACAGCAGCTGAGAGACTGCTGGCGCGCCCATCTCTATCTGTCTCCCTCTCCCTCTCTCTCTGTCTATCTCTCTCTGTGTCTCTCTCCAAAAATAAATAAAATAATAATAATAAAAATTTTTAAAAAGTCAATGCAAAATATCTATAATGATTTTAAATATTTTCAATAAAGCCTCAAGTAAATTAATAAATTACTAACCTTCAAATGTGTGGCTGGACATAGCACTACCTAATGCTTTCTTTTTGGTTTTTAAACCATTTATTATATTTTATGCCCATAGCAAGGGTCTCACTCACCTTACTTCAGATCTGGTCCTGAATTGCACATGTTCCCTTTGTTGCTACACAAGAGAAAAAAAAGAAAAAGATTTTAGGAAATATTCTGGAAATTCACATTGCATACTGCATTTTTCTCTCAGTTGTACTTAAGGAGAGGGTTTGACATTAGCATAGTATATCAATGTCTAAAAGTAGAAATTATAGCATAAAGGTAACCATTTTCTCCAAGAATGCTTATTTAGTATGTTTATGGGCATAACTAGAAATCTGTATTTTACAATATACCCTGGTCAATGTACTGCTGGTTGTCCCAGGATCTTGCTTGGAGCAACACTAAGCTGGATTCTAAAAGCTCTTCTTAGTTGCTTTCATGTTTTGGCAGAGGACAGGTTAAGTGTAACGGTTTGGGAAAAAATGCCAGAGCTTGTGTCTGGCTATAGCCGTAGGAGAGCAAAACCAAACCAAAACAAAAGACAAACAAATCAAGAAAACAACCAATAAAAATATTTGGCATTTTAAGGGTTTTTTTGTTTGTTTGTTTGTTTTTTGTCCATTTTGTGGAACTTTCACAAGTATGTAACTTAATGCAGTTTTTAAATTTAAATTTGAAAACATTTGGTATACTTAAAATAATAATCAGTGCAATCTGTTTCAAGAAACAAGCAGACAAGCAGTGAATAGGGACACCTGACATTCTTCTTTGGCATTCACGTGTGCACGGGATAGTGTATCTTCACACACATGCATATACCACATACATACACACACATCACATCACAGTTACTACACACATGCAAGAAAAAAGAGAGAGAGAAAGGAAATGTGATTAAAAAAAGCACTACAGAGGTAGGAGGAGAAGAGTTCAAGGCCACCCTGAGTCTTTAGTTAAAAGGTCAGCCTGACCCATGTTCGACCTCTCTTGCAGAACCCAAAAAAAAAAAAAAAACAGAGAGAGAGAAAGGAAATGTGATTTGAAAAAAATATACAGGGCTGGAGAGAAGGCTTAGCAGTTATGGTGCTTTCCTGAAAAGGCTATCCCATGTGAGTTCTCTCCAGATCCCAGTGGCAGAGGTCAAAGATGAGGCAGCATGCTTATTCTCTTTCTCTCTCACAAATATCTTGAGTTCTATTGCAGTGGCTGAGGTCTAGCATGCTAATTCTCTTTCTCTCTCACTCTTGCTCTACCTCTCGCTCTCACTCGAGCTTCCACTCACTCTCTCTCTCTCTCAAAAAAAAAGTATATATATATACATATATATATATGGGCCAGGCGTGGTGGTGTACGCCTTTAATCCCATTACTCGGGAGGCAGAGGTAGGAGGATCACCGTGAGTTTGAGGTCACCCTGAGACTACATAGTGACTTCCAGGTCAGCCTGGGCTAGTGTGAAACTGTACCTCGACCCCCCCCCACGCAAAAAAAAATATATATATGGGCTACTGGGCCTACTGGAATATTGAATGGATCTGGAATTTTCTGAAAGCAGAGTTTAGGAATCTGCATTTCCCATCATCATTCTCACATGAAGTTGCACCTTCATCCTTGAGTGTGCAATGTTCTCTCTGTGTTTTGTGTGTAGATTTCTGTGTGCTTCAATCAAATAGTTTTGGTGATGACCCTATTCCACCCTTGTACTTTGTAACTTGCCTTCAAATATGGAGGAGTATATGATTCCTTTTATCAGTTTCATAAATAGGAAAAATGGTTTATACTTACAGTCATGGCTGAGCAAAACTTATAATAATTTGGACTTTAATGTGTTGTGTTTCTGTGATGGGTGTATGGCTTATGCCATACCTTTATAGCTTTGAGGATGTCACTTCATGGTGACAGCAGCTTTCACAGAGAGCTAGACCAACAATCCGTCTGGATCCAGATGACAGCACTCTTCCTCTGTAACTGAACTGAGCAGAAGCTTGAGAAGGAACATGATCTTAATGGTTACAGTGCTAGAGCATTTAAATGTTGCTGACCTTCACAACCAATGACAAGATCCATCAGTGTCCTACCCTCCATTCATGCATCGATTTGTATGCATTGTTTTCAGGGGCATATGGTGTGTGTGTTGTATGCACATATATGTGCAGGTATGCACACCCTGTGCATGCATGCAGAGGCTAGAAGATATCAGGCATTTTCCCCTAGGACTCTCAGGCTTTCTTTCCCTGAGACAGAGCTTCTCATTGAACCTGAAGTCTACACTGACTGAACAGCGAGCCCTAACGATCTTGCTGTCTCTGCCACCCACCTCTCCCCAATGCTGCAGATCAAATGGAGGTTCTCATGCTTACACAGGAAATGCTCTAACCTGCTGGCTCATCTCCCTAGCCCAAGATATTTTTCTTAATACCAAAGCCTCTATTGTCCCACATTAAAAGGATGTTCCAGGGCTGGAGAGATGGCTTAGCCATTAAGGTGCCTGCCTCCTAAGCTTAAGAATGCCGGTTCCAATCTCCAGGTCCCACATTTAGCCAGACGCAAAGTGACACAAGGGCACAATGCCACACTTGACCACAAGGGGGCACACGCATCTGGATTTCATTTGCAGCAGCTGAGAGGCTGCTGGTGCTCCCATCTCTATCTGTCTTCCTCTCCCTCTCTCTCCAAAAAAAAAAAAATGCATGTTCCAATGTCAACAGATAGTATTATTTCAAAATCATCTATCTGAAAAGTAGCATATTTTCCTGTGAAATTCAAGTTTAGAGAAAGCAGAAAGGTGACACATGCACATAAGCGTTGTATTTGCTATTGTATTCCTCTGTATCTAAGGCAACAAGAGCACTAATTAGTGTAGTTACCTTCATGTTGCTGGGATAGAACACCTAACCAAAACAGCTGATGGGAGGAACGATTTTTTGTTTTGCCTTACAGTCTTGAGGGGACGCTTCATGATGGCAGGGGAAAGCATAGCATGAGCAGAAGCTGGACATCACCTTTACCGCAGCAGGTGGAAAGAAGCAACAGGAAAGTGAGCCAAGAAGGGGAAGCTGGCTGCAACATCCCTCAGCCTCCCCCCTCAACAGCACACTCCTCCAGCAAGGCTCCACCTACCAAATTGTCACCAGTTGGGGACCAAGCATTCAGAAAACACGAATTGTTGGAGGACATCTGATACAAGCCAATACACTAACCAAATATTTTATAAGTGCTTGTACATTTTTGGTGGAATCACATTTTCTTTGCACTATTAAAACTTTTATCATATTCCTCCTGCAAAGGCTTGCCATTATAAAGTGATAAGAGAAGAGCTCTATTCCACAAGGGTCTTGTGGCACAACAAATAAAAGAAAGAAAAAGAAAAAGAAAAATGATGTCACCTTATGCCAGTTGTTCATGAATACGGAAAGAAAATGATAATAATCAATAGAAGATATTCATATGTTTCAATTTCATTATTTTAAGTATTGGTAGTAATTTCTAGACTATTTCACATCAGTGATGTAGTGGTTTAACTGTGTGGCCCCACAGACTCAGGCTGGAATCTTTTTTTTGTTTGTTTGTTTTTTGGTTTTTGGTTTTTTGAGGTAGGGTCTCACTCTAGCTCAAGCTGACCTGGAATTCACTATGTCATCTCAGGGTGGCCTTGAACTCACGGCTATCCTCCTACCTCTGCCTCCCAAGTGCTGGGATTAAAGGCATGCCCACCACTCCCGGCTTTCAGGCTGGAATCTTGAGTCTTTGGTGGGTAGAATTCTGTTGGGGAAGAGGTCTTTTCTCTTTCTTCTTCCTTTTCCTTCTTCCTCTCCCTCTCCTCCCCCCTTTTTTCATTCACTGGACATATCTAGTGATTGACTTCAGATTGTAAGACTATGGTCTTCCAATTCAATTAATCCTTCTTAATTTTTTTTGTTTTCGAGGTAGGGTCTCACTCTAGTCCAGGCTGACTTGAAATTAACTATGCAGTCTCAGGGTGGCCTTGAACTCACAGTGATCCTCCTACCTCTGCCTCCTGAGTGCTGGGATTAAAGGCATGCGCCACCATGCTCGGCTACATCCTTCTTAATTTACTAACCAAAATGCCAATATAGAAATAAACTTTTCTTTATCAGTTATTTGGTTCCCCTGAGGTATGCTCATACAGAAAAACTGTAATTGCCTGAATGCTTTTCTTTATTTTACTCCATCCAAAATTGAAACTGGTTTATTTCATCATCTAAATGTCACCAGCATTGCTTTTCCTTGTTTGAATTTTGTGTTTAATCTCTATCTAGCATGCATTTAAATTTTAGTGGATTTTGATTTCATTGCTATTATGTTTATTGATGCTCAAATTTTGCCATGTGTGGCAGTGGGAGGCTATTTTAGTTGATGTTCAATTACTTCCTAACACCTCTGCTATAACTTATTAGTATAATTGTTTCATAAGATTTTTACCTAATTGTTTTAGCTGGCAGTAACAAAATGAGCTAAAACATATCATTATAGATGGTGCACGATTATATGAATGTTTGTTAATGGTAATAAACTTATTCTATTTTTTTTTTTTTTTGATTTCAGAGGTAGGGTTTCACTCTAGCTCAGGCTGACCTGAAATTCACTGTGTAGTCTCAGGGTGGCCTCGAACTCACAGTGATCCTCCTACCTCTGCCCCCCAAGTGTTGGGATTAAAGGAGTGTGCCACCATGCCCTGCAACTTATTCTTTATTATTCTGTAATTGTTGCTTCCAGGTTTTATCTTTAGTCCCTTATTTTGTCACTGTACAGTGATACTTCCTATCAGGTATTTCACTATACTGTTGTGTAGTTTTCTCCTAGAGAAGCAGGAAAATACATGTCTTAGAAACATCATTTTATATATTTATTGTTTCAAAATGGTTGGATTTCTAGAAAAGGTCTCAAAAATGACCATGGAAGGTTGAATTACTGCCTCTAATTCCTCAGTCTACCTGTGTCCACACACTTTTCCATGTCACTTTTCAGTGCATTTTAGGAGATACTAAACATTCTTTCCTTGACCTTGGGCTCAATCACAAGAATTTAGTTCATGAATAAGGTGCTAGCGATGAATGGCTATGGTTGGGTTTTCTGTCTTATGCCGCTGATGTTACTATGAGATGAACACGTGTCATTGAGCTGCTGTGTTACAAGGAGAATTACCAAAACATGGTCTGGATGTTGTCACTGCTCAGAGGCAAGCACAGATAAACTTATGACAGGATTCTCTTTATCTGCAGAAAAGTTACAGATACTTAAGCAAAAATGCAAAATGTTTTCCTCACCCCCCTGTGCTTTGGAATGTCATGTTTCAAGGGTCATCTGTGATCAGCGGCATGTTGAGTGCTCAGTGAAGATTATGTATTATTATGAAGAGATAGATCCTAAGGTTGCTATGCTGTAATCCCCTTGTTCCATTGTTAGAATATTCTAGTGCCTCACATTTTATTCAGCAGGAACAGTTTTGGATTGCTTCCTAATTCCTTCTGTTCTCACTGGGATGGTCTTTGGTAGCCTTGTTATCTCTGCTGGAAGATGGTCCAGGCTTATTTGGACATTTGGTGGACAAGGCCTGCATCAACCATGTTCTCAGTGTTGGTTCTAAGGATTCTGTTAGTGATATGATGGATTTATAAGCTGACTCGTTGGATACACTAAAATTCTTTTTTTTGTTTGTTTGTTTTGTTTTTTCAAGGTAGGGTCTCACTCTAGGTCAGGCTGACCTGGAATTCACTACGTAGTCTCAGGTCAGCCTCGAAATCACGGCAATCCTCTTCCCTCTGCCTCCCGAGTGCTGGGATTAAAGGCAGGCGCCACCACGCCTGGCTAAAATTCTTTTAAAGAGAAAGCATGATGCATAAATTAATATTAATACATGAAATTCAAATGCATATATTTGAGATGAAAGGTTTCAGTTATATATTCAATTTATAAATGCATTTCTTTTCTTACATATATAAAACATTATTTCATAACAATATTGACAGTATTACTAAAATATGATTACTGAAAATAAAATGAAATTTATTTACTTAATTGTTCCCTTTTTGTCTTTTTTATTTGACCTTTGTTACAGACTTCTGAATATTCATAGTAAAATTACTACTTTTAAAAATGTTATTTAGTTGTATGTGTGTGTGTGTGTGTGTGTGTGTGTGTGTGTGTGTGTCCATATGGACATGCCAGGGTCTTTTTATATAAGCAAATACAAGCTAGGGAATTGAACCCAAGCCAACAGATTTTAGAAGAGAGTGTGTGTTTAATGACTAAGTCAGCTCCCCAGCCCTAAATTACCTAAATTATGACTTTTTAAACAGTCACTTATAAAAAAGTATCAATTTTCTTATTGCTTTTCTCTGCCATCACTTTTCACAGCAGAAGAGTTGGAAGTTGGAACTTGCACAATTGAGTAAAATTTCCTGGAAATAAATATGATTCTGTTTATATGATTCTGTTTATCTGTGCAATGCCATCAACGGTTCACATCATAGAAATGTAGGATGTTACACATGTTTTCAAAAACATATTATTTAACTCACAAAGCCATGGACTTTTTTTTTAATTGCCTTGCCTAAGAAAAGAATGTCTTGTGAGTGGTTTTGGTATATTTTCTAGTGCAGAGTCAATGCATCCTCAAGCTTCTTAAATTACAGAAAAATATTCTATTCCTAAATGAGTTAATGCATTTACAATTTCTTAATGGAAAAATATTCAAAATCCTTCACTACTTTTGGAAGGGGAAGTACATTAGACTTATATAAAGTCATCCTATTGCATAAGAGTATAGCAGAACCTTTCATCTAATATAACTTGATAGGAGATAGAAGTGTTTGATGAAACAACACAGAATGTATATATGTATATCTGTATTGAAACAACACATGATAGAATATAAAGATTTTTTAAAATTTTTTAAAGATATTTTATTTATTTATTAGAGAGAGAGAGAGAGAGAGAGAATAGGTGTGCCAGGGCCTCCAGCCACTGCAAACGAACTCCAGATGTGTGCGCCCCCTTGTCCATCTGGCTTACATGGGTCCTGGAGAATCGAGCCTTGAACCAGGGTCCTTAGGCTTCACAGGCAAGTGCTTAACCGCTAAGCCATCTCTCCAACCCAGATTTTTTAATTTGTACCACAAAAAATAAATTTACTAAGAATTCAACAAATCAAAAAAGATAAAATAATTTCATGCAAGTTGAAAACTACCAAATGATTACATGTTAAAACTAAAGTATAAAATTTCCAAGATAACAGAGAAAAATGTCTATACAACCTTGGCCTAGGAAAGGTGTCTCAGGAACCCAAGTGTGCAGCACAGAAGAAAAATCAGAGTTGAACTTTATTAAAATAAAAGTAAAATTTTATTCAGAAGACATTGTGTAAATTATTGCTAATAAACCTTGAGAACATATAAAGTTTTATATGGATTGCAAGTGGCTAGGGTTAAGGAAATTGTAAGAACATTTTATGTTATATAGAAGCTTCTATATCTTGCTTTCATGGATTTATTTGAATGTTTACACTTTAAATATAATTTGAACAATATAATTAAGTAGGTAGTTTGTTGTGTTGATGTTATGCTTTAATAAATGCAATTTAAATACTTCAATGAGACATTTTGTTTTGTTGAGAGACCAGATTTAAAACACAATTTCTGTGTGAACAAAAAATTATAGTAAAACGAGTGCTATGTGAGGGAAGCATGTACAATTAATTTTTTTATTTGTTTACTTTATAAGATAGAGAATGGGCATGTCAGGTCTTTCAGCTGCTGTAAATGAACTCCGGACGCATATGACACCTTGTGCATCTGGCTTACATGGGTTCAAACATTGGGAATCAAACCTGGGTCCTTTGGTTTTCAAGGCAAGCAACTTAACCACTAAGCCATCTCTCCAGCCCTGGTAATCAGCTAATACATGAATGAATCAGTGAAAATGTATATATATATATATATATATATATATATATATATATATATATATATATATGATAGATAGATAGATAGATAGATAGATAGATAGATAGATAGATGATAGATTTATTCACCCACAAAACAAGCATCAGCACATTATAAAATACCAAGACAAAGCATTTTCTCAGACAACAATGAGAGTCAGCTGAAAATCAATAACAAGATATAATGGAAAAGACATGAGTATCTGTTTGCCTGCTTTAGAATAACAAATGAATAGAAGAATGAGTCATGAATGAAATTAAAAAATACATAAAAACGACAGAAAATAAGAATGCAATATAACAAAACTTACAGGTACAGCAAAGGCGAAGGAAAATCTATAGCAGATTAAGCCTTGGTAAAAATGAAGAAAGAGCTCAAATCCATAAACTAACATTGCATCTTATGAAACTAGAGAAAGATGAACAGACTGATTTCAAGAGGAATAAAAGGAAGGAAATAGTAAAGATTCAAATAATAAAGGAAATTAGGAATGAAAAGTAAAACTGAAACCAAAAGTTGGTTATTTAAAAAGTCCGACATAAAGGGCATCTTCAGCTACACTGACAAAAACCAAAAAAGTGGACTGGCAAGATGGCTTAGTAGTTAAGGCACTTGCCTGCAAAGTCAGATGTACTAAGTGGCACTTGTGTCTGGAGTTTGTTTGCAGCAGCTGAAGATCCTGACACATCCATTCTCTCTGTCTGTCTCTCTCTCTCTCTTTCTCTCTCTGCCTCGTTCTCTCTCCTTTTCTTTCCCTCTCAAATAAATTAATAAAAATAAAATAAAATAAAATAAAATAAAATAAAATAAAATAAAATAAAATAAAAAGTAAGCCAGATCTAGCAAAGTCCTATAATCCTAGCTACTTGGAAATTTAAGCCAGAAGATCCCAAATTCTGCAGCCTGGGCTACAGTGAGTCCAAGGCCAGCCTGGTCAACTTAATAAAACACTGTCTCAAGATAAAAGCACAGAGACAGCTAGGAAGCCAGGCAAGGTGGCACACACCTTTAATCTTAGCACTTGGATGGCAGAGGTAGGAGAATTGCCATGAATTCAGTTCTAGGTCAGCTTTGGCTAGAGTGGGACCTTACCTCAAAAAACAAAACAGAAACAAAAAAAAAAAAAGAGGGCTAGGTATATAGCTCAATTGTAGCACACCTGCCTAGCATGCATATGGTTCTAGGTTCAATCCCAAGAACCATGAAGAAATAAAAAGAACAAAAGTGGTGAGACTTTTCCTAAGATTGGAAATGAAAATGGAGATATTATATCACCCTTAGAGAAATAAAAAGGAATACAAGAAAATATTATGAACAATAATCAACTAAAAGTTAAAAAATTTCAATAAAATAGACAATTGCAAAAAACACATGAACTTACATGAATTTGAGAAATTACAAAGAAATAGGAAATCTGATCAGATCTATATATATGTAGAGATTGATTCATTAATTTTATAAAAAGTCTCACAACAACAACAATAAAAGAAGAACAAAAACAAGACTAGAAGAGTGGTGAATTCTACCACATATTTAAAGAGGACATAAACTTCATCTGTTCCAAACTCTTCTGAACAAACAAAAACACAAAGTATGAAAAAGAGGAGAGAACACTAGTTGCCAATGGCTGATAAACACCTCATAAGAAAAGATTGTCACAGACCAATATCCTTTATGAGCACAGAATAAAATATGTCAGCAATTTACTCACAAACTGAGTTCAATGGCATAACAAAAGAATATATCCTATAATTCCTGCAGGAGTGGTTCGCCATAAGAAAATAAGTGTAATATCATCTATTTGTAAGAGGCCGAGGAAAATACTGTCATATGAGTTGATGCAAACAAGCATATGATGACATTAACATTGACATATGATGCCTAAAATAAATAAATATAAAAGAATCATAATATTCTACATGCTTATGGGTCAATTTACAAGAATGTCTAGAAATGATAAATCCATGAAGACAGAATGCCAATTGGTGGTCTACATGGCCTATGGGGATGAGAGAACAGATCATTTTGCTTAATAAAGGGTAGCTTTGTGTTGGAGTCATGAAAATGCTTTAGAATGAGATACACTTAAAAAACATATGTAGTGGAGAAATGGCTTAGCAGTTAAGGTGCTTGCCTGCAAAGCTAAGAACCGAGATTTCATTCCCCACTACCCACATAAGCCAGATGTACAAGATGGTACATGTGTCTGGAGTTCATTTGCAGGGTTGGACATCCCAGTGTACCCATTCTCTCTCTCTCTCTCTTCTGCTTCTTTCTTTCTCTGTCTCTCTCTCTTTAAAATTAATGAATAAAGCCGGGAGTGGTGGCGCACACCTTTCATCCCAGCACTCCGGAGGCAGAGGTAGGAGGATCACTGTGAGTTCAAGGCCACCCTGAGACTACACAGTTACTTCCAGGTCAGCCTGAGCCATAGTGACACCCTACCTTGAAAAACCAAAAAAAAAAAAAAAATTAAATTAAATTTAAAAAAATTAATGAATAAAAAATATATATAGGGCTGGAGAGATGGCTTAGCAGTTAAGGTGCTTGCCTGCGAAGCCTAAGGTCCCATGTTTGACTCTCCTGATCCCACATAAGCTGGATGCACAACAGTGAGGCAAGCATAAGGTCGCACATGACCACTAGTTGGCTTAAGAGTCCGGAGTTCAATTTCAGTGACTGAGGCCCTGATGGACCAATTTTTTCTCTCTCTCTCTAAAATAAAGAAAAACATATATATGTATTAAATTCCATGAAGTTGCTCATTTTAAAAAAGCACATTCTATGTTATGTGACTTTCATCTCCTATTTATCCACAGATCTGTTTCCAATTGATCCTATGAGCTTCTGAAAAAAAAAGTATGTATAATTTCATGCTAGTATGTTTTTTAGTGGACAATATATAAATGAAGATTTGTGCTTTGATATCACCCATATTTTTCCTTTATATTTATTTATTTATTTATTTATTTTTTATTTTATTTTATTTTATTTTTGGTTTTTTGAGGTAGGGTCTCACTCTAGCCAGGCTGACCTGGAATTCACTATGTAGTCTCAGGGTGGCCTCGAATTCATGGCAATCCTCCTACCTCTGCCTCCTAAGTGCTGGGAATTAAAGGCGTGTACCACCACACCCAGCTAATTTTTTGTAAATATTTTATTTAATTATTTCCAAGGAAAGAGAGAGAGAATGAATGGGTGTGCTAGGGCCTATAGACACTGTAAATGAACTCCAGATACATATACTACTTTGTGCATCTGGCTTGCATGGGTAATGAGGAATCAAACCTAGGTTATTAGACTTTGAAGGCAAGTGCCTTAACCATTGAGCCATCTTTCCAGCAGCCCTCCTTCATATTTATTAAACTTCTATTTTTCCCTAAATTTATATACTGTCATAATACAGAGAATGTACAGAAGTGTTTTTGTCTGGCCAAAAAGTATAGTTTTTTTTTTTTAAATAGAGAGAGAAAGATTTATAGGGAAAAAAAAAAAAAAACAGATTTCTGTAAACCTGTGTCTGTGACTTTTTTCACAGTTGTTTATAACTTTCTTGCAATTTTCACCTTCAACTATACTTGATACCGTTTTGAAAATTAAAATGGAATGCAAGTGGAAAATTCCTGGAATAAAAGAATTTACAGACTTTCAACATGGTCTTGTAGAAACAAATTTGGTCATTTCCTGTCTGTGGTATTCTAAGCTGCCAATATGTCTTTAGTATTTGGAAATGTTCTTATAAGCTGGAACCTTTTTGAGTCCTGAAATCTCATTTAGCCAACATTCAAATTAAACCTGCATTTGAACCACATTCCGTAATAATTGTAGTTCTTCTTTAATTGGGAACAAAAAGTTAATCTTATCAATGCCATATTTCAGTGGTTTTTGGAATAAATTTGAAATTGCGTATTATATTTTTAGATTTTTATTGCATAGATTTACATACAGATATAGGACAAATTTTCATAATGTCATGCATGTTAAATTTATACTATCACTGTTTTAGTAATGAACTATTGGAAATCACTAAGTTTTTTTTTTAAAGTTTAGGGGTCTATGAACATTTCTTTATTATCTAAAGAGTAAGCAGAAGGAACAATATAATATAGTGGTTAAAACCAAGTGAAACTAAGAAATAAAAAGAACAACACAGAAAAATAGTCACTCTTTTCTTGAGTGCAGGCATTCTGATGTGCAATGGCTTCATGTCTGGTGAGGATGAAAACTCTGAGTATGAGAAGACCTATAACAAACACAGGGACATAGAATATCTTATTAGCTCCCTAATCCCTGTAGGCAGCTTCCTTCTGGACATTTCATTCCACTCACCTATATTTAAACACTAGGGAATTGGCTGTATGAAACTTTATTTGATGAATCATCAAGCAACAAGTCTTAACCAAAAAGACGAACTTACAGAATTGAGGAAATGACTCAAGGGATAAAGTCCCTTCCACTCAAGCCTTAGTGCCCAAATTCAGATTCCTAAACCTCATGTGGAATTTGGAAGCCATGGTGAATGTCTGTAATCTCAACATGTTGATGGTGAGATGGGACGGAAAGACAAGAGAACTTTTTAGAAGCTCACAGAAAAGCTTGCCTGTCAAGCAGTGAGAGAAAATGAACAAGACAGAAAGAGGCTGGAGAGATGGCTTAGAGTCAAGGCATTTGCCTGCGAAGCCAAGGGACCCAGGTTCAAGTCCCCAGGACCCACATAAGCCAACTGCACAAGGGGGCGTATGTGTCTGGAGTTCATTTGCAGCGGCTGGAGGCCCTAGTGCACCCATTCTCTGTCTGTTTCTCTCCTTGCAAATAAATAAAATAATATAAAATAAAATTCAAAAAGCAAGAAAGAGAGAGACTCAAATGAGGTGGAAGGTGAGGACACAACACCCAACGTTGTCCTCTATCCTCCACATATGCTCCATAGCATTCCCTCACACGTGCTCTATGGCTTACACTCACATATATCATATGCACATACACACATAATAAACAGGAGGAAGAGGAGTATCAATCAGATGTTTTTGGTGAACATTCGCTGAGTACCTTTTAACATACCAGGCGTTCATCTGAAAACTTACCTTGCATCAGACCTTGGAGTCATTGCAATGTCATGAAATGGAAAAATCATGTGCTGGGTGGCGGGGGGAGTCTTCAATCTGGTGCACATTGTTTGAGTGAATTTTAACTATAATAACCCTATTTACAGAAGAAGATACTGAAGCTTAGAAAGGCTGTGTCACTTACTTGAAGCCATTTGTGGCAGTTTGAATATATGTCCCCCAATATATTCAGTGTTTTATTAGTTATAGTTTGTATCTGCAATCACCTTGCTAGAGGTAATGTCACTGGAGGCCGGTCTTAAGGTGTGGTGATGCTTTGAGATTCCATTGTAAAGATATGCAAAGTGTGCCTAGCAGGAGATCCCGAAGTGTGCTGGGCTTTAGGCCATAGGTTTTTTTTTTTTTTTATTATTATTCTGATTTTACATTCATAGTATTGGTTCCATTGTCCTCCTCCCTGTCCTCCCACTTTCAAAGGGGCCCTCATCAATGGGGAATGTGGGTCTTGCATTGTGAGGTTAGTCAAGAGTTCTGGGGTGTAGGCCCCAGTCTCTGTGCATAATGCCCCAACTCGTGACTCCAACAATCTTTCCACCCCCTCTTCTGCGGCCACTTTGTGGTAATTTTAGTTCTGTTTCAGTGATGAGGTTTTGGGAGCCTCTGTGTCTCTGGATATCTGGCTTAGTTGGAGTTGGATGTTCTCTGTGTTTATCTCCTTCAGCCTTTTTCTGGTGTCGTGATCGCCATGAATGCTGAACTCTTGCCCTTCCCCTGCGTTGTTCTGTGGTTTCAGCTGGGGCCCTAGTTTTTGCTCTGTGTTGGTGGCTGATTGGCTTTTCTCTCTCTTGCCTGGTCCTGTGAGGCAGGCCGCCTCTCCTGCCATTATGGAACTTCCGCTGGATCTGTAAGCTTCAATAAATAATATCCCTTCCTCCATAACTGTGCCTGGTCTGGAAATTCATCTCAGTGAACCTGATGCTGTCTGCTACACCATTTAACTGTCAATGACAGAACTTTGACTAAGCCTCAGATCAATTCAGGGCCAAAATTATATTCTCACCTCCAACACCTAAGATTATCCTCCTGTCTGACAAATCAAGGAGCCATCCCTTGTTTGTTTGTTTTTTCCTTCTGAACATATCTCTATAGTCAGTGATGTAAGAATGAATTGTTCCTTCCTTTGAAAAAGTATGTTCTCCCTCAGCATTTGCTCTCAAATTGACAGCATTAAATAACATTTAGCCACAAATCTTCTCTTTAAGTGACACTGTGCATATTTTATGAAGTTGTCCCTATGGTTCTCTCAACTCTTCAATCTATAGGGAAGGTAAGCTTAAAAAATGTTGGTTGTTAAGAGGATGCCTAACGGAGCAATGATTATCACTGTCTATCTGATTTCCAGGTTGAAGAAAAGTCCCCCCCCCCCTTGTGAAGCAGCTGAAGCCAGAACATCTGGAGCCCTCTGAGGAACCAGCGTGTGAGGAATGAAGCCATGCAGGAATGAACCACACATGATCTCCAGGTATTCTTCACAACCTTGGTTTCCCATGGAAATGATGCTTACATGTTTCTCATATGCAATGTTAATTTAATTGTCTACTTGACTGGATTTAGCATCACCTAGGATACATAATTCTGGGTGTGCCCATGAGGGAATTTCTTGGGCTTCGGACTTGGGAAGCAGATGAAAGGAAAGGTAAAGAAGCATCTGGAAGGGCAGAACTCATTTTCTCTCTGCTTCCTGGCCATGAGTGACAAAAGTTAGAGATACACGGACAATTTCAAGGTAGTATTAAACTCTCTAAAGGAATTTTTTTCCAAAGAAGAGAGTACACAGGTGGATACATTTGATAGGTAGATATTGAGATATCATTTTATATATTTTTACATAATACTTTATTGATATTTATATCCTGATGCAATATTTATATGAATTTATAAACATGTAAACATGTTTTCTTACAACATTTTAATCCCAATATTTAGAGATATGTTAGGCATTTTGATACCCATGACCTACTATAAATCATTTCAACACCCTTGTGTGGCTTCACATTATATGTTTAACTTCACATTATAATGCTGAGGCATTCTTTCAAAGTTATAGAGGAAATTTTCACAACTTAATTTTTCTTACAAAATTTCAACCTTCAAAAACTTTCAGGGGAAGGGTAGAGAATACTTTCGATCAACAAAGCCAGGACATGAGTGACTAGGTGTGCATAGCGTGAAGAAGCAAAGGAGATACCAGCATTACTGTGTTTACAATGGTTTGCTTTCAAGAAGATTTGGCTATATCTTAGCTCAAATGTTTGTTCGCATCAGAATTGTCAGCTTTTTAATGTTAGGAGGTGATTTGATTATACACATAGTATTTTATCATCAAATTGGTTTGTTGCAGTCCCCCCTAAGGCCAGCCCAGGAGGGATGGCAGGGTTTATGCCGAGTTGGGGTGAGCAGCGCGGAGTCACAACACAGACTCCGGGAGTTGGGTGAAAGCAGCAGAGGGCAAGCTGCTGCAAACTCATTTATTGAGGAAGTGCACGTGGGTTTTAAGGGGCTTGGCTGGTCAATCATTGTATGGGGTGGTCCCCCTTTTTGTGACCAATGACAGCCTGTCTTTGGACAGGTCATCTCGTAGCAGGCTTCTCGGGAGCATGGGACTGTAGCTGTTGTCACGCCAGGCAGAACGCCATGTTCAGAGAAGCCACTTCCTGGTTTCTTCTGCCATGTGGTCTGGCTAGGGACAGGCCTGTATTGTGCCACACATAGGTTCATGTGCAAGAGTTAATATTGCCTAGGTCAAATAACTGTCAGCACGTGAAAATTCCAAGGGCACTCAATTTTTGACCGCAGACAAGGTTTTTCTTTTCTAAGCTTTTAATTTGCTCATTCAGTAAGTAGAAGGAAGCTGGCTTTCCAGTAGCCTGTGAAAGGTGAACTGGAATTGTTAATAATAGACAAGTCTCTCACATCTTAAATTGGTAAAATTTAACAGTTCTACTTGTACCCACTTCAGAATCCAAGGGAAATATTCCACAATGAGATGTTTTACTTTTATTTCTCACATTCATGTTGGATTTAAAAATGTGTCCTAAGTTTGCTAAGAATTTCAAGACATGAAACTGAATCATGGAAGAAAAAAAAAGCGAAAGTTCTAAAAGTCTTATCTTTCCCCTGGTCTTGCACAGGAAGAAAGGAATCCACTTATTTTTATTCCTCTGGCTCATCTACATGATTTTGGATTAATAGTCAAAAGACATAAAAAAATAAAAATAAAGCCCAGTGTGGTGGCACCCACCTTTAATCCTAGCACTTGGGAGGCAGAGGTAGGAGGATCACTGTGAGTTCAAGGCCACCCTGAGACTACGTAATGAATTCCAGTCTGGACTAGAGTGAGACCCTGTCTTGAAAGCAAAAACAAAATAAACAAACAAAAACAAAACAAAACAAAAAAAAACATGGTGGCCCTTTTATTCTCTTTATGCTTTAAAAACCACCATTATTTATTATGAGACACAAGATACACATATGCCAGGATTAACTAGTAATTCTGTAAGATTTCTGAAACCTTCTCTGACGATATAATTTAATGATAAAAGTCAGACAAAGCTCTTGCCAGAGTACAAAGAAACATAGCTACTTACTGGAGTGGTGTGATCTTAACAAATAGGCAGGGCTTATTGACTAACAAATAGCATACGAGAGTGCATCCTCATTCCTGGTTTCCACTGCCTTTCTGGTGCTACTTTGTACTGTGGTCATAGCATAGCACAAGGCTGTTTTATGAGAGGAAGCATCATGCTCATTCTTGGTTAGAACAAAAGCAAAGCACGCACACACACACACACACACACACACACACACAATCTTGTATTTAAGAATCACTTAGGCATTAAGTTCAAAGTGTACTTTCCCTGGCTATATGTCCATATATGTTACTTGTGTGTACTGAGTGGAGGAAGCTGGGGAGAGTGCCAAATCTTTTTTTTTTTTTTTTTTTTTTTTTTTTTTAGTAAATTCCAGTTTCTCTTTTATAAAAGATATTTTTACTTATTTGAGGGAGAGCGAGACATATAGACAGAGGATGGGAATACCAGGGCTTCTTGCTGCATGCAAACAAACTCTAGACGCATTCAACACTTCTATATGTGGCTGTTCTAGGTACTGGGGAATTGGACCTGGATGGCCAGGCTTTACATATAAATGTCTTTAATTGCTGAGCCATCTCCCTAGCCCCAAGAGAACTGAATCTTAAAGTAGTTTACCCAGGCCATTAAGTCTTTCCAGAACCCATTGTGAGAATCATTGCCTTAAGGGTTTTCTAGTCCCACATCTCTCATTCTCTGCTTTTTTAAAAAAATACTTTATTTATCTATTCATTTATTTATTTATTTGACAGAGAAACAGGCAGACAGACAGACAGACACACACACACACACAGAGAGAGAGACAGAGAGAGAGAGAGAGAGAGAGTAATGGACACACCAGGGCCTCTTGGCTCTGCAAATGAACTCCATATACATGTGTCATCTTGTGCATCTGGCTTACACAGTCTCGGGTAATTGAACCTGGGTCCTTTGGCTTTGCAGCCAAGTCCTTTACCCCCTAACTCATCTCTCCAGCCCTCATTCTCCTTTTAACTATGCAGAACACAACAGATTTTTGCATGAAAATTAAGTTGAATTCCAAGAGGAGTTATTGTTTTGCTTATAGAAAATGAATATACTCTGTTGATGGCAGACAGGTTATGAAAATCAAAAATCTTTGCTCAGTCATTCTAGGCCCCACATCTTTGAAGAAAAGTAATAAATGACACACCATTCATAAGAACTGTTTGCACTGGAAGATGCTAGTTCCATATTCAAATAAAAAAAAGACAATTGTATTTCATAACCAGAATGACATGTTCTCTGAAGGGGCACACCACACTCAGAAATGATTTCTTATTCTTATTTCCATACATTTTGTGAGCATTAACTACAGAATCTTTACATATCATTCTTAAAAGGAAAAAAAAAAAAAACTTCTTTCCAACAGCAATGATTCGAAAAAGGAAAGAAAAAAGCAAAGAGTGAAAAAAAAAAAAAAACCCAAAGCTTCTGTTTAAAATGACCCTCAAATTCCTGTAATCATTTTAAGCCCAAATGATGTCTAACTTTTAAGGAAAAAAAATTGACAATAGCCATAAAGAAGGAAGTTCAACGTATTTCCCCCAAAATATAGCCACCTAATTATAGCAGCTGAGAGACAGAATGACATTTTCACAACTTTTTCAACAATTCTCATCGTACGTCACACAGCAGCTTCTTACTTGAATGGGGTGCAGTAGAGAGGAGTGCCGTGCCAAAAATAACTCCTGGATCTGCCTCGTAGAACTCATCATGGGCTCTCCTGCTCAGCACAGCAATTCTAGAGAAAACCCCTGACACATGATCTTTTTCTCAGGGCAGTTGTGACCTGCTGTTCACCACCAACTCTCCCTTTCCATGTCGTCTTGAATCAACAAGATGAATAACCAGGATGCTACGAGAGGAATTAAAACTGGGAACATAAAACTATTTTAGTGGCAGACAACTTTGTGACAAATGACTGTTATAATGCTTATGTGTCATCAGAACTGATTCACTATTTTCCTTTATTTCTTAAGTGACAGACAAGAAATAGACATGAGGACACTAAATTGCCTAGTCTTAAATGTTTTTAGCCCAATTATTTTATGCATCATCTTAACATAATTTTACATGTATATAACTGCATAATCAACAACCAGATAAAGAACATTTCTTCTGACACATTATGACTTTTAATATTGTGCATTGCTTTTGTTTATCTTTGATCTTCCCATAAATGGAATCATACAGTCTTTTGTGTTTGGTACACTTCATTAAACAAATTATCTTTGAGAGTCACTTATAAGTATTGAGCATAGCAGGCCACTTTTTTATTATTAAAATGTATTTTATCTTGTGAGTTAATCACAAGTTATTCATCTTCTTGCTGAAGAACATTTGGATAGTTTCCATTTGGGGGTCATTTTCAATTATAACTATTATGAACTTCTTGCCTTCTTTTGGAAAACATTCACTCATTTCTCTTGGATATATACTTTGGAATAATGGTTGATCTTGGTCACTTAATTTTATTTTATTTATTTATTTATTTATTTATTTATTTTATTATTTTTTATTTATTTTTGGAGAGAGAGACAGAGAGAGATAGACAGAGAGGGGAGGAGGACAGATAGAGATGGGCGCGCCAGTAGTCTCTGAGCTGCTGTGAACGAAATCCAGATGTGTGCGCCCCCTTGTGGTCAAGTGTGGCATTGTGCCCTTGTGTCACTTTGCATCTGGCTAAATGTGGGACCTGGAGATTGGAACTGCTGGAGATTGGAACCAGCATTCTTAGGCTTAGCAGGCAGGTGCCTTAACCGCTAAGCCATCTCTCCAGCCCTATTTATTTCTTTTTGAAACTGATATGCCAATAATTTTATACTTTGTGTTAGTCCAGGGCCACCAGGAGGAGATAAACAACTGAAGGAAATGTACAAAGACATTCAGGAAAAGGCCTGTGGCAAGAAACTAGGGAAGGCTGATGGATCTCTCCAGGGTGCTACAAGTGTTAGACCTTGGTGAAGATGAGAAGGGAGACTGGGGAGCTGGTATCAGACTTAGATTCAAGTTTAAGAAGCCTGAGGAAGACTGTCAAGGAACCATGCAGTCAGAGTTGGCTGGATTAAAACACTACTGGGTCTCCAGAGAAGGGGACGGGCTTGGATCTCAGCCACACTCAGTCTTAGGCTGGAAGGGGCTCACAGGAAGCCTAGCCTCAGAACAAATTCAGCAATGGCTTGCAGAGCTTATCCACTGGAGTCCTTGCAAATTAAAGCAGCTGTTGTAGGAGTTTTATGAGGCATATACGCTCATGGCTACTTCACACTCTGTCTCCAGAAATGTACGAGAATTCTGCTTGATCTACAGCCTCACCAACATGTGATATCATAAGTCTTTTAATTTTAGACACAGCAGAAGGTACTGTTTTCATTTGTATGTTCTGAGAAGTAAAAATCTTGATTATATTTTAGAGCTTTTGGCCTACTTTGCTGTCTTCTCTTGTGAAATAACTGATCAGGTGTTTGGCCCATATTTTGGATTTATTGTACATTTTTTCTTATTGATCTGTACAAACTGGATATGAAACTTTATTATACATAGATTAATCATATTTTGTTTCATATGTCATGTGCACCTTTATATTAATGATGGATTGTGTGTGTGCATGCATGCACATGCGTGTTTGTTTGTTTTTCTGAGCAGCCACTTTTCTTTTAGCTCAGGATGGCCTGGCACTTACTATTTATCCCAATTTAAGCACAAATTCACAGTCTTTCTGCCACAAACTCCTGACTCCTGAGATTAGACACATGTACTAGCACAGCCAAGTGCTGCTATGGAATTCTAAGGGTTTTAGACTCCTACACATTCTTGACAGTATAGAATGCCTTCTAAATATAAAGGAGTTACAGAGTATTCACACTTCCTTATTAGTATAACAATCAAAGTTAAGTGAAAAAAATGAAATCCTATATCATGGGCCAGTACAGAATTTATTAACACATGAACCCACTTTAGAACTTATTATAATTTACCAGCGTGCATTTTTCTAGCCCAGTGATTCCCAATATGGTGTCTCTGGTCTCCTAGGTGGTCCATGAAATACTAATGATAGGCTTGGAACTACTTTCAGTATTTCAAAAGGTTGAATATAAATCATATGTTTATCTGTAAAGAAACAAATTGCCAAAATGGCAGAAATTACAAAACTTTGTTTGGTGATACTCTATATATCTTATATTCATCCAAAACTATGACTGGATGTTGCATCATTTTTTTTTTTATTTTGGCTTTTTTTTTTTCGAGGTAGGGTCTCACTCTAGTCCAGGCTGACCTGGAATTCACTGTGTAGTCTCAGGGTGGCCTTGAACTTATGATGATCCTCCTACCTCTGCCTCCCTAGTTCTGGGATTAAAGGCTTGTGCCACCACACTCGGCTTGTTGCATCATTTTTATTAACTGAAGAAAGAAAGTTAACTATTACTTCATAAATTTAATATATGATGAACAGATCTTTAGAATATGGAGGATAGGCAGAATTTTCTTTCTTTCTTTTTTTTTTTTTTTACAAAAGATATTATTGGTGATGAAAATGTAGTTAAAAAGCTATTTCAAATCACTGCTATTTATTTCATTGAATTGTAAAATTATTAGCTACAAGGTAAATCCTGAAATTATAGATGTTCCCTGTTGAGGAAAGATACCAATGGAAATTGTTAGATATTTCAACTATGAGTCACAGATTGATTTTAGAGTGGGCAAAATACAGAAATTAGAGAATATCATTAATGGTTTTATAGTTGACAATACTAGTGTTTATATTGTTATGACAATGATGCTATTAAACCTATGTCATACATCCTAGATTTAAACTTTAAAAACAAATACGATAAGGGCTGGAGAGATGACTCAGATGTTATGACACTTGCCTGCAAAGCCTAAGGATCCAGGTTCAATTCTCCAGTACCCCAGTTCCCCAGTAGCCAAATGCACACAGTGGTACAGGTGTCTGAATTTCATTTTCAGCGGCTAGAAGCCCTGTCTTGCCCATTCTCTCTCTCTCCTCCCTCTCCCTCTCTCTGTCTCTGTCAAATAAATAATATATAGATATTTTGGTTTTCCAAGGTAGGGTCTCACTCTAGCTCAGGCTGACCTGGAATTCACTATGTAGTCTCAGGGTGGCCTTGAACCCATCACGAGCCTCCCACCTCTGCCTCCCAAATGCTGGGATTAAAGGCGTGTGCCACCATGCCTGGCAAAAATATTTTTATAAAACATAAAATTTATAATCAAATGGTAAACCTCACAATTTCTCCTGTAAAGGAAATGAAACAAGCTTGGCAGAAAGACACCAGTGGGTTCTTTCTGTTAAGAGTTTGCCTCTGTATACGCCCTTGGAACTGTCTTCACATCACCACAAGTTTCTTTCACTTAATGTTTAGAATAAGACAAATCCTAGACACAGAGAGAGAGAGAGAGAGGGAGAGGAAGACAGATAGAGATGGGCGTGCCAGCAGTCTCTCAGCTGCTGTGAATGAAATCCAGATGCGTGTGCCCCCTTGTGGTCAAATGTGGCATTGCACCCTTGAGTCACTTTGCATCTTGCTAAACGTGGGACCTGGAGATTGGAACCAGCGTTCTTAGGCTTAGGAGGCAGGTGCCTTAACCACTAAGCCATCTCTCCAGCCCCAACATTGTTTTTAAGTGGAGATAATGATAACAAAAATATATAGGAGATTGTAAAAATGTTCCTAAACTATTTTTTTTTCATGTGATGAATGAGGAAGTTGAAGGTAAGGAAAAATAATGGACTTTTAAAAGATTACCCAACTAGTTAATATTTAAGTAAAAAGAAAATAGTGGTGAATTTTGCCTGTTTAGTGTATTAATAAATGTCTGAAATCATTATTTGAGAAGCTTATTCTTTTCAGTATTTCCCCTTGGCAAAATAAATTGACTTATAAAAGCAGGAATATATTCTTAGAACACAGTAATAACAAAAGTAAAATGCAGCTTCCTTCTTTTGGTCCTTTGTTAGTGCTGTGGGTCTGCATACTGTTCAGCAATGCAGTTGTAGTCAGCTTCACGGTGCTGTGGTGAACATCCAAACCAGACACAGTTTATGGCAGGAAGAGATTCATTTCAAGCTTATAGATCCAGGGGAAGTTACATCATATAGTGGAGAAAGCTGACTCCCCTTCACAAATCAAGCAGAGAATCACCCCCAAAAAGCCAGCACCACAGGAATCACAGCCAGACCTCAAAAGCTCTCTGCATACCTTTAGGCTGGAATTCAGATCAACCACAGTGGCACACACCCCTGTAACAGGAGTCTGCATGGGAGGGGCTGAAGCTGTAAACTCAATGTTTACAATTTATTTTATTTTATTTTTGTTAGGGTCTGAAAATCGCTGAAGAAAGACCCCAGACTCAAATAGCATGTAAAAACAAAGAGCGTTTATTCTGCAGAGTCAGCCAGCATGCAGGAGTCATCCATTCATACAAAATGGAGACCCCAAAAGGAGCAGGCAGGCCCCTTGTAAGCACAGCTAGGGGAATTCCAGGCAGGTTAGGTAATCTTCTAACATGATTGGCTAGGCAAGCAACAGTTACATTTGTACATCTTTGATTGGTTGGGGTGAAAGGGACATGTCTGGGCATGTTTGGACATGTCTCCAGGAACTGACTCAGCCCCCAGAGCCCACCCCTCTGGGAAATTGAAACTTAGGCCTAGTTAGGGCAGCACCTTACTGAAGCCTGTCATGGTGCCAGTTTGGTCCCTTCATTCCCCCCTTGAGAGGATAACAAGACAGCGGTGATGATTTCCTGTTTCCTCCATCCTGTTACCCCAAACTATAAACCACAGGCAAGCAGAAAAGTTCCCTCAGACCAAGAACAAACATGATTCTCTCCTTTGCACTCAGCCAGACAGTGTGGGAGAAGAGACAAGACTCATGTGTACCCCTGTGGCCAGAGCTAGGAGAGGTGGGCGGAGGGAACCACAGGAAGAAGGCCGCAGTTTGTACAGTATTGAAAATGAATTCTTCCATCAGATTCAGGTATGGGAGAGACCTGATTAGTTTGTAGATTTGGAGGGTGGACCCCAAAGCCAGTCCACCTAGGTAGTATGATAGACTGTAGGCAGTTGTAGGTGAGTGTTGTAGATGAGTTGGATCAAGGATGTCTGGCATGTGGGTGGCATCTTCTGGTTCTCTCTGGGCCTCAATGTCTAACTGAAAATGCCTAAAAGAAACCAGCTTTCTGCTCTGTCTCCTCCAAAATTTCTTCCCATTTAGTATACTTTTAGCTATATGTTTGTCTTCTTATTTTGAGGAATGTTCTACCTCTTTATAATTTCTCTAAGATGTTCATCATGAAGGCATGTTGAACTTTGTCAAGTACCATCTCTCTATCTATCATTATGATCCTGTGATTTCTGTCCTCAAATTTATATAGGTGCAAATTATATTTAGTGATTTCAATTTATTGAACCAACCTTGCAAACCTGGGATGAGACCTACTTGGTAATTATGTATTCTTTCGTTAATGTGTGCTTGAATTTGGTTTGCAAGTATTTTGTTAAGAATTTTTGAATCTATGTTAACAAGATAAATTGTACTTTTATTTTTTTGTGCATTTATCTGGTTTCATTATCAAGATAATACCAACTTCTTAGAATGAGTTTGGGAGTGTCCCTTAACTTTCTGATTTGTGGTACAGTTTTAGAGGCGTTGATAGTATATATTATTTAAAAGTTTGATAGAGTTTAGCCATGAAACATCTGATCCTGGGTTTTTACTTGTGGAGAGACTTAATTACTGTTTTGGTGTCTTTTCTCATTATGACTGTTTAAATTATTTGTATTATTTGGCTTTAATTTTGGTAAATGATATTTAGTTAGAAATTTATCTATCTTACCTAGGTGTTCTAACTTTGTGAAATGTAAGTTTTCTTAGTATTCATTATAGTCTGTTGTAACAACTCTTTTTTCTCTTTGGCTTTGAGATTATTACTAAATAAAATAACTTTTACTTAAACACAATCACTGCAATACTGTGACAGTTGTTCTGATATTCCTGTGACTACTAAGTAAATACAGTATATACCATGTATGTATATATTCCAAAATGGGACAGAGTGGGTTGTCAAAATTTTATCATGTTATATAAAATAATCCACAGTTTAAAACATGTTCTATTTTTATTTCTGTAATTTTTGTTTGTTTGTTTTTCAAGGTAGGGTCTCACTCTAGCCCAGGCTGACCTGGAATTCACTCTGTATTCTCAGGGTGGCCTCGAACTCATGGCAATCCTCCTACCTCTGCCACCCCAATGCTGGGATTAAAGGCATGCACCACCATGCCTGGCTATTTCTGTCAATTTTAACTTAATATTTTCAGACCATATGAAATTACTTCACATTATGGAACATAAAACCATAGATAAAGGGACTTACTGTGAACACTTTTTCAAATCATATACTCTCACATGAGTTGCATGACAAAGGTCAAAATAGTACAGATCACAGGCTGGAGAGATGGTCAAAATAGTACAGATCACAGGCTGGAGAGATGGCTTAGCAGTTAAGGCACCTGCCTGCTGTAACTGCCACATCAAGCCTGGGCGCAAGAACAACCTGTTCCATTCTCCAGGTCCCACGTTTAGCCAGATGCAAAGTGATGGCAAGGGATCATCATACGTGACAGTGCCTGTCTTAGGTTGATCCATCTCATGGAGACTGTCTGCACTTGCCCACAAGGGGGCGTTGAACCCAGGCCCCAAGGGATCATCTGGAGTTCATTCACAGCAGTCTCTCTCTGACTCTCTCCAAAAAAAAAAAAAAGTACAGATCACTAACACATTTACTTGCATCATCATAAGTATTTTTTAGTTTTAATTTTATTTTTCTTATGCTACTACTTTATTTTGTTTTATATTTGAAAAGGACTTTAAATATTTTGTTAAGTTTGTTTATTTGAGAGTCAGAGAGAGGGAGAGTCAGAGAGAATGGGCACATCAGAGCCTCTAGCCACTGCAGACAAGCTCCAGATGCATGTGCCATCTTGCGCATATGGCTCATGTGGGTTCTGGGGAATTGAACATTCAGCAAGGCTGGTCGCTGAGTCAGTGGCTGGTGGTCTGGCAAGTTTAAAGTCCCATGGTGGAGTAGTTTGAAAGGGTCTCTGGTAGTCTGAGGGTCAGGGTTCTTCAGTAAGGCTGGTCGCTGAGTCAGTGGCTGGATGGACGTTTCTGGCAGGAACCCAAACTGGGATCTGTGAAGTTTCTGAAAGACACAAGCCTTTGGCTTATGTGCCTCATCAAAGGTAAAAAATGCCTTAACTGCTAAGCTATCCTTCCAGACCTTGAATATGGTATTATTGTCTAACTTTTGTCTCTGGAGTTTTGCTTTTTTTATGTTTTCTTTATTTATTTATTATAGTCAGAGAGAGAGGGAGAGAAGGCTTCATTTTGACCTTTTCATATACACTTAAAAAAAAAAAGATTCTCCTCACCCACTCCCATTTTCCAGCTCCCTGCCCCTTTCTTTCTGGCCCCACTTCCCCCCATTCTACTTTCATGTTACATTCTGTTGCCCTGTATTTTTACTCTCCTTTCCCATAATATCTCTTTTTCACCTCATATGGTCACCTTTTTAGTTTTATAACCTGTAACATACACACACATACATACATACAAATATGTATCTAAGATTTGAAAGGATCATTTGGTATTTGTATTTTTAAGTTTAGCTACTTTGCCTAACAAAATAATTTCAAGTTCCAGTCATTTTCCTGAAAGAGTTATAAATTCATTTTTAATTGTACCTGAGTAATATTGCATTGTATATACATACCGTGCTTTCATTATTCATTCTTCTATAGAAAGACATATCTATAGGTTCCATTTTCCTGGCTATTTTGAAATGGGCAACAATACACATGGATGTGCAAGTTTTTGTACTATACTGACTTATTGTCTTTGGGGTATACACCTGAGTGGCACACATGAATCATATGGTAATCTTATTTTAATTTTATTGAAGAACCTTTGTAATTTTTTCAAGCCTGCGCAAAATGCCATTTTTACAGAAGCCACTTCCTGTTGTCTTTTGCCATGCGGTCTGGCTAGAGGTTGTACCAGTTTGTTTGATATTTGAATATGACTTTTAAATATTTTGTTAAGTTTTTATTTATTTGAGAGTCAGAGAGAGGGAGAGACAGAGAGAATCCCACTGCAGAAGCAAATAATGGGTTTCTCTTTTGGCTTTGTAGGCAAATGCCTTATATCCTCATCAGAATATGTTGTCACTTTTTTTTTTAAGGAGTTAGCCGTATTGACCAGGGAGGGTCTTTAATTCATTTGTACAGGGTGACCAGTGTGGATCAAATGGCATTGTTCTCTATGTGGATATCCAAATATCCTTTCACTCTTTGTTGAAGAGGCTGTCTTATTTCCAGTAACTGCTCATGTTTATTTCTGGTGTCTCTATTCTATTTAATGGGTTTATATTTCTGGTTTACTTTTTTATCCCCCTTAAATCGTCCTCTACCCCTGAAATTCTTTCTTCTGCTTAGTGTTGTTTGCTAATGAGGCTTTCCATTGTGTTTTTAATTTGACTGATCGATTCTTTTTTATTTCCAGATTTTCCATTCTATTTAATGGGTTTATATTTCTTTTTTTTTTTTTTTTTCATTCTTTTTAGTGTTGTTTGCTAATGAGGCTTTTCAATTTGACTGATCGATTCTTTTTATTTCCAGATTTTCTTTTTTTTGCCATGTCTTTAAGTTTCTCTTCTAAACTACTGACCACTTCACATACTTTGGTAACTTTCTTGCTTAGATCCTAAAATAATTTTCTTATTACATTCATTTGCCTATTTGAGTTCTGCATGTAGTCATTGATTCTTTACTAAAAATCTGATACCATTTTCCTACACTTCAGCAATCTCATTGTCATTGACTTTTAGCAGTGAAATGTTGTTTATTTGTAAAGGCATCCTAGTTGTTTGGTGTGTTACAGTTTTTTTTTTTTGTTTGTGTGTCTGTTCAGATGAATGTATCTCCAAGTTATTTTTCCCACTTTCCACTCTCTTTCATTTTTCATGAGTTGTCCTTGTGAGCTGCCATAAGTTGTCTTTGTGTGCCTTATCCATTGTGGAAAATGACAGAAGTAACAGATCTGAGCATTTAACAGAAATGTTGGCATTAACTTGCTGAGAACACATATATGTTATTTAATCCAAAATAAGTGGTCAAAGATATTGGCATTAGGACACTGGTCTGGGAAAATGTAATTTCTAGTTTTGTTTGTTTTTTTTAGAGCTAAAAGTAGCAATATTTAAAATGAAGAGTCAAGACAGAAAGGGGAAAAGGAGTAAATTATGAATGCAAAGAAAAGTATGTGGATTGAAGAATGAGGAGCAGTAGAGAAAATATTGTAGAGTAGACTTGTGAAAGAAAAGACATCCATAAAAGCCTTTTCTGGCAAGAGACAAGTTAAAACACACACACACACAAAACAATTACAAACTTAAAAAGTATAAATAAAAGGAAAATTAAAAAATGAATAAATAAAAATAAGTAATGAAATGAAGTAGAAGACATTATGGCCCCAGGTAGAAGGTCTTCCTCATTTGCATGGTAAATCATTCTGGTTGAGGGTAGGGCTTACTGGTTTTAGAAATTCAAACAAGTCAGTGTACCTTTATACCTAAAAATAATTTATAAATAAGCCCGGCTTGGTTATTCATGCCTTTAATCCCAGCACTTAGGGGGCAGAGGTGGGAGGATCACTGTGAGTTCAAGGCCACCCAGAGACTACAGAGTGAGTTCCAGGTCAGCCTAGGCTAGAGCAAGACTCTACCATGAAAAACCAATAATAATAACAACAACAACAACAACAATAATTTATGTGACTCAAGTCTCCTTGCTGTCAGTATTCCCTGGTCTGAGGACCTACACCTGCAGATGACAAACCGCCTTTGGTGTTCTGCAGTTCCTTCTTGGTATGTCTTTCTGTGCCTGAGGCTCTGCTGGGCTGGGGAAGACCTGCCTTGGGCTTAGTCATATCTGGCAATCCTCTTTCAAGCTCTTCAGCAATCTTCCTGTGACCCCTGTAGCTTGCTCAGCAAATAGAAGTGTTGGGGGGAATCTCCTGTACTTCTTGAACCTTCTCTCTTTGGATGCCTATGCAAGCTCTGGTTGCTTTTTCACAGCCTCAACCTCCTTTCTTTGGCTCTCACTGCATCTGCCCCATGACAATGCTTCCCTTGAAGCTACAAATGACCCATGCAGAGGGAACAGCATGGTGCAGCAGGGCCCTGTGATTTAGCTGCTTCCTTATGGAGAAATGCCCACCTATAGCTGTTTCTATTTTCTTTAGTTCTTTGGCTGATAGGAATGGCATTTTTTTAAAATCCTAGTTTGTAATTTAATCATAATAAATATAGCTCTTAATCCACCATCTGACCTATATTTTAAATTTTATTAGTGTATATTAATTACATAAGATGAAGAATTCTAATGTGACTTTTTCATGTGTGCTGTATTGTGCTTTTAATTATATCAAGTTCTCTTCCATTGCTCCCCTTTTTTTTTTTTCTGTTAGATTTCTGAGTTTGCAGTGGAGAGAGCTTCTTTGTTCTAAGGCTTTATTGTAAAGGGGAGAGAAAGAGAGAAGAGAGAGAAAAAAGAGAAGGGAGAGAGAGAAATGGGGGTGTGGACACCAGAGAAAGAGAGCAAGAAGGCAGAGGGACATGGGAGAAAAAGGAGAGTAAACACCCCCATAGCCGAAGAGCGAAAAAGAAAGGCAGGAGTGGCCAGCAAGTGGGTTTTATGGGAAGAAGAGACAAAGTGCTCTGTGAGGGAGGCATCTTGGGTGGTGTGCAGAGATAGGGGTTGGGGGACTCTTAGTCCAGTGCAATGAGAGGGAGTAGGCAGTTAGGATGACTGGACCCCTGAAAGTAAAAAGGCAGGAAAGTGTGCACTTGTTAGAAATCAAAGATGATCTGATTTCTTATCTCTCTTGCCTAGTACCCTAGACCTGCTTTCCCATAAACAACCGAAACCCCTTCTGGGAGGGAGGGCTTTCATAGGATTGTGTTATCTTTCTGAGACAGCCCCTAGCCCTAACCAAGCAGCTGGCCCTCTGGTTCACCTGAGCCGGAAGGCAGTCTACCACCACTATAAAGTTATGAATACCTTTGCAAGGCGAAGGACAGGCAGTCAGTGAGTTTTCCCCTTGGCTGGGCCTGGGCTGGTTTGGTCCAGGCCCAGCCCAGTTGATCCAAGGGGAGGGCCCCCTAGCCCTTAACTCTCCAGCTCCACACATGGCAGGAAATCCTCGAACTTTCTTTTCTTTCCACGGTTTTCTCATTCCCCCCACTTGGGATGTCTAGCCACGTGGGTGCGTTCTCTTAGCTCTGTACTTCCCTAAATAAATCTAATAGTTTAATACTGATCCTTCTCAGTATATTTTTTTTCAATTCTTGGATTAAAATTAGAAATGAGGACTGAAGAGATGGCTTAGTGGTTAAGGCGTTTGCCTGCAAAGCCAAAGGACCTTGGTTCGATTCCCCAGGACCCACATAAGCCAGATGCACAAGGGGGTGCATTCATCTGGAGTTCGTTTGCAGTGGCTGGAAGCCCTGGTGTGCCCATTCTCTCTCTATCTCACTCTGCCTCTTTCCCTCTCTCATATAAATAAAAATAAAAAATACTTTTAAAAAATTAGAAATGAACCTAGGGTTCGGGGTTCAAGGACTTTCCTGGCCCTCGAGCACCCCTTTAACAGAATAGTAGGAGGCAGTTCCAGAGTCTCAGTAAACATGGCCAAGGGGTGGGGGGGCGGGCGAGAGGGAGATGGGCAGCTTTTAGCCTGTAATAGTTTCCTTCCCTCTGGTCCTATTCCTCTTCTGAAATGGAACCCTTTGCACTTTCATTTTTGTTTGTTTCAATTTAGTGACTGGGTTTGTCTTCTGCCACATTTCTGCTTAGAAGAGTTGCAGCATTAAAAACAGGTTCCAAAAAATAATAATTATAACGTCAGTGCTTTAACTAAAGCCATTGTACAACAAAAGCGGAAAGGAAAGGGAAAATATAAAAAGTTAAAGTAAAGTGTTTTGTTTTTTGCTTTTACCATGAATAATATAACATTTTTCTTCTTTAAGAAGCTTTGGTATTTTACAATAATTAGAGGAGGATACAGTTTCCCAATAATATGTTTGCTCTATATATTGGTCTCATATCAAATTGGAAAATAATTTGAAAACCACTAGTTTAGACAATATAGTCTTGCAATAAAACAGAACTTTCTACATGCCATTTTGTTTTTTAGATAATATATGGTGACATATTTTTGGAAAAGTTATGTACAGTTGGGTAAACACCAAGTAAACAAACAAATAAATACCTAAATTAGATGTGTGAGTCTTATATTTATGTGGTCATTTCAGAGTGTAGAATAGAATAGCTAAGTGAATGTGTAAATGAGGTATTTATCGAATATCACTTCTTGGCCCTTGGCTAAGATCAAGTTAGGAATATGGAATGTATCACATATATTATCCAAGTCATCCAAAGTTCAATATGAAAAATTTGACTTCATAAAACTGAAGAGTATGGCTGTGCTTTTAAACATTAGGCTACTAATCAAACCCATCTTCCTAGGTGTAGCAGCCAGCTTCAGTTTTGCTGAGATGAACTTCCAGACCAGACACAGTTATGAAGGAAGGGATATTATTTATTGAAGCTTACAGATCCAGGGGAAGTTCCATAATGGCAGAAGAAGCTGGCCTGCCTTCACAGGGCCAAGCAAGAGAGAAAAACCAACCAGCAAAACAGCACACAGGGCAAAACTACAGCCAAAAGAGTCACACAGCACACTTCAGGAACTCCTGCTAGGTATATTTGCATATCTTTACAATGGAATCTCAAACCCACCATTAATACCTTAAGACCAGCCCCCAGTGACATTGCCTCTAGGAAGGTGATTGCAGATGCAAACTATAACTAATAAAACACTGAATATACTGGGGGACATATATTCAAACTACCACACTAGGTTTGGAAGGAAGAGAAGAGTAACCAAACTGTAAGGTGGGGTATTCAATCAGGATTATTTCCAAAGAAGGCATGCACTACATCCATTTTAAACTAATAATTTAATGACAATGAGAGCAAATGACTTAATATTCATTTGATAAGATTAATGGTTCTGAATGATACAAAGCTTGACTGTATCACCTGATTCTTTCCAAGCTTGTCAATATACATGTCTTTGATCCATTATTTCAACAGGTTTATTTGCTTTAAATCCTCGTTAATCTTAAATATATATATATATATTTATTTAAAATTTCTATTCATAGTAAAAGGCATACAGATATTAGGTTCCACTATGTATTTTCAAATAAAATTTGTGCTTTGTGTGAATTTTATTTCCCCTTTTCCCCATTCACCCTGTCCACTTGAATGGTTCTACCACCAATAACATTCTTTCTATTTGCATTTCACATCTATTCTATTTCCATCTCATTCCTCAGTATCTCTTGCTCCACATTTGTGGTCCTTTTTTGGTTTCATTGCCTCTATTCACAATCACAAATACTCATATATGCATATATATCGACATTAAAAGCTATGATCCACGTAAGAGAGAAGATTTTTTTTTCTGGGCTTGTATCATACAATAGTTCTCAGATCCAAATTTTCTATGTTTCTCAACCATTGAATAAAATTCTGTTGTGTGTATGCACATATACATTCATATATACATATATATGTATATAAAAAAAAATCACATTTTCATTATCTATTCATCTGATAAAGGACACCTAGGCTTGTTCCATTTCCTTGCTATTGTGAATAGTGCATCAGTACACATGAATGTGTTAGTACATGGAGTGATTTGAGTGTATGCTAGGAGTGGTGAAGTTCTACTTTTCATAGTGATTTTTTATATTGGTTATATTCATTTACACTCCCACCAGCAATGAACATTGTTCCCTCTTGCTCTATGTTCTCAGTAACATTTGTTTTCATCTTTTCTTTATTTTTTTCATTTTTTGGTGTGTATATGTATGCGATATATGATGTATGTATGTATGTGTGTGTCTATTTGTTCATGTGTAAGGCAGAGGATAACTTTCAGGTGTTGATCTGCCCCTCATTTGAGGCAGGATCTTTGTTCCTCGCTGTATTTACTGGGCTCTCTGGCCCATGAACTTCCAGTGGATTCTCCTGTGACTGCCTCATTTCTCACTGTAGGTGTTCTAGGATTACAGACACCCACTACAACATCGAGCTTTTACATGGATCTAAGCATCTGGACTTAAATACTCTCACACACATAAAGAGCCTCATCTAACCTCATCTGTGGGATGAAACCCATTTGCTCAGCATGTGTAATCTTCTCAATGTGATCTTGAATTCCGTTTATCAGAATTTTATTGAAAATTCTGTATTTATGGTCATCAGGAAAGTTGATTTGCAGTTTGTTTTTTCTTTCCATCTAGTTTCAGGTTTTTCTTGATGGGGAGATTTTTAGTTGGCTTCAAGTAATGAATTACTTGTTTTAGGTCTGTTTAAATTATTTATATCTTCTGCTTTACGGAGGTGGTGGTATACTCAAAATTCAACAAATCTGGCAATAAGAGGCTGTTGAGAGCTCAACACTAAATAAGACATCTGTCGGGCCCTCCAAGGCTCAGGGAGCTTTGCAGAAGAGGAGTGAGAAAGAATGTTAAGAGTGAAAATAAGATGAGAACCACAGGGTGGGAAGGAGTAGTGAGGGGCACTGTCATTCAGACATAAACTAGCTGGTGCACCCACGACGTCACAGTAGTTACTGTCACTCCCACAAGACTTGCACAATTTGAAGCCCATCAAAATGTTGACGTAGGGGACAGAGGAGGAAGACAGAACAAGCATCAAAACGAAAGAAAGCCTGCTTGGAAAGAGGAGGGTGCTCTACGGAATATGGGTTGTTGGTGGGATACAAAAGAGGGTAGTAGAACAGGAATTCAATCAAATTACAGCATGTTCATGTATTAAACTTCCTAATAAAAAATAAAATTTAGGGGCTGGAGAGATGGCTTAGTGGTTAAGCACCTTGCTTGCAAAGCCTAAGGACCCCAGTTCCAGGCTCAATTCCCTAGGACCCATGTAAGCCAGATGCACAAGGGGGCGCATGCATCTGGAGTTCGTTTGCAATGGCTGGAGGTCCTGGTGCACCCATTTCTCTCTCTCTCTCTCTGCCTCTTTCTCTCTCTGTCACTCTCAAATAAATAAATAAAAATAAACAAAAAAAATAAACAAAAATTAAAATAAAATTTAAAAAGAGGTATTCTATCCTCTCCTTGATCCATTGTACTTCTGAGAATTTCTGCAGAGTTTTAGTCGACTTATTTGCTGTGCGTTTGTACAATTTCAGATTGGTTTTTCTTCAGTATTTACATTTCTTTACTCACATCTTGTATTGAACTCCTTATTTTGTTTAGCTTTTTCCTGTGTTCATTTGGTATTCCTTCAGGAGTTTTGTTTTCTTCTTTGATTCTTTGTTTCTTATTTTTTCTTTGGTTTCTTTTAGCATACTTATAACCATTCTTTTGAATTCTCTGGCATTTCATCTAATTTTGTGTCACTGGAGTTCATTATGGTGGGGATTCATAATTTTTGGAGGAGTTATTTGGCCTTGATTTATTTTTATTTTTATTTTTTTTTTTTTGCCCTTGATGTTTATTTGTTTATTTGCTTCTTATATTACCACATTGGTATTTTTACACCTCAGTTTTTTTTTTTTTTCTTTATAAACTGCAATCTTAAGTGTGTAGTCACAAGTTATATCTTCATGATGGGAGCTCAAGATGTCAGGTGAAGCCTCTAGATTATTCCCAGAGTAAAATACTGACAGCAGGAGTGGCCCAAGCTGGCAAATGGACCTTGTGACTTCAATAATTGCTAGTGAGTGCACAAGCAAGGCTGGTATGAAGGATGCCAGGATTTTGCTCACTTAGAAGTGGGAAGGACGTGGAGTGGCTTAGGATAGGGACTAGTGCTAACTTTGGAAAAGATGGAGGAGGCAGAAATATGTGGGAGAGGAAAGGTGGGATACTGTTAGGTCGCATATATTTTGGAGGTTGCTAAGGCTATGACAGTTGTACTTATGGAGAATAGTGAGGAGTAAAAGGAAAAGAATGTACAAAAGAGGTTAAAAGGGGAGAGTGTGAGTTCTGCATGGGCAGAGTAATAGTAAGATCCCAATAGTAGAATTGGTGGATAAAAATACAGAACAAACGTAAAGTACAACTGGGCACTATCCAAACACAAAACAAACCCAGCATGAAATATATATGCCTGAGTGGAGAATTAGAAGCAAAAAGGCACTAAGTGGGGCATGGTGGCTCATGCCTTTAATGCCAGCATGTGGGAACCTGAGATAGGAGGATTGATGAGAGCTCAGTGCCATCCCAGGCTGCAATGAGTTCTAGGTCACCCTGGACTAGAGTGAAACTCTACTTAAAAAGAAAAGAAAAAAGTCGGGTGTGCTGGCACACGCCTTTAATCCCCCACACTGGAGAGGCAGAGGTAGGAGGATCACTGAGAGTTCAAAGCCACCCTAAGACTACATAGTGAATTCCAGGTCAGCCTGGGCTAGAGCGAGAGCCTACCTCAAAAAACCAAAAGAAAAAGATAAATTTAAAAAAATGACAAAACTTAACTCTAGCATGTAAATGATAAACAAACAAACAACAACAACAAAAAAGACAAAGAACAATAAGTGAACTAGGCATATACCAGATCTAACAAGTCAGTATTTCTGCCTTGGTGGATGAGTTTTGAATTCTTTCCCTTCCTGGGATTTTAATTTTTTTGTTGTTTTTTTTAAGCAACCTGCCCTGACCTATATGGTCAGATTTGGAGTATATTTTGGCCCAGTGTACATCAGCCCAGTTATCTTTGAGGATTAGTTTCAATGTCATCTACATGGCTTCCTGAAGTCAGTTCCTTCCTGTGGTGCATGTTTTGAGCCAGTGTCAGCTGGCTAGGTTGGTCCCCACTTGCATCAGAATAGCTTGGATGCTGTGAAGGGCTGGGGGAAGGATCCCTTGCTTCCTGCAGTCAGTGGCAGCTTTTATAGGACTGGTTTGTGGGGGAAGGGAGGTTGAGGTCTAAAGCTGCTTAACTGGTTCTCATCTCTTCAGATTCTTTTTATTTATTTATTTATTTATTTATTTTAATTTATTTTTGGAGAGAGACACAGAGAGATAGAGAGGAAGAGAGATAGAGACTTTCATTATTTGTATTTTATTTTTATTTATTTGAGAGAGACAGAGAGGCAGATAGAGAGATAGATGATAGATAAATAGATAGATAGATAGATAGATAGATAGATAGATAGATAGATACATACATACATACATACATACATACATAGGTAGGTAGGTAGAGTGCAACAGGGCCTCCAGCCACTGAAAACGAACTCCACATGCATGTGCCACCTTGTGCATCTAGCTTACATAGGTCCTGGGGAATTGAACCTGGGTCCTTTGGCTTTGCAGGCAAGCACCTTAACTGCTAAGGCATTTCTCCATCCCTGATCTTCATTTCTTGACACTTACGCTTTCAATCTATTTCTTGGAGACAACAGATTGTTCTGTCTGTTTTTAATCCAGTCCCTTAGCCTGCATCTTTTTGTTGATGGGTTGAGGCCCTTTACAATACAGATTAGTTTTAAAAGACACTTTCTATTTCCTGTGATTATGATAGGTGATATTCTAGTTGGGTGTGATACAGGAATTTTTAGGTTCTTCATCAATGTACCAATGTGATATAGGAATTGGGGTTCCTCACCAATGCATCAATACAGTATACCAGTGCAGTAATTTTGAGGTGTCTCCAGATTCTTGTCTTCTGAATTTGAAGAATGAACTCCACAGACGAGAGGATAATGATGCAGGATTTGGGGGTTCAGGAGGGATCCCCAGATTTATGAAACCAAATTTGGGGTCCTGATGTTTTAACAAAGAATTGATTTAAAAAATGGACTCCAGAAGAATAATTATGAATTACTGAGTTTACTGAGGGGGAAATCAGAACTGTGTGGTCTGTTTACTGCGAGTTTAGAGAAAGTACACAGGGAGCAGGCCTAGAATTGAGAGAGAAAACACCTACTTGGTAGATTCTGGTGTATAAAGGGAAGATCAGATTGGTTTGTAGATTCAAGGGGGGAGGCTCCAGGGCCAGCGCCCCTGGGTAGTGAAGGTCATCCATGTAGGTAGTGTGTTGGACTGTTGGCAGCAGGCGGCACTGCAGCTGTTTTAGCTGAGTCTTGATCAGACACGAGTTCCATTCCTGCCAAGCTGGCGGGTGGGTATGAGTTCTTTCTGAACTTCTGTCCCTAACTTAAACTGCCTAAAAGAAGCTAGCTTTCTTCTGACTCTCTTACATTATTACACTCGGAAATGTTTTATTTTAGCACACAGCTTTATGAGGGAGAGCTTTAAGAGAATGGGGGGGAGGGTTCAAGATTGGAAGGGAAGGAAGGAAGAAAGAAAGGAAAGAAGCTGTAGCTCTTCCTCAAGAAAGCAAGTAGGGACTTGCGAAGTGACACACGTTGGGAGCTTGACAGTTTCCTTGGCTAGAAAAGGGCCCTTGGTAGGTGTTTATATTCTGATCTAACCTCTTCCTTTCTGGCTTACATAAATTGTCTGCCATGGCGGGCTGGCCTGGAAGGTTTTCTGTCTGGTACCTGCACAGTACTGGATGCATCATGGACCAGCCAGCACCTTTGTCTTTGTTTAAGCTGACTAGTCATGGATTTGGGACTGGAGGGCTTTTCTCATTTGATAAAAATCCAGCTCCCACTGGGGTGGTGGATTTCCCAGCTCCTTGAGGAGTTTGTACTCTCTTGGCCTTCGTTAACTCTTACTTTGGCAGTAAACTTTATTCTTTTCCGTCTTCTCCTGCCTTTTAAATCTTTAATTGGCAGAGTAAGCAAATCCAATACACTCCTAGATCATGTCAGAAGCCCCAAATTTCAGAGAAGAAATGCAGAATTCTGGAAAGGTAGCAAAAGGGGGTTGGACAAGCCCAACTCAAGACTCAAGTTTTTTTTTTTAATTTATTTTTTTTAATGTTTATGTGAGCCCTATGCATAGGCAGCTGATCTAACCAGTATGTCCTGATGTCAGATATCTGGGGCCAGGATTTCTGGAATCTTCCCAGAAATCTTAACTCTCTAGGAAAGGCCTTCTCAGAAGGGACCAGAAGGACCCCCAAAGGGGGCAGCGATCAGGAGAAGCCAGACCAGACAGACTTCTGACCTTTCTGACCTATACTGAAGTGAAATGACCTAGGTCCCCCTCCAGACCCCAGGACAATTTCCAACATTTAGCTAAGAGAAAAAAGCTACTCACGCTGGCATCATAACATCCTTAAATTGCCTCAGTGGATAATTGTTTGTTTTTTTTTTTTTTTTTCTGCTCCTTCATCAGTTTTGGGAGGTCACTGGTTTGCTGTGTTGGACATGATTGCTCCTTTCTCAGACATTCTTTTCTTCATCTCCTTTCAGGAACTGCACTCTTTCATACATTCGCATGGGTGAGACTGTCTTTTTTCATCCTCCTCGACAGTATTCCTTTGAGAATTTCTCTGTCATGCTGGCATGGTTGTCATGAATTGGCTTAATTTGTGTTTGTCTTGAAATATCCTTATTTCTCTGCCAATTTTGAAATGTAACATTGCTGGATGCAGCAATTTTGATGGGCAGTTATTTACTTTCAGGGCTTGAAGTATATCATGCCACATGTTCCTGGGTTTTAGAGTTGCAGATGGAATATCTGATGTAATTTTTGATATTATTTCCTTTTGCATATTAGTTGAAAATCAGGGATGTTCCTACCTCGGCCTCCTGTGTAATGGGATAAAGGCATGTGCTACTACCCTCCCCCCCCCACTTCAACCTGTTTCGAAAAAAGGATCTCATGTGATTGGAACTCACCAATTCACCTAGACTGGTTATCCAGCTACTTGGAGGAATCCACCTGCCTCCACTTCTTTAGCATGGAGATTATATGTGCCACCATACCTAGCATTTAAATGGATGTTAGGGATCAAACTGAGGTCCTCATGCCTTTAAGAAAAGTACTTTCTGGGGCTGTGCAGATGGCTTGGAGGTTAAGGCGCTTGCTGGCAGTGCCAAAGGATCCAGGTTCAATTCCCCAGGACTCAAGTAAGCCAGATGCACAAGGTGGTCCATGCATCTGGAGTTCATTTGCAGTGTGGCTGGGGGCCTGGCATGCCCATTCTCTCTGCCTCTTTCTTTCTCTCAACTAAATATATATAATAATATATAAATAATAATATATATATGTAACATATATATATATGTAAGAAGGGGCTGGAGAGGTGCTTAGCAGTTAAGATGCTTGCCTGCGAAGCCTAAAGACTCGTGCTTGACTCTCAGGTCCAGGTAAGCCAGATGCACAAAGTGACACAAGTGGCACATGCGCACAAAGGGGTCCACACATCTGGAGATTGATTGCAGTGGCTGGAGGCCCTGGCTCACTAATTGTCTGTCTGTCTCTCTCTCTCTCTCTCTCTCTCACACACACACATTAAAAACAAAAAGGCTAGTCTGTTGGGCTTGCCTCAAAAAGATAGAAATAAAAAAAAAAAAAAAGAAAGAAAAGTATTTTCTGACTTAGTTATCTCCCCATCTGCAGGCATAGACTTCTTTCTTCCCGGGTTTCCTGTCCAGAGTCTCTCTGCCCTCTTAGTGGGATAGAATCAAGTCCCCAGGAAACCATGGGGTAACTTGGGGTGGTCAGGGTTTTCTGTGACTCCTGCTCTGAGGGCCCTCCTGCTCCAGGACCTTTGTGTGTTGTCAGAGCACTGGGCTTCACTGGGCTGCCTGGCGATGGCAGGAAAGGGGCCTCATTCTCTCGGGATGGCAGTCTTATGTGCAGTCACACTCTGCGGCTCACCCGCTCTGGGGTGCGGTCAGTGTTTGCTTTCCTCTGGTCACTTCCCTTCTCTGAGTCCTGAGGCGCTACATCTGCTCTGGTTCCCTGGTGGAGACTTGGGACACTGACCGTTGAGGCAGGTAGCTGAGGTGATGATCTTGCCCAATGGTCACTGCTGTATCAGAGGCAGCTGTGACTGGTGACTGCAGTGAGTGGCCCAGCGGTGGTGGTTTCTGGGCATCCTTTTTTTTGTGATAAAAGTTCTCTGGTGTTGTCTCTTCTGAAGGCAGAGCACTAAGAGGCGCAAGGATGGCTCATTAGCAGAGTGCCAATATGAACCGCGCCTCCAGCCACGGCAGCTGGCAGCTGCTCTTCTCGTGGGCTGTGGAGGAACTCCCTATTCTAGTGTGCAGATCCAGTGCTGTCCAGGCCGGTCTTTCTGCTTCTCTTCAGTATACACTACCCTCCCCCACCCTCTGCAACGTGACTTCTAATCCTTCATATCCAACTGTGCCCAACTTTTAAATTTCAACTCTGCTCCCACATTGACTTGTCAAGAGGGAAATTGACTTATAATAGTAAAATGAATATGTCGGATTGGTGGAGCCAAAGTTTCAACTTGTTTGCCTCCATCCTCATTCATTAGAACCTTTGTTTATTCGCATTTTTTGTAAATGAAAGGGAATGCCTAGTATTGATTCCTTTCTGAAAGTCACGTAGTCTCACCCAGTGTCATGACACACACCTTCAATCCCAACACTTGGGAAGGAAAATCACTGTGTGTTCATCCTGGGGCTACAGAATGAATTCAGGTCAGCTTGGGCTCGAGTGAGACCCTAACTGAACCCCCACTACATCCCATCCAAATGAAAGAAAAATAAAATACTCTTGCCAAGAAAACAGCGGTGTGCAAAGTTTGAATTCATCTCACTTACCCTCACCCCAATCCTAGGAGGTAGTTATCCCCATTTCCCAGAAGAATTGAATGAGATACAGGGCAGTTAAACAGCTTCTCAGGTTGGCATTACTGAAGGGCAGTGAAAGGACTCAAGGCGACTTCTGTGAGGTCCTCTCAGCCTCTTCCAAATCCGCCTTCATGCGTCCAGAAGGATTCTGTGATGTTCACACTGCAGCATGAAGTGCATGAAGCTGTTGTGTTCCACGCCTTTGCCTCGTGATCATTGCTTTACTGAACACAGATATATTTCCATCTCCCAGTACTTGAGTTTCTTTGCCTGAGGGTTTACTTAGCCCCTGAGGCCCACTTTGTTTCCTGTGCAGTAGGTTGAAAGTATCATGAATTAACGCTCACTCTCACCTAACGATCAAAAGGACTTGGTGTGTAAATAAAACAGCCCCAGTTGCCTAATCAAGTGGGTTAACTGTCAGGACTATATTTTATACTGGCTTACAAGTTCCCCAGTGGAAAGAAAGGGCTTAAAAGTTAACATGTTTCATAACAGACCTTAATTGTTTCCCTCCCTTTCAACTTACCACCCTCACTCTCCTTTGAATATTCTCTCCGTTGCTTATCAGATAAACCAATGTGCTTCCACTTTGCTTTGGTACTATTTCTGGAGGGGCTCAGAGCACCTGGCATGACCAGTCACATCTGGAGTTTGTACCAATCCTCTTGCCTTCTTCCTTTGAAGCCCTGACCCATAGCAACTATTTAGCCACCTGAGATTGAATCCTTTTTCAATCCTTCATGCATCACTTTGCCAAGTTCAGTTTCTCCATGTGGAAGGATACCTGAGGAATTCTTCTCAATCCTCATCAAAGGTATAAAGTTAAAACAGATTGAGAAGCCCTTCATGACCCCCATTAGAAGTTTACAGAACACCGGCTTCCTGGTGTATTTTGTATTGGGTTATCGTGGTGATTATATTAAGTAATCATTTTTATGAATAGTTTGTGGTTCATTAATTTCCAAAAGGTTTGCTATGCTGAGGCCAAAGTTACAATTAAGGATTGATGTGGTCTGTAGATTTATAGCTATGTTTGTTACAAGTACTACAAAGCTATCATTTATATTACAGAACTTCTGCAAAATGATATTAAAAGTAGTGATATTAGTGTGATTCAAACTTGGAAAAGATTAGCAAATATGATTTTTACTTTGCTTCAGAGAAATGTAGCCTTAATATGATAAGATTATATATATATATATATATTTTTTTTTTTTTTTAGAGAGAGACAGAGAGAGAGAGGGAAAGGAAGACATATAGAGATGGGAGTGCCAGCAGCCTCTCAGCTGCTGTGAAGAAAATCCAGATGTGTGTGCCCCCTTGTGGTCAAGTGTGGCATTGCACCCTTGCCTCACTTTGCTAAACGTGGGACCTGGAGATTGGAACCAGGTTCTTAGGCTTAGCAGGCAGGTGCCTTAAAAGCTAAGCCATCTCTCCAGCCTGAGATTACATTTTTTTATTTTTGAATTTTATTATGTAATGTCTTACTGAAAGCTATAAAATATGGAAAACATATTTTCATTATATCAATTATGACAATATTCCTTAAATATGATACCAAAAATTATTAGGTTGTTAATATTATGAGGTTAAATTTTGATCAAACTAATCAAATTAATTTATTACTTGAATGAATTCCACATAGAATTAAACATTAAAAAAATATTTTTTGCAAAAATATACTCTCCAATTTAATTTAATTTCCACCAAATGTAGATATTTTTCTTTGTTCTTTTCTTGTGTGTGATTGGTGTGGTGCAGTGTGCATGGTATGATGGGGTCCCACTTATCTCGGGTGTCCTGGTTCATAGCTCTTCTGCACAGCCATGCCAGACTCTCTTTGCTGATTCTGGAGCTTGTGGGGCTCCACAGATTCTCCAGTCTCTGCTCCCCTGAGTGACAGGGGCTATGGATGTGAGTGGCCGTGCCTACCTGCTTATGTGGGATCTGGATGATTTGAATTATGGCAGTCTCAAGCCCCCCCAGACTCTTATTCTTGTGCAGGAAGTGCACTTCACCAACCACTGAGCCATCTGGCCAACCCTCAATTTAGATTTCATTCCTGCATAACAATGAAAATCTCTATTCAAATAAAAATGATTCCAATTTTGTTTCCCAAATTTTCCATCAAACTCTAAGAATGAAGCCTCACAATGAATTTCAGCAGGACACTTTGGGGCAAAATATACCTGAAATAATGAAAGATTCCAGGCCTTTTTCTTCTGGGTTAGCCCATCATTGTGTCACAGAAGAGATATGAAGCATGCTTTTGAAAACTGAGTTTAGTTCTCTCAGTGACACTGCCATATTCCCTCAAGAGCCGCTATTTGTGTATCTGCCTTTTACACCTAACTGTTTCTTTTTCCCACCTCCCATTTGTGAAGAGAATTTTTAAGTGCATTCAAGTCCAAGAATTTAAAATTATGGTTCCCAAAGCAAGTGTGACTCAGACAGGTTGTGAATTAAGGCAATAAAGAAAATGTCTATGTTCAATTTTACTTTTATTCATTTCAAAAGCAGTATTTCCTTGAACAGCCTCATGAGACAGACACCTCCCAGTGATTTGCTTTGGCAAGCTTCTAAGCCATTTGCCGATCTCTACCACAGAAATGGAGCTGGCACAAGTGACCCCAGATCCAATTAGCACAGACGAGCCCAATTGTCTTCCTCCCTCAGGCCCACATTCTTCTTTTGGTTTGGAATGCTTTTACCTCCTTTCAGACATCACCTGTGTGACCCTTTCTCAGTCTTTCAGGTCTCAACCCCAACTCCCTATCCAACCAACACCCTTTTTAAAACCAACTGATAACTAATGTATTTATTTCATTGTATTGTTCATAAATGCTACTAAAATAACACATGTATGCTCTATTTACTACTAAAATATTAATTTCATTCAGGGATAAATTTATTGTGAGTGATATAGCACTTTGATCTTTATGGACATTCAGTAAGACTGAATTAATGAATGAGTCTTTCAGAAAGACATTGTTTGAGTGGTGTGGTGGTTTAATTCACATGCCCCCCATAAACTTATGTATTCTGAATGCTTAGGTCCCCAGATAGTGGCAATTTGGGAATTAGAGACTCCTGGAAGTGATGGATTGTTGGGGGCGGGCTTATGGGTGTTATAGCCAGCATCTTCTTGCCAGTGTTTGGCACACTCTCCTGTTGCTATTGTCCATCTGATGTTGACCAGGAGGTGATGTCCACCCTCTGCTCATGCCATCATTTTCCCCTGATATCATAGATCTTCCCCTTATGTTGGTAAGCCAAAATAAACCCTTTCCTCCAACAAGCTGCTCTTGGTTTGGTGTTTTCTTCTAGCAACTCAAAGCTGACTGCAACAGTAAAATTGGTACTGAGAAGTGGGACCATTACTGCTAGAATGTTTGAGTCCACCCTGAGACTACATAGTGGATTCAGACTGGGCTACAGTGAGACCCTACTTCAAAAAAAACATAAAACAAGAAAAAAAAAAAAAAAGAATTATCAGACTTAGAGACTTGTCATTGGCTAGACTTGTCAGACTTGGAGCTACAGAGTTTGATGTTTGCCCTGTTTGTTTTAAATCTTGTATTGGCTGAATATTTCTTTGCTATGCCCCATGCCATGTTTTGCATGTGAATGTTTATTCTGTGCCATTATTATCATTATTAATTATTATTATTATTATTATTATTATTATTATTTTGTATTATGGCTCAGTTAAAAGACCTTGTACCATAGGGATGTTTGAACAGCACTGAAATTGATTAAAAAACAAACAAACAAATAAATAAAAAAACACTTATGGGGACTTTTAAAGTTGGACTGAATGCATTGCATTTTACATCATGGATGGTTATTAGTTTATGGGGGGTAGGATGTGGTGGTTTGATTCAGGTGTTCTCCGTAAACTTAGGTGTTCTGAAAGCTAGGGCCCCAGCTTTGGGCAATTTGGGGATTGGAGCAACGTGGAGGCAGTACATTATTGGGGGCAGGCTTATGGGTGTTACAGCCAGCTGCTCTTTGCCAGTGTTTGGCACCCTATCCTGCTGCTGTTGGCCACCTGATGTTGGCCAGGAAGTGATGACCACCCTCTACTCATGCTATGTCTCCCTTGCCATCATGGAGCATCCCATCGAGTCCGTAAGCCAAAATAAACCCTTTTCTTCCACAAGCTTCTCTTGGGTGGGTGTTTTCTGCCAGCATCACAAAGCTGACTCTAACAACAACTGCAGAGACTGGCAGGAAGGAGAATGAGACAAAAGTGGATGATAGGTGATGAACAAAATGAAAATACATTGTATAGATGTATGAAAATGCCATAATAAAACCCGTTATCTTATATGTTAATAGAAAAATAATAAGTGTGTCTTCCCTTGTTACTGGCTGGGTCACTCACTATGTTTATTTGTTTTGTAGGAGCATCTCCAATGGGATTTGCTGATAGTATCTTAGCAATCCTGTTGCTACATCAAGTGAGGTTTTCCTTATCTTTTGGTTTAAAGATATAATCTCCCTACAGCTCCACCTTAATGTCATTCCTAAGTATTTACACTGATGCACAAAAGACGAAAGGTTTAGCACGGCTCCAGACTGACTCAGACTCTGAGCTCCTCAAAGGAATGATCGATTGCATTCTTACAATCCCCAACCACAGCAATAGAGACCAGTAAATACCTCCCAGATAAATGGATGAACAAATGAATACGTGAGTGAAAAGTGGCCATCAGAACACGTGATGCTGCTGCCTCCCATTCTAAGAAGATCTTTCACTTTGTAATTTTAACAGCTGGTAGCGAAAGAAATCAAGCGCACACTTCATTCTCTGCACCTTTCACAAGTCACCCATCAGGTTAGCTAACATGACATACCTGCTGAAGTAGTGTAATAATCTGGGTTCCTGTCATGGGAGATTTTTGCCCTGTTCAAATAACTGCTGAAAGTGACTTCTGGAATCAAGGCCATCTCGTTTGAGCCTCATCAGGCTAGTGTGGCATTTAGTATGAGCTAAATGTTTCCTCAGCTCCATATCCATATTGGTCATACACAATGGGAAAGCACGCCTGCTCACTAGGACTCCAAAATAATGAAGCATATATAGAAAGCCATACTACACGGCAACACATGCCATACGTAAACCAGTAGAACTGACTAAGACTACTCCGTGTACTCAGAAACTGAGTCATTCTATATGGAGGAGGCAAGAAAACCATGGTGTTAGATCTAAATTATATTTTTAACTACTTAAATTGAGGGCATGCCAGACAAGATAAGCAGAATGGGTAAAACTAGACATAATATGTTATATTAGTGAATTTTCATGTATTATTTAAGCTTGTTGAAAGCAGACTCTGGAAAAGGATCGTCCTCCCAGCCCAGACTTCAGTATGTTTATATCAAAGTGTCCTCAGGCACCTCTTGTTCTGGGCCACTCTGTCCTCTGGCCCTGAGACAAGGAGACAGGATACTAACAAAAGAGTCAAAGGGTTGAAAATTTTGTTCCCTTGAGAACAGGTTTTTATATAATAATATAAAAAAATGGCAACCCTTGTTCACGTATTAACATGTGTGTGTGTGGGGGGGTAGTTATTCTGAAGGGCACACGCTTTGCAACACATGGGCTTTAGTTACATCAATGAAGGGTCCTAGGAAGGGTGTCTTCTCAGGGATGAGGCTTGTAATGACCAGCTGCACCAAAAGTGTTTTGATGTCATTTCCCAGACTATCTGGCGCCTGCCCCATCCTTACACTTGATAGAGGTCACTGTTGTTTATTCCGCAATATAAAAAAAATGCATTTGATGGGAACGGCTAATTGGACACAGAACTCTTCCTGAATCTCATGATTCTCAACAGTGTTTTTCTCAGATCATCCTCACTGCCATACAACAGGGCGGCATTGTTGGCCTCTTCAGGGCATTGACTGCTTCCTTCCAGATCTTGTGTCTCTACTTGTGTGTATACTAAGCCTTGCCATGATTAAAACAAGAGGTCGGCTGCATTCCATCCTTCTCCTCTCCCAGAAGGCCTGTAACATTAGACAAATTCCATAAAGCTATTCTGCTTTGCTGATGGGAACTTGCAAACCTTGTCTTGGATCCAGGGGTTCATCTCAAGTTTATTGAAGCAGATTTATTTGAGACAAAGACTTCCCAATCTCATGATAAACTTTATCATGTGTTGTTCTCTCAATTAGTGACTCTTAGAAATGATTTACAATGAGAAAAGGAACAACAACAACAAAAAAAAAAACCCGATTGTGTGTGTCTCTCTTATAGAACTGTATGGGAAAATGAAGATGAAATGAAGCTATATCTGGGAATTGCACTTTACTTGAAATATTACTTTTGGAAAGACTATCATGAAATCCAAATTTTTCTTTTACCAGTTCTGAGAGTTATAAAAGGAGTTTCATCTTTATCAGTTCCTTGAACAATTATGATAGCTGTTATAATTACAGAGTGTGATAATACTCTCCTATTTGCAGACAAGATGAGATGAAATACCTTGACATAACTTTCAGGAGCGTCATATAATTCCATTAGGAGCATTTTGACTGCCTTAGCACCATCTGGATATCTCTTTGTGAAGAAGTCCTTTTTCACAGATTAATGTACTTCATCATACATTTATTCATGGATAAAGAGTTAGCTGATAAAAACAATGCCACAGTAACGGATGGCTGTTATCCCTTTATCTGCAAGACCAAGCTGCCTCTTTCTTCAGTGCATCATGGAGAGATTCTTAAACCTAACCATAGGATTTTAAATTTCCAACTCTGAAAAGAAATTTGTGCGTAGCATAATTTCTCTCTCTTTCTTTTGACGAACGCTCTTGCCAACCATAGCAGAGCGAAGGATCAGACATTAGCGTGAAAAGGCTGTTTCTTCCAGTGAAAAGGCTGTCTAGAGCGAATCATACTGATCACAAGCTGTGTCTACAAAGAAGTATTTGGTTAAAAGAAACCAAGCGGTTTCGGTGAATATAGAGTGATATCCTTTGCAAATAAGGGCTCCCAGTCTACTATCCTTAAATGTTTATTTGCATTTTAATTGTTTGAAAATCAGTAGGATATTAGTGAACTCCTTTAGAAGGCAAATAATCAAAAGACTCCATTTGAGAACTGTAGTCAGTGATTCTCATTCCAGTGCCATGAACGCTTTCTTTAATAGGATGCTTTCAGGAGACAGTGACTAGTAATTCTGTACCGTGCTGTAATGTCATTAACACTTGTGTTTACCATGCCTTTAGGTGGTTGTGACAAAAGCTATGATCTCCTTTCTTGTGCCATAGCCACAAAGGATTGTAATTACACAATAATGCATGATAACACTTTTCAAAAAAATATAGAGAGAGCCGGGCGTGGTGGCGCACGCCTTTAATCCCAGCACTCGGGAGGCAGAGGTAGGAGGATCGCCGAGAGTTCGAGGCCACCCTGAGATGACATAGTTAATTCCAGGTCAGCCTGGACTAGAGTGAAACCCTACCTCGAAAAACCAAATATATATATATGTATATATAAATTAACAATTCTTTAGATGTCTGCCTATCTTGAAAATTTGTATCATACAAGAAATGAACAATATTTTCATTAGTTGGAAGTTTCCTGGAATCAAACTTAAAGTATTCTGTTAATTCTCAAAGATGCTTCTTCTTAGAGCAAGAAATTTATGAAAATAAACCAAAACGATGCTTCCTTAGACTCTCTACCCAAAAGTCTGAAATAATATTTTGATGTTATATTTGTACACAGCCAAGTATTTTGAGTATGTATTTTCAAACATCAGAAATGCCAATCATTGGAACAATGAATATCTGAAAACCCCTTATTTTCACTATGAAAATCAAGATAATGCCTGGTAAAATATGTTCAGAAAACCCACTTCCTTGCAAATTAATATCCTAAATTGCAAATCAAGTATGGGAGATATAATTGTGGAAAAAATTACCTGGTAAAATCAAGTGAGAAGTAGGTTATAAGTGGCAAATTTTATTGTTTTAATAGTTGTTTCTTCCTGAGTGTCCCATTGCCCTTATTTGCTGAGGTATCATCAGATTGCTGTAATGAATAATTTATTGACATTTTCCCCTTCACTTTTGATAAGAGGAGAAAGGTATCAAGTACAGTAAGGGCTTTGAATAGCAGCAGTACCAGTCCATCATGCTCATTATTCTTTGTCTATAGCAAGGAGCATATATCATGTGTGTGGATATAAATGTATTTGTAGATGTATATTTTTAGGCATTTACATGTTTATGTAAATATGTATGATTTATTGAAAGTTAAAAATAAAATCCAACAGCATGTAGAGAGAGCAAAATGATTCTTTTTATCGTACTGTTTCTTAATAAAATTTAAACATCATTGCTTCTGAGCTCAAATGCTAAAAAGAGCAAATGAGAAATAAAGCTAGTACCATTGGCTTGCTTACTCTGTGGCAGAAGCTGACCTAAGCACATTTGATGCATTGACAACTTTCCTCTTTAGGACTTGAGATAATGCATGAGCCATTATTATATTCCCATCTTATAAATGAAAAAAGTGAGGCACAGGAAGTCTACTCATTCTTCTGAAGTTTCAGGACAAGGAAGGGTGTGAATCCGGGCAGTTGTGTATGCCAAGTCTTTGTCTGAGTCACTATTTCATATTGCACCCTGGTTGGAAACTAGCTTGAGAGATGAGATGCTTTGGAGTAAGCAGTAAGTTACTTTCTGTTTACACCAAGAAATTTAACACCTCATTTCTACAATGCTGACTTTCATTTATAAGGTGTCTTTATTAATTTAATAATTCCCACAAAGTCCTTAGGCTTCTAGAATGAAGTGCCACCTTCCATACCAGTATATATACACACTATATATATATACACACACTATATATATATATTTAAATATTTTTATTTATATTTTATTTTATTTGAGAGAGAGAGAGGAGAGAGAAAACGTGTGAGAGAAAGAGGCAGATAGAGAGAGAATGGGCACACCAGGGCCTCCAGCCACTGCAAATGAACTCCAGACACATATGCCACCTTGTGTATCCAGCATACATGGGTACTGGGGACGCAAACCTGGGTCCTTAGGCTGTGCAGGCAAGTGCCTTAGTAGCTAAGCCATCTCTCCAGCCCCTTACCAGTATATTTTAATGCTCCCAAACAGATAAGATAGCACCACATACTTAAGTAACTGCTCAAAACTTGACACATTATTTAATAAAAGTAAATATATTTGGACCTCTTCACCACTCTGATTTATTTCATTTCCTAGATCTCAGTGCTAGAGGATACATTAGTTTTAGATTTTTCAACAGGCATAAAATTGCTAATAAGTACATCATCTGTTCTCAGCAGGAATTTGCTGACAGAGAAACATGGATCTCTGTCCACATTATGAAAGAGGGCTCTTAGGTTGCCTTCTTGCTTTGTGACCCATTCCCTGCTGGATTCTGCACCTCAGGGGTTAACTCTGGAGCTACATTTTCTAGGTTTCTCCTTGCAGCTGGCTCTGGACTAGGCATGCTAAGTAGGACATACAAGCAAGAGACTGGAGAGCTGGGAACATGAGAAGGGCTGGGGATCTGTAGTAATGTATCCTGGCTATGACTGTGTTTTTCTCCAGTAACCCTGGATTCTGTGATTGATTGTGAAGTCTGTGTCCTGACAAGACCAAAGTGGTCATGTCTCCTGTGATGGTTAAGTTTGTGTTAACTTGATTTGTTTAGGGATCCACACACATTCCTCATAAGGTGTCTCTGAGGCTGCCTCTAGGAAGGATTAACTAAAGGAAGAATCCTTCCCCCAGGGGTAAGCCTTCCCCCAGAGTGGGTGGGATAGAGTGGGCGGCCCCTCTTGGAGGAGGGGGCTGGTTGATAAAAAGAAGCTCTGGGAAGAAAGTCTCTCTCTCTCCCACCTGGCTGCCGGTGCTGATAGCTGCTTGTCACTGGGTGCTTGCTGCTTGGTGTTTTCCACTTGGTACTTGCTGCTTGGTGTTGCTGCTTTCCAGTGTGGACTGAAGACCAGGGTGGACTGAAGAGCAGCGTCTCTCCAGGAAGCCTCCAGGCCTTCAGTGCCGGATTGGGACTGCTGAGGCCTCCAGCCTCATGGACTGAGCAGCTACCGGGTTTCTTGACTCTCAGACCTGCAACCTGCTATTGCTGGACTGTGTAAGCTAATCCACTAAATTCCCCTTTAATACAATTCAGTCTATCCATTCTGTTCCTCTAGAGAACCCTGACTAATACATCTCCTATGTTTATTCATTTCCTGTTTGGCTTTTTTGTTTGTTTGTTTGTTTGTTTTCTGAGGTAGGGTCTGTGATAGCCCAGGCTGACCTGGAATTCACATAGTCTCAGGGTGGCCTCGAACGCATGGCAATCCTCCTACCTCTGCCTCCCAAGTGCTGGAATTAAAGGTGTGCACCACCACACCCAGCTCCTGTTTGGTTTTTAAAATAAATATTTATTTATGAAGGAAAAAGAGAAAGAGAAAAAGAAAGAAAGAAAGAAAGAAAGAAAGAAAGAAAGAAAGAGAGAGAGAAAAGAACATGCACCAGAGCCTTCTGCTGCTGTAAAAGGACTCCAGAAATATGTGCCTCTTTGTGCATCTGGCTTTACGTGGGTAGTGGGGAATGAAACCCAGGCTGTCAGGCTTTAGAAACACGTGTACGTAACCACTAAGCCATCTCTCTAGTCCCCATTTGGCTTTTTATATCTTTTATTACACACTCAACTAGCTGCTTGCACTCAGTTCATCTTCTTTAAAACACTTAAGCCCATTTTCAGTTTCCTTTTTAGACTCAGAACACTGTAGGATACACCATGGATGCGTAGAACTTAATGCATCACTAACACAGTTGGTGACATGCATATGTGGTTCTAGTATTATCTCTGACATTCTTTATTTCCTTCCTTATTTAATTATTTGTGTAACATTATCAATCAAGCTTCATTCTCCTGAAACAGGTAATATATTACATTCCAATGACCTCTGTCCTCTCCGTATTGCTTGTATTTGTGCTCTCACCAATGTCTGCCTGTTCTAAGTAGAAAATAAACAAGACTGGAAGAGCTATGTATTTCCTATTTCTTTTAAAAATATTTTTAAATTTTTAATTAATTTATTAGAGACAGAGAGAGGGAGAGAGAGTGAAAATGGGTACGCCAGGGCCTCTAGCCATGGCAAATGAACTCCAGGTACATGTGCCCCTTTGTGAATCTGGCTTACGTGGGAACTGGAGAATCGAACCGGGGTCCTTAAGCTTAGCAGTCATGCGCCTTAACCACTAACCCATCTCTCCAATCCCCTATTTCTTTATTAGCTGCATTTACTCAGCACATTTAGGTGGACCATATGTTATATTAGGTGGATCAGCATATAGTAGGAGGGAAAGATAAAAAAGAAACACAAATTTATTCTAAAGTATAAAAAGCAAATGATTTCTATCAAAACTCATTATAGAATTTTCCTTCTAATAACCACCTCTTCAAATTATTTTCCAGTTCCTCATGTGTGGGAGGCGTGTGTGTTGTGTATCAAGGCACGTGTGTGTGTTGTGGGTTGTGTATTAAAGTCCTGGTAAATATAATTATGAATGCATCAAAGGCAATTAAGCTACGTGCTTTTGATTGGAGATATTGTCAAACTGTATTAACAGCTGGGAGTATGGGGGGGATATCCTCCAACTGCTCAAGGTTTAATTTACTGTACAACATTATTGCTGTTCTCCAAAGCTGACAAATCATTTTGAATACAGCATTATATTTCATTACATAAACTCAATTCTTTTCTTTATACACAGTGAGTTTCAGCTAACATTGCATACAATGACTAATGCTGGCAGGCACACATGGATTGAGTTTTATAATCATTCTCATTATTTGCATAAACACAGAACACATAAAGCCAGGCCTTCCCATGATCCCGGTACCTTGACATCACCCCGAAACCAATTTCCACCTTTGTGGTTCTGTGATCCCCTGTCGGCCATAATCACACTCATCCTTGGTCTAGGCAATTGCACAGCCAGCAGGTAGAAGTCTTAGCAGAATCCCTGCTACCTTGCTGCGAAGGAGTAAGGAGTATGGTGGGGGACGTGGAGGACAAACAGACTCTGACCCAGGATTAAACTTCAAAGTCAGTGTTTTAATTTCACCAATGCTAGCTTGGCTAAGCTGCGTGCCTCTGTGATAGTGTGTACCTCCCAGCAACCAGCTGCATCTCTAACCATACACTGCTCCTTCCAAACCCTCCCTGGCTTCAGTGTCTCCCGCTCCCTCTGCTGGCTGGTGTCCTCTGCTCTGTCACTGAGCTTTGCTCTGTCCTGGCTTCTGTTTCTTGAAAGAACCTGCTTGCTGACTCCAAGCAGCTCAGGACTACATCCTGGCATATCAGTGGTTAGCTAGCTTCCGGAATACTGAGAAAATTAATCTTGTCAACTTGATGGGATGTAGACTCACCAAGAAAACGTATCTCTGGGAGTTTCTAGGTTACATTAAGTGGTATGGGAAGACCCATTCTAAATGTAGGCAGCACCATTCCATGGGCAGGACTCCAGACTGAATAAAAGAGAGAAGCAAACTGAGCTGCAGAACTCATTGCTCTCTGTTTCCTGACTGTGTATTGAACAGGACCAGCCACCTCCTGCCGCTGCCACAATGCCTCCCCTGCCCCTTACTGGGATGGACTGTGTGCCCTGGAACTGTAAGCTGAAATAAATACGTCCTCCCCTTGTGTTTGCTTTGTGTCAAGTATTTGGCTTATAAACAATGACAAAAATAAACTAATGTCACTAGACTCTGTTCTCTGAACACACGCTGGTCTTAGACTACTCTCTGTGTCATGTTGGCATTCAGCTCCCCGACCGTACACATCCCCTGCACGCTCCTTTCCCTAAGTGCTCCTTCTTATGAATATATTTAAATCCTTTATAAACATAAGGTATTGATGCATGGAATACAAAAACAATTTATAAAGACGCTTTATATTTGGCAGACACAGTGACAAAAGTTTATGCTTTCGAACAGGGGCTCACATCAGATGCAGCTGCTGAGTTTACAGCTTAGCACCATTATTTCCTGGCTTAAAAAAAAAAAAAAAAAAAAACCCTGAAACTTGCTCAATTTCTGGACTTCTAGCATGGAATACAAATGGTGTAATAAGTGAGGCTAGAGACATAGTAAGCAATTATGAATATAACTGCTGAGGTCCTTTGGGCTGTTAGCTCCTCTCTCACAAAGGTTATACATCAATGTAGTATTTCTATAATAATGATTCCTTTAACTTTCTGGATAGTTATACTTTTAAAGTTTTCCATGAAATTGACTCATATGCAGTCATTATCCAACCCTGGTGGAGCAGGCAGTATCAGTTTCAGTTGAAGAGCCAACCTGACTCCATTTTAACAGCAACAGCCATTTTGATAGAATGACTAAGTTAAGTTTCTGTTTCTCTAAGTTTCTATGTCTGAGCTGGGGCCACAAATTGTTCCCTGGTTACTGTTCCCAGGATTCTGTATTCAGAACGTGCTGGGAAATACTTTACCTGTAATGGCTGCTCTGCTTCTGTCACCATGCATGCTTGCCTCTGAAAACCCCCCTACCCTGTGATTTCCATGGTTTTGCCCAATAAAAAGAGCCTGAGAAACTGATTCGGGCCATTCTCTACACCCCCGCCTTAGGGAAGCAGCTGCAGGACCGGCTCTGTTGTGCACAATTTAAAGCTTGCTTCAAAACTGGGCGTGGTGGCACACGCCTTTAATCCCAGCGCTCAGGAGGCAGAGGTAGGAGGATCACTGTGAGTTCAAGACCACCCTGAGACTACATAGTGAATTCCAGGTGAACTTGGGCTAGAGTGAGACTCGATCTTGAAAAACCAAACCAAACCAAACCAAACAAACAAAACTTGCTTCAATTTGGCCACAATGTGTTGTTGTTGGTCTTTATTCTCACAAATTCTGGGTTAACATAATGGAGGCCCCCAACCACGATTCAGAAGGTGGGCCCTTCTCTCTGAGCCTCTGGGACTGAAGCATTGCTTCCAGGGGGTACACACCTTGAAGATGTTCCAAGGCCCTGGGACATGCTTTCTGCTCCATGGACAGCTGAGGTGAACTGCCACACAAAAGTGAAACCAAGCTGGGCTTGGTGGTGCACACCTTTAATCCCAGCACATGGGAGGCAGAGGTAGAGAATCATTGTGAGTTTGAGGACACCCTGAGACTACATAGTGAATTCCAGGTCAGCCTGAGCTAGTGTGAGATCCTACATTGAACCCCTCCAATAAATAAATAAAAATAAATAAATAAATAAATAAATAAATAAAGAGAGAGAGAGAGAGAGAGAGAAAGAAAGAGAAAGAAAGAAAGAAAGAAAGAAAGAAAGAAAGAAAGAAAGAAAGAAAGAAAGCACCTGTCCAGGGAGGCCTCCAAGGGTTAGTCATAGCAAGCCGTTTCCTTCTTTGACATCTGGTTGTGGTTCTGGTGGGATCCCTTCTGGGGTCAGAGAGGTGTCTGATGAGGCACATTCACACCCCTGTCCAGGGCAATTTCAAGTCAATGTACTGACCACCGCGTTCAGGACAACTGCAGAACCTGCATTTTCCACTTGGTCCTGGTTCTAGGCAATTACCAGATGTTGCATTGTCTACTTGGTTCTGGTTTTGGGGCCCATATATCATTCTATTGTCATCTGTCTTTTGTTTGTCCTTTTGTGCTTAACGTTTTTGAATCCTCCTAGGAACTGCATATCAAGTCACAGGTTGTCCTTTAATGACCTGGACACCCTGACCGCCCCAGGTAAATTGGACATTAAAAATTGGAATTGAGGGCCGGAGAGATGGCTTAGCGGTTAAGGCGCCTGCCTCCTAAGCCTAAGAACACTGGTTCCAATCTCCAGCGGTTCCAATCTCCAGGTCCCACGTTTAGCCAGATGCAAAGTGACGCAAGGGCACAATGCTGCACTTGACCACAAGGGGGCGCACGCATCTGGATTTCGTTTGCAGCAGCTGAGAGGCTGCTGGCGCGCCCATCTCTATCTGTCTTCTTCTCCCTCCCTCTCTCTGTCTCTCTCTGTGTCTCCAAAAAAAAAAAAAAATGGAATTGAGACTAATCAAGTTTTGGTTTGAAAAATCCTGAATATGAAATCTGAAATAATACTCGAAGTAATTTTGAGGTTTGGTTTTGGTCTCCAGAGTTATAAATAGAATAGGAATTTAAAATGGGAATGATTAGCTTCTGAATAAATGAATGAATGAATGTGTGAAGGGAAAATGTGTCTGGAGTCTATATGGAAAGTGCACTTAGAAAGAATGTATGTATATATGAGTGTGTGTGTGTGTATGGCTCATGGTCCTAAGTCTGCAGAATGATAAGGCTTTGCCTTTGTGTCTGTTCTACAGCACCAACATAGTGGGAAATTCATTGTGGGGGATGATCTCCACCAAGTCCACTGTCCTAGACTGCATGGCCAACTTTTCCTGTTGAGTGTCCCCAGAAGGAACACTGAAAGAAATTAAAATCATAGGCAAGAAAAAAAAATGCAAGATTCTCCTACTTTTATAAAGTTATAAAATGGAAGGATCAGAGAGCTGCTTGTAGCTCTGAGGGAAGTCCAAAACCATCACTGAAATTTTAGGGAAAAAATGGGGAGTGGGGTGGGAGGGACTATGCCATCCCACTACATTCTCCAGGGGCAAAATGTAGATCAAAAATAATTAAGCTATGGTTCAGTCCCAGGCAGATGCTACAAACTGGGGAAAACTGTTTTGCTCTCACATGCGGTGGCTGGGGCAGTTCTCCATAATGCTTTCCCCTGAAGGGCTTGATCTGCAGGTGGCCAGGTGGCCCTGGGAATAAGAGGAGGAGCCTAACACACAGGCACACTTTTGGACAGAAACACAAGACACAGACCTCGCTGGAGTTTCTGCTGTCCCCAGGAGAATCCCTGATGGCACATAGCTTCCCTGTCTTGCAGACCTGGCGGGGGGGCTGCAGGCACAGGGAATGTCAGGATCCTGGCCCCAGCATGATGATGGGTAAGTCCCAAATTGCCACGAACAGATGGGGACTTCTTATAAGAAATTTGCAACTGTTTTAAAGTTTATTTTCTCTCTCTCTATGCTTCTATGGGACTACTAACAGACAACAGCCTCAAGATTGAAGTTTAAATTTAGAAGAACTCAATAATGAGTCTGTCAGAAAATTTCTAAAATTACTAATAATGTGCAAATCTGATTTCCCTTTTTAAAACATATGTTTCAGGATATTCTGGGTAAATAATATAAATCAAATATGATCTACTCTGCTATAAAGAGCTAATTCAAACAGCATTTTGATGTAAAAAAAAAAACCTTAAATGGTCATAATAAAAGTCTTTTGGGGGCCTGGGAAAATGGCTTAGCGGTTAAGGCAGTTTGCCTGTGAAACCAAAGAATCCCGGTTTGATTCCCCAGGACCCATGTAAGCCAGATGCACAAGGGGGCACACATGTCTGCTGTTCGCTTGCAGTGGCTGGAGGCCCTGGTGTGCCCATTCTCACTCTCTCTCTCTCTCTCTGTCTCTAATCTCTAATAAATAAATAAAATCTTTAAAAAAAAAAGTCTTTTGGTAAGGACAATAAAATGTTTTGTTGGTAATTATAAGATAAACTGAGTAAAGAAAATAAACTGGAGAGAAAACTAGAAATGTTGGATATTAAATGTCTGATGAAAAGGATTGTTACAGAGTGGTTACATAGATTGTAGAGTAAAAGTATGTAAATGAAGATATCAATAAATTTAAAAAGAAGATTAAAGACAAAGTTGATTAAGTAAATTGTAAAGTACTTGAACAGATTATAGACTTCTTGAGCTATAAAATGACATTAACCTAGTGCTTACCTCAGACTAACAAAGAATGGCCTTGGCTGGTGGCAAGTTGCTATGGTATTCAGGTTGTAAACTTAAAACTTTAACTCATCGATGTTAACCTGGTCATAATAATGGTTGTGAAAGACTGACTTTAGAGTACTCAACCAACCTTTCCACTAAATCTTAAGGTTCAAATTGGCTCATCAATATTGAATTCTCTTCTAAGGTTATTATATCTGAAACCCTGCCTCAAAAAACCTTGCAGAAGAAATATTTACTCTCTTTTCCTATTTTATAAGGCAAATAGAGCACATTTGGAGACTCTGAGCAACATCTATGTGTTATGCACTTGGGAACTCTTCCTCAATTTTCCCAACAATCTTTAGAGTTAACTTACATCATTACTGAGTAAGTTTAGCAAAGTGCTGCAGACAAAATTATAAAGTTGGTTAAGATTTAAACAGTTATAGATTATGTCATGAAATTTTGTGTATATGTGAATTCACTACAGTTCTATAAAATTAATGTGGAGGAGAATAAAAATATTTCTTTCTGGCTCAATAGTTAAAGGTGCTTGTTTGAAAATCCAGAAACACACAGTGGAGCATGCATTTGGAGATTGTTTGCAATGACAATGGCCCTGGCATGCTGATTCCCTCTCTCTCTCTTTTTTTTTTTTTCCATTTTTTTTGAGAAAGAGACAGAGAGAGAGAGAAGAGAGAGAGAGGAAGAGGCAGAGAATGGGTGCACCAGTGGTCTTTCAGCTGCTGTGAACGAACTCCAGACACGTGCACCCCCTTGTGGGCAAGTGCGGCATTGCGCCCTTGCATCAATTTTTTGTGTCTGGCTAAATGTGGGACCTGGAGAATTAAACAAAGCATTCTTAGGCTTCATAGGCAGGTGCTTTAACTACCAAGCCATCTCTCTGGTCCCCCATTCCCTCTCTTTTCCATGAGACTTATCTCTCCTTTTTCATTAGATCATAGCATTTTAGACCAGTTCCTCTATTCTTTGGGTGTGTTAGATATAGCTGAATTAACTTCAGAAACTGACTTATAGATTGAATGGATATCTTATGTAGCTTTTAAAAGTGCTAAATTTCACACACACACACACACACACACACACACACACACACATCCTGATTCTGATGAACTTTAAAAATTGTAGTTTTTCATGTCTTTATATTTAAGCCAAAAATGTTACTACATAATAGAGATTTCTTGTTTATTTTGAATTCTGTTAGCAGATCTTTTGTTCATAGTTTACTATCTGTAGCCTCATATGCCTTAAATTTGTGAACTCTACTTTTTGTCAAATCAGACTTTTCCAAATATAATCTGGTTTACACAAAGTCCATGATGTTTGGCTATAAATAAGCAAAACTATTCAGTTGAATCAATCAATAATAATCAAATATAGAAGAAAATGAAAAGTTTTAGGTCTTACATTTCATTTGCTTAATGTTATTTTTGGCCAGTCTGATTATTTGTGGGGGGGGGGGACTTGAAAATAATGTAAGGTTTTTCTTAATGTGTTTTTTCTCTTAAAATAGTAAAGGCTAGGGTAGTTTTTATTTATTTTCTTTTTTGAGATGGAGGTCTCACTATAGCTCAGGCTGACCTGGAACTCACTCTGTAGTCCGAGGCTGGCCTTAAGCTCAGAGTGATCCTACCTCTGCCTCCCAAACGCTGGTATTAAAGGCATGCACCACCACGCCTAGCTAAAACCCTGTAATTTTCAGATGGTTTCTGTCCTGTTCATGCTGGTTTTGCTGACTGGTTATCACTAAGGTTATAATCTAAGTCTTACAAAAGGTGATTTGGTCATTGTGACTTTGTTCTTAGGAAACCGAGAAAGCTCCCCATAACCTAGAGAAAACTGCTATATACAAACAATATTAATATAGTTTGTCTAAGCTTTACATAACAGTCACAAATATTTTTTATTCAAACCATAAAATCGTTCAATGGTAAAAGGTACTTATTTATTCCTTTGTGTCTGTCATAATGTCTCTGATATATATTAAAATCAGGAGAGATCACCTCAACAATGACCAGGTTTGACTTTATTCTTAAGCTATGTATAATCAGTCTTAGGCAAGGTTTGATTTAAGTAAGTTCATTGCTTATAGATATACTGATAATTAAGACTTTTTCTTTTCTTGTTTGTTTTCAAGGTAGGGTCTCGCTCTAGCTCAGGCTGACATGGAATTCACTATGTAGTCTCAGGGTGGCCTTGAACTCATGGTGATCCTCCTACCTCTGCCTCCCAACCTCCCAAGTGCTGGGATTAAAGGCGTGCGCCACCACGCCCGGCCATGTTTTCTAACTGAGAAAATCATCTTAAACTGTTGTTCAGCTTCCAGTTTGGGGAGTAATTGGTACCTGCATAGGTATTCAGACTAGCCAAAGTTGTTTTCAAACACAGAGGCCAACTTTTTATACTGTCTTATCTGTTCCTGACATACAATATCTAGATTAAATCACTTGGTTTAAAGTTATTGATAAAAATCATTGATAAAATATTGCTTTCAGGGCTACTAGAATGTTCTGCCTGTACTTATAACTGACAGGTACTTAAAAGATAGAATATGTATGCTTTCTATGCTCCAGATGTAGCTTACACTGTCACCTGACAACTAAACTTACATGCTAATCAGAATGATTTTAAACTATTGTGTCATTCTCTGACCAGATCTGCTTTGCTATACAGATATGTTCTGCACTTTTTAAACTAAATCTGTTTTGCTAATAAGATATGTATAGGGTCTCTGAGTGAGTAATAACCATATATAAAGGCTAAAGTCAATTGGAAACATCAGAATTAAAAGAATAACCAATATTTTGGTTCTGGCTCCCAGGTCAGAAGGCCATAGGAGATGATGGGACACTTGCTAACTTCTAGCCTCTGGTAAGTTACCTGTCTTCTTGATCAGAGAGGAAATGGAGACCCAGGGATGAATTCCAAGTCAGTGTATCTGCAACAGGAGAGTCACATCAGAGGAAAATCCACTGTCCAGGCTTCCCAAAAGAGGGAGGGCCACTTGGTCAGCACAGCCTTGTCTTATCCTAGCAGATGACAATGCTGAGAGTCACAGAAGTCCTCACAGGTCCCTAAAAGTCTCTCCTACATTGACATTATTGACCTCCAAAATATACAGTCAATTCTGGCAGCCTACATGGTCTTAATCACCCAGCGAGAAAAATATAACTATAAAATATAACTACACTATAAACAAAGATTCAGGCTAATAGGCTTCCCTGTCTGATGCTGCCTTACAGTACTAAACTCGAACATGAACTCACACCTTCTGCCTCTGCCTGTCCCTAGTTAACCAGCCACTGCTGCCTTTACATTAAATTTCCAAAACTTGCGCTCACTGGTTCTGTTCACCTGATAGTTATCGATTTGTATTAGTTTAATCTCTCCTTGATATGTCTTATTAAAGGAGGTATATCACTAAGGACAGATCTCGGGGACCCCCCCCCCATACCCTAGCATGTAAAAGCAATTCAGAGTTCTAGCTGTTTGGACTTGCTGATGTGGGTGGTGCTGGTTGTTCAAAAGTGTCTATTTGCTCAGATTTATAGAGGTAAACCAGATTCTCCTGTCATTGATGGTGCTCCCTTAAAATTTGTAACACAAGGGGGACCCACAATCCCTCAAGGAATTGAGCCCATACCCATCAACCAAGGGATATAGATTCATCACGCCAGAGTCAAGAGGGCAGTGTCCTCACCTGATTATAGCAGCTAACAGGTCACCAGGAACCCAGAGGGTCCCCTCCAGGTCAAGCTCTGGAGGACACCTGCCCATGACAGGGAGACTACAGCCCTGCTCTAGTCACTCCAGAAGCTGAGTAGTCTACACATGGCAGAAGCTTGAGAAATTCAATGTGAGATTAAAAAAAAAAAAAAAAAAAAAAAAAACATGATGTACACTGTGCTGATTAAAAAAAACTACATGTGAGAATCTAAGGGATTATGACTTGGAAGATAAGAGAAATGTAAAGTCGCTATAATAGTTAACTGCTAGGAAGCTGAATTTATCTCTATGGACATCAGAAAGAGTCCCAAACGGGTAACTGGTATGAAACCTTGTTCAGTTGGTCCCCCTGGTTAACCACTCTTATGGCAGCTGCAGCGGGCCCTTTATTACCTGTCTTTCTTGCCCTGACAATTGGGTTATGTGTTCTCCCGGACATTACTAATTTTGTAGCCAGACAGATAGAAACTACTAAAATACTTGCTCTCCGTATCAACCAATACAGCCAATGGAAACAGAAATCCCTGTCAAATCTGGGATACGTAAGAAAAAGGGACATGAAGAGCCAACTGGATTCCATTTTAACAGCAAGAGTCATTCCCATAGAAAGACTTAAGTCAAGTTTCTGTTTCGCTAAGTTTCGATGTCTGAGCTGGGGCCACAAATTGTTCCCTGGTTACTGTTCCCAGGATTGTGTATTCAGAATGTTCTGGAAGGTAGTTTAACTGTAACGACTGGTCTGCTTCTGTCACCATGCACGCTTGCCCCTGAAGCCCCCCTACCCTGTGATTTCTATGGATTCACCCTGTATAAAGAGCCCGAGAAGCTGACTCGGGGCTGCTCTCTACACCTCTGCCTTAGGGAAGCAGCCGCCTGACCAGCTCCGTTGTGCACAATTGAAAGCTTGCTTCAATTTGGCCATAATTTGTGGTCAGTGGTCTTTATTTTCATGAATTTGGGGTTAACACAATATAGAAGAAGTATTTGAATCTTCTGAAATGAAGATAATTTTCAGTACTCCATTCAATTCATTAGTTTTGGAATTAATGTTATTCTAAAGCAAAATAAGTACCTCAGAGAACCAGTTCACTGAGCTACGGGTAAAGGCTTTTTGGTGGACGAACATTTCTCAAAATGTTGGACATGTGAGCCACCAGCAACTCAAGGTCAGTAACTTCTGAACCACAGAAAGATTGAAGGGTTTGTTCTGAGGGTTAGTCTAGAGAAGAAACACTCTCAATTTCCAAAACACTCTTACTTACTCTTAAAAAAAAATATTCATTTATTTATTTATTTGAGAAAGACAGAGAAAGAGAGAGAGGAAGAGGCAAAGAGAAAGAGAGAATGGGTGCACCAGGGCCTCCAGCCACTGCAAACAAACCCCAGATGCATGTGCCACCTTGTGCATCTGGCTTATGTGGGTCCTGGGGAATCGAACTGGGGTCCTTAGGCTTTGCAGGCAAACGCCTTAACCGCTAAGCTATTTCCCCAGCCCTCTTACTTACTCTTTTATCTTTGAAAGACCTCTATACCAGGAAATCCCCTTTATCTGACGAATTACAGAGTCCATGTGACCTTGACAGAGGGCACTGTGGTTTTGGCTTCCAGTTTCCAGCTTCCTGTGGAGTTTTCTTTGCTCCATCTTCTTTGACCATCCTGGTTGGCTCTCAGGCGCTCTGCTTCTCAAACTTTCCACTCTCTCTTCCGCGTCTCCATCTTAAAGATGCTTGGAAGCAAACTGTTATTCCTTAAGGGTCACTGCATAGCACTGCTTTAAGACTCTAGTTAAGTGTTCCATTACTATGACAACATCGCACAAATTATTAGCATTACTTAAATGACAGTTTGAAAATACTTCTTTAAGGCCTCTGTCAATAAAGTGCACGCTCCACAGAGGGCCAGGCGGTGGTGGCTTCTTCTTGCTTCCCGTTCATCTTGCATGCCCAGCACATACTCAATTTATGCTTGATTGAATAAATTACCGCCCTGTTCCAGGTGCCAATAACTTATGCCACATGGTCTCCTGAGAGATTCATGAGAAGAAGCACAGTGATGTGATCATGTGATCTCAGGTGAGGAATAATAATAATAGTAGGAGGACTGTACCCCTCCTCACAGGAGAGGACTGTTCTAGAAGCTTAAGGAAAACAGTGCACTGAATGCTTGACTTTCCCCCCGAAGTAGACCACAGTGAATTTGCCGTTTTGTCCTCACAGTATGCCATCGCAAAATAATACAACCAAACGGTAGATGTTAATTCAGACAAATAATGGCTGGCACCTAAGGGGAGTCCTGGGAAGAATAGAAGAGAAAAATGCCTGAGAAGGCCACACTGAAGCTGAATGTTATAGGCGAGAATAGCCGTTCTGACTGGGGGCTCTTGGGGGAAGCTGACAGAGCTGTATGCTGTACAACTAGAGGGGGCTACTGTCCTGTGAGCATTTTGATATCCATCCACTCAAATTATAACAGCAATCCCTTGTTATCTGGCTGAGCACATTCGTTTTGAGCAAAGTTGGAGGGCTCTAGCAGAAGGACAGAAGCTATCTGATAGGTTAATAGCAGTGTCCTGTACCCTTAATGTTTCAATCTAGGACTGGCCTCTGCTTTCTGGCAGGAGATAGGTTTGCAACTGAGACTGAGCCGATTTTGTTCTCTGGCTGTTTTTCCTAACTGGTTAAAGTAAATATGGGTCTGTCAGTTAAACAGCATACCATTTCAAAACATTTCTTTCTACAGCATTAAAGAATGGACAGAGAAGTGAAGGGAGCAAGCACAAAACTGCAATACTCTGAGTGAGATGAACAAGACCATTAAAAAAAAATGTCTTGGGCTGGAGAGATGGCTTAGCTGTTAAGGCCCTAGCATGTGAAGCCTAATGACCCAGGTTTGATTCCCCAGGACCCACGTAAGCCAGATGCACAAGGGGGTGCATGCATCTGGAGTTCGTTTGCAGTGGCTGGAGGCCCAGGCACATCCATTCTCTCTCTCTCTCTCTCTCTTCCTGCCTATTTCTGTATCTCTCTCTCAAATAAATAAATAAAATATTTTTTAAAGTCTTGAAGAATTGGTAGAATAAAAGAAGAATAACATTTAATTTTGAAAATAGTGGAACTATATCTAGGTGTGGGTGGAGAAGGAGTGTGCATTCAGAGGTTGGCACTGTAATTATTATGTGTAATATTAGACTACTTTATTACAGTAGAACCTGCAGAAACTGGATTCAGGGAATAAAAACATCTAATTATATCAACAGGGATATCACTATGTTTTATAGAGTGGACCTGTTCCATGGAAACGTCTTGGTGTGATAAGAGACTACCAGTCCCTCTAAGAGGTGCATACACGTTCTCTTTCACTGCATACCTAGGAGCTACCAAGGCACCCAAAAGGCATGAATTCAGAGTCATCTCTATTCTTTCAGTGAGTTAATCATGCATATTTTTCCAGAGAAAAACAAATCTCTAGCATTAATGGCCACTCTAGTCCTTTCATATCTAGTAATGCTTTCAACTAAATAGAACTTTTATTTTATTTTATTTTATTTTATTTTATTATTATTATTTTGGTTTTTCAAGGTAGGGTCTTACTCTGGCCCAGGCTAGCCTGGAATTAACTATGTTTTCTCAGGGTGGCCTTGAACTCATGGTGATCCTCCTACCTCTGCATCCTGAGTGTTGGGATTAAAGGCATGTGCCACCACACCTGGCTTTTTCTTCTATGTTTTTAAAAATTTTTATATATTTACTTGCAAGAAGAGAGAGAGAGAGAAGAGAGACAGACAGGGAGAGAATGGTTGTACCAGGGCCTGTAGCCACTGCAAACGAACTCCAGATGCATATGCCCCTTGTGCATCTGCTTTACGTGGGTCCTGGGGAATCAAACCTGCGTTCTTTGGCTTCTCAGGCAAATTTCTTAATCGCTAAGCAATCTTTCCAGCCCATCAATTAACTAGAACTTTCCTGATAATTGTGTCTTCTTTCTATCCCTTTGGAGCCACCTTTTTGCCCCTTCTTCACTGACCTGCTTCTTGATTATGGTTATTAAATTCAATCATGTCCTGAAGGTTAAATTTGAAAATGTGATTATGTTTCAAGGATAACCTTACATGGGAACAACGGATTAAAACTTGAACAAGTATCAGACCTACAAGAGTGCATTAAAACCCTACCAGCAGGAGATGCCTGGCTGACAGGCCAGTGAGGAGTTTTGCAGAAAGAGCTTGGTTGGGTCTCAGGTCTCCTAGCTCCTCAGTACAACCATGCTGCTATGTAATCAGAGAGATGGGGGTATTTTTACTATTGTTGTTACTGTTGTTTTGGTACAGAAGAGGCTATGGCTATGTTTTAGAGTGAGAAATATACATTTGGCCTTCCCCAAAGTGAAGGACAACATTTAGGCTCAGCATTATCCAGCTTCTCCTCAACCAGGCTTATAGGGGTTTAAAGCAGAGCTCATAACTCATTTGATCGCGGCAGGACAAACTCCTTGGAAATGGAACATCTCTGTTCACCTAATGCTCTTCTCTCCATGGAAGTCTCAGTGCTGAAGTACTTAAAGTAAAACTGAAAGAAAGTCAAGAAGGGGAACCAAACAATGAGCGTTGCGTGTGCGCGTGCATACACATCCAAACATGCTCACCGCTTGATTCCTCGTGCTTCTGCCTTTGAGACCAGAAAATTCTCATTTTCTATCAGGATTCTTTGTTTTCCTATTTACTCTCTGCCTCCTTAATCAATCAAAACAACTTTCCATATTTCTACCATGTTCGTCAGTAAATAATTACAGTTGTTTTAGGTGCTTGGGGCACCATGACTGGTAATGCAAATGAAGTGGTGAGAAATTGGGTATATTCCTTATAGAGACACTTTCAGAATAGTTGAGTGTTAAACAAACATACAAAGGTGCCGTTGCTTTGTCTGTGCAGTATGCGTCTAGCTTTAGCCTTCCTCACACACGTGTTGTTTTACCAGGAATAGCATTATGCACTAGACAAGAGCCGCATCTCTCCGATTGGGTCAATTATAAGATTCTGTTTCTTGAGCCACAATGATAGTTCCAGGGCAGGACAATTGAGAGACTGGTCTGCAGACCCCGATGTCTTATGGACATCTTATTTATTGACCAGGATTAGAAACATTAAGCCATTTCTTCATGGATTCATCACAGACTTAATTTGAGGTGAATTTTTACTAAATTATGGAAAAGCAAAGTGACAATATGGCCCTATGAATAAATCTAAGTGCAATAAAATGTGAGTTAAAAATAATTGCATACTGGGCTGGAGAGATTATTCAGTGGCTTAGGCAATTACCTGCAGAGCCTAATGATGTGGGTTTGATTACCCAGTACTCATGTAAGCCAGGTGCACAAGGTGGCACATGCATCTGGAGTTTGTTTGCAGTGGCTGGAGGCTCTGGCCCACCCATTTTCTCTCTTTCTTTTAATCTCTGTCTCTTTTTCTCTTCTATCTATCTCTCTGCTTGTAAATTAATCAATAAATAAAAATAAATAAATTATTTTAAAAAATGATAGCACATATTGGACTTTTACTCTATATGTTGCCAAAAGGAAGACTATATTTTTTTTAAAAAAAATATTATATTAGCAATTTTACTCGTTAGGAAAAGGGTCTGATTCTGTCTGAATACGGATTCCAAACACAAACATCCAACCAGTACCCAGAACGTTCCTAAAATGAGTAGTAGATGCAAAATTTCCAAAAAAAGAAAGTGTCATTTTTGAAATTTGGAAGATAAGGGCTGGAGGGATGGCTTAGCAGTTAAAACATTTGCCCACAAAGCCAAAGGACCCAGGTTCAATTCCCCAGGATCCACGTTAGCCAGATGCACAAGAGGGCGCACACGTCTGGAGTTAGATTTCAGTGGCTGGAGGCCCTGGCGCGTCCATTTTTTCTCTCTCTCTCTCCCTCTTTCTCTATCAAATAAATAAATAAAAATAAAAATAAAAAAAGAAATTTGGAAGATAAGAAGGCAAAGGGGAAAATAAAGTAGATGGCACTTCACTTAGAATACTCAGATGTCATTTCAGTGCATAAAGATTTTCCTTTTTGAATTCTGCAGGCATATGGCCACAATCACACACCAGAGGGAAAAGATGTTAGTGACAATTTAATGGGAATAGATATGTCTAGAAAGAAAAATAAACATTAACCAGGAGCATTATGTAAAATTTTAAGATAAAGTCATAAACCCAGGCCTACTTAATTTTATTGCCTTGCAAAAGTCATTGTTGCTTCATATAAAGACCACAGACTGATAACTGACTGATAACTCGTAGGAAAGATTTAAGAAATCATAGCAGTGATATTTCGTTAGAAGGTGTATGGAGGGCATCGTTTCAAGGCACAGGAAATCTTCCTCACTCAGGCTCTGCCAGAAGCCATCAATGAGAGATGACTGACAACCTCAACCCCATGTCTAGCTGCACGTTAAATTAAGGAGTCCCTCCAATTATTACTGCTATCTATATTCCTAGACGTGCTTGTTAACTGCATGTTTCTAGGCTGAGCATCTATATTTAGTACTGTAATATTCTTTATTAAACATTTCTTTTACTGGAGTAAATGAACCTGTCACTGAACAGTGGTTGTTGGGATTGTCCTAGTCGATTCTCTTCAATTTTTTATGATGTAAACTGTTAGAGTCAAGGAAGCATAAAGAATTGAGTTTTTCTTTTAAAAATGGGGAAAAAACCTGCCGCTTAAATGAAGGAGGCTGGCTTCCTTTGAAGTCTTTGTGATTCTGCTTCATTCTGCCAATTCAAAACACTCATTAGCATTCAAAAGCTTTAATGAGATGCTTAATCCATTGTTCTGAGTACCACATTAATGTCGAACTTTGTAGGTCACGACCTCTCAGTTACTTGTAGTTGAAGATAGTTTGTCTTCTGAGTGGTCTACATGTTTCTTAATCCTCTGGCCCCTGTCTGTCTCACAAGGCTGCTTCCCACCCATTCTCACGCCATGCTTTCTTATCCTCAGGTCTTCACATACCCACAATGCACTTGTCTTCTTTGGTTTAACTCTGGATCTTTCTTCCAAACTCCCACACTTGTTCAGGAAGCTGAGGTGAGGTGCAGTTCACTCTTCCTAATCTACTGCTGTGCTGTGCTTCCTCGTAACGTAACCCTCTATCCTGTCGCTGGACATTTTACTTAATAAATTCCCACCGAAATTCATTGAGGAACTGGAATAGAAGTGATACGTGAAATAGGAAGTGACCCGTTCCTCAATAAAACTCCAAAATTAGTTCTAATATCCTAGGAATGAAGTAACTCAACATATTTCTATCCTAAAAATTTCCCACCCAGGGGCTGGAGAGATGGCCCAGCAGTTAAGGTGCTTGCCTTGCCTGTAAAGCCTAGCAAACTGAGTTTCTTTTTAAATATTTTGTTATTTATTTATCAGAGAGAGAGAGAGGGAGAGAGAGAATGGGCATACCAGGGTCTCCAGCCGCTGCAAGTGAACTCCAGATGCCCGAGTCACCTTGTGCATTTGGCTTATATGGGTCCTGGGGGAATCAAACCTGGGTCTTATGGCATTGCAGACAAGCACCTTAACTACTAAGCCAGTCCCACAACCAGAGTTTTATTCCCCAGTACCTACGTAAAGCCAGATGCTCAAGATGGGACATACATCTGGAGTTTGTTTGCAGCCACAAGAGGCCCTGGCATGCCCATTCTCTCTCTGTGTCTCTTTCTCTCTCTCCATCTCTGTCTTCTTGCAAATAAATAAATAATAAAATATTAAATTTTCCCACTGAGGTATTACCAAACCAGATGCTTACATTTGTGTTGCTATTTCTTATATTGACAACTCCTAAAAGCTATAAGTTCTTTTAACATAATTAACACTAAACTTTATTGAATTTCCTTTTATCTGATGTGAAAAATCTATAATAACTTAATAATTTTTTTTCTTTAAAAATACAACCAAAATGTAGCAATATGTTCAGAGCTGGTAATCTTAGTGATGCCATTCTAGATAAACTGAACAATTTCTTTTTTGTTTTAGATTTTTTAAGATTATTTATTTGAGAGAGGGAGAGAGAGGCACATAGAAGAGAATGGGTGCACCAGGGCCTCTAGCCACTGCAAACAAATTCCAGATGCATGCGCCACCTTGTGTATCAGGCTTATATGGGTCTTGGGGAATTGAACCTGGGTCCTTTGGCTTTCTAAGCAAGTGCCTTCACTGCTAAGCCATCTCTCCAGCTCACAACTTACTTTTGAAAAGGACAGGCCAACAAATAAATTAGTTATAGAAGGTATATATTATTCTATTTAATACCCTTGATTTTGAGCTTGGAGGAAGCTTAATAACTCTCTAGTCTGGGTAGAACTTACACTGAAGAACATCCGTCTGACTGCTTCAGCTCTCAGTAAATGGCATGGTGCCAAAGCTCAGCTTTTCTCACCACCAATGGGTTGGGAACAAACATGGAAATCTGTATGACATGGACAAGACTGCACTCCAATTCTCCCCATAGGCTGTTTTTTTAAACAATTTGTTACTATTTTTTAAAGTTTATTATTAATTTTTAAGGATTTTCTCTTTTTATTATTTGATTACTTTTGAACATACAAAGAAATGGGTTTCACAATATTTTTATAAATAAGTATCACTTTATTTTGTCCTTATTTACCTCTCTAGTACTCTCCTCAGTTCATCTCTGTCCTTTACTTGTCCCTTTACATCTCTCGTTCTCTTCATAGTATATATCACACACACATATATGTGCATATATATTATTCAGTTATAAGAAAATGATCAGAAGCCGGGCGCAGTGGCACATGCCTTTAATCCCAGCACTCAGGAGGCAGAGGTAGGAGGATCGCTGTGAGTTCAAGGCCACCCTGAGATTGCATAGTTAATTCCAGGTCAGCCTGGGCCAGAGTGAGACCCTACCTTGAAAAAAAAAAAAAAAAAAAAAAAAAGAAAGAAAAAAAAGAAATGATCAGAAAAAATGAACTGGTGATCATTATGTTATTATTTGTGTTATTATTGGTGCATGCTCATATATTCCTGTGAGGGACAACGTGATATTCTAATTCTTGTGTGCACTGGGCACTGACAAATTGCACCAGGCAAGCAGTTATAATTTTGCTTGTTGTTTCTTTTTCCCAGTTCTTCCAAATAGTCAACAGTTAAATAGTATTTGATGGGAAAATAGTAGATTTCTGTTTTCTTGTTATGGATGTCTTTATTAATTTTTTTTGTGTGTTGTTGTGACAGAATACCTGACAGAAATAGCTTACAGAGGGAGTAATTTATGGTGGCTCATGTTTCAGGGGATACAGCCAACAAGGCTGGGAAGGCAGGGTGGCGCCATTGTAGCGCTGGGCCTGTGGCTGGTTATACTGTATGGCAGCAGGAAGCAGAGAGAGCAGGCTGGGATGGGAACAGGGCTATAACTCATAAGGTTCATCTAATTGTTCCAAGAAGACGCAACCTCCTAAATATTCCATAGCCTCACAAAATAGTGCTACCAGCTAGGGATTAAGTGTTAAAATGCATAAGCTTGCGAGGGACATTTTACACCCAAGTCATAGCAACACCTTCATTCAATTAAGTTTTAGAAAGAGTCATTGTGTCTTTTTTCCCCATTAATACCCCAGTGAGTTTTTCTTCCAATTTTCTAAAGGCTGCTTGTTCATAGATTTGAAAGAGAAGGTACTAAAATTTAAACCAGTTTCAACTACACACCAGTTTGAATTTCTGAACATTTGGGGAAATGATTATTTACAAACAGTATAATTACATTATGAAATAATCACAATTAAGAAAGCATTCTCTCTTAATGTCCCTTTCTGGTGTCACATATCAAACCGGTATCTTAAGCACCTTAGACACCCTTTCCCCAAGCAATCTGCAGACTCAATTTCCCTTTCAGACTTTCCTGTAGCTGCTTTGTAGCTGTTCTGAGTTTTTGTTGGGTACTTATCAAGTAGGAAAACAGGGCCTATTCATAGTGCAAAGCAACACTAGACAGTTAGGCTGGAGAGATGGCTTAGTGGTTAAGATGCTTGCCTGCAAAGCCAGAGGCCCAGGTTCGATTCCCCAGGACCCATGTAAGCCAGATGCACAGGTTGTGCATACCTCTGCAGTTTAGTTGCAGTGACTGGAGGCCCTGACCTGCCCATTCTCTCTCTCACTCAAATAAATAAATAAACAAAAACAAATATTTTTTAAAAAGATTAATCAGTTGGCGCACATGTGTATTGGACTATTACAATGAGTATACTGATATTTACTTCTCTAGGCGATGGAAAATTGGCATTGAAATTGTAGAAAATTAGTCCTTCATTTGCTTTGAGACTCTGAAAGTCGCTTAAATGCTTCAGGCATTGGTTCCCTTGTCTATAAAATGAAAAAAAAAAAAAAGCAGTACCATAATGATTGAATGTGAACATTTATTATAATGTAAGCAGTGTTTGGAACATAAGCTTTATATTTAGTAGCAATTTTCATCACTGGAACCTTAAAGCAATGTTTATTAAGTGTGTGTTACTACACTGAGGCATCAACGTCCTTTCATGATCTTTCAGAAGGTTAATCCTGAGCCAACTCAGGATTACCAAATCAGAGCTTTAGAATGTGATCACTATGACTCTGATATATTGAGATTTTGCTTGAAATTTTTTTCAAGTGTGTAGTGTGTGTGGTATATGCAGATGTGCATGCCTCATGCACAGTGGAAGACAAAGAGGACAGAGGGTGCCCCCTGCATTGCTCCTCTGCATGTTTCCTTGAGATGGATTCTACCTGATTCCAACAGCTAGTTCCACTGACTCTCCAGTCTCTGCTCCCCACAGGAAAGGGGTCATAAACGTGTATGCCCATACCTAGTTGTTTAGGTGGGTGCCAGGGAGTGAAATTCAGACAGGCTCCCAGCCCCTCCACTGTCTGGGAAGCACACTTAACCGACTATCCATCTCTCCAGCCCAGTGGACTCTGAAGTTTTAGGAAACATTCTGGCTGATGTAATTTATATCTGAGTATTAGTTGCTGAAGGATGTAACTCAATTTTAATAAGACGAATAAAATGTATATATGGTCAAAAGGTGATTGGATTATATGAACATTATACTTTTACAAGATTATGCCCTTAATTTTACATAGCTTCCATGACCTTGCAGTGCCTAGCAATACCATTGCAAGACCCTCAAAATAGAAGAAAAAGATGATGACATCAAATTAAAAGAAATTCTAATGGAGAAAGGGAGGGGATATGATGGAGATTGGTGTTCTAAAGTGGAATGGGGGGAGGGGAGGGAAATATCATATGTTTTTTGCATGTAAGTTTAGAAGGTGTCAATAAAAAATTAATAATTAAAAAAACTAAATAAGAATATAAAAAATGTATATGATCAAAAGATGATTGGATTATATGAACATTATACTTTTACAAGATTATGCTCTTACTTTTACATAGCCTCACAAAGTTCTGATTAATATAGTCATTTCTATATGGTTTCCTAAATGTGTCCTGAGAAAACAGTATTGTAGAACACTAACCTTCTCTATGTTAATACAACTTACATGAACACAGTAAATTTCATCCCAATGAACTATTCTAAACTTGCTATAAGAATGTTCTGGGTTGGTGTGGTGGTTTACACCTTTAATCCCAGCACACAGGAGGCAGAGGAAAGAGGATTGCCATGAGTTTAAGGCCAGCCTAGGACTACAGAGTTGAGCTCCAGGTCAGCCTAGAGTGAGCCCTACCTCAAAACACACACACACACACACACACACACACACACACACACACACATACACAAACACACACGAGAATGTTCTAATATATTAATCTATGCTGTGCTAGAGGTAGAATAATTTTAACTTGAAGAAAAGGTGCTACTAGTGTTTCATAGTTTCGAAAATATTTTAGACTGCTCTTTGCTGAGACCCAGGAGGTATCAATTTAACAGAGTTGTCATTTGGAATAGTAATTTCCATCTATCTTGTAGCAGGGACGTCTTTGTCACCTCATTGGGTAGGAAGAACTCAATTGTGAGAATTGCACAGGATTAACCAACATTTTATAGACCTTTTTGTAATGAAAGCTAGAAAGCAATTATCCATTATCACATCTATGCTAGCACTGGGAAAAAATAAGCAGTTAAGATTAATGAAATTGTAGGCATTGATTAATCATTCCTTTTGGAGTCATATTTGGTTTTAACAGTGAAGGGGAAAGGTACCATCGCCCAATTTAATAAGGGGCTCTTCTCATGCTGGTTTTATTGTTATTATTAATTTTTGCACCTGTACTTGTTTCCATCAGCTAACTTCAGCTTCAGCTGGCTCATTCCTCAGAGACAACTGCACGCCGAAGCACTCAGCTGAATGTACAATTAGCCTATTATCTGCAAACTGCAGTGTGCAGATCATATGTTAATACACAGTTCTGGATGTTTCTCTCCTAATGCTCATCAAGCCTTAAAGGTTAGCAGGGAGTTCAGGAAGTTGCTAACACCATCCCTTTCTGTCCAATTAACTTCAGTTTTAAAATATCCAAAGGGATCTGGAGTATTAATTTCAAAGATATTCTAAGTGAAATGGGGTTTTATGAAGCCAAACAGAGATCAAGTTCATCTGACCTAGTTCTAGTCAAACAGAATGATCCAGGAGGCTTAGCACCCCAGCTTGTGGCCAACCCCAGGATATTAGTTCTGATTTTTGAACAGAAATCTTTTGATTTAAAAACAATCTTTGAGGTTACCACAAACATTCCAGCTATAAAGATCTTTTTGGAACATTTATATATTATACCCCTTGAAGTACAGATGAGTGCAGGTTGAAATTTGCCTATAGTCTTATAAATAAAACCCCATCGTGTCAGTTTTTAACTAGCATTCCTTCTGAACCACATGCTTGCCTTGATAATATGTACTGAACTGGTAGAAGAATGTTTATACTTTACCAAGAGTTTGAATAATATAAGATGAATCCTTTTTTTCTGCTCCTCTCCTTAGAATTTGCTCAAATTTGCTATCAGATTTCTATGTTCTTTTCAAATATCAAGAAGCCAAGATTCCTAGTATTTCTCTACTTCCGTAAAATACCTGTGATTTCTTCTTGGGGCTGGAGAAATGGCTTAGTGGTTAAGTCGTTTGCCTGCAAAGCCAAAGGATCCCGGTTCGATTCTCCAGGACCCACATAAGCCAGATGCGTGAGGGGCACATGCATCTGGAGTTCATTTTCAGTGGCTAGAGACCCTGGCACGCCCATTCTCTCTCTGTCTGCCTCTCTTCTCTCTCTCTCTCTCTCTGTTTGCAAATAAATAAATAAATAAAAAGTTAAAAAATATTTTTAAAAAACCTGTGATTTCTTCTGGTACTATTTTGGACCCAACATTAACCCTTATTATTGTAACTTTGGGGAGATATATATGTAAAGCTTTACCAACACCTTGTCAAAGTCATCACATAAGAAAAGGAAAGCTAAATGTGACAGTGATTAAAATACTATTCCTAATATGACTTTAAATAGCTTTGTTGTGGAATAAAACTCTTTGACTCATGGGATAGAAAGGTTGTTCAGCAGTTAAAGGCACTTGCTTGCAAAGCTTGATAGCACTGGTTCAATTCCCAAGTATCTACGAAAACCAGATGCACAAAATGCTGCATGCATCTGGAGTTTATTTGCAGTGGCAGGAAGACCTGGCACACCCACACTCACTCTTTGTGTCTGCATCTTTCTCTCTCTCTAATAAATAAATTAATAAAAATATTTTTTTAAACCCTATGATTCAAATTTAGGACCATTTCTTTAACTGAAATTCTTTTTAAAACTTCAGAGTTATTATTATACTTTATTCCTTAGGATTATAATTCATAATGAGAAAATACATTTCATAATGCATGTTTTAAAATATATGAGTATTGGGCTGGAGAGATGGCTTAGCAGTTAAGGCACATGCCTGCCAAGCCTAAGGACCCTGGTTCGATTCTCCAGGTCCCATGTAAGCCAGATGCACAAGGGAGCACACGTGTCTGGAGTTGTTTGCAGTGGCTAGAGGCCCTGATGTGCCTGTTCTCACTTTCCCTCTCTCTGTCTCTAATAAATAAAAAAAATTTTTTTAAATGTGAGTATTTACAGAAACTCCTAAGACCCCATCACTAAATAGACTTAAAACACACTCAACATGGCTCAGGGAGCTTTGCAGAAGAGGGAGCAGAAAGATTATTAGAGCCACAAGTTGGGACATTATGCACAGAGACATTGCCTCTCCCCCAGAAACGACTGCTGCTCGCACAATGCATGACCCACAATCCCCATGGGGTTGACCTGCATCCCCAAGGAAGAGGGCCTCTTTGGAAAAAGGGCAAGGATTGTAAAAATCTGTATTGTTTGCATACTAAGTATGTCCATATCTAATAAAAATAAATTTAAAAAAATATGAGTATTTAAAGCAAGTTTTCAGGTAATATTTTTTAATATTAGAAAAGGAAAATATTATCTTAAGTTAGCTCAGGAGTTGGAATTCCAAGATAGATGTGATATTATTTTTTTAAAAAGGATAAAGAACAATGTAAATACTAGAGGAAGGATTTTATGCTATTTTAGGGCCTCTTAAATATTTCAAGAGGCATTGTAGGTGAGAGATGGATGACAGAGATGTATAAAGCAAAGAAGAATGAACTTCTTTACTTTCCCGGGACACTAATAAAAGGAGGGTAATGATTCAGTTTTGGGAACTACAGTGGCAAGCATAAATACACGGTTTTGATTTCCAACCAGGTCAAATAATTAGTGGAATTCCTACTTCTTTCTCATATTCCACTCATTGTTGGGTTTTTTCCTTATTTGACAGGGTTGGGTGTTATTGGACGGCCAATCTCTCTCCATTTTCGTGGATGATATTAGGTCACCCTACACGCCTCCAGCCACTTTGTTTTCCACTGAAATATACATATCCTTTCCTCACCTATGTCTTTAATCTCATTTAATGCCACAGGTCTTGCTCTGTCCAGAATAAACTATCTCTTAGGCCCTTTGATAAAAACTTATGAAAGTGTCTGATATGGATGGACCTATGTTCCCTTTTCTGGCCTCGTCTCTGCCACCTTACAGAATTGCTGGTAACGATTCATCCTATCAACACTTGTCTTCTCCGCCATCTTTGGGGTATACTGACCTAACATCTACTGATCTGCTCTTGCTTTTCACTGTAGAGGCCAAGAGTAACATGGGCAGGGCCCGGGGCTCTGGATCCATGCCCTACCTCCGCTCCCATGTGTATCACAATTTGTCCTAAAGTTAAATCTCTTTCAGCTTCAATTTCTTTTAAAAGAACCATTCCTGTCTGTTAGAATTCTAGGTCTTGGAGGAGTTTACATGGGCTAATATGTTTAAACCACTTAGAATAATAAACAGTACATCTTAAGGATTTGATAACTGCAACTCTCACTATTGTCATTTTTGCTACTATTTTTCACATATAGTATAATCTAATTTTGTCATTCATTTCTACCTTAAATATTACCCAAACTTATAATATTTTGAAAAATTTTCACATTTTTATTTATTTATTTGAGAAAGAGTGAGAGAAAAGGCAGATAGAGAAGGGAGAAGAGAGAGAGAGAGAGAGAGAGAGAGAATAGACATTCCAGAGCTTCCAGCCACTGCAAACAAATTCCAGATGCATGTGCCACCTTATGCATCTGGCTTACATGGGTCCAGGGAGTAGAACCTGGGTCCTTATGCAAGTGCCTTAACTGGTAAGCCATCTCTCCAGCCTTTACCCAAATATTTTTATTACTTCTTTTGGTAACTCCTAAGACCCCATCACTAAATAGACTTAAAACACACTCAACATGGCTCAGGAGCTTTGCAGAAGAGGGGGCAGAAAGATTATTAGAGCCACAAGTTGGGACATTATGCACAGAGACATTGCCTCTCCCCAGAAACGACTGCTGCTCGCACAATGCATGACCCACAATCCCCATGGGGTTGACCTGCATCCCCAAGGAAGAGGGCCTCTTTGGAAAAAGGGCAAGGATTGTAAAAATCTGTATTGTTTGCATACTAAGTATGTCCATATCTAATAAAAATAAATTTAAAAAAAATGAGTATTTAAAGCAAGTTTTCAGGTAATATTTTTTAATATTAGACAAGGAAAATATTATCTTAAGTTAGCTCAGGAGTTGGAATTCCAAGATAGATGTGATATTATTTTTTAAAAAAGGATAAAGAACAATGTAAATACTAGAGGAAGGATTTTATGCTATTTTAGGGCCTCTTAAATATTTCAAGAGGCATTGTAGGTGAGAGATGGATGACAGAGATGTATAAAGCAAAGAAGAATGAACTTCTTTACTTTCCCGGGACACTAATAAAAGCAGGGTAATGATTCAGTTTTGGGAACTACAGTGGCAAGCATAAATGCACGGTTTTGATTTCCAATCAGGTCAAATAATTAGTGGAATTCCTACTTCTTTCTCATATTCCACTCATTGTTGGGTTTTTTCCTTATTTGACAGGGTTGGGTGTTATTGGACGGCCAATCTCTCTCCATTTTCGTGGATGATATTAGGTTACCCTACAGGCCTCCAGCCACTTTGTTTTCCACTGAAATATACATATCCTTTCCTCACCTATGTCTTTAATCTCATTTAATGCCACAGGTCTTGCTCTGTCCAGAATAAACTATCTCTTAGGCCCTTTGATAAAAACCTATGAAAGAGTCTGATATGGATGGACCTATGTTCCCTTTTCTGGCCTCGTCTCTGCCACCTTATAGAATTGCTGGTAACGATTCATCCTATCAACACTTGTCTTCTCCGCCATCTTGGGGGTATACTGACCTAACTCTACTGATCTGCTCTTGCTTTTCGCTGTAGAGGCCAAGAGTAACATGGGCAGGGCCCGGGGCTCTGGATCCATGCCCTACCTCCGCTCCCATGTGTATCACAATTTGTCCTAAAGTTAAATCTCTTTCAGCTTCAATTTCTTTTAAAAGAACCATTCCTGTCTGTTAGAATTCTAGGTCTTGGAGGAGTTTACATGGGCTAATATGTTTAAACCACTTAGAATAATAAACAGTACATCTTAAGGATTTGATAACTGCAACTCTCACTATTGTCATTTTTGCTACTATTTTTCACATATAGTATAATCTAATTTTGTCATTCATTTCTACCTTAAATATTACCCAAACTTATAATATTTTGAAAAATTTTCACATTTTTATTTATTTATTTGAGAAAGAGTGAGAGAAAAAGGCAGATAGAGAGAGAGGGAGGGAGGGAGAGAAAGAGAGAGAGAGAGAGAGAGAGAGAGAGAATAGACATTCCAGAGCTTCCAGCCACTGCAAACAAATTCCAGATGCATGTGCCACCTTATGCATCTGGCTTACATGGGTCCAGGGGAGTAGAACCTGGGTCCTTATGCAAGTGCCTTAACTGGTAAGCCATCTCTCCAGCCTTTACCCAAATATTTTTATTACTTCTTTTGGTAAGAGTAAACAATATTTCTTTATGGTATTCTCTCTCTCTCTCCATATACATTATAATGATTGTACTTTACTTATATTCACCCCCATTACCTCCTATTCTGAACTAGTCCTCCTGCTACTTTCATGTCATACATATTAGTAATATATAATAATTAATATATTAATATATCATAGATGATGCATTAATAAAATTAGACTGGATTTTTTTGCTTAGCATGATGGTCTGCAGTTCCATCCATTCTCTTAAAAATGACACAATATTGGTCTTAGTTAAGGCTGAATGAAACCATATATATATATGCGCCACAGATACCGTATCTTGGCTACTGTGAATAGAGACTAAAGAAACACTGATGACCAAATGTCTCCGTAGTCTGCTGACTCAGATTATGTCAGGTTATATCCAGCAGTGGGATAACTGGACTGTATGTTAGTTCTTATTTTAGGTAAATATCACCTTTCATCATTTTAAAGTGTTTCTGTTACTTATAAATAACACCATGTTTAGGTTTGTACGTAAGACTTATCACCATCAGATTTTCTGTTGTTTTATTAGTGCACTATCAACTCATACATAGAAATGAAAACTTTATGAAAGAAAATATCTGGAAAGGGCCCTGGAGAGGGTAGGATGAAGCCTTACCTTAAAACATTTGCCTCTGACCTGTAACTCCCAGTACCAGAAACTGGTTGCTACCCACATTAAGCAGTTGATCAGAGAGACATACAAGGTTCCCCAAACAAGCACTAGATTACCCTCCTGAGGTAAAAGGTAAGACCCTATTGCTCAAGACACCATATGCTGCTGACACAGAACATGGACAGACCTGGCTGGTATTGGGAAGTAGAGCCAGTCCCCACACAGTTAACCCATCTAGTGCTGGAAAGTGCTACATGAGCTACTGGGGGAAAGTGGCCAACAATAGTGTGAACAACCAGCCTGACAAGTGCAATGGTGGCACACAGCCTTCATGGGTAACCAATGACTTTCTGATTAGCTAAGAGTTCCTCTCAGTGAAAAGGAACCCAGAGCTGGAACTTGGAACCAGGTCAGAATCCTACGGAGACAAAGATTATGGTCTCCAATGACAAGCCCCCATTAGTCTGGCTAAAAGAGGGACCATATCCATCATAATCTCCCCAAATTAACAATGCTTATCCCATTTAACTTATGCTGACATTATTCTCCATTGGAGAATCTGTGTTTCTCTTTCAGAAGGTAACAAGACTGGAGGGGATAAACCATTCCTCACTCTTCAGCCAGGGTTTAGGTGAAGCTACACGTGAACTGGGGAGTTGAGCAAGACTGCTGCTTCCTTGGCTAGCCTGACAATCAGCACCAGGGTGAAGGAGGCAGATGCTGATAATCAACTCATACCAAAGCAGAAATCCCGAGGCTCCTGGGATCTTATCACTGAAGTAAACTTACCCACCACAGCATAGGGCTCTTTACAGAAGAGAGGCTAGAAAGATTGTAAGAAGATTAGAATATCATTACTAGAAGCATTGCCCCCTCCCCAATAACTGACTGCTGCTCTCACAGTGCAAAACCCATAACCCCATGTGGAATACCAGCAACCCTACTGAGGAGGGTCCTCAGTGGAATGGAGACAGGAAGGAGGGAAAAGAAGGTACTGACACATGATGTATCCATACAAAGTATGCTCTTAATAAAAAAGGAAAACAAAAAACAATATCTGGCCCAGATTTCTTGTTCATTCTGTTCATTGCTGATGACTCTATAGAACCTAGTATATACCTGGTCAATACATATCTGTACAGCAAACAAACCAATTCTGTACCTGCACAGTGTCGAGAACTTACAAAGATTGCATGGATTGGCCTTGACTGAGAAAATGGATTGACTTTACTCTGTAAACAAACCACTCTTCCCAATTTAGCCTAATCATTATAAATTTGGGGGACAATGCTCACTTGTACTTATTTTATTTTATTTTATTTTATTTTATTTTATTTTATTTTATTTTATTTTATTTTATTTTATTTTATTTTGGAGAGAGACACAGAAAGAGACAGAGAGAGAGGGAGAGGAAGACAGATAGAGATAGGTGCACCAGCAGCCTCTTAGCTGCTGTGAATGAAATCCAGATGCGTGTGCCCCCTTGTGGTCAAGTGCGGCATTGCGCCCTTGTGTCACTTTGCATCTGGCTAAACGTGGGACCTGGAGATTGGATCCGGGTTCTTAGGCTTAGCAGGCAGGCGCCTTAACTGCTAAGCCATCTCTCCAGCCCTCACTTGTACTTTTTCAATATTTCTACTTGCTATGCAGGAACAAACACGTGTTTAAAGTGAGACCTCTACAATAAGGTCTACCATCCTAGTTCTCTGTATTTATCCATATGAAGAGACATAAGGAGCTTGAATAGACATTAGCACTTTGATGGTCACTAAATCACTGTTCATGATACCTAAGCTGTGGAAATGACTTAAAGAGCCATTGATGATTGAATAGAAATGTTGTATATGCCTTGCAATAGAATTTCACTTAGCCTTTAAAAGGAAACCCTGCTATGTGAAACAAACCATATTGATGAGCATGAAATTATTGTGCCATGGAAAATGAGTCAGCACAGAATGATGAATACTGAATGAATCCACTTAAAAGAAGTGTTTAAAATAGTCAACTTCATTTGGAGTTCTAAAGTGGAATGGGGGGAGGGGAAGAAAATATCAGGTGGGTTTTTTTTTTTTTGTATGTAAGTATAGAAGTTGTCAATAAAAAAATAATAATTAGCTGGGCGTGGTGGTGCACGCCTTTAATCCCAGCACTCGGGAGGCAGAGGTAGGAGGATCGCCGAGAGTTCGAGGCCACCCTGAGACTACATAGTTAATTCCAGGTCAGCCTGAGCCAGAGTGAGACCCTACCTCGCAAAAAAAAAAAAAAAAAAAAAAAAAAAAATTTAAAAATAGTCAAATTCATAGATTTGGAGATTAGACTCGTAGTAACCAGTGACTGGGGTGGACATAGGGGCAAATCAAAGCTGGTAACTAATGTGTATAATGTCTGACTTATACAGGATGACTAAATTGTAGCCAGAGCTCTCCCATGCAACTTTAGGTCTACTGTTTACGCTTAAGATTGTAACGATTTCTTGCTAAATGCTCTTAGTACAATAATATCAATTTGAAAAATAAAGCAACTCTTTTTACCAAATGCTCTGGTTAAGGAAAGCAGAGGTATTTCAGGGATGAACAAGATATAGATGGAGACACAAAAATCTATAATGAAAATCGAGGGAATAAATGTCACTGAAGGAAGGGATGAAGTTAAGGATGGAGATCCTGGAGTGATGGGTAATTCTTCCTAGGTGATGAGGCCATTGCAACCTTTTCACGATATTGTAGCAATGGGGTCAGTTCTGTGGCAATGTCCCATGGACCTTCACTTTCATACGATGAAAAAAAAAAAAAAAAACACAAAAAAAACTTAGAACTTCCTGGACCTGCCAAGTCCCTGAACCTCAGAATATGAGCCACTCCTAGTGCAGTGAGTATGAGTTTGAGAGTGGAAAGGAGGATGGTGAAGCTGGAGTGCAGTCCTTGTGAAAGGCAGAGCATTGATAAGGAGGTGAATGTGGAGCAGATAACTGCCAGAGGCCCAGGCTGAGATCCTGGTATAGTGAATTAACCCCCCGATTCAGAGTAGAACACAAAGTTGTTGTTGATGTACTTGAAGAACACAGCCTGATGGGGCCCCATTCATTTGCAGGTGTCGTCTCCTGGCCTGTGGTTCTTTGATAGGATGGTGACAGACATAGGTTGTCCCAGAATCTCTTTCCCACAGCTGTTTCATTCACTTGTAAATGCCAAGTTTCTGCTTATTGGGGCCTGAACAGCAGCTCAGAAAAGGGAAGTCATGGCCGTTCTCCAATAACTCACAGCTGCGTAACACAGGCCATTGTGTTCCCACCTATCTGGATGCAGAAAGCAGGTAAAGAAGCTTGTGCCAGTCATTGGATAGGATCAGTGAGTGCCTGCGATTGTATGCTTGACTTCTCCTGTTGTCCTGGAGAAGGACTCCAAACGGAGGACGCAGAGTGACAAAGAGCTGAAACAGGCAAGAAGGGCAAGCCAGGGCCTCTGCGGGCAGCACTGGACAGGGATGGGTGAACATCTTTGGCTTGGGGGAGGTTGTATCTGAAGACTTCATTATGATTTAAAAAGCAAAGAAGAGTTTCTTTCTCTAATCAGAAAATGATATTTTTGGATATAAAGGTATATATGTGCTCAGTGAGCCCACAATGATCAGGGGCCTTCCTGAAAGTTTATAACTGCCTCCACCCCTTTTTGTAACTCTTCCTACTTTGCACACTCCTCACACTCAAAATGTACTGTCCCGAGTTTTAGTCACCAGCAGCCAGTTGATTTCTTTCTTTTCTTTTTTTTTTTTTTTTTTTTTTTTTGGTTTTTCAAGGTAGGGTGTCACTCTGGCCCAGGCTGTCCTGGAATTAACTATGGAGTCTCAGGGTGGCCTCGAACTCATAGCGATCCTCCTACCTCTGCCTCCCGAGTGCTGGGATTAAAGGCATGCGCCACCATGCCCAGCTTCCAGTTGATTTCTTTATCAGAGCCTAATTTATCTATGGAAAGCGAAACTGAATCAGTTGGACTGAGGTTCAAATTCTATAATTTGTAAACTTCTCTTATTTACAGGATCTTCTACTGTAATAAAGTCCTGGGTTTTTTTTTTTTTTTGTAGAAAAAATAAATGAAAGGAATGAGCATTAAAAAAATTTATAGTAGACCTCTCTGACCACTTGGGAACTTCCAGCTACTAGTGAGAATTTCCCTCTGCTGGCTCAGCCAAAACCCAGCCATGCTGAGCCGAGTAGATAGCCCCTAGCCCTTAATCTTCACGTGGTTCTTTACCCCCTCCAACTCCCTGAACTTTCTTTTCTTTCCACAGTTTTTCCAGGTCCTGCACATGGGATCTCTATTCATGTGGGTGCCTTTTCTTGGATCTGTTCTTCCCTCAGTAAATATAATAATTTTGTCAAAACATTTGAATAAAAAAATTCAGAGTAAGGCTGGAGAGATGGCTTAGTGGTCAAGGTGTTTACCTGTGAAGCCTAAGGACCCCGGTTCGATTCTCCAGGTCCCATGTAAGCCAGATGCACAAGGGGGCACATGCGTCTGGAGTTTGTTTGCAGTGGCTAGAGGCCCTGGCGTGCCCATTCTCACTCTCCCTCTCTCTCTTTCACTCTCTCTGTCTCTGAGAAATAAATAAATAAATAATAAAATCTAAAAATAAAAAGATATTTCTTAAAATATTTTAAAAAAATTCAGAGTAGAGGCCAATGTTATCCATTCTGTAAATCAGGAATTATAAGTAATGAAAACTATACCACGTGTTTCAAAAATAGATGCTTTAGAAGAGTTCTCAGATTTCATGTCTCATTTCTTGATAAGTTCACTACTTTCCTATTGGTTCCCCAGACTCTTCTCTACCAAATTTTTTGTTCCAACTCCTTATTATTCATGAGATAATGTGTTTTTTATCACATGTGTATAAACGTGTGCATTTACGTATGTTACGTGTAGATGTCTGTGAGGGGTGTTTGCATATATGTGGATGGGTGGGTGGATCAGATGCTGCACTCCTTAGTCGAAGCTAGGTCTCCCTTGTTGGCTTGGTTGCCCTGTATGTATGTGTGCCAGTCTACACGCCCCACAAGCTTCTAGATTCTCCTTGCCCCACCTCCCATTGCCAGAGTTGTATTGGGGTCTGCATCCAGGTTTTTGTGGGTATTGGGGAATTAAACTTGGACTTGAAGGTTTTCAAGCAATTATCTCTCCAGCCCAGGCCTTTTTTTTTGTTTTTTTTTTTTTTTAATAGAAGCCTATAATAACACTTTCTTATGTCCAAATAACCAATTTTCCTATCTTTTGGAAAACGCATCCTGCCCATGTGTTACATTTTCTCATCCGTGCGGAATCTGCAGAGGCTACTCTATGTTGAGTGCTCCCAAGCCCCGGTCATGTTTCCAGGTAGCACCTCGGCGCAGTGAAGTTTTCATTGATTTATCTGTGTTTCCAGGTCAGGACTTCTAGTGTATGTTCCTTAAGTATCCTATGCGTTTCTTTATTTAAACTCTTGTTTTTTTTTTTTAAAAAAACTTAGTTTTATTAAGAACTTGTGATATTTTCACACATGCATACAGTGTGTTGGTCTTGTGCATATATCCACTTCTATTCTCAATCGACTTCTTTCCACTTGTGCCTCCCCCAGCCTCTATAATCACGATTTTACTCTCAGTTAACTCTTCCTTCTTCACATGAGAAAGATCATATGATGATGGTCTTTCTGTGTTTGACTCATTTAGCTTACTGTGATGTCCTTTAGTTCCATCCATTGGATGAAAATTATAAGATTTCATCCTTTAAAAAATACACACACACACACACACACACACACACACACATACATACACATATATACCATTAACCTTTGGTGGGTCACCAAGAACTCTGACAGAAGTCTGTCTTTTTTGGGAAACCCTGTAGGTGTTTCAGATCAACAGCTCATTGTGGAAGTTAACCCCATGCTGGCACTGGGTGTTATAAGTCTGCACCTAGGAAGGTGAGGGAGGAAAAAGATAGATAATATAAAAGAGAAAGTGAGTATAGAGAGGAGAGGGGGAGAGAGAGAGAAAGAGAGATAGAGAGGGAAGAGAAAGAGAAGCAGGACAAGATTGAAGTTGGCCTTCATGATGCTCTCTCCAGGTTCCTGTGGTTTGGGTGTTCCCTCTGCGGGCCTGCTGAATGATCACTGTTTTAGCCTGTTGTTCAGAGTAACGGGTTTTATAGTATCTTTTCCTTTTGGGTCCCAATTTGTATCCCCCTTGCCCTCCCTCCCACCCTCTCGTTCTCTCCCACCGTTACCCTCCCTCCATCCCACCCTCCCTCTTGTCTGGTCCTCAGAGTGTTTATTAGGTTTGGCCACATGTCATGTGGATTCAGGCTAGGAGAGACAGATAAACGAGACCATGCGACGATTATCTTTTGTGCTTGGGTGAGCTCACTGAGGATGATCTGTTCCATGTTTGACCATTTTTTTTTCAAATTTCCTTATTTCATTTTTCCTTACTGCTATGTAGAATTCCATAGTATAGATATACCACACCTTTGTTATCCATTCATCTAGTGATGGACACCTGGGTTGATTCCAGCTCTTTGCTATTATGAATTGAGCAGCTATAAACATGGTTGAGCAAATGTCTCTGATCTGAGGCTTGGAGCCTTTAGGGTAAATACACAATAAGGGAATAACTGGATCCATTGGTAGGTCTATGGTCATCCTTTTCAGGAGTCTCCATATAGCTGTCCATACACACACACACACACACACACACATATTTTATTGACAACTTCTTTAATTGTAGACAATATCCCATGGTACTTCCCTCTCTTCCCCCACTTTCCCCTTTGAAACTTTACTCTCCATCCTATCCCCTCCCCCTGTCAATCAGTCTCTCTTTTCAGTTTGATGTCATCATCTTTTCCTCCTGTTATGATGGTCTTGTGTAGGTAGTGTCAGGCACTGTGAGGTCATGGATATCCAGGCCATTTTGTGTCTGGAGGAGCAGTTATAAGGAGAGACTTCATTCTTTTTATGGCTAATGCTGCCTGTGTACATATGCCAGGTTTTTCTTTATTCGTTCATCTGCTGATGGACATCTAGGCTGGTTGCATATTTTGGCTGTTGTATAGTGGTGGCATAAACATGGTCCTGTAATAATATCCTTCGTATGTTGATTCATTTCTTTGGATATATTCCCAGGAGTAGTATAGCTAGATCATATGACAATTTGATTTTTAGTTTATTGAGGAATGTTCTTATTGTTTTCAAAGGTCTGTCCTAATTTGCATTCCCATTAGGAGTGGGTATGAGTTCCTCATATGGTTGCCAGCATTTATTTTGATATAAGCCATTCTAACAATTGTGACAGAATCTCACTGTAACTTTCATGCTTACTTTATTGATTGTTAATAGTATTAAGTTTTTAAATTTTATTTTTTTAAATATATTTTTAATACATTTTATTAAGAGGGAGGGAGAGAGAGAGAGAGAGAGAGAGAGAGAGAGAGAGAATGGGCATACCAGGGCCTCCAGCCACTGCAAACAAACTCTAAATGTGTTTGCCCCCTTGTGCATCTGGCTTACGTGGGTCCTGGAGAATCAAACCAGGATCCTTTCACTTTGCAGTCAAATGCCTTAACTGCTAAACCATCTCTCCAGCCCTTAAATTTTATTTTTTGACTTTCTATTTGTTTTTTCTTTTGGGATGTATCTATTCAGATCATTAGGACATTTTAAAATTGGATTATTTGTTTCTTGCTTGGCTTTAACTATTCTTTATATATTCTGGATTCAGTTTGCAGTTGTTTAATATCTGAGAGGCTCTGGAATTGATCTGTATATCCTCCTTCCACTTGAGAAATTCAAGAGGACAAACATTAGATTTGATTTGCTCAGCATGCTGGATAGCATATAACAGAAAATTCTCACTGAATTGCTTGTTGAGCAAATGAAAAGAAACGGCATAGACAACATTGTTCCGAATTGCATTTTTGCGAATTCCTGGACACTATTCATATTTTAATGCCATCCATTATCTTAGCATGGCATTCCAGGGAAGCAGAGATTAAGAAAAAGGTTGGTGTCCATGTAGTGAATATGAATGAGCCCAAGGAACAGAGTTGAGGGTGAGGAACACACACAGGAAAGCTGGAAAAGCTGTACAACAATGCTGGGCTCACGTGGGAAGACTCTGAGCAATGAAGTTAAGAAATGCAGTTCAAAACGGTCCAACTTGAAAATCAAAGAAGGAGAGTATTTCCGTTGGCTTTTGGCAATCATAGGTCAAGATTGCCTCCTCTGCACTTCCAGAGTGGGGGTGGAACATGAGGAAGATTCAAGGAGATATTTGAGATGGGTAGCTCTGACTACAGTCAGGGAAGCCTAGAAAAACAGGCGAGCCATGGGGACAGGATGGAGGTCATCCACTTCCAAGCCCATGTGCAACTGGTTGTTGGATTAACGTAAGCCCAGGTCTGAGGACATGGATGTTTACCATATCAAGTCTCATCCTACAATCCCATTTTCACCTCTATTTAGTTAAGTGTGTGCACAGCCTGTGACGGTTCCATTTTCATTTAATGCACAAGCTCTTCACTCATTCTAAGACAGCTCACATTACTAGAGGATCATAAACAATCATGCCATGTGAAGGGAAGAAGGAAATATAATATAAATTAAGATAGATGCCGTTGTCTTCTGTACGACGATACTAATTTTGTTATGAAAAGTAATCAAAACATTCCAAAATAATTTTTGTTTAATACCCAACTCCCTAAGTTATCAAATTAGGTAGAAAAAGTCAGGGATTTGGTATATAATTTTACTTCCCTATATACTTCCTTATTAAAATTAATTTTTTAATACTATCTTTTCCTTTGAGATTTAGGGACTAGCTTTCTTTGTTCTCTCCTCACATCTAGTATTCAGAACAATTAATGTACTGTTTTCTTCATGGATAGAGAGACACATGGTCTCAATGTGAATGTTATTTTACCATCATAAAGTGTATCTATAAGTGTTCCCCTTTCCGGAAGCAAATGGAAAGGAAAAGTCAAACTATAAAAGAACCTACAAACAGGCACTGTAGAGGATGGCTTAATGGTTAAGGCATTTGCCTGCAAAGCCAAAGCAACTCGGTTCATTTCTCCACAGGACCCACGTAAGCCAGATGCACAAGAAGGTACATGCATCTGGAGTTCTTTTTCAGTGGCTGGAGGCCCTGGTGTGCCCCTTCTCTCTCTCTCTCTCTACCTCTTTCTTTCTCCCTCTCTCAAATAAATAAATAAATAAAATATATTTTATAAAAAAGAAACAAAAAACAGTAGTCGTGTTCTTGGAATTGTAGTTTGGTAAAACCCACCTGTTTCCCTATAATATTAGTGGTTTAATTGCAAGATTTTAGACTAGTTGTCATCTCTCTGAAGAACTGTCAGGTTGTGTAACATTTTGAATTTTGTAGACTTACTTTAAATGTTTTCTTTTTTTTAACATTTTTTTCTTTTTCTTTTTTTTTAAATTTATTTTCAAGCAGAGAGAGAGAGAGATAGAAGAGAGGCAGACAGAGAGAATGGGCACACCAGGGCCTCCAGACACTGCAAACAAACTCCAGATACATGTTCCCTTGTGCATCTGGCTTACATGGGTCCTGGAGAATTGAACTGGGAACCTTTGGCTTCGCAGGCATATGCCTTCACCGCTAAGCCATTTCTCCAGCCCTTAAATGTTTCCTGATATAATACCAATGTGTATATGATTTGAAATAGCTGTCTGTGCTGATTGCAGTTCCAGCCCGTGGATTGACTGAAAGCCACTTTCATAAATGGGAAAAATAACACTTTGTCTAGAAACTCTTCTATTAAATGGATTGTCTTGTGTTTTCCTTCCTATGCATTAGATTTTGGTGACATTCTTCCTTTCATGGTTCAGTTCAAATTGTTATAGAATTTTAGATCTCAAACTAACCAAGTATGGTAATGCATGCCTGAAATCTGAGTACTCAAGAGGTAGCAACAGGAGGGGTACATACTGAAGATTATTCTCTACTACACAGACGTTCAAGGATATTTTGTGTGACATCCTAGGACCTGTCTCAAGAGCAAGATGAAAAAGAAAATACACAACGGATCCCACATTATTCTTGAGTTATTATTTTTTTTTTTGAGAGAAAGACAGAGAGAGACAGAGAGAGAGGGAGAGGAAGACAGATAGAGATGGGCGTGCCAGCAGCCTCTCAGCTGCTGCGAACGAAATCCACATGCGTGCTCCCCCTTGTGGTCAAGTGCAGCATTGCACCCTTGCATCACTTTGCATCTGGCTAAACGTGGAACCTGGGGATTGGAACCAGGTTCTTAGGCTTAGGTGGCAGGCACCTTAACCGCTAAGCCATCTCTCCAGCCCTTGAGTTATGTTTTAACAGAAAACTTTCTATAATTATATAAATTAAGTTTTTTTTTACATTATACTTAAACTGTCCTTAGTACTAATTAGGTACCTACACACTCTAGATTGCTTCTGAATTCAGTTAGGAGCATGCTCACACACACATGTACATGTATGCATGTGCACATACACAGACACATATACACTCATGGTATACAAATTTGAAGAAATAAATGAAAAAAAAAGGAATTCCTGGTCATTATCAGTAGGGAATTTATTATAGTATACAGTTTGGAACAATGTTTCAGGTATTGGAAAGCCAAATGTTGAATATGCTACTAGTTAAAAATGACTTATTAAGTAATGTATCTGATTGAAAGAGGACAGGATACTCTGAGTATTAATGCTCTGTTCTATTATACAAGCATATGTGTCACTGGGCTGGTCATTTTGGTTATAAAGTAAATCACCTAACATGTAGGTGGGAACTTTAGAAGCTCCAAAACTCTTTCCAATAGATAACTACCAGCTTTCAGAATCCTTCCCAGATTCCCTTATCTCATTAATATGTTTGAGAACCCACAAAGCAGTTCATCTTGGATAATTAAGATATTCACCACTGTGTATGTCTTTGCCACTATTTATATCTTACATAACTCCAAAACTCCTATGTGTTTAGCTCTATGCCACCACAATGGACAGACAGCCCCTCTAGCGTCCATCACTTTTAGGTAAGCTATAGGATGAAGCTATTGTGGCCTAAAATGCATGTAACTGGTTTAGTAAAATAGGAGAGAGAAACATCTCCAAATGTGGTAAAGAGATTAAACTTAAGCCACTGGAATGCTTCTTTAACCAACCCCTCCCTCTCCCCCGAGATATTTAAACACAACACTTAGCAAGATCCATCAAAGTCAAGAGTCTCAAAGCCAGTTGCAATAGATACTTTTCTAATTGTTGTGACAAAATACATGACAAATGAACTTAAAAGGAAGAAGGGGGGGGGCTGGAGAAACGGCTTAGCGGTTAAGGTGTTTGCCTGCGAAGCCAAAGGACCCTGGTTCGATTCCCCAGGACCCACGTAAGCCAGCTGCACAAGGGGCACATGCATCTGGAGTTCATTTACAGTGGCTGGAGGCCCTGGTGTGCCCATTCTCTCTCTATCTGCCTCTCTTCTAACTCTCTCTCTCTATCTCTCTGCTTGCAAATAAATAAATAATTTTTTAAAAATAAGTTAATTTTTTTAAAGATTTTATTTTTATTTATTTATTAGAGACACAGAGAGGGAAAGAGATAGAGAGAGAGAAAGAGTGAGAATGGTCATACCAGGGCCTCCAGCCACTGCAAACGAACTCCAGATGCATGCGTCACCATGTGCATCTGGCTTACGTGGGTCCTAGAAAATCGAACCAGCGTCCTTAGGCTTCACAGGCATGCGCCTTAACTGCTAAGCCATCTCTCCAGCCCAATATTTTTTTTTTTTTAAAAGGAAGAAGGATTCATTTTGGCTCATATTTTCAGAGGGTTCAGCCCATGGCTTCTTGGTCCCATGGCCTTGGGCAGAAGATTGTGGACACAGCAGTGTGTGGAGAAAGAAGCTGTTGACTTCATAGTACGCAGAGAGACCAGGGGAGGGTAAGGGCAGGATAAAGCTCCAAGAAGCCCCTTGCCACCCAGTGATCTAATTCCTTCAAAGAAGCCCCATCTTTATTTTTACTTTTCACCACCTCCCAATGATGCAATATTGTGAGTCCACCAAGGGATTAAACCATTCATTAAGTTAAACGCTTATGATTTACTACTTTCTGGAGAAGACTTCAGGGACACACCCGGAGGTGTACTTTATTAATTTCCTAAGAATTTCTCAATCCAATCAGGTTGACAATCAAAATTAAACATCACATGTTGTTGATGAAAAACAAAACCTTAAAGCAGACAAGAACAACAACAACAAAAAGGTGTGTTATATATAGGGGGTCACTGGGACAGATAACATGAGATTAACTGCTAGGGAATAGAAAGCTGAAAAGATAGTAGATCAATTTTTAAGTTCTGAATGAAAAACAAACCATTAAATTTGAGAAAATGCCTGTCAAAAATAAAGTTAAAATTAAAGCCCGGTGTGGTGGCACACGCCTTTAATCCCGACACTTGGGAGGCAGAGGTAGGAGGATCATCGTGAGTTCAAGGCCACTCTGAGACTACATAGTGAGTTCCAGGTCAGCCTGGGATAGAGTGAGGGATGAGTGAGGGATAGAGTGAGACCCTAACTCAAAAAACCAAGTTAAAATTAAGACTTTTTGAGGCATATAAATCAGGAAAAAATTATCACATTACCAGAACACTGCTAGAAGTGTTAAAGGCAGGTCTCTGGGAAAAGGACAATGAATGGAGACAGAAATATCCACAGAAATATGAAGAACATTGGAAATGATAAATAAGCAGGGATTTTCTTATTTAAATATATTTTAAAGAAAACATTTTTGTGCAAAAGAATGGAATGTTGGGTTCATGGACCATTTAGAAATAGATGTGTAACAACCCACAAATTCTTTGGCTGCAAAGATGAAAATACTTTTGTTTTATATTTTTATTTGTTTATTTCCCCAGTAGAGAGAGAAGAGAAATGGAGAGGAGGTGGGAGAGAGAGAGAGACAACAAACAAACATGAGTATACCAGGCCCTCTTGCTACCGCAAATCAAATTCCAGACACATGTGCCAATTTGTGCATCTGCCTTTATGTGGATACTGGAGAATCAAATCCAGGTCATCCGGCTTTGCAAGAAAGAACCATTAAGTGCATGTTTGGAAAGTTGTTGTATATAAAGTGCTATAGTACTATGTGAGCATAGGCTGTTATAGGTCACAGGTTGTACAGTAAACCCAGAAGCAATCAGATCCACAAGAAACAACAATCCAACACGGAAAACCAAAATTAAAAAAAAAAAAAAAAAAAAAAAAACTCAGCTGAATAAGCAAAGGCAAAAAGATGAAGAATAACAAAAAATATAAGGCAGATAAGTGGCACATGTGAACATAACTATATTAATAATCATGTTAGGCCTAAATGGTCTAAGCATGTAGTTTGAGAGCTTGAGGTGTGACACTCATTTACCTTTCTGTTCCCTATAAGAAACACATTTTAAACACACAAAAAAATGCATTGAAAGCAAGAAATAGGGCATACAAAGTGAAAAGTCATGTCAATACTAATGAAAAGAAAGCAGGAATGGTTACACCAATATCAGAACAAAATATTCGATTAGTGTCAAGAATACAAACAGCATTTCACGTTGTTAAGGAGGGAGACTGGGAGCCCCACCTCTGCAGCTGCGATGCAGTCATTGTCCATGCTGTGACGAGCCCTTTCTGTGCTGCCATGAGCTCTTCCTGTGCTGCCACGAGCTGCTCTGAGGACACCCATGGTCCTGCTCTCACCACCCAGAATCTCAGTCTGCTTGTTATGTCAGCTGTCAGCTCCAGAAGGGCAGAGTCATTGGCTGGGTCTTCATTAAACACCATACAACGGAAGCACCGTGAATTTTGAGATAATTGACTGGGTGATCTGAAAAGGAACAGCACTCCTCTTTCTGAGAAAGATTTCTAGATAGACGACTAATGGTCCATCCTTTTCGGTTTGCCATCCTTTAGGACCTATGTATGAGTAAGAATGCCTTTGATCATGTTTTTATCTGTAATAACCTTCTCTTTTCTACCTATGTCCAGATTGTACCTAAAAGTCACTTCCTTCAAGGACAGAAGTCTTTGGATAAGAAAATAATTATACCAGCACATGGTAGCTGAGTTTAGTTGCAGATTTAATCTTAATCTCTTTACCATTTTAAAGCCATGAGTCATATACCAGCCACTTCCGAGACACCTAGCTGTGTTTCTCGTCTCCTGCCTACACAGGGCTCTCTTCTGGAGTGCCTTGTCTTTTCCAGTTAATAAACTAGATGCTTGCTTGAAAAATGTATTTTTAAATTATTTATTTATTTATTTATATTATTCTAATTTTACATTCATAATGGTGACTCCATTATCCTCCTCCCTGTCCTCCCTCTTCCAAAGGGACCTTCACTGATGGGGAATGTGGGTCATGCATTGGGGAGAACCCTGAAAAAATATTTTAAAGGGAAGGAAACACATCACAAGGGCTTAATAATTGTTAATGGTTGAGTATAAAAATATTACAGTTTGAAAACACCCGACATGAAACTGGTATAACTCCAGGAAGATGCAGAATCACAGTTGTGGCTGGAGATGTCAATATCCATCTCTCAAAAGCAAAAAAGTAGGGAGAAAATATTCTAAGAAATATTACCCATGAACAATAATATTAAATAACTTGACCTAATTGTTATGTATAGATACTGGTATGCAGGAACAAAGAAGATATATTAATTTTCAGGAATATTTACCAACACAATCTTTTTTCCATGAAATATTGATAGATGATAAAGCAAATATAATTTAAATTAAAAGGGTGAAGGACTTCATATAATAGCAGGCTTGTCCTTTGAGCTCAAGGAAATTACACTATAAATCAGTAACAGGAAGCTCTCTGGAAGACTTTTAAATGTTTGAAAACTACTTGACTGGCACATTTCTATAAAAACTTTGGTTTGTAAAAAAATCAAAGGTGAAATTAGAATGTATTTTGAGCTGGATAAAATAAAATCACAGAATATCAAAATTTGTTAAATATCTTTTTTTTTTTAAGGTAAGTTCTCACTCTAGTCCAGGTTGACCTGGAGCTCACTCTGTAGTCTCAGGGTGCCCTTGAACTCACAGAGATCCTCCTACCTCTGCCTCCCTAGTGCTGGGATTAAAGGCGTGCACCACCACACCCTGCCTAAATATCTTCTTTTAAAATATTTTTATTTTATTTTATTTATTTATTTGAGAGAGGGAGAGGAAGGGGCAGACAGAGACAGAGAATAGGTGTGCCAGGGCATCCAGCCCTTGCAAACAAACTCTCAATGCATGCACCACCTTGTGTCATCTGGTTTGGAAAATTGAACCTGAGTCATACCTGAACTGCAAAAACCATCTCTCCAGCCCCAAATTGGTTAAATATCTTTGAAGCCATATTTTCCAGGAAATTTTCTAATGCACAAGACAAGTGGTCTCAAGTTAATGACCTTTTCCCATATCAACAGTAGGAAAATAAAAAAGAGCAAATTGAAAACAACCAAACAAAAAGGATAGGAAATAGCTAGGTATGGTGGCCCAAGTCATTAATACTATAGTTCAAGGTCAGAAAGAAAGAAAGGATAAAAAATAGACAGAAATAATAAATGTCAGAGTAGAAAACAATGAGTAGAAAAAAAAATGTTGCAATATGAACCTGTTGTTGCGCCCCACCCCACGTTGGGCACCCGTTGCCGGTGCTTTTCCTCCACCACCGGCAGGTAGAGCGGAAGAGAGAGAGCCAGGCCAGCCGCTTCTTTGAACGGGAAGGCGGGTGTCGGCGACTCAAACCCCTCCCCCCAAAACACCGGGGAGAAAAACCACATTGAGCCGTGGACAAAAAATCTCTCCTTTATTGTCAGGGGAGGTATTTATATATTTTGAGAGGTGGGAGGATGAGATAAAGACCAATAGTATTTCACCACGTCAGCAGCAGCTGGGTGGAGGCAGTTTCAGCTCCAGTGCTGAGTCACTCCAAACTGAAACTCTACTCAGGCTCTGGAAGCTCGACTAGGCCTCTCTATCCCAAGTACAGGTAAAGTCTGGCTGGGCTCACCACTAGGCTTGGGCAGGGCCCAACAGGAGAGAGACAAAGAGTGAGAGAGGAGAGGAAGACAGATGGAGATGGGCATTGCATCCCCCTTGTGTCAAGTGTGGCATTTTGCATCTTTGCATCTGGCTAAACTTGGGACCTGGAGATTGGAACCATTGGCGATTGGAACCAGTGTTCTTAGGCGTAGGAGGCAGGTGCCTTAACTGCTAAGCCATCTCTCCAGCCACAAACAGTTTTTAATGTCTATAAAATGTATTGACACAGTAAAACTAAATAGAAAACAAGGAAAATAAAATTACTTATATCAGGAATTAGAGAGGTAGGGTCACTATAATTCTATGGATATAAGGGAAAATTAGAAGAGATTATGGACATTAAAAAAAAATTTAGTACTTTAGACAAACAGGACATATTTTTGGAAAGACAAATTAGTACTAAAATTCACTCAATGAGAAATGGTTTGAAAAAAAGAACAAATAGTTTGAGAACTTGGTGTCTCTTACAAATAGTTGATTCCCACAGATCAAATGGCAGACTAAGATGTCTTCACTTATCAATTGTAGACAACATTTAAGGGAAGCATCAATGTCATTTCTATTTTAGAACAGAACCATGGCAATGCAATCATGTGCATATCTACTGCAGTCAACTTTGCGTTGCTGGCACTAAGCATCCGATCAAGAGCAGCTTGTGGGAGGACAAGGTTTATTTTGGCTTACAGACTCTAGAGGAAGCTCCGTGATGGCAGGGAAAAGAATGGCATGCGCAGAGGGTGGACATCACCCCCTGGCCAACATCATGTGGACAACAGCAGCAGGAGAGTGTGCCAAACACTGGCAAGGGGAAGCTGACTCTGATCTGTCGCCAATAATACAGCACCGCCAGGAAGCTCCAGTTCCCAAATTCACACCAGCTGGGGACCTAGAATTCAGAACACATAACTTTATGGGGGGCACCTAATTCAAACCCCACAACATCCAAAGTGAGTTCCAACTGAGGACAGGGGTAAGGACTTGGGCAGAACTGGAAGGACAGGCTGAAAGGCCATTAAGTTTACATCTGAAATGTGTCTCAGAAGTTCCTATTTTGATGGCCCATTTTCTATCCTAAGGCACTATTTACAAAGCAGTAGAGATTTCAGAAGGTGTAGCCTGGCTGGCAGAATAGGCCATTCAGAGCAGGTGTTTGGAAGTTAAAATGCCCCACAGTTCCAGTTGGTATATTCTGCTTCCTGGTCCTGTAAGATGTGAGGACGCTTGGCTTTACACTCCTGCTGCAATGAAAGTGAGCCACTGTTAACCCCATTCTGTCTCCTAGGTCACTGACTAAAATTCCTAGGAAACCATGGGCTCAAATAATCCTTTTTTTCTTAAGTTGTTTCTGATAGATATTTTGCTATAGTGATGGAAAAACTAATAGAACAAAAAATGGGAATAATTGCGGACAGTTATCTGAGGTAAGAAGGGAACAAAAGATTCTTCTAAAAATTCTTTGGAGGGAGCACAGGACTCCTTGATTTACAATGAAACATGAAAACAAATAATAAATGTGAAGGAATAAATATTGCCTCAAGATACCCAGTTTATGGGAACTTGTTGTGACAGACCTAGCATGCTAACATAAATTCCAATGAAAATATACCTTTTTTTTTTTTTTTTAGAAATTAGAAAACTGAGCCTAAACTTCATATGGATAGGCATAAGATCTACATTATATACAAGAACTTTGAAAAATGGTAAAACGATACTTCATTTTCAGACTTCTTGAAGCTATCTCAGATCATATAGGTCTTAATGTACCCAAATGAAGTGTAGAATTATGACCCCTAGACTTTGCATTAGGTGGGTTTTTTTTTTTTTTTTTTTTTTTTTTTTTTTTGTTGCTGTGACAAAATACCTAACAAAAACAATGTAAGAAAGGATTTATTGTGGATCACAATTTTAGGCTACAGCGTATCATGACAGGGAAGGCATGGCATCTGCAGTCAGATTTCTCTGGTAAGTTGAGCTTCACCTGGTATGGTGTATGAGGATGTACATGCTCCCTGTACACACATGTGGAGTAAAGAGGAGGACATGTTCTTTTCTATCAGTCTTCTGCCCCTTTTCCATGACAGCATATCTCTCTCTCAGCTAGACGTGGGGCTTACCAATGAGCCCTAGCAATCCTCCTGTCTCTATTCTCTTCATTTCCGGGGTTATGGCTTTTTCTGTGAGTGCTGGGAATTGAGCTTGGGTTCTCATGCTTGCACAGCAGGCACTCTTAGCCTACTGGGTCATTTCCCTAGCTCCTAAGTCTGAGATCTTGAAGATGAGATTTTGTTAACCAGGCTAACATTGGGTGTAATCAGATTTTAGCCAGAGGGAACAGTTAGGGCATGACCTAAGGCTTAGTAATGGAATGAGTATATAGAAAATACCCACATCTTAGGTCTTTATTTATATTTACTGGTTGATATGAAAAGCAAAGAACAAAATGAGCCCCAATATCTACAGGAGCATCTTAGATCCCTGTAAAGTTTCACACAACAAATCCCAGTACCTATCCTCTAGCTGCATTGGTATTTGAGGGAAATAGAATGAGCTTGTAATAACCAGGCATTCATTTAGGGTTGTTACAAGATCCACTATTAAATAACCTGGCTAATCATGGGGACATATTAGTTCATCCAAAAGACTTTTCTAATGGGAAAACCCCACAAACCCAGTACAACATTTATATATAAATACAGTCATATAGATTATAAATTCTTCATGGGTCAATATTACATTTTATCCATTTTCCTTCACCTACTGAACAGATATGTGAATAACATTCACATGCTTGCTAATTGGTCAATAATGTAATCTTTCTTTGTTGTAGACAAATGTTCTTTGTGCCACCCTATTTTGCTTTTCACATATAATGTTCAATGTTTGTTGAAAGAAACAAAAAAACAGTGTCTTTTACAAAAACCTTCCTCTGCTTGGAATGAATTTTAGCCTATTTTTCTGAGATTTCCAATGACAAAATCTGCAATTAAGATTGCTTCCACAAAATGCTGAATGATTAATAATTTTAATAATATTAAAATGCTTTTAGTAGAATGCTAATGGCATTAGGATCAGGATATGAGCCAAAGCAGCTGGTCTTAATCACTTATGTAGAAAACATGCGGCTTTAAGTTGCATATCTTCCAAAATAACTAAGAAATTTTCTCCAACCGAAGTACTTAGAAAAAAAGTAAATATATCTATAAATCCAAAATATGATTTTCATTTGGAAACTACATCAGTAGTTTGGAGCTATGTGATTGATTTGTAATATTTATATGGGATAAATATCTTGGGCTGGAGAGATGGCTTAGTGATTAAGATACTTGCCTGCAAAGCCTAAGGACCCAGGTTTGATACCCCAGTACCCATGTAAGCCAGATGTACAAGGTGGTACATGTGTCTGGAGTTTATTTGTAATGGCTGGAGGTCCTGGCTTACCCATTCTTTTTCTCTATCTGTTTCTCTCAAATAAGTAAAATAAAATATTTTTAAAATATCTTAATGTTCCTTAAAATATGCATCTTTTAGACAACCCAAGATTTTATATCTAATAAAAGAATCAAGTATCCATTTATGCCTTTGGGATTATTTTCACTGAGAAATTGAGAAAAGCTATGATAAAATCAACATAAACACAGAATGAACTCTGAGGCGGCTGTCAGTTTCACAGGCGTTAGAACCACCATGGAAACAAATCTCTTGGAAAGTCTGTGAGGGATTTTCTAGATTAGATTAACTGAGGTAATGACCAACGACAAATGTAGGCAGTGCCATTCAGTGGTAGGGATAGAGGTCTGAATGAGAAAGAGGGAGTGAGCTGAGCTGCGCTATCCATGGCTCTCTCTTTTCTGGTTGCTGATGCAGGGTAATCAGCTTTGCTTCGTGCTCTTGCAACCACGCCTCCCGCACCACGATTGACTGTACTGTTGAACTGTAAGTCTGCCTTCTGCAAGTTGCTTTTGGTCAGGTATTTGTTCAAAGCAAGGGGAAAATAACTTATATACTATATCACCCATACTTTAGATGAAGAGTTCATGAGTTTTATAAATATATATTCATATTGTTGTCTAAACAGCTTCTAGAACTCCCGAACAATTCTCTATTTGTTTATCTATGCCTCTTGCTTCTGAAAACTACTATACGATTTTCTGTCTCTGTGAATTAGACTTCTGCAAAGCTCCTACAGTTCCATGCACACAATGTGTACCTTTTGAACAACGCATTGACTGTACTGTTGAACTGTAAGATCTGCCTTCCGTCTCTCAGCTGCTGCAAACGAAATCAGGTGCGTGCGCCCCCTTGTGGTCATGCTTTTCTGGCTAAATGTGGGACCTCAGGTATTTGTTCAAAAGTCTTAAAACTGAAAAAAACTGAGAACTTTAATATACTATATCACCCATACTTTGAGATGAAGAGTTCAGAGTTTTATAAATTATATATTCAATCACCTGTTGTCACTAAACAGCTTAAGGTGTGAACTTGTAAAGATATGCAGAACAATTTTGGCTGTAGTTTTTGCTCTGTTGTGTTTATCTGCCTCTTGCCTGGTCTGAAAAGGCCACTTCTGCCATTATGGAACTTCCCTGGATCTGATTTTCTGTCTCTGAATTAAGTTCATCTCAGTGACTTCTGCAAAACCTGACTGTGTGGATATTCATCTTTTGAAATTTTTTTTTTTTTTTTTTTTTTTCCTACAGTTCCATGCACCTGGAATAACTGTAGTCTCAGGGTTTGAACAAGAAAGCCTACCCTGCAAAAAGTCTTTTTTAATTTTTTTTTTTTGGGCATGGAGAGAGACACAGAGAGAGACATTCTGAGAGAGTTTGAGAATGAGAGAGAACTTCGAGAGAGAGGGGAAGGAAAGATGGCAGAGACAGATAGAGAAACTTAAATTTGGATGTGCCAGATTTTAAGAGTTGGAAAACCTCAAGCAAGTTAAAAGCAGAGGCACTGAAACTGGTTTTAGGTTACTGGAGCTGCTTGTCAATGAAGGAAGGTGGAAGGAAGGTGGCCTGAGATTTACATTAAAACAATGGAGAGGATGCCTGAGGAAAGACTGTTAAAAATGCAAATTCTTGGAAAGAGCTGACTGGAGAAGGAACCTGCTTTTCAAGGCTATGATTTATTTTGTCCCTGGATTAAATATGGCTGTGTCCTGCACACCTGGTATTAGTTTTGGAAGCATGAAAAATGCATGGAGTGGTCATGAATTGCACTTTTCAGATGTGGCCAGGGCATGAAGACCCTCAGGAACAGGCTGGAAGAGCCTTTTGGAAGATGGACGTGGTTTGACCTAAAGATGTTTTGGATATACCAGACTGTGGCAGTGTTGGCATGGGATGAAAGTTTTCCCTGGTGACTCTGCCCAGCTGAGGGGCAGAATTGGAACTGTCAGTCATTAATATTGAACTTGAACTGGTTTGATGACTGCTGATGGCTGAGTTTGCATTGTTCTAGTTTCTCCTTAATACAGTTAAAAATGTTTACTCTGTGCCTTTACATGTTAAAAGTATTTAACTTGTTTGATTTTACAGGACATCTCTTTACAATGTGTGATAGTTATAAATCCAGCCCCCATCTGCAATCACCTTGCTAGAGGCAAGGTCACTGGGGCTGGTCTTAAAGGTCTTAAAACTGTGCCTAGCAGTTTTAAAAATACTGAGAACTTTAATACTGAAAATTAGTCATACCACCATTGGGTTGTACTGTGATGTCGCTTCTCCCCCACTGCCATGCATGTACTGTGTGTGCATATGTGTGTTGGGGGGATACCTCAGAATACACTTTCACACCCTCTACCTCTTAGATACATTCTGCCCCACTTTCTGGAATGTTCCCTGACTGTTGGAGATCTGCTTTAATGTTGAGCCCTGAGCATTCTCCACTTTGCAGCTTTGATTAGTTTTGCGTCTCTTCAGCGTCTACAGCCATCTTCCTGGAGGATGCTTGGTGGTTAGCCATGCGAGCAGCACTCATATTTCATCCACCATTTCAACTCTATAATGTTTCCTGGGCCATGGAGGATGCGCAATAGATGTCAGTGCTGGGCAGTTGGCTTTCTTTTCTTGTCATTCTTAAGAGTCTTGAGTCTCCCCAGTATTTGTTGTCATCTGTAAAAAGCAGGTGCTTTAGCTAAGAGTAAGAGCACCAGGGGTCAATATTACTAAACCTAGGAATTTAGAAGACTTTAAAAAAATTTTTTTTATATTTTATTTTTATTTTGGAGAGAGACACAGAGAGGGAGAGGAAGGCAGATAGAGATGGGCGGGTCAGCAGTCTCTCAACTGCTGAGAATGAAATCCAGATGCATGCACCCCCTTGTGGTCAAGTGCGGCATTGCGCCCTTGCATCACTTCTCATCTGGCTAAACGTGGGACCTGGAGATTGGAACCAGCGTTCTTAGGCTTAGCAGGCAGGCGCCTTAACCGCTAAGGCATCTCTCCAGCCCTAGAGGACTTTTTGACTAGCATAACCCCTCCTTTGTAGCCAAAAAGGAGAGAAAGCTCCCCTGTAGGGTCTATGATCTTCTAAGCCATAGGCTTCTGACTTGGTTCTCAGTACCAGGTGTGAATCCCCCACCCTGAGTAGGCCTCACATTCAACTATAGAATAGTTGATTACCCCAAAACCCGAGTGCTTCTACTGTACCAGTGGTGATTTCTTCCCTGCTGTTGACTTTGTAGCTTGCAAGATCCATTGCTACTTCACACTGTTGGTGACAATTATCCCACAGCAGCTCTCACAGAATTTTCTAGCACTATGAGGGCTAGCCAACAGGGATCTGGCTTCTTTCTCAGTTCTAGCATGATCTTTTGATGCCCTGTGACCACAGCCAGTGGTGTCTTCAGCAATAGGGTCTTACCATTTAGTTATAGGAGGTAACTGTGTAGTGTGAATGTATGGCCCCCTAGACTAAGGTGAGTCTGAAAATGCTAAGTGTTGTGTTGGCTTATGAACTTTCAAAGAGGAAGGAAGAACAGCAGAGAACTTTTTTGGAATTGAGATACTGGCATATGTGCTGGCTGTGTTCTGGCCAATCCCTAAAAGTTTGATCAAGGTTATATTTAAAAAAAAGGAAGTTGGGCAAGGTGGCACATGCCTTTAATCCCAGCACTTGGGAGGCAGAGATAGGAGGATCACTGTGAGTTTGAGGCCACCCTGAAAAAAAAAAAAAAAGAAAATTAAGAAAAAAAAAAAAAAAAAAAAAATCAGCCTGGGCTACCTCAAAAAAAAAAAAAAAAAAAGAAAAAAAAAAAAAAGAAAAAAGAAAAAAAAAAAGACTAGTGTGTTTGGCAGAAGATATATAACTGAAGGCTATTGGAAGTATATAATTTGGTTTGATTTTACAGAAATCACAGGTAAGAGGCAGTCTTGAATCTCAGAAAAGCCTTGGGAATTTGGAATAATCTCTCTCTCTCTTTTTTAAAAATATTTTATTTTTATTTATTTATTAGAGACAGAAAGAGGGAAAGAGAGAGAGGGAGAGTGAGAATGGGTGTGCCAGGGCCGCTGGCTGCTGCAAATGAACTCCAGATGTGTGTGCCCCTTGTGCATTTGGCTTACGTGGGACCTGGAGAATTGAACTGGGGACCTTAGGCTTCATAGGCATGTGCCTTAACCACTAAGCTATATCTCCAGCCCTGGAATAATCTTTAAGTTGGTAAATAATATGAAGACCTTTGAAACTGGACTGAATGCAATTTGTATTGTGGTATGGTTGTCAGCCAATGGGGACCAGGGCAAAATGTGGTAATTTGAACGTATGTCCTGCATTGAGCGAGGTGTTAAAATTAAACTTGTAATATGGATCTCCAGCCATCTGGCTAGAGGAAGTGTTACTGGGGTCAGATCTGGAGTTGAGCCCAAAGGTGTCACTGGGGGGCAGATCTGAATTCCAGCTCAAAGGTATGCAAGGAGGCCTGACCTCTAGCAGATTCTGTGCTTGCTGCCTGGATCTATGGAAGTAAGCAGCTTCTTCTGCCATTGATGAAACTTCCCCTGGACATATATGCTTGAAATAAATCCCTTCTTCCTCTAAACCTCTGTGCCTGATTTGGATGTTCATCCCAGAAAGAAGTAATTGTCTACTACAAAATTCTATAAGTTCCTGAGATGAATGTTCATTCTGTAGAGTTTGGATGGAATGTTCAGTCGATGTATGTTAATTCCATTTGATCTGTGGTGTTGTTTTGCTCCTTTGCATCTCTATTTTATGTTTAGATCATCTGCCTATTGACAATAGAGGGGTACTAGAGCCATGAACTATTATTGTGTTGGGATTTATTTCTGATTTAATGTCCACTCAATTTTGCTTTATAAAGTTAGGTGAACCTGTGTTTGGTGCATATATTTTATGATTGTAATATCCTTTAGTTTCCATTGGTGAGCATAAAGTGGCCTTCTTTATTTTTTTCTGATTATTTTTGGGTTAAAATCTCTTTTGTCAGTTATAGCTAAATCTATTTGTTTCTTATTTCCAGTTGCCAATAAAATCCTTTTCTATCCTTGTACCCATAGTTGGTACTTATCTTTAATGGCAAAGTGCATTTATTGAAGGCAGAATATAGCTGGACACAGTTTTCACAGTTTTCTGTCCAGCCTGTAAACCTGTGTTTTTGTTGTTGTTGTTGTTTACTTTTCTTCTTTCTTTCTTTCTTTCTTTTTCTTTTCTTTTTTTTTTTTTTTTTTTTTTTTTTTTTTTTTGGTTTTTCGAGGAAGGGTCTCACACTAGCTCAGGCTGACCTGAAATTCACTATGTAGTCTCAGGGTGGCCTTGAACTCACAGTGATCCTCCTACTTCTGCCTCCCGAGTGCTGGGATTAAAGGCGTGCACCACCATACCTGGCTAAACCTGTGTTTTTGTATACTAAGATTATAAAAAAAAAATAAATCTTAATTCTTAATCCAACTTGTTTTGGAAAATGGGATGGTCCCTCTGTTCAATGCAGGTGTTTACTGTTACCTAAGGAATGGGATGATCCCTGTGTTCAGTGCAGGTTTTTACCTTTACCTAAGGAGTGGGATGATCCCTCTGTTCAATGTAGGTGTTCACCTTAACCTAAGGAGTGGGATGATGCCTCTGTTCAATGTACCATGACCTTCTTATATCTCTTTGTTTCTAAATGTCTTTGTGATTACATAGCATCGAATATTTTTTGCCTCAGTCCTGCCTATGTGACCAATGTAACCTTGTGAGTTCTTGTAATAGCCCATCTTGTTTAACAGCATGTAACATTGTGGTTTAACTCCCATCTTGTTTTTACTATGAATATTATGTAGTTATTTCCAATAAAAGCTGACACTCTGAACAGTTCAGGGCTGCACCCCAAGATCCTGAACTCTGGGTGTGGCCCTGGTGCACCAGCTTTTCTTTCTTTTTTTACCCAATATAACTTTGCCTCATGTTCTGTGAGTTGATGTTCTAACTTGTGCAACACTGGACCCCCTAATAATTTCATATGTAGTTATTGAAAATTACATAATTTAAAACCCGTCAGGCTGGAGAGATGGCTTAGTGGTTAAGGCGTTTGCCTGCAAAGCCAAAAGACCCAAGTTCAATTCCTCAGGATCCACGTTAGCCAGATTTACAAGCCGGTGCACACATCTGGAGTTCATTTGCAGTGGCTGGAGGCCTTGGCATGCCCATTCTTTCTCTCTCTCCCTCTTTCTCTGTCAAATAAATACATAAAAAAATAATTTTTTTGCTGGGCGTGGTGGCACACGCCTTTAATCCTAGCACTTGGGAAGCAGAGGTAGGAGAATTGCCAAAAGTTCGAGGCCAGCCTGAGACTACATAGTGAATTCCAGGTCAGCCTGAGCTAGAGTGAGACCCTACCTCACAAAATCAATCAATCAATCAATAAATAAATAAAATAAAAAAAATATTTTTAACGTGGCTTTCATTTAGTAGAATTTTTCCTTCCTTTCTTTCTTCCTCCCTCCTTTCCCTCATTTCCTTCCTTCCTTCTTTCTTTATTTTTACACCTCATTTAAAAATTTTTTTTCTGTTGAAACAGTCTTACATAGGCCAAAATGGCATTCAAAGTCACTATGTAGCTAAGGATAACCTTGAACTCTTGTCCTCCTGCCTCTACCCCCCAAATGCTGGGATTACAGATTTGAACTACCATGCTTGGTACATTAGTATATTGTTGATAAGCATTTATAGATGAAATAGTAATGATGGAAAGAAATCCCTCCAGGAAAAACAGAGGAGGCAGTATCTAATATTGCCTATGGATAAAGGGTTCCTTACACTTTGCACCAGTAAACTATGGGCAATTATAGACATTCTTATTGGGAAGAGGAGGTATGAAAATTTTTGAAGGACGTTTCAGAAATGAGCCACGTGACCAATGTGTTCTAAAATGAGTATTATATTCCAAGGATGCCAAATAATCTAAATAATCTTACTGGGCCAGGGGTCAAGAGCACCAAACATAAATATTTAATGATTTATTGGAGCTATTTCCCATAAGATTCTAGTTCTTCTGCAAGAAATATAGATGTCATTTTCTAGGCCCGAGAAGTTAACATTTTTTTTTTTTTTTTTAAATATAAGAATGACCTGATCTAGCTTTGATTAATAACATAATCTTGGGTAGCCAAATTAACTATGCATAAGGATTGATCATCATGGAGACTAAGCAAATGGCCTACAGTTGTTGAGGGCATAATCTAACATTATCTAATAAAAATAATGAACAAGGGCTGGAGAGGTGGCTTAGTGGTTGGGCCACATGCCTGTGAAGCCTAAGGACCCCGGTTTGATTCTCCAGGTCCCACTTAAGCCAGATGCACAAGGGGGTGCACATGTCTGGAGTTCGTTTGCAGTGGCTAGAGGCCCTGGCATGCCCATTCTCACTCTCCCTTTCTCTCTTTCCCTCTCTCTGTCTCTAATAAATAAATAAAATAATTCAAAAAACTAATGAACAAATGTCAATGTACTGCAACAGTAAGGATGCATGGTTTGAGATACTGTCATTAATTATGTTGTGGGCTGGATATCTAGATGGGATTAAATATCTAAAATGACACCCCCAGACTCATGAACCCCAAGCTTTACGTTCTTGACAAACTTAATAAAGAATTGAAAAATACAGACACCTAGAAGGGTCAGTTATGAGAATTTCTTAAGGATAGGGTGAAAACAAGCGAAAAGGGAAAAGCAGGAAATAGGATTTCTTCCCTCCGATCAAGGGGGGAGTAGACTAGAGAAGATTTTCCCTCACATGGAGAATGGAAGTCTCAGAAGCCTCCAAGGTAAGGGAAGGGACTCACACCTGAGGCTCAGACAGGCCACCAACTAGAAGGAACCTCATCACCAGGCTCAGGTGTATAGGTTGGACCCTGATTGGTTGGCAGGCCCAGGAAGGCCTGCTCACTCAGGGAGGACCAGCCCACATGTACTAAGGCAGGGATGAGTTCACGAATCAGGAGGCTGTAGCTGCTCTTGCTGCTTACAGCTGGCTTGGATGAGAATAACATTCTAGTCCCACATGTTTCTATGGGCCAGTTCCTAGCTAACTACCCATTAGAGAAAGCTGCCTTGCTACTGCTAATCCCTATCAATTAGAAGGATGATATGTATAGTATTAACCTGGGTTACTAAATTTATGAGCATATGAGACATTGCAAACATGAAAATAAGAGAAAATAAAAGTCTTAAGGAAAAATTCTCTGTTAAGTTTTAATCAAGTGGTTTCTGAGAGGTTAGCAGTATCTGTATAGAATAGAAGTGTTTGCTGGAGAGGTTTGTTCTACAGTTTCTTCTTAGGATCCAGGTAGCACAGTAATATCACTGATGCCTGTGCTTTTAGAAGATGCAGCATTTAAGAATAACTATAATGATAATAATGTTATCTAAGTGATGTCTTCAATTTATATAGTAATTTGCCAACATTTTAATATTCATTTTTTCCACTTAATTTTCACCATACTTGTGTATGGTCATAGGAACAAGGAATATAGTTCCAGGTGTTTAGTGAACAAACAATGAGAGGAAACAGAATTATTGATATATATTTTGGAACATGCCAAAAGACATGCTGAAGCTGAATTTCAACTCTTATCTTTGAATCATAGCTCAGACGTAGTTTGACTTTACAACGAGGCTCTCTGAACAAAAAGTCAAGTTGAAAACTTACAGCCTTATTTTAGCAGTAGCTGTAATATGTCAAAAACACACAAGGAAATGGATTATACCCAATCTTGCCTGATCATGGAAGCCACGCAAAGCAAAGCAGGGTCATGCTTCGTTAATAACCTGGATGGGAGAATATAAGTAAAATTTTTAAAAATGAACATGTAACATTTTGGAAAAGTCATTATATGAACAAATAAGAGTAAATATATGCATAACACATAGATGTATGCATGTTCATGGAAAATTATAGTCATATATATTCATTTCTTCATTTACTTTAACCACAAAATTACAGTATGAGAGTAGACACACAAGCACAATGAAATTAAGTTGCTCTCTCTTAAAATAGTTTAAGAGTTTTTTTAAAAAATAAAAATGTATTATTTTGTATTTTTGGTGTATGTGTGTGTGCATATGTGTGTATAGATGTGTGTGTGTGTGGAAGCTAGAGGAAGATGTGAGGTGTCTGCCATTATCCTCTCCTGGCTTATTTCCTTGAGACAAGAGTTTTTTTCTTTTTAAAAAAAATATTTTATTTATTTATTTATTTATTTATTTATTTATTTATTTATTTATTTGAGAGGGAGATACAGAAATAGGCAGGTAGAGAGAGAGAGAGAGAGAGAGAGAGAGAGAGAGAGAGAGAATGGGTGCGCCAGGGCCTCCAGCCACTGCAAATGAACTCCAGATGCATGCACCCTCTTGTGCATCTGGCTTTTGGTGAGTCCTGGAGAATCAAGCCTCAAACCGGGGTCCTTAGGCTTCACAGGCAAGCGTTTAACCACGAAGCCATCTCTCCAGCCCAAGACAGAGTTTTTAAGTGAACTTGGAGCTCCCTGTTTGTTTCAGTTAGACTGGCTGATCAGAGAGCCTCAGCGACTCTCATCTCTGCCTCCCTCAGAGGTTGGGTGACAGGTATGTGGGGCCATGCCTGGCTTTTGACATGGATGCAGGAAATTGAACTCAGGTGCTCAAGCTGAGGCAGTTCAAGGGTAACAGGGCCCCCTGAAAGAAAGAGAGAAGAATGTTCTTGAACCCACCCTTGCAGTCTCCACTTTCCCATAGGTCAGAGAAGGATCTGGCTTCGTTTGAACTCTTGCTGCCTAAAGGAGTTCCTTACATGTTTCTCCTTAAACTCAACCTGAGAGTTACTCCCTAATGAGGAACTTCCCTTTGCCAGAATAAGGATTCCCAGAAGGATTAAATGAATTCCCAAAAGGATTTATTAAATTGAGAGGACCGGGGCGTGGTGGCGCATGCCTTTAATCCCAGCACTTGGGAGGCAGAAGTAGGAGGATCACAGTGAGTTCGAGGCCACCCTGAAACTACAGAGTGAATTCCAGGTCAGCCTGGGCTAGAGTGAGACCCTACCTGGAAAAACCAAAAGAAAAAAAAAAAAAAAAAGCAAAAACTTAACAAAGGTTCCAGTCTGGGTCCAGGGGTAGACTTCACATTGTTCCTGTCTTCTCATTGGCTGAGGCTCTCTGGACACCCGCCTCTTTCCTTCTCTTAAGAGCTTTACGTCCTATCTAAAATCTAATAAAGTGCCGCTAAACCTTACCCTCTGGTGTATGGATTTTGTTACAGTTCTAGTGTATGTGCTGTCAAAACATGATCTGTGGATTTGATTTCTTTGAATTCATAAGACAAAATCTGGATACACCTCAAAATCCCCATTCTCACGCTCTCTCTCTCCCTTATGTAATTGTGTGTAGGAGTGACATAGCTGAACCTCTGTTCCCTGGGTATGGGCAACTATTTAGCACTTAATTCAACAAAAGATGTTTGGGGAGTGAATGCAATATCATTTATACTGCCTATTGTGTACTGGTCACACATAGTGATATGACGTTTAGAAAATTTCTTGACTTTGTCTACAGACTGTGTCTTTTTTAAAAATTTTTTTTATTATTTTATTTATTATTTTTGGAGAGAGACACACAGAGAGACAGACAGAGAGGGAGAGGAAGACAGATAGAGATGGGCGCACCAGCTGTCTCTCAGCTGCTGTGAAGGAAATCCAGATGCGTGCGCCCCCTTGTGGTCAAGTGCGGCATTGCGCCCTTGCGTCACTTTGCATCTGGCTAAATGTGGGACCTGGAGATTGGAACCGGGTTCTTAGGCTTAGCAGGCAGGCGCCTGAACCGCTAAGCCATCTCTCCAGCCCCAGACTGTGTCTTTTTATTTCTTGCACCTTGGATAGATGGCTTCCACCATCCCCCTGATGATACACCCTATGGCAATCAGATTCACCAGAGGTGGCTTAGCACCACTGCCATCTTGATAAAACAGGCAGAGAGCTAAGTAGGTGGCTTAGATTTTACAGGCAGAAAGTGGCAGTGGGATTTGAACATTGGCAACTGGAAGGTTCTAAATAGTTGCCCATGCCCAGGGAACAGAGCTTCAGCTAGGTCACTCCTCCACACAATTACGTAACTCTTCCAGTCCAGGGCTCCCCATAGATTCAGAGGTTGGAGCCCCAGCTGTACTGTATCATTGGTTAGACCCTCCCACCACGCTGGAGCAAGTCATTTCTGCCACTGGCTTACAGAAGTTGTCCCTGAGAGCACATCCACATCAGCCCCTTCCACGGCAAACTTAAGATTCTGCATTCTGTGAACCTTAGTGACACCAAGTTTCCACATGAGGAATCAAGTTCTGGCACATCTGTTTGTTATATGTACTTAGATTTTTGAAGCTCTTTAGCTATTTCCTCATGTCTATATGTAATTCCTGTATCTCCAATTTGTTTTTTTTTATTTTAAAAATTTCATTTTTATTTGTTTATTTATTAGAGACAGAGAAAGGGAGAAGAGAAAGAGGGAGAGATAAAGAGAGAGAGAGTGAGAATGGGTACGCCAGGACATCCAGCCACTGCAAATGAACTCCAGAAGCATGTGCCACAATGTGCATCTGGCTTATGTGGGACCTGGAGAATCGAACCAGGGTCCTTATGCTTCACAGGCATGTGTCTTAACTGCTAAGCCATCTCTTCAGGCCCCTGTATCTCCAATTTCTTAAAAATATTAAGAAAATATAAAGAAAGAAAAGAGAAAAAAAAATGACCCATCATTGCTGTGTTAGATGGTCTGTATTTTCCCTGAGGCCCTAGGTTCAGCTAAGAACTATTTTTAAAAAGACCACTGCAGACTGTACTTGAAATATGTGAAGGCATCCTGAGTGAATATACTTCCTCTCTACAAAAACTCTGACATAATGACAAAGGAAGAGATTGGCATCTCATTCAGGGAGTAAACATCTGCATTTTACCTCATCAGCAAAGCACCTTCCTGGATTTTCCTGTTCTCCTGTCTTCAGAGTGACAGCTACCAAACCCCTGCTGATTTCTCAGCAAAGACAGCGGCGGCTCAGTTCACGTTGACTCTGGCACACGATCAGACCTGCAGCCAGGCCTCTGCATGGCCTCAGGCAGAGTACCCACTCCCCAACCCATGCACTTAAAGTAATAGTCATTTCCAAATATTAAGTGGTAAGAGGTTAGGACTTTTTTCTTTTACTTTTCATAAAACTACATATAGAAAGAATATCAATATGCCTGTTTACTCCCTGCCTGAACTTTCTTATTTTCTTTTCAGCACTTGTCATTATCTACTTTTCAAATGTATTTGTTGATGTGTTTATAGCTTTTCTCATTCCACTAATGTAAACTTTAGTGTATAAGTACAGGGTATAATTATGTTTCTGGAACAGTACACAGTGCATAGATGTGAGGCAGTTTAGGGTAACTGAGCTCCCCAAATAAAGCAAAGAATGTTCTTGAGCCTACCTTTTCAGTATCCTCTTTTTTTTTTTTTTTTGAGAGACACAAGAGAGAGAGAGAGAGAGAGGGAAAGGAAGACAGAGATGGGCGCACCATCAGCCTCTCAGCTGCTGAGAATGAAATCCAGATGCATGCGCCCCCTTGTGGTCAAGTGTGGCATTGTGCCCTTGTGTCACTTTGCATCTGGCTAAATGTGGGACCTGGAGATTGGAACCACTGGAGATTGGAACTCGTGTTCTTAGGTTTAGGAGGCAGATGCCTTAACAGCTAAGTCATCTCTCCAGCCCTCAGTATCCTCTTTTATAGAGGTCAAAGAAGGGCATGCCTTCTTCTTGTCTTGCTGCCTAAGAAGTTCCCTAGATCCGTTTTTCCCTAAATTCAACTGGTGTCCCTCCTAAGAAAAGAGTTTTCTTTTCCTAGAATTAACATTCCTGCAAGGATTAAACCTCACCCCTCATTCAAAGGTGTGAGGTACTTAATTCAACCCCCTCCAGAACCTAGAAAAGGTGCAAATCTGGATCTCTGGGGGGCATTTCCCTGATCCTGCCTTCTCATAGGCAGAAGCTCTCTCTACTCTGGGCTTTACTCCACTCCTGCCTCCTCTCCTCCTGCTTTTTCTTAAGTTTTGGGTTTCTCAAATCCCCTCTTTCCTCCCTGGGCAAGGACTCTGCTTCTTTTTCTGTAAAGTTCTGGACCTCCCCATTTCTGGGAACCAGCTTGTGACCCTTTTTGAACGTGATCTGCCTTTCTTTTCTTAAGTTCTATCTATAACAAAATTAGTAATCTTTATCATCTGGTCTGCAGATGTCAATTCTTTGAATTTATAAGACAAGAATTTGGGACACCCCAAAATTCTTATGTCATATGGTCATATTGATGTCTTATGTCTTATGTCATGTTGATATTAGTGCATTGGCAGAAGAACCCCAATTCTTGTATCATATGGTGCTCAATGAAATGGTTTTATTGCATAGGTGTGTGTGTGTGTGTGTGTGTGTGTGTGTGAATATGAGCACAGCTTATTGTTTGTGTATGTGTGTGAGTACACATGTGTATGTACACGGGTGTGTGTGCATGTAGAGACCAAAATCAGTATTGAATGTCTCCTTGTACTCTCTTCCACCTTATTTATGGAGACTGGGCCTCCTAGCGAACACAGATTATTTTAGGAATAATCTCCTAGGCACTCATTGTGAGCACAAACCACCATTCCCACTGTTTACATGGATGCTGGGGATCCAAGCAAAGCTCCTCACCCCTCCTCAGCAAGTAGTTCACCAATCATCTATGTCCCCAAACCCTCAGTACATGACCTTAGAGAAGCAAGCAGGAAGTCATCCGTTACAGTAGATATTTATTCAGAGAACTTTGTTAAGGGTATCGAATAAAAGTATGTGCTTCCTTATTCATTTTTAATTTTCAATTTATTGAATTACATATTTGTTTATCAGGCACTATTGATACAGGATTTGGGGTTCAGGATGGGTCCCCTAGAATTTATGAACCCCAAGTTTTGGGTTTTGTCCTACCTTTAATAAAGAATTAATAAAGATGGACTGAAGAAGGATAAATTTTGAACTAGTAAGTTTATTTAAGGGAAAATCACAAATTGTGGGGTTTATTTAAAGGAGATTGGGGTGTAGGAAGAGAGGCTAAATGTATGAGAAGTAGGAAACATGCTCTCATGTTTTAAGAAAAATTGAGCTTTTTAGAGAATGACTGGAGTAGAGCTGTAAACACATGGAAAGTAGAATCTAGGAGCTTGTATAGGGAGATTTAAAAGGGACACCCATAGCATCTGCCCTGAGTTTCCCCTGGAAGAAAGTGAAAAGGGCAGATGGTGGTGAGTTAAGGAAAAATAGCAGAGAGAAAATGCAAAGCAGAAGCCAGAGATTCGGAGGAGAAATGAGATATAAAGAGAGTTACACTCATGGTTACCCTAGGTTTAAAGAAATTACACAGGTAGCTAGCCTAGAGTTGGTGAGAACATCCATGGGGTAGATCTGGAGTGTAAGGACAGCACACACATGGTAGAGAGAAATCATCCAGGTAATCAAAGTGGGAAATTATTCCAAACTGTAAGACAGAGGCCAGCAGAGACGACCAGATCAAGAACCACTGCTATGCTGCCCCACCCCCGTGCAGCTTGGCCACACTAGGTGGGGGTAGAGGCCAGATTCACGTATATCAGAGCAGAGATGAAAGGGAATCCAGAGAGACCACCCCCTCACTCACACCAAGAGAGAGGAGGTGGCCTGAAGGCTGCAGCCTTTATAGCGTCAGATTCAGGTATGCAAGGGGAAGACCTGATTGGTTTGTAGATTTGGAGGGCAGATTCCAGGGCCAGCCCACCTGAACCAGCCCATCCAGGCAGTACCCAAGAGTGTGGGCAGCAGGAAGCTCTGTAGATCAGTCTCCATCAGACACAAGTTCCATTCCTGCCAAGAGTTCCGTTCTTGTGCCAGGGTGAGGTGACATGTGGGGTGGAATCTTTTGGTTCTCTTTGGGCCCCAATTTTTAAGTGAAACTGCCCAAAAAGCTAGCTTTCTCCTATCTTCCTTCAGTATAACAGGCACCAGATTTGAGGTGACAGGTGACATAGACATACACCTGTCCTAAGAACCTCAGTAGGATACAGACTGGTATTATTATGTAAACCATATTTGTGTGAAATTAATAGGATTTTGGCAAAAAAAATATCAGAGGCTAACATCAGGACATTTATGTGACAAATAAAAAATTCATATGTATTAGGTTGATGCAATGTGCTAGACATTGTATTTAATTTCCAAAAAGTGTGAATTTAAGTCCTGAAATAGTACATAGATATTATCACTATTTTTCTTTTTCTTTAAAAAAATATTTATTGATTTATTTGAGAGAGAGAGAAAGAGAGAATGGCATGCCAGGGCCTCCAGCCACTGTAAAGGAACTCTAGATGCATGTGCCCCCTTGTGCATCTGGCTTCCATGGGTCCTGGAGAATTGAACTGGGATCCTTTGGCTTTGCAGGCAAATGCATTAACTGCTAAGCCATCTCTCCAGTCCCTTAACACTATTTTTCCAAAGGAAAGGAAAAATAGTCATTTATCTACTGTAGGTGCAATCATAGATCCACTAAAAGATATATTGAACAATGTTTAGAAAAGCTTATTCATAAGAATTGTATGTTACTCTTTTCATCACTATGACCAAATCTAACCACTTAGGGAGGGGTGGAGTTATTTTGGCTCATAGTTTCAGAGGTTTCAGCCCAATAGTCCCCAGCTCTATTGACTGTGAGCCCTTCCTGATATGGAGCATCATGGTGGCAGAGCATGCGGAAGAGGCTACTGGAACAGGAAACAGAAAGAAAGGAAGGGACTAGTAATAGAATATTCTAGATCATACCTCCAGTGACTTACTTTTTCCAGCTAGTCTTAAAGTTTCCAGAATGTCCCAAATAGTACTACCACTCAGACCAAGCATTAAACACATGAGACTTTGGGGGCAGGGGGAGTTTCATATTCAAATCAAAACATGTTGAAAATAATAATTAAAAAAACTAGTGAAAAATGGAAAGCACAGTAGACTGTTTGATGCCATGAATCCTAGCCATCAAATAAAGGAACATGACACATGGCTGAATCTCCAAACAGTGTTTTGAGTGAAAAAAAGCCACATATAAAACATGACATACAGTATAAGTCCACTTGAGAATTTATCTTTCATAAAAACAGTCAGCATAATGGTTTTGATGCATCCATGGGAAGGAGAGAGAGACAGAGAGAGAGAGAAAGAGAGAGAGAGAGAGAGAGAATGGGTGTGCCAGGGCCTTCAGCCACTGCAGATGAACTCCAGAAATGTGCAAGTTTGTGTGCTTGTGTAAACTGTGTGTGTGGCTCACATGGGATCTAGAGATTCAGATGTGAGTTCTCAGGCTTCACATGCAAGCACCTTAACCACTGAGCCATTTCTGCAGCCCTTATCTAAACTCTTAAAGTGATATCTTTAAAATCTGCACAAGTTAGTGTAGATTCATGTCACCTAAACAACGTAGGCAAAATTGAGCTTCAGTTAATGATCTACATACTAACTGCTTAGGAGCAAAGTGAGCATGTGTTTCCAACCTCTACTGAACTGCATTGAGGAATAAGGATTGATGAATCATAGAGGGATGAATGGATAGGTATAATTTCATTATACAATTATTTCAACTTTTTGATGCATTTGAAAATCCTCATAATAAAATGCTAGAGAAAATAATATAGGATTTGCTTTGTCCTCCAATATTAGAATTCTTGAGTAATTTCTGCATGGTGAATTTCTCCTAAGTCTCTCAAACAGAATTAATCACATGTTCTTCTCTATGTTTAAGAGACATTTTAAAACATCAGGAATTAGGGTAGTAAACAAGAATTACTTGGGCCATTTTTATTTCAATAGACATTTACTGCTTAACTATGTTACCTACGTGATGAATTGGTATTGTTTTATGAATTATTTATAACTCTATCCATGCTGTGGCTATTTAGTGCTATGTCATATACTATAGTAAGTTATATTGTTATATTAATGTCTATGTTTCTTAGCTATTTATTTTTTGAAGCCATAGATTATTTACATTTATTTGATTATCTGTTTCCAATATATTATACACTGTTTTATATACAATTGGTGCTTCTGAAACATATGCTTAGATTTTTTTGTGTGTGTTTATGTAGGGTCTCACTTTAGCCCAGGCTGACTTGGAACTCATTGTGTAGCTCCAGGCTGCCCTCAAATTCACAGTAGTTCTCCTATCTCTGTCTTCCAAGTGCTGGGATTACAGGTGTGCCCCACCATTCCTCAAAAAGTATGTTTAAACAGAATTTAGCTCTGGTCATTACCATTTACTTTTATATTGTTATATGTCATATTTTTTTCTTCTCTTCACAAATATGTTCTTTAATTCAGCCTTCTTAACCATTTATGATAATCCTTTATGGGTATTTGGTAAAATAGAACTGGGGTTTCTTATTAAAATGGCAGTTTGGATTTTATGTCTATGTAGTCTTGATTGCAAACTGTCTCCTGTGAGAAATAATGAATGTATGTTTTTGCTAAGGTGATATATTATCATAAAATCTTATCTAGAGGTACCCTACTGGTTCTTTCCAAAGTACCTACCATGGTTTACTTTAGAATACTTGACATAATATTGATCAAACCTTAGTTTTGATAAAGACCCTGAGGATGTCATTGCAGAGCCAGCCACCGATGCATCTCCTGGATTGTCCTTGAGGACACTTAAAGTCATCACTGAGAGACTAAACTTTAGCACTGATGATAGCATGAGAAACTTGTGAGTGGTTAAAATACTCAAGTATGAAACAAACCATGATTATCATAATTACAATACAAAGGAAGTTTCTATAATAACCTATGATCACACATCTAAGTAAGAAAGTGGATGAGAATATAAAAGTTAATTCTGTACAGAATTAAGTACATGGAAATATGCTCAATATCTATACATTCCTTTCATTGAGGACAATGTGTATAATATTAAAAAAATCAAGAAACATGAGCTTTTTCTTTGAGGAGCATATTTCAGGGACTGAGGAGAAAATTGTCATTTGAATGGATGATGAAGATACATGCTATCAGGGACTTTCTCTTGGACCCATTGACAGCTTCCACAAAACATATTGCCTTTTGATTAGATGAAGATGTAAGGGTATATTTAGATTTTATTAAATAGATGAGAAGAAAACACACCCTCACAATACTGTCTGTCTCTGAGGAGTGGTCCTAGGAACAGCAGATTCACCCTAGAAAGTAGCCCAGAGATGAGCTACAGGTTGTCCCATAACCTCTAAGACGTGGCACTGTGGGCCCAGAAGAATTTTCAAGAAGAGGAAAGCAAGAAAGGAGAGAAAAATGGTGGGACCAACTTGATTTTAGTAGTCCATTTGTAAAAACACTGGTAAAATAGCTCTAATTTCTTAAATATTATCACTTCTCATTACTGATTGAGACTGATAGCTCATCATGTAAATATATTATTTCAGTGAGGCTAAAACAAAGTGTGCTTCTATAAATCGATAGGGCTATGTTCATGAAATTGTATGTCCATTGTCATTACCATCTATATTCTTTGTGGATCAAAATAAGTTTATATTACTACTTCAAGTATTTTAAGTGGTGTACCTGTTGAGCATGTGTAAGGCCCTTAGACTGATCCCGTCATCTTCTGAAAAAAGAATTTTTAGCATTACAAATAAGCACAGAAATAGAATTGGATACATTGGCATCTTATTTAGAGTTAGTCGGTCCATGCAACATAGTGAATAATAATGTAATCTCTAAAGCCAAAATCCATTATTACTATTTTTATTTATTCATTAGAGAGAAAGAGAGAAAGGCAGAGAGAATGAGAGAGAGAGAGAGAGAGAGAGAGAGATATGGATGCACCAGGGCCTTCAGCCGGCACAAATGATCTCCAGATGCATGTGCCACCCTGAAGCCAAAATCCTTAATTTTAAATTCCATTTAATCACTTAAAATATTTGTTGATTAGAAAAGATTTGCTAATTTGACTTAATTTATTTTCCTATGGTGAAATATTTTCAAGCAATTTCCTTTAACCATTAAGCCATTTTTCCATTTCCAAAGCAGAATATTCTCATACATGATAGAATGGGCAATAATGATAAGTATTGCATAGCTGTGTGTGATTATATAAGTAAATATATGGGTGTATATAATATTTACCATTGTGTTATAAAATCAGAATATTTTTTATAGTTAACATCAATAAAAATATTATGTGCACTATATATATATGGGGTAGGCAAATATAAATATATTAGAACATTGCTTAGCTCATTGATAAACTTTTCTTTCTTTGTTTGTTTGGACTTTTGTTTGAGGTAGGATTTCACTCTAGAGCAGGCTGACTTGCAATTCACTCTGTAGTCCCAGACTGGCCTCAAACTAACAGTGATCTTTCTACTTGTCTCCTGAGTGCTGGGATTAAACATTTTCCAACTATTGACTCTTACTAGAATATACATTCAAAGATGTTAGTTGCTTTAAACATGTTATGCAAGCATAATGATGTAATTCTGGTCAACCAAATAAAGATTATTCCCATTTCTCCTGTTTTTAGGTTTTAACAACTTGTATATTTCTTTATAGGGTAATGATTTGAAATATCAGCTATAAACCAGGCATTGTGGGGCAAGCCTTTAATCCCAGCACTGGGGGATGCAGAGGTAGGAGGATCCATGAGTTCGAGGACACCTTGAGACTGAATTCCAGGTCAGCCTGAGCTAGAGTGAGACTGTACCTTGAAAAATAGATCGTGTGTGTGTGTGTGTGTGTGTGTGTGTGTGTATGTATGTATTGCTATAAGATAATGCTGGCAAAATTTAAATTAACAGGTGCACTCTTGGTTTGAATAATATGTCTCTCATAAACTCACATATTCTGAATGCTTGGTCCTCAGCTGGTGACAACTTGTCAAGTGCAACCTTGCTGGCAGAGGTGTGTTGCCGGGGGCAGGTTTAGGGGTGTTCTAGCCAGCTCCCCTTTGCTAGAGCTAGGGGCTCACTCTCCGCTTGCTGTTTCCCACCTGTTGTGGTAGAGGTGATGTCCAGCCCCTGTTCACACCTGGATTTCCCCTGCCATCACCAAGCTTCCCCAGCAAAGAGAAGGGAGCTGCAATATAACACTTTCCCTGCAGCTTTATATATGCATATCTGCTTGCTAACTTGACATCTTCTCTTCATGTGTGAGAGGCACTGCCAAATTACTCTGGCTGAAGCACAAGGACTCCTGGTTCTTGGGACCTGCGGCCTCCTCTTCTTTAGCTTCCTTGTCTTTTTGATTGGCACCACCATCTGTTCCGTCTGTTAGGTATAAGCTACTGACTCTTCATTCCCTTGATCAGTAAGAAGTGGCCTTCTTTGTCCTTTTTGATGACTTGTGGTTTGAAGTCTATTTTATCAGATGTTAATATGGCAACACCTACTTGTTTCTTATTTCCATTTGCTTGGAATGTCATTTTCCATCCTTTCACCCTAAGGAGGTGTCTGTCTTTAGTGGTGAGGTGGGTTTCTTGAAGGCATCAAATTGAAGGGTACATTTTTCTGAACTACCCTGTTAACTAGGGTCCTTTTTTGAGTGAACTAATACCATTAATAGTTAAGGTTATAACTGGGAGGCTTAATTTTTTTTTTTTTTTTTCCGAGGTAGGGTCTCACTCTAGCTCAGGCTGACCTGGAATTCACTATGTAGTCTCAGGGTGGCCTCGAACTCGTGGCAATCCTCCTACCTGTGAGGTTTAAATTAATCCCTGCCATGTTGGAGTGCTTTATGGGTTTTCATGTTTTGAGCCTGCTCTAGTTTTGTTTATTGTGATCTTCTTCTTGTAGGCTCTTGAGAGTGGTTGTTTGACTCTTCTGTGTGAAGAATTCCCTGAAGTATTCTCTGTAGGTTTGGCTTTGTGGTCGTGTAATCATAGGGCTGACTTTTATCATGGAAAATTTTGCTTTCACCATTATGAGGGGTACTTTCACAGGATACAGTAGTTTGGGTTAGAATTCATAGGATTTAGATTTTGAAGTGCTCCATTTCACACCCTTCTGGCTTTCAGGGTTTCCACTGAGAAATCTGAGGCAGTTCTGAAGGGGTTGACTTTTTACATAATGTGTTCTTTCTCTCTTGCTGCTTTTAGCACTTCCTCTTTGTTTTCATTGTTTAGAGTTTTAACAGTGATGTGTCTTAAGTTTTTTCTTCTCTCCAGTCTGTTTGGAATTCTGTTAGCTTCTTGTATCTTGATGGGACTCTCTTTTGAGAAGGTAGGTAAATTTTCTTGAATAAATTCTTCATGTCTTTGCTCTGAATTTCTTCCCTTTCTGGTTTATCCATGATTCAAATGATAGGTCATTTTAGAGTCTCCCACAGGTCCCTCATATTCTGTTCACAAGATTTTTTGAACTTATTAAAATTTTTGGACTCTGGAATTTTTTTCTTCTGTTTTGTCTTGCAGCACTGAGAATCTGTCCTCCACATGATTAACTGTTCCTGAGGGTTTCTAGAGATGTTTTCACTAGTTCAATTGGGTTTGTATTTTCTGTTCCTTTTTTCTGTATAATATCTGTTGTAGTCAGGTTCGCATTGCTGGTAGAAATCACCCAACCAAGAGCAGCTTGTGGGAAGAAAGAGGTTTATTTTGGTTTACAGGATTGAGGAGGATGCTCCATGATGGAAAAACAATGACATGAGCAGAGGGTGGACACCACCTCCTGACCGACATCAGGTGGAAAACACGAGCAGGAGAGTGTGACAAACGCTGGCAAGGGGACACTGGCTGTAATACCCATTGAAGGGACCAAACTGACACCATGACAGGCTTCAGTAAGGTGCTGCCCTAACTAGGCCTAAGTTTCAATTTCTGAGAGGGGTGGGCTCTGGGGGCTGAGTCAGTTCCTGGAGACATGCCCAAACATGCCCAGACATGTCCCTTTTGCCCCAACCAATCAAAGATGCACAAATGTAACTGTTGCATGCCTAGCCAATCATGTTAGAAGATTACCTAACCTGCCTGGAATTCCCCTAGCTGTGCTTAAAAGGGGCCTGTGTGCTCCTCTCAGAGTCTCCATTTTGTACAAATGGTTGACCCCTGCATGCTGGCTGATTCTACAGAATAAACGCTCTTTATTTTTACATACTATTTGAGTCTGGGGTCTTCAGTGATTCTGCAGAATAAACACTCTTTGTTTTTAGATGGTATTTGAGTCTGGGGTGTTTCTTCAGTGGTTTTTGGACCCTTACATCCTTAAGCTTGCCCCCAATAATACACTACCTCCAGGAGGTGTTAATTCCCAAATCTCCATCAGCTGGGAAACTAGCAATCAGAGCACCTAAGTTTATGGGGGCACCTGAATTAAACCACCACAGTATCCACACCTTTGTTGCATTCCAATTTCAGGTCAAATTTTGATTTCCTTAATGCTTCTCAGAATTCATTTCACATTTACTTATGTCTTCATTAAGCTTAACCTGCAGGTTATTGAGGTACTCTATTTTTTGGCTCACCTTCAGTTCACTTAACTCTCTTTTGAGGTCTCTCTGGGTTTTGTGTACTGGTAAAGACAGCTGTGTGGATTTCACTTATGTGTTTGATTTGCTACTAGTTCTGCCATTTGCTTGTGTCTTCATTTTGGGGATCTATTCCTATTGTCTCCTCTATGTTTTTTTTTTTTTTTAATTTTTTAAATTATTTTTAAATTTATTTTTGGAGAGAGAGATAGACAGAGAGGGAGAGGGAGACAGATAGAGATGGGCGTGCCAGCAGCCTCTCAGCTGCTGTGAACGAAATCCAGATGTGTGCGCCCCCTTGTGGTCAAGTGCGGCATTGCGCCCTTGCTCACTTTGCATCTGGCTAAACGTGGGACCTGGAGATTGGAACCTGGTTTTTAGGCTTAGCAGGCAGGCGCCTTAGCCGCTAAGCCATCTCTCCAGCCCTCCTCTATGTTTTCATTGAAGACTTCCTTTGTGGGATTAGGCAACCTTGCTGAACCTCCCTCCACTTGATATTTAGTGTTTTTGTTTTTCCTTGTTGTCTGTCCATCACAGTGTAGGAATCTTGTTTAATTAAAGACAAAGCAAGAGTTTTCCTTGTAGTGTCTTCAGTGAGTATTCTGTTTTATGTTAGAATAGAATAGGCTAATGACGGCTTTGTATTTCGTGAAACGCAAGTTGTATGGGGCTTAAATGCACCAGTGCACCAGCCACTCTTGACAAGAGCTCGATACCAAAGGTGGGATTGGAGGTCTGGGCTCCCTTTGACCTGGTCTCAGCTGTGTCTTGCCTGTGGTTTTGGGGCCATAGCACTTGTCCTTTCTCTCCCACTGCACCCAGATGGGCATGTTATGAAGGACTCACTGGTTCCCCCAGGCAGGCGATTGCCTGGTTTTCCTGTGCCCCAAGGAGTCACTGAGAGAGGGGCAGGGCATTGGAGAGGCGGTGGGGGTTGTTGGGTTCTGCAGCCCTGATCTTATCAAGGCGTTGGCTGGTGTGAGGGACACAGGGGCACTGGCCCATGGGTACACACAAGGACACTTGTAGGCAGCACAGGATGTTGAGGGTCTGCAATCAGGTGGAGCAGAGGCAGCATTCAGGCCAGCCCACCAAGGATGCAAGAGAGGGGAGCAAAGGTGGGCTATGGGCTCAGTAGGTGCAGCATGGAGGAGCCAGGCTGGGCTAGAAGCAGTGGGGCAGGATCTCCCGGACACTAGGAAGGTATGGAGCACTGACAGAGGCAGTGTGCCTGGGTCACCAACAGACTTGTGTAGGTGGGACACTGACAGAGGCAGTGGCAGGGCCTTTGGGAATCAGGGAAGGCATGTAGACCTGGACAAAGGGAGTAGTGGAGGCCAAGAGAAGCAAGGCATGCAGACCCCGACAGAGGCAGTGGGGGTGCTGAGAGAGGGAAGGCCCATGGACCCCAACAGAGGCAGTGGGGGGCTGAGCGAGGGAATGTGCATGGACTCTCCCCCCCCACGCCTGACAGAGCAGTGGGCTGGAGAGAAGGAAGGCTCAGGTTCACAGACAGGTGGGGCGAGAGAAGGAGTTATGCTGAGCCTGAGTGGGCAGGTGGGAGGCCATGGTCAGGGAGTGGCGTCTGGGCCCAGTGGTGGGGGGGGACTGATAGCATGAGCCCAGCCCTTTTGGTCTGCAATCAAGTGATCTGGACTCAGCCCTAACCGCCAAGTGTCAACCCCTCCCCACCAGGAAGAACCTCCCTCCCTGGCCTGGCCTGAGAGAATTCCGCCTCTCTCGCTCCCTTCTGAGGCAACCTGGAACACTGCTGACAGTAATCTTCTGCTTTCTGAGGTTCCTGAGTTCGTGTTGGCATACTCTTTCTGCATGTGTCTTTCAGGGACCCAAGCGTCTAGTGAGATTATCAGCAGATTCCCTTCTGTGCCCCTCCGTTTGCTGACAGGAGCCCCACAAGTCTTGACTGATATTACCCCGGAGCTGAAGCTGGTTAGGAAGATGCCATCTCGACCAGAAGTCCACTTTGTGTCTGTCTTTATGTGGGCATTGGGAAATAGAAGCTGGGCTGTCAGGCTGTACCAATAAGCATCTTTAACCACTAAGCCGTGTCTCTAGCTCCTAAAATAGTTCTTGAAAATATTTTCTGTAGATTTCTTCCCCCTCATTGTCTCAATACCTGACTTTTTCCTTCAAGTTTCTGATCAATGTCCGCACTCAGATCTTCCCTAACTGCAATATTGTCATTTTCAAGCTCATGCCTTAAGTTCATATCTTATTATTTTTAATGGCATATTTAATATTTATTTGTTTTTAAATGTTATTTATTTATTTATTTGACAGAGAGAGAGAGAGAGAGAATGGGCATGCCAGGGCCCCCAGCCACTGCAAATGAACTCCAGATATGTGTGCCCCCTTGTGCATCTGGCTTACATGGGTCCTGGAGAATTGAACTGGGGTCCTTTGGCTTTGCAGGCAAACGCCTTAACTGCTAAGCCATCTCTCCAGCCCAGTATTTCTTTGTTTAATATCTAGGTCACCTCTTGAATATAAATTGACCTGTAGGAAGCCATAGTTAAATTTTATTTATTGTGGTGATTCCATGTGTAGTGACATCTCTAGCCCATGGTAGATGGGAAACAAGTATTTCTTCACTGAGTAGATGATTGGTTAATTCTTGAGCTGGTAAGACCTCACAACATTGATCGATTACTCCTCGAGTTTGTGGTGTGGTTGGGATTAACAAAACTGGGTAAGTCCTGTGATTTGTACTCTCTAGTAGTTGGGTTTGTTTTTCTGTATTTCTAAAATTATCTAACTATGAAGAATTAACTGACTCGTGAAAACAAATCTGCCATGATTTATTCACTATATTTATACCTTTTCCCCTGAGAATGAATGAATAATCATTAGTGAGAGTAATTTCAACACAGGAGTTGTTAAGAGGTTGCCTGTTTCTTTTTTAGTCTATTACTAAAGTTAGCTTTTAATTTTCAATATTAATTCCCCATGAAAATTAATAAACTTTAAAGATTCATCATATCTATACATCTTCTATTGTATGCATTGATTTTAGTTGTTAGCAATATTTTAGTGGAGCCAATAGCTGCTCAATTCATAATAGCTGAGAACTGGAATCAACCCAGGTGCCCATCCTTAGACAAATGGATAACCAAGATGTGGTATAGCTAAATGATGGAATTCTACATAGCAGTGAGGAAAAATGACACAATGAAATTTGAAGAAAAATGGTGGGTGGTTGAACTTGGAACAGATCATTCTCAGTGAACTCATCCAATCACAGAAAGGCAATTGTCACATGGTCTCACTCATCTATGGCTCCTAACCTGGATCTGCCTGAGATGCTGACATAGCTAATAGGCATCTCGAGGACCAGACAAAAGGGAAGGTGGAGCAGGAGGGCAAGGTGGTGGTGGTGGGGCACAAAACTGAACTCAAATGGAACTGGTAACATAAAATCCTATATCCTGAAAGATACACTAAAAAGCTGAACCTTCATCAGGTTCTTAGAGGGAACACCTGATTCACAGGGCCCTGAAGAGGGTATGATGAAGACTAACCTCCATCTGCTCCTGTTTCTCTCTCTCCTCTCTCTTTTATATTACCTATCTTTTTCTTCTTTATTTTCCCTTGGCACTGGCCTGTAACTCCCAGTACCAGGATGCAGTTAACATCCACAATTAACTGTTGATCAGAGAGACCTACAAGGTTTACCATGAGAAGACAAACTTCTGCCAGAGCACTTGATGACACACCAAAGGTGAATGGTAAGACCCTACTGCTGAAGACACTATATGCTGTTGGTATGGAACATGGAGAGAACTGGCTGGAATCTGGAAGAGAGTCAAGTCCCCAGACAGCTTGTCTAGTGCCAGAAGATGCTACATGAGCTATGGGGGGAAAATGGCCAACAGCTGTCTTAGCAACTTGAGGTCTAAGCTACTCAGCAGCAAGCAACCTGACGTGATGCTCACCCAAGTGCAATATTGGCACACAGCTATGGAGGGTAACCAACTGTTCTTGAATTGGAATGGAACCCATAGCTGGAACTGGGAAACAAGTCAGAATCGTATCCAAAAAATGAGTTTGCTCTCCAATATCAAGTTTCCACCAATCTTGGGCTACAAAAGGACCTACACTTACTAAATTCTCTCTAAATTAATAATGGTTATCCCATTTATCCAGTACTGACTTCACTCTTCATTGGAGAATTTGCTTCTCTTTTTCAGATGGACACAGAACATAAGGAGAGAATCAGCCAATTGCACTATTGCACCCAGCTGAATCGTAGATTTGGGGAAATGCTTTCTTAGAATCTGGAATCACCACAAGGGTGAAGGAGATAGACACAGAGAACACTTAACTCCTTCCAAATCAGATATCCAGAGACACAGAGACTCCCAAGATCTCATCAGTAAAGTAGACCTAAAACAAGCCCAACAAGGCTCAGGGAAATTCGTGGAAGAGGGGGCGGAAAGATTGTCAGAGCCACAAGCTGGGGCATTATGCACAGAGACATTGCCTCTTCCTCATAACTGATTGTGATCCACACAGTGCACGATCCCCATGGAGATAACTGGTATCCCCAATGAGAAAGGTCCCTTCTGAGGGGGGAGGACAGGGAGGAGGCTAAGGTTGGTACCAACTTGAGCTGTTTACACACTGAGTATGTACATAACTAATATAGAAAAAAAAAGAAAATGTTTATACCCTATTTCTGTACAGGAGATGTAAACCCACAAGATATCCACACAGGTTTTTTTATTTGATTCTCATGCTTTGATGATCTATCCCCTGGAAAGCAGTGCTGTGAAAATGGGAGGAGAATAAAAAAAAAAAATCAAACCACATATGCTTGCACTTTGATTTCATGCACAATTGTCACCAAACATGAGAGCTGAGGGAGCAAGTGGGATCATGCAGTCAGATAGATGAGAGATTATAAAAGTATCTTCACTAGCTTATCACCTTATTCCCTTTCTTCAGAAGGCAGAGAGAAAAATATCAGCTCTTTATCATCAGCTCAATAAAGTAAAATCTGAATGATGTCACCCGAGTGACAATGATTTTATGGAAATCTTTACAAAATTTTCTGAAGAATAATCCAGGGAAGGGGAAGGAGAACATGATTATTCTGCTGGATCATGCAAAGGGTGGGTAACTATTTCACTTAAGCACATTTCCTTGGGAGAGACAGAGTCTAATTTGAGATTTGTAAATCTTCTGAATTCATCAGCACTGTGATCTTGGGAAGGTATTTACCTCAGTGTTTGTTGTAAAGGGTAATGACTTCAGGATCTCTACACCTTGTGTATCTCGTTCTCTTTTTACATTTCAACTATTAAATAGATTCCCAAGAAGCTCCAAGCACTGCCATATTTCCTTATCCACCTGATCTTTCAAGAGACTAACAAAATAATTTTTAATGGGGTTTCAATTTTGTGGCATTCTTGGTGATTACTAGAATCTAATAGATATTTTTCAGCTTAACCAATTATTTTATGAGATGACTATAATCACATATGAGCAAAATATGTATTAAAAAGTAAAGAAATGAGACAAACTCAAATTAAGGTAAATATTACACTAACTGGGATTTTTGTTTTATTTTGATTTAACTAAAAGGTGTTACTTTTATCCACCTCAAATAGAAATTAAAGTAATCTAATTTTTTCAAAGGCAATATCTGCAAGTAATTTTTTTAAAAAAGAAAAGACAATAGTCTTGTCTCAAACCAAGAAATGTTCTGAAGTGTCCTATCATTAATAATTAATTTAGAATTCTCTGTCAAAACGTTAGTCACATGTTTGCTATTAATGTCAGCTTAATTGGTGCTTTCATGTGGAAATCTCAAATTTCTGCCTGATGCCGTCTTTCCCAGACAATGCTGGAAGAAAGAGGAGAGCTGGGGGTGGGGAGAGTTATTAAGAAAGGTCTAATCATTCTTTAATTACCATTTGAAATACATGACACTCAAACAGAAACTGTGATGAAAAGTAGATTAAAATAGATACGTTATTCATAAAAGATGACAGTTTTATTTTTTTCTTTCTATTTCATAAGACAGCCCCTCACAGATAGGCAAGAACTCAGTCAAATCAATGAACTATTTACTCATATTCTTAGAAAGTTCTTGTAAATATGGTGAGTGAATGATTCACTTGTATGTGTCATTTGTATAATGGGTATAAGAGTGAAAAAAATCTTTAAAAAAAGAATAGCAAAACCTGTTCATTGCACCATTCATGTTTTTTCACGGATTCTTGTTCATTCTTTTGTATTTTTCATATCTCACTAGCAACATGCTTGAAGAAAGTAGATTGCTTTTAAGTATTTCAAGGCTGTCACCCTTTGGTGGGTACATGATGGGTAAAAGAAAAGCGTAATACTTGAAATTATGATGTTATGATCCAAATTGTGATTGTCTGATGTAAATAAATTTAGCTTATGATGTAAAAAGCAATTTTGCTATCTAAGTGTCAATTTAAATTATGATTGCATAATGTACTAGGTATGTACCTTCGGATATATATTTAAATTTTTAAATCACAGAATCCTCATATGCAAACTAGGCAAAATGACACGCATCTTTAAGGATTGTTTAAAATGAATACAGATATGTCTAGCCAGGGGCATGGAGAATAGAGAAAATGTTAACTGAGTCAGAAAAGAAAAGGAATTCAAGCCACTGGGTTAGAACCAATGATTTTCTAAGCTGCTAGAACAATTTGCAGTCATGAACAGGGAACCCCAGCCAGTAAACCAGACACACTTCAAAATAAGAAAGGATTTAGGAAACTGGATTATAAGTAATATATTTACGATCCCTTTTTTTTCCCCCAAAGGGAAGACAGTGGGATTCATATGCTATAAATTCATGAGCATGATACCTCTGAAAAGCCAAATGCTATAAAGGATGAAGTGCATTGTCTGAGCATATATGAAAGATAACAATCCAGGACCACTGCATGCTCACTGAGCACAGTGTTCTCAGGTTGATAGGCCCCTTTAATTATCTTATAAGTTTTCAGGCAAATAGATTATGGAAATGTGGGTGTTGGCCAAACATTTGCAAGGCATTTACTAATATTCCTATGATCCATCATATCTGATTAATCGTGGCATGATGAGTTGGATTTCTGGTTCATTTCAGAATCATCACGAGAAGGACTATGTAATGCATCTACAGGGACAGTGAACAGGGTATAACAAATCTTTATTTGTCATCCTAATTATATTTGATACTTTTTAATTAATGCTTTAAGAAAGAAATGGGAAGACTACCTAAAAATGCTATTTTATTTAAATACTTTTATGGTATAAGATAACAATGAGGTACTATTTTTGCAAAGTCAATGGGCCCAGGTTTGCTTCCCCAGGACCGACATAAGCCAGATGCACAAGGTGGTGCATGTGTCTGGAGTTTGTTTGCAGCAACTGGAGGCCCTGGCATGCCCATTCTCTCTCTCTCTCTCTCTTTCTCTCCCAAATGAATAAATAAAATACTTTAATAGAAAAGGTAACAAATGACTAATAAGTACATGATATCAAATTGAGTAGAAGAATCTGCGAGATCATGACATTACAGAAGGAAGATTCTCAAATCAAGGGTATGCATATTAGTGGTAGTGTGCTTGCACAAAGTCCTGTGTTCAATCATACCAATGAGGGTAGGTCTAGAAGAAGATTCCGAATGAATTTGATAAGTTAGAGTAATTAGAGATAATTACTATCATAGCAAAAACTTTAGCAAATATACATAAAATCAACAATTAAAGAATTAAGGAGGCCAAAGATTCTCTCAACAGATAAGCAAGATTGATAATGCTATAGCTAAATTAACCAAAAGAGAGAGAAGACCCAAATTAATAAGATTAGACATGAAAAGAGAATTCAGCAGACATATATGAATATGAGAGAATTTTGTAAATATACTTTATTAGCCTATATTCTACCTAATTGGAAAGTCTAAAAGACGTGAGGAATTTCTAGATACACAGGATTTACCAAAGTTAACCAATACTAGATATAAAATTTCAACAGATAAATAATAAGCAACGAGATTTAAGTGGCAATAAAATGTCTCTCAGCCAGAAAAAGGGGCAGTAGCTCACACCAATAATGCTATTACTCAAGAGGCAGAGATAGGAGGATTGCTATGAGATCAAAGTCAGCTCAGAGCTACAGGGTGAGTTCCAGGTCAGTCTAGGCTAGACTGTCTCAAAAGTGAACAGACATACAGACAGACAGACAGACAAATTAAATCTTCCAGCCCAAAACTACAGATCTAGATGGACTGATTATAAAAACCTATCATATCTTTTAGGAAGCAATGTTTCTAAAAATATATCTTAAATTAGAAAAGGAATAATCCTTAACTCCTTTTACAGAGCCAGCATTAAACTACTAGCAAAACCAGATAGAATGAGTCATTCAAAATTCATTCAGCTTGACCAAGTTGGCTTCATTTCATAGTTGAACATATGTAGATCAGTAAATGTAATGCATCTCATAAATAGTTAAAAGGACAGAAATTACACGATCATCTCAATTCATGCAGAAAATGGCTTTGACAATATCCAACATCTCGCCATGATAAAAATCCTGGAGGGACTAGATGGGGATGCCAAGGCATTATTCAACATATTAAATGCCATATATGACAAGTCTATAGCCAACCTTATACTAAGTTGAGAAGCTAAAAGCATTTTCACCAAGATCAGGAACAAGGAAACGGTGTCTACTCCCTCCACTTCTATTTAATATCAAGTTTGAAGTCTTAGCTAGAGCAATAAGACAAAAGAAAGAATGAAATCGATATGGGTAGGAAGAAGTCAAACAATTGCTATTTTCAGATGATATGATCCTATTTGTGGGAAACCATAAAGGCGTCACCAGAAAACTCCTACAGCTGAAGAATACTACCAGGAAAGTGGAAGGTTACAAAATTAATATTTAAAAAAAACCAGTAACCTTTTTATATACCAATGATAAACATCCTGAAAAATAAGTGAGAGAAAGAATGCCATTCCCAATAGCCACACATACACAAATTAAATACCTTAGAATAAATGTAAGGAAGTAAAAGACTTCTACTTTGAAAATCAAAACAACAAAAAGAAATTGAGAAAAATGAGAAAATAAAAGATCTTTATCTTCATGGTTTGAAAAGATTAATATTGTGAAAATCCCACCCTACCTAAAGTAATCTACAGTCAAATGCAATCCCAATGAAATTCTAGCACCATTCTTCACAAATGGAAGCACAAAACAGCCTGGATATCCACAGACATTTTGAGCAAACGGAACACTTGCTTTCAAGTTATACTACAGAGTGATATTAATAAAAACAGAATTTTACTGGCACAAAACAGATATGTAAAGCTATAAAATACAATCGATGGCTCAAATTTTAGTCCACACAGCTCACATAATTTTTGTCAAACATGCCCAAAATCCACAATGAAGTGAGAGCATCTTCAACAATGGGGTCTGGGAAAATTGGATATCTACATGAAAAGAATGAGTCTAGATCCTTATCACTCACCTTGAACCAAATTTAGTCCAAATGGATCTAAGATCTCGGAAACTGCTAAAGGAAAAAGTAGAGCAGACAAGATGCAGGCATAGGTTAGTACTGCTTTCAGCCTTAATCACAGAAGTTTCTTTTTTTAAAAAACTTTTTTAAATTTATTTTTTATTATTTTTTGGAGAGAGACACAGAGAGAGAGAGAGACAGAGAGAGACGGAGAGAGAGAGAGAGGGAGAGAGAGAGAGAGGGGGGAAGACAGAGATGGGCGCGCCAGCAGTCTCTCAGCTGCTGCGAACGAAATCCAGATGCGTGCGCCCCCTTGTGGTCAAGTGTGGTATTGTGCCCTTGCGTCACTTTGCATCTGGCTAAACGTGGGACCTGGAGATTGGAAGCGCTGGAGATTGGAACCAGTGTTCTTAGGCTTAGGAGGCAGGTGCCTTAACCGCTAAGCCATCTCTCCAGCCCAGAAGTTTCTTTTTATAGTAGGCAGAAGTTAATGTGGAGATGCAGCACTGGCAAAATTTCAGAAAATGGGCTAGAGAGATGGCTTATAAACCAAATGCACAAGGTGGTGCATGCGTCTGAAGTTCATTTGCAGTGGCTAGAAGCCCTGGCATGCCCATTCTCTCTCTCTCTTATAGATAAACAAAATTTTTAAAGTCCTGAATGGGAGAACTAAATTCCCCACTAAACAAAGAATCAGGAAATCTCACAAAACGGGGCCGAAAAAAATGTGCATGATGGTAAATTGGGAAGGGTGATGTGAAACACCCTGTTTTGAATACATCAGAGCACTTATACTCCAGAACTCCGAGCAGCTGCAGTTCCTTATGCAAGACTGAGCCGTCAGTATTTCATCCTGTAGGCGAAGGGGCCCACAGAGAAACGCTAATCCCCCAGAGTAATTATTGGCAGTTAATGGTTACTGGGGGAGGGGAAGTCATGCACTTCAGAGAGGTAGTCACTGATTATAATTTACCCATACCCCAGTCAATAAGCTCCAATCCATGCTCATGTAAGCAACCCTAATTTAACTTAGGTTATGCACAACTGCCGCCCCCACACATGAAAAATAGGGTACTCGAATTTCAGTCCATATAATTACAGTCACATAATTTGTAAGAGATGATAAGAGAGAGTAATGGGACAATGAAGATCAAAATACATTATTTTCATATATAAAAGTGTCAATAAATTAATAAATATCCCTTGAAAGAAATATTCTAAGAAATACTGAATAATAGGATATGCACATTATAAAAGCTTTTGAATCATATTGCAAATATCATTATTAATACACTCAAAAAGTATTAATGGGCAATTCTGACAGGAATTTTGTTATTGAACAAATCACAGGCACAATCTTAAGTCTCACAAAACTTAACATATTGCTGGGGAAAAAAGATATAGGAAGTAAGATTATGCTACATTTATTGTGCTCACCTAGTTATAAGCATTATATATAGAGAGCACCATATATGTATGCACTATATATGCACTATATACATATGGTTTTAAATACATTCAAAACAGTCTTAATATGTAGAGTAGAATTCAAGACATACAAGAATAAATAACTTGCCTAGAGATATAGCGACTATAGGTGGGCATGGTGTTGCATACCTATAATTGCAGTTAAATCTGACATGTGTAGAATCAAAATAGAAAACTTAGACTCAAAAATTTGTATTGTAACTGGTAAATAGAAAGGAAATTAGAAATTTTACCTTTTAAATTTATTTTTAATTAAAATTTTTATTGACAACTTCTTTACTTACAGACAATAAGCCATGATATTTCCCTCCCCTCCCCCAGTTTCCCCTTCACACTCCTCTCTCCATCGTATCCCCTCCCTCTCTCCATTAGTCTCTCTTTTAATTTGACGTCATCGTCTTTTTCTCCTATTATGAGGGTCTTGTGAAGGTATTGCTAGGCACTGCAAGGTCATGGATATCAAGGCCAATTTCTGTCTGACAGTTGCATTGTAAGGAGTCGTACCCTTCCTTTGTTGTTTATTTATTTATTTTTGGTTTTTTGAGGTAGGGTCTCACTCTAGTCCAGGCTGACCTGGAATTCACTATATAGTCTCAGGGTGGCCTCGAACTCACAGCGATCCACCTACCTCTGCCTCCCAACTGCTGAGATTAAAGGCGTGCACCACCACACCCGGCTATGTTTTTTTATTTTTTTTGAGGTAAGGTCTCACTCTAACCCAGGTTGACATGGAACTCACATGATAGTCCCAGCCTTGCCTCAAACTCACAGTTATCCTCTTACTTCTACCTCCCAAGTTCTGGTATTAAAAGCATGTGCCACCATGCCTGGCTCAAGAAAATTTTTATTTAGAAATTTCAAATGACCTAATTTCTTTCTTTCTTTCTTTTGAAAACTATTTTATTTAGATAGTTGAAAGAGAGAGAGAGAGTGAGAATGGGCTTGCCAGGGCCTCCAGCCACTGTAAAGGAACTCCAGATGCAAGTGCCACCTTGTGCATCTGGTTTATATGAGTACTGGGGAACAGAACCTGGATCCATAGGCTTCACAGGCAAGCACCTTAAAAGTGAAGCTATCTCTCCAGTCTGACTTAGTTCACTTCTAAAAGGGCCATGTATCCTTCCTTCATCAGAAACCCTGTATGGAACAACTGAAAATGTATCATTCAACTATGTATTATTGGTTATTTTACTTGACTAATATATCCTCAGTAAATAAAACATATTATCTACTCTATATAATCAGGCTTACCAAATCATTAAAGATGCTTTATTGTCATTGATCTGCTGCCTCTTTACTTTGTTGAATAGCTTTGCATGAGTAATTATAGGTCACTACTTGTAAAGTGAGTGAGTTTACATAGATCACATTAATCAATAATTATTCTTGCTTTGAGAAATAGTGAAACAGATGGCAACAGCACTAGTTCAATTGACTGACTTTTACCTCAATAGTCTGGGTGGATGTTCAGGCAAGAAAATTAATTTATTTTGGTGATGATTTATTTTAATTTGGAAATACCATCTCCTAGTTGCAGTTCAAGAAATACAATCTGGGCTGGAGAAATGACTCACAGATATCCCCAGTAAAAAGCCAGATGCACAAGATGGGAGCATGCATCTGGAGTTCTTTGCTGCAGCAAGTGACACTGGCATGCCCATTCTTTCTGTTTCTGTCTCTTCCTCTTTCCCTGTCTCTTTCCCTCTCTTTCTCCCTCCAAATACATAAATAAAAAAATTAATCATAAAAAGAAATAACACCTTCTGGAATGTCGGCCAAGTTTTCCCCTGTAATTGCAATAGCAGATGATGTCCTTTCGCAATATATATTAAATGCTATATACCTTGATAGGTTGTTTCTCATCAATACTAATTTTTCAACTGCTTTGAAGGCTCAGGTTATAACTCCTGCCAAATGTCACTTGCTTATGAGCTGATTTTGGTAAATGTTACTGCTATATCTCTGCTCTTTAATCTGAGTTCATGTTGGTTTCAGGCCTTACACTACTGGGAACATACTTTTTATCTGTTTAAGATTCAAAATCATTGCATCAGCTCCATAGCAATATAGTTACTCTTTCATTGCCTCATTTTCATTGGAAAGTAATTAAAACAAAACATAGCCTGTTCCACTGGACACTGTCCTTGCTAATTCCCCTCATGTTTTGACTCCTTCACATCACTGTTGGCTTCCAGAGGAAAACAAAGGGGATTTGATGTAACAAATTCATGGAAAATATCATGACAGAAAAGGTCACAGGTGTCTGCTTTTACAGAAGAAATAACAACGATAGAACTAAATCTTCAAGACTGACAATAAGGAAAATAAAACTCAATGCAAAGACACTTTGGAAACAGTGTTCCATTGCTGAAAGAGGGCAAATTTTTGCCTTTCCATTACCCTTTAAGGTAATCATGTTCTCTCAAATATGTTTTGGTAACTTTATAAATAGGGTAGATTTAGTGATTTCAGAATCCATTTGCAAGTATGCAGGTGAATGAATAGACCAGATGGCTCCTCAAGTTCTCTAGCTCCCTAATTCTATGGTCTTGGGAAAGCCCAAATTCCAATCTTGTCTTGGCATATTTGGTTAATTACTGACAGCAAAGCAGCTGGTGTTTGGAGTTGTGTACTGAAACTTCAATAACCAATTGTGCTAATTGTAGCAAAATTTGAAGAAAGCATTCTGGTTTGGTGATTTTTACCTAACTAGTTTTCCCCAAATTTTATACTCTTCATTTTAAATTGGGTTATTAATGTTTTGTTTTAACTTCAGTTATTCAACACCACCACTAGCAAATCTGGAATGCCATGCACAGATGGCTAGAAAAGGACCTGGCGATGTGTCCACACATTTATGCTCCAGCTGAAAGGAAGGAAATTCAGCCAGCACTGGTACATCTTGGAGCAGGTCCCTAAAATTAACAGTCTATTCTGACATAAAAGTCCCACATGAGGACAAAGACAATCTTTGACAGTAACAATGTGAAATCTAGGCAGGGTACTAAGCCTGTGGGAACATAGGAAGGTTTCATGAAAATCATACCAGTATCTGGGTTTGGAGGAAGTGAGAAAGGCAACTTGAGATTTGCTCTTACTAGGATCAAAGCAATAGGAAGGGGGCCAAGAATAAGATGAGCACAGGCAGCCATTCTCATTTCTCGCTTCCAAAAGTTGTCTGCCATGTATGCAAAAGCACTTTGGTGTAAATGATGTAAAAGCCCATTTGCAAATGAGTGATTATCAGGAACAGAATGAGGTGTTTATGCAAAGTCCTTTAAATCACATAATTCCTTATGCTTGAAATTTATTATTTAATTGGACTGGCCTAAGGCACAGGTAAAATGTCAGAGAGCCTAGCTATGAAGATGATTAGAAGCCTGGCAGAGTATAATAGAAACTTCCAAGAGGAGTAGTTACCTCAGGTGCACTGCCTTGAAAAGTGGCACTGTTACTGGCTAAGATGACGATGAGAAATTGAGACAGACAGAGTCAAAACAAAGTTTATGACTCCAGACACAGCTGGGGCTGGCAGACACCAGAAATATGTGGTCATTTGAGTGCAGCTGAATAAGCACAGGACAAGACTAATTTGTTCAGCTCCTGTTCCAGACTGTTGGCCACCTCCAGCAAAAAGAAGTGTTTAATTGCTCCAGAAGCAACCAGGGACACTAGGATAGAGGTCTTTCTGAGCTGTGCTCTGAAATATTTCAGGAGCATAAACATAAATTCTAAGACCAGGGGTAGTGATTTTTTTTTCCACTAAAATCTAAATTCCTCCTGAGCTTAATGATTATATTTGAATCATTACATTTCGCAGGTGTAAATTCAAGGTAGTCATTCAAAAGTCCATGACACTGATATGTCATGAACAGAAGATATTCCCATGAGACTGCTATCATTTTGGAGTTGCACCTGTAAATGCAGCCACAGCTTTCACACCATTGTAGACTGATTAGCTAATAAAATCATGCTACTGTTAAGTCATGTAACAAAGATGTGCTGCTGGCACCTTGTTCTCTGAGCTTAGGAATGCAATCTTATTATGAGTCATTCTCTTATACCAAAATTTTCTTTGCAACTTAGTTTCTCTTGTAATTTAGTGTTACATCTTGAAGTAAAAAAAATATATATAGTTGAAAAGATATTTCATATATGCTAAGGTTTTCCTGTTGTTCATACCCATTATGCAAACCAAGAACAATCTATATATTAAGGATGACATTAATATTTCTTGGATAAAAATTGTGCTATACATTTATTATGAAATGAGTTGAATAGCTAAGACATGCAATACTTACAAGCAAGCATCTTTAACCACTTAGCAATCTCTCCAGCTTAACAGTTATTAATGAAATGCTATTTTTGAATCTATTCATTTTATGGTCATTAAACTTATCTAAATTATTACACTCCACCATATTCTAAATATTTACTATTGTTGAAAAGAGTTATGTAAAGTAGGGAATGTATCTGTAATAAAATATTTTTTCTTTAGACAATTAAATTATTCCCTTATGAAGTTTGGCAATGATAACTTCCCCTCTGACATAAATGAATCAGATCATTTGGAAAAAAAATTCAGGTAATTTAAAAAGTATTTGTATACATACACATAACTACTTTTTATATTTTCATAGTTTCAGTTTTTCAAACTTTAGAGATAAAAAAAAAGATTTGGAATGATTTCAAGGAAAAAGAAACATTGATATTATATAGCTCAGGACAAAATAATTATGCTGCACTTTGTAATCATGTCTCCCATTCATGCTAATGACCTATTTTTAGACTAGTGAACAATGGATACACATTGCCATTGTTTTATCAGTCTTGCTATAAAATGAGATGAAAATAATTTTCATACAGACTGTAGATGATAAAAATTGGCATAACATAGAAACTGTGACACTACTCATTAATAAGATCTTCTTACATGACCCTGCTCCCACATACTTAAACTATATTTTCTAATGTCCCTGAAAATAAGGTACAGCTTTAATTATTCTGAAATACGAAGGTGGAGTGTTAAGGCAGATGCATTTTGAACACAATATCAAGTTTAACAACCAAGCTTCTAATGATAAGAGGCATTTTTCTCAGGAGGCATGCATTGCTTTGGGAAGGCCTGATGTTCCTCCAGCAGAATTTCCAATGGCATGGAAATTTCCTGCTACATCTATATATTAATTAAAAAGGAAGTTTATTTTAAACAAACACAGATGTTTATGGTTCTGCCTGACTGACAACATTTTTCTTTGCCAAACATTATTGTTTGGAGAGTCATTAAAGATCTGACTAGAAACAACTCTACATTCAAAGGAGAGAATTCCAATTCAGTTTGCAGCAATTAAATCACTTCATAATAAGTGGGGCTGAACTGGAGCTATGAATGGATAGTTTATAAACCAGCTCAAATGTCAGCATACATTGTTCAAGGAAGGCAGGTCTCCCTGTGCATATGCACTTATGATGGGGAAAAAAAAAAAAACATGTAGGAAAACAAAGTCTTAAAGTCTTCACAATGAGTGCAAGAAACATTCAAATAAGAAAAAGTAAGCAGGTTTTCTTATTTTAGAAAAAAAATATATAATAAACTAAAATGGATTTTTTTATTTCTGCAAAAATCTATGAGCATTTAATGGGTAATCATGCCTTGTAAGTCACTAAGAAATGACCATTAAGGGACTCAAAATTGACCGCTACTTGCTTTTCTCGCATACTGTTTCATAATATTAGGAATTCGGGAATTCCTTTCTGGATATGTTGTTGTGAGATGGTGTTCATTGGTGAATCTTATTTATCTCTGACTATTTGAAATGCATCACCTTTAGTGTGTACATTCCCCAGATGAAAATTAACTCATAATGTATGGCACAATGCAGGTCAAGCCCTAGCCAGACTGCATGCTAAAAGAAACCAGGCCACACCCCCCAGGTTTTCTCACCAGGATGGTGGGTAGTCAATGACAGGTAAGACTCCATGAGATGGGGCAACCTAAGACAGGTTCAGTCGCATATGATGATCCCTTGGGGCCTGGGGTCAACAATGGCTTGGCAAAGAACCATGCCTCCCAGGGTTGCCAATAATAAAAACAAAAAGGAGGATATGTATGCCACAATGCAGGATGGGCCTTAGCCAGATTGCATGCTAAAAGAAACCAGGAAGTGGCTTCTGTGGACATGGTGTCCTGTGCAGGGCTGGCATGACAACAGCTACAGTACCATGCTGGCGAGAAACCTGCTGCGAGATGATCTGTCGGGAGACAGGCTGTCATTGGTCACAAGAAGGGGACCACCCCATACAATGATTGGCCAGCCAAACCCTTTAAACCCTGTACACTTCCTTGAATAAACGAGTTTGCAGCAGCTCGCCCTCTGCCTGCTTCCACCCAACTCCCGGAGTCTGTGTCGTGACTCCGTGTCTCTCACCCTCTACTCGGCAGAGACGCTGCAGTCCCTCCTGGACTGGTCCTAGGGGGGACCCCAACATCATAATACAAACTGAATTGTGAGGCCTTCCAGGTAAACTAGTCTCTGTGTGTTTACTTCCTGTTTTCACTTGCTGTTGGTTCCCTTAGGTTTATACTTCATGAATTTGTTACAGTACCATAAAGGTTGGACAAATGCAAGAACATCTTCACCTCTGTCCAAGCCCACCATTCTCTCTCCCCTCAAATAACTGGTTTCAAACATTGAGCTGCTTACTCTTTAAAGTAGTCTAAGAGAACATTACCTATGTAGTCTGAGGGTGGGAATATTTTCTAAAAGAGGATAGAAAGAATCCATAGAAACTAAGGAAAGAAAATAATAAAAGGTATAGCTAAAATGTATACATTTTGGGGGATATTTAAAACTTATTTTTCCAGAATGTATGGACTAAATGAAGGAGAAATTAAAGAAACAGAATACAAAATATCAGTCAAAATACACAATAATACAGCCATATAGAAAGATAAGAGAACAAGTTATTAGAAAGCTTGGAGAGGCAGATCATGGTATTGATGGATAGGTTGTGGATGTACTAGATGGGTGAAGGACAGTTTAGAATGGGAGTGAAGGAAATTTTGAAGGTATAAACTGCTCATTCTGCCTTGGATCTTCCTTAACTCACCTGCTCTTACTTTTAATTACTGCACCATTTTACTGAAGTTAGGAAGGACAAATGATGGTATTATTTGTCAAAGTATATAAAAGAAGATAGGAGTAGAAAAAGAAAAGAAAAGAGTTCAGAAGCTGGAGGTGCCTGGATGGTGTATTTCACCTCAGTAGAAAAACTCTCCCAGTGTGTGTGTGTGTGTGTGTGTGTGTGTGTGTGTGTAGAATCTTTATTCTAATAGTCAAAAGAATAGATGCCATCATGAAGTATATAGAGGGTAAACTAAGAATATGTATGGAATTTCCTTGTGTACAATCAACGTTTGGAGGCCTCTGTTCATACCATACTGAGGGTGACATGCTCAATGCTCTACCATTTGCACAGAACACTTGATCACATTGAGCCTGTGAAACACTCAGTGATACTATTCTATGGCATTAAGAAGGTATTTTTTTATTGCTATAATTTTCTCTCCACTTCAATGCTCGAAGTTCATTTCCAATGTCCTGTGCCAAGTATTTGTCCTGATTTATGTATTTTGTGAACATGGTATGCCTTTTTTTGGAACAACATCTCTTTCATCGAGGCAACCTGTGTGGAGGCAGCATGTCTTGGTAATGCATCACACTTTCTGCTCTGCTCCAGCTTGTTCAGCAAGAGAAAACTAAATAGGGTCTCTTATTTATATATGCATTCTTATTTTTGTTATTGTTTGTGATTTTTTATTTTGGAGAAAGTAAAAGAGAGAGAGAGAGAGGTAGAGAATGGGTGCACCAGCAGCCTCTCAGCCGCTGTGAACAAACTCCAGATGCATGTGCCCCCTTGTGGGCAAGTGTGGCATTGCATCCTTGCATCACTTTGCATCTGGCTAAACGTGGGGCCTGGAGAATTGAACAGGTATTCTTAGGACTGGCAGGCAGGCGCCTTAACCACTAAGCCATCTCTCCAGGCCTGTTTGTGATTTTTTTGATAACTATTGTAAACTATTTACACATCATCTGAGGGGGTCCTGTTTAAACATTTTTATTTATTTATTTGATTTTTTTAAGAGTTATGGACATTCTCAGTAGCTCATGTAGCACCTTCTAGCACTAGATGGGCTAACTGTATGGGGACTGGCTCTCTTCCAGATTCCAGCCAGGTCTCTCCAAGTTCTATACTGGCAGCATATAGTGTCTTCAGCAGTAGGGTCTTACCATTAACCTCTGGTGGGTCATCAGGTACTCTGACAGAAGCCTGTCTTCTTTTGGGAAACTTTGGAGATCTCTCTGATCAACAGCTCATTGTAGGTATTAACCACATCCTGGTACAGGGAGTTACAGGCCAGCACCAAGGGAAAAGAAAGAAGAAAAGGAAAGAAAATATAAGAAAGAAGGGGGGGGAAAAAGAGGAACAAGAGAAAATTAAGGTTATGCTTCATCTCACCCTCTCCAGGGCCCTTTGATTCAGGTGTTCCCTCTAAGGTCCTGATGTGGGTTCAACCTTTTAATACATCTTCCAGGATATAGGATTTTATGGTATCAGTTCCTGAAAAGTTTCTTCACAGACAAACATACCATAAGCAGAGCTAATAGGCTACTCACAGAATGGAAGAAAATTCTTGCCAGCTATACAGAGGCCTGATTTCTAGAATCCGCAAAGAACTCAAAAATCTAAACAATAAAAAAAAGAAACATCCCACTCACAAAGTGGGGCAGAAGACTAAATATGAAATTCTCAGAGGAAGAACTACAAATGGCAAATACACACTTATAAAAATGTTCAACATCCCTAACCATCGGGGAAATGCAAATTAAAACCACTATGATATTCCACCTTACCCCAGTAAGCATGGCAAACATTAGAAAATCGAATGAAAACAAATGTTGGCAAGGATGTGGAGAAATAGGAACCCTCACTCACTGTTGATGGGGATGTAAGCTGGTACAACCACTGTGGAAAGCAATATGGAGACTCCTAAAAAGGATGACTTAGAGTTATCAACAGATCCAGTTATCCCCTTACTGGGCATTTACCCTGAAAGCTCCATGCCTCAGTTCAGTGAGATTTGCTCAATCATGTTTATAGCTGCTTAATTCATAATAGCTAAGAGTTGGAATCAACCCACATGTCCATCATTAGACGAATGGATAGCCAAGATGTGGTATATCTACACGATGGAATTCTACTCAGCAGTTAGAAAAAATGACACGAGGAAACTTGTAGAAAAATGGACAAACTTAGAACATGTTATACTCAATCACAATCACAGAAAGACAATCATCTCATGGTCTCACTCATCTGCGGCTCTTAACCTGGATCAGCCTGAGATGCTGTCATACCTGAATGGAATCTCAAGGACCAGACAATAGGGAGGGTAGGGCTTGAGGGGAGGGTAAGGGTGTGTGTGTGGGGGGATACAAAACTGTTTTAACACTTTTGATCCCACTAAAAGTATATAAAATTATTTGCAAATGAGCATATTCAAAGGGATATTTATCTCTCTCTCTCTCTGTCTCTCTCTCTTCTTCTTCTTCTTCTTCTTCTTCTTTTTTTTTTTTTTTTTTGCATTTGGAGAGAAGGTCAAACTCTATCCCAGGATATCAAGCTTCATGCCTTCTCCTCCTACAGACTTGTGCCACCATGACTGGTTATATTTGTCTATTGCATATCAGATCATAGAGTTATACCCATGCTATATTGTTTTTAAATCACCATAGGCACAACACTTTAAATTTTTGCATGCTAAAATGTTCAAATTTTATGACAATTATCGTTGCTCCTGTTATTATACTTTTAAATACGTTCCCTTCTTGTTAATTAATTTTTGGTACATGGTCACAATTGAGCACATAATGATGATCGATGGTTTTCTGAGGAGAAACATTATATGCTTGTTTTTAAAATTCTACTGGCTTTGTAATGCAGAAAATTGTGAAGCTCACATTTAACTTTTAATCATGCAATATATAATTCATATTTCCTTGATTCATAAGTGGGCATAATTTATTTTCCTAGGATACAATTGTTTGGTGCCTTTTCATCTTATGATTTATATGTTTTTATTTATGTAAAAGTTAATCTTCTTCATCATGTACTTTTTACATTTTTAACATTAAACCAAAAAAGCTCATGTAGTTTGCCACAGCTATCTTTCAGCTCAATCAGTGGCAACTGTTCAGCTATGCAATTATAATTTATTCCCCGTCTAATGTAGAACACATGCCACACAGCTTTCCTATTCTCTATGTCTTACTAAACCTGCCACGGGAGTAGTTTGGAAAATCCGAAGTTATCTCTAGCTTTCTGTCAATGACACTGGAATATGTAAGAACACAATGGCATGTGTACACACGTGTAAGAGAGATTTTAATGTATTTGTATGACGTGGTTTGCTCTGCTGAGATGTAGGCACCATGCAGAAAGAGACTAGCTGAACATACCACAACTAATAGATTGAGGGCTGAGGAGATGGCTTGGGGGTGGAAACTACTTCTGGAAAACTAGCAGAGGTAGTACAGTCATAAGTGAGTGCAGCCTTACAGGGTACGGAGTTCAGGAGCAAACTCCGTCATCAATGCTGCTTCAGCTCCGTGGGTCCATTCCTCATTCTTCTGTTCACTTTGTCTAGGTTAGACTTGGGAACAGGAATCCCCACCACACTGCACGTGTAAACTTCAGTGAAGGCTTTTCTCTCACTTAGACATGGCGTCTGCAATCTACAGATAAGTCAGTTAATACATGAATCAGCCAGTGCCTGGACTTCCTGACTTAAATAGGTAAGAAGTCTCAGTGAGTCTTCTCACAGGTCAATACATTTGTTTGCATGTGTGGACTTTAGACACACTTGCTCTGGAGATGCTGTGGTCATCTTGTGTCAATATTTATTAGGGCATCCTCCCCACTGTGGATCTTTATCCTGGCTAATATGTGCAACTAAGGTAGAGATGACAGGTGAACTAAACAAGAACTCTGCCTTGTGGGGCTTGGTAAGCTGACTCAGCAGGGTACAGGTGCTTGCTGCATAGCCTAGCAGCTCAGGTAAAATCCCCAAGCCACCTGTGCAATACAAAAAGTGGAGCAAGCATCTGGAGTTTGTTTGCAGCAGTGAGAAGCCTGAGCATACCCTGGTCCCACCCCACATAAGTGCAAAAAACAAAACAAAAACAAAACAAACAAACAACAAACAAAAAACTCTGCCTCCGGCTTTAGAACCAACCTGATCCTAAGACATCATAAGCTTTAGGAACAACAAATTGTCTATTTGCCTGAAAGATTTTTGGTTGGACTTTATGAGTTTTGCAAGTAAAAACTGACATGAAGATAACATCTTAAACTTTACTGTAAAAAAAAGGACTGTAGGGCTGGAGAGATGGCTTAGCGGTTAAGGCGCCTGCCTCCTAAGCCTAAGAACCAGATTCCAATCTCCAGGTCCCACGGTTAGCCAGATGCAAAAGTGACGCAAGGGCGCAATGACACACTTGATCACCAGGGGGCACACGCATCTGGATTTCGTTCACAGCAGCTGAGAGACTGCTGGCGCGCCCATCTCTATCTGTCTCCCTCTCCCTCTCTGTCTGTCTCTCTCTGTGTCTCTCTCCAAAAATAAATAAAATAATAATTTTTTTTTTAAAAAAGGACTGTAAATCAGTACAAAACCTTCCTTGCTTTCTCATCCTGCCTAAGTAGGCTTTGTCTCTTAGCTGTTTAGGCAGTGGCTTTTAAGCTATGCATCAAACAGTACCCAAACTGAGCCTTAATGAGACAGTCCAGAGAGAAGAGATGGAGAGGGTAAAAATCGGATTTCTGGAGATTTCCACAAGAGACATCTTACATCTCTATTGTCTTTTTTTGGTTTGTTTTGTTTGTTTTTCGAGGTAGGGTTTCACTCTGGTCCAGGCTGACCTGGAATTAACTATGTAGTCTCAGGGTGGCCTTGAACTCTCCGCGATCCTCCTACCTCTGCCTCCCGAGTGCTGGGATTAAAGGCGTGCACCACCACGGCTGGCTGTCTATTGTCTTTTTAAAGAAGACCTTTAAGACTGGGGTCAGTTTGAATGCCACTGACCAAGAGTGTTCTTATTTTTGAAACTAAGCCGACAGTGACAGGACTAAAAGCTATTTGCATTGCTTTTTTAAAAAACAAATTAACTGTAACCAAAAGTCTAGAACCACATTTATGTTTATAATCTCTAACCTTAATAAAAATTATGTTCTTCAGTAGTAATTGAACTCACCCTACCATTTATGACATTGTTTAAATTCTAGCACTCAATGTGTTACTTTTCTGCACTCAGTCATTGAAAAATAAATGCTTGCTTTCCTTTGCATAATTTTAACATGCATGAAAAAGCACATTTCTCTAACCAGTACTTTATTAATTAAGCCAAATCAGGCATCCATTTATCCAGTGTGTTTCTCTTAAAATTTTATTCAAGGGCTGGAGAGATGACTTGGCAGTTAAAGAAGGCTTCCTACACAAGCATTAAGGACCTTAGTGTCCAAACATTGCTGAGTCTGAGTCCTGCAAACTCACATAGCCAACTGGGCATGGCCCCATGTCTGAAGCTCCAGTCTTGGGCGAAGCAGAGGGCAGAGAATCCTGAGGGCTCATAGAAATGCCGAAGCTCCAGAATCAGAATCAAAAAACATGCAGGTGAGCAATGGAAATGCACACTTGACGTGCTACACTGGCCTGTGTGCAGACAGGGCTCCACATCCGTCCACTCATGTGCATTATAGCATGCATACAAACACACACAACACACACACACACACACACACACCACATAATACCACATCACATCTACTATCCAAATTCACATGCAAAAATTTCACTTATTTCCTTAAATGTTGTGAAAATTGAGTCTTGAATTCAAAGATTCTTTGCTAATCAATAAAGGTGCCAAAAAGGATATTACCATGCTAGCAGCTTTCCATAAGACAGTTGAAACTTAAAGAAAAAAGGATAAAATACATGAATTGTGTTATGCTTCAATCCCAAACTTATGTTAATTTAGTATTTTTGTTTGTTTGTTTGTTTTTTTGAGGTAGGGTCTCACTGGCTCAGGCTGACCTGGAATTCACTATGTAGTCTCAGGGTGTCCTTGAACTCTCGGCGATCCTCCTACCTCTGCCTCCAGAGTGCTGGGATTAAAGGCGTGTGCCACCATGCCCGGCTTTCAAACTTATGTTAATTATCATTATGATCACAATCCTTATTAATTATCACTATATCCTGAAATGACCATATGGGGGTAGTGAACCACATTCTGACTGGATTTGAGGCCTGCTCCACTTGCAAGATTAAATGCAGCCAATGTTTGATTTCTATTACTCTAAATATTACCTGGGAATTATATTCTATCTGAAGTAATATTAGGTTTATTAAAAACGTTACAAAAACAATACAATCAGTTTCTACAGAGGCGTCAACTAGCATAGACAACTAAGATAAATCATGTATTCTCAGCATGGACATGAGATCTGATCAGCGGGGGAGAACTCCTATCTGCTATTGGGAACCAAGTACACTTCCATGGACAGGAAACTCACGGACTCCCGAGGGCGTCTCCACTGCTGCTTAGCTAAGAAGTGTGGGTACACGCATCAGTAAGTCTCTCAAACAACTATGTTTAATCCCTTTCATCCAAGCTGCTCTCACTTTTGTTGGAGAATCTGTTTTATCTTGCAGATGGCAGAGAATACAGGAGAGATCCAGGATGCATCAGCACAACAGGAACAGATGGCCAAGATCCAACCACAAGACGGTCACCTGGGCCACATCTGCAGGGGCCCAGGAGAAATTACAGAGGAAGCAGGGACACAAATCCTACTCACTCTTCAAACCTGCAAACCAGTTCCAGAGAGATGGCCACAGAAGCTGGGATCAATCAAATCTCATCCACAGAGACACGGAGGCTATAGAGGACTCAACGCTAAATCAGACTTCTACACACCCACCAAGGCTCAGGGAACATTGTGGAGAAAAGTGGAAAGATCGCGAGAGCCTCCAGGTGGGTGGGATTACCCTGAGCACTGCTGAACTGCTGACCGGGGCCTTCCTGGCCCCACAATGAATACCAATAACGCTACAGAGGAGGGACTTGGATAGAATAGGGGTGGGAGGGGGATATATGAGTATAACGTTTTTAAAATAATAAAATTTAATAAGAAAGATAAGCGGGGCTGGAGAGATGATTTAGTGGCTAAGGTGCTTGCCTGCAAAGCCAAAGGACCCAGGTTCCATTCCCCAGGACCCACTCAATCCAGTGGCTGGAGTCCCAGATGCACCCATTCTCTCTCTCTCTCTCTCTCTTCCTGCCTATTTTTCTCTCTCAAATAAATAAATAATAAAACACTTTTTTAAAAATTAAAAAGAAGAAAATAAGTGGCTTAAATAATGTGGCCATCAATATATAAAGCTTATAAATTTAGTCGCTAACTTCTATAAAACTGCTCATGTCTAGACACTTCTGTTACGTGCACATGCAAGTAGATCGTCTAAATAGCAGAGCACAACACATAAGCAAGTAGTTGAATGTTTTCTGACATAGCAGTAGAATGAACTGGACTTTGTTTACGAGTCTTAATGAACATGAATCTGAATAGGCAAATTTTCTAAAGTAAGATTTTAAAGAGAAAATATAGGCTATTTAAGAATAACTCACATACATTTATAAGTAATAAGTAATGGTTTACTCTGCTTCTGGAAGAAGAAAAGTGTGTAAGTGTGTGCTAGGAACATACATAGAGTGAGACTACAGTAAGCTTTTGTTTCAACCCAGTATTAAAACATATGGAACATGCTGTCAAGGAAATTGACCAAATCTATTTTTATGATCTTTTTCTTCAATACGATATTTTTTTTTTTCTTGTAACTATATACGCATTGATGTCAGAATGTGTAAATATAGCTAAAAGTTTCTTTGGCTTGATAATGTAGCAGACAGCTCCACGTTCGCTGAGATGAACATCCAGACCACGCACAGTTATGGAGGAAGGGATATTTATTGAAGTTTGCAGATGCAGGGGAAGTTCCATAATGGCAGATGAAGCTGGTCCTGCTTTCACAGGTCCAAACACAGAGAAGCCACACGTCAAAAACCAAACAGAACACTTCAGGGACTCCAGGTGGAACAAGGCACTTTGCATATCTTTAGGTTGGAATTTCAAACCCACCATGACACCTTAAGACACTGCCTCCAGCCAGGTGGCTGCAGATCCAAAGTACAAACCAATAAAACACTGAATATATTGGGGGGCATCTATTCAAACTACCACAGTAATGATTTTTAAAAGTTAGGATTTCCATTGCGCCTGATGCTCTGAGATCATTCAGTCTCAAAATACCACTTGGCATGCATACTATTAATCCCAATGATTTTGTACTTGTGCCTTCAAGTACAATGCCTATGAATTGCATATAGATTTGATTCAATTTCCAAAAACCTGCTTGTTCACGGTAACCACAGCAACAGTTGTCTGGACATCTGTCCGTGAGGAATTGGCTTGAAATGACTAACTCATTTCACAAACAGCAACAAGAGCTCTTTGACTGGAATACTTTTCAACTCCCATGTGGCTTGGGCCAAATGAAAGCTCTGTGAGTGACTTTCACAGGTTGCAGAATCCACACACTTTGTCCAGTATTGAAACTGAAATTTAGGCCTTCTCCTTCCTTAGTTTTTGGGATAGTTCTTCAGGAATAAATTAGCCTGCATATGTCATTTAATGAAACAAGTACTATGAGAGAATGAAATCCATGGGAAGAAATTATTATAGATGAGTATAATAAAGTATCCCTCTGGTTCCTGTAGGCTCCACAGTGGACTGGCTGTGTACATACACCTGCACTGACCTGGCAGCATGGCACTTCCCTTGGACTAGTTTTTTAATTCTTTTCATTGTGGGCTTCTGATCACTTATTTTCTCATTACTAAAATAAAATACCTGACAAGAAGCAACTCGTGGAATTAAATGGTATAATGCCACTGACCAAGAGTGTTCTTATTTTTGAAACTAAGCCGACAGTGACAGGACTAAAAGCTATTTGCATTGCTTTTTTAAAAAACAAATTAACTGTAACCAAAAGTCTAGAACCACATTTATGTTTATAATCTCTAACCTTAATAAAAATTATGTTCTTCAGTAGTAATTGAACTCACCCTACCATTTATGACATTGTTTAAATTCTAGCACTCAATGTGTTACTTTTCTGCACTCAGTCATTGAAAAATAAATGCTTGCTTTCCTTTGCATAATTTTAACATGCATGAAAAAGCACATTTCTCTAACCAGTACTTTATTAATTAAGCCAAATCAGGCATCCATTTATCCAGTGTGTTTCTCTTAAAATTTTATTCAAGGGCTGGAGAGATGACTTGGCAGTTAAAGAAGGCTTCCTACACAAGCATTAAGGACCTTAGTGTCCAAACATTGCTGAGTCTGAGTCCTGCAAACTCACATAGCCAACTGGGCATGGCCCCATGTCTGAAGCTCCAGTCTTGGGCGAAGCAGAGGGCAGAGAATCCTGAGGGCTCATAGAAATGCCGAAGCTCCAGAATCAGAATCAAAAAACATGCAGGTGAGCAATGGAAATGCACACTTGACGTGCTACACTGGCCTGTGTGCAGACAGGGCTCCACATCCGTCCACTCATGTGCATTATAGCATGCATACAAACACACACAACACACACACACACACACACACACACCACATAATACCACATCACATCTACTATCCAAATTCACATGCAAAAATTTCACTTATTTCCTTAAATGTTGTGAAAATTGAGTCTTGAATTCAAAGATTCTTTGCTAATCAATAAAGGTGCCAAAAAGGATATTACCATGCTAGCAGCTTTCCATAAGACAGTTGAAACTTAAAGAAAAAAGGATAAAATACATGAATTGTGTTATGCTTCAATCCCAAACTTATGTTAATTTAGTATTTTTGTTTGTTTGTTTGTTTTTTTGAGGTAGGGTCTCACTGGCTCAGGCTGACCTGGAATTCACTATGTAGTCTCAGGGTGTCCTTGAACTCTCGGCGATCCTCCTACCTCTGCCTCCAGAGTGCTGGGATTAAAGGCGTGTGCCACCATGCCCGGCTTTCAAACTTATGTTAATTATCATTATGATCACAATCCTTATTAATCATCACTATATCCTGAAATGACCGTATGGGGGTAGTGAACCACATTCTGACTGGATTTGAGGCCTGCTCCACTTGCAAGATTAAATGCAGCCAATGTTTGATTTCTATTACTCTAAATATTACCTGGGAATTATATTCTATCTGAAGTAATATTAGGTTTATTAAAAACGTTACAAAAACAATACAATCAGTTTCTACAGAGGCGTCAACTAGCATAGACAACTAAGATAAATCATGTATTCTCAGCATGGACATGAGATCTGCTCAGTGGGGGAGAACTCCTACCTGCTATTGGGAACCAAGTACACTTCCATGGACAGGAAACTCACGGACTCCCGAGGGCGTCTCCACTGCTGCTTAGCTAAGAAGTGTGGGTACACGCATCAGTAAGTCTCTCAAACAACTCTGTTTAATCCCTTTCATCCAAGCTGCTCTCACTTTTGTTGGAGAATCTGTTTTATCTTGCAGATGGCAGAGAATACAGGAGAGATCCAAGATGCATCAGCACAACAGGAACAGATGGCCAAGATCCAACCACAAGATGGTCACCTGGGCCACATCTGCAGGGGCCCAGGAGAAATTACAGAGGAAGCAGGGACACAAATCCTACTCACTCTTCAAACCTGCAAACCAGTTCCAGAGAGATGGCCACAGAAGCTGGGATCAATCAAATCTCATCCACAGAGACACGGAGGCTATAGAGGACTCAACGCTAAATCAGACTTCTACACACCCACCAAGGCTCAGGGAACATTGTGGAGAAAAGTGGAAAGATCGCGAGAGCCTCCAGGTGGGTGGGATTACCCTGAGCACTGCTGAACTGCTGACTGGGGCCTTCCTGGCCCCACAATGAATACCAATAACGCTACAGAGGAGGGACTTGGATAGAATAGGGGTGGGAGGGGGATATATGAGTATAACGTTTTTAAAATAATAAAATTTAATAAAAAAGATAAGCGGGGCTGGAGAGATGATTTAGTGGCTAAGGTGCTTGCTTGCAAAGCCAAAGGACCCAGGTTCGATTCCCCAGGACCCACTCAATCCAGTGGCTGGAGGCCCAGATGCACCCATTCTCTCTCTCTCTCTCTCTCTCTCTCTCTTCCTGCCTATTTTTCTCTCTCAAATAAATAAATAATAAAACACTTTTTTAAAAATTAAAAAGAAGAAAATAAGTTGCTTAAATAATGTGGCCATCAATATATAAAGCTTATAAATTTAGTGGCTAACTTCTATAAAACTGTTCATGTCTAGACACTTCTGTTACGTGCACATGCAAGTAGATCGTCTAAATAGCAGAGCACAACACATAAGCAAGTAGTTGAATGTTTTCTGACATAGCAGTAGAATGAGCTGGACTTTGTTTACGAGTCTTAATGAACATGAATCTGAATAGGCAAATTTTCTAAAGTAAGATTTTAAAGAGAAAATATAGGCTATTTAAGAATAACTCACATACATTTATAAGTAATAAGTAATGGTTTACTCTGCTTCTGGAAGAAGAAAAGTGTGTAAGTGTGTGCTAGGGAACATACTATAGAGTGAGACTTTTCAATAAGCTAAATGTTTTCTCAACCCAGTATTAAAACATATGGAACATGCTGTCAAGGAAATTGACCAAATCTATTTTTATGATCTTTTTCTTCAATACGATATTTTTTTTTCTTGTAACTATATACGCATTGATGTCAGAATGTGTAAATATAGCTGAAAGTTTCTTTGGCTTGATAATGTAGCAGACAGCTCCACGTTCGCTGAGATGAACTTCCAGACCATGCACAGTTATGGAGGAAGGGATATTTATTGAAGTTTGCAGATGCAGGGGAAGTTCCATAATGGCAGATGAAGCTAGTCCTGCTTTCACAGATCCAAACACAGAGAAGCCACACGTCAAAAACCAAACAAAACACTTCAGGGACTCCAGGTGAAATGAGGCACTTTGCATATCTTTAGGTTGGAATTTCAAACCCACCATGACACCTTAAGACACTGCCTCCAGCCAGGTGGCTGCAGATCCAAAGTACAAACCAATAAAACACTGAATATATTGGAGAGCATCTATTCAAACTACCACGGTAATGATTTTTAAAAGTTAGGATTTCCATTGCGCCTGATGCTCTGAGATCATTCAGTCTCAAAATACCACTTGGCATACATACTATTAATCCCAATGATTTTGTACTTGTGCCTTCAAGTACAATGCCTATGAATTGCATATAGATTTGATTCAATTTCCAAAAACCTGCTTGTTCACGGTAACCACAGCAACAGTTGTCTGGACATCTGTCCGTGAGGAATTGGCTTGAAATGACTAACTCATTTCACAAACAGCAACAAGAGCTCTTTGACTGGAATACTTTTCAACTCCCATGTGGCTTGGGCCAAATGAAAGCTCTGTGAGTGACTTTCACAGGTTGCAGAATCCACACACTTTGTCCAATATTAAAACTGAAATTTAGGCCTTCTCCTTCCTTAGTTTTTGGGATAGTTCTTCAGGAATAAATTAGCCTGCATATGTCATTTAATGAAACAAGTATACTATGAGAGAATGAAATCTGTGGGAAGAAATTATTATAGATAGAATATAATCAAGTATCCCTCTGGTTCCTGTAGGCTCCACAGTGGACTGGCTGTGTACATACACCTGCACTGACCTGGCAGCATGGCACTTCCCTTGGACTAGTTTTTTAATTCTTTTCATGTGTGGGCTTCTGATCACTTATTTTCTCATTACTAAAATAAAATGCCTGACAAGAAGCAACTCATGGAATTAAATGGTATATTTCATATTTCAGCATACCATTTTCTACTTTTTTTTTTTTTTTTTTTTTTTTTTTTTTTTTTTTTTCGAGGTAGGGTCTCACTCTGGCCCAGGCTGGCCTGGAATTAACTATGTGGTCTCAGGGTGGCCTTGAACTCACGGCGATCTTCTTACCTCTGCCTCCCAAGTGCTGGGATTAAAGGCGTGTGCCAACACGCCCGGCTCAGCATATCATTTTAAAGAAAAGTGCCCATCATGCCAGAGAAAACATGGAAGAATGGAGCAGTAAGCCTGTGTCACACGCTTATATTGGCAGTGAGGAAGGAGAGAAAGAGCATGGCAAGTAGAGCCAGGATGTAACACCTCAAGGTCCACCACCAGTGACACATTTCCTCCAGCAAGCCTCTGCCTCCTAAAAGTTCACCACCAGCCTAAGCAGTGCCATGTGAAGACAATAAATTATTCAAACACATGAATTCACATCCATAGGATTTACTCCACCAAGATACTTTAAACAATTACTTCATAGTAAGTCATATATATAATAAAATGAATTTCCAGAAATACTTTTAAATTTTACTTTCAGATAGCACCAAAAACTATCCGAAAATCAAGTACTCCAACTTGTGAAGACCCTCAGACTCATTTTATATGTCAAGACCTTAGCATTTATATCTATTTCAGTCTCCAGTGTGTTGTTTGGATTTTATCCTGGCTATTCCATCAATGTACAACTTAAAAACAGTACACTTCACACTGCTGTGTACTAATTAATTGATAAGTTCCAATTGATTTGTTTATTTTCAAGATTTTGAATGTTTTTCTGCAAGGATGCTTCCTACTCCAAGAAATACAACAGGGAAATAACCATAGCAGAATATACATTCTTCTCAGCATACCAAAAAACTTTTTTTAAAATTACATCTTTAAAAAAAAACTATGAAAAAAATGGAATAACTTCCATGTTACCATAATAGAATAAAGCTAGAAATCAATAGCAAGAGAGAGTGCATAAAACACATAGGCTCATACAGATTAAACAATGTACTTTAAGTGACCATTGGGCTATTCAAAAATTAAGAAGGACATTTAAAAAACTTACTAGACTTGAATGAAAATGAGAGCACAGCATACCAAATCCTATGCTATATAATGAAGGCAGTACTAATCATGGAATACTATAGCTCTAAAAACCTACATCAAGAAAGCAGAGAGATCTCAAATAAATAATTTAATGATTCATTTAAGGCCTTGGAAAAACAAGAAAAAAACCCTGAATTATATACGAGAAGAAATAATTAAGATATGGGTAGGAATTAATGTAATAGAAACAAAGAACACAGTACAAATAATCCATGAAATAAATGAGCTGGTTCTTTGAAAAAAATAAACAAAATAGACAAAGCACTAGCTGATCTCACCAACAGAGAGAAAACCCAAATTAATAAAATTAAAGGTGAAGAGTACACATTACAGCAGATATGATTTTAGGAAAGTCATAGACTTATTGTTAGGTTGGGATTGGTTCCCAAGATGTATTCCACCAAATTAGATAATCTAAAAGAAATGAATGATTTATGAATGAAAATGACCTACCAAAATTAAACCAAGATGAGATCAATAATTTAAATAGATCTATAACAAGCAATGAGGTTGAAGCAGTAATAAAAATTCTGCCAACAACAAAATGCCCTAGATTAGATAGATTCACTGCAGAATTCAACCAGGCCTATAGATCTCCCATTATTCCATAAAATATAAGCAGAGGGAATACTTGCCAACTTCCTCTATAATGGCTAATACTTCTTTGATAAAACCAGATAAAGGCTCAGGCACAGCCAAAAAAGAAAAGTGTAGATAAATATTCCTGATGAATACACATATAAAAATTCTCAATAAAATGCTTGCAAAACAAATTTAAGAACATATAGATAAGATCCTATACCATGATCACATCTCAATTGATGGAGAAAAAGCCTTTGAAAAAATATAACATCTCATCATGATAAAAGTTCTTGAAAGACTAGAAAGGAGCATATTTCAGCATAATTGTTGCAGTTACCTTTCCATTGCTGGGAAAAACACCAGAATAATAGGAGCTCATGGAAGAAAAGGGTTTATTTCAGGCTTATGGATTCCCAGGAAGCTTTATCATGGTGGCAGAAGCTGGCGCATGTCATACATCCTCAGGAAAGAAAGAAAGAAAGAAAGAAAGAAAGAAAGAAAGAAAGAAAGAAAGAAAGAAAGAAAGAAAGAAAGAAAGAAGAAAGAAAGAAGGAAAAAGAAAGAAAGCAAGGAAGGAAGAAAGAAAGAGGACAACATTTAAGCAAGCTCAGAACATACCTTAATGCTGGAGTCAGGATTCATCTCTAGTAACACACCTACTCCAGCAGCGCTCTACCTGATAAACACTCCACAAGCTGAGGGCTAACTAGGAAACTTAGTCACAAACATGTGAGTCTATGGGGACATTTCGAAATCATTACAATAATAAAGGCTGCAAATGACAACCCTATAACCAACATCATGCTAAATGGAGAAAATCTTGAAGCATTTCCATGAAGATCAGAAATAAGACAATTCTTTAATACTATTCAACATAGTACTCAAAGTCTTAGCTAATAAGCTGATAACTAATAAGAAAAGAGAAGAAGATAAAAAATACACAAATAGGAAATGAGCAATCTAAAGTACCCTTATTTGCAAATGATATGACTCTATACATGAGGGACTCTAAAAACTCCACCAGAAAACTTCTAAGGTTAATATAACACTTTTGGCAAAGGGCTAGGGTACAAAATTATACTAAAATTATTAACATATATATAGTGGTTTGGACATGATATTACCATTACTTTGTGGTTTTCAGCACAATATTGAGCTTGTAAATACATCAACTTTGGGTGAGGTTGACATATCAGACCCCAGACCTCTCAGAGTAGCCAATGGCTGCTAATGGTTTCTGGTAGATGAGGAGTTGGCTTCATCAGTAGTAGAGGCACTGGTAAATTGCCCATTCCATGGTAAATAACTTCCACCAGTGACCATGCAAGAAACCCAGACTTAACTCAATGAGTTCAAATAGAGTCATGGAAGTAAGATTGGGATCAATGGGAGGAGGAGCTGGGTAAGAGAGAGCAATTGGGAGGAATACAATCAGAGATGGCTTAGAGGTTAAGGTGCTTACCTATGAAGGCTAAGGATCCATGTTCGACTCTCCAGATCTCACATAAGCCAGATGTACAAAGGTGAGGCAAGTGTAAGGTTGCACAAGACCACCAGGTGTGTCTGGAGTTCAATTGCAGTGTCTGAGGCCCTTGTGTGTCAATTCTCTCTCTCTCCTCTCTCTGCCTCACCCATTAGGGATGCTTATAAACCTTAAGGGAGTAGTCCCAGTGAGCTGGCTATTGAACACCCATTAGGGATGCTTATAAACCTTAAGGGCCACCCCTGATGACACATCCCCAAGCAAGACTTACCAGTGTGGAATTGAGTACGAGGCTGAATCACAAGCATATGAGACAATGGCAGACATTTTTCATTCAAAGAACAATACCAGAGATCATCCTCTGGCCTCAGTGCATGTGTGCACTCACACATGTGCACACATGCACACACTCACAAACGCATACATGCACACATACACACGTGCGCGCACACACATACACACCCGTGAACACAAATGCACACATATGTGCACGCGCACACACACATACACATTTTCAGTCACATAAACATGCACACACATATGCCATAGAAACAATGCTTAAAAAGCTGTGATACTGTCTTATGATTTGACTCCATGCTGTAAGAATACATTTTTTTTTGGAGAGAGACAGAGAGAGTCAGAGAGAGAGGGAGAGGAGGACAGACAGAGATGAGTGCAACAGCAGTCTCTCAGCTGCTGGGAACGAAATCCAGATGTGCGCGCCCCATTGTGGTCAAGTGCGGCATTGCACCCTTGTGTCACTTTGCATCTGGCTAAACATGGGACCTGGAGATTGGAACCACTGGAGATTGGAACCAGCGTTCTTAGGCTTAGGAGGCAGGCGCCTTAACCCCTAAGCCATCTCTCCAGCCCAAGGATACATTTTTATGTCAATCAATTTCTATAGAGCTAGATTCCATCTGAAAGTAAGAACACAGAGATGGGTAAAATACAATGTACATTGTTTTAGGCATAGTTTAGGAAATATATAAAGGCAACAAAACAGGAGTGACTTAAGCAATAAATATTTTTTAACAACAAAAATCGGTCATGGCTTATAGACTTGACTTTTCTGAAACCCATTCATTTCCTATCATGTTCCACCTCTCCTTTGCCATTTCTGCAACATCCAGGAACCTGCACATGAGACACCAGAAAAAGGGTACTCCTTTCCCTTAATGGATACAACTTAGAAATTGCACACATCACCTCTTCTCAAGTGTCATTGGCCAGAAGTATGTGACTAGTACAACAGCCTCTAGTCAAATGTGGCATTTGATGATGTGAAATTCAGCTAGTATAAATTCAGATGTTTTCTAAGTTTGAATTGTAATTTTAATAAAATATAAAATATATCACTGATATTTTAATACCGATTATGTGTGGTAATGGTAAGATCAGAAATGTATCCTTAATATTATTTGGACCTATTTACATGTTTTTTAAGTTTTTTTTTTTTTTTTTATTTATTTATTTGAGAGCAACAGACAGACAGAGAGAGAAAGAAAGAGGCAGATAGATAGAGAATGGGTGCACCAGGGCCTCCAGCCACTGCAAATGAAATCCAGATACATGCACCACCTTGTGCATTTGGCTTATGTGGGTCCTGGGGAATGGAGCCTTGAACCAGGGTCCTTTGGAATCACAGGCAAGTGCTTAACACCTAAGCCATCTCTCCAGGCCCCCTATTTACATTTTTAGTGTGGCTACTACGATTAAATTATATGACTTCTGAGACAAAATAGTTTAAGCATTTGCCATCTTGGCTAACACTAGAAGATTATTGCAAGTCTTGTAAGAGACTGAAAGAGAAAAATACAGTATTTATTTGGGAAAGGCACACGCCTCCTGAAAGCTAGGGATATTGTTACTGTGACAGAAAAGGAGAGTAGAGGGTAGTAGAGAGAGCAGTGATTTCACCACAGGATTTCTCTACAAAGATACGACAGATTCATCACGACAGAGAAATAAGGTCATTCTTTTTGAAATAAATGTTGAGAGAAAAATCATCATGGAAATTCTGTATGTCTTACTCTTGTAAGTGAAATAGTAACTTCCCTTTGTTGAGATATTTTGCATAGACTTTTGTATAGAAGATAGCAAAGTACAGGAAACAATGCTTTCTGCTCATTTTAAAAGTTAAGGTTTTAAAATTCACAACTGTATTGCTTTAGCACATCCAACAATCTACACAGTTGCTCTCTGGATCTCTTAACATGATCGTGTGGAGCATGGGGCTCTCAGAGCCAGTATAAACATAGTGATACTGTGGCTAATCATCTTGCTGTAAATAACTCATTGTTTTTCTTTCTGATTCCAACGTTTTGTGCCTTTTAATGCCATCTATGAAAGCGAAGAAGATGGTTTTGTTAGCTTGTAGGCAGAATAAACCTTGGACTCTATGACATTCTAGATGAGTCCATGTTATATTATGTGACTTCAGAAAGAATTAGCCTATCTAATAATACAAATGTTGAGAGTACTGCTTTGAAGGCTAGGAAGTTCTAACACACCCACTGCATTATAGGTACAAATTACTTAATTCTTTCTACTCCATTTTCCCCATATCTGAAATTAAAACCCTGCACTATGACGGTTGCATGAGACAAATTTATTTAAAAGCTAAAACAAGTGCCTGGATTATGGTTTTTACTCAATGTTATCACTACCAATTAGATAAGGAATTATAGCTAAATGCAATAAATGCAAAATTGCATTGAACAAAACTTACAGCAATTTGTTTTATATGGTTAATCACACATGGCTGGCAAAGGGCACAAATCCTATTGAATGGATGTTGTGGAATTACTGCTTCTGAGCATGCAAATGCACATGTAGCCAAACACTCAGAGAGTCCGAATTACATTCAAGAGGATTTTTTATCAGCTGCGGGCTTTCTTTCAGAAATGTGATTTAGTAACGGAGGGATACGTACTAAGTTCAGTCTAAGGAGGAGCATTAGAGGGCAACCTTCTTTCTGTCCTGTCCTCTACATTCCTTAGAAATTGCCCATTTTATAGGTAGCATTTTATTTGTTTAGATGTGATAGTGTCACAGTGCCCCATGTAACAGTGTCATAGGCTTCATTGTCACATTGTTGATGCTTACTATAGTACTTGTAAAAAAATTCCTGCCAACAATATCCAATGCTCTTCTACAATATGGCTCCATGGGGCTGAAGTGGCAGGCCTATTTCTATTGCTAACACTTGCTATAAAGCTTACACACAGGAGAAACTACATGTTTATTAATTCAGGAAATGAGAGAGATAATCTCTTAATTTTAGTGATTCTGATTGTTATATGAAAAGTAAAGCATTCTTTTATTTATTTATTTATTTATTTCTGTTTGTTTGTTTGTATTGAACTCAATGTATAGTTGAGGGTGATCTTGAAGTCCTGATATTCCCATCTCCCTTGTTCAGTCCTCTTGCCTCTGCCTCCCCAGTGCTGGGGTCCCAGGCACATACTGCTGTTCTCATTTTCTGCAGGGCAGTACTGGAGATCCAACAGAGGGACTTGCGCATGGTAGGCCAGAACTTTCGACTGAACTATATCCTTAGTCCTCCAAAAGTTAATCACAATATTTTGCAGAGTGACTTAAATGGCAAAGGTATGGAGAGGGAATGAAACTAGATTTTTTTTTTTTTTTTTCAGTTGTAAGCAAAACAGGACTGGCCCCAATCTTCCAGTCTGGCACATGAGCTTAAACAGGTCCCTATTCCTGCTATCAAATACTTCACTTCCCGAAGGGCTGTTATTCATATAGCATAATGTATGCATGTCTGTCACCATTAGCAGGAGATACACATTTTGGGGGTGTGATATATGTGAGCCTCTTCTATTAGGAAATGCATTAGTTATTTTCTTGTTGTGGGACAAAACACCAGACCAGAAGCAGTTTAAGAAAAGAAAGTTTTATTTCAGTTTTCAGCTTAAGGTTATAATCTACAAAGGTGTGGAGGGCCTGGTGGTAAGAGCTCCAGGCAATTGATCGTATGTTTTCCAGAGCGAGGGAGCCTTAGAGTGGTGCTGGTGCTGCTGCTGAGCCAGCTCTCTGCTTTTTATGCAGTTCGGGACCCCAGCCCATGGAATGGTGCTGCCCACGCTTAAGGCGGGTCTTTCCACTTGAGTCCCCTCACAGGCATGCTCAGAGACCCGCTTCCTAGGTAATTTGAGGTCTTTTCCAAGGACAGTCAATGGAAATGATCCCAGGACTGTCTCAAGAGGAGGCGAAGTAAATGGCTGTCATCTGAAAACAAAGTGATAAATAACCCCAGCGCATATAGTGCCCAAATTAGGGACCCATTCCCTGACCTTACGGCTTTCATGCTTTACATATCCTTTACAGGCAGGTGTCTTAGCGTTTCTACCTCTGCTTATAAACAATTTTCCATCCGTTGCTGCATGTTGTTCATTTTTTTCCATCGAAGCCTTTAGCATATTTATCGCAAAGTTTTAAATTCCTGATTGGAAATGCCACGGTTCCGTATACTTCTGGTTCTTGCCCTGTCTCTGCAGATGGCGTAATAGACCCTACATCGTGTCTCATGGTGAATTACTGATAGCCGGGTATCATACATCAGGTAAAGAATTGAGGGGAACAGGTCTTAAGTCTGGAGATTTGATGTTTATTTGGACAGGAGTCTAATGTTTGCTATAGCTTGATATTTCAGACTCTCGCTTGTTTTCATTCCCCGACATAACCCTTATCAATAGAGTCTGAAGCTTTGAGTTCTTTCAACTCTGATGACTTGTTCTACAGCAGTCTGGTTAACATGGCTGTGCGGTGTAAAGAAGGCAAGCACTCTACAGTCTATGCCCAGCTCTTCCGTACTTCTCCCCCCCACCCCCGCACGTCCACGAAAGTCACGTGGATGAACTCAGGAGGAAGGATGGGCCAGCAGCCAAGAACATCTTTGTGCCTGGCAAGTTAAGCTTGGGGAAAAGATAAGGACAAAGAGTTTCCTTTGAAGACAGGTTTTCTTTTAGGGGAATACAATGCTCTGATTAGATTTCAAAATATCTAATTTCACCCCTCTTTTTGGAAGACTAAGGAATTATTTTTTCTGATCTTTACCAAAGTACCTGACTGGGATTCTGAAATTTAAAACTCACAAGTGAGTTTTGATTCTTTTAAAATGTACAATGTACCATACTGAGCTTTCAACAAATAATTGGGGACAGTTTGCATGTTCCTCTTCCAATAAACTGTGGTTGTCATTACTGTCTATCCAGTTTTCAGAGACAGTCCCATTTCAATATCTAAATTCTTTTTTGGATCTGAAAAGTATCATTTTTTTAAAACTTGTATTATTGGCAAGTTCCATTAAATATAAACAATTTATCATGATCGTAATCCCCTCCTACCACCCTCCATTTTTATCTTCCCAAATCCCCCTCCACTTAATCCCTTCTTCTTTCTAAGTCGTCTCTCTTGTACTTTGATGTCATCATTTTTTTCATCCTATTTTGCATATCTTGTGTAGGTAGCATCAGCTACTGTGAGGTCATGAATATCAAGACTGCTTTGTGTCTGGAAGACAGTTCTGCAAGCACTCCTTCCCTTGCTTTGGCTCTGTCGTTCTTTCTGCCACCTCTTCTGCAATAGCTTCTGAGCCTTGTATGTGATAGAGATGTCTTACTTAGTGTTAAACAACTCCACTGTCACTTCTTCTCAGCCCTTTGGTGGTGTAGCAGACAGCGTCAGGTTTGCTGAGATGAACTTCCAGACCAGGGGCAGTTATGGAGGAAGGGATATTATTTATTGAAGCTTAGAGATCCAGGGGAAGTTCCATAATGGCAGGACCAGGCAAGAGAGTGAAAAAAAGCCACCAGCCACACAGCACAGCACACCTCAGGAACTCCCACTGGGCACACTTTGCATATCTTTACAATGGAATCTCAAACCCACCACCACACCTTAAGATCCACCCAGTGACATTGCCTCCAGCCAGATGGCTGCAGATGCAAACAACAAACTAATAAAACACTGAATATATTGGGGGCCATCTATTTAAACTACCACAGGTGGGTATATCTATTTATTCAGACAACAGTAGTAGTTCCCTGGCTGGGAATCATCAGCTTTTCATTACCATGAAGAAATCCTCTCCTGTGAAGTGGGCCTAAAGTTCAAGCAGAAACTAGTTGGTTTCCCCAATAACAGACATTCCACCATTGTGCCAGTTAGCACATTTGGCCTGACTGGCAGGCCATAAAGCTGGCAGGGTCCACTGCTGGTTAACCCTATGGATTGCTTTTCTCCCCCAACAGGCTGCATAAGACTTTTCAGCATCGTGACAGCTAGTCAACAGGGAGGAGACTTCCAGCTCAGCTCCGGCTTGATTTCTCAATGACCTGCAACGCATGCCTCTGAGTCTTCAGCAATAGGGTCTTACACTCAAGTTCTGGTGGGCAACCAGGAGCCTGAGAAATAGTCTGTAATGTTTTGGGGACACCAGGGACCTCCCTGGCCAACACTTGCTGGAAGGTATCCCACTGCTGGCATTAAAATTTTCCTAAGTCTTTTGGGTATGTATTATCCACCTCTACAAGGTACTTCTGACCAAACTCTCTTTTTTGATATATATTATTAATTAATAATATAAATTTCAATTTATTAATAATAATATAATTAATAAGGATATATGTCAATAGGTAGTGAAGAAGCAGGTTTCCATATGATTTATTCACAAGCTTTAATTTTTTTTTTTTGGAGAGAGACACAGAGAGAGACAGAGAGAGAGGCAGAGGAATAGGTGTGCCAGCAGCCTCTCAGCTGCTGGGAATGAAATCCAGATGCATGTGCCCCCCTTGTGGTCAAGTGCGGCATTGCACCCTTGTGTCACTGCACCTGGCTAAACGTGGGACCTGGAGATTGGAACCAGCCTTCTTAGGCTTAGGAGGCAGGCGCCTTAACCTCTAAGCCATCTCTCCAGCCCGATGCTTTAATTTTTGATTAACCTTTTCCTCACCCCTTCTCTTCTTCATCTTCTTTCCTTAGTCCCCTTCCAGTAATGTGTACCCCTACTTATATATCTACTATACCCTCCTCTTAAGTCCTCCTTTTTCTTCCCTCCCTCTAGTTCCTCTCTGGCTTCTTGGCATAAACTACTGAATTGTATTCCAACTCACATATAAATCTAAACATTTGAAGCTAGGATCCATATATGAGAGAGAGCATGTGGTACTTGTCTGAGCCTAGGTTATCTCATTTAGTATAATCTTTTCCAGATGCATTCATTTCCCTGTGAATTTCATAATTTAATTTTTCTTTACACCTGAGCAAATCTTCATTGTTTCTATGCACCACATCTTCATTATCCATTCATCAGTTGGAAGGCATCTCAGCAGGTTCCATTTTCATTTTTTTTTTTGTGTGTGTGTGTTCAGTATTTTTTTTTTTTGTTTTGATGTTCAATGTATGTTATCTCTCGGTGCTGAGACAAAGTAATCAGTTTAGGTGAGGAAGTGTTTATTTCAGCTTGTAGTTTCAGGTTACGGTCCATCATGGCTGGGAAGACATGGCTTCAGGCAGCTGGTCATATTCCACCCAGAGTGAGGAAACAAAGAGTTAAACTTGCTGGTGCTTAGTGAGCTTTTTCCTTATTATACAACCCAGGATTCTGAACCATCCAACCCACAGTTAAGGCGTGTATCCCACCCCAGTTAATCTAATTAAGATAATCCTCACAGGTACACTCAGAAAGAAGTGTAATCTTGAGAATGCCTCACAAGTGGTCTTAGACCCTGTCATGTTCACAATCAATACAAACCATCCCAAGGATACCATAAAATTTTCATGGTGCCTATAGAAATCAGAAGACAGAATTTCAAAGAATGGTCATGTCTTTCTCACTATCAATACATGTATAAAATGAAGCCTAAGGACCCAAGTTCGATTCCCCAGTACCCACGTAAAGCCAGATGCACAAAGTGGCACATGTACCTGGAGTTCATTTGCAGTGGCTGGAGGCCATGGTGTTCCCATTCTGTCTGTCTCTTCTCTCCATCTCTCTCTGCTTGCAAATAAATAAATAAAGATATTAAAATGAAATTCAGACAGTAAACAAAAAATAAAATAAGATACTCCCATTAATCCTCTTACAGAATCATTTGCAAGTGACTGAGTTAAGATATTTGGAAAATGACTATGAAGCTCACCAACATTTACATTTTTTTTCTTTTCTTAACTCTCAGATGATAGATTTTTCCTTCTCTCTTTGCTGCAGATTTAGCTAAGTGACAGAATTATTGTCCTCCAAAATAGAAACAGAATTCACTTGCCCTATAAAATCTTCTTTACCAATTCTTATTCTTTTTCTTTATTTGCATGGTTAATGAAAGAGTGTGAGGAGGATCCAGAATAGTAAAAGGAACAAAGAAAGAAGAAATTACAATACCTCAAATGGCCCTACAGAATAAAGTCCCCTGTCTTTCTCTTCTCCACACCTATTCCTATAGAGCTATATCATGACGGAAAGTAAACTCGGCATGTTATAGCCTGAAGCGTTGGCATCGTTTGTTAAGGCAATCAACCCCAACTAATGCAGGACAGAGACTACAAACCTTCTCTGAGAGGGAAGAAGAGAATCAGCAGGGAAGCCCTGCTCATGAAAGAACTTGGTTGCAATTTGCATCTCTTAACATAAAGCCCACACAACACATCCATGCTGAAGCAGGAATCCAGTCACACTTCCTATGTGAACCCAGTTTGGGGGATCTTAATGTCAAGGTCATGTCCTCTTGAAGCCTCTCCAGATTTAGGCATAAGTCAGAGCTCCTACAAAAGAAGACATGTAGTTTAAATACGAGACATTTCATCCATCTCTTCATTCACTGTTTTCTCCTATCATTTGATCTTGCTAACCTCTACCCAGAACACACTTTCACTTTGTTAGGATGTTTTCATTCATTCATTTCTAGAAAGCATTTTACAGACTTCCCAAGGCCAAGACAGGACATAGGAAAAAAAAAAATTTTTTTTTCAACTGAGCTGAGTACAAATCACCACACCATTGACATGGTGGAATGAGGTTTAAAAGTAGATGTATTTAAAAAAGGCTGCATTTCCTATAACTGAGACCTTGAGAAAAATGCCTGCCTGGCTCTTTTGTGATCAATAGTAAGTAGATATGGCATGCCTAACATTGCCTTTGGCATAATACAGACACAGAAATGGTGACACAATTTCTACTTTAATAAGAATTTCCATCTGGGTTGCAGAGACGGGCCTGACTGACTGATTCTTAGATTAGATGCAAAAAGAAAAAAAAAAAAATCACCTTGTTCTGAATGTAGATTGTTAGCTGATTCTCATGCAAGGCCTCCCCAGACCAGAATCAGAAACACTGTGGACTTCTTGAATGACAAGCAGTCATGGGTACCTAGTATAAAGTCGTTAGGCATTCAGCCAGCATGCATGAATGTGAACAAAATGAGACAATTAGACTGTGAGAGAAAAATACATACGGAAGTGAGTGGAAGTGCATAAACTATAAGCTTGCAGGATTTCAGATAAAAGAGATTGGTATATGGGGCCGCATAGTCAGTGAAGGCATCAGGAATTTAGGATTTGAATCACAGCATCAGGAGAGAAACTGCATGGCCTTTGTACTCAGACAACTTTGGATTTGAATTACAGATCCATCATTTAGTAGCTATTTAACTTCTCATAGCTTTTATTTTCTGATCTGTAAAACAGAGGTTCATAGGAACTACTTTGCAATTCTATTCTGAGCATTAAATTCAAGTGTCTGCACAGTGCCTGGCTCGGTGCATTGTTTCAGTCTATGCCAACCTTCTTTCCCCAAAGAAAGAGCTATATTTGATTGGGGTTACATACTTTTCCATCTACAAAAGGCTGTTGTAGAGACCATCATTCAACTGGTGTTCTAAATTTGTGTTGTTTGCTGCTCAAATTGCCCATTTAATTGTGCTTCAGAGATAACTATGATAAAATGAGGGTACTCCAGGACACAAAAATTTAGAAACTGAATTCAAGTCTGAGCAGGACAAGGCAAGACTATTTGTGCTGTGCATTCTTGATTACAATGATTAAAAAGATCTTACTAAGAGGATATATATTTTTTTTTCTTCAGAAGAAAATGGACCCCCAAAGCTCCTGGAGCATCAGAAGCAATGCTGTGACAGCCTCCGTTCCCATTTACCTCCTGAGATTTTTTTTTTTTGTCATTTATAGTCTGCAGTGGAGGTGTATGTTACTAAGAGAAAAGAGAGAAGTGACTTAGACTACCCTGGAGGTTTGGATAATATTCTGCACCCAGTATTTACCAGAACAATATTATCAGAGCTAAAGATGAACCAAGTCTCGGAGAAGTCCATTTTAAAATTTAACTTAGTTAAAATCTAAAAGGTAAAGGCAAGTGTGATGATACATGCCTGAAATTCCAGCAGTTATGGGGTGGAAGTAGGAGGGTCAGATATTCAAAGACAGTCTTGGCTAGGTAGTGAGTTTGAGGACAGCCTGGGCTACGTGAGACCCCATGTCAAAAATAAATAAATAAGCAAATAAAAAAGCTAGAATAAAATCTAAGGGGGAATTCAACTTCATGAGTAAAATGGGTAAAAGATAGCAGAAGGCGCCATGCTCCTATGGAATGCCTGCCTGTTCTGACTGGATCCAGACTCTCTTTAGGCTAGGTGATCATTGCTGAGGTAAACCTGCTTTCACACAGTGATGACGCACGAGTTCACTCTTCCACTCTGCTTTTCTTGGTTACTCTGGTTGGTTAGATGGTTTTGTCAGGACCACAAGCTGATGAGCCCTGACACCAGAGCTTATGTCAGCAATAGTTCCCACACTGCTCCTCCACCAGGTCCCCACGCGGACACCAGTCCTGTCTCCTGCTCCCCACGTCAATGTCAGGAATACTGGGTTGCCTTTGGTTCTCAGGATACTTTTATCTACTCTTTTAAGCTTGGAGCTCTTTTCTCTGCATCCACTGCTCTCCCTGTGCGCTTCACTCCTCTCTAACATGTCACTGGTTACATGATGAATCACTCTGTCTCATTAGGATCAGGCAGGCATTTTCTCCAGCATTTGAAAAAGCCCTGTCTGAAGTTCCTCTACCAAGCATCTTCCTGTTCTTAGAGGGAGGAACAGACGGGAGCTGCAAGTGGGCATCATGTCTACTGTTTCTTTCCATTAAGCAACATGATATAGCTCACATTCATTGAAGTCTTCTTTTATATCCTCTATTTTTCTTATTATTTTATTTATTTTTGGAGAGAGACACAGAGAGAGACAGAGAGAAAGAGAGAGGAAGACAGATAGAGATGAGCACGCCAGCAGTCTCTCAACTGCTGTGAACGAAATCCAGATGCATACGCCCCCTTGTGGTCAAGTGCGGCATTGTGCCCTTGCGTCACTTTGCATCTGGCTAAACGTGGGTCCTGGAGATTGGAACCAACCTTCTTAGGCTTAGCAGGCAGGCACCCTGACCGCTAAGCCATCTCTCCAGCCCTATATCCTCTATTTTTTAAAATAAGTTGATAAATTTATTCATCACCATGTTTCATGATTTCACTGTTAAATTCAGTTCACCCTGCTCATGATATTAGTAGTGAAAACGGGTTTTAAAGTGTTCAATAAAATAGTGGTGGTTTTACATCTGTCAGGCCTTTTTTTGTTTTTAATATATTTTTAATTAGTTATATATATATATAAAACCATGATGGTGCATACCATGGTTAGCCTTCTCTCTGTCCCCCCACCCCATGGGTAATGTGGGTCTTGTCTTTGGGGGTAGCTATCAGTTATGCAGGAGAGGCAATGTCTCTGTGTATAATGACCCAACTCATGGCTCTAACAATCTTTCCTCCCTCTCTTCCATGAATTTCCCTGAGCCATGTTGGGTTCATTTTAGGTCTATTTCAGTGACAAGGTTTTGTGAGTCTCTGTGTCTCTGGATATCTGATTTGGTAGGGGTTGAGAGTTCTTTGTGTCTATCTCCTTCGCCCTTGTGCTGGTACCAGGTTTACCTAAAAAGCAGCACTCTGGCTCATTTCCTCTATGACTGTATGGCTTTAGCTGGTGTCCTATTGAGGTGTGATGGGCTGATTCTCTCCTCCCTCTGAAAAGGGAAGCAGATTCCCCAATGGAGAGTAAGGTCAATGCAAGATACATGGATAACCATTATTATTTTAGAGAGAATTTAATAGGTGTAGGGCCTCTTGTATCCCACTGTTGGTGGGAGCTGGATATTGGAGAGCGGGCTCATTTTTGGATATGGTTCTGGAATGTTTCTAGGTATGGGTTCCGTTCCACTGAGCAGATCTGTTAGCCAAATCTAGAGCAGTTGGTAACCCACCATGGCTGTGTGCCACTATTGCACTTGTGTGAGCATTATGTCAGGTTGATTGCTGATGAGCAGTTTAGACCACAAGTTGCTTAGACAGATGTTGGTTGTTTTCCCCCAGTCACTCATGTAACACCTTCTGGCACTAGACAAGCTAACTGTCTGGGGACTGACTCTCTTCCAGATTCCAGCCAGGTCTCTCCATGTTCTGTCCAGACATCATATGGTGCCTTCAGCAGTAGTTTTCTTAGCATAGTTAAAAAAACCTTTCTTGCAGTCAGGTTCGCATTGCTGGTAGAAATCACCCAACCAAGAGCAGCTTTTGGGGAAAAAAGAGGTTTATTTTGGCTTACAGTCTCAAAGGGGAAGCTCCACAATGGCAGGGGAAAATGATGGCATGAGCAGAGGGTGGACATCACCCCCTGGCCAACATAAGGTGGACCATAGCAACAGGAGAGTGTGCTAAACACTGGCAAGGAGAAACTGGCTATAATACCCATAAGCCCATCCCCAATAATACACTGCCTCCAGGAGGTGTTAATTCCCAACTGCCATCAGCTGGTGCTGATGTTCACAGGGAATGCCTGAATCAAACCACCACAAACTTAAATCCTACCTGTTTCTTATTTATTATTTTTTAATGAAATTTTTGTTTCTGTTTTCAGATATAAGTCTGTGAAGATATAAGCACATTATATGCAGAAAGAGAGAAATTTCCAGCAAGGTGGCTCAGGCTGGTATTCTAAACAGTCAGGAAGGTAAGGCAGGAGCATGCTCACAAGTTCAAGGCCAGCCTTTGTCTTTGTCTTAAAATAATATAAATAATAATAAATAAATAATATATATTATTTAATATTTTATATGTATATTATTTTATATATATGGAGAGAGTGAAAGAGAGGAAGAGAGAGAAGAGAGAGAGAATCAAATCTAATTTATTTGACCAGCCAAAAGATAAACATTGACTAACTAACCGACTTTGAGATCAGACATCAATATTATTTTCTCACTGATATATTTGTTTGGTTTACCATTTTTTTTTTTTTTTAAGACTCCAGGATAGTACTCATGCTGTTTGAACATTGTGGATATTTTAAGGAATTTGTTTTTTTCTCCATTTTCATTTAAGGCATTCATACTAGCTGTGAAAACTTACTCTGTTGTACCTGTTCCATAAGGTTAATGGTAAGACCCTACCGCTGAAGATCCTGTATGCTGTCAGTACAGAACATGGAGAGACCTGGCTGGAATCTGGAAGAGAGCCAGTCCCCAAACACTTAGCCCCTCTAGATTTGGAAGGTGCTAAATGAGCTAGCAGGGGAAAGTGGCCAACATCTGTCCAAACAACTCAAAGTCTAAGCTACTCAGAAGTAAACAACCTGCCCCCATCCTCACACAACATAGCAATAGCCGGTAACCAACTGCTCTTGGATTGGCTAACAGACATGCTTGGTGGAAAGGAACCCATATCTGAGACTAGGAAACAAGTCAGAATCATATCTAGATAATGATTTTGCTCTCCACTATCAAGCTCCCACTGATCTTGGGCTATAAGAGGGTCTACACCCTTTAAATTCTCTCTGAATTAATAATGGTTATTGCATTTAACTGGTGCTGACTTCACCCTCTGTTGGAGATTCTGCTTCTCTTTTTCAGACAAGAGCTGGACCTGAGGAGATACGTGACCCAGTGCACTTCACCCTGGCCCCAGCTGAAACCACAGAGGAACTGGGGAGATGGGCAAGAGTGCTGCTTTCTTGTTGAACCTGATATCAGCACAAGGTGAAGGAGATAGACCCTGAGGACACTCAGCACCTACAGAGCAGAGATCCAGAGGCTTCTAAGGGCCCATCACTGAAGTAGACTTAAAATGCATCCAAAATGGCTCAGGGAATTTTGTGGACGAGGGGGCAGAAGGATTATTATAGCCACAACTTGGATGTACAGAGACATTGCCTCTCCTCCATAACTGACTGCTGCCCCGACAATTCACGATCCATAATCCCCATGGGATTGACCTGCATTCCCACCAAGGAGGGCCTCTTTGGAAAAGGGGCAGGGAAGAGGGAAAGGATGGTACCAACATGTGTTTTTTACATACTAAGTATGTCCATATCTAATAAAAATAAGTTTTTAAAAAAAGGATCTTGGGCTGGAGGAATGGCTTAGCGGTTCAGGCGTTTGCCTGCAAAGCCAAAGGACCCAGGTTTGATTCCCCAGGTCCCATATTAGCCAGATGCACAAGGGGGCGCACGTGTCTGGAGTTCGTTTGTAATGGCTGGAGGCCGTGGGGTGCTCATTCTCTTTCTCTCTCTCCCACCCTCCCTCTTTCTCTGTCAAATAAATAAATAAATAAATAAATAAATAAATAAATAAAATGTTTTTTTAAAAAAAAGGATGTCATGAGCCCTGTAGCTTTCTGAAATTCCTCTGTCACCTAAGTTCATTCATTTCCTGAGATTTAGGAGCACCTCTTTTCCTCTAGGAAAAAATATTTCCATGTACAGGAAACAGCACCTAACAAATTTCTATTTTGAATTTTCATAGCTTTTTTTGGCTTGAGGTTCAAATGAATCCTCCATGTGACATTGGTTCTGTAGTGCACGGGTTCACACACAGGTTCAGAATGGTGGCTTCAGGCAGTTTTGGTTTTCCATCTGCACTTAGTTCCATGGAATGGCAAGTTCGTACTCCAAGACCTGGAAATTGAGCCTCCTTGTATCACAGTGAGCTATCATAAACCGTGCGGCCTTCCTGAGCAGAGCAATAAGCTTATCTTCCACTCTCTAGATGTACAATGCACTGGAGTCAATTTGAAGTGAAATTTTGACTTTAGTAAGAAACCACAAGAGCATCGTCACTGGAACTGGAGCAAATACATTGTGGACAAGGAGAAAAAGCAACAGATTTTCACAACACATTTACTATGGTGGAATTTTGGATTATTTGTACTTTTTTTTCCCTCTCAAGCAATGATAGTCTACATGATTTCTTCAGAGAATTTCTTTCACAGTTGTTTCTGTTTGCATTGATAACTCTTGCATGGATGGATAACATTACCTGTGACTGGGAAAATGTGTGAATATAGAGGGTAAGCTTGTCCTTTTGAGTTGGGGAAAAATACTTCTAATTATCTCCCTGAAAGTACACCTGACTGGGATGGGACCAAGCCATTCAAAGCTTATCAACCTGCACAAAACAGCTGTTCAAATGCATTTAGAGTTCACAAGTAACACTGGGGAACAGAACGGTGTGCTTCACATTCAGGCACAGATCCCTAGAAACCTGTCTTGTCGACTGAGTTGATCTAGCTCCTCACATTAAACTGTGACTTCATTAAAGAGTCGGATCTGTTGTATTGTCTATAGCAGGAACAATGCCCGCTTGGTTGTTAAAGAAAAAGGAAAAATCTTAGTACTGAGTTAGCATGGGTATTTTTTTTTTTTTCTTTGCCAATCTTCATTTTCAATAAAGGGATATACCTACACATCAGAACACAAAAAAGTCACAGTGTTAATCAATAGTGCTAGTTTTCTTACTTCTTCTTTAATACCTCATTCCTTCTATTATTTTTCACAATCAATGTGACCCAGAGAAAATTTTGTGTGTTGATCATATGACTAACACAGAAGTGAGATGATAATAACAACCACATCTTTTCCTCCAAGCAAAATTTATAATTCTGTACAGTTGACTGGAGCAGTTTTGGTGTGGTTCTGGTTCAGGTAGGTGTCATTTAGTTCAAGTATGATTCTGTAGGCTTGAGTCCAAAAGGGCAACTCTGGAATTGCCTGAAGCAGTGCATTCAACATAAGTGGATGTGTCCTAATAAAGAGAGGCTCACCAAAGCAACCATATTCTCAAAACATAAAACATTCAGTATTTGCCCAGACCGTAACTGTATTACAGACACTGAGAATGAAAGCTATGCAAGAATTCACTGTTTGTGAATTCTACTTTATTCAAAGTACATCTGCGCACACTAAAATGCTTATATGAAGAGCATCCTTAATGAGCTTTATTTTTTTATTTATTTATTTATTTATTTATTTATTTATTTATTTATTTTTGGAGAGAGACACAGAGAGAGACAGAGAGAGAGGGGAGAGGAAGACAGATAGAGATGGGCAGGCCAGCAGTCTCTCAGCTGCTGCGAATGAAATCCAGATGCGTGCGCCCCCTTGTGGTCAAGTGCGGCATTGCATCCTTGCGTCACTTTGCATCTGGCTAAACGTGGGACCTGGAGATTGGAACCGTTGGAGATTGGAACCGGCGTTCTTAGGCTTAGGAGGCAGGTGCCTTAACTAAGCCATCTCTCCAGCTCCTGAGTTTTATTTTTATAAAATGTTTGTCACATGGCTTTAAAAGAAAATTACTTTAATTCATTATTTATGCATTATAGTAACTAATAGAGTTCCTGGCACAAAAACAATACACTGATTGGAAACCTTCCTTAAAAGCAAATTTCTTTTACAGTTGGTCACCTTTCACAGTTATGATAAAACCCTGAAGATAAACAGCGTAAGGAAGGAAGGACCGTGGCTCTTGGTGTCAGAGGTTTCAGCCTATAGCTACGGTCCGTTTGCTCCATGCTTGTGGGCCTGTGCTGTGGCAGAACATCATGACAGCAGCGAAAGGTAGAGCAAAGCTGCTTAGATCATAGTTCATCGCAGTGCGTAAAGAGAGACAGAGAAAGGCAGGTTCTGAGGACAATCTGTTCCCTTCAGCGGCATGTTCCAGTGGCCTGCTCACTCTGATTTGGACCATCTATAGCTCACTCAGCTATGACCTCGTCGGTGGATGACTCCGTTAATGAAGTACTGTTCTCGTGATCCCATGGCCCCTCTGTAGCTGAGACACCCATTGGGGACCATGAGTCTGTGAAGGGCATTCATCTCTGAGCCATCTTGTGTGAAAAGGTATGCAGTCAGCTTCTATTTTTTTTAACGGACCGTTCTTTTTTTTTTTTTTTTATTTATTCATTTATTTATTTGAGAGAGATAAAGGCAGATAGAGAGAATGGGCATGCCAGGGCCTCCAGCCCCTGCAAATGAACTCCAGATACATGTGCCCCTTGTGCATCTGGCTTACGTGGGTCCTGGGGAATTGAACCATGGTCCTTAGGCTTTGCAGGCAAACACCTTAACTGCTAAGCCATTTCTCCAGCCCTAATGGACCATTCTTAAAGGAGAAGGAGGAGGATAAAGTGAACCGAGCTTTGCCAAGAGGTCACATTGGGGTGAGAGAAAGATTCTGCCTAAACTGTGGCTAGGCCAGTGATCTTATCTGAAGATTCTCTTCCGGGAAAAACTTCAGTGTCTTCATTCATGTCCCTCAGGAGGAGTAGAGAGTGACAGGCAGGAAGAGATTGCCCAAGAGAAGATTCTTTCCATAACTTGAAAGACATTGCTACTCCCTCTTTGCAGTCTCTGTGACAATGATGCTGATAGAAAACAAAGTATTAATTCCACTTAACAATTCTTTATGACACTGTATTTACTTTGCAGAAAACATATCAATAACAATTCCTTGAAAACGAAATTTAACATTCGCACTAAAGCTGCATCAACATTTTGGATGAAGTGCCCGGGTAACTACTATAAAATACACACATAGGAAGAAAACAGCTTCATATAACTCTTTCCTGATTGAGTACTTTTTTGTTTTTGTTTTTGTTTGTTTTGTTTTTTTGAGGTAGGGTCTCACTCTGGCCCAGGCTGACCTGGAAATTAACTATGTAGTCTCAGGGTGGCCTTGAACTCACAGCGATCCTCCTACCTCTGCCTCCTGAGTGCTGGGATTAAAAGCATGCACCACCACGCCCAGCTGTTTTTGTTTTTTGGGGTAGAATTGCCCTCTAGCCCAGGCTGACTTTCACTATGTAGTCTCAGGGTGGCCTCGAACTCATGGTGATCCTCCTACCTCTGCCTCCTAAGTGCTGAGATTAAGGGTGTGTGCCACCACGCCCGGCTTGAGTACATTTTCAATAGACCTCCTTATTGCAAAATTCTCTCGGCACAGGTAACAAGATCTGATTACTATTCAGTAAACATTTATGAAAACTTTAAGTTTTCACAATCACATATCAATGCTGATCATTGCGTCTCTTTATTTTTTATGTTGTTTTTTGGTTTTCCGACTCTTTAAACTGTAACATTTCTCCTCCAAGTTCAATGACAAGAAAGAGCCTTGGATCTGAGGTCATACAGGAAACCTCTCTCTATTCTCAGAGTCTTCCCTGCTGCAATCTGAACAGGAGCATGGTGCAGCCTTGCTGTCTAAACACGAGTGGGGCAGAGCTGGCTACTGTCCCCATGCATCCCACCTGTGAGGTTAAATTCTATTGTCAACCTGAGCATATTAGGAATCAAGCAACAGAAATGCCTCTTGGCAAGTTTGTAAGCACATTTCCAGAAGGATTGATGGAGTCAGGAAGACCTTACTCCAGAGCGTGCCACCCTTCTGGCGGTGGACAAAGAAACTCCAAGAAGACACGGTGACATTTCCTGGCGTCCCTTGTAACTTGCTTGTAAGTGGATCTGCCCAGCTGCTGCTGTCCTTCAAGGACTGGGATCCAGTTTTATCTGTCTTCCATTGTGGATGCAAGACCAGCTGCTCTCCAGGAATCCCATCAGGCCTCCTGGGTCAGTTTGGGACTTCTTAGGCCTCCAGCCTCGTTGACCAAGGAACTGCCAAGTTCTCTGACTCCCCAGCCTGCAAACAGCCAGCAGTGTGCTGCACCACTTGTGTCTTGAAAGTGAATTTAATAAATCTCTTGTACAATGGTTCTGTTCCTTGAAAGAACCTTGACTAGTTATAAATCACCCAACTTTCTCCCAGCAACATTCCACATGGCTACTTATGAATATCATATTTAATAAAATCTCTCTAGAAAAAGGAAAACCAATTTCATATACCACCTCCCTCTACTTATTTCAATATATTTATGTCCACTTATTATCTATCTATCTATCTATCTATCTATCTATCTATCTATCTGTCTATCTATCTATCCATCTATCATCTATCTATCGATCATCTATCTATCTAATGCAAGTGTTTTACACTACAGTGCAAGCTGTTCTGGAATTCACCACTTATCCCAGGCTGGCCTGGAACTCACAGAAATCCTCATGCCTCAATGCCCCAAGCTATTATTGCAGCCATGATACCTAAATTTTATTATGTTTTAATTTGGAGGTGACCCATAAAATGACACATCGCTAAGATGAAATTCATGGTTTCGTTTCCACTCCTACAAATTTCAGTCTTCAAAAAGTAATGTCATGCCATAATAATTTTTCAAGGACTATTATTGCATGCCACATCTGCAGTGGACCCTGTACCTCCTCAATATGAAAAATACAGACACTTAAACACGTACGTAAAGGGAGTAAACCTTGTGCAAGTTCACATTATGCAGGAAGCCAACAGTGAATATTAATTTACACACTAGATAGGATGGTAAGAAATGGCACAGGAACCCCATAAGGATCAAAAGCTTTATGGTTCACTAGAAATAGCAACTCGTCACATCCCTGTGAAGAGGGAATAAACATCGAGATCCAGGAAGTGAAAATGACTTGTCTGTGATTTAAGAATTGCTTACTACAAAGAACCTGCTGACATCTCCTCTGCTCTTCCCCCATACAACTATATGCAGGCACCATCAGGTCATCCTTATGCTCCCTACAAACAGCACAGAAAGCAGTATAGTATTTTTAGAACTGTTTTTTTTTTTTTGTTTGTTTCACTAAATAGCTACAAAGCACACAGTGTGTATTCACATTAATACAGCAAGGTAACAGAAATTACATGACAGATGAATATTTGGTTGATGTGCGTATATTATTGTTCAGTGCATATGTTATTGATGACAATTCAGAAAATGCGAGATGGAGTGGATGGAAAAGAGGGAAGGAGGAATATTGGTTATCTATTATATAACAATCGACATGAAACACCGTGGCGTAACCCTAACTTCATCTGATCTGTTGTGAAAAGATGGTGATGGGGACTCACGTCGTGTTCATGTACACAAGGGCAAGTTTCAAAGGTTGGGAAAAGATGGTTCTCAAGGTTGGGACAAGGGCATGTTTCAGTGATGTTGTGGACTCACGTGGGGACTCACGTCGTGTTCATGTACACAAGGGCAGGTTTCAAAGGTTGGGAAAAGATGGTGATGGGGACTCACGTCGTGTTCATGTACACAAGGGCAGGTTTCAGAGGTTGGGAGTGGAAGTGTGCAGGGCACATTGGGACCTGGAGTTGGATGTGTGCACCAGAATTTCTGGTACATTTTAGAGCCAAATTAAATCACACAGTAGGGGGAAGATAGATGTATGCTGCCTCTTTTGGTGAGAAGCGGCATGCTTTTTGGCAATGTTACAAGTGGTGAGAAAAAACAGAGCTGAAGAGAAACAAGGAAACAGTAAAATAGCCATAGACTGCTAGACACACTTTTCCTCCTAAAACTACAGAAATACATGAAGCTCCATGAAAAAGAAAAAATTGGGACACAATATTGAAAAATAGGTATTTTATGAAGAAAATAAATTTTTTTTCCAAAGACCTTTCTGAAGTGTTTACCATTCCCTTAAGCTGTGCTTCTAGAGAGCATTATACAAGGGAATTTGCTGGATTTGAGACAATGAACTTCATGTTTCTAGGATATTGATACCTTTTCATTTGCGAGCAAACAAAGGGTTAAATAATAGCTATAAAGAATGTTTCTAATACATACTGAGTCTAGGAACAAAATAAATGTGGACATACTTGTTAAAATTTTCCAAGCACACAGGTCATTATTAAGAAATGAAATTTGCTGGAAAATGGGTGGATCTGGAAAGGATTATACTTAATGAGGTAACCGAGGCCCAGAAAGCCAAAAGTCACATGTTCTCTCTCATATGTGGATCCAAGCTACAAATGAGTGGACTTCTATGTGAGTAAAAATAAAACTCAGTGGCAGAAGCCAGTAAGCTAGAAAGGGGATATAAAGGGAATAGAAAGGGAGGGAGGGGGGACTTAATAGGATGGTATTATATATATGTAAGTAGAAGAACAGATTAATAGGGGTGAAAAGGACTAAGTGATGTCAGGGGAAGAGATTGAGTAAAGGAACAGTGGAGGGAGGGCTAATCAAAATCTAAGAGGATATAAATAAGCCATATGGAAACCTACTTTTCTGGACAATGAAACACTCAGAAGCCATAGATTGTTACTAGAAAATTCTCAGTGCCAGGGAATGCATACCTTCCAGTGAGTTGTTGGTCAGGGAGGACACAGATACCCCCAAAACATTATAGGCCATTGCCGAGGCCCTTGGTTTCCCACCAGGAAGAGATGGTAAGACCCTATTGCTGAAGACTCCACATACTTGGGTGGCAGGTTCACTGAGAAAACCTGCTGGAGCTGAACTGAAAGCCTCCTCCATGTGGACCAGCTGACAGAAACCTGGAAAAAGCTACACTGCATGCAGTTCAATGGGAGAGAGAAAAAACACCAGTGAAGGTACTCAACAGTGAACACTGAAAGCTTTAAATTTGGCCAGCCAGGCCAAATGATCCAACGGGCGCAATAGTGGCATGTCTGTTATGGGGGAAACCAACTGCTCTCTAATTGTACTGGAGGCCCACTCCATGGGAGGGAATACATCCCTGATACTGAAAACCTACGACAGGGGTGGTCATGAGCCCTAAGGGTGTAATGTCTGCTGGTGTCTCACTAAATGTATATACCATGGTCACCAAACTGCCCAGTAAGCACTTCTCTTAATGTCCACACCCTATATTAATGCTACTCTCACTTTCTCTCAGATGATGGTAAAACTCAGAAGGCACCATGGTGCTGAGAAGAAGGGACAGAGGAGTGCTCAGCACTGAAACATCTCAAACACACCTTCCAAGGCTCAGGGCCCATTGCGGAAGAGGGGGTGGAAAGAATGTAACAGCCAGAGGAAGAATAGGACTCCTTACAACGTGCTCCTCCAGGCACAAAATGGCCTGGATATCCATGACCTCATAGTGCCTGACACTACCTACACAAGACCATCATAATAGGAGGAAAAGATCATGACATCAAAATAAAAGAGAGACTGATTGAGAGGGGGAGGCATATGATGGAGAGTGGAATTTTAAAGGGGAAAGTGGGGGGCATGAGGGAAGTGCCATGGGATATTGTCTACAATTAAAGAAGTTGTCAATAAAAAATAAATAAAATTATTAAAAAAATAAAAAAATGAACTTTTAGTTATCTCATTGTCCATATCACTAGTATAAGAAATTATTGATTTCATCTGTATAGACTAAAATCCAACTCCTTAATGCCAGGGTGTAATTGTTTAGAGAAGGTAAGCTTGTTGAGAAAGCACCCATGAAAATTTTTTTAGTTTCTCGAGGTAGGTTTTCATTCTAGCTCAGGCTGACCTGGAATTCACTATGTAATCTCAGGGTGGCCTTGAACTCATTGCAATCCTCCTACCTCTGCCTCCCGAGTGCTCGGATTAAAGGTGTGCACCACCACGCCCAGCTAAATGAACAAAAAGTTTTTTTATTTAAATTCCTCAAAACTGTGACAAATCCTAATAAAACTCAGTGCAAACAGGCTATTAATGATTTAGTTGCATTTAGTTTTGGGGGTTTTAAATAGCCCTTTCCTTCTGGATTTCTATTATTCGATTCCTTTAGAGGACCAGAATGACCCAGGTCATCACACACGCTGGCATGGCGTGGTCCTTTATTAATGTAAGTGAGCTGAGTTCCTGATGGTGGTTCATTAGCTACACTGTCCTTTGCTCTTTGACCCTTGTCTGCTCTGTGTAAACAAGGACTTACTGTGGGCTCGTTTATGTCTGGAACTAGGACCGAGGTGCACAGCAGGGTAGCAGACCTTTCCCATGGTCTTCATTAGTCTACTTTAGGTACTTAGATCTCTAAAACTCCAGAGCTTCCAGAAAAAAAAAAAAAAAAATCACCATTTGAAAAATGTCCAGATGGGAAGAAATAGGACTAATCCTGCCCCTTACTAAGGTACTAAGAACAGACACTTTTCCTTTCAAACCAGCCTGTAGTTGAAAGCCGTGCATGCGAATGTAAAGAAATTACAAAGAAGCCAGGTCGGCACTCAATATTCACCCAGTCTTTGTGACTTCCAAGAATCCATTTCCCATGCTAGGCTGGTGAGGCTGAAAACCCAGTAGGTGCTCAGCCATGAAGCTGGATACCTCAGCAGTCCCAGTCTGGTGTTGAAGGCCTGGAGGATTCCTGGTCTTCAGACCACATTGGAAAGCTGATTAAACTGGGCTCCAATGTTCATGAAAGATAGCCTAAGCTTGGCAGGTTCGACTCCCCAGGACCCACATAAGCCATATGCACAAGGGGGTGCATGTGTCTGGAGTTCGTTTGCAGTGGCTAGAGGCCCTGACATGTCCATCTTTCTCTTTCTTTCTCTCTCTGCCTCTCTGCCTCTCTCAAATAAATAAATAAATAAATAAATAAATAAATAAATAAATAAAAATAAATAAAATAATTAGCCGGGCATGGTGGCGCACGCCTTTAATCTCAGCACTTGGGAGGCAGAGGTAGGAGGATTGCCAAGAGGTCGAGGCCACCCTGAGACTGCATAGTTAATTCCAGTTCAGCCTGGACCAGAGTGAGACCCTACCTCGAAAAATCAAAATAAATTAATAAATAAAATAAAATATTATAACAAAAAGAAAAAGTCATAGTCACCTGAGTCCCCAGAGCAGCTCTGACCAATAGAAACATACAATAAGCCACAGACTTGTTTTTTTTATTTTAGTAGCTACATTTTTAAAAATTAGGTGATATTCATTTTAGGAATATATTTTACTTAACTCAATACAAATTATCATTTAAATAAGTAATGTGTTTATATTCTTTCCTGCAAAATTTCCAATCCAGTATATATTCATTGTTTATATCACATTTCAATTCCAATGCTCTTTTGTCAGAAATTCTTAGTCTTTGCTTAGATATCATAACAGTTACAAGTGAATAGATATCAAAATAGTAATCAAAATTACTGAAAAGTCTCCCAATAGTTAAGTCAAATCTGAAAAGACAGTTGAGACAAGGTCTCCTTATGATGCCCAGGCAAGTCTCAAACTTGTAGTCCTCCTGCCCAGCCTTCTAAGTGCTGGAACTGCAGACAGGTCATCATGCTATTATCTTCCAAATCATGGGCAAATAACATCTAAACCACCATATACAGTTACCTTAATTGCATCTAATTATTTTGTAGTTTTTTATATAACTGTCTAAAAGATCTTGCTTAAAACAGATTCTTAGTTGATATATATTTTGGAGAGAGACAGAGAACAGAGAGAGAGAGGGAGAGGAAGATAGATAGAGATGGGCACACCAGCAGCCTCTCAGCTGCTGTGAACAAAATCCAGGAGCCAAATTTTGTTTGCATTGATCATGTTTTGTGATTGCATTTCATTTCAGTAATTATTGCTATAGTATTATGTCCTCTCTGCTTTACATTTAATATTCTTTTCCTAACTCCTGCAATTAGGTCATTGAATTCCAATTTATCTTCTTTTCTATTATTCAATAAAGAATAATGCAAGAATGGCCTTAACTTCATATGTAAGTTTTGAAAAGTTTTATTACTTTTATTAAGCAATAATATTTTCTAATTTTATCATGATTTTATAGTACATTGATGGGCAACAAAAAGTAGATTTGTTAACTTATAGAGCCTTAACTGCTAAGCCATCTCTCCAGCCCCATGAATTGTTAACTTTTTAAAGATTTTATTTTTATTTATTTATTTATTACAGACAGAGAGAGGGAGAAAGAGAGAGAGAGAGTGTGAGAGAGAATGGATGAGCCAAGGCCTCTAGCCATTGCAGACAAACTCCAGATCCATGTGCTACCATGTGCATCTGGCTTATGTGGGACCTGGAGAATCAAACTGGGTCTTTAGGCTTCACAGGCATGCACCTTAACCACTAATCCATCTCTACAGCCCAATTTGTTAATTTTTAAATGTATAGTATCCTTTTATTTTATTTTCAAATTTTTAGTTTATGTGAGATCATCTTAAAATTTTGAATTGTCAATTTATTATTAATTACTAATGGTCAACTCATTTAAACATCTGTGCTTGGAAGGAATGTATATTTGGCAGTAAATAGCTATGGTTTTCTATGAAGAAATATAAGATCAGATTTAATTATCGAGTTCATTCAATCTTCAGCATCTTTATTGAATTTTTATCTTCTTTATATCACTAATGAATAAGTGTAGGAAAACCATCTGCTATTTCTCCTTGTAACTCTATTCATATTTACTTAATCATTTTTTATTTAACTTTTTTTAATACACTTGCAAGGAGAGAAGGGAGAGAGAGGGAGAGATTATGGGCACACCAAGGCCTTTAGCCACTGCAAACAAACTTCACATACTTGTGCCACTTTGTGAATCTAGTTTTACATGGGTCCTGGGGAATCGGACCAGGGTCACCTGGGTCATTAATCTTTGTAGGCAAGTGCTGTAACCACTAAGTCATTTCTCTAGCCCCTTATTTTATCATTTTGAGGCTATATTTCAAGTGTGTACAAATTTAATGTTTTGTGTTTTCTTGTTACTTTAGCAATATTTATTTATTTATTTGAGAGAGACAAAGAGGCAAAGAGAGAGAGAGAAGAGAGCAGACAGAGAGAATGGGCAGGCCAGGCTTTCCAGCCACTGCAAACAAACTCCAGACGCATGTGCCCCCTGTGCATCTGGCTTACGTGGGTCCTGGAGAATCGAACCAGGATCCTTTGGCTTTGCAGGCAAGTGCCTTAACTGCTAAGCCATCTCTCCAGCACATAGCAAATTTATTTTTATTTGTCCCTTTTTATTATTAACATGCCCTTTGTCTTATAATCTCACTTTTTATTTTTTATTTTTATGTTTTTGTTTTTTTGAGGTAGGGTCTTACTCTAGCTCAGACTGATCTAAAATTCACTCTGTATTCAGGGTGGCCTCGAACTCATGGCGATCCTTGTACCTGTGGGATTAAAGGAGTGTGCCACCACGCCCCGCTTTAATCTAATTTATTTTTATTAACATGTTTATATATGGTTATTTCATATTATTTTTCACATGGTTTGTGAATATTTGGAAGCATTCTTATTCTTCCATAGCAATCTCGATGGGCAGTTATTTATACTGAAGTCTTGAGATTCATTATTACGTGTTTTCCTGGATTTTAGTCTTGCTGATGGGAGCTTGCTGATGTTATTGTTATCCCTTCCTCTGCATGTGGAGCTGATATTTTGGTGTTAGGTTTATAATATTGTTTCTTCGCTTTGCATTTTAGATATCTTGTCTATTATGTAAAGTGGATAGGTTCTTTGTGGATCTTGCCTACTTGGGGTTCTAAAATGCCTCTTGTGTTGGTGTCTTTTTTTCTTTTTTCTCTTCCTTTGGAAAACTGCTGTAATTTCATTGAATAAATTGTCTAACATATATTTAGACTCTTATCCCAGCTCTTTTCCCTGTGAAGTGTTAGGTTTACCCTTAAGAATATATCCTAGAGTTCTTGGAAGTTCTCTTCATGTTTGTTCATTGTTTGTCTCTGTGTAGTCGGCGTGCATTATCGTCTGAGTTGTCCTCCATATTGCATGCTTCTTCTTAGACTTGGACTTGTTTGTACTGAGGCATTCTGTTGTTTCTTTAGTTGATGGATTAATTTCTAGAATTTCTTTTTTTAAAAGATTTATTTTGTATTATTTATTTATTAGAGAAAGAGAGAAAGAATGGGCACGCCAGGGCCTCAAGCCAGTGTAAACAAACTCCAGATGCATGCACCACCTTGTGCATCTGGCTTACACGGGACCTGGAGAATTGAACCTGGATCCTTAGGCATCCATAGGCAGGCACCTTAACCACTTAGCCATCTCTCCAGCCCCATTTCTAGAGTTTCTTTTTGTCTTTTTTTCAGCATCTCAATTTCCTTGATGAAATTTTCCTCCTTGTTTTCTAGTCATTTACCATTTCACCCACACTGGTAACTTTCTTGTCTTTATATTGAGTTGACCACTAAGCCATCTCTCAGCCCCATTTCTTTTCTTTTGTCTTTTTGAAGTTCTGTTTATAGTCATTGATCTTTTTTCTATTTTAAATTTCACCCACTGGTAACTTTCTTGTCTTTTCATTGAGTTGATTGTCTTCATTTTCTGATTTTGAAAGTTGTGTTTATAGTCATTGTCTTTTTGTCAAAGGACAGTGAAATGCTCTATTTCATATTGTGTGTGTGTCTGTGTGTTCTGCTTGTGGGGTTGTCACAGTGAAATGCTCTATTTAATATTGTGTGTGATATCTGAGGAGATATGTGTCTCCTCCAGTTTTAATTTTTCCCTCTTTTCCACTGTTTTTATTAATTTGTTTTATTTTATGTGATTCTTCCTGGTGAGAGGTTCTTTCCTATGGATTCAAATTATGAAAGATCATAGAAAAGTATTGTATGTTAGGTTTAGAAAAAGGACAGACATAAGAGCATTTCTTAGCAAAGTAGAAGTGCAAACACAACTGAACAATTAAAGTTCAAAAGTGGAAATACTAAAAAATAATTAATTAGCATTAAAAGTCCTGGCATGCCCATTCTCTCCCTCTCTCTTTCTTAAATAAATAAATAAGTAAATAAATAAATAAATAAAATTACATTTTTTTTTTTTTAAGAGAATGTATGCAGTAGCTGTGTCCTGCTACTCAGGTGCATAGTCTGTAAGATAAGATTTCTTTTGCTGACCTAATTAGGAGCTTTCCGGATTTAGACCAGTCAAATACGCTATGTCTTTAACTCTGTGGCAGAAAAAGATATGTTGAAGTTCTTGACCACTACTATGTCAGAATGTGATTTTGTTTGGAAAAGGTTCTTGCAGACATAATGAGGGAAGATGAGGCAGAGAATAGTGTGAGTCCTTAATGTAGTTTGACTGGTCTTACAAGAAGATAGAATCACCCAAAGAGTGTCATGTGACTATAATCAGAGACTGAGGGATGGATCTAAAAGACAAAAAAAATGGCAGAGGTTGACAGCTACCACCAGAAGACAGGAAGAAGCAAGAGGAGATCATCCCTTGATGTTTTTTAGAGCGATAATGTCCCTTTCGACACCTTCATTTTGTGTTTTATACTCTGTAACCTTTCCATTGTTTTAATGTATTTTATTTGTGGGACTCTATGACAGAATTCCTAGGAAATAATGGTATCCCTATCTGTCCTAGTCTTTTGCAAATCATAATTTATAATAAGTAATAAGACAGTGAACAATTTTCCTTTTTTTTAAAATTATGTTATTTTTAATGTGGGAAACATCCTTTGAGATATACTGAATCAACATTAGGAAGGATTATATTTAAATTTTATTATTATTTTTTTATTGACAACTTCTTTAATTGTAGACAATTTCCCATGTTATTTCCTTCCCTCCCCCCACTTTCCCCTTTGAAACTTCACTCTCCATCATATCCCCTCCCCCTCTCAATCAGTCTCTTTTCATTCTGATGTCATGATCTTTTCCTCCTATTATGATGTTCTCATGTAGGTAGTGTCAGGCACTGTGAGGTCATGGATATCCAGGCCATTTTGTGTCTGGAGGAGCACGTTGTAAGGAGTCCTACTCTTCCTCTGGCTCTTACATTCTTTCTGCCCCCTCTTCCACAATGGACCCTGAGCCTTGGAAGGTAGGTTTGAGATGTTTCAGTGCTGAGCACTCCTCTGTCGACAGTGAAAAATTTTCATGAAGGCTGGGTAAGACCTGTCATTATTCTAGTGGATAGAGTTCTCCTGGAAGGCACAGGCTCTGATTCATGCTTCTCCAGTAAGAGAAGAGCATAGTATACAGGAGAGGGCCCTAAATAAACATTCAGATTCAGCAATGGCCTGATTTTCCTCTGTTATTTCTCAAGTTCCCTTCTTGCTGACATGGTTCACAAGTTTTAGGTCCTTATAAGTTGTGGTCTTGTTCCTATTTGTAAATTGTCACATCTCCTTTGTGCTTTCCATTACTATCCACATTGAACATGTTCCTGCCACATCTCACCCTTATAATTATGTCAGATCATGCATTAACTTTGGATGGGTAAACATCCATTTGATGGAGTAACCAGGAAAAAAAAAAGGAAATTAAATTAACAATATCTAGTTTGCTTTGTAATTTAAACTAGGGGTTATACTTCCAGATCTGCTACCTGAAAAATGACCTTAGATCCTGAGATAACATTGTGAAACCAAGTTGTTGCACCTCTGCAATTGTGCATCTTACCTAGCATTTATAAAAAGTTTTTCACTGTCCTATTACTTATTATACATTATTGTTTACAAATGACTATGGCAGTGAGAGGTACCATTCTCTTCTCCACTTCATCGATAAGCAAAGTAAGGCCAGTTATATATTAGTTTCCTAGGACTGTTATAATAAAATTCCAAAAATAAGACACATTAAAACAATAAAAATATTACAGTTGTAGCTATCTGAAATGAAAGACTCAACAGCATAGAGATCACTCTGAAAAACATCAAGGGATGACCTTCTCTTGCTTCTTCCTCTCTTCTGGTGGTGGCTTACAACCTCTGCCATTCTTCTGCCATTGCATCACCTCAGTCTCTGAGGGTAGTCATGTGACATTATCTCTTTGGCTGACCTATCTTCTTATAAGACAAGTCATGCTACTACATTACGGGTCCACACTATGCTCTATCCCAGGATGACCTCATCTTATCTCATTATATCTGCAAGAACCTTTCTACTAACAAGATCACAGTCAGAGATAGTATTGGACAAGAACTTCAACATATCTGTTCCTATAACACCGTTGAAAGCACACTATATTGTCGACTCTAAATTTGTATATGTCCTCCTAAGTGGGTCAGCAAAGAAAATCTTAGAGGCACTATCATACTTCATTCCTGTCGGTTTTTATGATTAAATTTTCCTGTGTCCTCTGAGTTTTGCCATGACTGGAAAAATATGGATCTTATTTACCAATTTTGCTTCAACACATGCAGGGCAAAGGGTACCAAACACATTATCTGCTAGCTGATATGGGGACATACACTGGGTTCACTGAGATAGAATGATATGCTTTATTGCTGCTTCTGAACAACTTGACTGTTCAGTGTAATTACGTACACAAGCCCGTTAATAAATATTTCCAAGTACCTAGTGCAGATCCTCCTGATTTCTCTCTGATACAAAGGGGTTCTTGTACTTTAAAAAAAAATTTTTTTTTTGTTTTCATAGAGGAAAAAATGAGGAAGAACTTTGTTTTATTTTCGGCTATAATAAATCATTTTTACCTTTCAACTGGAGCACAATGACATAATCCTATTGATGACATGGAAAATCAATAATTAAAAAATCAAGTGGACATTGCAAGTTGTAATCAAAGTGTGATTGTGAAGTTCTGTTGTCAACTTGATCTCATTAGGAACCCACAGACATTCCTCTGGGTTGGGTGTCTGAGGTGGCTTCCCGGAAGGATTCACTGAAGGAGGACGACCTTGTCCTTCCTCCTGAGTGAGCCCTTCCCCCAGAGGGGACAGCCCTATTGGAGAGGCCTTCCTCCCACCTGGTGACTAACTCAGCTGCTGGTCAATCTTCACTTGCAGGTGCACTGATCCTGTTCAGCCGTCCTTCGCTGACCCTGGAACCGAGTTTCCTGAGCCTTTCAGCATGCACTGAAGACCAGTAGCTCTCCAAGAAGCCTTCAGGCATTCAGAGCTGAGTTGGAACTGTTGAGGCATCCAGCCATGTGGACTGAAGAGCTATTGGGATCCTTGGCTCACAAGCCTGCAGATTGCTATTGTAGGAGGGCCATAAACTAATCCAATCAATTCCCTTTTTATACACTTCATTATAAAGTTTCTGTTTATCTGGAGAGCCCTGACTAATATGCCAAGTATCAAGTGACTACTGTCTACCTGGCTTTTATGTCTACTATCCTGTTAAAACACCTCTGTCATATTATAAGTTACAAAGCCAGTGGGGTTCATCTCCGTTACTCTTGACATTATGAACTCCTTCTTTTACACCTCCCTACAACTGTGAAGTCTTCTTAGCAACTTGCTTTTTACTTTAGCAATAAATCTTTGATGTTTCTTATTACCTTGCAAAAGAAGACATTTTTTAAAATTTTTATTTATTTTATTGTCCTAATCTCATTTGAGTTTCTCATCTATGAGTTCTTTCAATTTTTAAAAAATATGGTTCAGTTTCATGTTACTTCAATATTCTGCAAGGCGTCTTCAGGATATTGGCAATCTGCCGTTGTTGCATCAAAGAATGTATTCTGATATAAATGAACTCTTTATTTTATAGAGACCATAGTTTTAGGGAAAGTTTAAGGAATCAATACCTCCTTTGGAAGGTAGATGACTTATCCTTTTGATCTGAATTTCTAACTTAACCTTTTGTGATGGTTTATGTTGATTGCCAACTTGACAGGACCTAGAATCACGTGTGGAAGATTAGTCAGATGACAGTGACCTCTGACACTGGGGAGGGATTATCATCATCGAGTCAATTTGAAGTGGGGAGACCACCTTAACTCTGGGTGACACTGGGGAGGGATTAGATTCATTAGGTCATTTGAAGTGGGAGACCACCTTAACTGTGGGTGGCACCTTTCCTTTCCATTGGGTTTGGATTTTACACTCTATAAACATGAACGAATCCAGGTCTCTTTGCTTCATCATGGTGGGCTGAGTGTGACCAGCTACTTCACTCTTACCATGCTTTCCTACCATGTTGGATTGTAACCTGGAACTATAAATGGAAATGAATGTTTTAACTGAGTTTTATCACGTGCTTTATGTATTTTGCCAAAGAAGGGAGAAGATAAGAATACACATTTCAAGATAAGATTTTATATGTGCATTTATATAAGCTAAATATAGTCATATATATTTAAATATATCTGAATATATTAGTACATAATAATATAATTATAATTATATATCTAAATTATATATATGGATGTATGGTGTGGCACTTTGGCTCATGCATATAATCTCAGCACTTGGGAGGCTAGGGCAGGCAGATCATTAATTTGAAGGTAGACTGAACTACATAGAAGTTTTCTCAAAATACCACCACCTCCACACAATGTCCTTGGAGAGAAAGAGAGAGAAAATGGGCATGCCAAGGCATCCAGCCACATTGCAAAGGAACTCCAGATGTATGCACTCCCTTCTGCATCTGGTTTACATGGGTCCTGGAGAATCGAACCATGGTCCTTTGGCTTTGCAGCCTTCCCGCTAAGCCATCTCTCCAATCCCTATCTTTTTATATCTATATTTTCTTTGGAAAAAAAAATAACACACAGCATATTATCATTTCCAAAAGATGTACTGGATTGATAAGAATGGGCAAAATAAAAAAAAATCAAGTTATCAAATTCCAAATCCAGTTGCTCTGAGTGTACAACTCCCACAGTGTGAGACTGGGGGAAAATTTATTTTCCCCAGATTCCTAGGAGTTTTCAGTGAAGAGTCAAGGCATCTGGTGCATATCATTTTGTATTCAGCCAGTTTCTCCATGTAAAGAGTGCTCCCCAGGAGTAAATTAGGCAATTAGCAGAATCATTAACTATTTCAGGCCAGAGGAGCAGAGCTTAGCTCATTGAAGTAATGATGATCAGATTAGCAGTCCTGCGATTGCTGAATGTTTAAGAAGTAAGCCTGCTCACGTTGGGGAGGGCACTGATGTGGAGGGCTTGTAAACGGTCAGGAAAGGCATTTGTATCAGGATTGAGTAAATTCCCTGTTAAAAGGACTTGAAATCAACCTATGAGAAGTCAGTCACATACTTAATAAGCAATTCATTAGCTACAGACTTTAGGGTTTTTAGTGACATGTTCACCACTGTAATATGTACTTACCTGAAGTGCACAATCAGTGAAAATGAGGGACTAATGGATTCTGTCCATTGCCAATCAACAGCTCTGATCATTGTTGGCCACCCAGTGACCGCAGAGCTCCTTTTGTTGACCATTCATCAAGTTTCACATTGGAAATTAATGCATATGTTTTAGACTCATGATATATTGAGGAGGTTAAGACAGCCACAGGGCAGCCATCAGGATGCTGTAGCACATGCAAAACCAGTTTTGGAAGCTGGGCGTGGTGGCGCACGCCTGTAATCCCAGCACTCGGGAGGCAGAAGAGGTAGGAGGATCGTTGTGAGTTCAAGGCCACCTTGAGACTACATAGTTAATTCCAGGTCAGCCTGGGCTAGAGTGAAACCCTACCTCAAAAAACAAAAATAAACAAACAAAAAACCCAGTTTTGGAAATACTTCATATGTTGTAGGTATTCTGAACACATTGCTTAAATGTAAATCTTAGATCATCGCTTACTGTCTGATCTTCAGTGTAAGTTTGGGCAGACATGCACACCTAACATTTTGCAATGAAGCATGCGATCATTTCCATGTGCTACGCTTACCCTGATTGCTAATGACTCCTTATGTTATTATTGTCAAAAGCTGAATGTGTAAAGGAATTAGCATAAAACCCAGTGTATGGTAAAACCAAAACAGTTGGTAGCTCTTATTATTGAAATAGTACATTATCATCCATTCTTGTATTTTACATACTACCATTACTCTCATTTGTAACATGATCAAAGAAAATAATTTTAAAATTAACTTGGAGTCATAAATGACTGATTTCACATTTCTTTTAAGATACACATGCATTTATTATTTTATTAAGTGAGATTAAGTAATCATTTCAAAAAATATTTAATATACTTGTCTGTGAATAACTAATTTATATTGTTTTATAATTTTGCTATCTAGTTCTCCCTCCAGTGGAATTCAGAGAAGTTAAGAAGCAGAAACTGCCAGTCATGGTGTACATGCTTTTAATCCTAGCATTCAGGAAGCCGAGATAAGAGGATCATTGTGAGTTCAAGGCCAGCCTGAGACTAACTCCAGGTAAGCCTGGGGCAGAACAAGACCCTGTGTCAAAACACAAACAAACAAACAAAAAACCCTGGAACTATATTTCTGGATAAACAAAATTAAAAAAAAAAAGAATTGAATTCTTCTAAAATAATTTATAAGACTTCATCACATTTTAGAGCAGTAAGCCTAAGATATGCCTTTGATGGTGAAAAATCAAGTAGAAGAAATGAACTCACTTTAAGTAATAATTGGTTTGATTTTTGCCAAAAAGCAACCATTTACCAACTATATTTGTTACTTGACTTGGAAGGCTGTTAACATAGCCTTTGGATATGTGCAGGTGAATCAACATACTTTATCAGCATAATTATAGTGACTTTAATGGACAGAACCATTGTTAATGAAATGTCAAGATCATTTGGTATTAAAATATCCAAGCTTTTATTTATAAAGATTTTACTTTTCATAGGGGCTATCAACTATCTCTTTATTTTATTTTTTAAAATTATTTTATTTATTTTTTGGAGAGAGACACAGGGAGAGACAGACAGAGAGGGATACACATAGAGATGGGTGCGCCAGCAGTCTCTCAGCTGCTGTGAATGAAATCCAGATGCGTGCGCCCCCTTGTGGTCAAGTGCGGCATTGCACCCTTGCGTCACTTTGCATCTGGCTAAACGTGGGACCTGGAGATTGGAACCGGGTTCTTAGGTTTAGCAGGCAGGCGCCTGAACCACTAAGCCATCTCTCTAACCCTCAACTATCTCTTGATAGTTGAAAACCGCAATCAAATTTATGGGCTCTAAGACAATAACTATCTATATGCCAGTGACTTCATGTTATCAGTTATTTCACCCAGTTACAAGCAAGATGGCCTGTCTTCATCCTGTGTTGTGATGACTGGACTTACTCTTTCAGCTTCAGTCATCTCGCAGTTCAATGCCCGGCACTCAGTGCACTCAACTGTGTGTTTTTCATGACATTGGTGTCTGACAAGGCTGTTAGGTGGGTTTTGTGATTCCATTTGTTTAGGCTAACTTCTTTCTTTGGTGGTAATAGCCAGAGGGGAGAGTGATAGTGGACCAGAGCTGCAAGGCTACTCTGAGCAAGGAAGTCACCTGGTGTACAACCAAGTCCAGAAGCAGCCTCAATTCAGAATGGGGCAGTTACACTGCAAAGGGACGGGGATGAGCTGGGATGAACAAAACCATTGCAATTGATCCACCATATCCACATTTAGTGAATGAAACCTGACTTGAGTGTATGCTTGTGCCGAGAAGCACAGAAGGTGTGACCAATACTACTTAGAGAGATTAATATTTTTAACAGGAAACACATGGTTCTTTCCAGCAATTTATATAGTATCTATAGCACAAGAACCACCTATCCTCCACCATTCTTAAGATTCATGTAGACATATATCATACATTTTAACTACTACTTATTGAATAAGTAAATTGCTCAAATTTCTGGTAAAATAATCTCCACTATTATATTTTACCATCAAATTGTTTCCAATAAAGATTAATTCAGTTTGGTTTTGTTTCTTAACAGTTTGTTTTCTTTTTTTTTTTTTTTTTTTTTTTTTGGTTTTTCGTTCACTCTGGTCCAGGCTGACCTGGAATTAACTATGTAGTCTCAGGGTGGCCTCGAACTTGTTTACCTCTGCCTCCCGAGTTATCTTAAAGGCTGTATAACTCCAACAGTTTGTTTTCTTAAAAAATTTTCTTGAGTTGTAAGTTCGCCTCTTGTTTATACCTCTTTATCTATGGCTATATAACTTTTTTTGCCTTCTAACAAATTCAGCTTTGGAGCAATTTGATTTTTTATTCTAAACTAAAGATATTTGATATTTATTTATTTATTTATTTATTTATTTAAGAGATAGAAGGAAAGAAACAATTAATGGGTGTGCCAGGGCCTCCTGCAATTGCAAACAAACTCCAGGCACATGTGCCACTCTGTGCATCTGGCTTTATGTGGGAACTGGGGAATTGAACCCTGGATGTCAGCCTTTGCAAGCAAGCACCATTAGCTGCTGAGCCATCTCTCCATCCCCCAAACTAAAGACATTTAAATAAAGTTAATTTCTCCTAAACTAGCTCTCACATTGTATTGTTTCTTTTTTTTTTTTTTTACAAGGGATAGTTTTTTCCCTCCTTCTTTGTACAATAAGACTCAGATATTAGTTATTTCTTAAATATTAATGATTATTAAATTCTCAAAGAATTTAAGCTACAAAGCCAATTTCTATTGTAGCAAAGAGTACTACATAATACTATGCATTTCTTTTTCTAATGACTATATATTAGAAAACTACAGTTCGTAGTTTATTTTTCATAAATACTGAATCGAAGCATTGACTATTATTTGTTCAAATAAAGAGCAACAAAAGAGAGGAGTAAAAGGAAAGAAAACAATCAAGTTGTGCCTCTTTTATTCAGCTCTGTTCTCTCCACACTACTGTTCTCTTTCCTTTCAACTCATAGGCCAAGTGGTGGATAGGCCTTTCTGACCTAGTCTTGTATTCGTGTGCTCTTACCCCTGCAGGCAGGGTCACAGAAATGCTTAGATCAAGAGAATAAATAGCCAGAGTTGAACAAACACTAAAAATATCTTTTATTCTCAATAGAGAAATTACATTTGAGGCATTAAGTATGAGTAACAGAAATTGTGCTCATCTTTTTGTTATAACCATTATCAGAGAGAGAAGTGTGAGCTGAAAGGTTGTATAAGCTCAACTAAAGAGACTCATGTCAGGCATGAATCTGAGGTGTTGAGTTGACATTGATCCCTCTCTGTTAACACAGCAGAGCAGTTATTTTCTCATTGCCAGGACAAAGCACCCAAACAGAAGCAGCTTATGAGAGGGCAGGTTTATTTTAGCTAACAGTTTTGAGGGAAGCTTCATCATGGCAGGAAAAACATAACAGAGTAGGCAGCTATGATGCCGCATCTTCATACCAAGCAGGAAGTCTTCTGAGTGAGCCAGCTCTCAACACCAGGTAGGACCCCACTAATCAATCTCAAGGGCCACCCCTAGAAACACACCTCCTCTCGCAAGGCTCCATCTCCAAAGCCTCTACCAGCAGGGGTCTAAGTAAGTAAGAAGCTCAGTCACAAACACGTGAGGCTATGCAGGGAGTTATGCATTCAAAACACCTCACACAGTAACCTTTCCTTGACTGCCTTCATTGTCTTTTTTGCATATCCTATAGCTTTGTAAAAGGAATTGACCATCAAGCAATACAAAGTCTTCTGTGACTTAGAAGTCTCTTTCATTCTGTCTTTGCACATAGAATGTTGGCAATGTCCTCATGGTATAGTGACCACAAAGGGATCAAAATACCAGGTCAACTCAGAAGTGTGAGAAAAATGGAATTTGCTACAATGCCTTTGGAAGTCTTCAGCATCAGCTGGCCTAGTCCCCACCTGTTCTAAGCTTTGAACATTCTCTGGGGTGGGTGACTGTACATGTGGTTAGATGGCTGCAGGCTTTGAGAGATGCATGACATCAGGAACTGATTGATATAAAAGGAGAGCAGAGATCTATGGAGAGCAGCAGTATTTGGTCTAAATAGCAAAATATTTTTCAGAAAGTGCCCTTTAAAATATATCCACATACATAGTACAAGGGTAATATAGAAAGTGCTAGTGATAGGGTTTTTTGAAAAAATAAACAAGATTGATAAACACATGGATAATTTGTTCAAGCAAAAAAAAAGAGAGAGAGAGAGAGAGAAGTCTCAAATTAACAAAATCAGAAATGAAAAAGGAGAGATCACAACAGACATCAATGAAATTGGAAATATCATCAGGGCATACATCCAAAACCTCTACTCCAAAAAATTGAATAATTTGGAAGAAATGGATGAATTCCTAGACACATACCACCTAACAAAACTAAACCCAGAACAGATTAATTGCCTAAAAAAAAAAACCCATCATATATATCCATGGAGATTGAAAAGGTAATCAAAAACCTCCCCAAAAAGAAAAGTCCAGGACTGGATGGCTTCTCAGCTGAATTCTATCAAACCTTCACTGAAGAACTCAAACCAATTTTTCTCAAACTGTTTTGCATAACCAGAGACCAGGGAATCCTCCCCAACTCCTTTTATGAAGTTAGCATCACCCTAATACCAAAACCAGACAGAGATGCAGCAAGAAAAGAAAACTATAGGCTTATAACCTTGATGATTTAGATGCAAAGTTTCTGAACAAAATCCCTGTAAACCGAATTCAACAACACATCAAAAGTATTATCTACCTTGACCAAATAGGCTTCATCCCAGGGATTCAGGGATGGTTCAACATACAGAAATTGGTCAATATAGTACACCACATAAACAAACTTAACTTTAAGAACCACATGATCCTCTCAATTCCCTCTAAAATAATATTGGTTATCCCATGTAACTGGTGCTGACCTTATTCTCCGTTGGAGATTCTGCTTCTCTTTTTCAGATAGGAGTGGGACCTGAGGAGATAAATGACTCAACATGCTTCTTCCCCGCCCCAGAAGAAACCACAGAGGAACTGGGGAAATGAGCAAGAGAGCTGCTTTCTCCATGAACCTGATATCAGTACAAGAGTGAAGGAAATAGACACTGAGGACACTCAACACCTACCAACGCAGAGATCCAGGGGCTCCTAAGGGCCCATCACTGAAGTAGACTTAAAATGCATCCAACATGGCTCAGGGAATTTTGTGGAAGAGGGGGGCAGAAAGACTGTTAGATAGGAGTGGGACCTGAGGAGATAAATGACCCAGCATGCACCCTAGCCATTTATCTGGAGAATTACCAGAAACCTGATACACAGAAAGACTTCCTGAGAGCTAATTTTAATAATTGCTGTTTAAAAGATATATTAACAATTGTCTATTTTAATAACTAATAATCACTGACCAGCGATTTTCATGGTATTTATTATCATAACTTTCTGCTGTAGCCAACACTATCCATGTTATTAAAATGAACTTTCATAGCTCATATAGTTGAAAAAATTAAACCACTTTATTAAAACAAACTCCTCACATCAAGTTTGTTTTAGTTATAATAAATACATGAATTAAATTTTCTTAAGTGATACTGTTTCTGATATGGAGATCAACAGAGTATGTTTGGACTTTGTATGGGCATAACTTAGGGGCTAAAAGCATTAGGCACTTTAATTCCCCAAGCCAGTGGCTCTCTATCTTTGTTCTGGTTTGAATTAAGTATGTCCCATAAACGCATGTGTTTTGAATGTTTCACTCCCAGTTGATGGCAACTGGGTAATTGGAGCTTTGCTGGAGGGGATGTGTTGTTGGGGGCAGGCTTATGAGTTTTATAGCCAGCTTTCCTTTGCCAATCTTTGGCACACAATTATGCTGCTGTTGTCCACCTGATGCTGGCCAGCAGTTGATGTCCAGCCTCTGCGCATGCACCATTTTCCCCTGTCATCATGGAACTTCCCCTTGAGTCTGTAAGCCAAAATAAACCCTTTTCTCCCCTCAGCTATTTTTGGCTGGATGTTTGGTCCTAGCAATGCAAAGGTAATGGCAACAAAGCTTTTTCTTATGACTAGCAAAGAATTGATAAGTGCAGACACACTGAAGAGTATGTCATAAAAAAACTTATTTTAGCAAAATAAAGCAGAAAGTGAAGCAGAAAAACTTCCAAGCTGGGAGGGATCATGAGTGGGTAAATCCATATGGCTATTTAGATCACTTCTTCTTATAACCTTTGAAATATAAATTAGATGTCCAGCCAGGATGAACCTTATTCAAATGTATATTTCAGACTTTAATTGATAGGTGGGGTCAGGGAGGAGAGTACAGATGGGAAGAGCCTGCAGGCAAGAAAAAAGCCCATTTAAAAAAAATAAAATAAAGAGCAACAGCCAGGAAGCTATTCTCAATTGCCATCTTGATTCAGACTGGAATTGCTATTGAGTCTTGTCACGGAAGGTCCTTAATGTTCTCTGGACCTGCCTTCCTAACTACCTTTGAAAGAAGGATGAGCTGCTCCCAATCTCTATCAACAGAGGAAGGTTGTCTAATAAAGCAGACACTTCATTTGAGTTCAATGTCTTTCTGCAGTGAATGTTGCTATTAAGTCAGGTGGGCTTTCTGAAACAAATAATCTGTTGAAAAGGAATGATCTATGCCCAGGCTAAGCATATAGTGTAGGGCGGTCATTGGGTCATATTTTCAAAGCCTGCTGTCTTGCAGCCTGTGTTATGGCGGAAGACCACAATGGAATTAGTTCTGAACATGTTTGCTTTCCCAAACAGCTCTGTAAGGTAAATTGTGTCTTCCTGGGTATGGTGAAAATCTTCCTAAGGTGAAGTCTGTGGCACACGACAGAAATGTTGCAACTGTGGCTTTTTAGGACAATGACGTATCAGGACAATTATAAGAGGTATGGCTAGAGGAAAATAGATTGCAATACGAGTCTACTGGGGTCTTGGGAAGTCAAACACAGCACTTCATATATATCTCTGAGTGCCTTCATCTCAGGTTACCCACAGGTTGATGAGATCGGAAATCCTGACAAGTAGGTACTGATGGTAGCAGATTCTTTAAAAAAAAAAAAATTATTTACTTATGAGTGAGAAAGACAGAGGAAGTGGCGGGGGGGTGGGGGGGGGTTGGAGAGAATGGGCGAGTCAGGGCTTCTAGCCCCTGCAAATGACCATGGGACACATGCACCACCTTGGGCATCTGGCTTATGTGGGCTCTAGGGGAATCAAACCTGGGTTCTTAGGCTTCATAGGAAAACGTCTTAACCACAAAGCCATCTCTGCAGCCCTGATAGTGGCAGATTCTTTATGAGATATGTCAGCAGTCAGAGAATATGATATAGAACATTTTTGCACATAAAGTAAACTTGGAGATTATTTAATCCACATTTCTTACTTTGAACATGAAAAAAATTGGAGCAAATGCACAAATAAGGAGCTATTTCCCCATATTTATCTATTGGAGAAATAATGCCAGGATCCATTATGCAAAATATCAAGTAACTTACATGCCCATCAAGAGAATGGCCAAATAAAAAAAATAATTCATTCAGTAACTGTGTTAAGGACAATATTATGGATTAGTTTAAGGATGAAACTGTTGAAAATGAAAATGTACATCTAACTAGATTCAAACGCAGGAGTGTATTCCTCTCTTGTCCTTAAACTGAGGACAACTGTTGAAGAAGGGGAAGTAGGAATTGGAGAGGTAAGCACCAAATATTCATGAAAAAAATCAAAATAGTGTTCTTCAAAAAAAAAAAAATTAGCACTTTTATCATTCAGCACAAAATGCTACTTACTGGAAAGTGCTGTCTTAAAATTTTCAGAGTAGAAGAACTGCTCCCCAAATGGTGATTATATTAATTAAAAAGGCAAATCATTTAGTACAAAAAAGGCAATGTGGGGCTGGAGAGATGTCTTAGCGGTTAAGGCACCTGCCTGCTAAGCCTAAGAACACTGGTTCCAATCTTCAAGTCCCACGTTTAGCCAGATGCAAAGTGACGCAAGGGCGCGATGCCACACTTGACCACAAGGGGGCACATCCATCTGGATTTCGTTCACAGCAGCTGAGAGGCTGCTGGTGCGCCCATCTCTATCTGTCTTCCTCTTCCTCTCCCTCTCTCTCTGTTTCTATCTGTGTCTCTCTCTCCAAAAAAAAAAAAAAAAAAAAAAAAAAAAAGAAGCAATGTGTTTTTCAGCCATTTCCTTTCTGATTTTGAAATAAATCATAATGCTAAACATAGTTGCAATCAAATTAGGTGTCACTGAGCACACGGTATGTGCCAATTTATACAGATTATTTAATTCAAGCCTCTTAAAATATTAAATATCAACTGGCACTGCTATTTCATTGCATTAATGTGTAAACTGAGGATCAAGTAGTTTCCATGTCACACAACCATGAAATGGTAGAATTTGGATAAAATATCATCCCCAAACTTCTGTTCACTCAGAAAAATATAACACTTCTATCCAACTCACTCTTTTCTCATACATTTTGTAGACTGGTGTGTGAACCGTACAGGAAACAACATTCATAGGATTTCTACCTGCTCTCTTTACCCCTAGATGTTTTGGGATTTTGGAACCTGCTTCATGTATGTAGAGCAGTCCTCCCCTTAGAATAACCAATGAGGTGCTAGGCTAAGTCAGCTCTCACTCAGGGTCCTGCCCTTGAGCAAGACCCCTAGGTTTCTCTTCAATGTTAACAATTCACTGTCAGGATTCTTGCTACATATTGTATCTTGCCTTCAGCTTCAGTCAGAAGAGTTATATTGAGTCTTCACTTGGGTCAGTGGGTGGATTTTCTTGCAATTGCAAATGTTTCAGAGATGTACCACATTCTTGTGTATACAGATAATTTGGGCTCTTTTTTTTTTTTCCCCACTAAGCTGATTATAAGAGACATGATTTACTGTTTAAAATTAAAGCATACTCACATAGACAGGCATCATTATACTGGAGAAGGAAAATGTTTTAAAGAAATGTAAAACATCACATTTAATGAATGTCGCCCCAACGAATGAAGGGCATGTGCTAATTGGAGGACATCAGAATCATGTGAGTTTTCTTTTAGATACAGACCTCCCCAACAACACATGCATTCTCCTAGAATTCCAAAGAGCATATTGTCTTCTGTAGCCACACCGTGACCTATCTGAAAATCACTCTGACTAAATGAGTCATCATTATTATGAAGACTGTAACATTAGCTGTAAGTGTTATTGCAAGGCAGGAGTGTTATATATAGAGTCAGACTCTACTAAGGAAAATGAAGCCCACACAATACCATGCATAACAGGATTGAATATAGAAGCTGCTGTAGAGAGTCAGAACCAGTAGGAGCCATTAACACGGGCACAGCCATGTCTACCTCCAGCTGAACCAGCAGAGACCTGAGTGCGGCACAGACCCTCCTTCATTCCTTCTCTTAGACTGTTTGCATGGGCCTGAACTTGTGCAGAAGACAGTGCAGGCAGGAAAACAGTCTGCAGCTGCTTCATTCCTACATCAGCTGATCTTGTTATCCATTCTCGAGCTTCTATAGTGTGTGAACCGTACAGGAAACAACATTCATAGGATTTCTACCTGCTCTCTTTACCCCTAGATGTTTTGGGATTTTGGAACCTGCTTCATGTATGTAGAGCAGTCCTCCCCTTAGAATAACCAATGAGGTGCTAGGCTAAGTCAGCTCTCACTCAGGGTCCTGCCCTTGAGCAAGACCCCTAGGTTTCTCTTCAATGTTAACAATTCACTGTCAGGATTCTTGCTACATATTGTATCTTGCCTTCAGCTTCAGTCAGAAGAGTTATATTGAGTCTTCACTTGGGTCAGTGGGTGGATTTTCTTGCAATTGCAAATGTTTCAGAGATGTACCACATTCTTGTGTATACAGATAATTTGGGCTCTTTTTTTTTTTTTTTTTTTCCCACTAAGCTGATTATAAGAGACATGATTTACTGTTTAAAATTAAAGCATACTCACATAGACAGGCATCATTATACTGGAGAAGGAAAATGTTTTAAAGAAATCTAAAACATCACATTTAATGAACGTCGCCCCAACGAATGAAGGGCATGTGCTAATTGGAGGACATCAGAATCATGTGAGTTTTCTTTTAGATACAGACCTCCCCAACAACACATGCATTCTCCTAGAATTCCAAAGAGCATATTGTCTTCTGTAGCCACACCGTGACCTATCTGAAAATCACTCTGACTAAATGAGTCATCATTATTATGAAGACTGTAACATTAGCTGTAAGTGTTATTGCAAGGCAGGAGTGTTATATATAGAGTCAGACTCTACTAAGGAAAATGAAGCCCACACAATACCATGCATAACAGGATTGAATATAGAAGCTGCTGTAGAGAGTCAGAACCAGTAGGAGCCATTAACACGGGCACAGCCATGTCTACCTCCAGCTGAACCAGCAGAGACGTGAGTGCGGCACAGACCCTCATTCATTCCTTCTCTTAGACTGTTTGTATGGGCTTGAACTTGTGCAGAAGACAGTGCAGGCAGGAAAACAGTCTGCAGCTGCTTCATTCCTACATCAGCTGATCTTGTTATCCATTCTCGAGCTTCTATACTTGACAGAAGAAAGTTGTTGGGCTGGAGAGATGGCTTAGTGGTTAAGCCACCTGCCTCCTAAGAACGCTGGTTCCAATCTCCAGCGGTTCCAATCTCCAGGTCCCACGTTTAGTTAGATGCAAAGGCGCAATGCCGCACTTGACCACCAGGGGGTGCACTCATCTGGAGGCTGCTGATGCACCCATCTCTATCTGTCTTCCTCTCCCTCTCTCTCTGTCTCTTCCTGTCTCCCCCAAAAAAAAAGAAAGTTGTTGCAAAAGCTGTTCAACTTGTATATAAATTAAACCAGTGCTGATTAGGCAGGGCTGCAGGGGTTCCAGCAGAGCCTGCAGACCAGCTGATCCCAGCTTTCACTCTATTACTCGTGTCTGTTCTTCTCTTCTAAGTCGCCCCTAACAGGTCATAGCTGAACTGGTCACCGCAAGCTGGGACATGTGAAAGCCTAGCATGGTCACATGGGGTAATCCAACAATGAGCAGTAACAAGAAGCCAGTATTTTCACCAGGGTGGGAGAGAGAAACAGTGAGAACCAGTGCTCCAGGCTGGACTCACCTGCACCAAGGCAAGATAAATCACACAGGTAAATGCATTCTCTTCAGTTCAAATTTCTTGTCAGTCTCTCCTTGGTTGAGTCTTTGCAGAAGCCTGTTGTCAAGGGCATGTTAGCTTGTGAGACACAGTTCTCTGCAGTAAAGAGAAAGAAGCAGAGGCTATAATATGATAAGAGAAATAATAAATGAGGAGCAGAGTTGAAGCCACTCTTATAATCTACTCCACGACTACATATGAAACTGATTCAATAACTCGAGCAAGATACACTGTTCTTTCCTTATGAGCAAATTTCATAACTTCATTACAGAGCCATATAAAAATAATGCTATTATTTAAATTTAACTTCTCTCAGTTTTCATTATGATTCATTTTTGGTGGATCAAAATGGATTATTGGGTTCTGTGTAGAGGTCTTGACTTCACTGTATTTAAAAAAAAATTATGGGCTATATTTGCCATATTTAATGTTCACTTCTGATGGTCAATTAAGAGAACATTTTTGTTTGTTTATTTATGTAGAAACGTGTTTAATTTTGTTGTTCTAAGGATCAAACTTATGAGTTCATGCATGTATTCTAGACAAGTGCTCTCTTATTGAACTATGCCACCAGTCCAAAAGTAAATAATTTACTTCAGTATTTTTGGGTTTTAGGGAAATATTAAGATACTTTTATTAAGAACTTTAACAAATGGACATCTTGCAAATTGGGCAAATCCCCATCAGGTTATACTGTTATGCCCCCACTCCCTGCCCCCATTTAACTGAGGTTATTGGTAATCACTGTGGGTCATGAATAGTCCTATTCTGATGTAAACTGGCAGTTTTGAACTACCAGCCTTCTGACAAACAGTGCTGTCTAAGCCACCAACATAGCTCAATTTAAAAATTTTTATTATTTTGTTCTCTTACCATAATAATGATTTTATGGTTTGTTTGTAGCTTCTGCAAAAATCATCTAATGTTCAAGAATATTATTTTTTAAAATATTTTATTTATTTATTTATTTGAGAGAGAGAGAAAGAGGATAGAGAGCAAGAGAGAGAGTGAGAGAGAAAGAGAGAGAGAGAGGGAAGGAGGGAGGGAGAGAATGGAAGTGCCTGGGCCTCCTGACACTGAAAATGATCTCCAGATGCATGTGCCTCCTTGTGCATCTGGCTCATGTGGGTCCTGGGGAATAGAACCAGGGTGCTTTGGCTTTGTAGGCAAATGCTTTAACTGTTAAGCCATCTTCTCCAACCCCAAGAATATTATCTTTGCTGGCTTTTCCTTAAACTTCATGAGGTACTTTACTTCCTCCACATATATAAATACAGAATTGTGAAACTTCACTCAATATTTCAAACAATATCATGCTAAGGTAGAAGAAAATACCATATGAAGCTTTTGGAGAAGTCACATTTCTTTGCTGGATTAGTCAATAATTTCAAAAGCATAATAATAGTGTTAAATCTATTCTCCAATAATGTATGAATTTTTTTGTCTTTTCTTGTACTGTTCCTCCCCCGCCTTTTTTTTTTTTTTTTTTTCTGTCAGCCATTTCCCTAGCAGTCAGTGTGGGGTGGAAGATACTGGACTGGGTGGACTGGGTGGCATTTAACTTCTCTGCAGTAAGGAGTTCCTTTCTGTGACATCTTTGTTATGCAGCCTGGGAGCTTAATTACATGCACATGATAAATAAGTGTAACAGGGAGGTCCCAGCTCTTCCAAGTCTTTGAGGAAGCCCAGCAAGATAGGCAGTAGGTGCCAAACAGCAAGCCCTCTTTTCTTTCTTCTCTATAGTCTGAGAAAAGCAGAGAATGTTCTCACAGGATTGTGCGCCAGCTGCTGCTAGTGGTAGCCATATGTAAATGATCTCCTACGTTGACTTCTGCTTCTTTTCCTAAGAATAATTTCCACAAACAAACTCAAGTTATTACCTTCGTCTCTGCTTTGTTGGAGAACACAAGCTAAGTCAAACAAAAAAATATTTTTTAGTTTTATTCTGTTTTATATTTATTATATATACTTAGTATACTTGATTTTGGATGGAAATTGTAAAAAAAAAATCATTCTTAATTTGCACAGGTACCTTGTGTGTTTCAAAGACCCTAAACATCATACCTATTTCAATTATTAGTTATTATTATTGTTTATTATTATTTAGGTAGGGTCTCATTTTAGCCCTGGCTGACTTGGAATTCACTATGTCGTCTCTGGCTGGCCTCAAACTCACAGTGATCCTTCTACTCCAGCCTCCTGAGTGCTGGAATTAAAGGTGTATGCCACTGTGCCTGGGGTGGGGGGGGAGAGAAGGAGGAGGGGAGGGCAGAGAGAATGGAAGCTGCTGTAAAAAAAAAAAAACTCCAGATGCTTGCACCACTTTGTGCACCTGGCTTTATATGGATACTAGGGAATCAAGCCCAGGTTGTTAGACTTTGCAGGCAAGCAACATAAATTCTCTATCTCTATCCCCCATAGCTATTATTTTTAAGCCATAAGGTAAGCAAGAGATTTTCTTTATTTTTATAGGAAAATAAATTGTTATTCAGAGGAATGAAGAGATTCGCTCCATTTCCTCCATTTAATGCTATAGAATGAAGTAAAATTTTAGACTGCTAATCTACAATTTTATACAGCTGCGACTAAGCAATAATGATTGGTCTTTTGTCTTTGTTAATTTTGATGAGCGTTTACTAAGTGTCATTTTAAATGATGGAGTGGAGCCACAGGGCTTTATGAGAAACCAGACTGGCACACTAATTTACTGGACTACAGCAATAACCAATTTTCTGTTACTAAAATATATAAGGTAAGAAGTGCAAAATAAGCATATAGTTTTAGACATTTTAATTCTAAAGAGCTAGGATGATTTTACAGGTCATACTGAGTGGGAAACAAAACACTGGTCATCAGTTGTCTGTAGCCTCCAGGTAATATTTATATCTGAAATATCCACACTTTTGTCCGCACTATTTCTCACTAAAAAAAAAAAAAAAAATCTCTGTGAGTTAGTTTATGAGAAGGTATTTTCACTCAGGATAAAACAGCCAAAAACATATGATTCTAGCTGGGCGTGGTGGCGCACGCCTTTAATCCCAGCACTCGGGAGGCAGAGGTAGTAGGATCGCCGAGGTTCCAGGCCACCCTGAGACTACATAGTGAATTCCAGGTCAGCCTGGACCAGAGTGAGACCCTACCTTGCAAAACCAAAAAAAAAAAAAAAAAAACCACAAAAAACCATGATTCTTAGCTACTACAAATATGTCACTAGAATACATTTTCCCTACTTAAACATTACATGTAAATACAATATAACAAACCCATATTATACAAAGTGTCGTGCGATCTGACACTACACCCTTTTCTTACTGGTCTACAACTTCAGCTCATCTTTTATTTAGAAAATATCTACTTCTGGGCTGGAGAGATGGTTTAGTGGTTAAGGCGCTTGCCTGTGAAGCCTAACGACTCAGGTTTGATTCTACAGTACCCACATGAGCCAGATGCACAAGGGGACACAAGCATCGTATTTGTTTGCAGTGGCTAGAGGCCCTGGTGTGTCCATTCTCTCTCTCTCTCTGTCAAATAAATAAAATAAAATATTTTAAAAGTCTTATAGACACAGTTACCTATGCTTTGTAATAAGATTCATTATAATGCAGAGATGCTTTCTGGGGTCAGAGTGCTCTTTGACATTGTAAGCTGTGCGTGGAAGAAATGGAAGCCAATGTGACCTTCATTATAAAAGGTAATATTCTTTTTTTTTTTTTTTTTTTTTTTTTGTTTTTCAAGGTAGGGTCTCACTCTGGCCCAGGCTGACCTGGAATTAACTATGTAGTCTCAGGGTGGCCTTGAACTCAAGGCGATCCTCCTACCTCTGCCTCCCAAGTGCTGGGATTAAAGGCGTGCGCCACCACGCCCGGCTATAATAGGTAATATTCTTGAATGCAATGCTTATAGAGTGTTCATGACATTTGCTCACAATTTTGAGGCCATAACTGGAAATTTTAAATATTAAATTCTACAATTTTTTAAAATTTTACTATGTTTATAATATATCCTTCCTTTAAACCCACAAACATTCTTTATTATGTCTTCTGCGCTGACACATTTGCTTCAGGCTTCATATAATTTCTGGAGACAGGGAGACTTTACAATCATTGGACATGCTAATTGCAGTGTAATGGATACTGAATTTGATAACTCAATCATTTTTACAGGCCAGCACTATCACAACTGGCTGAAAGGGATCTTAATGATTATTTATTTCAACTCACTCATTGTAAAGGAGAGTCCAGTCTCCCAGATTCTAAGTGATTTACCTAGATAGTAGCTGACTAGTCTGAGCGCTGACATTATGGCCTAGATTATTTCAATTTCTGGATCATGTAGTCTATCTGCCTTATCTCTAACTTAGCAATCATTGTGGATCATTTCATTTTATCTATTTTTAATGTCTTTAAATACATAAGGCCTAGTTGATATTGATAAAACAATTTTAAAATGTCCTGGCTTAGAGAAATTTGTTGTATCTTTATTAAAAAGGTATCAAATTAAGTAGGATTTAATTTCATATTTGGATAATGAAAGCCAACACAGTTACATTTTCTGTTCAGAGGACACTGAGAAGGGTATTTTGCTTAATGCTTCCTCTATGTGCTTATATCAATATCTGCTTCTCACGGTTAACAGTTCATGTCTATTCACTGCCATCTCCCTTGTATATTCTTTTGAATTGCAAATATTCCTGAGAAGGTAACATATTATCACCGATTCTTTATCATGAATACATTTTTCCAAATTTTATTATGATAATATAGAGAATGATAGCTCTGGAATGCAAAGAAACATCAATTGTCAAAAAAAAAAAAAAAAATGCATGGAAAAGATTAGTTAGAAAAATATTACCAAGGACGAAATTTGTATATCTGAAGGGAGAATAATAATGTTATACTAGCCCATTCTGTTGTGCAAAAAAGTGTACAATAACTCAACTTTTCCCCCTTACGGGGAGGAAATTTATGTCATTGACAAAAACTGGGTTAAACAGTTGTCCTGTAGATAGACACATGTTACCATCCAGGATTTGCTCCCTATTTCCTCATCACTGGAAATGACCTGACCCCACCATGCTTCCTGTTCCATTGGCGAGGTATTTGTGTTTCCTTCTGGGAATCTCACATTCTCTCTAAAGCCATTTATTGTCTGTGCTTGGTTTTTGCTAAAGAGTGGAACCCAAATAAAACCTCATTATTTTCACTTAAAATAACTTTTGGATATTCAAGCTTAGTAATTCTCAAACATAGCAATGGGGGCTCAATTTATTTTTATAATCATTCATGTCATGGAGAATTAAAGACACAGTACTGGATTCAAAGCCTTGTGCTGACAAGGAGGACTGGTGCAATAATGAGGCTTCTGGAACTTTAAAAACAATCCAGCCACACTTTCTTATAAGAATGGCCGTATTAAGAAAGAAATAGAAGTGTTTCTATAGTAAACAAATGTTAGTCTGACTCTGGGATCCTGCTATTTTCTCAGATTATGGCTTTTGATTCAAGATCCAGATGTATAGGTATAAAGTAGATACTCAACAGATTACCTGATCAGTCCAGGATCCAGGGAATACTAGACAATCAGCCTATTCTGCCATCCTCAGGTCATTCCTCATGAGAAGTAAGTTTCTTTGTAGGCAAATAACATGAGAGGAGAGAAAAAAACACAAATTTAGAAACAATGAGAGGAAAAGGTTTCTGAACTTCAGTGACACTTTTATTTTTTGGCAGGCAGGAATGGCATGCAATTAGCTTTCATTTAGTAACTTTCTGGTACTCCTTTATGCTGATAAATCCACTGTCTTTGAGAAATGAGATAATGTATTAGAGTCCTGATAAAAGCTCTTAAATGTGGATTTCATTTTCCTCAGGGAACTAGTTGCACATTGATCATTCCTATTTGTTGTTCTTTGAGCTGAAATGTGAGTTGCTTATTTCCCATTGGGACTTTTTAATTTCATACACACACACAAACACATCCTACTATGTGATAGAACTTGAAGAATACAATGTTTTATGTGTTTAATATCAACTTAGACCCCACAGTAATTTATAAGAGCTTATAATAAATTTTGAAATGATGTTATCATTTTATTACATACTAAGAATAAGAAACTAGCTCTATTCTGATATTCAAGCCATTTAAGTTTAAAATGACCATATTTTAAAATGTTTCCAATATGAATAAAATAAAGAATAAATGCCCCATAATTACTTTCCAGGCATTTGACATCAACTACCTCAATAGTCTTTATGATTTCTGTTTAAAATAAGATGACTAAGTAGGATCATGCTTACTTTGCATGTGAACATTTTACAGGATCCAATGAATTCCTAACTTTGTAGAATCAAGTGGCAGCCTAGTTCCAGAAATGTCCTCCTGACCCTGTACAAAAAGGGTCAGAAATTTAACTTTAAAATAAAACTTTCGTACATTTGTATGTGTAAGCTCTATGTATTTTTTCCTTTTATTCTTTATAATAATACACACCTATATATATTGTGGATATAATTATTCCACATGTTTAATGTAACATAAAGTTATGAAATGATATAATTGTAAATACATCATAAGATAGAATGAATATAAATGTACGGAATTTTGCTGGAATCTTGATTGTTTCATTCAATGCCTTTGTAGCAATTTACTTTCTCCCTAAATTTCTGTTTTTTCACCTCAAAAGTGAAGATATAAGCATCTATGTTATTGATATGTGAATAAATGGAGTGTCCACAAGGTGATCCTGAGACACAGAACCTTGCTCAGGGTATACATGTAAGCAAAGTCAGTGACCATAGTTCTTTAGTTGGTTAATCACACACATATGGGCTGTTTCCTGTAGACTCAGGGGCTTTACTAAAGTTATTTACACATATATGGGCTGTCTCCTGTAGACTCAGGGGCTTTACTAACGTTTGTCACTTGGGTCTCTAGCAGCGTGGCTGGAGGAGGTGTCAGTGGGAGCAGATTCTGGGGTCCAGCCCAAAGGTGTGTTTGAGGACCCATGTGAATTCCATCGTAAAGGTAGGCAGAGAGGTTTGACTCTGGGGCTCCTGCTTGATGTTTGTTCTCATGCTTGCTGCTTTTCAGCATTGTTGACGTTTTGGTGTTGCTGGTGGTTTCTCTCTGTACTCAGATTTATGAATGGGAACCATCTTCTGTCATTGAGGAAACTTCCCTAGATGTGTAAGCTTGAAATAAATCCCTTCTCCCCCTAAACTCTACCTGGTTTGGATGTCCATCCTTGCAACAGGGAACTATGTATAACATATGGTAAGTGTATCTGTGAGAGTTCTATAAATAAAGGATCATTTTGCTTGTGATCCAAAGTGTGCCACATTCTTTTTGCACTCAATAGGAAGCCATGGACCTTTTATTTCTTTTTTTAAATTAAGAACATATTTTCCATGGATATATCATGTATTGGCACCATCTTTTCCCTCCTCCCAACCCCCATTCTGTAGTGGGCCCCCCCTCAGTGGGGTTTCTGGTATTCTGCATGGGGTTGTGGGTCATGCACTGTGGGGGCAGCAGTCCGTTATTGGTGGGGAGGCAATGCTTCTGGGCCTGATGTCCCAGCCTGTGGCTCTTACAATCTTTCTGCCCTATCTTCTATAAAATTCCCTGAGCCTTGGTTAGGTGAGTTTTAAGTCTACTTCAGTGATGAGCTCTAATGGGTGGATAATCATGACTGTCTTTTTAATGGCCTTGCTATCTATTATATTAATGTGCTCTAATTTTCTTTCTTTCTTCCTTCCTTTCTCTCTTTCTTTCTTTTTTTCTTTCTTTCTTTCTTTCTTTCTTTCTTTCTTTCTTTTTTTTTTTTTGGAGAGAGACAGAGAGAGAGGGAGAGGAAGACAGATAGAGATGGGCACGCCAGCAGCCTCTCAGCTGCTGCGAATGAAATCCAGATGCGTGCGCCCCCTTGTGGTCAAGTGCAGCATTGCGCCCTTGTGTCACTTTGCATCTGGCTAAACGTGGGACCTGGAGATTGGAACCAGTGTTCTTAGGCTTAGGAGGCAGGTGCCTTAACCGCTAAGCCATCTCTCCAGCCCTATAATTTTCTTAATGTCTTTTGTATTGATAAAAATTTAAGTCGATTCTTGTGGTTCATTATTACAAGTAATTCTGAAAGGAACAGGAACACTTGGAGATTTTATATATGTATTTTCATCTTTACATGTTCAACTATTTCTTGAAAATCAGTTCTTATTAGTGGGATTGATTTGTCAATAAGGAGCCATGACTAAGGAGATAACATCCAGAAAGTATGAAATTTCCATCATGCCAGATGATACAGGGCCAGTTTGGACTGGTCACTCAGAGTGCCATGGACACCAAGGCTTGGCAACAACAGAGTTGGTTCTCGTATGTTGGAGGTGACTACTGACTTTTCATGAACTCAATCTCTGTCATCTTTAGATTGCTTTGTTTTGTTTTTGAGACGGGCCTTGCTAGGTACCCCTGACTAGCTTGAAACTTGCCACGTAGACAAAGTTTGCCTTCAACTTATGACTATCTCCCTACCTCTATCTACACAGTGATATGCTTATAGCAAGGCACAATAATACCCAATTAGCTCTGGCATCTTTTTTACAAGTGCACTTATACTGTTAATTACAGTTCTATCTTATGATGTAATTACCTCCAAAGTTCTCATCTTCAAATAACCAAACATTGGGAGTTGGGCTTCTACCTTTGAATTTAAATAATCCATAAACATTCAGTTCATGGCATAGAAGGAAAAGGAATAATTGATTCAGTGATGTATTAAACATATTAGTTGAAAAGACTTGGTTTCAAGAATTAGGATTTATTATATGAAAATCTGCATTACTAAGAGTTGATTTATTTCTATTGTTATATTTTATAAGCAGCAATCAGATTACCTATATTTACATCTTGGCATTACACATGTAATACAAGGATATATTTGTTTTTGTATCTTCTTTTATTAGCATAGAACAAGATGAATAGATAGCTAGCAATATAGCCACTAGAAAATAAAACAACTCATGCAAAAGTAGAGAATTAGAGAGGAAAAATAGAGAAAAAGGAAGCAAGAACTTGAGAGCAAAGATCATCTCTCTCTAGTACTAGGATCTTTCCTATGATATTTTCACAGAGTCCAGAAGCAGTATGTCTATAATAAAGGCCAAGAATATAAGAATAATAATAAGTATATATACATCCCATGTGAGAGAGAATAGAATTGTATGTATAAAAGATAATTTTTCTTTTGGAAGGAGGCATTTAAAAGGGTGTTGTCAGGCTGGAAAGATAGCTTACCAGTTAAGGTACTTTCTGGTGAAGCCTAAAGACCCATTTTTGACTCCCCAGATCCCACATAAGCCAGACACACAAGGTGACACATGCACAAGCTCGCACATGCCTACAAGGTGGCACATACATCTGGAGTTTGATTATAGTGGCAGGAGGTTCTGGTGTACCAATTCTCTCTCTCTCATAAAAGGCCAGTCTGTTGGACTTGACTCAAAAAATTAAAGATAATAAAAGGGTGTAGTCCAAATGGAAGGTACTTATTATGGAAAGAGTGTTATCATCTAGATATCTCCTATTGCAAAAACTTTCATTTTTAACCTATTATCTTTTAAAAAAAATGTTTATGTAAGCAGAAGTAGAAAAAGAGAAAAGAGAAGAGAATGGGTACACTATGGCCTCTAGCTGTGGCAAATGAACTCCAGAGGCATGAAGCCCTTTATGCATCTGACTTTATGTGTATACTAGGGAATTGAACCTGAGTCCTTAGGCTTTACAGGCAAGTACCTTAACTGCTAAGCCATCTCTCCCATCTCCTTAACTCATTCTTCTAAGGCACCAAATCTATTATAATATGCAAGACCTTTATGATGTATGATGTTAGGGAAGTCTTTCCATCCTTAAGGGCTACACGTGTCTTTATCCTCCTATAGTTCTAACAACTGTGTTTTTTTTTTTTTTTTTTTTTTTTTTTTTTCGTGAGTCTCACTCTGGTCCAGGCTGACCTGGAATTCACTATGTAGTCTCAGGGTGGCCTCGAACTCTCAGCGATCCTCTTACCTCTGCCTCCCTAGTGCTGGGATTAAAGGCGTGCGCCACCACGCCCGGCTTTTACAACTCTATTTTTATAATTATGCTAACTCACTTCAATGAGAAAAAACTTTAAAACAACCACCCATTCTCTATCATGATTATACCTATCCATGTTACATAACATGTGATGAGATATAGTCAAATGAACACATCCCATATACATGTGCACATATACTGAAAAGTACCCATGTTTCACTTACTCATAGATATAGAAGTTCTAAGAAATTGAGGTGTTAATGTCTTCAAGCTCGTAGTTAATGTCTGACTAGATTTGTCACAACCACAGTGAGTACTCAGGTGGCTGGTGTAGTCACATTTAGCAATAGACTGTTTTCCACTAGGATAAACATCATGACATAATTCCACAAAGGGGGGACTTAAAGAGCTGATGATTATTTCCTCATAAATCCAGAGGGTTAAAATCACTCCATTCTTCCCCTATATCTGCCTCTCTCTCTCTCTTTCACTCAATTATGTAAATAAACAAAATATATATATATATATATATATATATATATATATATATATATATATATTTAAATACATAACATTTGTCCAAATCAATGCGGTGGAAGGTTTCATTTCTCAGGGGCTTATCTTTGCACCTGACTGCCCTCACAACACGTCTTTACCTGCTCATTTTTCTCTGTGTGCTCATTGCTAGTATCTATGTGTCCAAATTTCCTTTTAAAAGAAAACTAGGCAAATTGAATCAGGTTCTATGCCTATGACCTATTATGATATCCCTTTTAAATGTCCTAAATCCCAATATAACCACATTCTCAGACACCTGTGATTAGGACTCAAACTCTTGAATTTTGGAAGGCACGTATCAGCCCACAACTAATGAGCATACAATTCCCATAAGTAATACATTTTGCAAATTTTAATGTGGAACATTAAAAAAAAACACTACTTCTTCTCCCACAGAAAATACGTTATCTGCAAAATTTCTTCATTTATTGGGAAACTTCAAGGTGGAGTGTGCGAATTACTCAATGTCTAGATATGGCTTCTACTACATGTACCATCTCACTCCTTTGGTTTGTTTTCCTAATAGTTGCTTAACTTCTTTCCCTAAGTACCCTTGTAGTACGTCTTCCCTTCCTTACAGCATGGAGTACTTCACTGCTATTGCTCAGCATACCTGTGACAAAAACACTCTACCGTCAATCAGCCATGATTCAGATTTTGTACTTGTCTTATGAAAACCTTGACTTTCTCTTCTTCCATCCGTTTTTCTGCTCATCTACGTACTTTCCATACACACTATTCATTCATAAACATTGCTTTATTACTGTGATCACTCTGGTTTCAATAACTACTATCACCATCTCTGAAAAATATTCCTACTAATTCCCCAAATATTTTCACTGACCTCCTCTTGGATATTTATATGTTATCAGTTACATTTAAAAAAAATATTCTAGTCAGGGCTAGAGAGATGGCTTAGCGGTTAAGGCGCCTGCCTGCTAAGCCTAAGAACACTGGTTCCAATCTCCAGGTCCCACGTTTAGCCAGATGCAGTGACGCAAGGGCGCAATGCCACACTTGACCACAAGGGGCGCACACATCTGGATTTCGTTCGCAGCAGCTGAGAGACTGCTGGCGCGCCCATCTCTGTCTGTCTCCCTCTCCCTCTCTCTCTGTGTGTCTCTCTCTCCAAAAATAAAAAATAATAATAATAATTTTTTTTAAAAAAATATTCGAGTCAGTAAACTGGAGTTTCCAAAGTGATTCTTTTTGACTCACTCTATAGATTTCAGAGGAACCCCCTATAACTTCCTCTGTGCAGAAGATGGTTTTTTTTGTTTTTTGTGTGAGGAGGTCATTGAAGTAGGTCTTTAACTTTCATTTCCATTCAGATTAGATAATGTATAGTGTCACCTCAGTTATGCCCATTGGGAGTATTTCTGATCCCCATCATCTTTCTGACTGTTGAGTGAGACCTGTGCATAAGAGGGACATGTTTAGGCTACATATACATTCATGATGACTGTTCATGAATGAAACTTGGCGTTCTTTCTCTGTCAGCCCAGGGCTGCACACTGTGAGTGGATGAGATGCATTGCAATGGGAGCCTCAGGTCACAGGACTATTTCAACCACTGGTACTTACAGCTTACCTTTGGCTTGTGCTCATGCCTGATCACGAGTGTCCCACTCCTGTCACGTAGGAGACTACTTCTGTGCCTACTTGTATTTATGATGTGGCTCAAAATGACTTAACTCAGCTCAGAGGTGTTGTCATTTGGTGACTAGCTTCTCTGAGTTCACTTGAACTCACATAGATAACCGTCTCTGTAATAAACCCACCTTCTATACCGTGGATGTATTTATGGTTGCTGATATTAATTTCGTACAACACATCTAGAAACTACCACAGAACAGCCACAGCATGTGCCCTAGTGGCAGAGCTACTTGCAACTTGACATGAACCTATTGCTAATAAATTTACTTCTTCGCATCCATTAAAATACAGCAGCTTTCTCTTCCTCTTGGTAAGTAGATTGGAGCAATGTGTGAAATATGTTGCCTAAACATACCCTGAAAATGCCAATAAGTTGTGCTATTTGTTCTTCCTGCTAGGAGTTATGAGATAACTAAGTTGTCTTTATCATGGAGGAAATGCTTCACATGATTTTAGACTATAAGATTCCTAACCGTTCACTGACAAGTCAAACCACTACCGTGAGCTCATATCTTGTGAAAGCTATCACCGTACTTGTGACTTTTTGTTCATCCAGTTTGGCTAACATTCTCATTATTTATTTATTTTTTTAATACTATCGAGATAATTCAATTATTTTGAAGTACATTTTGAGGAGGTGACAGTGCCTAGAACAAAAAATGTATCACATATATTCTTGCTTTTCTTATGTAAATGTGAACAACTCAGTACTTATTTTGCTAGAAATGGAACTATATATGTTTATTTACCAGATCATTAACAATTTAACACACCACTCAGTCTGCAAATATATGCTTTAGCAAAGATTTTTGGCATCATGACTGAAATTGATGCTGTGATTTCACTGAGTTTGAACAGATATATGTCATTCTTCAGGATCCAACTTGTTTTTATGACAGAGAAATTCTTTTTAAAAAATATTTTATTTATTTATTTGAGGAGAGAGAAAGAGGTAGAGAGAAAGAGAGAGAGAGAGAGAGAGAGAGAATAGGAGCACCAGGGCCTCCAGTCACTGAAATGAACTTCAGATGCATGTGCCACCTTGTGCATTTGGCTTACATGGGTCCTGGGGAATCAAACTGGGATCCTTTGGCTTTGCAGGCAAATATCTTAACTGCTAAGGCAACCGACAGAGCAATTCTTAAGTTACATGGATTTATCATAGAAACACTACTCTGCCTCCTTTGCCTGGGACTTATATTGGTTTTTTACTTAAAGTTCTATTTAGGATGAGAGGGCAGTCATAAAAAGCCTCCACTTGCTTTTTCCCACCATAACAATTCCCACGTAGGCCAAGGAATAAGTTGAAAGGTCCTGCCAATTCTGAGATATGTTTATTTTAGTTATACAAATGGGGGCCTGACAATGTCCACTAGGCTTTGTAAGACCAGTGAACTTTGAACCTCAAGTTAACTCTGATAGCTTTCTTTCATGTTCTTCCATTGAGAAAAGGGGTCTTCAATGATTTCCTCTATTCCCAGATACTAATGTCAAATCAGATCCTGAGTCTAATGGTACTCACTGCATCTAAGTTTGACCTTTTCTAGGATATGAGTATTTGAGTAAATGATCACAGGACTTTCTTTCGGAAAAAGGTAAATGTTACATATTCACTGTCCATGTTTATGCAGGGTCCTTCCTCACAGGTCATTGACTTCTTCATTGATCAGTGGGTTTTAGTCAGAGAAGAATTCAGGTGTGAAAACTGGTCAAGCAATCATGACTTTATTAGTTTCCTTCAGCTTCCTTATTATTAATCATTAATTTATAGCTTAGATAGATAAACCTTTCTGACTCTTCATTTATCTTGTTCCCATGAATGTGGTATTTCTTTAAATATTTCCATAGCTTGTTACAAGTGAGGCCCTCTGACACATTCTGGTTTACTGCTCAAAACAGCAATTGGAACTTCTTGCCACTGATTATGAAGTCAACAATGCTTTTTAAATATAACTGTCCTCATTGTTATTAAAAAATGAAATCTGGGGGCTGGAGAGATGGCTTAGCAGTTAAGGTGCCTGCCTGCTAAGCCTAAGAACGCCCATTCGATTCTCCAGGTGCCACATTTAGCCAGATGCAAAGTGACGCAAGGGTGCAATGCTGCACATGCCCACAAGGGGGCACACACATCTGGAGTTTGTTCACAGAGGCTGCTGGCGCGCCCATTATCTATTCTCTCTCTCTCTCTCTGTCTCTCTCTCTCTCTCTCTCTCTCTCCATAAAAAAAATAAAAAAGAGAGAGAGATCTGGGCTGGAAAGATCACTTAGTGGTTAATGCACTGGCCTGCAAAGCCTAAGGACCCAGGTTCATCTCACCACAACCCATAAGCCAGGAACACAAGGTGATGCATGCACACAAGGTGGTACATGAGCACAAGGTGGCACACATATCTGGAATTGAATTGCAGTGCCTAAGGCCCTGGTGTGCCACTTCTCTCTCTCTTATTAAAAAATGAGACTTGGGGATGGAGAGATGGCTTAGTGGTTAAGGTGTGTGCCTGCAAAGCCTAAGGACCCAGGTTTGACTCTCCAGATCCCACATAAGTCAGATGCACAAGGTTATGCATGTGCAAGGTTGCACATGCACATAAGGTGGCATAAGTGTTTAGAGTTTGTTTACAATGGCTGGAGGACCTAATGCACCAATTCTCTCTTTCTCAAAACAAACAAAAAAAAAAAGGCCAGTCTGTTGAGCTTGCCTCAAAAAAAAAAAAAAAAAAAAAAAAAGAGAGATCTGTGAGCACCTTTGCTTATAAATGACAGTCACCTTCAAAGTTTGTCAAAGCATCAATACTTCTGTATACCCAGGCATATTTGTTGCTTTGATAAATGCTACATCTGGTCTACCTCAGAACAGTAATTTCTGAGAACAGTGAGGCACTATATAATACATTCATTACATTGTGTACAAAGAGTGTGTATCTTCCTTTTTTTTTTTCTGCATAGTTTGTAACAGCTTTGGTGATGTTTTAGTTCTCTCAACCAGTTGTTAATTATGCCGAGTGTGTAAGAACCAATATGGCAGAGTATAAGGACCATCTTCTGGGGTCTTTTTCTGGTTATTGCTCCTCAATCCTTATTCAGTTCCCTGGGCATCAAGTCCTGTGCACACTCTATTATATCCTGCGGGCACATTACAAAGTTGAGCAGGTCCTTTCCCATTTAGTGCGTCTCCTCCTCAGAAGGCTGTGTTTTGTTCTTGGCTGGTGGTATGTAATTTAATTGTCACTATCAGTCCGATGGTTAGAAGTGGCAGAAGGAGTAGATGGCTACAAGAAAGAATGAGCACATATGCGTTCTGGCAAGGCAGATGACTCTATTGTTTTTAGAAGCGAGGAAAGTTCTATCTTTATTCAACAGGAAGTAAACTGCTGCTACAGCCCCAGGTTCTGGAGAGAAATGATGTTCAAGTGCATTAGTGCAGGTGTCCCCATTTGGAACAATCCAGCTCCAATTGAGGCTCTAACTTGAGCCAAGTGAAAAGCCACATTTGATAAGGGTCATCTTTCCCAGCGCTCTTGTCACTCTTTTCCTAGAACTGGTCTTCAGGTTTTTTGTTTTAACTTTTTCCCCTAGAGCTATCATAAAGAGACTTCTAAAAATGGAAATTAATTATCCCCAATACATTATGGATTCCATAGCACATATATTTTTCCCAAAGTACTCTTACTTTACTGATATTATACATGTGAAGACATTTATATACTCTAATATCTCATCTTAATTTACTGCTGCTGAGTTTTTTTTTTTTTTTTGGAGAGAGACACAGAGAGACACAGAGAGAAAGAGGGAGGAGAGGAAGACAGACAGAGAATGGGGGCACCAGCAGTCTCTCAGCTGCTGTGAACGAAATCCAGATGCGTGCGCCCCCTTGTGGTCAAGTGCGGCATTGCGCCCTTGCATCACTTTGCATCTGGCTAAATGTGGGACCTGGAGATTGGAACCAGCGTTCTTAGGCTTAGGAGGCAGGCGCCTTAACCACTAAGCCATCTCTCCAGCCCAGTTTTGTTTTTTTTTTAACATGATATCTGAATACACGGTGGTGCTATCCCCTTAGCACCAGTAAGGGTGTCCACACTTCCAGACAGATGGATCAAGATGTAAATGCCCATGCTTCCTGTGATCACTTCTGATCCCCAGTCATGGATCTCAGTCCAGGAAAACAGGTTGAGAGACTGTGCAATGTGTGTATGGGTTAGTGGGCATGATAAAAGTAAGAAAAGCTGCCCTGTGCACAGCGTGCAGAGCTGGGCGGTACTAGTTGAACCAAGTAGTTGTAAAGAGGTCTTCATTTATCCCACGGAGTTTCAGGAAGAGAAACGCCCTTCAAAAAGTACATTTGTGAATTAAAGCCACAGATCAAGCCTCAGAACCCAAACCACAGTGTTTATTGTGGAATAGTGCCACCTGCGTTTGGGTGAGTTACTTATCTCAAGCATGCCCTGCCCTTGGACAATATCTCAGTGATATGATACCAGCAACTACAATATCTGGCAATGGGAGGAGCAACCAGCTGAGCCCTGGAGGTTAGTTGAAAAAGCCCAGTGTAATGTCCACTATTATGTGGAATGATAAGACAGGGAATGTTCTCAGATTTCTAAAGGAGAATGAAGTTTAAGAATTGTCAGTCCTTTGAAATAATAATAATAATAAAAAAAACAGAACAAAACAAAAACAGAAGTGGTGCATCTTTCATTTTCAGTCTGCTAATCAGAGGACACAAAATGGAAACTGCGTGCAGAAGAAGGCGGTGTCTTCAGGGAATTGTTTGAGTTACATGGTGCTCCTATGAAATTTTAAATTTCAGTTCAAGGAATCAAGTGAAAGTAGAGTTGTTTCTCCTTATCAGGGTAATGGTAAAGCTGTCAGGGTTGCATCATAAAAGTAAAAGGCAGTGATGAATTTTCTTACATTGGGACTTGTGGACAGAATGAATGATACAAAATGATGTACTAAATATATTTTTCAAACCAGACTGTACCATTAAAATTGCAAGGAAAACTTAGGTCCAGATGGGCTTGTTTATTTAACTGGGGCCATACAGAAGTAAGTGTGTGTGTGTGTGTGTTGTGTGCCCTGTCCTTACTAAAGAATAAAACAGCACATCTTGAAGCTCGAGTGTCTGGTGGTATCTATGATAAACAAGGATAAAGCATAAGAGAGGCAGAAACATTGAAGTGGATGGTGTTGGATAGGCAAGGACACAGGGATTTAATTCAATGGCTCCAGATTTCCACGTGGCTGCCAAGGGTCCCAGGCTGTTGGGATAGAAATTGTTTGCTTGAAGCTTAACTTGAAAAATCTTGGAAAAAGTCTTTGAAAGTGAAGATTTTTTTCTTTCATCACAAGATTATTGGCAAATATTTTTCTTTGTGAGCTGCAGTAAATTCAAGCAGGAAACTTTACAATTTCCTCTGTGATTACACAGTGATAATTGCAGGACTGTTTTCCTTGGGAATCTGGATGGCAATTAGGAAAACTCCAATGCTAATTATGTTGTTATGCTAGTGGGACTGTAGTTATGGATGAGAAGTCTTGTCCAGTAATGGCCTCCACTCTAGGCATTGCCATTCTACATTCACCATAATCCTTTCCACTGCTTGCTATTCTCCAGGGCTGGTGAGAAGCAAAGAGTGAGTGGAGATGTTGTATTGCAGAAGGCAGTTTACAAGGTCTTTATTTGTAAAAGTAGTCAAAACAGAAAGCAATTTTTAAAAATTTTATTTTATTGGTTTTATTTATTTGAGAGAGAGAGAGAGAGAGGGAGAGGGAGAGAATGGGCACACCAGAGCCTCTAGCCACTGCAAATGAACTCCAGATGCATGTGCCCCCTTGTGCATCTGGCTTACATGGGTCCTGGGGAATTGAACTGGGGTCCTTAGGCTTCGCAGGCAAGCGCCTTAACCACTAAGGCATTTCCCCAGCCCCAGAAAGCAATTTTTAAAGGAGCAAACGAGGCACATTTATATGGTCTTATACTTTTTTTGAACTGCCTGCATTTTAAAAATAATGATTATGGAATTATTTTATACAGAAACATTTTTTATTAGGTAGAAACTTTGTTTGGACATCATATGTTGGTAGCATCATTTCCCTCCTCCGTGTCCCTACTCCACTGTGGGTCCCCCTTAGAGGGACTGCTGGTATTCACCATGGAGTTGTGGGTTATGAGTTGTGAGAGCAGCAGTCAGTCATTGTGGGGATGGGGCAATGCCTCTGGATATTAAATTATTTCTGCCCCCTCTTCTGAAAAATTCCCTGAGCCGTGTGGGTATGCTTTAAGTCTACTTTGGTGTTGCGCTCTCAGCAGCATCTGGATTTCTGCTTTCATGCGCTTTGAGAATCCTGAATCTGTCTCCACTATATACTTTTGAAAGAATCTAAAAACACATAGATGCTTACTTTAAAATGCCAAATGGCTCTCTAAGAGGTCTGAGATCTCTTTAACAAGGTGGAGCAAAACAGTCTAAGAAGGTTTGTTAAATAATCACAAGTAGCATTGTTGTGAAAAGTTAGTATTTAACACCCAACATGAGTAGGATGCTGTTCTTATAAGCTGTTGAGTATGTAGTGAGGTGTGAGGTTTCAAATACACATGCTTATAAATACATTTGGACAGATAGTGTATTTAAAGTGTCTCTCATTGAAACAGCACCAGCTTGTATTCTAATAACACCATATTTAGGTAAACAAATCAGCAAATTTGCTTAAATAGAATGTCACAAATCCAAATAAATAAGCACATATTTGAATGAGTTATTAAGCTGATGTAGTTCCTCTTCAGTTCTTTATTTCTAAAACATGACAAGAAAATTAAACATACTGAAGGCAAGTGTGTAACAAAGGATATAGACGGCCAAATGTCAAGAAATTCCATATGAAAGCTAACATAGCAAAAGCATCCTTGCTATTATCTTATATCTTCATGGAAACCGTATATGGTCATACCTTTGGAAAGTGCACGTATGTTCTAATCTTGCCTCCATGCATACTTGCATTGGGACCTTGGACAAATTTGTTGATATTAAACTATTTCTTTTCTCTAACCTCAAAACAGAACAAGATATATTATTATTATTATTGTTATGCTTTTGATAAGGAAACTACAATGTTTGTAATATTTTGAAATTTCTGGTAACAGTATGGTCCCCAGTGGTAAACTTCTACAATACAGCACAATGTTTCTAAGGTATAATTTATTGAAACATGCCTGCAGCATGTCCATTTGCTGGACAACTATGATTTAAAATCCCTCAATTATTTGCTGACAAGGGAACTTGGACAGACATGGCTTTCAATTTTGCTTCTGATATTTATTACTAAGATGATTGATTTTGCACAAAATATTTCAACTTTCAGTATTTAAGTTTGTAATCTCTTCAAATGTGAGTTGTTTGCATGTATATTGCATATAACTTGTTGTAACAAAAATGTGTGCATTTGAAATAAGCACAGTACCAACCACACGCAGAAAGTGCTTAAAACACTCTTATGCAATTTAATAGGAAAATTAATTATCACAATGGTTCAAATATTTTCAAGGTAAGCTTCAATCACCCTACTCCTAGCTTTTGTATCTTTCCCCATCCACTTCTAAACAATAGACAGCAACTAGAACTTACCTGAATTAATACTGACTAGTGTTGAATGTGATTGTGCTTTTATGATCCAGAATGAAATTGCAGAATTGGTGATGTGGACCATCTTCCCACATTGACCTTGTGTATATTATCATGCAGATTAGTTTTCTTTTTCTGTGAGAAAGTAATTTCTTTTTGCACATAGTTGGCCTCTAAGAAAAAATAAATACAGATCATCTAGATAAACCAACCAGCAAACTATGATCTCATTACCTGGCTCCCAAAGGCATTGACGGGGCCTGAGAAAATAAGAAGTTGAAATATATTCATGAAGATGGTGACATTAGAGCTTACAGTATTTATGTTATTGATGAAGCGCTGGTGATCAGAACTGATTTATGACCTAGCTATATTTTGGAAAGATAATACATTGCTAAATGAAAATAATAATCCAAAGTCATAGATTTGAGCGCTAGAAACACACGGCTGATTAATTCTCAAACAGTCGTTCTAGTTCATTTCATATGCATTATATTGAAACTACTTTGAATGAATAGCTTCAAAACACCCATGACAACTTTAATAGACAATATCCAAATGTGAATCTGAAGCTACAAATGGTAAAAAACTTTCAAAGTAATTTATGACTTTGTGACTAGTGTTTTCCAAACCTCTGCAAATTATAAATAACTAGGTAACAATTTTCTTTCCTCAGAGTTCCAGATTCTAACTCGTAGTTCTAGAATAATCTGACATGTTAGCTCTCAGTGCTAGTTCATAATTACAGGATGCTCTCCATGAACCTTGAAGTTAATTAAATAATGAAAATAACTACAATAAGTTCACTGCCCAAGAATTGCCAAAGTGTGCTTTTGATTTGGGCATCAAAATTAATTTTGATACAAATGTCATATAGTGATATCAGTAGAAAGAAAGTATTGCGATTAGTACAACATGAGGAATCACTATAAAATCATTTTCAGGCTTTAAAGTAAGACACAGATACTTTAGTATAACTTTTATTTCTTAATATTTTATTTATTTATGTATTTGAGACATAGTGATAGAGAGAAAGAGGGAGGGGGAAGAAGAGAATAGGCATACCAGTGCTTGTACCTACTGCAAATGTACTCCAGATGCACCACAACCATGTGTACCTGGCTTTATGTGAGTATTGGGGAATTGAACTTGGGTCCTTAGGCTTTGCAGGCAAGCATCTTAACAGCTGAGAAATCTCTCCAGACTTAGTATAATTGTTTAATTGATTTATTTAATTTATTTATTTGTTTAATTTTTGGAGAGAGACACACAGAGAGACAGACGGAGAGGGAGAGGGAGACAGATAGAGAATGGGCGTGCCAGCAGTCTCTCAGCTGCTGCGAACGAAATCCAGATGAGTGCGCCCCTTGTGGGCAAGTGTGGCATTGCGCCCTTGCGTCACTTTGCATCTGGCTGAACCTGGAGATTGAAACCAGGTTCTTAGGCTTAGCAGGCAGGTGCCTTAATCACTAAGCCATCTCTCCAGCCCTAATTGTTTAATTTATAAAACACTAAATGCAGAAATGGGAATTGGGAAGATATATATATTTTTTAACTACAACAGTTAAATGTGAGGGATGTGAGGGAGCTGCAGGACAAGAACCGTGGATTCAGGCTCTGTCCTTGCTTAAGCTCAGAGATTCTTTCTTCTGTCATCTAGAATCTTCTGTCAAGTCCATCTAGCAGGCAATGTATTTAAATGACTTGATATCTGTAGCTTTACCATGTACCTTGGTTCTTCGTTTCCATTTCTCTGCTGAAATTTCATGCTTGGTCACTCATTATTTGCATATTTGTTGTTAGTTATTACATTGTATTAATATCTTTTCTCATGCTTTTTCTAGTTTATTCCAATGTATGTGCCCACCTAACCTTGCTTTTATTAACTACATTTCCCCCCCCTTAGTTTGGGTTTTAGTTTTCTAGTTCTTTATATGTCTAGTAATTTATCATTAAAATTAGCCATGGGGTGTTGCACCCCACGTTTGGGCGCCAGATGCCGGGCTTTTTTCCCTCCACCACCGGCAGGTAGAGCAGAAGAGAGAGAGAACCAGGCCAGCCGCTTCTCTTGAGGCTGAGTGAGAAGGCGGGTCTCGACGACTCAAAAAACCTCCCCAAGCCACCGGGGAAAAGAAAACCACATTGAGCCGGGAGAAGCGTCTAAGGCGGAAATCTCTCCGTTTATTGTCAGGGGAGGTATTTATATATTTTGAGGAAGGGGGCGGGAAGAGGGGATGAGAGAAAGGTATAAGGGCCAATAGTATTTCATCACGTCAGCAGTAGCTGGGTGGAGGCAGTTTTGGCGTAGGCCTTGCTGAGAATTAGGCCAAAGACAGGTCGCCAAACTCAGGAAGTTCCACTAGGCCTCACACCCGGGCCTCATAGGGCCCAACAATGGGGGAACTCAGTGTTTTATTTTGGGGAATTGTTAGATTTATTTTTTTATAATTTGTAATTTATATTTAATTTTTTAAATTAAATTACAAATTGTAATTATTTTATAATTTGTAATTTATTTGGACCTGAACTTTTTTTGTTTGTTTGATTGTCTTTTGAGATAGGGTCTCGCTCTAGCCCAGGCTGACCTGGAATTTACTATGTAGTCTCAGAGTGGCCTCAAACTCATGGCGATCCTCCTACCTCTGACTCCCCAATGCTGAAATTAAAGGTGTGTGCCACCATACCTAGCAAAATTTGTGTGTGAAAATACTGATAACTCTTTTCAGATTCATATGTGTATATGCATAACCTTGGCACATTTTGAGTCTCTTTAATGCCTGTGTAATTTAAGAATCAACTAACACTTAGAGATCATTTTTAGATATATCATGCCTTATTATAAAACCTCCGTATTTGGGTACCTGAGTAATTAAATTTAAGCTAATCTTATGCTGCATGAGTTCACTCTCGTTTCACTAAAACAACCCATCTAAGATAATGTAGAATGTTGGTCCCAGCTTCCCAGGTTGTACACTGTTTATTAGTGATATCATGAGTTTCACTCACGGTCACTTCGGCAATAATCCATGTCACAGTGGTACCCTCTGTAGAACCTTCAAATGTAAATGTTTATGGATGTCAATGGGCTGATACGAGTGCAATCAAAACATTTCATTGTTCTGTTTTCCAGACAACACTTAGTATAATTTCAGCTTTTAGGTTGTTATTAAAACTTTCAAAGCTTGTCATATAATTGGTAATCACCTCTACCTTCAGCTGAGAGTCATTTAAGATGATAGTCATAATTATAGATTGATTCAAATCATCATGTATCAATGTCAAAGTGAAACGGAGGAGAGAATACTTCTGAACTTGCTCGAGGAAATGATAGAATTGGCAGCAAGCACTGTGAAGCTGAGTCAAATACTCAACACAAGAGGGATATGAGGACTGGAAACACACTCAGCAGAACACCCCTCTGCTCTGCTTTGCCACGTGACTTTGCATGCATACCTGAAAAATCCTCTGGACTGTTTCAAGTTGAAAGCACTCATTGCATAATTAACCATGTTTTGTCTGCTTTGTTAAAAACGCAAGTACTCTTAGGACAGAGACTATGTATGCCACTCAACACCGGGCCTGGCAAACAGTACTTACATTCCCACATCTGATGGATGAAAGAATGGAGTACCTTTATTCCTTTTTTCACTTGTTGAAGTGTAAATGAAGACTGCTGATATAATTAAAGTTTGTTTAGGGCTGGAGAGATGGCTTAGCAGTTAAGGCGTTTGCCTGCAAAACCAAAGGATCCCAGTTCGACTTTCCAGGCCCCAAGTAAGCCAGATGCACAAGGGGGTGCATGCATCTGGAGTTCATTTGCAGTGGCTGGAGGCCCTGGCATGCCCATTCTCTCCCTCCCTTTCTCTCTGCCTCTTTCTCTCTCTTAAATATAAATAAAAAAAATAAAATATTTTTTAAAAAGTTTGTTTAAAAAACAAAGAAATACAAATCTAGCAGATTTGTTAGTAAATGTGTACTAAAATTTACATATAAACTATGGTGAATTTTTCTTTTTTTTCTTTTTTTATTTTAATTTTTATGTATATTATTCTAGTTTTACATTCATAGTGGTGACTCCATTATCCTCCTCCCTATTCTCCCTCTTCCATAAGGACCCTCATCAATGGGGAATGTGGTTCACACTTTGTGGGGGTAGTCGAGAGCTATGGGGGATAGGCCAAGTCTCTGTGCATAATGCCCCAACTTGTGGCTCTAACATTCTTTCCACCCCCTCTTCCACAAATTTCCCTGAGCCACATTGGGGTCATTTTAGTTCTACTTCAGTGATGAGGTTTTGGGAGCCTCTGTGTCTCTGGATATCTGGCTTAGTGGGAGTTGGATGTTCTCTGTGTTTATCTCCTTCAGCCTTTTTCTGGTGTCGTGATCGCCTTGAACACTGTACTCTTGCCCTTCCCCCACATTACTCTATGGTTTCAGCTGGAGCCCTGGTGAGGTGTGATTGGCTGATCCTCCCTTCAGGTTCATTGTCCATCTGGAAAAAATAAGCAAATTCTCCAATGGAGAGAGAAGTTAGTACTAGATATATGGGATGGCCATAGATAGCTTGGAGGGAATTGTGTATGGGTAGGCTCTCTTCTAGCCCACATTTGATGGTATCTTGATTGGAGACTGTGCTCATTTTTTGTACATTGTTTTGCCTTATTTCCCAGTTCCAGGAATGAGTTCCATTCCACTGAGTGGATCAATTAGCCAAATCAAGAGCTGCTGGTTGCCCATCATGGCTGTGTGCCACTACCGCACTTGTTTGAGCATTACGTCAGGTTGTTTCTTGCTGGGTATCTTAAACTGGAATTGTTTGGACCAATGTCGGCCATTTTCCCCCAGTTGCTCATGTAGCACCCTCTGGCACTAGACTAGCTAACTGTCTGGGGACTGACCCTCTTCCAGATTCTGGCCAGGTCTTTCCATGTTTGGTCTCACACATGTATGCTGTCTTTGACAGTAGGGTCTTACCATTGTTTGATTTCTTATTGTTCTGTTTTTTGAGTTCTTTGTATATTCTGGATATTAATCCTCTGTCAGATGTATAGCTGGCAAAGATTTTCTCCCATTCTGTAGGTTATCTCTTTGCTCTATTCACAGTGTCTTTTGCTGTACAAAAGCGTTGTAATTTCATGAGTTCCCAATTGTTGATTAGTGGTTTTATTTCCTGAGCAATTGGGGTTATATTCAGAAAGTCATTGCCTATGCCAATATGTTGTAGGGTTTTCCTTCTCTTTTCCTCTATCAGTTTCAGAGTTTTAGGTCTGATATTAAGGTCCCTGATCCACTTGGACTTAACTCTGGTGCATGGGGAGAGACAAGGATCTATTTTTATCCTTTTACATACAGATGTCCAGTTTTCCCAGCACCACTTGTTGAAGAGGCTATCTTTTCTCCAATGAATATTTTTGGCATTTTTGTCAAAAATCAGGTGGCTGTAGCTGCCTGAATTAATATTTGGGTCTTCTATTCTGTTCCATTGATCTGCATGTCTGTCCTTGTGCCAGTTCTATGCTGTTTTTGTTACTATGGCTTTGTAGTATAACTTAAATCGGGTATGGTGATACCACCAACCTGACTTTTGTTGCCCAAAATTTTTTGGCTATTCGAGGTTTTTTGTGCTTCCAGATGAACTTTAGGATTATTTTTTCTATTTCTGTGAATAATTCTATTGGGATTTTAATGGGGATTGCATTAAATGTGTAGATTGCTTTTGGTAAGATTGACATTTTCACAATAGTGATTCTTCCAATCCAAGAACATGGGATGTCTTTCCATTTCCTTCTGTCTTCTGCAATTTCTCGCTCGAGTGTTTTAAAGTTCTCATTGTAGAGATCCTTCACTTCCTTGGTTAAGTTTATTCCAAGGTATTTTTTTTTTTTTGAGGCAATTGTGAATGGGAGAGATTCCCTGATTTCATCGTCTGCATGTTTGTTGTTAGTGTATAGAAAAGCTACTGATTTCTGTGTGTTTATTTTATATCCTGCTACATTGCTAAAAGTATTTATCAGCTCTAACAGTTTGCTGGTAGAGTCTTTAGGGTCTGTTATATATAGAATCATATCATCTGCAAATAATGATAACTTGATCTCTTCCCTTCCAATTTGTATCCCATTTATGAGTGTCTCTTGCCTTATTGCTATGGCTAAGACTTCCAGTACTATATTAAATAAAATGGGGAAAGTGGACACCCTTGTCTTGTTCCTGAATTTAGTGGAAAAGCTTCAAGTTTTCCCCCATTTAGTTTTATGTTGGCTGTAGGTTTGTCATAAATAGCTTTTATTATGTTGAGATATGTTCCTTCTTTTCCCAGTTTCTGTAATACTTTTACCATGAAGGGATGTTGGATTTTGTCAAATGCCTTTTCTGCATCTATTGAGATGACCATGTGATTTTTGTCCTTCAGAACATTTATATGGTGTATTTCATTTATGGATTTGCGTATGTTGAACCACCCCTGAATCTCTGGGATAAAGCCTACTTGGTCAGGGTGAATAATCATTCTGATATATTCTTGTATTTTGTTTGCCAGTATTTTGTTGAGAATTTTTGCATCTATGTTCATGAGGGAAATTGGTCTGTAATTTTCTTTTTTTGTTCTGTCTTTGCCCGATTTTGGGATCAGGGTGAGAATGTGGCTTTTTGAAAGCTTACAAATGTGTACATGCACTGTATATTCAAGTATGTGTGCATATGGTTATGTTTCTGGGTGTTTCCTTAACCTTAACCTTATTGAAGGTTAAATTTTAGTCCACACAAAAATATGGAAAGTACTCTCATCCAGCGCCCCTTTTATCTTCTGTAGCCTTCCTGAGCAGTGGAATCCAAACAACATGTAATTTCTAAAGCTAAGATGAGCATCAAAGTTATTGTGTGATATATACACAAGATGTGAGCCATGGCTTCAGGACCTATTATTTAGGTGACATCCAACTATTAACTAGCATCTCCAAATATCAGTTTATTTATCAGTAACCTGGAGTAAAAATGCATGATTATTTCACTTTTTTGATACAATAGGAAATGCACGGAAAAGTCCCTGGGGCAATGACTGGAACATATAAAAGTTTATAATTGCTTGTGGTAGTTAGTAGTAATGAAAGCACATAAACACCAAGTTATTCCTTCCCTCCCTTTGTCCCTTTCTACTTATCTCCTTTACTCTCCTCTCTTCCTTCCCTCTCTCCATCCCTCCTTTCCTTCCTTCTTTCCTTCCTTCCTTTTTCGATGTTGAATCCAGGGTCTTGTGCACACCAAGCACACTATATCACAAAGTTGCACTTTCAACCCATGTTGCTAGGTCTTTGTTTGAGTATTCATGAACGTTTTCCCACAATTTTTCATGACTCCCAAGGATATACACACCAAACAGCTCATAAAAATCAACAAATTGGTTTTTGCCGAGAAAAACAAATAGTTTTAAGATTGATAGTATCATAGAAATTATTCAGCTTCTGATTTGCTTTTATTATTTTACTCAGATAGCATGAGATAGTCTCTTCCCACCTTGTCACTATTTATTTATTTATTTATTTATTTATTTATTTATTTATTCATTTAGTTTAGTGGTGATAGGGTCAGAACCTAGGGCCCTGCACATGATAAGGAAGAATTCAACCATTAAGCTGCACTCCAGACCTCCAATTTGGATTTGATTGATAAAAATCCAGACTCCAGAGCTGGAGAGATGGCTTAGTGGTTAAGGCACTTGCCTGTGAACCCTAAGGACCGATGTTTGACTCTCCAGATCCCACATAACCAGATGCACAAAGGTGAGGCAAGTGCAAGGTCACACATGTGCACAAGATGGATATTCATATGGAGTTTGATTGAAGTGGCTGGAGACCCTGGCATGCCAATTCTCTCTCTCTCTTTCTCTCTCTCTCATTAAAAAAATTTAAAAATCAAGACTCCAGATTTCCTGCATTATTATCACTGCTCCAATTATGTATAACTTCATCAGCTGTATAAACATAATAAATTATAGATGGACATTTCTATATTTTTCAAATTTTAATGGAAGTTGCACTCTGTTCTTCACAAATATATGTGGTATTAAGATATGGAAGAATACACCTTCATTCTTGTACCATTCACAGATCTCATTGTGTACTTCACATTCAGACCTCCTTTGTACCTGAAGCAAGACAGTCAGGCAATTCCACCTGCTGCACAAATTCCTCTGTAGCCATCACTCACCTATTCTCTTCTCTGTAGTTATGGGAGGTTGGTCTTACCAGCAGAGTAAAAAAAAAAAATTGTCATATATATATATATATTTTTTTGTCTAAGAAAAAAATTGATCCCTTATCTGTCAGTTTTAGTTTATCACTAATTTTCACTCATTGTCTAAGTTTAAACACCTAATTATGTATTTTTAAGTAGTTAAGACATCCATTATTTCCAAGTTGTCTCTAAGAAATTTTAAACACTTAAATGGCAGCAATATGATGTTGTTTAACATCGGATTTATTCTTACATGAAATGCACATTCACTTCTGTGTTTGCCAGTATTTTAAATGTAGAAAATCAACCAATTTGACAGTTATTGTATTTATAGACATTTGACACCTCTAGTTGTTCTCTAGTCTAAGAATACTGAGTAATTTACTTAGTTATATATTCATTCATTCATTCATTCATTCATTCATTCATTATTTCCCTGTGGTGTCACTGAGCATTGACCTAATGGCCTCATGCATGTAAGGTCAGTTCTACACCACTAATCTATACAACCAACCCTACCTAATTTATTTTGATTATGGTAAATAGCTACTGGATATTTTGTGACTGACACAAATTCATGCAATAATTTTGCATTGGTCAGGAAATAAAGCCCAAAGGCATTTGAAAGCAATAATAAACAATATGTTCGGCCAGCAGGACAGTTGTCTTTCCTATGACTTTCCTTGCAAATATCTTCTTTTTACTTTGTCACATGCAAAGTAAAACGATTGTGACTGAACAAAAACTCACCAGAATGGATAACGGAGACATGAACTAAAATATATTAAATGCAAGAGCAAAAATCCAAGTCAAACATTTAAAATCTGGTTATTGGGAGTCCATTTTTTTAATTATTATTTTTTATTGACAACTTCTATACTTAGAAAAAAAAACACCTTATATTTCCCTCCCCTCCCCCATTCCACTTTAGAACTCCAATCTCCATCGTATCCCCTCCCTCTCTCCATTAGTCTTTCTTTTAATTTGATATAATCATCTTTTTCTCCTATTTTGAGGGTATTGTGGAGGTATTGCTAGGCACTGCCAGGTCATGGATATCGAGGCCAATTTCTGTCTGGGCAGTTGAATTTTAAGAAGTCATACCCTTCTTTTGGCTCTTCCATTCTATCCGCCCCCCTCTTCCGCAATGGGCCCTGAGGGAGTCCATTCTTTATACAAACCTAAGGGAGCATACATGGGCCCCCTACATGTACTGAACCTCAGTTTCGATATTTGTTAGGAGTTATCAGCATTTAGTCCAAGAATTCCTGTGTGATTCAAATAATTGACATATAGTAGTAAGCATAAGTTTTATAATTCAGTACAGGCTCCGCGAATAGTAATAAGATTCTCTTCTTTTATCTTTAACATTCAACACATTTTCCTCTTTTTCAAAGGTATATTGCAGGCTTACTATAATTTTTAAACTTATCTGTCATTATCATAAAAAAATTTAGTATGTGATATTAATTCTACTGTAAATATTTTAAAATGTGGGTTAGCAGATTAAAAAGCAAAATGTGGGGCTGGAGAGATGGCTTAGCGTTTAAGGAGTTTGCCTACAAAGCCAAAGATTCCCAGTTTGACTCTCCATGACCCACGTTAGCCAGATGCTCAAGAGGTTGCATGCATCTGGAGATCGTTTGCAGTGGCTGGAGCCCTGGCACACCCATTCCCTCTCTTTCTCTCTGCCTCTTTCTCTCTCGTTTTCTCAAGTAAATAAATAATTAAATAAAATTTAAAAAATGAAGATGTGTGGACAATATTTAATTACAATTTTAATTATTATATAACATTTAAACATTCCCTATGATCATTTGTGATCTTGGAGGCTTGAAGCTACAACTTTTAAAACATTCTGGTAAGAAAAATAAGATGTTATTTATACCAAAGATAACTAAGTGAGCTATAAATCTGTAAGAAGCGTGGTAGGGTTTTGTGCCTTGCTTTTTAATAGATTCCTATTAACAAGTTTGACGTTTGATTTAGATTTTTGTATTCAACAGAGACATTGAATGAATTATTTTAGCCATTAATTAGTGGATGGTGACGAGTTTCTTGGGTTATAAATTTAGAGAGAGGGATAATTATTTTCAAGAGAAAAGTCTGAGAAATTTTCACAGTGGACTAATTCCTAAAGTCACAAATTAAAGGAAACAAAAATGTAAGATTATTCAAATCTAATTTATCACTTCTGATGACTTTTTTTGTTTGTGTGTGTGTGTGTGGTTTTTCTTTTTCTTTTTTGTTTTGTTTTGTTTTGTTTTTAGGTAGAGTCTCACTCTAGCTCAGGCTGACCTGGAATTCACTATGTAGTCTCAGGGTGGCCTTGAACTCTTGGTGAGCCTCCCACCTCTGCCTCCCAAATGCTGGGATTAAAGGCGTGTGCCACCATGCCCAGCTTAAAATTTTATTTATTTATTTGAGAGCAATAGACAGACAGAAAGAGGCAGAGAGAGAGAGAGAGAGAGAGAAAGAGAGAGAGAGAGAGAATGGGCACTGCAAATGAACTCCAGATGCATGTGCCACCTTGTGCATCTGGCTTATGTGGGTCCTGGGGAATCAAGCCTTGAACCAGGGTCCTTAGGCTTCACAGGCAAGTGCTTAACCATTAAGCCATCTCTCCAGCCTGTGTGTGTGGTTTTTTGAGGTAAAATCCAACTCTAGCCCAAGCTTACCTGGAATTCACTATGCAGTTTTAGGGTAGCCTTGAACTCATGGGGTTCCTCCTACCTCTGACTCCCGAGTGCTGGGGTTAAAGGTGTGTGCCACCACACCTGGTTTTCTGATGACATTTAAGTTAGATCTAATCTCAGATTAGATTAAAGTCTACAAAGATTATACACTAACTCATATCTAAATTGCATTTTGCTTCATCTTCCTTATTAATAATACTAATAATCTTCAGTAATACATTTGTATTTCTTTTTTTTTTTTTTTTTTTTTGGTTTGAGGATAATCCAGGTATAATCTTCACCTGTTCATAATACATTTGTATTTCTTGAATAGGAAAACATTAACTACACAATCAGAAGCTTTATTATCAAAGGTGGGGCATTTCATTTTGCAGAAAGAGCTACCAGTTCCTCAGTCTGTTTCAATTTCATCAATAAACCCAACAATGACTTCATGAGTATTTTGTTCCTCCTCCATGATCCCATCCAGAATAAAGTTGCTTTAGCCTTTTTGACTGAAAATAGAGCCTTTAGCTGTTAAGGCACTTGCCTGCCAAGCCAAATGACTCATGTTTGACTCTTCAGATCCCACGTAAGCCAGGTGCATAAGGTGATGCAAGTACCTGCAAGTTCACACATGCGCTAAAGGTGGCACACGTGTCTGGAGTTCGATTATGGTGGATGGAGGCCCTGGCATGCCAATTCTCTCTCTCTCTCTCTTTCTCTCATTCACTCTGTCTTTTACTCTCTCACATAATGAAAGGCCAGTCTGTTGGGCTTACCTAAAAAAATAAAAAAAAATAAAGAAAGAAAGAAAAAAAAAAAAAAAAGGAAAGAGAGCCTTTAGAATATTTTTTCTGGTGATCTAAAGTGTGTGTGTGTGTGTGTGTGTGTGTGTGTGTGTGTGTACCTGCATGTTTAGACAGGATCTTTCATGTAGCCCCAGCTGGATTCAAGCTGATGATCCTCCAGTTTCAGCATCACTAGAGTTTGGATTTGTTTGTTTTATAGAAATGCAAGTTAATTTTATAATCATTTCAATTTGGGTTAGTCTAATGTTTCCTCATGGTAAATGTAGGTGTTTTGTCCTATAGCAGGAACACCACACAGAGATGTGAGGTTCTTCTCACTGTGTTTTATCAGTAGGTACATGAGGTTATATATTGCAATATGTTATATTAACTTTGATACTATTGTCACTTGCAGCTCTTAAAATCTAATAATAATTTCTAAATTTATTCCTATAATGTTTTCCCTCCAAAGAGTGAATGACTTTAAGAATGTTTATTAAGTTTATATTAATGTAGGCTCATGGCTTCTTGTGTTTTTGTTTTAATTGTTTATTTATTTATTTATTTGAGAGCAACAGACAGAGAGAGAAAGAGGGAGAGAGAGAGATAAAGAGAATGGGCACACCAGGGCCTCCAGCCACTGCAAATGAACTCCAGATGCACATGCCACCTTGTGCATCTGGCTTACATGGGTACTGTCTGGGTGAATCGAGCCTCGAACTAGGGTCCCTATGCTTCACAGGCAAGTGCCTAACTGCTATCTCTCCAGCCCTGGCTTCTTGTTTTACTGAGGTAGCTGTGATTTGTTGCTAGAATTATTTCTATTGGCTTTTAAAATGTCCTGTTAGAGCCTTTTAGTATGTCGTCATGGCGAGGGATGAAGCTTAGTGGTAGAGTGTTTGCCTACTGTGTGTGTGTGTTAAATATTTTTTTATTTATTGGAGACAAGAGAGAGAGAGAGAGAGAGAGAAAGAGAATGTGTGTGTGCTCTAAAAATAAAAATATCTTCCTAATTCGTTGAGCCTTGTTTTTTGGTTTTTTTTCCTGGCACAATGAAATATTCCAAGATTAACTATTTTACTTGACACACACCTGGAATTAGACTTATACCCATTAGTGGAGAATGTAGACACCTTTACTTTGAAATGAGTAATTAGAAGAGAGGATACACACACACACACACACACACACACACACACACATATATATATATGCATGCATGTATATGTATATATACACATATGCTTTACAAACAAGGAACTTAAACTAATATCTTCCACATGGGAGAATATATTCATAGGCTTTATTTTAAGCTTAGTGTGAGTTGAATTCTAAAGTATAGAAAAGGAAACTCAAACAAGCAATTACTTTTACTGTTACTCTTAGATTCATCCATAGCTGTAATCCTCATAGTTTGAAAAGAATCATATATTCTTCATTTTTCCAAGCATAATTTTAATCTGTCTTTCTCCATCCTACTCTTCCTCTTTCCCTGTCTTCTCCTGAATTCTATATTGCAATGTTTGGTTCATGGGAATAATAAGATAATAAAGCTCTCAGTTTGGGATGTTTATGTGTTGCAGGAAGTGATGGACATGAAGTAATGTGCCCATCAATTATTTTCTCCCGGGTCTCCTACATCAAGAGGACAATTTTGCTCACTGTTGTGATAACTAAATACCCAACACATTGCTGCATATTTGTATGGGACTGGTAAGGTCGGATTCAACAGGGGTTGATTTTATGTAAATTTCATTTCCTGCTGCTGTGCATTCTTGGGAAAGAAGTCTAGTAGATAAATCAATTCACTCTGCATAGCCATGAATTTCAAGTGGCCACTCATTCCAGTACACAGTCACTGGGAGAGACCATGTTTGACTTTAAATGATGAGACTCTAGGGGTGGAAAGATACAATTAAGAGAAAGATGCAGGACTGTTTGAGAAGATGTTATATAACCTTTTTTGAAAGATCACAAACTTGAACCTGCGCACACACACACACACACACACACACACACATATATATATATATATTTTTTTTTTCAAGGTAGGGTCTCACTCTGGTCCAAGCTGACCTGGAATTCACTCTGTAGTCTCAGGGTGGCCTCGAACTCACGGTGATCCTCCTACCTCTGCCTCCCAAGTGCTAGGGTTAAAGGCATGCTCCACCATGCCCTGCTCCTGCACATATTTTTAGTAAGAAGGTCTGAGTCGCTGTGATTATGTTACCTTCATGAAATGAGGATTAATTAGTATATACATTTTAGAACAGGTAACAGTGCACTCCTACACAGTATACCCAGAAGACATAGGTCTGTGGATAGGGACTTATTCCATCTGTAGGATATTCCCTGAGCCATTACTGAAGAGCTAACAGGGGTCTTATTTTATCTAAATAATATCTAATTTTATTTGCAGGTGGCAAATTTAGTTTTCCTTTTGCACTGGGGCTTTAGAACCTATAATTTTTGGCAAAGCTTGAAACCCTTCTTTTCATGCAGAAACAGAGCTGAATTAACATTCATGTGTAATTTCCTTGGAGATGAAGTAGGCTCAGTTAACAGGAAAGGTAGCTCTGGCTGGAAAACTAAGGCCAGCGGCTTGTACATTTCCTCACTTAATAGGCATCAAGAAGGGGACGTGGACCTTCCATGAGTGCAGCTTTCATTTACTGGGTAATGAAGCAATTTGCTGTCAAATTGTTTCCTCAGACTCTATTAGTCACTGGGATACAGCGGATAAGGATTTTAATTCTATTATTTTCATGGGACTGGACCATTGTGGCAGAATTTAATTTAGAAAGGCATGGTCCAACATGCATTTGCTGTAGATTTCTAAGAACGGGTATTTTAATTCTTCTGAAATGATGGCATGTAAAGGTCATATGAGCTGATTTGCTTTGTATAAATCTTCAGGTGTGACAAAAAGACAAATTCTAACAGGCAGTTTTTCCTCTGGGAATAGAGAATCCTCTTCATAAAGGAGTAACAACTCACAATGGTATAAAAACGTTTTGCTATAGTTATGCTGGTTGTTTCCAGGCAGGATGTAGTTCAACTGAGTTTATGGATAACATTGTAAGATCAGATGTATTTACCTGGGCATAAAATGATGGCAGGGTGTGGGGAGGGTGATGATAGTTCCTAGAACTTGTATCCTCTGTAATCCAAGTTGGTCTTCCACTAAAATGAGAATGAAACTCCTCTCCTGGTTCAGTGGGAGCCTATGTATCCCATCCACACTGATGATATCTGTACCGTCGGCTTTCTCCATAGCCAGCAATACATAACAGTCACAGTCAAGCTCCTGCATGACAGTTCAACCTGTTCTTGATTGAAGTCATCTGATGAGCGTTCTACTGCCTTTTGTACATCACATTATACCATCAGATTACAAACCAAAGGCTGTTGTCTTTAGTTCCTTTTGAAAGTCCTTCTTTGGCCTATAATTCCACATGGAATTTAATCCCAGCCTGAGACTACATAGTGAATTCTAGGTCAGCCTGAGCTAGAGCGAGACCCCACCTCGGGAAAAAAAAAAAAACCAGCAAACAGGAGTCATTAAACTATCCTCTTTAAAACGATAACAACTCGTCTCACTCATTAGATGCAGATCATGTCATACACGTTGATCACTTTTTAAATTTTCACCTTTCAATACTATAACAGTAATTATGGTAATTAAATTTAAAAATGAGTTTCAGAAAATAACATCGAACTATAGCAAAAGAACTCTTATTAGCTTAACTAGTTTTATGTGTACCTAGATATGTTAGTGTGTATGTTAGATATTATGTAGAAAATATATAGATAGATAACAAATAGATAGGTAATAGATATGTTATAGACTCATGGTATACCTTAGTTTCTCAATAAATGCTGATTTCTGACTTCTAGTAAGACATTGTTCTTCTCCACCATTAGCTTGTTTGGTCTATTTTCAAGTTATTAGACAAGATAAAATTTTAATCTACCATGATAAGAGTTAGAAACAGAAGCATCATGTATTTATCTGTTATAAATACATGATATATATGAGCTAGCTTAAAGTAAAGAAACATTAATAGAGATCTTTTTAACTTCCAGTTTGATTCTGAAAGTGATAGCCTCATGGTTAAAGGATGAAGAGTTGATACTTCTGTGACAAGTGGGCAGGTATGTGGGCTTTGTTCTGCACTAGAAGGTCAGGTCAGTATTTGATTTTAACAAGAGGGGAAAATCCACAAAGAAGGAATCCTATATTCCTCATTGGTTGTTATTTTGTAATTCATTTATTCATAGAAAAACCCCAAAGTGGACATTGCAGATTAGTTAGGTAATGACTTCGTACTTGTAAGTGTCATAATGTATAATAAGAGTCCTACTGTCCAGGGACTTATGTTCAGAAGATGGAAGTTTTCCTCCTTTCCATCTCTTGAGAGTTCATTTCAGTGAATGCCTCCCTCGGCTTCAAAACAATCAATAATATTTATTCTAGATTAATTTAACCTTCATAAAAATATGCAACTGGGGAAGTATAAAGTTTCTTCTTAGGACCACTGTTATAAAGACCAAATCTAAACTGTTCAAAGGAAATTAAATAGTCAAGAGTTTTGAGTTAATCCCAATTTTTCAGAGTTGAAACTTAAGGTAGAAAATTTTACTACCATCAATTGAATTTTATTGAAACTCTCACCTGACTGCTATTTAGAAGTACTGAAATTTCAAAATTAAACAATAAATTTTTAGCTAAAGTGACATGACTGAACATAACTTCTGGGTAAAAGAAGATAACTTTGTTTCACACTTAGTCTGACAACCTAGTACAAATGATAGAACCAAATTTCCTATTTTTAAAGCAAGAGATGGAGACGGCTAGATTAGGCACTCCAGAAGCTGGTTGTATTCTCCAGCCCGGAACCATATGGGGACTGCCAGGGGACTGAATCGGCCTGGCAGAATCCAGGTGAGTGCCCTATTCAGCTTTGTGGGCATCACCCCAGCCTGCATACACATGAACTGGGGATCAGTCCTATTTGGCACTGCCTTCATTCCTGGGTCTGCCAGCCTGCAGCTGTCCTGAGGAGGGACAACTATATTACACTCTCACTGAGCTTGTCCCACTGTTCAGCTCAGATCATTGTAGAGACTGAGTAGACTGCCTAAGGTCCAAGTGAGAGGACATCCATGCTCAGCACCCCTAGTGTCTATTCAGTCATGTGTGTACAAACCCTGCCTGCAGTCACAGGGATTAGGGAATAACCCTGTTAGCATTGCTATCACTTTTCTGCCTGCCAGCTTGTGTTGCACAGGGTGTGAACAAGTAGAGTAAGCCTGCCATACACTGTTCATACTCTATAGAGTATAGACGATTGTCACAGATAGGGTGACAAATCCAGACACCTGTGGAGATTGTGCACTCCCTGAGTAGGCTACTCAGCTTCTTCTGTGCCTAGTCTGGGCCCATGAATAAACCCCAGTCTCAGCCTAACTGACCAAGACACTCCAAAAAGACCCCACTAGAGTTGTATTGCTTTATTCTCAAGAATACAAAGGGATTTTCTCCAGACGGGCAACCCCCCTGCAAAACAAAATAGCAGAAGAAACCAAAGTAAAATATCCCAACTAAGAATGCCTCGTGTTCCATAGTTCCACAGTGGAAGCCTCCAATGAAAATACAGGACACTCCAGACACAGAATTCCAAATGCAATTACGATAAGCATATTCAACAAACTGAATGAATCCGCGAACAAGTGGAAGACAATCAGCAGAAAGAACTCAGTAGACAGCAAAATGAACTCAAAGATACACGATGAAATGCACTAATAAATAACAGGAGATCACAGACAATAAAGTAAATCCAATGATAAAGTCAAACCAAAGAGTGCAAATGGAGTTCATTAAAGATATGGAGACACTGAAGAAAAACCTAAATGAAACCAAACATGAAAAACTCATTTAAAAGCCCCCCCAAAGAACGCCTTCCCAACATGAAGAAATCGTGTGGGAGAAAGACTATTAGGGCTGGAGTGCAAGAGAGAGGAACTATGATAAGTCAAAGTCAATGATAAGTAAAAAAAAAGTATTTAGGAACAGAACATGACCGGAATGAGGGACACCTTGAAAAGCCTGATGACATGGGGTTTGATTCCCGAGCACCCACGTAAAGCCACATTGCACAAAGTGACATGTGAAGCTGGAGTTGATTTGTAGTGGCAAGAGACCTGTTGTACTCATTTTCTCTCTCTCTCTCTCTTTCTCTCCCTCAGCTTGCAAATAAACAATAACAATATTTGTCAGAAAAGACCAAACATTTGCATCAGGGGAAGAACTACAGGAAAATGGCATGGAGAATATCTTCAACAAATTCAGAGAAGAATATTTTCTGAATCCCATAAACGAGTGGCCTGCGCACTTACAAAAGGCACACAGAACACCTAACAGAGAGGATGGGAGAAGAAATTCACCAAGTTGGGCTGGAGAGATGGCTTAGTGGTTAAACGCTTGCCTATGAAGCCTAAGGACCCCGGTTCGAGGCTCGATTCTCCAGGACCCACGTAAGCCAGATGCACAAGGGGGTGCATGCATCTGGAGTTCGTTTGCAGTGGCTGGAGGCCCTGGCGCACCCATTCTCTCTCTCTCTCTCTACCTGCCTATTTCTGTATCTCTCTCTCTCTCTCAAATAAATAAATAAATAAATAAATAAATAAATAAATAAAATATTTAAAAAAAAAGAAATTCACCAAGTCACAACATAGATAAAACAATAAACACAGACAAAGCAAAGAGAGTATGAACAGCTGAAAGAAAATAAAAACAAACAAAACAAGAACAGTTCTTCACTTACAAAGGTAAGCCCATCAGAATTACACCCATTTTTAAATGGAAACTCGAAAATGAGAAGGGCTCGGAATGCAGTTCTTCAAATTTTCAAAGACCACTGCTGTCAAATTAAACTACTATAGCAAGCAAAACTATCCCTCATAATAGAAGGTGAAAGAAAAACTTTCCACAATAAAAAATGGCTTTACAAATTTATGAGTGTTATCACAGGCCTACAGAGAATACTGGATGGAATACTTCACATTGAAGAGAAGAATAAACTTACTCAAGAAGCTACAAGAGTGAAAAACACAATAATACAGCCTAGCACAGTGGTGCAAGCAGATGAAGAAAATACTAAACTCTACAAATTCTTCAACTTCACAGAGTTTAACTCACACCTCTCAAATATAACTTTGAATATCAATTCCCCAATCACAAGATGAGTTAACAGGCTGGATCTGAAAACTAGATCCGTGTATTTTCTGTGTTCAAGACACCACCTTACCATTAAAGATAGATGCCACCTTAAAGTGAAAGAATTGAAAAATATATTCCAAGCCATGGAAATAGAAAACAAGCATGTGTGGTTATAGTAATATCTGACAAAATAGACTTTAAACCAGTAATAATCAAAAAAGATAAAGGAGGGCACTTTATACTCCTCAAAGGAGCAATTCAACAAGAGGATATTCTAATACTAAACATATATGAACCAAACACATGTGCAGAATTTCACAAAGAAAAATGTACTAGACATTATGTTAGAGAGAAATCTCAACAAACAACAGTGAGTGAGTTTAGAACACCATTATTATCAGTAGATAGATCATCTCAACAGAAAATAAATCAAGAAATAGTGTAACCAACCAAACAATAGATGGAATTGACTTAACAGACATGTACAGAATATTTCATTCAAACTCTTCAGAATGCACAGTTTTCTCAACAGCTCATGGGAACTTCTCTGAAAAAGGTCATATGTTAGGATACAAACATGTCCCCCAAAATTTAGGAAAATTGGGCTGGAGAAATGGCTTAGGCATTCAGCGCTTGCCTGTGAAGCCTAAGGACCTTGGTTTGAGGCTCAGTTCTCCAGGACCCACAAAAGCCAGATACACAAGGAGACACATGCATCTGGAGTTCGTTTGCAGTGGCTAGAGGCTCTGGCGAGCCCATTGTCTATCTCTCTCTACCTGAATATTTCTGTATCTCTCTCTTTCAAATAAATAAATAAATAATAAAATGTTTTTTTCTTTTAATTAGGAATTTATTTTTTTTTTTTTTTTTTTTTTTGGTTTTGTGAGGTAGGGTCTCACTCTGGTCCAGGCTGACCTGGAATTAACTATGTAGTCTCAGGGTGGCCTTGAACTCTCGGTGATCCTCCTACCTCTGCCTCCTGAGTGCTGAGATTAAAGGCGTGCACCACCACGCCCGGCTTAAATTAGGAAAATTTACATGACTCCCTGTATTATATCTGATTACAATGCCATACAAGTAGAAATAAATAAGAGAAACACTAGAAAGTACAAGAACTCCTTAAGATTAAACACACTATTAAACAGTAAATGTGTTATGAAATCAATCAAGGATAAAACTTAAAAAGTCATAGAATGGAATGAGAATGGAAAGGAAACACCAAAATTATGGGACAAAATGAAGGCAGACCTCAGTGTGAAGTTTATAGCTCTAAATGCCTGCATTAAAAATATAGGGAGCTGTCAAATAAATAACTTAATTATTTATCTGAAGGCAATGAAAATACAAAAATAATCCAAAACCCAAAGTACCAAGATAGAGAGAAATAATCATGATCAGGGAAGAAATCTATGAATTAGAAATAATGAAAGTAGTATTTAAAAATTGATGAAATAAAGAGCTGGTTCCTTGAAAAAATAAAATAGATTGCTAACTAACCAAAAGAAAAATAAAGAATACACTAATTGAGAATATTAGAGTTGGAAGACATATTACTACAGAGTCTGGTGAAATAGGCAAACAAGCCCTTGGGCTGTCCTGTGTCCATCTCCCTAGTACTGGGATTATAGGTACATGCTGCCACACAGGGTTTCATGTGGGTGTTGGGATCTGAACTCTAATCATCATGGTTGTACAGCAAGTTCTTTGTCAGTGAAGCCCTTTCGCCAGCCCCCAGCATAATACTGCTATCTAAAATTTGATTGAAAGGCAAGAGCTATCATTTTCTCCCCTTGTAGCTGACACTGGCCAAATCCCTTATACCACTGGTGGCTAATGGCATTTAAATGCTTGTTTGTTTTTTTAATACGACACATGAGTGTTTGAGATGCCACCCATAAGCAGAAAGATTCACATTGTTCCTCATCCTTCACTTTCACTGTAGACGTGTCTCAAGTCCTGGCAAGGCAACTATCCATGTTTTAATCAGCTAAATCAATTCAGTATTAAAGTGGTAGGGTTTTGTTGTTACTCTAATCAATTTGTTCGGTACAGTTTACAACTAAAATTAATTCAGTATTCAGTTGAGAATCATTTTCAATTCAATTTCTTGACCAAATTGCATTTTTACATTAAATTACATTCTATGGATCTAAGTTTAGTGTGATTATAATGATTAATAAGACCATGTAACTTCATAAATTAACCATAATTGGCCACAGAGATTGTTAAGGTAAACCCCATTACAAAGAATCTAATTTGAGAGATCAGAGATAGGGGTAGGTGGGAGAAGGAAGTTTATATTCCTTATCAATGCTTCCATTAACCTAGAGGAATTATTACTTATGTGTCTGTACTCGTTTCCCATAGCTAAGCTCTGCTGATTTTAAATGAACGAGTAAACAAATGAACAAGCAACAGTAGCAATTTTCAAGTGCTACTTCAAGTGGTAAAGTAATAATAACAACCCAGGAGACAGTATGTAATTCCCAATAAGAAATATACTTTTCTACTCAATTTAAGTGTATATTACAGAAAGACAAAAGCAAGAAAATGTTCTGCATTCTGGTCTAAATATCTTATGAAGTCCATTCATATATGTCTAAATATATAATATGGACAGACTTTAAAATATGAAAGCAATTTCTTTACTATGCAATGGAATTTGCTACCATATTAAAACTGCTCGGTGGGAGGGAATTTACACATGAGGTTGACTGTAAATTGGTATATATATATCTTTTTTTTTTTTTTTTTTTTTTTTTTTTTTTTTTTTGGTTTCTGGTATTGTCAGAAATCCTGGATGCTTCAGTCTGTGCTTGCTCCTAATGTCACACATCTTTTTTATTTTTTTGGAGAGAGACACAGACAGAGACAGAGAGAGAGGGAGAGAGGGGGGACAGATAGAGATGGGTGCGCCAGTAGCCTCTCAGCTGCTGTGAATGAAATCCAGATGCGTGCACCCTCTTGTGGTCAAGTGCGGCATTGCGGCATTGCGCCCTTGCGTCACTGTGCATCTGGCTAAACATGGGACCTGGAGATTGGAACCGCTGAGATTGGAACTGGTGTTCTTAGGCTTAGGAGACAGGCGCCTTAACCACTAAGCCATCTCTCCAGCCCATACATGTCCTTTTTCATACTTATCTTTGTGTCTCTTCTCCTTTGCTAATGAAACCATTTGCACACGACTTCATCATTCCTAGGCCACATCTACTAAATACTTATATTTGCATAAAGACATGCTCATGGTACTGAGCTTAGTTTTAGCCCTTCAACACACCTTCAGGGAGCTTTCACATTACTTATTGATATTGAATTTCCCAGTGATTGCAGGAAGTTCAGATGCTACACTCAGACACAAACACCCGGCACCCTGCCCTTCCATTATCATCTAGAAAAGACAAAACCAGTGTTTCTGTCACTATCAGGACCAAGTCCTAGGCTTCACTATGGTTGAATAAATAAGTTACTTGCTCTCACCCATGTGCTTTGGCAAAGAGAATTTTGGTCAGATCTACATTACCTGTTATGTCTGACATAACTTTGTCAAGAGGATTGAGGGTACCTTGTATGGATTAGACCAAATATGCGGATGTTGGTGGAAGATAGAGGAAAAGGCAATCTTGCCATGTTCTAATCAAGACTACTGGCTCCCGCACAAAGAGGGAAGGACGTTATAGTATGTTACACCCATGCAAGCAAGCGTGACAACTATGCCTATTTTGAAACGTATGAACTTTCTGTGAATTGCTATAGCACAGGGCTGGAGAGACGGTTTAGTTGTTAAGGCACTTACCTGAAAAGCCCAAGAATGCATGTTTGAGTCTCCAGATCCCACATAGACACATGCAAAGTGACACAAGTGTGCAATGTTGCACATGTGCAAAAGGGGGGGCACCGGTTTGGAGTTTGTTCACAGCTGCTAAAAGGTCCTGGCGTGCCCATTCTCCCTCTCTCTCTCTCTCTCTCTCTCTCTCTCTCTCTCCTTGCTTCTTCTTTCTCTCTGTTTCTCTCCAAAATAAAATAATAAAAAATAACATAAAGACCAGTGTGTACTTGTATGTATAAGAAAAAATTATTCACAAGTTTATATGAATATGGATTTAAATAATGACATCCAAGCACTGAAGGAAATATCTAGATTTATCCTAAAGTAAATGAATTTAATGTATGCAACCCTGCAGCTAATAACCATTTGTTTTAGGGGGTAGGTCTCTCCACTGATTCATCATTGTTACCACATCTGCTCAATATTTATTGAATGATGCAATTTCTGTACACCAGTCTGAAATAATGTTTCAATTTTCGTGAAATTTTTTTGAGAGAAGGGAGACAAAGTATCATTTTGGTAAGGGCATAGAAGACTGATTTATAAAATTTTCCTGCTATCTTCATTTAAAAAAAAAAAATGTATCAGCATTTTATGAAAAGATTTCCCTATAAATATCAGAACAATAATGCCATGTGCAAACAAAATATACAAATAAATTTAGAAAACTTATGGTACCGTTTATGCGTTTTTAAAAAACCGATAGTTCTGGACCTTCCACATGAACATGATATAAAGTAGCTGCCCTGGTGTTTGTGTGCGTGCTTGTAGGGTACACATGCGCACATGTGCGTTGCACATGTGGAGGTCAGAGCAGAGGGTGGCTTGTCGGTCCGTCCTCTCCTTCCACCTGTTTGAAGCAGGGTCTCTTGTTCTTGACTGCTGCGTCCACCAGGTTTTCTGCCTTGCAAGATTCCAGGACATAGCTTTCTGTTTCCCTTCTCACCAGAGGTGTGCTGCGATTATAGATACCCACTACAGTGTCTGGTTTTTCACATGGGTTCTGGGGATTTAAACTGAGATACTCAAGCCTGTGTGGCAAGGCTGTTATGCACGAAGCATATTCCTAGCCCTAAGCATTTATTAATTTGTGGATGTCCTTACAAATTATTTTTTTTTTATCAAGACAGTGTTATGAACTAATTTTTTACACTGTTAAATTTATTTGAGTAAAAGTTTTAACCCCCTTAGATACATAATTTTTCACCCCATGAACAACCTTCTTCTTTTTTTTTTTTCAAGGTAGGGTCTCACTCTAGCTCAGGCTGACCTGGAATTCATTATGTAGTCTCAGGGTGGCCTTGAACTCACAGCGATCCTCCTACCTCTGCCTCCCGAGTGCTGGGATTAAAGGAGTGTGCCACCATGCCCGACTTACAACCTTCTATTTTCAGCGCACGTCTTCCATAGAGCTGATACCTGGGGCAGCCCGACACCATCCATTCATCAGCTACCCCTGACTAGGTTCATACACTTCCTTCCTAATTGATATAATTGATCTAATTGGTTGTTGATCTAAAATTGCTGCTTGTTACAAACCATACGTAAAAGAGTGACTTATTTCATCATTTCTGTAATTGTTATGCAAATGAGTGAAAAATTAATATTAAAAGAGATTTTGCCTTGAATGAAATAAAATAGATTACTTGGAAATGTTCAATAATCACGAGTTTCTAAAATCAATTACTATCCACGGGGGGAGTCAACTATAGAGTGATAAATTTATTTTGGAGTCAACAGGTTCCATGTTTAGAGAACTTGGAACTACCAATCATCTTGGAAGCAACTTACACTCTAAATTGCCATGTGAAGGAGTACTGGTGTGATCACACAAGAAATGTAAGAGATCACTACAAACATACTCCAGGAAACAGCCCAGATTCTGCATGAGATACAAGTGCATAAATACACACAGGTGATTATAAGGTTGTTATGTTTGTTCCACTAAATTTTTTTCACTCCTCTATAAACCTAATTAGGAATCAAGCAATTTTGATTACAAAAAATTAGAGCTTCTATCAAAATTTAATCACATCTTTAAGGCTAAATCACTTTGTTGAGTTTTGAGGTAAATTTATTTGAAATTAGAAAAGGTAATATGCTATAATTTCGTTATTATACTTGAACTTAATTTCCATGGTACACTATAATTTCTTAAGTGGAATATGTATAATTCAGAGTCACCTGTTCTTTTCAATGCAGAATTGAAAGTGAGAGGTACTAGCACAAAGAGTCTTAAGTACAGAAATATATACTATTAGTAAATTGAGATAGTGACATAAGCTAAAGTTTAACTGTTCTTTTCTATTATGAAATACTGTCCACTGAAATAAACTCCTCATTTAAATCATGGCCTATATAAAATCTCACCTTTGTTCAGTCAGCAAATGATAACTTAGGAGTGCCAACACTTCTGCATCTGTTTGCCCTTTCCAACTAAGTGAGGCCATAAAGTTTTGAAACATTAATTTTATCATGACTTTAGGGCTGCCATTAATTTTGTTGGTGACATTCAAAAATCAGAGAGTGAAAGGTAAATTATAAAATAAAAATAGAATCCTGTGACTGGAATAACCACGTATCCACTCATACATGGTTTATAGATCCATGCAAGGATGGCTGTTGGAAACATTCAGTATAAAACTATTAAATGTTTCCTTGACTTTTCAAGTGATGAAATATTTTCAAAACACTTGTAGTGAAGTTAACCCAAAATTTAAGATTAGTTTTAATGAGGTCTGACTCTAAGTACAAAACAATGTGGGTCAGAACCAGTGGACATTTAACTATTGATTTTCTAATATTTTAGGTTCTTCACATTGTAATACTACAACATCAATATAATTTGAAATGCTATCATTTGGTCTCAAGTTATTTTTCTGGGGCTATTTATTTATTTATTTTTTTTTGGAGAGAGAGACACAGAGAGAGAGAGAGGGAGAGGAAGACAGAGATGGGTGTGCCAGCAGCCTCTCAGCCGTTGCAAACAAAATCCAGATGTGTGCTCCCCCTTGTGGTCAAGTGCGGCATTGTGCCCTTGTGTCACTTTGCATCTGGCTAAACATGGGACCTGGAGATTGGAACCGCTGGAGATTGGAACCAGCGTTCTTAGGGTTAGGAGGCAGGCGCCTTAACCCCTAAGCCATCTCTCCAGCCCATCTGGGGTTACTTTTGATAGTTTGGTATATTTGTCTTATAAGATACCACGGAGCAGGAATGGAATTTTTATTACATTTTAGGTCCATGTGTTTTCTGCTTTTCTATTACTTTCTGATGTGATTCGAAGACCTTCTAAACCTTCAGTAATTTAGACTCCTTGCTGGAGATTTATTGAATGGATTATTAAGACATCAAAAATTGGAAACGTTTTCATTGGTAGACTAGTAGGTGGTTTGATTGCAAGTGTCCATCATAGCTTCATGTATTTTTGATTAGTATTAAACATCTCGCTTAGTCTCCAGCACTCTGGAGCAGGTTGGCCAGTGGAGGATCTCGAGATCAGCCCTGACGTGTTCAGAGTTAGCTCATACTTTTAAGTAATGGTTGTTGTCTCTGTGCATGCATGTATGGATGATGAAGTGAGCTAATTTCTGCCTTGAAGAAATTTCCCTTTGAAACCATAAGTCTGAAATAAATCCTTCCCTACAATAAGTTACCTCGTGTTGGGTATTCATCCCAGCAACGTGAAAATAAATATAACACCTAATAAAGAACAAAAAAATACTAAAGTTTTGGCTTCTTCAAAAAAAAAAATTTCTTTGTTTCTGTCTGTGGCACAATTCTAAGTATTAAAACTATAGAGCAGAGTAAATTACTCAGCCTGTTTATTACTGATTATGACTTTTTTCTATTATTCTTATTTTATTTTTATTTTATTTTGTTTGGTTTTTCAAGGTAGGGTTTCACTCTAGCCCAGACTGACCTGGAATTCACTCTGTAGTCTCAGGGTGGCCTTGAACTCATGGCAATCCTCTTACCACTGCCTCCCGAGTGCTGGGATTAAAGGCGTGTGCCATCACGCTCGGCTCCTGATTATGATTTTTTTTTAAGAGGTTTTATACAACCCAGGCTGACCTTCACCTCACTTTATAGGGAAGAATGACCTTAACTCCTTATCCTACAGCTCCCAAGTGCTGAAATTATGGGTGATCAACAAATAAGTAGACTAAAGGCCATTGGGTTTTAAGGATTTCTCATAAGGCCATAAGAAGGGAGAATTGCATGATTTTAGTAGTAATGCAAATACTTAGAGTAATAGATTTATGGTCTGTGAGACGATGTTCCCAGAAACAGGCTCACATCTGCTGTACCTACTTTGTACTGAATGGACTGATAAAACTGTAATTACAAAGGGGGGGGCGGTAATGTTACAAGATCAAAGTTAAATTATCTTGGACTACTTTCAGCACCTTAACAGTCATTTCTTGGCCACCATTGTGTCTCACCTAACATCCACGTGACTATCAGTTGATCAGGCACAAACTTTCTGGAATATAATGAAAAACCACCAGCTCCCACCAACCCAAGGGCTAAGAATGTCATCAGATAGCATCTGAGGCCTATGGTGGAGATTTTCCCTGTTTTCTTTTAACACACCTACCTGGTGGTCAGCCAATGCATTTGTAAAGTGCCTTGATTTATTACTTTCTTCTGTTCTGTAACTATAAAACGTCCATGAAGGGCTAGGAGATGGCTTAGCGGTTAAGGCACCTGCCTGCTAAGCCTAAGAATGCTGGTTCCAATCTCCAGCGGTTCCAATCTCCAGGTCCCACGTTTAGCCAGATGCAAAGTGACGCAAGGGCGCAATGCCGCACATGATCACAAGGGGGCGCACGCATCTGGATTTCATTCACAGCAGCTGAGAGATTGCTGGTGCGCCCATCTCTATCTGTCTTCCTCTCCCTCTCTATCTGTTTCTCTCTGTGTCTCTCTCCAAAAATGAAAATAAAATTTAAAAAAATTAAATTAAATCGTCCATGAATTTGGTAACACATTGAAACATGGAATTGGCACAAGCCAGATCTGTTTTTCCAGGCCATAGTGACTCATCTCTGGCTCCAGAATAAACTCTTTCTTCTCCCCTTGAAGGGGAGAGCTATGTCATTTGTATTGACAGGTCCTACTGAGAGAAGAGAGGCTAATGTCAGATGAAGTGCTGGAGAAAATGCGGAGTTGTTGTCAGGAAGAAGGGCACATTAAAAGGAGGGATAATGAAAGAAGGCTGAGAAATACCGGTAAGAAAAAAAGAAGAAACCGATTATTATTCCTTATCTTCTCATGCCTTGTCACTTTTCTTCTGCTTTAGTTTCATAATTCATTTTACAAAATATCTTTTGACTTCTACACTGAAAATTTTGATTTATTTATGTGAGATAGCACATACTGAAAAAATATCTCTGTTTGAAAGGCTACTAAGATACCTTCAGACATATCCAGTATCCCCCCTATTTGCCAAGATTGGAAGTCTTTTTCTTTTTATTCTTGTAACAGAGAAACTAAACAAATATCCATTTACCTTTCTGTAATAATAATTGAATTACGAGAAACAGAAATAAGGTGGTATGTTTCACTACAGTTCATACAAGGCCAAAAATAATTTTGCTTGCCAAATTAATTCAGTTGGCTCTGTTATGAATTCTACCACTCAGAGGATAAACAGGTGGAGTGCCATAAACAACAGATAATGATAAATGGCAGAGTATCAAGAGGGAGGTGTGGAGATGTCAAATGAAATGTCACCGAAGTCGCTGCTAACCAGCCTGACTTAACAACTTCATGGTTGGCTACAGGAAGGCAGCCTTTAACAAGCACCTCAGCGTCTTTCTGTGACACTGAGATGACAGTGAAATGCAACCACGGGAGTAGGGGAGTCGTAAGTGTAGAAGGACTGGTTTCCATGTTCTTCATACAAATAAAAATAACACTTCAAAAGATAATAAATGATCCTGAAGCTAAAAAGCTAGCGTAGTTTGAGGAGCAGGTAAGTGGATGTGACCTGCTTTGCAGAGGTCCAGCATGTCATAAACACTCAAACCACCTCACATTTTTATGTTGTTATTGGCACAGAGTCAAAGCTGTGTGGAAAACAAAGTTCCATATGATACCCTATTTAGAGAAACATGAAATTGTTCCCCTGGCCAGTCGGCTACATTTTCCAAAATCTCAGCAAAACACACCATAATTACGAGGCTTAAGAGAACAGATAAAAAAGTACAATGTGACCCATTTTGAAATTAGTAATTGAAATTTGAAATTTGTAATTGGTTAGTGAATGGTACTTAAATAAAATGAGATTTTTTTTTTTCCCCAAGAGTGGCATCTTCATGTTCTTAAGACTAATTGTAATATGTTAGAAGCCTCTAGCAAATATGTACTGTGAGTTAAAAGATCACTAGATCAAGATATGAATAGATAAACATGGCCCCTGCCATAACAAAATATGAAATCTCTGAATGCATATCTGGGTTTGAATTCTAGCCCTTCCTCTATCATGAATACATTTAGCTAGCTACTAAAACGTCATAGATTTAATATTGTTTTACATCTTTGATATATACACAAAGAGCAATTATCACATCAAATGATTATGAAGGTGTAGTGAAGCAGTCTGTGTCATGGTAGCTCCACATCTGTCGTGGGTCAGACGTGCCCTTTGATTGCTTTTTGCAAATATAGAACCAGCAAATACTGGGAAAACCACAGAATTCTATGACAACATAGGAGACCTAACAAAATATTCACTATCATTAGTAGATATGGAGATTAGAAGACAGACTGGTGATTTTTTTTTTTGTCTAATAGCATTGGTAGTTTGGGAAAGGAAATTTTAAATCTCTATAGGAAAGTAAAACTGTTTATTACATGTGTATGTAACATCGTAATGTGGTATGTGTGCTGTGTTGTATGTGTGTGTGCAGATATGCCTTTGCCACGGGCACACGTGTGGGGCTTAGAGGAGGACATGAAGTGTCTTTCGGTATCAGTCATCTACGTGTTACATTGAGCTCAGTACTAATTGGGACTTTTCAGGCCCTCATGCTTGAACAAGTGCTCTAATCCACAGAGCCATCTTGTCATCCCCTATAAATAGAATTTTATAGTAAAGATTTACATTTTCCATTCTGACTCATCAAAGACAGCCAACCCCACACTTTGGAGGCTGCAGCAGGAATGCTGAGAATTTGAGGTTAGGTTGGACTACAAAATGAGTTCCAGGCCAGCCTATGCTGCAGAGTGTGACCCTACCCCAAAAAATTATTTTTACATTAATTTACAAATTGTATTTGTGTATAGTTATTGATTACAATGTGGTATTTTGATATCTTTTTATCTTGGAGCATGAATACATCAAGGTAATTAAGAAGCCATCACATCACTTACTTCTCACATTAAAAAAATTATTATTTATTTATTTGAAAAAGAGAGAAAGAGGAAAATAGGAAGAGAGGGAGAGAGAGAGAATTAGTGAACCAGGGCCTCTAGCCACTGCAAACAAACTCCAGACGCATGCACCACATCTCTCCAGACCCCTATCACATTTCTTTTATATTGACAACTTCTATACTTACAAACAATAACCCATGATAGTCCCCTCCCCCCCCCATTCCCCTTCAGATTTCCACTTTCCATCATATCCCCTCCCTCTCTCCATTAGTCTCACTTTTAATTTGATGTCATCATCTTTTTCTCCTATTTTGAGGGTCTTGCGAAGGTATTGCTAGGCACTGTGAGGTCATGGATATCAAGGCCAATTTCTGTCTGGAAAGTTGCATTGTAAGGAGTTGTACCTTCCTTTGTCTCTTATTTCTTTCCGCCCCATCTTCTGCTATCACACTTTTATTTTATTTTATTTTATTATTTTTATTTTTAAAATTTTTTATTTTTTGGAGAGAGACACAGAGAGAGACAGAGAGAGGGGGAGAGGGAGACAGATAAAGAATGGGCGTGCCGGCAGTCTCTCAGCTGCTGTGAAGGAAATCCAGATGTGTGCACCCCCTTGTGGTCAAATGCGGCATTGCACCCTTGCATCACTTTGCATCTGGCTAAATGTGGGACCTGGAGATTGGAACTGGGTTCTTAGGCTTAGGAAGCATTCGCCTTAACCGCTAAGCCATCTCTCCAGCCCTATTTTATTTTATTTTATTTCTTATAATTTTACATTCATGTTGGTGCCTCTGGTAGCCTCCTCTCTGTCCTCCCCCTTCCAAAGGGACCCTCCTCATTGGGGAATGTGGGTCTTGCATTATGGGGGTAGCCAACAGTTATGGGGAAGAGGCAAAGTCTTTGTGCATAATGACCCAACTTGCAGTAGTAACACTCTTTCCGCCCCCTCTGCCACGAATTTCCCTGAGTCACATTGGGTTCATTTTAGTTCTACTTCAGTGATGAGGTTTTGGGAGCCTCTGTGTCTCTGGATATCTGGCTTAGTAGGAGTTGGATGTTCTCTGTGTTTATCTCCTTCAGCCTTGTTCTGGTGTCAGGTTCACCAAGAAAGCTGCACTCTTGCCCATTCCCCCTGTTACTCTATGGTTTCAGCTGGGGCCCTGGTGAGGTGTGATAGGCTGATCCTCCCTTCAGGTTCAGTATCCATCTGAAAAAGAGAAGCAAATTCTCCAATGGAGAGAGAAATCAGTTCCAGATAGATGGGATGGCCATTGTTATTTTAGAAAAAATTTTATATGTGTAAGCCCGCTTCTAGCCCAAAATTGGTGGGAGCTTGATTTTGGAGAATGGGCTCATTTTTGGACATGGTTTTGACTTGTTTCCCATGTTCCATCCCAGCAGCATATGGTGTCTTTGGCAGTAGGGTGTTACCATTAACCTTTGGTGGGTCATCAAGAACTCTGACAGAAATCTGTCTTCTTTTGGGAAGCCTTGTAGGTCTCTGATCAACAGCTCATCGTGACAGTTAACCACATGCTGGTACTGGGAGTTACAAGTCAGCACCAAGGAAGATGGAGGAAGAAAAAGATAGGTAATATAAAAGAGAGAGAGATTCCCTGCTTTGGTCCTCAGTGCCCTCCCACCAAACCCTAATTAGCCCTCAAGGTCTTGCCTTTCCTTCCACTCCATGAGGTGTGTTTACAAGGATGCCATCTTGACTGACTTCCCCTGTTATCACATTTTTATTGTACACATTTGCAGTTTCCTCTTTTCACTGTTTCAGAGGACATGATTCATTATTGATATGAGTCACTCTGCTGTGCCCTCACACTATACTCCTCTTATTCGTCTAAATCTTGGCACACTGTAAGGAACAGCTCTTCAGGTGTCCCTTCAGCCTGAGCCTGAGCTGTGCTGTGCATCAGCTCTGCTTCTGTGGTGCAACATTGAGTCTTTATGGAACCGAGTTTATGCAGGACTTACTTTTCTGTGCCTGACATATTTCACCTAGAATAAGTACTCAGATTCATTCATGTTGCAAATTATATCTTCCCTCCTTCTATTAAAAGGCTAAATTGTGATCCACATTTTCTTTTCTATTCATTTACTGATGGGTATGCAGATTGCTTTGATGTATTGGTTATTGTCCATGATGCTCCAGTGAACTTGAAAGTGCACACACGCATTCAGCATACTGACTTCAGTTCTGTTTTTAAATTTTTTTTTAAAAGTTTTTTTTTTTAATTTAATTTAATTTTATTTATTTTTGGAGAGAGACACAGAGAGAGAGACAGACAGAGAGGGAGAGGGAGACAGATAGAGATGAGTGCGCCAGCAGTCTCTCAGCTGCTGTGAACGAAATCCAGATGTGTGTGCCCCCTTGTGAGCAAGTGCGGCATTGCGCCCTTGTGTCACTTTGCATCTGGCTAAACGTGGGACCTGGAGATTGGAACCGCTGGAGATTGGAACCGCTGGAGATTGGAACCGCTGGAGATTGGAACCGGGTTCTTAGGCTTAGCACGCAGGCGCCTTAACCACTAAGCCATCTCTCCAGCCCTCCACCTTGTGTTTTTTTTTTTTTTTTTTTTTTTTTTTTTGTTTGTTTGTTTTTGGTTTTGCAAGGTAGGGTCTCACTCTGGTCCAGACTGACCTGGAATTAACTATGTAGTCTCAGAGTGGCCTCGAACTCTCAGTGATCCTCCTACCTCTGCCTCCCGAGTGCTGGGATTAAAGGCATGTGCCACCACGCCCGGCTCACCTTGTGCTTTTGAGACAGAGTCCTGGAGTCCAGCAGTTTGGCTAGAGTAGCTAGCCAGTGCCAGTGAACCCCCTGGCTTTGACTTCATCTCTTCAACCATGGGCTTACAAGCACGTGCCACCAGGTTTAGAGTTCACATGGGTGCTGGGATCCTATGTCAAGTTCTTTTTTTTAAATTTATTTTATTTATTTATTTATTTATTATTTTTTAATTTTATTTTTATTTATTTTTTTATTATTGACAACTTCTATACTTACTTACAAAAAAGTATGATATTTCCCTCCCCTCCCCCCATTCCCCTTTAGAATTCCAATCTCCGTCGTATCCCCTCCCTCTCTCCATTAGTCTTTCTTTTAATTTGATGTCATCATCTTTTTCTTCTATTTTGAGGGTCTTGCGAAGGTATTGCTAGGCACGGCAAGGTCATGGATATTGAGGCCAATTTCTGTCTGGGCAGTTGCATTGTAAGGAATCGTACCCTTCCTTTGGCTCTTCCATTCTATCCATCCCCTTTTCCGCAATGGTCCATGAGCCTTGGAGGGTGTGACAGAGGTGTTTCAGAGCTGGGCACTCCTCCATCCCTTCTTCTCAGCACTATGTTGCCTTTTCTATGTCAAGTTCTTGTGCTTGCATGGTAAGCACTTCACTCACTAAATCATCTCCTAATGCCCTTAGTTTTTTTTTTTTTTTTTTTTTTTTTTTTTTTAAGGACAAACTTAAAAGGAAGAGGCTATGCTAAGTTGGATTTGATACAAGTATGTACATATACACACTCACGTATGGAAGATGCCCATCTATGATATTCTGTTGTGAATTTGTAAATTTGTTTTAAATCATGGAGTTTTGGTATTGACCATTCCTAAATTTTTATCAAAATCAGTATTACTTGCAAGAATGTAGGCTATGCTGAGGGTTAAGAGGCCTGCTACATAGGAATGGAATCTGTGCTCTTGGCCAAGTACAATGCCCCATGTGAGTGGACAAGCTAAATATTTCCACTTATGTGCAAGGGGGATAAATTGTCAGTGCACAAGCTGAGTGTGTCTCACTTATACAGAGGCCTTTAGTGGAATAAACATTCCTAAACAGAAAAGCTATAAATTATCTTCGACCTAAATGCACAGGAATTTCATGATCTTTTGTCTTTATTTCCTCATCAATTATGTTTAAAGTATACACTAATGCTAAAATTGTAAATAGATTAAACACAAGGTAGAATTATAAACTGTGATATAGAAAGTAGCCAATTTATGGTTTATTAAGCTTGGTCAGGAATTTAAAATGAGAAAATAAGACACATAGCCTATATTTATTTTCCTCTGCATAGAAACTGTTCAAACTGTCAAGACACCGATGCATCATTTATCCAAAATAATACATTAATCACAATAATGAGCAGTCAATTTTTAGATGTTAAATGAGCACTCAGAATAGGAAGTCCATCATTTGGAAGGCCAGTTAATGAGAGCAAGGTGAAAAATTGCTTCATTAGGCCAATGACTTTTTTTTTTTTTTTTTTTTTTTTGGAGAGAGACACAGAGAGAGACCGAGAGGGAGAGTAAAACAGGTAGAGATGGATGTGCCAGCCCTCTCAGCTGCTGTGAACGAAATCCAGATGCATGTGCCCCCTTGTGGTCAAGTGTGGCATTGCGCCCTTGCGTCACTTTGCATCTGGCTAAACGTGGGACCTGGAGATTGGAACCGCTGGAGATTGGGACCAGTGTTCTTAGGCTTAGCAGGCAGGTGCCTTAACCGCTAAGCCATCTCTCCAGCCCGACCTTGCTTATTTATACATACAACTTTATGCCCCCACCATCTATGTGAAAATGTTGATGGCCCCATACTGTGCAGGACTTATGGAGATAGGTACATATTCTGGGCAATCATAGATGCACTGATCACTTCATGTCTGGATAGAGTATACCTCACAAGCCTGTGGCTCTGACATTCTTTCTGCCCACTTTTCTCCAAAGGCCTGAGCCTTGGAGGGGGTAAGAAAAATGTCTCAGTTAGCACTAAGCTCTCAGCAGCCTCCTGTTTTCAGTGCTTTGGTGAGATGTAAGTTTCCCAAGTATTCACACAGCTTCTCAGAAAAGCTGTGAGAAAAGCACTAATATTCTTTCTGCCACCTCCTCTTCAATGTCCCCCGAGTCCTGGAGGGCCAGAGAACATCTCATTTCGTGCTTAGCACTGAAGGTAAGTTCTTCTTATAATCTTGATGAATCTTGTGTCTCCCCAGTTGTCACTACCATCTACACCAAGAAGCTTTCTAGCCAACAGTGAGAACATCACTATACAGACATGAGTATTTAGAGAGCAGTTTGGTGGGCACTACATGTCCATTTATCAAAAGAACAGTGGTAGTTTCCCATACAGGGACTGACCTCCCAACCCACAGGCTTTTTACTTGGTTTTCAGGTGCAGATGTGAATTTCTTTCCAAGGAGTGGGCTTTAAATCCACCTAGAAGGTCCAACAAGTTCATATGCAATTACTTGGGAAAAAATATAACTGGCTTAGTGGTTAAGGTATTTACCTGTGAAGCCTAAGGAATCTGGTTCTACTCCCCAGGAGCCACTTAAGCCAGATGCACAAGGGGGTACGTGCGTCTGGAGTACGTTTGCAGGCTGGAGGCCCTGGCATACCCATTCTCTCTTTCTCTCTTGTATCTTCCTCTATCTCTCCCTCTTAAATAAATAAATAAACTATTAAAAAACAAAGGCAAGGCTGGAGAGATGGCTTAGTGGTTTAAGGCACCTGCCGGCTAAGCCTAAGAACGTCAGTTCCAATCTCCAGGTCCCATGTTTAGCCAGATGCAAAGTGATGCAAGGGTGCAATGCCGTACTTGACCACAAGGGGGAGGATTCATCTGGATTTCATTCACAGCAGCTGAGAGACTGCTGGAGTGCCCATCTCTATCTGTCTGTCTCTCTCTGTGTCTCTCTCTCTCCAAAATAAAAATAAATATAAAAAAATTTTTAAAAAAGGCAGAGGCTGGGCATGGTGGCACATGCTTTTAATCCCAACACTTGGGAGGCAGAAGTAGGAGGATCAATGGGAGTTCGAGGCCACCCTGAGAATACAGAGTGAGTTCCAGGTCAGCCTGGGCTACTGGGCTAAAGTGAGACCTTACCTCGTAAAACCAAAAAAAAAAAAAAAAAACAAAACAAAACAAAAAAAAAAAAAAACTCTATTTAACTTAAAAGAAATGATATTTTATTTTATTTGAATATACCATACCCACATCTTCTTATCACTTTCATGAATCCATGGTTGTTTATAAAACCTAAGACCATGTAAATGATATGTAGGTAATTGTATCTTGAATTTTTTAGGAATAATAATAGCAACAAAACATCCACACATGTTCAGTACAGATGCTCCATTTTATCTGACAAATTTTCCATCTGAGGCTGGTTGAGTTTGCAGAGAGGAGTGGTGGATATAAGGCAAAGTGCACTCCACCAGTCTAACGCATTCAACCCTCACAAATAATGCTGTGACCTGTCACTGTGTTTTCTTTCTGAATGAGGAGATGGAACCAGAAAACATTTCACAAGTCGTTGTCATGCAACTTAAACTCTTCTATTTACAGGACTTCATAGTTCTGGGCTTAGTCATTTTGGAAGACTTATGAACACTGCACGACTGTATGGGGCTGTAGCGATTCACCTGGAAGCTGTGATTCCATCTGGGTATTATGTGTGAATTTGTTCAACAGTCATTATCTTGATTGTCAGTAGGTCAAGTCACGCAGACTATAAAATGGCTACATAGCTTATTCCTCATGCACTGACAATGGAGGTGGTGCAAGGCACACTTTGTCCACAGGCGTACTGTTGGTGATGCAGTAGTATCGTGCTGCTGATGGGAATAACTGGACACCATGTACATTTGATGAAAGGGAGACAATCTTCTGGAAGGTGGTACCTTTCCATCTTTTCCCCTTCAAGACAAAGCACACATGGTTCTGCAAACATGTGTGTTTATAAATCACATGTTGGGGCTAGAGAGCTGAGTGGTTACAGGCTCTTCCTTGCAAAGCCTGACGCCTGGGCTTGATTCCCTAGCACTCATGTAATCCAGAGCATAAAGTGACACATGCATCTGGTGTGCGTTTGCAGTGGCAAGAAGCTCTGCCTGGAGTGCCCATTTTCTCTCTCTCTCCTTCCCTCTCTCTCTTTTTCTGCTTGCAAATAAATAAGCAAAAACATTAGAAGTCACATGGATTCTTCATGCAAATTTAGAGACTCAGCAGGGCGTGGTGGCGCACTCGGGAGGCAGAGGTAGGAGGATCGCCGTGAGTTCGAGGCCAGCCTGAGACCACATAGTTAATTCCCGGTCAGCCTAGGCCAGAGTGAGACCCTACCTTAAAAAAAAAAAAAATTTAGAGACTCCATTATTATAATACTAGTATTTTTTCTGCCTCCTGCTGAAATATATATATTCTTTTAAGCCACTCCCCTTACTCTATACATGTGGTCAGACATTTTAACTTTCCTATTTCAAGAAAAGATGTGGGGCTGGAGAGATGACTTAGTGGTTAAGGCACATGCCTGTAAAGCCTGAGGACCCCAGGTTCGATTCTCCAGGTCCCACTTAAGCCAGATGCATATGGTGGTGCATGCGTCTAAAGTTCATTTGCAGTGGCTAGATGCCCTGATGTGCCCATTCTCACTCTTTCTGTCTCTCTTTCTCCCTCTCTCTCTGTCTCTAATAAATAAATGCATAAAAATAAATCTTCAGAAAGGAAAAGATGTGATGCAGGGATCAAAAATGAAGGAGAGTTTTTTCTCTCTCTCTCTCTTTTTAAAAAAGAGTGTTGGAAGCTGTGTACATGGGAAGCTTTCCTTGAGAATGTTCCCGTTTTTCTGTAGCAAGATAGTAGCAAGAGCAACACTCAGCCAATGTGTCTATCACACAGGGACTCAGCATAGCCCGGCCATTAAATATCTTGGTCCCATCTTTGCCCAGACAATGAGATTACTAATAGTGCCCATGGTGACCCCAAACTAAACCTTTCTCCCTTCTGTCAAGCATTAACAAAGCCTTTTTTGGTATCATAATTTTTAGAAATCAGGTTTTTTTTTTTTTGTTCTAGTAGGAAAGAGGCTGGTATTTGATGTAATTTTATTTAAAGAAAATAAATAAAAGTGGCATTTATGGTACCCTGGATATTTAGGCCTAAAAATTATAGCTACCACACATGCAAAATATATATGGACTACATATACGCAAACCAAATATTTTCTTTGATTATCCCTAGCCATATTCTTGCAGGATATCTCCCTTTGTGCCATGTAAAACTATGCCCAATTTGAAATGAAACAGGTTATCTGATTGACAGACTGGTAAGATTTTACTTTATTTATTTATTTTTGGCATATCATGTGAAAAAATGGTGCATTGATCATTTGTATAAAGCAATAGTTTATTCCTGAAAAGATATTTTCACATGGATTTCTATTAACTTTCGGCTCTTTCCCCAAAGCTCTTTTGGTCTCTTGTTGGTTTTGTTTTTGCTTTGTTCTTCTACTTTTTTTTTAAGTTTCATTTTGTAAATTTTATTTTATTTATTTGAGAGTGACAGACAGAGAAGAAAGAGGCAGCGAGAGAGAACGGGCACAACAGGGCCTCCAGTCACCGCAAACGAACTCCAGATGCATGCGCTGCCTTGAGCATCTGGCTTACGTGGGTACTGGGGAATCGAGCCTCGAGCCAGGGTCCTTAGGATTCACAGGCAAGCGCTTAACCACTAAGCCATCTCTCCAGCCCATGCTTTGTTCTTATAATGGATGATGATCCAGGAGCAGTGGGTTCAGATTTTACCTTTCCAAATGAGGTCTAGTCTAACATCTGGTAGCCATTGAATTTTAACCCAATAAAAAGAAGTAGCTAGAAATAGCCAATAGAACCACTCCTTAAGAGCTCTCAAAGTGTATTTGGTATTTCTACTTCATTATAATTGGTGAGGGACTTGAGCTTTTCTGATGAAAACTCCTACTGTTGGGCAATAGACTGTGATTTAATTTGGAGCTATTATCCTACCTTGTTCTGCTTTCAGAGAGACATGTAGCATTTGAGCCTTGCATTAACACTCTTTGTGAGGTAAATAAGAGCAGTTAAGAATAAAAGTGGAATATTACAGATTCTATTCAGAAAAATCCAAATGGCCAATTCTACAGAAAGTAAGGGAATTTAACTCACCAGAAGCCTCTTTATTGAAAGAAGAGAAAATGTTACCCTGTTGTCTACTGTTTATAACATTTCTTTAATAACATACTATATTTTAGACTAAACCTAAATGTAGTGTTTTCTTTTCTTACCTCCACCTCATTGCTGAGGTTTATTTAGTCTATAAATTACTTTTATTCCACTTGGGGCCTCTGAGTGCTGTGCAGCAGTAGATATGTGGAGATTAGAGATTGCTCTGACCTTTTCTTTCTAGATAGAAATCTACTAGTAACACCAGAACGAATTTCAGTTTTTACATACACAGGCACCACTGGGCAGCTGCACTGCAACAGTCTAATCTCAATTGAGAGGAGTTATAATTAAGTCATAATTTAGACAGGGCATAGCTGTGAAGACCATTAATAAATGCTTGTCTGTAAACAAGAAGTTAAGATTAAGTGGATGAGCAGAATATAATATGTGGTTCTTATAAAAACTCGCACAGAAATGACTGATCTCTGACTTCCTGTGAACTTCACAGAAAGTAATTACCTTAAAATAGGGAGAATAAATAGAATAAATAGATGGCAGCAAGATGCATGGGGAGGGGGTTTGAGTCTACTGCCATACCATCCTGAGTGAAGCTAAGCAAGAATGGGTCTGATTAATGCTTGGAGGACACTTATTTAAAAGACTCTGAGTCTCTGGAATGGGCTCCGTCTATACCCTCACACTGTAGAAACACTTTGACAAACATCAGCATCCTTTGCTTTCTGATGCTTGTGTCATTATGATATTGAATTATGCTGTTCCTGGGCATACCAAAATAATGAACCTAATTGATAAGATCTTGATGGCAGACTTCACAAATTGCACACCGCTGCATAGGCAGGAAAAACAGATATCTGATCTCCTTGAAAAAGGCTTGAATGAGGAAGTCACCTGGGATTGGAAGATGGAGGAAAGGGAAAGAAATGTAAACGCAACTGGTTTAGTGTTCTCCATGGAGTTCTCCAGCCCATGGGATTGTAAGTGGTCTGTTTTTGGTATAAAACTTCCTCAGAGTACTTTTCCCATTTGCTACTGTTTTGATATTGAGTTATCCGTATGACAATTATTAAGCTTATTGAGTTGTCATAATTAAAAATATTCTGGTCTTGTCGTAAATATGCTTCCCCATCTGGTAGTCCAGTGTTTCTTTACTTTATATTTGGTATGCTTTATCAACTATATTACAATCCAGTTCTTAACTAAATGTATCTTATGTGTACAGAGGTTGTGTCCCACTCTTAAAGATTAAACTTGTGAAGAGAAACAAAGCAGAGATCCAGTGGTTCCATTTCATCCAGCTCAAGGACAGTGCACACACTGTGACATCTGAGGACTGAAGGTGTATGAATGACCTAGCTGATGAGAGAGGCATGCACTGTCATGGTTTATCTTGATTTTCAACCTGAAAGGACCTATACTCACCTAGAAAACTACACGCTGGACATGTCTGTGAGGAATTTTTTGGATTAAATTAGCTTCTGGACATGCCTGTGAGGAATCATATTAATCAGGTTGAGGCTGTAAGATCCACCTTGAAGGTGGATAGCTGAAGGTGGATAGCTGTAGTCTGTGGACTGGGGTCCTAGATTCAATCAAAGGAGGAAAATAAGCTGAGCACAAGCATTTAGCACTCTTTGGTTCTTTACAGTGGACTGAATGTGATCAGCTACCTTGAGCTGGTACCACCACTCCTTTTCCACCGCGATGGACTCTGACTTTGAACTGTGAGCCAAAATAAACACATCTGACTTGAAGTCAGCTGTAGTCATGGATCTTATCCCCACAATGAGAAAGTACCTAATGCCTGCATTCACAAGTCTTCTCTGCCTTTGTTCTTTTTGGACACTTAGTGAAAACCAACGACAAATGTTCTAAAGAGAAATTAGCAGCAACCTTTACATAAACTTAGTGCAAACCTCAAGGACATTGGTGAGGTCTAAAGCCAACCCTGGGATTGTTTTTAAAAATTTTTTTAAATCATATATTTATTTACAAGGAGGGAGAGAGTGAGAGAATGGGCATACTAGGATCCACTGATAGCCACTGAAGATGAACCCAAAATTCATGCACCACTTTGTGCATCTGGCTTTATGTGAGTGCTGGGGAATTGAACCTGGGTCATTAAGCCTCTCAGGCAAGCCTATTAACCACTGTGCCATCTCTCAGTCCAGCACTGAGATCTTTTAAGGATATTCTCACACATCATAAAGAAGTAATGTTTTATGTCTGCCTGAGTATCAGATAACCTAGTTAAAGATGACACACAAAATTAAACATAAAGAGAATTAAAAGAGAAGTGTTATGACACTTGGTGATTTGGTAGAGCTATTTATCTATTTTGTCTCTATTTGATTATTAATTAAATAAAATAAGGTTATGCTAAATGCCTACCGCAGTTGTTGGTAATGCTAGATAGATGTTTGTGTGTTTAAGATATCTTCTTGCCTATAATAAGAAATAAGTAACCATAGTTATTGCATATCAAGAACTATTCACTAAGTTCCTTTCCACTAAGGACACAGCAAAAGGAAGGTTGGTATCATAAGGTTCACATGTTGAATTATAAGGTTTAGCTGTTATCATTGCCCATTATTCTTTTCTTTTTATTTTTTTGGAGAGACAGAGAGAGAGAGAGAGAGAGAGAGAGAGAGAGAGAGAGAGAGAGGAAGACAAATAGAGATGGGTGCACCAGCATCCTCTCAGCTGCTGCGAACGAACTCCAGATGTGTGCACCCCCTTGTGGTCAAGTGCGGCATTGTGCCCTTGCGTCACTTTGCATCTGGCTAAACGTGGGACCTGGAGATTGGAACCGCTGGACATTGGAACCAGCATTCTTAGGCTTAGGAGGCAGGCGCCTTAACCCCTAAGCCATCTCTCCAGCCCTGCCCATTATTCTTTATCACCAGGGAAAAAGGCATTTCCCAAAGGCAAACTACCTCCAAAATAAAAATGATAGAGGAAGTCACAAAAGGGTGGTTTGCACTGAAAATGTTTCTTAATTTTAGTGCAGGTGTGAGCACTTGTTAGAACAGCATAGCTAAAGTAAAAAAGAATAAGTGTCTGCTATGACGGAGTCTGGGTGTAAGTGAAGGGGGTTGCCCATTTCATTTTAGGCCACTTGTCAATAGTGCCTCCTGACCAAATTAATGCCTCTAACAGTTCCATGACGACAAACAATACCCTTAAATTCTGAGACATCATGTGTCATCATTCAGATTTGCTTTCTGTAGTTGCCTAGTGGGAGTTTCCATGTTCTCATAAAATGGGAAAGTGTGTTTGATAATTACCTACTCTAAATAATAATTAAGATTAAACATCCAGTACATTTTTCTTCATAGTTCATAAAAATGAATAACACTTAAAAACACTTATGATGTAATACTAATTGTTTGGAACTTAATCCAAAATTGGAATTTTTATGTCTTTCCACATCTGACTTTGGTGGAATGAAGGAGTACCTTTGGATTCAGCTGTTCCTCTTCAGGTAACAGATTCATTTCTTAACTTTCCATCATAGGTTGGGAGGATAGCGCATCATTTCTCAAAGTCATTGCATTGATGGTTTATCTGCTTGGAAAAACAAAGAATTGCAGAATTTTGTAGTTGAAAGGAACAACATGGATCATCAAAGACAGTCACTTTCAAGCTTTACTTTTCAAGGCTATGGAATTCTTTTTCAAATAAAATTTTATACAGAAGTGCGAAATGTAAAACACATAAAAGGAAAGACGATCTGATTGAAAGAAACAGCAGGCTATGGAGCTCAGCTCCCCTGGTGACTACAGTGGAATTCAGCACAAGGCAAGATCCATAGCTTTCTCCAACCAAATTCAAATCCTTTATTTCAAATTAGATGAATTCTGGGCTAGAAGGGTATAAGTATTTGTTTAAGGTTACACAGTTAGTAAAATTAGGGCCAGGAATAAAGCCAAAATCTTTGGACAGCTGTTTTATCTTCTTTTTTTCTCTTTATTAAGAAATACTATTTTGTCCTATGATTAAATTGAAGGCTAGACCAGGTCATGGTGCATAGCCAAGGTCACATTTTAAGTAGTACATGGGGTTGGGGAGATATCATTACAAACTCTTTGGAAAAGAAAATCTGTCACAGCGTTTCTCCTACCCACAAGGATTCAGATTGCTCTAACATGAAAAAGATTTTCAGCCCCTATGTAAATTCAAATTTTATCCCATCACTGCAACAGCTCTAAGTTCATGATCCCATTATCAAAAGTAGGAGAGATGGTTTAGCAGTTAAGGCACTCGTGTGCAAAGCCAAAGGACTTAGGTGTGATTCCCCAGGACCCACGCGAGCCAGATGCACAAGGTGGAGCACGTACCTGGAATTTGTTTGCAGTGGCTGGAAGCCTTGGCACACCCATTCTCTTTCCCTCCCTCTCTCTCTCTCTCTATTCCCCCCTCTTTCTCTGTCTCAGATAAGTAAATACATAAAAAATATTTAAAAAGCAGGTTCAAGTGTGAAAAAGGCTCCATGGAAACACGGTTTTTGTGCGTACTGTTCCTCTTGATCTGCAGCCTAAGAAATTCCAATTGATCCCAAACCTTCCACCCAGAAAACAATGGTGAGATGGGCACACGGTGACTCATGTACAAACCGTGAGAGAAATGGGTGCATTTAATAGGTACTGGTCCACAGCATTTAAAAAGGCAACTTGCAACAGCTCCTTGTGCAGAGGTCTGTCCACATAAGTGGCTCTGTGTCGCTCCTGGCTTCATCAGCTGGCTTCATGTTTCTTTCTCCTGAGCCATCCTGTGGTAGCTGCTGTCATAAATCACTGATATCTGTTTCCTCAGTCCATGTCTTTCTCATTGTAGCTCAAGAGGCTGGAGGCTCTTTTCATTTCCTTCTGCTATACTTTTGATGCCTGCTGACAGTCTTTCTTTCTCTTGAAAATTTGTCAAAGCCCTGCAAGTCTTATTGGAGGTTAATCTATTATACAAAAGCCATATCTTACCTTTCTTTGATTTAAGGCATGCTTCACTTGGGGTATCTTGTAAGATCGCTGTGGAATAACACTCTTAGCAGTCTTAAAAACCCAATTTGAGGGCTGGAGAGATGGCTTAAGACACTTGCTTGCAAAACCAAAGGACCCAGATTCAATTCCCCAGGACTCACTTCAGCACAAGGTAATGCATGCACCTGGAGTTTGTTTGCAGTGGCTGGAGGCCCTGGAACAGTCTATCTGCCCCTGTCTCTCTCTCAAAATAAATAAATAAAAATTAAAAAGAATTTGAAATTCATAATGGCTACATTTATTTGCATGTCTGTTTGAACGGGCACCCTCTGGGGTTGTGACAAAGATACTTACTACTTTCTTTTTATATTTGAATGATTTAGAAATTATTTTCTGAAAACACTGATAGTTTAATGTATTACCAAAGTGTTAATTATTAACCTTGCATCTTTGGAATGTAAAGATATTAAAATAAAAATGGTTGTAAAGGCTAAAGGGATGGCTCAGCAGTTAAGGCATTTGCTTGGAAAGCCTAATGACCCAGGTTCGATTCTCCAGTACTCAGGTAGAGCCTCATGCAGAAGATGGCACATGAATCTAAGCTCATTTGCAGTAGCTAGAGGTCCTGGTGCACACGTCCTCTCTCTCCCCCTCCCCCCGCCTCTTACCCTTTCTCCCTTTAATTGTGAACAAATAAAATAAAAAAAAAAGTTTTAAAAAAGCGGATGTTTGCGCAGCTTAAAAATAAATCCTTGCTCCTTTATATATATAATGAATCATCCTTTCACTTACTCATTTGATTCCTTCTATTACAGGAAGAAACAAGACATACCATGACACATTTCACTTGGAAATTCCTTCAACTATATGCAATAATATTCAGTTATATTTTATTATTATTTTAAAAAATTTATTTGCAAGAGAAAAAGAGAGAGATAGATAGATAGAGAGAGAGAGAGAGAACGAATGGGTGCTCCAGGGCCTTTTACTGCTGCAAATGAGCTCCAGATTGACATGTCACTTTGTGCATTGGATTTTAAGTAGGTACTGGGAAATTGAACCCTGACTAGCAGGCTTCGTAATTATGTTTCACTGCTGGGCCATCTCCCCAGCCCTTAGAGATATTTTCTATTCCCTATCATCCAGGAAATAATGATACCCAACTTTCTACAAGTATATGTTTCTCTTCCATCACTCAGTCACCTTTTCTCACATCCGTTTTCTTTTTTCTGAGATTTTCCAGTTCCTTCAGCTTCTACTAATAGTTTCACGAACGCTCACCTTCTGGCTCCATCCCTTCCCTGTGGTCATGGTTTGACTGTTCTGATCACAAGAGCTGTATAACAAACCATCTCAATGTTAGTGAAGGACTGCAAAAGCAGCCACTATCATGATCGTTCCTGTGCTGGAAAACTGACATTGCTCAGCTGGGTTGTTATCAGGCATGGCTAAGGCTTTCTCTCGATAGCTTCCTAACCTCACAGTTAATGGTGGCTCATGCACGGAATCTTACCACAGTCCTTGAGGAAATGCTAGGTGGTGATTGGATCCCAAAGGCAAATTCTGTAAGTGAGAACCAGACAAAAGCTATATTGTCTGTTAAGACCTGGTCTGCCCAAGGTCTGATGTTACATAACATCACTCTTCCTATAGTCAATTAAGGAAGGCTATGGCTACGTCACACTTCAGATAGAAGGACTAAGTACCTGCTCTGGACTCAGAAGGGGTGACATCACTTGGTAAGCAAGAGTGAGTGGTGGGAGGCAGTGTTATAGATGTCTTTGAAGAAAATAACATTGTACAAGTTACTATACAAAGTAAACTATAATGTGTCAACGTAGCATTACAAAATACAATGGAATACACAATGTCATATACAATGAAAAATTACAATGGGGATATCAAACTATTTCACCTTACGTGGATGAGAATAGCCTAATGTATTTTACTAAAGATAAAAACCATATCAGGGCAGGTAGAGCTCAGGGGTTAGTGGCACTAGCTTGCAAAAACTTCATAACAGGGATGTTTGAAAAGTAGAATATTTCAATGTCTTGATATGAGAAATACAGTCATCCAACAAAATACATTCTACTTGCTCTGAGGAAAGTAAATACTTCACAGTAAATGAGAAAAGTCATATTTAGTATGATGAATAAATATTTCAGACTCTTGTGGAGTAATAAAATATCCTTACTATGAAAAGTATGACTTGCTTAATAAATTCTAACATGTAGTTATGTGATAGAACCTAAGTTCTAAAAATATGAATTAAGTAAATTTTAATTCTTTTTGCTTAAGTGTTCTTTTTCTTTAAGTGAACATATATTAATTTAAGTTTGTAACTACTTTGGGATAGCAGTACAATAAATTGAACATGTTTTCAAACACAGATGAAATGGTTTTCAACCATGCTTGTGTGATAAGAAATAGTGGGTTTCAAACTATTAGAATTTGAAGTTGTTGATAATTTAGGGTAGGAAACACTTTAGTCATAAGCACATGTGTTTCCAATAAATGGCCACCTTACCGAATGCCTTTCTTAGTTTCCTCTTGTGAAGGTGAACTTGCTATTGTAATTGCTACAAATCCATCATTCCATGCATAAAACTATATTGTTTTAAATATTCAAAAACATAAATAATGCTATTATAACTTCTGCATTATTTTTCATCGCAAAACTATATTTGTTCATATTGTCCACATTGTTGAATAAATGGCCTATTCATATTTTATTGTGTATAACCTGACATATATTATATTTTTTTGGTTTTCTTTTTTTTTTTTTTTTGTTTTTATTTATTTATTTATTTGAGAGAGAGAAATAGGGAGAGAGAGAGAGAGAGAGAGAGAATGGGTGCGCCAGGGACTCCAGCCACTGCAAATGAACTCCAGAAGCATGTATGTGCTGTGCATCTGGCTTACGTGGGTCCTGGGGAATTGAACCTGGGTCCTTTGGCTTTGCAGGCAAATGTCTTAACCGTTAAGCCATCCCTCCAGCCCCCTTCTTCTCCTTCTTCTCTTCTTCTCCTTTTCCTCCTCCTCCTCCTCCTCCTCCTCCTTCTTCTTCTTCTTCTTCTTCTTCTTTTTTTGAGGTAGAGTCTCACTCTGGCCCAGGCTTACCTGTAAGTAACTATGTAGTCTCAGGTGGCCTCAAACTCATGGCGATCCTCCTACCTCTGCCTCCTGAGTGCTGGGATTAAAGGTGTGTGCCACCACACCTGACCTTGTTGCGGTCCCCCCTAAGGCCAGCTCAGGAGGGACTGTAGGGTCTCTGCTGAGTCGGGGTGAGCAGCGCAGAATCACGACACAGACTCCGGGAGCTGGAGTTGGGTGAAAGCAGGACACAAGCCTCTGCAAACTCGTTTATTCGGGAAGTGCACGTGGGTTTTAAGGGGCTTGGCTGGCTAATCTTTGTATGGGGTGGTCCCCCTTTTTGTGACCGATGACAGCCTGTCTCTGGACAGGTCATCTCGTAGCAGGCTTCTCGCGAGCATGGACTGTAACTGTTGTTACACCAGAACGCCATTTCCACAGAAGCCACTTCCTGTTTTCTTCTGCCATGCGGTCTGGCTAGGACCAGGCCTGGATTGTGCCATACATAACCTGACATATATTTTATATATTCCCTTATTTATTTATTTGAAAGAGAGAAGCAGACAGAGAGAATGGGTATTCCAGGGACTCTAGCCACAGAAAACAAACTCCAAATGCATGTGCCACCTTGTGCATCTGGCTTATGTGGGCACTGGGGAACTGAACCTAGGTCTTTGGATTTTTAAGCAAGTGCCTTAACCCCTAATCAAGTTCTCCAGTCTCATCCCCATTCCCTTTCCTTCCCTTTAGCTTGTTTGTCTCACTCTGGAGTGCAGGCTGCACTGGAAACCAGTATTCATCACAGGCTGGGATTATAAGAGTTGCCGGGATTATAAGAGTTGTCATCATGCCCAGCTTTACAGACCTAGTTATGGATAGATGATCATTTTAATTGTTGTGGCCAGGGTTAAGCATGTTATAATAAGAATTTTAGGCTTGAATTATTGGATTTTGTTTGAAGAAATAGGGTACAGCCAAGTTATTCATGCTTATCTTATTGGGTCAAAATACAAATTAATATAATCTTATATCAGCATGGAGCCTGATGTTTGTCAGTATAAACATGGCTCATAACTAAATCACATGTCAGTCTCCAGTTTCTTTTGTGCTTTTTTAAAAATTTTATTTATTATTATTATTTTTTTTTGAGAGAGACACAGAGAGAGACAGAGAGAGAGGGAGAGGAAGACAGAGATGGGCACGCCAGCAGCCTCTCAGCTGCTGCGAATGAAATCCAGATGCGTGCGCCCCCTTGTGGTCAAGTGCGGCATTGTGCCCTTGCCTCACTTTGCATCTGGCTAAACGTGGGAGATTGGAACCGGGTTCTTAGGCTTAGCAGGCAGGCACCTTAATCGCTAAGCCATCTCTCCAGCCCATTTTTGTGCTTTTTTCACTTCACTACTGTCACTACCGATAACAATTATCATCCAGATGTGTAATTCTATTTTCAAAGTACATAAATGTCACTTTGAAGAAAAAGGATTGATTAACGTGAAAGAAATCTGTGTCCAAGAGAAGTTAGAGGCAAGGAGAAATGAGTGTGATTTTCATTTATAATTCACCCCTTTCTTTTGATAGGGACTAGTCCAAGCTGCTGACAACTTGTGACACTTGTGATTTCTCTGCTTCTTCCTCCAGGTGCCAGGGGTAGAGGTGGGCACCTCTATGCCTAGAACAATGACTTAGAGAGCTGGCCTTCAGTTCTCTCAATATGACTGAGCAACTTTTGAGAATATTTTTCTATGTGTATATGTGTATGGTATGTATTTTTGTATGTGCGTGGGCACATGTGTGTGCAGGTGGAGGCCATAAGTTAACATCTGGTGTCTTCTTTCTCAATTTCTCCCCTCCTTATTGATTTGAGAGAAGGTCTCTCATCATACTTGGACCTTATCAATTTGGCCAGACCAGCTAGCCAGAAAGGCCCACGAATACTCCTGTCTGTCCCAGCACTGGGATTGCAGGTTCATGCCTCTAACCCAGCTTTCTACGTGGGTGCTGGGAATCTGAACTTCGACTTTGTGTTTGCTCGTATGGCATGCACTTTAGTGACGAGCTGTCTCCCAGTCTCCTCTGTCTGGAATGTTATTCTCTTTCCATCCTGAAAGAGCTGCTCATGAAAGGTCCCACCAGCACATTAGAGTTCCACCAAACTGAGCGAGCGTACAAAACCATTGTGAAACTATATTCAAGATTGTTGTAACTATTGTGACTATTGAAACAAGGGCAGCACTTTGACCTCAACTTCTCCCTAAAAAGACAGGTGAATTCTTAAGTGCTGTATTAAATGATAAGGAAACCACTAAAGGAGGTTGTCAGGCAGCTATGTCAATGAGATTAGGACAACTGTGCTTCTGATTGTTATAGTTCAATGTTAGGTTCCTGTGGCTCCACACTGTGTCTTTCTTTCTTTTATTTTTTTAAATATTTTATTTTTATTTATTTATTTATTTATTAAAGACCCAGAGACGGAAAGAGAGAGAGGGAGAGGGAGAATCAGCACACCAGGGACTCTAGCCACTGCAAACGAACTCCAGATGTGTGCACCCTCTTGCACATCTGGCTTACATGGGACCTGGATAATCAAACTGGGATCCTTAGGCTTCACAGACATGTGCCTTAACCGCTAAGTCATCTCTCCAGCCCATCTTTCTTTTTTTGAATTAAAATATTTTATTTTTATTTATTTATTTGAGAGAAAGAGAGAGAGAGAGGAAGAGAGAGAGGATGGGTTCACCAGGGCCTCTAGCCACCACAAATGAACTCCAGATGCATGCACCACCTTGTGCATCTGGCTTACATGGGTCCTGGGGATCAAACCTGGGTCCTTCAGCTTTGCAGGCAAACACCTTAACCACTAAGCCATTTCTCTAGCCCAACCATCTTCTTGATGGCTTCATTTAAAAGGAGTGGCTTCCTGGTCTCCAAGAATGACACTCCTGAGTTGCAAACTAGCAAAAGGCTAATTGGAGTTTGATCTAAAGGGATGGAGAAAGGACTTAAGAGTAAAAGTTTTCTAAAGTCTATGTTGTAAGAAAAGAGAGACTACGAGCTTGTCTCTAGCAGGAAGAAACCGGTCAGGCTTCAGGGAATGTGAAGGTTATCTGGTCCTCATAGATAGAGTCTTCTATTATCAGCTAGTTGTTCAAAGCACAGGCATTATGATGGAAATTCAACTTCTATTTTGTCTGAAAACAATTTTCATCATTTTGTGTATAGGATGGAAGGTGACAGGACTAATAAATCTGCTGTAATGCATGGGATAGATTCACATCATAAAGAATTTTGCTGCTTTAAAGGTCAACTGGCCACGCATTGAGAAATTCCCATACGTAGCTCTTTCAGGGAACACATTCAGTGGTCCCAGAACTGGAGATAGTAGTAGTTAGGCCCCGATAACATCCTCTTTTCCCCAGCAGACAGTATATACTCCATTCACTGTTTTGTGTAGCTGAGTATATTTTTCACCTCTGCCAAGAATTGAGTTCATCATGTATAGACAGCAGAGTCTCTCACTTTCTTCTGCAAAGGACATAAACTATATATGCAAATTGTTTAAAGAAAAGGTCTCTGTTTTCTGTCAATTCCTGAAGGTGACTATATAGATATTTAAATGATTTGGAAGGACTGGCAAGATGGCTCAGCAGTTAAAGACACTTGCTTGCAAAGCCTCGTGACCTGGGTTCAATTCCCCAGTACCCATATAAATCCAGATGTACAAAGTGCCACATGTGTCTGGAGTTTGTTTACAGTGGCAAGAGTCCCTGGCATGTCCATACTCATTCTCTGTCTCTCTCTGTCTACCTATTTCTCATTGTCTCTGTCTCTTTCTCTCTCAACTAAACTTTAAAAAATGAGTTTTAAGGTAGCTATGGTGACCACTGTACCACCAACACCACACAAAGTGATTTGGAATTGCATTATCATATGGTTAGTGGATCCTCAACACTTTTAAAAGTTATGTAGCAACTTTTGATGCTATGCTTTTATAATCAGAAGGTAAGCCTATCACAGCCCCATCTCTGTAAAAGGATTGATACACGAGACAAATCTTGCCTGAAGAACATGTTTGCAACTTTGTCATGCCCTCAGTAAATTCCAGACTGTGGTGTTAGCATAGGGTTATATGATTTATCTTTTTCTGTATTATCACATAATGTCGAAACTGTGGTGTTGAATTACAGTTCTCTTCATAAAGTATCTCAAAAAGTATGCATTATTCTTGAATAGAATACAAAACCATAATGTGATATATTATTACCTTAGTAGAGGGTTTTTAAGTAGCCTAGACTTCAATATAGTCATTTTATATAATTATAGTTTTTGAAAATTTTCTTATTATAACTTATATGGGAAATACAATATTATCATACACATTATTCATACATATTCAGACACATTTTTATTATACTACCCAATTTTAGATATCATCGACTTACTGCTAATATTTCCTACATAAGTCAAATAACCTTCCTTGACCCTGTATTTTCCTTTGCACACTGTTCCCACACTCTCCTCTTTTGTGAAAGAATAATACTCTCATATTTGCATACGTAATCTATAAATAAATTATCATTCAGTGCCAATGGAAGTTGGCAGATGTGATTAAAGTATGGTCCTTTAGAGGCAGAGATTATTCTCAATTATTTAAGTGGGTTTGGTCTTGACATATAAATGCTTAAAACTGGAGAATCTTCCCTGGCTGCATAAGTAGGACTGATGCACTGATGGGCGTAGGGTAAAAGAGGCATTCAACAGTTTGGGTTTTGAACACAAAGGAATGAGGTCATGAGCCGAAGAACATAGTTGCCTTCAGGATGTGGAAAGAAAATGAAACAAATTTTCTAGGAGGAAAACAGCATTTGCTATGTGGATTTTATTCCAATAATACACACACACACACACACACACACACACACACACACACACACACATGACTTATTTATATGTAACCTACTTTGCCATAAACTATTTAAAAATAAAACGCTTATGCATCTGTTTCAGGTAATTTGTTCTTTTAACATAGAAAACCAAGACCCTTTCTTAGCTAAATGTCCCAAGAGAGGCATCTCTTGTTGCTGTCAGCATTAACCTACTTTGACTACTCTTCAACTCACTCCTATAAGGGATAAATCCTCATTACTGATTTATTATTGAGACATCTCTGAATATTATATCTCTTAAATCCAATGGTTATTTCTCTATTTTTTAAACCCCCTCTTAGCCCTTATAGGATGCAGTTGACAAGTCTTCCCTTACTAAGGCAGTATATTATTTTGGATTTGGAGGAAATCCTCCTTCCTGGTTGTCTTCCAATTCTCATGCCTCCTTTGCATGACTTCATTAATTCCTTTTCATTTCTGTTAGTATAATAACTGAAAATCTTCCACCACTCAGTCCAACATTCACTTGTCTACATGACCAAAACAAAATCCTAAATTTGTTTTTCTGTCCAAACCCCTAGAAATTACTTTGGATTTCTTTTTACTAATCAATCCCATGAATCACTCCATTGTTCACTTCTCTTTATTCCTCTCATCACCTTTTGCTTGCAACTTAACTCCATTCATGCCTAAGCATTGCAAATATTTTCAGTAACCTCCCTTGTCTCTCACCTTTTCATTTTATTTCCCTCATAAACAATCCATTTCTTACATAGCTGCGTAAGTGGTTTTGTAAAATGTGAGTGATGTAACTCACTTCTCTTATAGTCCTGTAGTGAAATCACAGTTTATTTACAGTGAGATCAAAGCTCTAAGCTGTTTACCAACTCTAAATTATATAACCCTGTAGCAGACAGCTTCACTTTACTGTAGCAGACAGCTTCAGGTTCGCTGAGATGAACTTCCAGACCAGGCACAGTTATGGAGGAAGGGATATTATTTATTGAAGCTTACAGATCCAGGAAAGTTCCATAATGGCAGAAGAAGCGGCCTGCTCTCCGCAGGACCAGGCAAGAGAGCAAAGCCCCCAGCCACACAGCACAAGAGCAAAGCTACAGCCAAAAGGTCACACAGCACACTTCAGGAACTCCTGCTAGACACACTTTGTATATCTTTACAATGGAATCTCAAACCCACCATTAACACCTTAAGACCAGCCCCCAGTGACATTGCCTCTAGGAAGCTGATTGCAGATGCAAACTATAAAGTAATAAAACATTGAATATATTGGGGGCCATATATTCAAACTACCACAAACCCCCACTACTTCTCTGAGTTCATGACATAGAATACCCTTCTTTGTCTCTTAATCTTCAGCTATACAGTGCTGGTGAACCTCGAAGAAGTATGTTCTTTGCTTGGAATACTGTTTCCCCAAATTTGAGTGGCACTTTCTTAACCCTCTGCATACTGCATGGAGGCTCTGCTAGAAATCAGACAGCAGCCATCACATCACTATAGTGTACCCCGTCTTACTTGTTGTGCCTTTTTTTTCTTTCTACATATGCACTTTTTTGTTATCCCACTCTCTGCCTTAAAATAAGCTCCAGGTCACAGGTGTTTTGTCCATTAACAGACCCTGGGATAATGCGAATCAAGTGTAATTCAATTTCAAATGTTCCTCTGTGTAAGCCCCAAATCATGAGTTTCCTCATGTATATGTAATATTTTGGCTCTATCTATACAAATGCATCCAAAATCTAAATTCAAATAATTGTCAGTAATATAAAAAGATATGTCATTTATTATAGCCAAATGTCATAGAAAGGTTGTCAGATTTAATATAATGACACTGAATTTTAAGTTTTGCTCAAACCTATCTCATGTTAGAATTTCATCTTTCTAAGTCTTTTATCTTAAAATGATCTGGATATAGTAGATTTTTAAGATTATTTTAAATTGTTATTTATTTCAGAGAGAAGAGAAAGAGAGAGAGAGAGAGAGAGAGAGAACATACTAGGTTCTCTAGCCACTGCAAATGAACTCCAGATGTATGTGCCACCTTGTGAATCTGGCTTCCATGAGTACTGGGGAATCAAATCTGGGTCCTTTGGTTTTGCGGGCAAATATCTTAACCTCTAAGCCATCTCTCCAGCCCAGATACAGTATTTTATTTATTTATTTATTTATTTATTTATTTATTTATTTTTGGTTTTTCAAGGTAGGGTCTCACTCTGGCTCAGGCTGACCTGGAATTCACTATGTAGTCTCAGGGTGGCCCCGAACTCTTGGCGATTCTCCTACCTCTGCCTCCCAAGTGCTGGGATTAAAGGAGTGTGCCATCACGCTGGGCCAGATACAGTAGTTTTAAAGCCTTATACTGTAACACACCCCAGTTAACACACTCCATGTTGATGCTGGTAGAGGGTGCTGTCTTGCTGGCATAGAAGTCAGCCTCTCTATCTCTCTGCTCTCACCTACTGTCTACAGTTTCAAACAGCAAATCAGGACAGATGGCACTGTGGATTATGGTTAAATTGCTTTGATGCTTAAAGCTATTTTTCCATGTACCTCTTTTGATAAAGAGTTACAGGCTGGGCACAGTGGTGTAGACTGTTAATCCCAGTCCTCCAGAAGCACAAGTAGGAGGATCATTCTGAGTTTGAGACCACCCTACCTCAAAAAGACAGAGAGAGAGAGAGAGAAAGAAAGAAGAAGAAGAACAAGGAGGAGAAGGAGAAAGAGAAGAAAAGAAGGAGGAGGAAGAGGAGATGAAGAAAAAAAGAGGGATAGAGACTGGGTGTGGTGGTGCACGCCTTTAATCCCAGCACTTGGGAGGAAGAGGTAGGAGGATCACTATGAGTTGAGGCCACCCTGAGACTACATGGTGAATTCCAGGTCAGACTGGGCTAGAGCGAAAACCCTAACTCAAACAAACAAACAAACAAACAAACAAACAAACAAACAAACAAACAAACAAAAAATGCCAACTGAAATTTGAGGACTAGAAAGATGACTCAGTAGTTAAAGCACTTGTCTACAAAGCCTAAAGACCCAGGTTCAATTCCCTAGTGCTCAATAACGCCAGATGCACAGAGTGGATCTGAAGTTCATTTGCAGTGGCTAGAGATTCTGGTATACCCATTTTCTCTGTATGTCTTGTTCTCTCTCAAATAAATAAATAAACAAACTTTTTTAAAAAGAAAATGCCGGGCGTGGTTGCAAATCCCAGCACTCAAAGGATCTTTAAGAGTTTTTGAGACTTAGTTAATTCCAGGTCAGCCTGGACCAGAGTGAGACCCTACCTTGCAAAAAAAAAACCAAAAAAAAAAAAAAAAAAAAAAAAAGAGTTGCAAACAGCAAATCTTTATTTTCTTATGGTACAGTTATGCACCATAACTAATTTATCAACCTGGTGGGAGTTATTTTTGCATAGGGCATATCTGCCAATGTGGAAGGGTAACAATTTCAGCAAACGTTCACGAAGCTATGTGAAAGATAAGGTATGTGTGCCACAGGATAAAATGTGATAAGCCAATTTAACAGTTCTTTCTTCTTATAGATATTTATCCATTTTAAGTTTGCTTTTCATATAGTCTTTCATTTGTTGATTTAACAGTATGTGTGGTATGGTGTGTGCAGTGTCTGGGGTGTATGCACATGTATGTGCTGTGTAGTCCCCCCTGTGCTCATCTGTGACAGCTGGAAGAAAACAAACTATCAGTGTCTTTGTTCATCACTCATCTGCCTACATTTGTGTTGCAATTTGTTGCTGATTCTAGAGCTTGCAATTCATAAATCCAGCAACTGTATAGTTATGGTTGAACACAAAACTGGGATTAGAGATGTGCATGGCCCTGGATTAATTTTAAGTAAAATATAAGCATGAAATGAGTTCATCTTTAAAATTCTTCTTTAAAATACCATGGGGACTGTACGTAGACATTGTTACACAAATTAATGTTTTACTCAGAAATTAAGGTAGTCTTTAGTAGCCTCACACAAATAAGGATTATACACATTTCCCTTACCCATATATAAAAAAATACCTTCTGTTGTCTCCCTCCCTTCCCCTTTATTTTCTGTTTGAAAACATTCATTGAAATTGGGGGAGGCATTTTCAATCATTTTAGTCAATGGCAGCAGTTATCTGTCACATGGCAATGGAATATGGATAACTCTTATGTTTTCATTTGCTTGCTTTTGTGTTTTCTTAATTTACAAAATAAATGAATTGATTTAATCTTTTAATAGGAATACAATATATTAAATAAAAACAAATTCCAACTTAACCAACGTTTTCTACCTGACCTACATGGAGTAGTAAGGTTAGAAAATCAAAATGTTTAGCACTAGAGAGAAAATGAAATAGGGCGATTACCAATTTTAATATACAGTTGAATTCTTTGTTTCAAGTGATACATTGTGATAGACAGGCTACTCTATCCGTTTGGCAACCTGTGAAGGTCAGTAAAGTTTTTTCTTTAATTTTCCTGTCTTTCTTTCTTTCCAATTCCTACTACAATTAGCCTGTTAAGTCTCTGGTGTGTTCAAGGGATTTATTCCAATTACTTAGGGTGAAGAGGTGATGTTGGAAGCTGCTCTGACTTAGCCAGGTATTGAGTTGTTCATAATAATTCCATTTCCTAACAAGTTAGCTCAATCAGAGAAAGAAGGCCTGGAATTAATAAACTAATTTCTGTGATATTTTCTGGATGTGTGTTTTCAGAATAAAAGAGAAGTTCAGGATTGAATTAAGACAAATTTTCATGTGCAAGTCCCACAACCCAGCAGTGATGCAGAGGACACGGACCCCAAGAGAATCGTTTCAGTTACCACATGGCTTCCAGGAAATCAGTTTTCTAGAACAATTTTCTCTTCTCGGGACCACTGCCACCTTTCTCCAGCCATCTATAACACAAAAGCCACATTTCTTCTATAACATGCAACCTACAATTTCTATAAAAGCACTCTGTGGAGATGATCTCTTTTATTATGACTTACCAAAAATGTTTTATGCTTTTGTTTATATCTGCAGATTTTACAGTGGACAAAACTGAATCATGGTCAAAGTCTCCTTTTTATAACACTGGGTTATCCCTCTTTGGTTCGGAGCCTCTCTCAGACTCCCTGTCTTCCTGTCCTGCTATCAGACTTTCTTGTCTATTAATTTCCCTAACAGCATGCCCTTTTAAGGTAACTAACATGCCTACATTGATGTTATCAAGTACAAAAAAAGCACCAGTTTCTGAGCTTCTAATACTTGGCAGTTGAAATCTGTTGTTCATCTCAGAGAGGGCATTTTCATCTTTATAAGGTGAGAAAAATCCAAGTTCAGAGAGATTGAAAATAGGAAATGGTAGATCTAGGCTTTGAAACCACAATGACTCAGTTATAAACTTTATGATGCCCCCGCCCCCAGACTTGCATTTCAAGTATCCCCCATCACGGACTTTAGAGAACTCTGTCATCCTTTATCCACACATTCTTATAAGGTAGGTAATGTCTTAGTTGTGCATGAGTCTGGCAAGCAGAAAACCGCAGCTACAAATGCCAACTACAATTCCACAGGGTATTTGTAGAATTGGTAAATGGCAAAATATAGCTTTTAGCACATCTAAAAGGAAATTCAGTCTCATAGTCTATCTTCTGACATTCCAACAAAAATAGATGAGTATATTTTTAGAATCTAAATGTGTCTTTGCAATATGGTGCTAACAAAACTTTTTGAATTAGATTTTGAAAATGCCCCACTGAAATTTAAAAATTTCCCAAGGAACCATGCTCTGAAGGACAAGCTGGAGTTTGATGGCTATTTGCTCAGCATCAGATGAAGACAGTCAGCAGTAACTGCAGTATCATGTTCTTTTCTAGCAGACACCTTTAAGAGGTCTATTTATGTTATCAAAGCTTTAAAGATTAAGTGGTGTCCTTTCCTCAGCATCAAAATGGGAGTAATTTTAGTCAGTACTTCCTTCACAAGCTAGTGCTCTCTTCTGCTTTATTTAGTGTCTGCCTAAGTGTGAAAGTAGAATATATTAAAAACAAAACCACAGTGAAACCCCTGTCTTTCTGGTGGACAACATGGGGAGAGCACACGACAGGTTACCAGGTAACCATCAATGGCAGGCCAACATCTTAATAAAGAATTATGCATCTGAGACTAGAAAAATGTTCAGCCTAATATCCTGTGAAACCTAATGTTTAGTTTCATAGGGAAGGAATAAAATTAATCATTATATTTCTCTACTCCCATTTAAACAATAAATATTTCAAGTTTCATTTTGACCTTTCTTACAACTGTCACATGGGCTTTTATTATTTTTTTTATAAAGTGCTACAGACAATAGAAGTGTTGTCAATTAAGTAAAAGGGTGTTTTCATCAACCTTCTCATGTGTGGAATTTAATGACATTTTAAGGCTAAAGTAAAAGTCAAGCATTGATTTTTTCATGTCTTTCCCTAATGCAGCCAATGAATAGAGATTCCAGTAACCATCTTTTAATCCTTTAAAGCTTCTAGTATCAAAAGACTTATTTTTATTTTATTTGAATTACCATTTTCCCCCTTCACTGACAAACTTTTAGAATAGAAAGAAATCTAAGGATAACCTGGGAAATTTAAATCCAGAAAATCTTGGCAATGATGTGTTATGAAGTACAGTTCATTCAATCAATCACACCTGTGTAATCATAGTCTAGGGTTCAGAAGACAGGATACTCAGAATTCAGCCATTATGAAATCAGACATTGAACATTTTCTAGCTGCTCAAATGAAGAGTAGTTCTTTCTTACTTTACAAGTGTGGTCTTTGGAAGGACTGGAAAAGTTAAAGGTAGTATATTGGCCACATAGAGGCAAATAATGGAGTGAAAATCTTTGTTGAGAAAATGGAAATTGGAGATAATAAAGATCTCAATTATAGAAAAATTGTGGGTGTATGAATCATTTATTCATTAATGTATTTAATGACTTATTTGTTCAGGTTTTATTGGATACCTAACATGTGTTTGACCCTCACAAGGTAAGGAAGGCACTATGAAAGAAAAGACAGGCAGCTTAATCACTATCAGACGCCATCTGCTCACTGGCATAGACTGACAATTGGGGTGTGCAGTTTATACTCTGATGAAGACAAATTCATGTTGTTATAGGAACATCATGGAAGATGCCCTAATATGTAGGAGGTGAGATCAACGAGGCTTTGTAGAAGCAATATCTGAGCTGAGTCATAAATACCAAGAAGATGCTCATCAATGCAAAGGGCTAGAGGTGGTGATGGAAATGGATTTAGGAGAGGAAACAGCATAAGTGAAAAACCATGGGGAAAAGAGCTTTGACAAATTGACAGTGAGATTTCATTTCTCTGATTTAGTTTTGGAGGTATTTCATATCTCTTTGTCACAATTCTACAGAGAAGAGTCTGACATGGGGCACTGCAAACATAAGAATGACCATCCAGGGCTGGAGAGATGGCTTAGTGGTTAAGGCGCCTGCTTCCTAAGCCTAAAGAATGCTGGTTCCAATCTCCAGTGGTTCCAATCTCCAGGTCCCACGTTTAGCCAGATGCAAAGTGATGCAAGGGCGCAATGCTACACTTGACCACAAGGGGGAGCATGCATCTGAATTTTGTTCACAGCAGCTGAGAGGCTGCTGGTGCGCCCATCTCTGTCTGTCTTCCTCTCCCTCTCTCTCTCTCTCTCTGTCTCCAAACAAACAAACAAAAAAAAGAATGACCATTCAGGCCAAGAGAACTCTCTTGACAATTCCCTTCATAGGTTCTGTGTGCCACCCCCCGTGTTATATGGGACATCATGTCATGCCAGCCTTGCACTTTATCTTGTCTTTGTGTTTACTTTAGCAAGCACCTACCATGTGCAATGCAAATTGCTATATGCTTCCCACATATTAAATCATTTGATACCATAATATCTTAAGATACTAAGGAAGCAGGTTCTAAAGGTTATTCAGATTTGGGAAGAATCTTTTTTTTTTTTTTTTTTTGGTTTTTTGAGGTAAGGTCTTGCTCTAGTCCAGGCTGACCTGGACTTCACTGTGTAGTCTCAGGGTGGCCTCAAACTCACAGTGATCCTCCTACTTCTGCCTCCTGAGTGCTGGGATTAAAGATGTGTGCCACCATGCCTGGCTGAAACTAATTTATTTTAATTGTACTGTTAAAGTCCCCATTTTCATGTTGCTCATGAGACCAGCGCTCTCAGCTGTATGAGTCCTGTGTACTCTTTTGTCTTTAAAGTTGAATCCCTCAGAGCCCCAATGCTAAGTACGTGGCAACAGATGACTCCTCTCTTCATAGTAGCCATGAGGTTAGTGATTGCATAATAATGAAAGTGCATGCACACACATGAGAGATGCACTTAATGATGCAGGTTAGATGTCTGCCTGTCCTATGAGTCATACTGAATGGATCACATTGCCAAATACTTCATAAAATAACACTTAAACATTTTTTTCTGTTTGAGTGTGGCTTGGGCTATTCACAATCCCCCTGTCTTTTTATTTTTATTTTTTTATTAGTATTTTATTTTTTTGGAGAGAGACACAGAGAGAGAGAGGGAGAGAGAGGGGGAGAGGAAGACAGATAGAGATGGGCACACCAGCAGTCTCTCAGCTGCTGTGAACGAAATCCAGATGCATGCTCCCCCTTGTGGTCAAGTGTGGCATTGTGCCCTTGCGTCACTTTGCATCTGGCTAAACGTGGGACCTGGAGATTGGAGCTGCTGGAGATTGGAACCAGTGTTCTTAGGCTTAGGAGGCAGGCGCCTTAACCTGTAAGCCACCTCTCCAGCCCCCAAGTCTTTTATAGGCTGACCCCATCATTGATAGTGCCCTTGTCCAAATCTGAGAGGTGTTGGTATTACTGAATACCAATAAGTCTCAACACATTTTTACTCCTTGGCCTGGAGCTGAGATTCATTCTCAGACTCAGAATTCTTTTCCTCAAAAATTACATTAAACAATATTTCATCTAGATCAGGGGTAGTATTGTCTAGAATGGGGGGTAGTAAGAAACTGGGTGAGAAAAATGAAGCATTCCTAAATCCAGTGAATGTTTTTTTGCCATCTAGATTAGGAAAGGACAAAGTGGCAAGTTCAGAAGTCCTGGCTACCATTTTCTTTCCATCTTTATAAAAAGCATGAAGTATAGATCAATATTAGTAACGCAGGAATTAATGCGGGTGATGGTTCTAAGATCACTCATTATCCTCCCCTTACAAATTTGCACAGATACTGATGTGACGATGCCTAAAGAGAATGTCAAAGTTCTCTGCATTGACTTACTGTCTGCAACTTAATCTAAGGTTTGTTAACATGTTCTCTTAGTTACTTTTCTTGACTTTATGACAAAAAAACTCGATAGAAGCAACAACCTTAGGGAAGGGAATATTGTTCTTGATGTAATTTCAAAGGGTCAGGTTGACTAAGGGCATCTCAATTGTTTCTGCACCCATGGGTGAGGCAGCACATCGTGGCAGTAGGATCTGGCAGTTCACCTCATGATGGGTAGGAAGCTCAGCATGAGAAAGGAACTATTTCCTCCAAAGATAAAATCCCATGACCTGCTTCCTAAAACTGGACCCCATTTCCTAAGATATCCCTAATTTCCAAAATTAGCACCCCCAGGTAGTGTTTGATACATATGCCAGTGAAAAGAAATGACTATTCCAAACATAGAACATGCAAATATCATGTCATTTCAAAAACCACCAAAATATATCCTCCAGGATTGGCAGTCAAAAAATATTCTTGGGCTGGAGAGATGTGTCAGCAGTTAAGGAGCTTACCTGCAAAGCTTAACAACCTCGGTTCGATTCCCCAATACCCACATAAAGCCAGATGCACAAAGTGGGACATGCATCAGGAGTTCATTTCCAGTGGCTGGAGACCCTGGCATGCCCAGTCTTTCTATCTGTCTCTCTTCTCTCTGTCTCTCTATGCTTGCAAAATAAAGAAAATATTTTTAAAATTATTCTTTAATTCCTTACCAGCATCTAATCTGATTTGGAGAGCTGAGATAATTGAAGATATTCCTAATAATTTTAACATACTAATCACACAATTTGACACTAAAAACTCTTCAAACAATATCAGAAATGTGGATTAGACTTAAAGGTTTAAACTGAGTCACCCTTGTTGGGCTGGAACGTGCTAGAGTGGGTTAGTTCCCATTTCCACTATCAGATGTAATGTTCTGAGTCATCCTTGAGTGAAGTCATCAGTAACATTTTGTGCCAGCAGGAATTACTATACATTATCTGTACCAATTTTCTTACTATGAAGATGTGCAAAGAAAGAGGTCTAAATGTTTGTGACTTTGAATCTGGACCTTGTTGAGACTTTATAACAAAGTTTGGGATTTGAAGTTCAGTGATCTTTCTACTGTGCCATGCTAGCTATATTAAAATATAAATCTACTCAGTATTAAAAAATCCTCACAAAGAAACTTAAACTGGACAATTAACTCCAATTGTCTTTATCTTGATGGTAATATGTGATTTTTCAAACTGTACATCATACCATTTAAACTCCCAGGAATCTGGGCATTTTTAAAATGTACTAGGCAATAACATTGCACTTGGGTTTATATCTGGTAAAGTAACACCAACTATTTTATTTTCCTTACTGCTTTAAATATTCCATATGTTATCTTTGGTGTATTTAAGTCTCATTTTATTTTATATGCAATTTTTAATAATTTAGGTTGCATATGTCTAATGATTTAGTGTTCCTTGGGCTGGGGATATTTCAAAGTGGGTTTTGCTTACAATTTAAATAACTTTATTTCAAAATTATTTCATTTTATTTGATTGAATGGTAGTGCTTCTGTTTTCATGTTATCAATCTTTTATCCTGATAAATAGCTGCATTGTAAAAAGGAATGTGGTAACTCAGAAATCCACAGCATTGGAGTGTGATAAAACATTTAAAAGTGTCTCTTTTATGGTAATAAAATGTTTTATAGGATTCCTGTATTAAATAGAGCTTCTTCACATTTATAAAAACTGGTTGATCAAAATAACTAATGAAAAACATTCTTCCATCAAGGTGATATTTTAACAGTACCTCTGCCTGCCTCACTCCTAATTTGAAAAACAGCAATACTTTGAACATTTCTCACTTTTTGTAGATTCATAATTTTGGGAAGAGAAAGTTCTAGAAGTGAGGTGAGTAGAATGAAGGACAATATTAATGCAGATGACTCTAAGCTCATATGCAACAACAGCCTCTGAATGTCACTATGGTCTGATATAGCTGTCAGTTTGTCTATACCAACCTTTTTTCTGAAATTAAATAAGTGTAGGTTATTAAAGTACGATCACTCATAGCATATACAGCTGATTAATTGAACAGGGTTATTACCCTGTGGACACAATGTGAATTTATTTGTCTGAGGAAAGGGAATTAAAATAGTAACTTTGGAATAAAGAATATTTGGAGGTATGGGAGAATCTGCCCTATTTGGCATAAATAAGGTTTGTGAATAACATACATACAGGAGAGAAAGAGAGAGATAGGGAGAGAAAGAAATAAGATGATCTTTGCTAACTCTCTGGCACTTAGCCCAGGCTTTATTGAAAGCAATGGATTTCCAATTAAAGTTACTTTCTAAGAAAATATCATTTGACTCACTCCCCAAAATATAGCCATTGTGTTTCCACTATCTATACAATATGATGACAGTTCTGAAAAACAAAAAAACTAAATAAACACAGCGCTAATGTCATCTCTATACCTAGTCCATAAAGGAAGACATATAATGGTTTAATTGTCTACTTGCATAACTATGAAACCACAGAACTTTGATAGTTGTAAGAAACTTAGATATCACAGATTCTAATTCACTCCGCCCATGAAAAGGGGAACCAAGTCCAAGGAAGGCAAGTGATTTGCCCAGAATCCCAGATAATTGTGACCATACATCAGCCCACAATACCTACATGACTGAGGAGGTAAGTGGGTTAAAGCCAAACTGAGTATAACTGCAGCTGCAGTCATTCCAAACTTCTTACGGATCTTCGATTAATTACATATGCAACTGATTACAGAATCTCCTTGACCCCAGTTTGTCTCTGAGACACATTTTCAAACTATTGATTCATCGATCATCAAGGTGAGGGTTAGCAGTCTTCTCTTCCTTCTCAGAAACTCCCCAATTCCCCTAATTCATTCTGAAAACAAATGAGAAGTTGCCATTATCAATATAATTTCCAGAGCTGTCTCCAGAGTGACATTCAGCCGATGGAGTTAGCCAACTGGCAGACTCTGAAGGATGGTTCGTTAGCAAGGCTTGCGAGAAACCGTCAGCATCCACGGAGCCTGAGGCACTTTGCCCAGGCAGAACATGTCTGTCTTTTCCAGTTGAAGAATTTTCTTTTTGAGCAACTTCTTAAAATTTCTCTAAACTGATCAGGTGGTCACTCTAGGTAGACCTCACACGTGTCTCAAGACCTGAGTGGGATAAACATCTGGTGTGAGGGTGCCTCCTTCTCACTGCAGCAGCTTATCCTGTGATTTATTCACAAACTACACCTTTCTTTACTCATTTGTCTCCTTGGGCCATGTCAATATTACCCCAGAAATTCTTTCTTTATAGACTCTAATTCTTGTGCATTCTTCTTAAACTTCACCTCTTTATTCTCAAGGAGGGTCAGTCCGAAGGTCTCCAATGAGGTCTCGGGAGATTGTAAACTTCCTACAGAAGGGCGCCTGGTACCACAGGGGTCTGATGAAGATGACCTCTGTGTGTGAGACACACAGTCATTATGTGCTCGTCACATCACAGGACTTGAAATTTTTCCCATCTAGCTTTTCTGATTTTAGTCTTATGACAAAAAGTAGAGCATACCTTTGTGGAGCAGGTCCAGCCTTAGGTACATAAGCAGGTATCTCGTAATTTTCCTGTCTAAATCAATCAACAAATAATTACAATGAAATAAAAAACCTAATTAAGGACACTGTATATTCCTTATCTCCATATTATTTCTTCCAATACTGTTTCAATATGACCTAGTAGAAATGAAATCATATACATTCAGGTAAAGTTCTACATCGAAAATTATTTACTTATGGAATATACATATTTAATGATTTACGTAACAAATATAATAGCTTGGTAATCATTCTGCCTAATCCCTAAGGCAAAATACTATGGAAAGCCATGGTAGGGGAGGGACTGCTGTTGTGGTACAGAAAGGGTGGATTCTGGAATAGAAAGAATTAGCTTGAATGCTAGTTCTAAAACCACACTTACTAGCTTTGAAAAAATTGCTGTGCTAGAGATGAAACCCAGGAATTTATCCATTATAACCTATAATCGTAGAACTAAACTTTATCCCCAGCTCAAAGATATCAAAGGGTTATTTCTTTGAGGTGATGTTGATGCAAACCAGAGCTCTGAGCACGTAGACGAGAGATCCACCGTCAAACTATATGCCCAACTTTCCAGTTAGCATCTTGACATGTGGACACTTACTGGTCTATTTTACTCGGTGTTTTTATTTGTAAAGTGTCAATGATAGTAAATGTGCTATGAGCCAGCAGTCTACCATATTTACGATAGGTGACACATGGAGGTATGAAATAATAAACATTAACCAGTACTCTTTCTAATGTATTTTATACCAACTGAAAAAATATTAATAAAATAATTTTCAACATGCATATTAGGTAATATATAGTATTATTGCTCTCGTGATAATCACTTGTGTTTGAATAAAATCAACATGTTGAGATTATCATTGCTTATTAATCCATCAGTCACAGATGTTACAAAAAGGTATCTTGTGGGCTGGACAGATGGCTTAGCGGTTAAGGCACCTGCCTGCTAAGACTAAAGAACCCGGTTCCAATCTCCAGGTCCCATGTTTAGCCAGATGCAAAGTGATGCAAGGGCGCAATGCTGCACTTGCCCACAAGGGGGTGCACGCACCTGGATTTGGTTCACAGCAGCTGAGAGACTGCTGGTGTGCCCATCTCTATCTGTCTCCCTCTCCCTCTCTCTCTGTCTCTCTCCAAAAAAAATGGTATCTTGTGAGTGACAATTGCAGACAATTAATTTTTAAGTATCAAATTAAATTTCTAGAGAAATACTTACAGAGTTATATACCAACTTACACTGAGATAAAAATCCAAATGCTTAATTTTACAAAAGTTGTAATCTAATATTAATATCTCGACTTTGAATATAAAACAGAAATCAAGAAAATTTGTTAATTAAATAATTAAGTACAGGTTGCAAAATGTTATCACTGTAAGCATATTTGTCACAGAATGCAAAAATACCAGAACACAGTCTCAAAAGAGCTAAGGAAAAATTTGGTGGCTATATGGAGAATATAACAAGGCCTCTTTAGGTATCCTTAAAAATAGTAGAGTTTGTTTCTTTAGATTTTAATAAGGATTTACCTGGAACAAACATACTTAAATATACATGGAATAGAATTCTAAGATTTAATTAGCAAGTGCAGAAGATCTGACATTCATGTGACTAATGGTCCATTGTCAGTTGAGATTGTGCTTGGTAGCCATTTCCTCTGAATTAAAACATTCTTCCAGAGAAAGTGGGGCGTGTCATAAGGCACAGAAATCTCAGAAACAAATGGTCAAGAAGCACCTTCATGAGATTATATAAAAGTCAAGCAATTGCTGGGGCCTAGAAGCTGCCCCATCCATACATGTGTGGGCTTTAAAAAACCTTTTTATTTTATTTTAGAGAGAGGAGAGCAACAGAGAGAGACAAGGAGAGAGAGAGAGAGAGAATTGGTACAGCAGGGCTTCAGCCACTGCAATTGAACTCCAGATGCTTCTGCCACCTAGTGGGCATGTGTGACCTTGCACTTGCCTCACCTTTGTGCATCTGGCTAAAGTGGGGTCTGGCGAGTAGAACATGGGTCCTTAGGCTTCACATGCAAGTGCCTTAACCGCTAATCCATCTCTCCAACCTGGTGTAGGCTTTTTGATAGTGGTTCTACCGTTTAGTAACTCATGCTCCTGGAAGTAACTTCCCCAACCATGTTCCTATAGGTAACCCCAATAAACTGTGTTTCTACTTTGGTAGAATCATTGTCTGGTCTGTGGTCAGTGTGCTTCTGGGCTGGACTGACATTTGTTCATGTCTTCCCAGGAATGTCACACAGACATACTGAGCTTTTGTCATTTTGCATGCTGGATACTGAATGCAACAGATTATTTTTAATTATCATATTTATTTATTTACAAAGGTTATAGTCTTATACATTCTTGCTCCTGGACCCACTTTCCTTGAGGGTTCTCCTCAGTGGGTTTATTTGCATTTACTGTGGGGTAATTAAGGCTCAAGACAAATTTATTTGCATGTGTGTTTGTTTCAGGGTCTCTTGCTGCTGTAAGCAAAGGCAAGATGAGTGTGCAATTTTCTTTCTTTCTTTCTTTCTTTCTTTCTTTCTTTCTCCTTTCTTTCTTTCTTTCTTTCTTTCTTTCTTTCTTTCTTTCTTTGTTTCTTATTCTTTCCTTCTTTCTTTTTTTTTTGTCTGACTTTAGGGAGGTACTGGGAAACTGAACCCAGGTTATCAGGTTTTGCAAGCAAGTGCCTTTAACTACTGAGTCATCTCCCCAGCCCATGATGGATTTTTTTTCAACTTTATCTTCTTGTCTCCCTAAATAACTAACAAATGCATATACTCAGACACACACGTGCATGTGTATGCACATGCACGCTCACACACAAACACACACACACACACACACACACACACACACAGCAGACTTGATTATGTTTTTGTAAGCAGAAGACAGAAGCAGATGGCAGAAACTGTGAGTTCCTAGCAACAGATTTTGACACTACAATATTATCCTAGCAAAACAACAAAACATACCACTCATGTAAACGGATCAATATAGAACTCATTAATAAGTCCAAATATTTCTAACAACTTACTAAAGAATTAAATACAAGAAAAATACAATAATTTATTTTTTGGCAGAGATCTCATTTTAAAATGAAGGGAATATATTTGTTTTTTTTAAACAACTGCACATGGGACTAGTTTATCTAACACAAAATACAATTAACATATTAAAAAAAAACAAATACAGATTTTTAGATCTAAAAGCACAGGCTTCTAGCCTGTTAGGAATACAGAGAAGGAAGAGAAGGAGAACTGTGAAGAGGAAAGCAGGAGAGAGGCAGGGAGTCAAAATGCATCTTCCTTTCTCTGGAAAACCATCAACGCTTTGGAGAACACAAGATATAAAACACCGAAAGCTGTGATTTTCATAGAGAAGGGGCTAGTACAGTGGCATTTATTCATCAATTCAGAATCTCTGTCAAAAACAGCACTCTAGTACAAATAGATAATAAGGTAGCAGATTCTCAATTATCTTTTTTTTTAAAATTTTATTTTTAAATTAATTAATTTATTTATTAGATACAGGAAGAAGGAGAGAGAGTGAAAGAGTGAGAATGGGCATGCCAGGGCCTCTAGCCACTGCAAACAAACTCCAGACGCATGCGCCACCATGTGCATCTGGCTTACGTGGGACCTGGAGAATTGAACCAGGGTCCTTAGGCTTCGCAGGCATGCGCCTTAACTGCTAAACCATCTCTCCAGCCCTCAGACTATCTTTTGATGTCTTCAAAATGTAATAGAATAGTTTCTCATACTAGTCATATCTGCTAATTCATCCACTCATTACACATGAAACTGTCTCAAGTCAGCAGAGATTTGCTAGGGGAAATTTTCTTTCTTCCAGCATGATCTCCCTTCACACCAAGGAGAAGCTTCGAGGTTCTGCCAAATTTGTTGTTTTTCATTGAATTTCCAAAATCTCTGATATGTTTAAAACCACTTTATAAAATCTTGCTGAAATTCCAATTTTTTTTTTTTTTTTGCTTTGCCCTTGTAAATCAAAATAAAGCCATAGACCAATCAGACTCCAGAAGTGCTGTGGGCCTGTGTCAAGTCCTCTGTGCAGGGTTTTCCCTGCTTTTTTTTCATATTCTTAATTTTTAAAAAGTGCTTTATTTTTATTTATTTATTGCATGGAGACAGAGACAGGAGAGAGAAAAGAGAGAGAGAGAGAGAGAGAGAGGGGGAGTGAAAGAAAGAGAAATAACAAATGAAAGAAAGAAAGGATGGGTAGATGGGTTGCCAGGGCTTCTAGCCATTGCAAACTCCAGATACATGTGCCACTTTGTGCATCTGGCTTTACGTGAGTACTGGAGAATCAAACCTTATCATCAGGTTTTGCAAACAAGGGCCCTAACCACTAGAAATCTTTCCAGCCCACTTATTCTTTAAATTTTTCAAAGCATTTTTTAAAATTTTATTTTATTTTATTTTATTTTATTTTATTTTATTTTATTTTATTTTATTTTATTTTAGAGAGAGAGAGAGAATTGGCACACTAGGACCTCAGCCATTGCAATCAGACTTCAGATACTTGCTCCACCTACTGTGACTTACGTGGGGTCTGGAGAATTGAACATGGGTCCTTGGGCTTTGAAAGCAAGCACCTTAACCACTAAGCCATCTCTCCAGACCTTATTCTTAAAATTTTAAAGTCAAATTTTAGGATGTAAACCATCACTGGATTATCAGCTCAAGAAAGGTTATTAATTTCACAAGAATTCCAATGCAGAATAGAGATTGTCCCCATGAAGCATTAGTTAACATGTTCATTAAGCAAGGTGAAGCTGATGGCCGTCTTAAGGAAGGCATTTATCTTGACGGTTTTAGCCATTGCTCAGAATAGGAAGTCAAGGAGACATAATCACAGGGATAAGATTGGATTGGCAACATTAGGGTCATAATAGTTTATTTACTACTGTTGTCATTTCCACTGTGAAGATGGAAGCTTAATTAACAAACTGTTGTTTGATAAAGCGTATTGGCTCAGTAGAAGCCAAAAACTCTTTTTTACCTGGTGTTTAAATTATTCATTCTCTTACTAAGATATCAGGCTTAACATCTTATTGTTTGGATAAGTGGAATTTGGGAAATTTCTTAGACTAATATGGAAGTTATCTGCCATTTTATACATTTTATGGATTTTGCTTCCTGAGGGGGGGAAAATTCCTGGGCTGGGCATGTTGGCACACACCTTTAATCCCAGCATTAGGAAGATCACTGTGAGATTAAGGCCAGCCTGGAGCTACAGAGTGAGTTCAAGTTCAGCCTAAGATAGAGTTAGATCCTATGTGTGTGTGGGAGGGGATCCTGGAATAAACTGCAAATGAATATTATATGTACAGTTGCTATTCTTCAGCTGAATCCTAAGGGGCATGTTAATTTTCATTATTGGAATCACACGGTTTCTGAAATCAAAGTTTCCATGCATATTTAGAGACCTACCAAATCTTGTTGTGAAGAATACCGAGCTATGTTCTGAAGCACCTACTCTCCAAAGAGCACTGAGTTTGGTTGATGAACAGAAAAAAAATAGAGGTGGAGGGCTGGAGAGATGGCTTAGCCATTAAGGCGCCTGCCTCCTAAGCCTAAGAACGCTGGTTCCAATCTCCAGCGGTTCCAATCTCCAGGTCCCACATTTAGCCAGATGCAAAGTGACGCAAGGGCGCAATGCCACACTTGATTACAAGGGGGCGCACACATCTGGATTTCGTTCACAGCAGCTGAGAGACTGCTGGCGCGCCCATCTCTATCTGTCCTCCTCTCCCTCTCTTTCTGTCTCTCTCTCAAAAAAATAGAGGTGGATTGCTTGAGGTGAAGATGCAAATTCACCCCACTCCAAGCACTGATCATGTGCAGTATCCAGCCAGTGGGAACACAAACTAACAGTCAGAACAATGAGAAAGGGAACTTTTTGTGTTGTTGTTGTTTTTTGAGGTAGGGTTTCACTTTAGCCCAGCCTGACCTGGAATTCACTATGAAGCCTCAGGGTGGCCTTGAACTCATGGCGATCCTCCTACCTCTGCCTCCCGAGTGCTGGGATTAAAGGCGTGCGCCACCACACCTGGCTGCTGTTCATTTCTTGCTTGTACTTGCATCTGCACATGTGTAAAGATATATTAACAAGTCCTTCCATAGAGAAAAATCTCTTGATTTGGGAGTTAAATATAACCATTAAAAATGCCAGTCCAGCCCAGAAGCACACTGACCACAGACCAGACAATGATTCTACTGAAAGTAGAAACACAGTTTCACTCTCAAAGAAATAAAAATACAAAATATTTTTTAAAAAAAGTGAAAGAGAAGAGTTCTTTTTCTTGCCCACAGAGGCATAATAATGTGAAAACTGCACCAGACACCGTCCAAATTATCCTGACTCTATTGAGCCCAGAGGATGTGAGGAGGAAGACAGTTAAGGGGGAACTTCACCCACTTTGCACAATGAGACAGGCGTCTCTACAGAAGTAATGGATCAAGTTTTCCAGATTGTCTGGTTCATTATGACTCAGATGAGTCAGAGTTCAATGTAGTCATGTGAAAGGAGGAAAGCATGCAGGTGGGCAGTGGGCTGAGGTTCTTGGCATCACCTCAGACTTATGGGAAGAAGTGTGATAATGAGGAAAGTGGGCCTGGAGTGAGTAGAAGAATCATCTTTTTTTTTTTTTTTTTTTTTAAATCTGAACTGTGGTGAAAGAACACTTTGATCCTTTCATCACAGCTTGCCAATATCTCTGAGGAGGTGGAAAAGGAAAGGATTTATTTCTGTGTATAAAGAAATAACATTCAGATTCTTGCTAGATTGGATTATATTTCCTGTGCTTGATTGCTATGAATATATCTATGCATACATATATAGTAGGTTGTATATAAGAACTTTGCAAGATATTAAAGAGAGGACAAATGTGTGCATCCTCCAGAGTTTGTGGTTCCTCAGATTATTACCTAGAGTATACACATAAAATTTGGGGGATGTGGATTAAACTTTAGAAGATATGTAAAAGGCCTTGATCAGGTTATATTTTGATTTTGGCTTTTCAATTAAAAGTTTCAGGGGCTGAGATATAGCTCAATGGCATAATGCTTACCTAGCAAGTTCCTGGAGTCCCGAGTTCAATTTCTAGCACCAGCAAGAAAAAGCAACAAAAATGAATTTGCATGTGAATTGCTTCTTTCATGAAGTCTTGAGTGGGGAAAAGATTGAAGAATGGAATTTATTTTAAAATATTTATTTTAGTATCTACCATGTGCTGATAACTTGATTCTAGGAATAAAAGATTGTGAAAATAAAGAAAACAGTAATCTTTTTAAAACATTGTTTTTATTTTTATTTATTTGAGAGAGAGAGAGAGAGAGAGAGAAAGAGGGGGATGGGTGTACCAGGGCCTCTAGCCACTGCAAACAAATTCTTGATGCATGCACCACCATGTACATCTGGCTTACATAGGATCTGGGGAATTGAACATGGGTCTTTAGTCTTCACAGAGAGGGAGAGGGAGAGGGAGACAGAGATGGGCATGCCAGCAGTCTCTCAGCTGCTGTGAAAAAAATCCAGATGCGTGCGCCCCCTTGTGGGCAAGTGCAGCATTGCGCCCTTGCCTCACTTTGCATCCTGCTAAAAGTGGGACCTGGAGATTGGAACCGCTGGAGATTGGGACCAGCGTTCTTAGGCTTAGCAGGCAGGCGCCTTAGCCGCCAAGCCATCTCTCCAGCCCTTAATTTATTTTTATTAGTTATGGACATACTTAGTATGTAAACACCACATGTTGGTACCATTCTTTTAAAAATCAATTGCATAGTTTAGACAATTCTTTTTATCTTTACTGCCAAGATTTTCCGATTGTCTTCTATGTGAATGGACAGCTCTGAATTTAGAGAAGTCTAGCTTCTAAGAGCAGAGCTGGAAAGGAGGCAGTGTTAACCCTTGGTACCCCCATTCCAGATGCAGGCTAGCTGCTTCTAGAAGCAGCCTGCAGAAGAAGGAGACTGAAGAGAAGTTTAGTTTAAGCCATTAGTGAACCTGCTGCATCTGCTGTCACGACTGCTCGGATGTCACTGTGCTGAGGCTTCCTCTCTCCTGCATACAGTTACTTATTGAACAGACAAAAAAAAAAAATATATATATATATATATATATACAGTAATATGTGAACAAGTAGTACATTGCAATGAGCAAAGGGTAAGGAACTTTTGACTTTGAATAATCCTTAACATTTGTTAAAATAAAGGATTTAGGGGTGTGATCTGCTGGAGTCTGCTGATCCAGAACTCTCATGCACTCTGACCACAAGAGCAATCACGCTAAGCCCACCTACTCTCTTCAGCAGGTCTGTGGGCCATAGTCACTGACCACATTGTCTTCCCCATTATGGAACCGAACTTCTTACCCTTGTATGTTTGTTCTGAGTTGAGCCCAACCAGGCCTAAGGAAAATCAGGCCTAAAGAAAGGAGCGTAGCACATCTTAACGCCGAGGCCTAATCAGGCACATCTTAACGCCGAAAGAAAAGAAAGGCGCGAGAGCACATCTTAACGCCAACCCAATCAGGCCTAAAGAAAGGAGCGTAGAGCACATCTTAACGTCGAACCCAATCAGGCCTAAGGAAAGGAGCGTAGAGCACATCTTAACGTCGAACCCAATCAGGCCTAAAGAAAGGAGCGTAGAGCACATCTTAACGTGGAACCCAATCAGGCCTAAGGAAAGGAGCGTAGAGCACATCTTAACGTCGAACCCAATCAGGCCTAAAGAAAGGAGCATATCTTAACGTCAGTCAGGCCTGTCTTAACGTCGAACTCAGGCCTAAACACTCCTTGTCAATATCTAACGCCATCTGTGCTAAAGAAAGGAGTGTAATCACATCTTAACGGTATGCCAATCAGGCAAAGAAAACCTAGTTAACATTGCTTTAAGGAGCTGAATCTTAACGTGGAACCCAATAGTTGTAAGGAGCATTAATATTTTTATTGACAATCAGGCCTTAATTGTAACGACAATCATCCCATGGTACACATCTTAACTCCCAATCCCCAACTTTCCCTTTGAAACTTCACTCTCCATTGGCCTAAGGAACCATTGGGCATATCTTAACGTCAGTCAGTGTCTCTAAACACTCCTTGTCAATATTAGCCATCTGTGCTATCTTGAGTAGTGACCTAGTTACATTGATCTGTTCTGGGAAGTCAATATTTTTATTGTCTGCAGTTATCTAACTTAACCCATTGTCACAGAGATTGAGCACTAAGTAACCAAAAGTGCCTCCATCTTGATGGACTTTGATCTGGGCTCTGCAGTTATCTTATCCTGTTGGAACATCTTATAGCCTTGGGGCTGGGGTCTTATCCTGTTGAAACATAATTATAGAATACCTAAGCTACTTCCCTGTTCTGCTGTATAAAAGGCACCCTGGGATTAATAAAATTCACAGCTTGATCAGAACTTTGTCTTGCTGTCGGTTCCTTGTGTCTCTTGTCCCTTTCATTTCAGGTTCTCTAGGGTCCTTGCTCCCGTTGAAGCCCCACTGGCCAGGCCACTCCATCATATCCCCTCCCCTTCTCAATCAGTCTCTCTTTTCATTTTGATGTCATGATCTTTTCCTCCTATCATGATGGTCTTGTGTAGGTAGTGTCAGGCATTGTGAGGTCATGGATATCCAGGTGATTTTGTGTCTGGAGGAGCACATTGTAAGGAGTCCTACTCTTCCTTTGGCTCTTACATTCTTTCCACCACCTCTTCCGCAATGGACCCTGAGCCTTGGAAGATGGGTTTGAGATGTTTCAGTGCTGAGCACTCCTCTGTCCCTTCTTCTCAGCACCATGGTGCCTTCTGAGTCATCCCAAGGTCGCCACCATCTGAAAAGAGAAGCTTCTCTAAACAAAAGTGAGAGTAGCATTAATATATGGGTGTGGACATTAAGAGCAGTGCTTACTGGGCAGTGTGGTGAGCATAGTATATACATTTAGTGCTCCCTCTTACCCTTACTCTCCCTCCATCCCACCCTCCCTATTGTCTGGTCCTCAGAGTGCTTATTTTTTAGCTTCACCACCTTCTTTATTTCTAACTTCCTGTTCTTTAACTTTTGACTCTGTTAATGTCTTCATACTCTTTCAAATCATTCAAAGTCTGTTGCTATAACCAAAACCAAATAAGGTGTCTTTAATCACATTTCTGTTCAGGTACACTGCTGCCATTTTGGAAAAATTCACTAAATTTAACCTGATCCCACAGTGTTAAATTTAAAAAGGAATTAATAATGAAAATAATGTAACATGAAATTATTTTAAATCATACATGGAAAAAGGAAAATCTACCATGGATATAGTGTAAAATAATGTGCCTGTTTGCAAGTGAATGTTGAGAGTAGAATCTTGAAATCTACCACAGACACTCAGGAAGGCAACTCATTATATAAGTGGTGGATTTAATGAGCTACCTCTGACATGCTGATTGCTCATATAGATGACATGTGTGAATGATCCCAAATCATTAAGGAAAGTTCACATAAAGCCACCAGTAGCATTTAGTAAACAACCTATAATTCTAGTGAACTGTGTTATGTAGGTGTTAACACTTTAACATCAATAACTTAGTTGCACAAACACAAACATAGAAAATCAATATACAGTCTTTCCAGCTTGTAATTTCTGATTTTTCCCTTGATACTAAGCTCAATAGAACATCTGCTGAGGTTGATATTAGCTTTAAAAAACCCCACAAAACCCTCTGTAATGGAGACAGATTCTCTTTGCCTGTGTGTCTTTTACTTATGAACTCTAATGATTCTTTCTTCCCAAACATTCATCTTTAAAGACTAACTTTACAAAAAATAAGAAACTGAGCATCTATTTCATGAGAATCTATTTTATCAAGATTTCTATTTAAACCTTATATATTTAAAGAGCTTGCTGCCTGGCGTTTGAGAAGCAACAGATACTTTGTTTGAAGTGTCAGTGTGACTATTGCTTTGATTTTGATTGTAATTACAGTGGAATGTCCGTATTTCAAAGACTGAGATCAGAAGTTCATTTTAATTTCCACACTGAATGAATTTGGCAGTGTTTCTATGGCTTTTGTGTCCTGAGCACATATATACATAGTGAATTTTTTGTAATAAACTCAAGAGTTTGGATTCACTTGGCTGGTTAGATCAGTTTATTATATTAGAAAACATATTGTAAGGGGCTGGAGAGGTGGCTTAGCAGTTAAGGCACATGTCTGCAAAGCCAAAGGACCTTGGTTTAATTCCCCAGGACCTACATAAGCCAGATGCACAAAGTAGCACATGCATTTGGAGTTTGTTTGCAGTGGCTGGAGACCCTGGTGCTCTTATTCTCTCTTTCTCTCTCTCTCTTTTTCTGTGTCTTAAATAAATAAAAATAAATAAAATATTTTTTAAAAAGCCTGGGTGTGATGGTACACATGTATAATCTAGGATTAAAAAAAAAAAAAAACAAGGGGCTGGAGAGATGGCTTAGTGGTTAAGGCGCCTGCCTGCTAAGCCTAAGAACCCGGTTCCAATCTCCAAATCCCACGTTTAGCCAGATGCAAAGTGATGCAAGGGCGCAATGCTGCACTTGCCCACAAGGGGGCACCCACATCTGGATTTTGTTCACAGCAGCTGAGAGACTGCTGGCGCACCCATCTCTATCTGTCTCCCTCTCCTTCTCTGTCTGTCTCTCTGTGTTTCTCTCCAAAAATAAATAAAATAATAAAAAAATAAAAAAACAAAATAAAACAAAAAATGTAGTTTATACTAACTATAAAACATAATAAAACACAATGCAGAATTTAATAATAATTATTGAATGATACATTTAAGAATAAAATCCCATAGCATCTTTCCTCCAAAAGTAGTTCCAATGGAGAAGCAATGACCATAAAATGGTGGTGTCTAACAAACTTCTTTAGTGGGCAAAAATAAGTGAATAGAGATACATTACAATCTATGTAAAAACAATGATATGGCTATATGTTGAAACTGTGTCAATAGTAGTGAATATGTATTCTAAGTTACATATAAAGCATCAATGAAAGCTGACTAGAAATCATATTACAAAGGTAATTTCAATACATTTTACAAATCAGGATTAATTAGAATACATTTCTAATTATAATGTGATACAATATCAGCATTAATAGAAAGGTAAAAACATAAAAGATTTTTCCATGATGAAAAAAATCCAGTCATTGGATGAAAGAGCGATGAAAACAAATTTCAAAAAACAATTTTTAACATAATTATATGGCAATAAATTCTAGAATCTTAAAAATGATAAATCAAAAGACATGATAGATATTATAAGAAAATCCATAACATTACTCAGATTAATAAACTCACAAAATGAAAAAATGAGCATGTTAAGTATTCAATTATAATATTGAAAAATATATACTAAAAATGAAATTATATTTAAAGGACACAGAAAAGGTTATATCTGAAAGGTAAATTTTAACAATGGTATTAAATGATCAATTGCAGAGGGAAATTAAGAAAATTTACAAATATGTTAAATAAACAACACAGGGATTAAAAAATGTGCCAAACATAAAATCACAAATGAAATTAGAAAAATCTTCCAATGTGTTAGTTACATGGAATAAAACAAAGCCATATTTAAAAAATACATACAGCACAGTGGAAAAAGTGGTTAGATGGTAATTTATAGGTATAAATGAATATATAAAACTGCATACACATCTCAAACCAATGGCATAACATTTTACCATAAGACACTAGAAAAGAAGAATAAATAAATCCTAAAGGCAACACAAGGAAAGAAATACTGACATTGATAATAAATGGCATAGTAGTAATCAATGAAATACGAGGTAGAGAAAAACAGAGAGACTATAAAACAGCAAACAGAAAAGATAGGATACTGAACACTTTTATGTGGCCTGTTGGGAAAGAAAAGTCGCCAGTGATCTTAACCAGCGGTGGACCCAGCAGGCTGAATAAAGGTGCCAACTAGTGCAATGTGGGTAAGTCTGGTGCAGAGGAAACCAAATGACAGAGCTAGCTGGTACTGGCAAGTGGGCTGGGCTGTACAACCCCAAGGCCCAACCCCAGTGACACATCTTCAGCAAGTCTCCACCTCCCACCTCTACCAGCCAAGGACTAAGGAGGGTTAATCACAAATACAGAGACTATGGGGAGCGTTTCAAATTGACAACCGCGTCCTGTCCCTGGCCTCAAAGAGAGAGCAAATGTCCTTATTCCAACATTCACAAGTCCTCATAGTCTTTATCAGTCACAACAGCGTTCAAACCAAACATCCAAAGTCCAAAGTCTCATGTGAAATTCAAGACATTCTCTTCTCAATGGTGAGCCTAGAAACTTGACCGCACAAGTTACATACTTTCAACACTTCATGGTGCAGAATAAGCATTCTGATTCCAAAAGGGGGGAGTGAGGGCATTGCAAAGAAATACTGGAGTGATGAAAGATCAAAAACAAGCATGTACAAAACGCAAATCCTAGGGTTGCCTGCCTCTTACCTGAAACGGATGATGAAATTCTCTGGACTACAAAGGGCTTGGACACGTCTGCTTGGAGTGTGGACAGAATTCACCCCAAGCCAGCAGCTTTCCTTGCAAGATTTTTTCATGTCTCCTTAATTTTTCTGCATTCGAGTGATCCCCATTTCACATTTCAGTAAACTGAGACTTACACATGTTCAAACCGTGCCTCATGTACTGACAAATTTATTGCAAAGAAGTAGGTGGAGCTAGGGCTTAGGTGCTGCTTGTTTCTTAATAATTTTAAAATATCTTATTTATTTGAGAAAGAGAGGGAGAGAGAAAGAGAAATGGTGCACAAGGGCCTCCAGACATTTCATGCAAACTCCAGATATATGTGCTATCCTGTGCATCTGGCTCATATGGGTTCTGAAGAAATGAAACCTGGGTCCTTTGGCTTTGCAGGCCTGCACCTTAAACACTAAGAAAGATTAAAAGGCACTGGTCAAAAGAAAAATAAGTACAAAATGGAAACAAAATGAGAACAAATACTTTGAGTGAGAATATATTGATAGATCTCCAACTAGTTATCCATTAATAGAGAAATATTAGGGAAATATTATGGAGATGCTAAAAACCTCAGTAAAGGGAAAAAATCACTGGCATCATTTAATTTTGAATTTCCTGTAATAAAAAAGATTGTGTTTTATGTGTCTGCTCTCCTATTTGTTGCAAGGTTAAAGACTAAGTCTAACCAAAAAAAAAAAAATTCTTGACATAAATAAATCCATCTTAAGCTTGCAAATGTAATCTTAGTTTTTGTTGACAGACTGACTTTGGAGATTGAGAGAAATGAGGAAAGGTGAAAATACTGATAATTTTGACTTACAATGGTGAGCAACTTTGTTTGTGAACACTTTGAAGTGGCTGTGGTCAAAGTGGATCCCCGACAGAACTTGGAACACGGGATCCCTGATAGAACCTGTAACACATGATTCTTGACTGATCTGCAACATGTGATTCCTGACTGATCCCTGTAATAGAGGGTCCCTATAGCACCTCTTACGTGTCACTTGGGGCTGGCATTGCTGGCAATCACCGAAGAAAGATTTTCTGAGAAACACCATGGATATAATTCTTGCCAGCTTAACTCCATTTTCATGGTAGATAAAATTTCTGGATCAGGGAAATGAGGTTGATATAGATTATACTAGAATTAACAGGATTTTCAGTAATGTCTTTTGATCATGTTGATTTTTTTTTTTTTCAAATGAGAAGGACTTGATAGAAAAAAACAAAACTGGATACATTCATTTCTGAGATTACCCTAAAGATTGCACAAGCTCATTAACTTTGTTTTGATGCATAAATTTATAACTGCTGTTTCCCATTGATTTTTTTTTATCACAAATTCCAATGGTTTGGCATTAATTTTCATGTTCCATTTCCTTTTAGGCAACAATGTCTGCTCTATTTTGTTCATTTCTACTATCAAACTTGTCTTAATGATTATGTCAATCAAGGCTCTCTATAGGAACAGAATTAGTAAGAGATGAGTTTGCCACCCACCCCTTTCCCTTTAGTTTTTATCTCACACTGAATTGTTTCTGGAAACACCCAGAAGAGTACTTTTGTAATATCCTAGGTATTTCTCGATTCAATAGAATTGACATGTACATTTTCACAATGGCAAAATTTGGAAATAGCATAAAGACACCATGCTTTTTTCCCTTTTTTCTGTTTTATTTTAAATTAAATGTTTTCTCTATTTTATTTTAAATTAAATGTTTTTATAAAAATATTTTATTTTTATTTATTTATTTGAGAGAGAGAGAGAGAGAATAAGAGAACAGGCACGCCAGGGCCTCTAGCCACTGCAAATGAGCTCCAGATGCATGCACCACCATGGGCATCTGGCTAATGTGACTACTGGGGAATAGAACCTGGGTTCTTAGGCTTTGCAGGGAAGTGTCTTAACCACTAAGCCATCTTTCCAGCCACAATGTTTTGATTATACATAATGAAATTTTATTACAATCAGACAGATTAATATGTTTATCACATTTCTTTCCATTTTTGTTTTTTTCCTTGTGTTTAGTGGCACCTAAAAGTAGTTTCATGGTATGTTTTAGTATATAATATATACTAAATATAATTAGTAAGATATACTATATATAATATATATATGTAGCTACAGTTCTCATACTATACATTGGGTGTCTAGAATTATCTTGTTTATATACCTGACTTTGCACACTTTGACCAACCTCTCCTCTCCTTTCTCCTCACTTCACTATGCTTGATAATCAGCATTCTACTTTACTTTTAAAAATAAATCCATTACTACATAAGTGAATTTAATTCACTTATTTTCACACAGATTTATGAAGCATGATAACTTCCTCAATGTCATTTTGTGATTTGTTAATTTAGAACCCTGTCCTTTGCTAGTTATTTTTCTATTACTGTTTTGGACCAATTTGTTGAATAGTGTATTTCTAAATCCTTTCTTTGCCCTGTTTTTCACAACGTTCTAGGGTGAAAACATTAACCTATATTTCTTCTATACCTCTTTAATTTGTTGACCTAAGCCTTTAGTTGCTAAATTTCATCATCCTTATATAAGCACATATATGAAAACACATTGAGTAACTCCATGTGTGGTGTGGAGTGAGGTTGCATTGAAGGAAAGATGATAGCGAAAAAAATAATAAACAACAGAGGAACAGGGTCCAGATAGTTGGTTATGGCCAACACTGACCTATTCATTTCAATTAAATGAGACACTCAAAGTGGCTTAGCAGTTAAGGTGTTTGCCTGCAAAGCCAAAGGATCCTGATTTGATTTTCCAGGACCCACATAAGGCAAATGCACAAGGGGGTAGATGCATCTGGAGTCCATTTGCAATGGCTTGGAGGCCCTGGTGTGCCCATTCTCTCTCTTTCTCTCTGCCTCTTTCTCTCTCTTAAATAAATAAATAAATAAAATATTAAAAATGTTAAAAAATACAAAGCTCTGTGTAAAACAAGGTAATATTCCCCATTGTCTCCTTTCACTAATTCTATTCACTGGCTAAAAATCAATTAAAAATAGTTCAGAATTTATATCTTGCTACATATGAAAAATTGTAGCCAATTTTAACTAATATTCATAAATTCTTGTTATTATTGACTAGAGTGTAAACTTTCAAAAGTACATTGTTTTCTCACATTTTTCAATTTCTGTTTTTTGTATTTTATGTTTTAGCTTTGCATTCAACTGAATTGCAAATTTCTTCTTGTGCATATAAAATTTAAACCAACTCTGTCTTTATAAGTTTGCAGATGTCTTTATTTTGCCCTCACTCTTAAATGTGAATTCATCTCAGCTCAGGTTACAGATTGTCAGTTAATTTCTCTCAACATTGCAAAGGCATCATTCCGTTCTCTTTGGCTTCTGTTGTTTTGCCAGTCTATATATGTCAGTCTATGTTGCTTGCTCTGAGTCATCTCTGTCTGCTAGCTCTTAAAGTCATCAACTTTTCCTATTATATAGTTTCATTACAAGTTGTCTAGTTATATATTTATATTTATCTTTTTCTCTGCTTAGAAGAATATTTTTTTAAATCTGAGGTATATTTTTCTTTTTCCTGTTCTGAAAAATTATCAGATACTTCCATTTTAAAATTATTTCTCCCCTTTTCTTTTTCTGAAGAAGCTCTGGAGCAAGAGACATTGCCTGCAAATTCTTGCCACTTACTTTCTGTTTAGTTACAAATAATTTATCACGTATCTATCTATATCTGTATAGTACTGGTATATTGTGAATAAGTACACATACATATATACACGTACTGACATACATATACTAATTATTTTTAAAACCCTAGTTGTTTACTATTTATTTATATTTTCTGTTGATTTGTGTCTTTTATTAAATGTCTCTTCAGTCTTATTTAAACTGTTTTCCTATTTTTTAAGTAATTTCAATTAAGTATCTATAATTTGAGGCTTATATATAAAAGATATATATGCATGAAGATATATGTATATACATGTATATGAATCTACATAAAGATATATATTATATATGTATCATATATATATCTTTGAATTCCTAGTGTTTTGCAGTGAGAACTGAATGTTCTTCTGGTTTCATGATTAGAAATAAATATTATCTTAATGACTTTTGCTCATGGTCATCATTGTCTCATTGCAGACATTGAATCCAGCATTACTACTGCCTTGTATAGAATTTCTATTTTGTGCTTTGTACAGTATTGGTATACAACATGTATATCTTGTTTTTTAGCCAAAGTTTTTATTTTCATTTCTTTTTTTTCTTTTTCAAACTGTTATTTGTCATAACCATGAATTTAGATGGAGCATAGGACTTGAGAATGATTAATATAAATCTATAGTATCATCGTGATCAGAGAAGCTTCATCACTAGCTTTCATTGATTATTATTCTAGCCAGTTTTCATATTTGAGGCCATTTATAGTCTATCCCCATGAATTATATAGAATAAACTACATGAACAGTAAGCTATCTAAAAATAGATAAAAAACAAGTGTTTAGTACACACAAAAGTGGGCTTTCTGAAAAGGACACTGAGATTGTATTCACGAGTGTCTAGTGCACAAGGATTGAATTCATTATATCTGCTGAAGTGAAGAACAGTTTGCCTAAGAGAGCTGGTGTTCTCTAAGATGTGGAAAAGATCGAATGACCTCCGAATCATTAAGATATTCATTAAAGAATGGGTTGCCCTTCCATAAATACACAGTGAATTTCAGTAAGGAGTATGTAGTGAGTTAGAATGAATGACTTCCAAGTCCTTCCCACAACTGAGATTGTGACCATAATTTATTAGGAAGTATAACATAGAAAATTCTGAGGTTATGTTAAATATCCATAAGCTGAAGTCATACTTCCCAGGGCAAATGCATGGTAGTTTGAACACATTGTCAGAAGATAAAGTTTGCTATTAATCTGGGTTAATAATATAACAAAAAAAAATTCTCATCCTCAAATGTGTAGCTTTGGTTTTGTAGAACAGGAATATTTGAGTTGAAGCCCATCTTATTTATTTCATTAAAAACTACTTAGAGAGGCATGGAGTTACACACCTTTAATCCTGGCACTCAAAAAGTGGAGGTAGGAGGACCATGTTCAACCTCTGTATTAGAACAACTTGTAGGATAGCCTGGGATGCAGGAAACCCAGTCTCACAATGAGTATAATAAATAAATACTTAGGTAGCATTTATTTTTGACCAGAGGTGACTCTAAGTCTGTCACAGTTATTATGTCATTTAATATTAAAAAGCTAACATGTGTAGTTGGTTGTACTACCCATTTTTCAATGTAGAAAAATAATACACATAGAAGGTACATAATGTTCCTGAGACCATAATGGAAGCCATCATGACAGGGCAAGGTTTTAAATCCAAGGAAATATGGACCTGAGTCTTTGGTCTTAATTAAATCCCTCAACTGTAAAATCATTCAATAAACCACAAGTGAGGGCATACCCTTTAGCAACTATACATTTAATGATAACATGTTATTATAATCATGTGTACATGATAAATTTGGAAATAATCGATTTGATATATTAACATATGTTTCCTTGACATAAAACATATTGCTTGTATGACATATGTGAATTCAAATTAATAAGAGGGGCTAAAATTGTCTCTAGAATATCAAGCTAAAAAATTTAATTATTCATCAGCATCTTTAAATTCATTGATGATGCACTCTCTCAAATGGGGTTTGGTAATGAGAGCACACCATTAATTGTTCAATGCATGCCTTCCTTTCAAAGAAGTGTTAAAGTAATCATGCGAACATATGAGTTCCAGTAGCCCTCTCCAGGATGATGAATCACTTTATTTGGAAACAGCAACATTAACATTCCATGCATGGCTTGTCTAAACCAGCAGCCATATTTGTAGAACAATTTGTATGTAAATTTAAAGAAAATAAATCGATATTGAGGTTATCTGAGGGTGGCTACTTCATATGTATGATTTATGATCAATTGTAAACATGGCATTTATCATGCAGACACAAAAATAAATTGAACAACAAATGCAAATCATAAAAATTGAAGAAAAGTGCTCAAATGCCTTGTAGTGACACGTGTTTCCCGAAAATTGGGTCTCCATTCATGTTCCCTCAAAGTGCTGATATATATACAATATAATGCCACTGAGAATTTTTACCATGGCCAATAAGATAGGGCATGGGTGCACTCTGTTTACATGAAAGAGCTGGGTGCTCAAGCTATTCCTTACTCATCTAATATTAACTGAAATTGTCTTCTGGACAAATTGAGTTCCTATTTCTAGCTCTTCACTTCATCTTTTCTCTGAACAATAGAAACATTTTAAGACCTATAGTGAACTCTACAATTAAAAATGATAATGTATTAGCCACTGTATCAACAGCTCAAATATTAATGAATTTGTCTTTGAGCACCCCAGTTAGAGGCACTGTGCTGTATTATCTTACAAGCTAACAAACCCTTCAGTTTCTCCTTTAACCCTGCACTGATAGTCCTTGGAGGGAAAACAGAGTAACTTAAAATACAAATAATTGCAAAGCCAGGTGTGGTGGTGCACACCTTTAATCTCAGCACTTGGGAGGCAGAGGTAGGAGGATTGCTGTGAGTTCAGAGCTATCCTGAGAATACATAGTGAATTCCAGATCAGCTTGGACTATAGTGAGAAAGAAAAAACAACAACAAGAAAAATCCAAAGTTTTCTAAGTAAAAGTAACATAGACAATGCTAAAATGTTTTTTCTTGGGCTTGAGAGATGGCTTAGCGGCTAAGGTGCCTGTCTCCTAAGCCTAAGAACGCTGGTTCCAATCTCCAGGTCCCATGTTTAGCCAGATGCAAAGTGGCACAAGGGCGCAATGCCACACTTGACCACAAGGGCGCATGCATCTGGATTTCATTCACAGAGGCTGAGAGGCTTCTGGCGCGCCCATCTCTATCTGTCTTCCCCTCTCTCTCTCTCTGTCTCTCTCCAAAAAAAAAAAAAAAAAAAAAAAAAAAAAGAAAAAAAAAAAAAAAAAGAAAACAATGTTTTTTCTTGCCCTGCAGGAACTTTGTTAACACAGTACATTTTAGTTTTAATTGCGTACCCTTTCTAAGAACCATCTCATGAATGAGGCCGACTAAACTTCCTTTGATTTAGGGACGATACACTCACAAATCCATCCAATTCCCAGGGAATCAGATAGACCTAATCCAGTTGAAATTTCATTGTTTTGGGGCTTGATAGAGGTTTAATTTTAATTTTCTCTGTTCAGAGCCTTTCAAAATTAGCTGTTGATAAGATCAGGGACATTCTTTCACTTTGCAGAACGGAAGCGGCTTCTCTGATAATCGTTGGTCTCCTTTTCTCTCTTGAGTCCCACTGTATACTGACTCCTCTTCTGCTAAACTTCCTCACCCTCCAAGTGACGTTGAGATTTCCTGTGGGCCTGGCGGGCTTTGAAGGCCGACAATTGCAGTGATAACCCTCTTAAATGACAACAAAACCTTGCTCTGTGTTCTTGTGGCACTGAAGAAATCCTAGCAGGAAAATGGATGCAAAGCTCTGTACTGTAAGAAAAAAATCCGAGGTCTCCCTGCTGGACTATTTGTAGACATTAGCCCCAGTACATTCCAACATTTCTCACACTTTGCATGCTTAGTACACTGTCCACTTTATCTAGGCAGAGTTGGTACTCTCAAAATAGTAGAATAGAAAGAATTGAAAGAAAAGGATTCAGTGAAATTTTTCCATAGCGCAAGCCTTGTACATTGTGATAGTCACAGCGCACAATTTGGTTCAGAGAAAGATATTACAAAATTTTACTACTAGTAATATTGGTGATATTTTGGCATCTATTATAAACCAAACATTATGTTCTTTGTATCTATGAACTCAGTGAAGTAGGATCAGAGAATCTTGATTCCAAGCTGATCATTACCATTTACTTATAAATGGCATTAATATCCTCTTCATATAAAGTGGAAATGAATCTGCTCTGTAGAGATCGCATTATGGGGACCAAGGAGATGGCTCACTGAGTTAAAGTGTTTGCCGTGCAAATCTGATGACTTGAATGCAGATCCCCAGAACTTAGAGAGCAGTAGAGTGACACAGTGGGGAGACGAGAGGCTGAGAGAGGAGAACCCTGAAGAACACACAGCATTGAACCAGGTAGAAGGCTAGGGCTGGCACACTAATGCCTACATGCATGCCATGGCATGTGCATACCCACCCACACTCCCAGAGACATATTCACACATACATACAGCTATTTAAAAGAAAAATAATTACCCTTATATCGGTGTGGTGCAAATATATTTATCTCGTAAAAAATATGTATTAACCGTTACAACATGTTACCAACCAGTATTATCTCTGTCATTTACTGCATTTCAGTTACATTTTCAGTATTTTTGGATACATTTCAAAGAAAAAGAAACTCTACAGCTCAAATATTGTCCTCCAAGAGAACTTGTGGAGAGATTTCTTTTTCTTGTTTTTTTTTTTTTTTTTTTTTCAGTTTATTTTCTTCCCTAGGGTTCTGTAATTGGCAAAAAGGCATCTCCAGGGGCTACAGTCGTATCTATGTATGACAGATGTTTTGCCTCAGACAGCCTCTAAGGTGTACTGTCCTTTATAGCAGCTTTCATAAAAGGACTATTTTATGATAAAGGTTTGTGTGTTTCTAAATGACAATGGGTTTGTTACCAGGGAACCTGGGTCCCCATCTGTGGGCTCTTCGTCTAACTGATGAAAGAATTTTGAAACAGACTCAGAAGGAATCTCAAGGACAATTTTATTATGGGTTTGAGAGAAAAACAGCCAGGTGGGAGAGCTGTAAATCTCTACCGCTGCTGAGAGAGGGCTATGAGTGATATAAAGGGAGAATGCTATGCTTTTTGAGTTCGGCTCCAAGGCAAGCAGTGATGGAATTTTGTATGCCTCCTCACGGGACTGGGAGTGTCTTCGGATAGACATTTAGAAAGCCCAGATGGTCAGGGAAAGCATGCTTTCCATTTTGTCCAGTGCTGGAAGAAGAGAGAAAAGGGGAGCAAAAAAAAAAAAGTTTTTTTTTTTGAATTAGAAACCCTAAAAGGAAGAAGGCAGAGCACTGAAGATCTGCATCTGTGGATTTAAGCAGGCTATTTCTTTAAGGGGATAATCGTTCATCCCATTTCCTTAGCAAGTCTTCAGGTGAATGGGCTTCCCTGAGAGGTCATGTGCTGGTCAGGTGATTGACAGGCCCAAATGGATTAGCCGTAGTTAAGACGACAGTATGTCATTGTAATGCTGTGTTTTGGGGGGGCCATAGCATTCATTTTCAGTTCTTTAGATCAGGAGAAAATAGCTTTCCCTTAGTGTGCTTCTACAAAACCCCGATACCTCCATGCTCCCCCCATTACTGCGTATGGTATTTTAATCTTAACACAATTTTGATGCTTCCTTTTCTAAAATTGGTGTTATCGGAGAAAAAGGAGGAGGGATCCAAAACTGATGATGGGGGATGATTCATCATTAATTGCCTTGAAAGCTTGCTAATGCCTCTCTTGCTACCAAAGGTGAAGCATAAAGGATGTTTTAGGAATATTCCATAGTAAAAAAACAACAAAAAGAACCAAGGTTTCATACACACACACACACACACACACACACACACACACACACATATGCACACATGCACAGGGGACTATTCATCATGCTCATTTCATCCTTGTCTTAGTTTCCAGGGATAAAGTCAACACCACAAAAGCTACTCTAAATGGGGTCTTTCCTTTTCGATCTGAAATACTTTGTTATAATTCAATTGCTTCTCTCTCAGCATTCTTCATTTCAATAGCCTCTTGGATTTGTCCTTATTGTTCTCCTGAAAGGTGTTGTATACAGAATGAATATAACATGGAAAACAGGGATTCTAGTTGTCCAAATACCTGTGTTGGAGAGAGCTGCAGCTCAGCTTCAATAGCTGGGTTATTTCTGAGTTCTTATATTGGCATAGTGCACTGATTTAAAATGAGGTCAGCTAGAGTAGTTTTTGTAGAAATAAAGGACAGTTTTGTTGAATGCCAAGCTTATCCCTTGCTTATTTTACTGAAAACCAATACAGCCAACCTATTTCTTACCAGTTTTTCATTTCTTTTTTACAATGCTGGAGCAAGTACTTTTTTTTTTTTTTTTTGTATTTTGTCAATGTTCTTATTGTCAAACACAATCTAAACTTGAATATGGGGAAAAAAAAACATTTCAGTAAAATTGCAAAGGTAGTCAACAACCAACACAATTACAATTAGAATTTTATTTCCCACTATTTCTCTAAATAACCTTGCAGACAAAAATTCAAATTTTCTTTATCAGTATCTCTAGACACCCCAAACTGGAGCTAGTCTTGGGATTGCTTATCCTTTGCACTTAAAATACACTTCATCTAATTACTTACTCACCCTTTCAGAAACTTCCCAGTGTTTATTCGGGTTCGTTACTTGGCATAAGAGAGGGTAACTATATAAACTTAAGTCTTGTAAAGGAATCTGTTTATTTTAAGAACCAGACATAAACATGTTCCAAAGTCATTTCCCCTCAGGTTGAGACACGTGTGTTCCTGAATATGAGTGCAGACTCCCCTTTCCTGCGGGCATTAGAGAACACTAAACGAAAGAGTCCCAGTCTAAAATTCTTCCTCAACTCCCTTTAGATGCATATTTTCTGCCAGCTTACAATGCCTTTCTGCAGAGTAGAGACCCTCCTTTAGAGACATAACCAGCAATAGGGACAACTAGGAGTGCTACCTCACATTCTCTGGGAGAAACTTTGATTGGCATCGTTTATCACGTGATCAACTTCCTCCACTAGGTCCCAACATATAAACTTCCTACCTTTTGTTTCCATGAATTCCGTTTTGTTTTCTTCTATTGCCAGAATCTTGACATCTTCCCTTTCTGCTTACTTGGCAAAGTATGCTTTTATTTGATAATATAATAGCACTTTTAGACTGTTTGTAGGACATTTTCCACATGCAGTGGCTTAATGTCTGAAACCTTTTTCTTGAAGAAAAGGAAAGATGGAAGGAAGGGAAGGAGGGACGGAGGGAGGAAGGGAAGGAAGGAGGGAGGAAATAAATGCTTTATTTTCTACAAGAACAGTGAATGAAGAAGGGGCATGTTTGCTCTTTTCTATGTTTTTGGCAGGTGCATGGGACTCTGACCACTCCCTGATGGAACTTTAAATCTGGAGTGGTTCATGTTAATCAGCAGGTTCTAGCCTGGAACCGTTCTCTTGGCAGTAGCATGGCAAAGCAGTGGTAGGAAGTGCTGTGTCCTGTCTGTAGTTGGCACTGTCAACAGCGACCCTGCTGATATATCTGTTCCATAGCCATCTGCTGTTGACCATGAAGAGTGACTGGACTTAGGCAGTTGTTCTGAGGTTCCACTCTTTTTTTGTCCCTGGATCACTTTGTGCACCTGATTCTGTTACTGGCCCTTGCCCACTGCCTTCATTTCCCTGTATTTCAAAAGAACTTAGGAAATAGAAATGGAATGGGAAAATGGATTTATTTATAATTTGACCAAATTGGTGAAAGAACAATTATAATTCCGCTCATCTGTGTTAGTTGAAGGGACCAAACTGATGCCATGACAGGTTTCAGTAAAGTGCCACCCTAACTAGACCCAAATTTCAATTCCTGGGAGAGGCAGGCAAGACTTCTGGGAAAGCATAAACAAAGGGCTGTTAATCAATGGCCACCCTGACATGTGGCAGAGGAGAGAGCCGCCCAGTTCTTTTAATATCTCTGGGCAATGACCAAAAAAGGCATGCCCAAGGTGGTGGGCTCTGGGGACTGAGTCAGTTCCTAGAGACATGTCCAAATATGTCCCTTTTGCCCCAACTAATCAAAGATGTACAAATAGAGTTGGAGAAATGGCTTAGTGGTTAAGGTGCCTGCCTCCTAAGCCTAAGAACGCTGGTTCCAATCTCCAGCGGTTCCAATCTCCAGGTCCCATGTTTAGCCAGATGCAAAGTGACTCAAGAGTGCAATGCCGCACTTTACCACAAGGGGGCGTATGCATCTGGATTTCATTCACAGCAGCTGAGAGGCTGCTGGCGTGCCCATCTCTATCTCTCTTCCTCTCCCTCTCTCTCTGTCTCTCTCTCTGTCTCTCTCTCTCTCTCTAAAAAAAAAAAAAAAAGATGTACAAATATAACTGCTGCTTGCTTAGCCAATCATGTTAGAAGATTACCCAACCAACCTGGAATTCCCCCTAGCTGTGCTTAAAAGGAGCCTGTGAGCTCCTCTTGGGGTCACCATTTTGTTTGAATGGTTGATCCCTGCATACTGGCTGATTCTGCAGAATAAATGCTCTTTGGTTTTACATACTATTTGAGCCTGGGGTCTTTCTTCAGTGATTTTTGGAGCCTTACATTAGTGTCTGTGGAAGTCTTACAATTCACACAACAAAAAACAAGCATGAGGGGCTGGAGGATGGCTTAGTGGTTAAGGTGCTTGCCTGTAAAGCCAAAGGACCCAGGTTTGATTCCCCAGGACCTATGTAAGCCAGATGCACATGCTTCTGGAATTTGTTTGCAGTGGTTGGATGCCCTGGTGCTCCCATTCTCTCTCTCTCTCTCTCTGCCTCTCTCTGCCTCTCTCTGCCTCTTTCTGACTCTCAGATAAATAAATTAAATTAAATTAAATATTAAAAAAACAAGCATGAGACAGTGGTCAGAAGATACTTAGATTTACTCATGAGACTGTCAACCAGTCATTTCCTGAGAGGAAGCACTTACGCTAAGTTAGCAATATTGTTCTCTGAAATAAAGATTTTGATTCAAGTCCAAACCTGAGGAAGTAAACAGTCTGTGTTAAAGAGTTATATTTTTGAAAGAGAAATGAGTCTCGGGGATTTGGTGGGTTGGTGGATACTAGACCCTGCTCCTTTCTGGGTCTGTCACAGCTGTTGGGACTTAAGTCCATTCCTTGTATAGGTATAGTGCAGAAGCATTTGTATATTTCTTTGTAGTTTGCTTCAAACTCAGATTCCTATATGCCTATAAAACATACTAAATTCACAAGTATTAAAGAGTGATGGCTGATAGCAGAAGGGAAGTATACAAGTGTCTCCTTTCAGAATTTAAACTATGTTCTCTGTCCATTGGGGCCCTAGCACTTACTGTCAGCATAACATTGTTACAATTTTTCACTTGTCCACCAATTCCTGGCATTTAGGAAAATGTTTTATATATGCTTAATTTCTCATTGAACTTTTTAATTTTATGTTGATTTATTTTTTTGAGAGTGAGAGAGATGCAGGAAGTTAGAAGTAAGAAAAAAAAAGTGGACTGATGTGGTCAAGGAAAAGTTCAAAAAGTCGGATTTGTAGCATAAACTTAGATTATTAGGTTACATTCATATAAATGATATTCAAGGAAATTTGAAAGAGAAAAAGGGATCATTATTGCTGAAGAGGTGGCTGAGTGGTTAAGGCACATGCCCACAATGCCTAACTACCTTGGTTCGATTCCTCAGAACCCACGTAAGTCCAGATGCACAAAGTGGCACATGCATCTAAAGTGTTTTTGCAATGGCTAGAGCCCTGGTGCTCTCTCTCTCTCTCTCTTTGCAAATGAATATTTTTTAAAGGGATAATTAGTAATATATCTATCACATATATAATGGAAGTAAAATCAGAGGCCATAATTTTTCAGTTGCCCTGGAAATGGCAGAATCAATGGTATCCATAATTCCAATGATTGATCATTCAAATTGGTTTAAATAGTTTGCCACCAGTAATCCATTATGTAATGGGTGGGATTTGCAATGATTTCCTTGCCCTTAAGGGATTAATACCTGATGGTTAAACCTATGAGTCAATTGTCTCCCTGTAGTCAGTATACATCTTTAGTTTGAATGGATGCCCCCAGTTGATTCTGGAATTTTATCCACACTTGCGACTTGGTGTCAGTGGATGGATGCTAAGTTGTGGGGGTGGATCTGGAATTCCAGTCTAAAGATATGTAAATTGCTTTACTTTGCCTGGAGTTCCTGAAGTGTGCTTGTTAGCTTTTGGGTTTTGGTTTCGGGTTCTCCTGTCTCTCTGCTTGCACCTTTGAAAGCTTATGATCTTTCCAAGGGGAAGGAAAGACTGCCGAAAACTTTGTTGGAACTGGGCAACTGCCATACTGGCTGGTTGTATTCTGCTGCCTAGGCCCAGAGAGCTTGATCAAGCTTAACTTTGTAATGGAATGATGTGCTTGGCTAAATACATGGGGTCTGAGAAATTTAAAGTTTTAAGTTCGAAAAATTCAAGCAAGTTTAAAACTATTGGCACAGAGACTGGCTACTGAAGCTGCTATTATCAAATAAATTAATATTTAGAAGGAAGATAGCCTACCTACTTTATATTGAAAGAATGAAAAGGATGCCTGAGAAAAGATTATAAGAGAACTCTTTTGGAGAAGAGTAGACTGGAGAAGGAGTCTGCTTTTCAAGTTTCTGATTTATTTCATCCCTGAATTAAAGATATAGCTGTGTTCTGCACACCTGGTATTGGGTTCAGAAGCATGAAAATTCAGTGGAGTGGATCATAAAGTGTACACGGTGAAACGCTGCTGAGATTGTAAGGGTCTGAAAATCACTGAAGAAAGACTCCAGAGTTAGATAGTATGTAAAAGCATAGAGCATTTATTCAGCAGAATCAGCCAGCATGCAAGGGTCAACCATTCATACAAAATGATGACCCTGAGAGGAGCACACAGGCTCCCTTTAAGCACAATTAAAGGAATTTTGGCGGGCTTTTAGTCTTTTATCATGATTGGCTAATTTGAACAGTAACTGTACTTGTGTTTTTTTGATTGGTTAGGGTTTTGGCAGCCAGGTCTAGGGGAATTCTAAGCGGGTGAGATAATCTAACTTTGGGGCAAAAGGGACATGTCTGGTGACTTTACAAGAATGGACTCAGCCTTTTTCTGGTCAGGGCAGCCATTGATGAATGGCCCTTTGTTTTAGGTTTCCCAAGAATCTTGTTTGTCCTTCCAGGTAATTGAAACTTAGGCCTAGCTAGGGTGGCGCCTTATTGAAGCCTGCCATGGCGTCAGTTTGGTCCCTTCAAGATGTGGCATAAGGCAGGGCATGATGACCCTGGTAAGCTGGCAAATCTGTTGAAAGGTGGACTGTGGTGTGCAGTGGAGACACAAGGATATTTAGATCTACCAGGTCTATGCAAGGGTTACCATGGAGGCTGTTGGCTAGGGATGGCAGTATTTCCTGTCTACCCAGTACTGCTGGAAGTGTAGAATTGTGAAATCCAGAGACTCCTCACAGGTCACTGGTCATACTGGACTTGAACTGCAGATGTTTGATGTTTGCTTGATGGTTATTGAGTTTATATTGTTCCAGTCTCTCCTTGCTATGCCTTATAACAGTTGAACATGTTTACTCTGTGCCTTTGTAGGCTGAAGGTGTATGTCTTGTTTTCATTTTACAGGACTCACAACTAAGAAACAATCTTAAATCTCAGAAGAGACTTGGGATTTGGGGGAGATTGTATTGTAGTAAAGACTGTGGGGACCATTGAAATTGGACCAAATACAATGGACCGTGTAAGATGATTATGAATCTTTTGGGGACTAGGGGTGGGATGTTGTTTGAATGGATGCCCCAATTGTTTCAGGAATCTTATGCAAGCTTGCAAGTTGGTGTCACTGGATGGATCCTAGTGTTCAACCTAAGGTGGGTGGGGGTCGATCTGGAATTCCATTTTAAAGCTGTGCAAAGGGCTTGAGCTTTGCCTGGAATTCCTCAAGTGTGCTTGCTTGGTTTTGGGTTTTAGCTTGTGGATCTCCTCTCTCTCTCTCTCTCTCTCTCTCTCTCTCTCTCTCTCTCTCTTCTTTGACATGTGAAAGAAGGCTAGCTTCTTCTGCCATTATGGAACTTCCCCCGCTTCAACAAATCTCTTCCTCCCATAACTGCCTGATCTGGAAGTTCATCCCAGCAACATGTGACTAGACATGTATATCCTGATTACCTGAACACAGAGCCTGGTTTTATTCATACATTTTGCATACGAATGTTACAGATATAAAAATTAATCTCCTGACTTTATATTACTTTTAGATATGACTTCAAACCTTTTACTCACTAACTTATTAACTTTCCGTTTTGTTTGTCATTTCCTGAATGCAATGGCACTTTCCTCACCTATCAAAAAGAAATGATAATTACTCTAATGTCTCTTGTCATACAAACCAAATGAATTAAAGTATGGAAGGGACTTAGAAAGGTATCTATTATGCAGTAATAATTCTATGAATGTTCAGTTGTTAGGTTTTTATGCTACATATATTTTAAAAATATATTTTATTTATTTATTTGAGAGAGTAAAAGAGGTAGAGAGAGAGTGAGTGAGAGAGAGAGAGAGAATGGGCACGCCAGGGCCTACAACCACTGCAAACTAACTCCAGATGCATGTACCTCCTTGTGTACCTGGCTTATATGGGTCTTGGGGAATTGAACCAGGGTCATTTGGCTTTGCAGGCAAGTGCCTTAACTACTAAGCCATCTTCTCCAGCCGTGTCACATATATTTTTTAATCATTGCCATGATTTACTATATAAAGCTGGACATGGTAGTGCATGTGTGTAACTCCAGTGTTGTGAAGCAGGCGGACTGCAAACTTAAGGCCAGCCTGAGCTTAATATCAAGACCTCATCATAGAAAAAAGCAAAAAAAAAAAAAAAAACACCCAGACAAACACAGTTTACAAACATAGATTGAACAAGAAGGCAGGTAGTGAAAGGCAGCAGAGGGTGACCTTGAAATTCAGGAATTTCTTTTTTAGAATTTCTGCAAGTGTGAACTCAAAGAAAGCAAGTTTACTAAGGCTACACACATGTTACCTCAGAAACCAAGTCACATAGCATATGCGATGAGCAGTAAAAATATGTTTCCCTAATCTAGAAGAAAAGCTACAGCTTTTAAACCTATGATATTTTTCATAATACTTTAAAGTAAAACTATAATATGAACTCTCCTGGAGAATTTAAAGAAGGCATTGATTGATGTTCATACAGTGGATAGGATAATAATATGAAAATGTTCATCTTATCCAACACAATCTGCAGATTCAAGGAAATCCCTATCAAAATTCTCATGTCATGGTCCTACTGGGGAAAAAAAAAAAAAAAAAAAAAACTTAAAATGCATATGAAAGATCAAACACCCCAGAAAGACAAAGGAATCCCTAGTGAAAACATAAATGTTTGGGATATTATCATACCTGATTTCAAGTTATATTACAAAGTCATGGAAATAAATAAAAGTATGGCATTTTAGCAAAAACATATACATAGATTAAAAGAGTAGCGTAGAAGACTCCAAATTAAACCCAGAAATCAATTATTACTTGATTTTAACAATGCTGCCAAAAATACACATTGAAACAAAACTGTCTCTTCAAAAAAAATAATGCTGAGAAAACTGGATATCAACATTTAGGAAAATGAAACTAAATTCCTATATCTCACCCTGAATAAAAATCAACAGTGCTGGGGCTGGAGAAATGGCTTAGCAGGTAAGGTGCTTGCCTGCAAAGCCAAAGGACCATGGTTTGATTACCTAGGACCCATGTAAGCGAGATGCACAAGGTGGTACATGCATCTAGAGTTCATTTGCAGTGGCTGGAGGCCCTGGCGTGAACATTCTCTCTCTCTCTCTATCTGCCTCTCTCTCAAATAAATAAATAATATTTTTCAAAAAATCAACACTAAATGCACCAAAAACCTTAATAGAAGACCTGAAACTGTGAAATTGTTAGGGGACAAATAAACAAAAAAAAGATATAGACATAGGCAAGAACTTGATGAAAAAGAGTCTAGTCAAACGGAAAATAGGCCAATAATTGAAAAATTAGCCCTGATGCATCTGGATTACATTTGCAGTGGCAGGAGACCCTGGCATGCCCATTATATTCTCTGTCCCTCTCTCTCTCTCTCTTCTCTCTCTCTCTCTCTGTCTCCCTTTAACAAATAAAAATACTCTTTAAAAACTATATTCAGGGGCTGGAGGGATGGCTTAGCGGTTAAGGTGCCTGCCTGCTAAGCCTAAGAACGCTGATTCCAATCTCCAGCGGTTCCAATCTCCAGGTCCAACGTTTAGCCAGATGCAAAGTGACACAAGGGCGCAATGCCGCACTTGACCACAAGGGGCCGCATGCATCTGGATTTTGTTCTCAGCAGCCAAGAGACTGCTGGCCCACCCATCTCTATCTGTCTTCCTCTCCCTCTCTGTCTGTCTCTCTCTGTGTGTGTCTCTCTCCAAAAATAAATAAAACAATAAAAAAATTTAAAAAAAAAACTATATTCAGGTTATATCTTACCCATGTTTGAATGGCAGTTATTTAGAAAGCAGAAATGAATGTTGCTAAGGATGTAGACAGGAAGGAACATTTAAAAAATCTTTACGCATATACTGTTCCAAAATATAAAGTATCATTAGACTAAAGGCAGTGTCTTAACTGTGAGCCTTATAAAATCAGAACACAAAATACATGCTTCCAATATATAATGGCACACAGCACACACTTTCATTTACAAAATGCAAGAAGGGAAAGAAAAGGGAAGAAAGATTGGATCAAAGCAAGATCAAAAACCAACATGGCAAATATAAAATCTTATGAATAGATCTTGGGGGATCCAAAAGGCCTGGGTACTCTTATCACTCCAGTTGTGCTCTTTGCTACGCAGGCAGAATTCACCTAAGTCTGGAGCATGCTGGGGCAGGGGTTCTATAGTCCTGCCTTCTCCAAAACTCTGGGGTATCTACTGTAAATCATGGTTCATTTTCATAGCACCATACCAGGGCCAGCCCAGGCAGAGACTTCAAATATAACCCACGTGGCATCGTGACCATCTCTAGAACCATAATGGCCCTCTATTTCTTATATCCTATCCTTTCCAAAACCAATGGGCTAAACTGCCAGTTTGATAACCCATGCAGGACGCAGTTTGACACTGAGGAGCAAGCAGCACGATCCTTCTTCAGTGTACTTCTTTCAGAGCTCCTCCAGTACTCCCCTTAGCTTTCATGAATTAGGTCTCACCTTCACTGTATGTTCCTTATTTTTTGCTTTTTTTTTTTTTTTAAGGTAGGGTCTTGCTTTAGCCCAGGCTGACCTGGAATTCACTACGTAGTAGCAGACTAGCCTCACACTCACAATAATCCTCCTACCTTTGACTCTCAAGTGCTGGGATTAAAGATGTGTGGTATCTGCCCTATTTTTAACAATGCAGAGAAGCTGGCTCATCCTCAATGGTGGCAATGCATTCACAATTTCACCCGCGGTGACTGAATTCTCTGGGGCATGAAACTTGTTATGTTTTCATATTTCCTTCTTACCCTTCTGCTTTATGTTTTCCTCAGCCAAACACACCATTCCAGTACTTTTAAATTTAACTTGGCTCAAGTTTACAGGACAGGGGTAGAATGTAGCCAGAATATCATATAAGCTCAATTCTAATCTTCCCCTCTGAAAACTCATAAGCTGAGTTTCCACAGTCCACATTTTTGTCTACAGTTTAGCCTTGCAAACTCTCACCAGAATATTCCATTCAAATCTGCTTATAGCATTTCAAGGCTTCTCCAGCCCAAAGTTCCAAGCACTTTGGACTATCCTCACATAGTTCCCTTCCAAGGACTATAAAACGTGTGCTCAGCTTCATCATAGCAACAATTGCACTTCTCTGTACCAGTTATCTGTTGCAGCTACCTCTTCATTGCTGGGACACAATACTTAACCACAAGTAGTTGGGGGGGGGCAAGGTTTATTTCTCCTTAGAGTTTTTTTTTTTTTTTCTTAGGTAGAGTCTCACGCTAGCTCAGGCTGACCTGGAATTAACTATGTAGTCTCAGGGTGGCCTTGAACTCATGGTGATCCTCCTACCTCTGCCTCCCTAGTACTGGGATTAAAGGTGTGTGCCAGGACTCCTGGCTATCTCCTTACAGTTTTAAAGACAAGTTGCATCATGTCTGGGAATACTTGGCAAGAACAGGAAGCTAGCCAAGCACCACATGCAATCACATCAGCATAGAAGGAGCAGTGAGACTCAGTCCAGTTATCCCTGGCAAGTGGGGCTTGGCTATAAAATCCCAATGCCTGCCCCGTAGGGTCACTCCTCTTCTGTTAAAACTCCACGTCCCAAAGGCTCTATCACCTTGGGCTTAAGTGTGAGGCTGAATCACATGCACATGAAGCTATGGAGAATATTTTATATTGAAACCTATATATCTGCATATATATATAACAAAGTATGTATCCCTATTACCTTATTACCTTATTATTAAATATAAATTGCTATAAAATTATGAAACACACTGACGTTTCACTGATAAAATATCTCAATAAATTTCAATTTCCTCTGTTTTCTTAAGACAGTAAAACTTAGAAATATGTAAAAAGAAGAGCCTTGCTGGTCTTCTCTCGTACTTTCTCTTGCTCCCTCTTCTCTGTACATCTGTTTATTCTCTATGAGACTGAGTTTGGATATCCCTTTCTTACTCACTTATTATTCTTTTTATCAAATAAATACAAATAAATAGACCAGACCAAATGAGTATGTTTCTCACGTCTAAATTCCAAGGAAGAAGCCCAGACTGTTCTGGTTTGGACCACTTATCTGCCACTGGCTTCTATGTCCAGAAAACAGAACCTTCTGACAGTCATCATAGGACTCTGTTTTATGAATTGGGCCAGAGAAATAGAGTCCTTGGGGATATGTTATAAGAAGAAAGGGCATGATCAGGAACTGACCTCAAATGAATCTTATTTTTGTAAGTTGCCTAGAGGACCTACAGTTTTAATTATCAGAATATCAAAAAAAAAATCCAGCAAAGTGCCAAATGCTTATAATTCTTGGTACAGAAACTATAGAATCATAGCACTTCACTACTAATAAATGGTATTTAAGATAAACTTGTCAGGGCTTAAGAAATGCTCAGTGGTTAAGGCACTTGCCTGCAGTACCTAATGACCTGAGCTCAACTCCCCAGTACCCATGGAAATCCAGATGCATTGAAAGATTCATGCATGTGAAGTTTGTTTGCAGCATCTAGAGGCCCTGGCACACCCATTTTCACTCTCTCTCTCTCTCTCTCTCTCTCTCTCTCTCTCTCCTTGCAAGTAAATAAATAAAAATTTAAAAATTAAAAAATAAATGAATTTATCAGAAGAAGCCAATAACTTTATAATATCCTGCTTACACTATATAGTTAGCTTGAAACCTCCACCTGTCCACAGTACCCTAAATTAGACAATGAAGGAGTTAATAAGTCACCCATATTTTGGGGACTCAGTCAAAATGGGTGATGGCTCTTTTAAAAAATTGTGTGTTATACATAAAGACAAATTCCTTTAAGGCCTTGATGATCAATTAAAAATGGAAAGAAAGTAGATTTGGATTTCAGGAAGAATTTAGTTTTCATTAGATCACCAAAATCTTAAGAGAAAGTAAAAGTCTATTTTTAAGAGAGACCATGCCTTTAAAAAATAATTTTGATTCACAAATGCTTTCTGAAGATCAGTGAAGTCATAAGTACGTGTGAAGCATAGCTGATATACAGTGAAGTTATAAGTACGTGTGAAGCATAGCTGATATACAGTGAAGTTATAAGTACGTGTGAAGCATAGCTGATATACAGTGAAGTTATAAGTATGTGTGAAGAATAGCTGATGTACAGTGAACTTATAAGTACGTGTGTAGCATAGCTGACGTACAATTTGGCAGACTTGTACACTGCATGTGTTCTATTTATAAGAGTGGTTAAAATAGATACCAAAGAATCAGCAGACATGTCTCTTTATGCATACACACAGGAGAATTTATTTGCTATTCTGGAGAGCGATTTACAGCAGAGATTAATGTAAAATATTAGAAAAACACAGAAGATAATTCCAAAGAACATTTATGTTCCCTTGAAATGATTTCTTAATGAGGTTTTCAGAACTTTCTGATGCTGAAGATTATCTAAGGCCTAAGACAGAAAGTGCACACAGGCACTTAGTTACAAAGAGAGAAGTGGGGCTGGAGAGATGGCTTAACGGTTAAGGCGCCTGCCTCCTAAGCCTAAGAACGCTGGTTCCAATCTCCAGCGGTTCCAATCTCCAGGTCTCACGTTTAGCCAGATGCAAAGTGACGCAAGGGCGCAATGCCGCACTTGCCCACAAGGGGGCGCACACATCTGGATTTTGTTCACAGCAGCTGAGAGACTGCTGGCGTGCCCATTCTCTATCTGTCTCCCTCTCCCTCTCTGTCTCTCTCTGTGTCTCTCTCTAAAAATAAAAAAATAATAAAAAAAAAAAAGAGAGAAGTGGAATATCTGCTTGGCATTACCCCTTGTTAGAAAACAAGATTCCTAGAATTTCTAGAAAGAAAGACTCATTGATATTACAGCTATTTAAATCACTAAGTGCATTTTGCTTTTATCACTGCTGGTTGGTATCATTATAAGACCTGTGCTGATCTAGAATGTGTGAAGAATTACTTGAGAACAATTGCTTAGCGCCATTTCCACTTACATTTATCAAGTGGAGTCAATGGACATTAAAGATTAAACATGTTGTAACAACATATGTCCTTGTTTGATCATTAATAATAGCTGATGGAACTTCATACATGTTTAAATGTCCACGTAAAATTTTAATGATGCAAACATTCTGCAAAGATTTACTGCTTTTTTAAATAATACTTACATTAGCATGTTAGAGCAATATTTATAAAAGCAAATGCTCAGTGTTATGCTGTCCCATGCTATAAGCTTCACAATTCTAATTTTAAATAAACAAGAAGAAATTTTGTTTGGACAAGAAGGCAATAGTGGAAGTGGTAAAAGTTTTCTGAAGTTCCCAGGCAGTACTTATTTTACTTACTATACCTTCATCTGCAGAAAAGATTTAAACTGGCTTCTAATCGGAATGTGAAACTCGAACAATCTCAAGTCCAAGGTGAATGGTGATATTTCCTGAGGGAAATGCATATATTGACAATTTTATATCAATGAGCGTGTCTAACTAGTGGAAACTCAATCATCTGTGAGATAGTGGAGGTGACAAGAAAATAGGACAATTTGCCAGCAATGAGTGAAAAATAGATCCAGCTTTGTTTAGTAAGACATTCCAGACATATCAAGCGGTATAGATACAGTTAATTTACTGTGAACAGTTTCCAGGTGCCAGTGGAGAACTATAAGTGTGACATTCTACTGGACATTTTCGGGATATCCTGAAGAGCAAGATTGGATCATATCAGAACAATGCTGGGGTATTATTTTGATGAATTTCAATCAGTTTTTTTTTTTTTTTTCTGCATTGAGGTGTAGCATCTCATAGTTGAGATCTCTCTGAAATTAAAAGTGAAATTCACAGGCTGGGAATGGCGGTGCACATCTTTAATTACAGCACTGGAGAGCCAGAGGTAGGAGGATCACTGTGAGTTCAAGGCCACCCTGAGACTACACAGTGAATTCCAGGTCAGCCTGGACTAGAGTGAAACCCTACCTCAAAAAAAAAAAAAAAAAAAAAAAAAAAAAAAAACAGTGAAATTTATTTCACATAAAAAGGCAAGCATGCTTACCAGACACAAAAGAATCGAGTACTGGGAGCAAAAATACTTTTTAGTCTGTTTGTGTGAATGAATTTATGGGTACTCACAGGGAATGTGACCATGAAGACGTCATCACCTGACGGAGACTTTTCTATACAATGCCCAGGTGTCAGGGAATGCTATTGCCAGTTAGAGGTCAACCAGCTGAAGGTCCTGCGTGCCAGCAGTGTCTCAGGTGCTGCTGAGAACGAAATCCAGATGCGTGCGCCCCCTTGTGGTCAAGTGCGGCATTGCACCCTTGCATCACTTTGCATCTGGCTAAACGTGGGACCTGGAGATTGGAACCGGCATTCTTAGGGCTTAGGAGGCAGGCACCTTAACCGCTAAGCCATCTCTCCAGCCCTGCAAAGGTTCTTAACATAGAGGCTATGAAGTTGTAATGGTTCTGACTGACAGAGAGTTAACGTGGAGAGTGTGAAATACATGCTATTGTTCTCCATACGGAGATACTAGTAGCTTACGACAGAGACAGCCCAGAATGACTTGAGGGCTTACCTCACAGTATTCGGGGATGCCTAGGGAAGAACTAACCATGCACAGTGTTTGACACATAATAGATATTTCTGAAGCTGGACCTCTGTTTATTACTTATGAGCATGGTAAGCCTAACTGGGCATTTGTTTGTTTTGCAATTGCTGCATTCAAATCTCATCTCAACCACAATGACTAAGAAGAGGGGAGACCCAATTTTCTAACGGGAAATCTGAGTAGCAAGGCCAGAATAATGGGAACCTATGATGCTTAAGGTGATCAACAGATGCCTGCGATTAAATTTAGTTATTCAATCTAAATGTTAAAGTAGGTTATTATTTAGAGTAACAACATAAAATAACATTAGAATTCATTTCCTAAAAATAGTGGAATTAAGCAGCTAGAAATATAATTACCTGCTTGAGATTTGGATTATGGTCCTATTTTCACAAGGTGTATTAGTCAGGGTTTTCTAGAGATTCAAACTGACAGAATAAATACATATTGTAAAGGGGATTTATGAGACTGGCTCATAGGACTTGGGCTACAATCGGTCCAGCCATGGTAGCTGGCAGGTCGGCACATCTGGGAACACAGTATCTCCTCCATCCATGAGGCAGGATGCCTCAACAGCCTCAGTCTGGTGCTAAAGGATGGAAAATTTGCTAGAGAGCCTTTGGTCTTCAGTCCCCATTGGAAGGCTGAAAAAATCTTGGTTTTGATGTCCACAAAAGACAGCAGCAACCATTTAGATGAGCTCGCCAGCAAGTACCAAGGTCAGCCAGGCAAAAGTCACTGCCATTTCCTGGAACCTTTTTTACATATGGGCTGATATCAGAAGGGCTGCTTTCTTGGGGGAAATTCTTCCTCTTTCAATCACTCCTTCCTGGAAACACCTTTCAGATCTACCTAAGATTGGAATCACTCAATTTCCAATCTAATCAAGTTGAGGCTAGAAATTTACCACAAAGGATAAAAATGCAGAGAATCTGTTCTAGCTCTTGCTCAAGGTCGAGTTTGTGAAAGGGTGATTTTCCTCGCTCTTAACAGGAAGAGTGAGAAGAAGGCAATGGTGATGTGTGTCTGCTTCACCTTCAGAGCACTGTTCTGGATGGAGGGCTCCAGAAGATTTCATATTGTTATTCACCTTTGTATCAACTTATCATGTTGCAAGGCAGTGATGTATAGAAAGTAGACTTTTAACTTTATCTTGCTAATCATTGCTTATTTTTATTTATTTATTTGAGAATGACAGAGAGAGAGAGAGAAAGAGACAGAGAGAGAGAGAGAGAGAGCATGCCAGGGCCTCTGCAAATGAACTCCAGATGTGTGTGCCCCCTTGTGCATCTGGCTAAACTGGGTCCTGAGGAATCGAGCCTTGAACCAGGGTCCTTAGGCTTCACAGGCAAGCACTTAACCGCTAAGCCATCTCTCCAGGCCTGGTTATTATTATTATTATTTTGAGAAGACAGGTTGTATGCTTTATCAAAATTATTAAGGACAGCTTTACAAATGAAGGCAGAGAGGTGACCTGGGAAGCAAATTCAATTGTGTGAGGAGCATCTGTTGAGAAACAAAAGCTAAAGCAGGACTTGCTTTGATACAGTTGAAACAAATACCAGAAGATCAAAGATTTCAAGTGCTACCATACAGAAGCACCAGCCCCAAGGAAAAAAAAAAAAAAAAAAAAAAAACGTCTTTTCTTGGATCCATATAACTGGAAAATTCTAGGTAGTAGTTATGCTAAATTAAGTTTATATGTTTGGAATTAAATTATTTGCTGAATTGAATCACATGAGGTATTATTTAAACATCTTTCCTAATTACAGTGGCATGGACTATTTGTTTCCATTACAAAATAAAAATTAACCTTATCAAGTGTTTTAGCAGATCTCAGGAGGATATCAACTACTGACAAACAGGGTTTTGCGTGTCAGTGGGGTTGCTCACTGGTGCCGCCTAAGTAAGAAAGCATGTAACTTATCAAATGCATATGACTATTAGTTCTTTGGAGACGTGTTAACAAGTTTCTATAACTGAAATGCACCAGTCATATGTGATGGAGGTTTTAATTGTACTATGTTCATCAATGTGGAGGTAAAAAAATACAACCAGCTCCTTACGAACTCAGCTCCACAACTTATTTCTTGGGATAGTGTTCCTGATGGCTCCACGATTTGTTGGTCAATGCATTTTATTTCTTTGAGGAGTTAATTTCTGTATCATCATGCTAAATATATTTTATTTTATTTATTTATTTTAGAACATTTTTAAATGTTCCTTTTTTCCATCATACTCAATATATTTTAAAATAAATTGTTTTGTGATGTCAATGTAATAATAAATTGATATCTTTGGGAACTACTGTAGAGTAATAGGAAGAGTGTACATTTTGGAGACATTGTCAAGGGATATATTTTCTAGATTTGAATCTTAGTGTATAAACAATACTCACCTGTCACATTTCTCTAAGCCTACATTTTATGAAATGTAAAAGAAAATTGTTCTTACTTTGGAAGGTTTCTAAAGATTTGAGATGAAAATTAGCAGCATAGTTTTAGATTATTAAGAACTTATGATCACCAAATGTATTGATAATCTTGGATCAGTATGTTATTGATATGAATCAATATGAATACAATATGTTTTAAAATAACATACTGGATGTCAGTCACAGAAGTTGTTTGGAACTTTTCTCTTTTTCATTTATTATCTATGAAAATTAGCCAACTGTGCCTAATATCTAATGTAGTTCAAAATCTGCTTTTATGAAAGCCCTGAATCTAATTTGTGAGTAATAATGCTTAGTATGATGAAATGTGTGAATAAACATGTGCTGATTATTATTTGATAAAATTCAAAAATTCGAATTTGAAATTTTCTTTCTTTTTTTTTTTTTTTTTTTTTTTTTTTTTTTTCAAGGTAGGGTTTCACTCTGGTCCAGGCTGGCCTGGAATTAACTATGTAATCTCAGGATGGCCTTGAACTCATGGCGATCCTCCTACCTCTGCCTCCCGAGTGCTGGGATTAAAGGCGTGTGCCACCACACCCGGCTTTTGAAATTTTCTTTAATCTTTGGATTTTACCATCTATTTTTCCTCTTAATATGTAGATATGGACTTAAAATTTTTAGATATATGTTAATTTTTCATGAGATCTCATTCAAATATGACTATGTATCTGTAAACAGTAAAAAAAAAAAATCCCTTTGGGGTAAGGAAACTACTTTTTAATTTTAAAATTTCTATCATATTGCTATGACAACCTAAATTTAAAATTATAAAACAGAATTAAATGTGTTTTTCTTTGTCTTTATTATTTAGAGTGCTGTTAGAGATTGCAAATTATATGGTAGGAAGTAAAGAGGAGGGGAGAGAGGAAGAGGAGATGAGGAAGAGGAAAGGAGGAAGAAGAGGAGGAGAAGAGGAAGACAGCTTAGTTCAGTAGTACTAAGTATGTCCAAAATGACAGAGGAAAGAATGTCTCAGGTTGAGGGTACCCTAGAGCATACAAACTGAAATGTCTTGTTTTTATTATTATTATTATTATTATTATTATTATTATTATTATTATTGGAGAGAGACAGAGAGAGAGGGAGAGGAAGACAGATAGAGATGGGCGCGCCAGCAGCCTCTCAGCTGCTGCGAACAAAATCCAGATGTGTGCACCCCCTTGTGGTCAAGTGTGGCATTGCGCCCTTGTGTCACTTTGCATCTGGCTAAACGTGGGACCTGGAGATTGGAACCAGTGTTCTTAGGCTTAGGAGGCAGGCGCCTTAACCGCTAAGCCATCTCTCCAGCCCTATTTTTTTTAATTACAAAAATTAAAGCAAAGTCTCACTCTAGTCCAGGCTGACCTTGACCTCCTGGCAATCCTCCTACGTCATCCTCCCCAGCACTGTGATTAAAGGTGTGCACCATCACACCAGGCTGGAAGTGTTCAACTCCTACCAAATCAGATATCCAGAGACACAGAGACTCACAAAACCTCCTCACTGAAATAGACTTAAAAGGAACCCAACATGGCTCAGGGAAATTCAAGGAAGAGGGGGCGGAGAGATTGTTAGAGCCATGAGTTGGGTCATTATATACAGAGTCATTGCCTCTCCTGCTACCCCCATAAGGCAAGACCCACATTACCCATGGGGGAGGACAGGACAAGGCTAACTGTGGTACCATCATGGTTGTATATATACCATATACATATCTAATAAAAATATATTAAAAAGAAATAGATATAGAAGGAAAACAGAAAGTATCTTTTTTTGTGTGTTTCTCTGTGGATCATGTTTCACCTTGCTAAATATATAAATATTTACTGAGTTCCTGCTTCTGCACTAGTCTAGGTAGACCGTATGGTTTGTGTCATAGTATCTTATGTCTAAGATTGCAGAGAAGAAGGGACAGAGGAGGGAAGGAAGGAGAGATGGAAGAAATGAGGGAAAGAGCAGTGACTGAAGGAAGGAAAAAAGGGAGGAGCGTGTAATGAGACATGAGACATGATAAAGTGCTCTAAGTTTATAGCAAATGCTTAGGCTCACATTTAAATAGGGAGAACACTGGATATACAGGAAACCCTGTAACATATGATCATGTGCTCTACGTTTTACCTTCATTGATTCACAGAACAGAGCAATGTAATAACTACACGTGTGGTTTCATCTGAGCTTCCCAAAAGTGTTTTAGTTAATAAAGAATTTCTAGAGATTTATATTGAGAAAAAAAAAATGGTGCAACTTAAAGTTTCCTTCTATTTATGTTTTGGTAGTTTTTACAATACAAAACTTCTGTTTTTGCTTACAGAATTTTATAAGTAAAAATGAAACAATGGAGCCAGGTATGGTGGCACATGCCTTTAACTCCAGTACTCAGAAAGCACAGGTGGGAGGGTGGCTATATAGAGAATTCCATGTCAGCCTGGGCTACAGCGAAACTCTAGCTCAAAAAAACAATGAAGAAATAAACCTTTTGCTTCCTGAATCTAAGGTTAAAAACAAAGACAAGCAAAATGTGTGGCTTGCTTCCACAGTAGCTTAATAAAAATTCTCACCCTGATACGTCTCCAGACAGACATTGCATGTCTCCTCCACAGTCCTATTTTGATGTACTGTTTTTCCAAACTAGCATACCATATGAGAAATCTTAAAAAGGGGAAAGACAATTAGCTATGATTGTTTGTGTTTCCACAACATGTGGTCTTCTGCATATGTCAGTTGCTATTTCCTGCCCCAAGGGAAGTCATCACGTTTATGATGATGTCATGCCTTCTGTACACAGGTAAGTTGATGAGAATAAGGAAAACCTTTCAGTTTCGGGAAGAATATTATGAAGAGAAAACTGGTTTGGGGAACGTAAGGCAAATGATTTACTGAGACTGTCCAATGTTCCCTAGAGCAACAGAAACACTTCAATCCATAAACATACATTGTTGATTGACAGGGGTGCTTTATCTGCTTCTAATTCTACTCTAAAACAGCTCCCTTATAACAAAGTGATGACGGTTGTCTTTTTCTTTTAACCTCTTCTGTATTTTAGATTAGCAAGTTTTATAGAATATAGGCTGCATAAATTAATAGCTTTGGGCATTGCCTGACATATTTAATACTTTTAAAAAATACTTTTATTTATTATTTTGAAAGCGAGTGAAACATAGAGACGTAGAGAAATAGAGACCAAGACAGAAAGAGAGACACACAGAGAGAGGGTGAGCATGGGCACACCAAGACCTCCTGCTATTGCAAACACACTCCAGATGCATGCAGCACTTTGTGCATCTGGATTTATATTGATATTAGGAAATTGATCCCAGGCCATCAGCCTTTGCAAGCAAGTGTCATTTACCACTGAGCAATCTCTTCAACCCCACTACTTTTAATTCTAATGGATATATATAAAACAGACAATGTTTTTATAAAGGTATTATATACATGGGTTTATATCTGAACTATACTCATACGTAGACTAAGTTATGCACATGATAGTGTGTATTAAGTTAACTCTCACTCTTTAAACTATTTCTCATCTCAAAGTTTCAAAACTGAGAAGTTTCATGTTCTTAAAAACATATTTATTTGATGAGACAGTAATTATAAATTAGTTAAATAATATTAAATACTTTCTTAAGCTTTGGAAACTTACTTCTAAGAAAATTATTTTGTTAATTATTACATTCCACAAGACTAAGGATATTAACATGGCTATCTATGTGGAAACACTAAATATTAATATACTGAGAGAGTTGCTGACAAGATGAAGAAGCACATTAGATAGACCAACATTCATTGTACTTTTTGTTTATTTGTTTAGTTTATATTCTGTCCTCAATTTTCTTAAAGGAATTTCTCATTACACTCCTTTAAATGGTAAAACAGAAAAGGAAGGTCAATTAGAACAGTTATCAAATCTCTTCAGTAAAGAATAGTACAGCCCAAATTTATCAACTCACTCTATGAAACATTTTGACCAAAAAGCATCCCACTATATTTTCCAGATACTGAAGACATCCAAACAAAAAGAAATGTCTAAATGATTAAAGGGGCAGAAGGAAAAAAGTGACTTTCCCTATCAGAAGCATCTCTGAGGATCTCTGACTATGAAGGTGAGAAAGACTACAATGATATGTGACACTGAAGGAATTTTGATGAATGAGAGGAGACAAGGAAGAGTAATGTGAGACAATGGTCAGAGGATAGTTAAAGGAAATGAGAGCCGAGGTGTTACCCCAAAATATCAAATAATAAGTGTCAAATTAAGTCAAGATAAGATGAAAAATGGTTCAGGTGAAGCCAAGACAAATGGGCTATAAAGAGCACTGGTTGCACAAGAAGTCAAAGGTCTGGGAACAATGCTCTACTGGATAAAGTTCAGTGTTATTTTGCATAGTCGGATCACTTGAGGACTACAAACATTTATACAGAATATACATTTGAACAAGTGAGTTTTAGACTCTAAATTTTACATTTTGGAAATATATTATTCTTGAACTTGCATACTATGATTACTGCAAATATTTAATTACTCAAAAATATTCAATTATTTCAAAAATTCAATAGTTTCTAAATGTAACCCCAATTCTAATCCTTGCTGACCTTTAGTCATATTGTGATCTTATATTCATAAGATTATCAATAGTTACTCTTCCCTTTGTTATAGAATAGCATCTTCTTATCATGGCTTGCATTAAGACAACAATAGAATTTCTATGGGTTGGAGCTATATGTAGTTCAGTGTGAGAGTATTTCTTGTCATGTACAAGGCTCTGGGTTCAATCCTCAGAACTGAAAAAAACAACAACAAAAACCTGTCTAGTGGAAAGCTTCACATGTTTATTTCAATTCCTCCTATATTTATCAGAACCTAACGTAAGCTTTGTAATTATTTTCATATTTGTTTTGAAAGCAAAGCCTGACATAACATAGATATGTACTTTACTTTACATTTCTCATAAAATACAAATGAATATTTCTAACATAGAGATAAACTGATGCATCAAACAGAGCAGAAATCCTGATTGAGGTCACGTTGACAATTTCAACAAATCAGCAAAGGAATTATAGAGAATGAACTTAGTTCCTTCCTAATAGCATTTCAGCTTGTTTTCATATTGCCCTTTTCTTCTGCTATTATGCAGTTAATACAATCTAATTCAGTAATGTCTTCTGAATGATTAAGCCATTTATGATTGAGCCTGATGAAGGAAATGAGAAAAAACCTCTTAAACATCTAAATAGAATAATTCCCATTAACTGCAGTAAATCACCATCAGAATGCTACTGAAGTCAACATTTGACTGAGGCACAAATGTTTCCCAAATTGAGACATTTTCATCAATATTTGTAATGAAGTTTAAAAAGAAAATTAGCACTCCCAACATTAGAACTATTTTGTGGTATCCGGAATTTTCTCTCTGACGTTATGTTTCATGGGAATGCTTTAGCTGCCTCTGCATTAACAAGGAGGCACTGCATGTGTCATACGGTTGTTACTGGCTCCCATCCATGTACAGCTGTCAGAAAGTAGCCCATTTAGTGACAGGTAGGGTCTGATATATTATCTCTTTCAGGAGAATTCAAACAGTGGAAATCATAAGATCAGTCTGTAAAAGACTTGTTTGAATTACTCCATTTATTTTTGTTTTGTTTTGGGACACAGCATTTTACCAAGGGCCTTGTCATACATATGCTCTACCACTGAGCTACACACCAAACTCCTTTTTACCCTTTAAATATATTTTTATGGGCTGGAGAGATGGCTTAGCGGTTAAGGCGCCTGCCTGCTAAACCTAAGAACCGGGTTCCAATCTCCAGGTCCCACGTTTAGCCAGATGCAAAGTGACGCAAGGGCGCAATGCCGCACTTGACCACAAGGGGGTGCACACATCTGGATTTCGTTCACAGCAGCTGAGAGACTGCTGGCAGGCCCATCTCTATCTGTCTCCCTCTCCCTCTCTCTCTGTCTCTCTCTCTGTGTCACTCTCCAAAAATAAAAAATTTTAAAAAAATTAAATATATTTTTATTTAATCATTTTAAATATTATTTAGCATGATCCCACAGATATACTACTTATCATACATTAATTTCTTTGGGTAAAAAAATGCATCCATTTTTCTAGAAGGCATATTCACACTAATATACACATTGAAACATGTCTCACGCTGCTTATACTCCTAAATAGATGGCACTCAGTCAAGATTAGCTTTGTATCAATTTTGCTTAAATGTAAGTGGGAAGATAAGGGTCTGTGGCCCAGGTTTTACAAGTGGGGACACTACCCCTGACTTCAGGTGCAGGCTCAGATGACAAAAGTAAATCTGACATTTTATGTTCATGGATGGAATATTGGGTATGTATAAAATAACAAGGCTATGCTGTATTATAATCAAGTAATTTTATATGAAGTTTCAGGTTTTTGATCTGCATCCTACTTCTTTAAATATATTTGTATAATATTTTGTTTTAGGAGAATTACTTTTAAAATAAGATAGCTTAGAAGTAAATGATTTCCATTAAATAAGATTTTTTTTTAAGTAATGATGGATAAGATCAGTCAGGTTTCATATGATATGATACACCCACTAAGACCTGTGAATTCTTCAGTGAATGTTGAGAGAACAGAACCCACATAACATCAAAGAGTGTGGTGAGTCCTATATTCCCACGTAGCTCTATGGGCAACATGATGATCTGCCTTGAAAAAGGAATGCAGAGCTTCCATCCCACATTCTATCCCAATGCTCCATACTTGAGAATATCTTCCTTGAAACATTCTGAACTCTTTTGTTCCCAGGGTAGGGCCACATTGATGGGCTCATACAGCCTCTGAGAACCGATTCAACACTTTGCCATATGTGAGAGGTCAAAAAGATACCTGTGTAAGCTCTGGGACGCATTCCTACTGGTTATCCAAGGAACCGATAGGCCTAATTGCTAGCACACCATCTTTGGTAGGTTCATGTAAGATTGTGTCTGCTAAAGTTATTAGCTGTGTCAACATATCTAAGTAGATAGCAACTCCACAAAAGTATTTTTTTTTCTCCCTAGGTCTTACAAATCTCAAGGGCAATCCTAATTATTTGTCATGAAAGCTTAACTGTTTTGTTATTAAAATTATATAATCCACGGTGTGGTTTTTTTCTACATGTTTCAACAGATCTAAGATAAAGATACTTGACAAGATGCAATGCCATTTTGAAGCAGACATAATAAGCATGCTGGTTTCTTTCATTGAAAATAAAATGAGGGTTCGAGAGATGTCTTAGTGGTTAAGCACTTGCCTGTGAGTCCTAAGGACTCTGGTTCGAGGCTCAATTCCCCAGGACCCACATAAGCCAGATAGATGCACAAGGTGGCACATGCATCTGGAGTTCGTTTGCAGTGGCTGGAGGCCCTGGCACGCCCATTCTCTCTCTCTCTCTCTCTGTCTCCATGCCTATTTCTGTATCTCTCTCTCAGATAAATAAATAAATAAATAAATAAATAAGAAGTTGTCAGTTAAAAAAATTAAAAATTAAAATTAAAATAAAATATAAATAAAATAAAGTAAAATGAGCTGCTGCTAAATATTATGTCAAGAGTTTTTGAAGCTAATGATGAAAATGTTATTCCAACACTACCCTGGGAAGTTACCACATCACACATCGGGAAGAAGCATATGAAATGTTTGATGTAGTGGAATTTTCTGGAAAACTGTTGAACCAAATCAGATTACTCCAGAGCCCAGGGATTAGAGCAACAGATTTTCACTGTGTATAGCATCCATGAGGGATGGAATTGATTGTTCTGCACAGCTCAGCATGGGGAGATCAAACAGGGCTGAGGCATCCACTGGCTAGGTGGTTCACTTACCTGGGGAACAGGGATGCTGGCTGCTAGGTGTAGTTTAGTCAGGGCTGTCAGGTGATCCTTTTGTGGGCCTGTTGGTAATTGTGGTCATTTATAATATGGCAACTAGACTATGAAAGTCTGTATTCCAAGAGATGACAAGTTAGAACTACGAATGTCTTCATGATTGGGAACAGAAACTGGCTGAGCATTGTGACATGGTTTGTTCTTCAAAGCAGTCACAGGGCTTCCACCTGCACTCAGAGAAGATGATTATGTGACTTCTTGATGGTCCCAATATCAAAGTATTCATGGTCATTTCAGCTTGCTACAGGAAGACAAACAGCTGCCAAAATACAATTACAATCTGTTGGACTACAAAGAAACGTATCTTATTCCAAGCAATTTAGTATGAGGAGATGAAATCTAAAACTGCCTGTGCCATTATTTATTATTTTATAAGAACATGCAACCAGAAGCTAAAATGGCCTCCACAGAAACCAGGGAGCCAAACAGGTTAAAAAAAAAAAAAAAGCCTTTGTACTTTGAAATGTATGATGATGTGAACATTCAGATTTCATATTTGTTCAGTCCAATTTCTGGGAGCGTTCACATTACTTTCAAGTATGTTTATATGAACTTGCTCAGTCATTTTAAATATAGAAAAATAGGGGCTCAATCAGTGAAAGAGACTTCAAATATTTAGCTTGCTGTTTTGTAGCAGAACCAACAATTTATCTAGTACCCTTTGCTCCATATGGCTCTGTCTTCTCTATTTTCATAATATTTTAGCTTAAGGTAATTGATTAAATGCTTATTTGACACAGGGAGGTATAAAAAAGTACGTGAATAAAATGTGATAGAAGGACTTATTCTTTAAAATCTAAGTAACTACAGCTATTGGAAGGTTCATGTTCGCAGAGAATTTTCTGATGGTCTTTGTCAGGACAAACTGTGAAAAGACATCTAGGTTAAATACCAGTGGTTGAAGCTGGTGAAGGTCTGCCAATGAGGGCTTGCAACCCTGCGGTGACTGGGTTGGTGCTTTCACTTTGAAACGTCCCAGAATTACTTTCAGAGCTGTAATTTCCGCCTAGAGCCTTTTGAAAAAGAATCTTCTGCATACAGTAATTTCCTATTCATCATTAATTGTCTTTTGGAAAAAGGATATAAATGAGTTTTACTACAGGCAAGATGGACTCAATTACAATTTCTTAACCATGCCAAAAAGCAGATTTGTGAATAAACAATAAAGCTGCACACGGATAAGAAGACTTTAAATATTTAACAACACATTCAGAAGCATCCTGAATATTTAATTAATAAAACCTAATACTAATATTAACTCTAATGAAATAGATCATGGCCATTCATTCATTCATTCCTTCAACTACTGTTAGTGAGCCTCAGTTTTCAGAAAGTCCCAGTTAGGTAAAGAATAGTTTGGCAAGGGATGGAACAAGCTTGATGTTTGCCAAAATATTAGCTAGCAAGAGTAGTTAACAGCAGTGCTTTATTTCCTATATGCCTCACAAGTGAAGCCGTATTTGAAAGAATTATCTCCATAATAGCGCACCATGATCTTGTCACTTAGCTTCAGTGCCGAATTTCTCTTCAGAGATGAATGCGCTAAGAGGCTGCCCAAACTGTCAAAGCGCTCTATGGTGAGAAATGGACCCCTAGGGAAGAAAGACGCAGGGGAGGTTTTCAAAGAAGATGTAGTCTGATAAAAATTTCATGTTTATTGGGCATGATGATTTTTCTTCTTCTCGGGATTTCTATGGGGGATTTCTCTTGCGTCACTCTCACAGGGAGCTGCTGGGATTCTCCGGATGAAAGCATTGGCAGAACAGAAGAGGAGAGATTTGAAAACCCAGTGGTTCACGTTTATAGATAAGAGTGACAGCAAAAGGTTTGGAAAACATGTCAGACAGCATTTTCAGCAAACGTTGCTGGAGAAATTGAATAGACAAAACCACGGGTAGAAAGACGAATTTGGATCCACTTCTCTCACCCCGCACAAAAATCAACTCAAAATGCATTAAGAATCTCAATTTAAGCCCTGAAACTCTAAAACAACTGGGGGGCGGGGGGGGATTAGGGAGAACTAGCCAAGATATAGGAGTGGGGAAAGACTTCCTGAAAAAGATCCCAGTAGCTCCCAGTGGGATCTCATGAAACTAAAAAGCTTTTGTACAGAAAAGCATAGGAAATAAACAGACCCAAAAGAAAACCCACAGAATGGGAAGAAATCTCTGCCAGCTATATCTCTGACAGAAGCCTGATATCTAGAATCTACAAAGAACTCAAAAAGCCAAGCAATAAAAAAGAAAATCAAACAATACACTAAAAAAAAAATGGTATAGAGAACTGAACAGAGATTTCTTACAGGAGGAAATACAAATGGCCAATACTCACTTAGAAAAAAGGTTCAACATCTCAGTCATCAGGAAAAAAAAAATTAAAACAACTATGAGATTTCATCTGACTCCAATCAGGATAGCAATTATCAAAAATTCAAATGACAACAACTGTTGATGAGCATGTGAGGGAAGAGGAACACTTATTCATTGTTGATGGGAACCCAAACTTGTACAACCACTGTGGAAATCAGTATGGAGACTCCTGAACAAGATTAAACTGGATTTAACATCTGACCAAGCTATCCCACTCTCTGGTATTTAACCTCAAAACGCCACTCTCTAGTTCAGAGACACTTGCCCAACCACATTTCCTGTCACCCTATTGACAATAGCTAAGGAAATGGCAAGAACCCCGATGCCCATTGACAGAAGAATGGATAATGAAGACGTGGTTCATCTAAATAACAGAATTCTACTCAGCAGTAAAGAAAAATTAAATAATGAAATTTGCAGGATAAAAAGTATCCTCCTAGGGCTGGAGAGATGGCTTAGCGGTTAAGGCGCCAGCCTGCTAAGCCTAAGAACCCAGTTCAAATCTCCAGGTCCCATGTTTAGCCAGATGCAAAGTGACGCAAGGGTGCAATGCCACACTTGACCACAAGGGGGCGCACACATCTGGAGTTCGTTCACAACAGCTAAGAGACTGCTGGCGTGCCCATTCTCTATGTCTCCCTCTCCCTCTCTCTCTCTCTCTCTCTCTGTGCCTATCTCCAAAAATAAATAAAATAATAATTAAAAATATTTTTAAAAGTATCCTCCTAAATGAGGCCATACAGCCTAAGAAAAAATAAATGTTGCATGCTTTCTCTCATATGTGGCTTCCAAACTGCACCAGCTGAAGGGGCGTGTAAAAGAGAGTAAACATTAGGACTATGGGTGGTAACTAGAATGAGACCAGGAAAAAGGGGAGCCAGGGAGGGAGGAGAGGCGTGGGTACCAGGCAAAGGAGTAGAGGGAAGGAGACAGGGGTGAGAGGGCAGAGAGGAGGAATGAGAAAGCACAATGGAAAATTTCCTCCTGGATATTAGTATACAAGGTAGAACCCTCGATTAGGGCAGGTTGTCAGACCAGACCAAAATCCTCCTTGTAAGGTGGTGAAAACTCAATCCTTAAACCACTGGTTTTGGCTAGTGGGTCCGAGAGCCAGACCTGGGCTAACCCCCTCAGTGAGCGTTTGCGTTGGCTGATCAGTGAGATTCCCTTCCCCGCAATAAAAATGTCTTTGCCTTGTGCTTGGTTGCGGGACAGAGCTGAAAGAAAGGTAAGATGCTGTAGCTGAAGACACCTCAGGCTTCCATCACTGAACAGTGAACGACAACATGGGAACTCAGAGGAAAGCCAGTCCTAGCCTGGCCAACCCTCATGGCTCTGGTGACAGTGGTCACCACTGGCATGAAGAAGCCAAGCAATCCACCAGCCAGACCCAAAATACACACTTGTGTTAGAGTGACCCAGAGCCCTTGGGGGTGACCAACTGCCCGTTGATTGATCATGAGGCCCACTCAATGGGGGGAGAACTCAGAGCTAGTGCTGGGAACCAAGTCAGCACCTGGTGGTGAGGAAAATCACAAACCCCAAAGAGAAGTCCTCTGTGTGCCCTGAACAAGTATAGCTTCATTCAAATGTCTCTGAAGTTCCTGTGCAATTTCCCTTTAACCAAACCTGTTCTAACCCTTGGTCGGAGAATTTGTCTCATTTTACAGATGGCGGAGTGTACTGGGGAGATACAAGATCCATCAACACAAGAAAAGCCAGCTGACAGCTCCTTCCGAGATGTGCTAACTCTACCAGGCAAAGCGTGGTCCAGAGGAAACTGCACAGGAGGTAGCGACACAAGTTGCTGGCTCTGATTGCCAGCGGGCCCCCACATTCAGATAAACACTCACAAACACTGTAGTGAATGGAAACAGAGAGTAACAGAAATGCAAAGACTATACAGATATAAGACTACATAGATATAAACTAAGATATTGTCACCTGCATGTAATAGTCCCCCAGGCTCATGTGAAAATATCCAGTACAGTTGGCTAGAGACTGTGATGTGTGTGACACAGATATCGAGATACAGGGAAAAGCTGACAATGAGTGCTTAGAAATTACTGAATTTGATCAAAATCGATACAGTGTTGCTGTTTTTACGTGTGTCTTTCCTTTGTGTATGCTGTTTAAAAGCAAATAAAAATGTTAATGGCAAACAAAAAATATGTCCGTGCTAGAGCTCGTTTTGCCACCCTAAAGACAATAGAATTTTAAATTAATTAGAGAGCCAGGAGAAAAATTAAGTTGGAAACATAACTTGATTAGTTTCCATTAAGGAACCCTGGTAGCCACTGCTCATTTCATATGTCTCTCCCCTTCCTTCCTCTTTCCCACCCTTCCCATTCTCCCCGTTTCTTTCTTTCTTTTTCTTTCTTTCTTTCTTTCTTTCTTTCTTTCTTTCTTTCTTTCTTTCTTTCTTTCTCTTTCTTTTCCTTCCTCCCTCCCCTCCCCTCTCTTTTACTTTTTCCTCTCTTTTCTTTTCCTTCCTTCCTTTCTCTTTCTTTTCTTTCTTTCTAGCGTCTGCACACACTAGATAATGTGATATCATTGAGTTACATACCCAGGAATCTAAATGTCATAATTTTTCCTTATAGGAGTTCCATTATGCAACATTCTGTAAAGTGCTGGGGGGATGCCCTCTTTATTCTATCGAAGATTGTATCTGATGCCGTGGGGTCAGATATAATATCATCTGATCATTAAAGGGAAGATGAACTATGATAGTTAGCTAGCAATGTTGATGCCTACCCTGGACAGGGACATGATTTCCCTGCACTAAAAGACAATTAAGAAAGTAGAGTCCTTCACTCCTGAAAAGTACAGCCTGATAGCTAATTGAAAATTTAAAAATAAATATACACATGGTTGGCCTGAATTAGAAGATGGAGACAATTGAGTAGCCATGAACACAGTACAAGTGTGTCCATCTTGCAATTTAAAGAAGGAGCTGCAAGATTTAAAAAAAAGTCAGTATACATAATGCTTGCATGGAAAGTTGATCGTATTCCCACAAATATCCACACCATTTTCCCAAAATATTTTCTGAGTCTCTTGTAAGTAGATACATTAGAAATTATAAAACAGGGGGGTGGAGAGATGGCTTAGCAGTTAAATGCTTGCCTGTGAAGCCTAAGGATCCTGGTTTGAGGCTCCATTCCCGAGGACCTACGTAAGCCAGATGCACAAGGTACATGCATGTGGAGTTCATTTGCAGTGGCTGGAGGCCCCAGTGTCCCTGTTCTCTCCCTCTCTCTCTCTCTCTCTCTCTCTTTCCCCCACCCCCATTTCTCTCTCTGTCTGTTGCTCTCAAATAATAAATAAATAAAAATAAAAAAATATAAAACAGAAAGGGCACTTTCATTGACATGTAATTCATTACTTCAATTTTATTATCTCTTTTAAAATATTCATAAAATTTTGGCCCAGAAATCTCCATTCTAGAAATACAATCTCAAAAATAGTCACATATAACAGTGTTAATCTCCTTAACATTTAAATATGAATTTATTCTTCAGAAAGCCATTTATAATAATAAAACATTGAAAGCTACTTACTTCTATAGTTAAATATATCATGAGACAGAAAGTGAATAAAACAGATTAAATGTAAGAGCAATATAAAGTTTCTTGTTAAAAATTCTGGTATAAACAAAACAAAACACTTGTAATAAGTTATGTCTAAAGCTAAGCTAATGTATAAATGTATTCATCATTTTCTTTGTGAGCATATGTGTGTTTGTTTGTGTGAGTGTGGGTGCATGTGCACCACAGCACATATGTGGACATCAGAGGACAACTATGAGTTGGTCCTTGCCTTCCACCTTGTTTGAGGCAATGCCTCTGTCTCTCTCTGTCTCATTCTCAAGGTTGCTGCTCTTCACTGCTGTGTGTTCCAGACTCGCTGGTCTGTGAGCTTCTGGGAACTTCTCATCTAGTTGTCTCCCATCTCCCAGTCAGCTTGCTGGGAGTACAGAAGCTGAGTATGGCTTTGGACTTCTACATGGGGTGTGGGGATAGGAATGTGGGCACTCCGGGCTGACAGGCGAGTGTTTTAATCACTGAGCCATCCCTGCAGCCCTTATTCATAATTTTCAGTTTACTAAATTTATTTTTGATGTTCCTTTATTTGTGAGACTTGATCATGAAAAAAACTAGGCATGTAAAACACAGCATGAAAGCTCAAACTTAGCTAGTGGCTCCTGGTTTTCAGCTTGCATGGATCTAGCTTACTGCTACTAAGAAAGATGATCAAGCCACAGGGTCAATAATACACCATGCTCACTGAGTCTCTGAAGCATCAGCTTGGATGAGCCCCAAAATATTCAGCTGTGCTATTGAAAAGTAACCTGTATCATCTAACCCTCTGAGGTTTACAATGTGAAAGAAAAAATTGTGGCTGAATAGAAGTGATAAAGAAAAAGTTGGAACTACAGTTAAATGCCCGTCAAATTTTCTTATAGGATTACAAATTGATTTTTGCCAGTATTGCTAGAGGCTGGATAAAATAAATGTGAATATACATTAAAGAATAAGCTAGAAAATCTTTATCTAAAATTTGCTTTCATGACACCTAATGTTTTTATTTTAATTACAAAATGGAAATATCTTCAATATTTTTGTTTATTTTGATAAGTTCTTACATGCTTCAACTCCCATATTCACATGTACATGTATAACTCAGATTAAAATAAATTACACAATAGGCAGTAAGCTAAAAAGAAAGTCAAACAGGATACATATGTCATATATTCCAGGCACTTCTGTATCCATAGGTGCGCACATGTGTAAAATATTTAAATAACATTGTGAGAACAATTTTAATATATTCATCTAAGATAACAAAACTAATCAAGAGCAGTTTAAGCCATCATACAAGAGACATATGTAGACGACACAAAAGCCTAGACGTTATATGTGCTATTTTAAAATCTGGGGACTGGTTCATGGGACTCACATTACATCCCTGTATGTAATATCAGAAGATAAAAGCAGAACCAGGGCTGGAGAGATGGCTTAGCGGTGAAGGCGCCTGCCTCCTAAGCCTAAGAACGCTGGTTCCAATCTCCAGCAGTTCCAATCTCCAGGTCCCACGTTTAGCCAGATGCAAAGTGACTCAAGGGCACAATGCCACACTTGACCACAAGGGGGAGCACGCATCTGGATTTCCTTCCCAGCAGCCGAGAGGCTGCTGGCGCACCCATCTCTATCTGTCTTCCTCTCCCTCTCTCTCTGTCTCTCTCCAAAAAAATAATAAATAAATAAAAATAAAAAATAAAAAAAAATAAAAATAGCAGAACCAGTACAGGAAGTTACACAGAACACAATGGTTCTAAACGTGGTGAGTCCAAAATGTCTGCAGCCTAGTCAAAGCTGCCAATCACTTGGCTCCAGCTAAACACGGTACCAGAGGCCAAGTTAATACTTCATCTGCCGTAACCCAAATGTGACAAAAGTTACGCATTAATGATTTGTAAGAAAAAGAACAATGGTTATTTAGGTACTGGAAACCAAGTAAACTCCACAATGGTCCCAGCTAATACAACCTTCAGGAAAAATATATTCTTTAAGTAGCAACAACACATGCATTACACAATAGTCGTCCACATACAAAAATCAAGGTGGGCATATGGGCAATGGTACAATTGAGCCTAGAAAGTAGACTTTGAGAGGTGGACAATACACATTAAATGCTAATGCATTTACATATATTACAAAGATTTACAGCAAACCAACTATCAGAGGCAATAAAAATATGGCATATTTTATTCCAAAAAGACATAAAATGAAGACAAAGGGAACAAAACAGATGGTGAACAGAAGACAAGTGCACACTGTTGGATTAAAATTCAGTCACACCAATAAATATGGGCAGCAGCACTAGTCTAAATACTCCAGCTGCAGAAGCGATGGTCTGATGTAATGTAAAACAAATAAGACTTAATGTTTAAAAGAAATGTACTTTAGTCTGGCTACACCATCCTGGATGTGTCCAATCTCACATGAAAGAAATATACTTTAAGTACAAATGCATAAACATATTAAAAATAAAAGGTCAGGGCTGGAGAGATGGCTTAACAGTTAAGGTGCCTGCCTCCTAAGCCCAAGAACGCTGTTCCAATCTCCAGGTCCCACGTTTAGCCAGATGCAAAGTGACGCAAGGGCGCAATGCCGCACTTGACCACAAGGAGGCGCACGCATTTGGATTTCGTTCTCAGCAGCTGAGAGGCTGCTGGTGTGTCCATCTCTATCTGTCTTCCTCTCCCTCTCTCTCTCTGCCTCTCTCTGTGTCTCTCCCAAAATAAAAAATAAAAAAATAAAAGGACATGGCTGGAGTGATGGCTCCGTGGGCAAGGTGCTTGGCTGCAAAGTCTAAGGACCCGGGTTTGATCCTCTAGTACCCACGTAAAGCTAGATGCACAAGGTGGCGCATGTGTCTTGAGTTCTTTTGCTGTAGCCAGATGTCCTGGCATGTCCATTCTCTCTCTTTCTCTTTCTCCATCCTTCTTTTTCTGTCTCAATTAAATATATAAAATATTTAAAACTTAATAAAGAAAGAACAGAGAACATATTGTTTGCAATTGAATAAATGTGATTATGTATAAGACAATATCAGAGAAACACACATTTTGGAAAAAAAATATTTACAGGGAGAAGGACTATCATGAAAAAGGTCAATTAAAAGGATTTATATATCCTAGTATTCCTGCACTTATAACAGAGCTTAAAATATATGAAATAAAAACAATGTTTAAGATAAATAAGACAAATCCACTATATTTATTATAATTACATATTTCAAGCAAATACTTCTGGGAAATTTCACAGTTGTGTTTGAGAAAACAAAAACTGATCAGTCTCTCAGTCTGTCTACAACAATTTATTGGGAAAATACAAAAAAATAAGCAATGTTAGGAGGCGACTTCTGGTTACTGTGGTTTTTAGGTCAAGAGCCCTTGGGTGTGACACCAAAAATTTGGTCTTAGTGCTTCTTTGCTTAAGATAATACAAGGGCTGTCGGACTCTGGCTTGGTGGCTAACTTGCCTGGCAGGCAAGCATGAGCAGCTGAGGTTGCATCCGCAGAACTCATGCAAACAGCCAGACACTACAGTGCACACCAGTAATCCCACTATCCCAGTGAATTTATAGTGACAAGATAGGTGGTGATGAGGAAATCAACCAGAAGATTATAGGCCAGATAACCAGGCAAATGCAAAGGAGAATAACGTGAGATACTGCCACAAGCAAGGGGGAGAGGAGGAAGACCTACAACCCAAGTTTTCCTTTAACTTCCACTTGCATTTGTACACACACACACACACACACACACACACAGAATGGAAAGGCAAGACTAAGGACTATGAGAAGACATGTGAATCAAATATCTGATGATCGAATTGTATTCAGAATATATGAAGAATCTCAAAACACAATAAAAAGTTAAAGATGGAAAAGAGTTAACAAGAAATTCAATAGCAAAAATACTACAATGTTAAATAATTTCATGAAAGGATATTGATGTTCATTAGCTATGAAGATAATATAAGTGAAAGCTAAAATAAATAAAAATATTAGAATGAATGAAATTTTAAAAAAATATTAACCACCTGTCATTTCTAAGCTCTTGGTGGGAAAAACTGGATGTTACAATAAATTTGGCAATTATCTTTGCTGTTTCTGGAGCCCTTCATCTGTCATTACACGTGGAGGGATTTACCCAGGGTAATGAAATCAAGTCAGCGCTGGGACTTTCACATGTTCATTCCATGATGGTGTGATGGCTTCAAAGAAAGAAACAATGCAAATTCTTCTCTATAGATGAGGTAAAGAAACTGTGCTCTTTCTATGTAATAGGACGGTGATATACACAAAACAAAACAAGATACAAACTTGGAAATTGTGTAATTTTATGATTCCATTCACATGCATTGTTATGAAAACAAAACCAAGCAAATCACTGGCTGTTTGGGGCTTGGGCATGGGGAGGGAGAGATCATAAGAGGGGTTTCAGGAAACGTGCATGGATGATAAGCATGCTCATATCATGGTAGTGATTATAGTATAGTGTGTGTATAGCTCTCTCTAACTTTTCCAATTGTGCAAGTTAAATATATGCAGTTAATTGAATTCAGTAACACATCACTGAAGCAGTTAAGATAGACAAGGATATCTCTATACAATGAGATATGTTCTAAGAAGGAACACACTAACTGTATCCTTGTATTTTCCAGCAGTGATATTCCCTGAGTATAGCTTAACAGAAGGCTCATCATTGTCAAATGTTTTCTCCTAGATTTAAATTTTCCTGGAAATACATTGTAAAACTATGTTGCCATTTTGAGAAGAAAAAAATGATTCTTATTCCAAAGCTTTTGAGTCAAGCTAAATATATTTACTATTACAGTATATACAGCCTCTGGCTTAAGAACACAAGGAAATATAATGAAATAACACGAAGGGATAAAAAAGAAAGGGAAACTGGCCTGGAGAGATGGCTTAGCGGTTAAGGCGCCTGCCTGCTAAGCCTAAGAACCCTGGTTCCAATCTCCAGCGGTTCCAATCTTCAGGTCCCACGTTTAGCCAGATGCAAAGTGAGTCAAGGGCGCAATGCCGCACTTGACCACAAGGGGGTGCATGCATCTGGATTTCGTTCACAGCAGCTGAGAGACTGCTGGCGCGCCCATCTCTATCTGTCTCCCTCTCTCTTTCTCTCTCTCTCTCTCTGTGTCTTTCTCCAAAAATAAATAAAATAATAAAAATAAATAAATAAATAAATAAATAAATAAATAAAAGAAAGGGAAACTAATTAACAGACCTTGTTGTGTGTGGTAATCTTTCTTTGCTATATTGACCTTGTTGTAATATAATATATAATAACTTTAATATTATATATTATTATATATATAATATATATATATAATATATATATATAATATATATATATAATATATATATATATATATAATATATATATATAATATATACAGTATATATAATATATATATAATATAATGGTATATATAATATAATATAATATTAATAATATATATAATATATGCAGTATGGGTGAATGTTTTTTCTGCATGTTTCAATACCATTCGCAAACATTACTCGGGACTCAAATTCCACATCTTTTGTGGATAAAGCATTAAAAAAATGTTTCAAATGAAGGATAACTTGTATATGTTTGGTAAAATTCACTATATAGCATAGAAATAAAAATTTTAAAAGTTTAGGAATATGTAACTTAATTTTACATAAAGTCTGTCATTCATGTGGCTGAGGTAACCTTAAAATTCCAATGACTCAGTGATATACTTCCTTTTCAAACTGAAAGTAAAAAGTTCAGACCAAGACAATCAGGCCAGCCCATATCCTTTTAATTCCAGAAAAGAAAAAAAAAAAAAAAACATAGATTCCAAATGAAGTATAAAGTAGTGTCACTGAAATCCAAAAACAGAATTATTAGGTAACTATATATATTGTGCTCTCTCTAGAGGTTTAGCTAATAAAAAAAGGTCCTTCAGATGTGAGGCTGGAAAGCTCTTGATTTATATTAATGATAGTATGCACTTAGCATTTGAGAAAAGGATTTTATTACTGTCTAAAAGCAGCACTAGATTAAACCCACAAATTAGCTTCTGTTCTGTTTATAATCTAATTATCTTTATGTAGAGAAACTGTCCAGCAAGCTGGGGGCAAAGTTTCCCCTTTCAAAATAGAAGCTTGGACTTGGAAAGGGACAGGATTCACCAAGCTGAATCCACATCTACTGGGGCATGCAGTGGGGGATGGTAGGAGCACATTCACTGCCCCTCAGAGGTAGACAGACAGGAAAGACCCATTTGATCTTGGTATTTGTGTTGCTTTTATGTCCTTGCTTTTTAAAATTCCTTTTGGGTCCTCAGTTCTAAGTCTCAAACATGGTATCGTTGTCATTTCTTCCCAGGCTTTTGCTAAGATCAAGTACTTATCTTTTCTAAGCATAGCATGGGTTCACTGATTTAATAATTTTCATTTCTTTTATCTTTTGCTTTTATGTTACATCATTAATCCGTGTTATATTTTTAGGGAACCAATGATACTGACTGGAAAAGTGTGGGGAAGATGTGTGTGTAAAACAAAGAAAATTAAGGAAACTGCTGAAAGGGAACTGTTTATAGAGTATACCTAATCTAGAATACCTGCAGGATTTATGGAAACATATACTTTGCAGGTTATAATATGGCTGGGTTTCTTCTCCCCTAGAGTCTATGAAGCTGAAGAGATTATTTAATAAGATGATAAACACATTAAATGATTTGATAAAATTTGCTATTAACAAGTAGCTAAACTACAAAATAATTATATATGGAGGGTTTATATTGGCCTCAGATTTCCCATAATGAGGACATGATCACAACACCTTTAGGCAGCTGTTCATCACAGAACTCTGTCCAGCGTCACTGTGTAGAGTCAGAACATGATTATTGACTGTTGCTCGCACATGAGCTGCTGTGATAGTCACTCTGAATGAATGGTGACAATAGCACACATGTTGTCTTTGTTATGGAGATGAATCTAGTCAGAAAAAAACATAACGTATAAATACATAGAAGATTAAATGTCATCATAATAACTTTGATAAGCTCTACAGAGAAGAAGAATAACGTTCTGCTGTACAGATAATTAGAGGAGGAGGATTTAGCCAGAGGACCTTTGAAAGAAGGTAAGGAAATGTTAAATAAACTAAAATCTGATTGGGAAGAAATAGATGACAAGAGGAACAATAATCTAATGAAAAACATGGAAGTCCAAGGTCCCTTTGCATGAGTGAGTTTTATGCCATCCAGAAAATGAAAGAATATGGATCTTCTGCAGAAATTGGCCTTGATATCCATGACTTTGCAGTGCCTAGCAATACCTTTGCAAGACCCTCATAATAGGAGATAAAAATGATATTATCAAATTAAAAGAGAGACTAATGGAGAGAGGGAGGGGATATGACAGAGAGTTGAGTTCTGAAGGGGAATGGTGGGAGGGGAGGGAAATATCATGGTTTATTGTCTGTAAGTATAGAAGATGTCAATAAAAAAATTTTTAAAAAGAATATGGGTCTTTTGAACTTTTAAGTGTTAAAGACATGAAGATCTGTGAGACTAGCAAAAATTCAAGAGGACATGAGGGTCAGTTGGCCAAAAAAACCGATGCATAGCCCAGCATGCTTGGATTCCTATATTTATCTGCATATATTCTGGTGTCTGCTGTTTGTCATCACATGCCCCTCTGGGATAATGCTTCTTATTATGAGTTCCCCATTCAGTCTTTGTTGATGGAAACACATGCTAGCCCAACCTCAAGAAAGAAACGCAATCCGAACTCACAATGTGTCCATTCACTTCACAGTACAATGGTTCTTAACTACAGCGTTATGCTTATTTTGACAACTGCTGCTGAAAACCAACTTCACAGTTCACAGTCTGTCCCCTATTCAACATCAGGAGCTTAAAGAGTTAGGAATAAAAGCTCATGGAAGGTGTGGACAAGCTAGAGAGCGAAAACAGGTGAAACATAATTTCTCCCACCATTCTGCAGCCCTTACTTCACTCTTGTCCTTGAAATAGGAAGTGCTCAAGGGACCAGGTCCTCTCCTTCTTAAGTAGCTTTAGGACAGTTGTGATCATGCAGTGTGTCACCAGCATCATGCACCAGAGTGAGAGAGAGTACTGAGATAGATCAGTAGAATGATTCCTAATGAAATGGACAGAATGCCAATGATAGTCTTCCTAGCCTGCCTTCAAAGCACAGAGATCTCCCTCTGCCCTGCGTGGGCACGCCAGTCAAGACCAGTCTCAGTGCAGCAGGAACCAGAGAGATGGCTTTCAGGGATAGGGGCAATCTTCTTTATCCTTCTTCCTCAGGCATGCTGCAGCAAGCTCCCGACTGAAAAGCAGGTTGACCCACTGGAGTAGTTGCCCAATGGGAGAGTGCCCTGGCAACAAGGCTGTGCCTGAGGGTTTATACAGGTTGAGGAGGGCTCTGATTGTTTATATGCAAATGAGGTGAAAAAAAGAGACCCTGTTAAGTGGGAATGCAGAGTAAGAGCCTGTCTACATATAGCAGCTCCATTTCCATTTGAGCCATGGTAATTACTGTCAAAAGGCAGCAGGGCAGTATATCCTGTGTGACAGTTTATCAGCGCAGGAAGCAGCCACCCATCACGATGGGGGTGGTTGTCAGTCTTACCTTTATCTAATCAATTAATTTTCATTGTCTTTTTTTTTCAGAGGAAATAAATGTTTAATTAGTTGGGATACAAATACTTTGTCTAATTTAGAGAACATGATTTTAATAAAACAGAATTAAAATGAAACAGAGTTGATGAGAGGTTATATTGTGTTATCAAGTACAAAATTATTTTTTTGACACAATGTATTAGGGTCAAAATGCTATTATTTTGTTCTGTATTTCAAAGAAAGAAAAACTCTCATAAGCAGGATATATATTTGTTTTTATTTTTCTTCTCCAAACTCAGGTAATCACAAATAGAAGTTTATGACATGGGCATTCCACTGATTCCTTGAATTCTTTCAACAGAAACCCTGTTTCAAGTTATTGAGAAGGAGTTAAAGGCCACTCTTCCCTCACCGTATTGCCAAAGCTTGTATTGAATTGTATGTATGTCACACATTCACCACTGTTTTCCTTAAAATGATACAAAGATGCTTTGACATTATAAAACAAGCAAGAAAGCAATGCTATAGCTTTAGAAAATCAACACTATCTTAGTAAAATAAACATTAATTGAGTGATACCTAAATTTCTGTATACCAACCAAATAACTAAAACAAAATAGAATAGAAAAAATAAAAAGGAGGTATGTCAAATATGTTCAATAATATTAAAAATATGACTACAATAGGAAGTCATATATGTGTGTAACGTATATTACACACGCACACATACACACACACATATTTCTACATTCCTTCATGTTTGACTTTCATGTAGCATAATACATCCTATAATCTTAAAGAGAAGTCATTCAAAAATAAATGAGGAAAAAAACAGCAGAATTTGTGTAGCTTCTGCAAAGGTAGAAATGAATAAAAATATTTCTAGGATTATAGTACATAATCTATCATTACACTTCACATTTATTAAAGCCTCAATAGCCAATCACTTGTTCAGGAACTTTCCTCAGATGTGTTGCGAAATTTACTCATGGTATTCTTGAAAACATATTTTTAAACCTTTTTTTTTTTCAACTAGAAACCTCAGGCATATTTATTAATGAAAAGTTTCCAGTGGTGCTAAAAGTAATAAAATGAATTTAGCTTCAACCTTCTGACTAGAGTGCCTTCCCCTTAAATTATGTCACTGGGATTGCCTTTCTTCTCCAAAGAAAGCAAGCTCAGGAAATATGCGAGTATATTTGAGCTATTGAACATAGCTGAAAGCATTAATAAACCTAGTTAGAAGACTATACTGCATGGAGTTTTTGTACTCTTTTTTTTTTTCACATTACACATTTTATATATTGCCATTGACTTCATAAAATGCATAGAATCTATACTTGTTGTGTATCAATAAACACTTTAACTTTTAGTACCATCTAAATGTGCGTTTATGGGTCTTAGGGAAAATCATGATACACAAATAAATACTTTATGTTTTCTATGTGTTTGTGTGTGTGGTATGCATGTATTTGTGTGTAGGTTTGCATGTGTGCACAGGTGTGTGTGGTGGGGGCAGAGGCCCACATTAGACATCTTTCTCTGTTGCTCTGCAAGTTATTCTTTTCAAACATGGCCTCTTGCTGAACCTGGAGCTCACCAATACAGCTAGTTAGCTAGCCAGTGAGCCTCGGGGATTGGTTCCTCGTTTTCATCTCTCCTGGCACCTGGGTTACATGTGTGTTCCAGCATCCTGCTATTCTACATGAGCTGTGGGAATCTGAACTCTAGTCCTCAAGTTTGCAGGGCAAGCACTTTGCCCAGTGAGCCAGCACCCCAAATGCACAAATGCCTTTCAATGGTGAGAATGATTTCAGTGTTTCACATAGAATGATAACAGTATTTATCTATTATTACCTGTTACATACCTACTAAGTTCAATATTCTATGGATATATCAGGGTCAGAGAAGACAACTCTTTCTTTATATAAATTATTACATAGGCGAGACAATACATGCCCATAAAATTGTAGTAATCTAAAATGGATAATGTGCCAAAGAGGACTGGAAATAAAATGATGCAAAAATTAAATAGAAGATCCTTGTGACAACCAACCTAGTATTGTCCTGGATTTTCAGTTTGTAACCTCTGATTTCTATGATGTGTGGTTGAATGACATCATTTTCACATATCCTTCTTATTTTCACTTTATTTTTATTGACAACTCAGCAAAGTAACATTTTTATTACTACTTACGACAGACCACCACACCCACCTGCACACTATCTGAGCAGGCAACCCAGACCAGGGATAAAATCACATTTGATTGAGATGAATCTAAGATTAAGGTTTGGTATGACCATGTACATGGTCTTTTGCAGAAATATTTCTTGACACTATCTGAAACAAGTGGAGGTTTCAGGTACTAACCTCAACATAACTTAAATCAGTAGCACTATTTTTTTCTAAAATTATCTTTTACTTTTATTTATTTTTTTAATGAGAGAGAGAGAGGGAGAAAATTGGCACACCAGGGTCTCTAGCCACTGTAATCGAATTCCAGACCTGCACGCCACCTTGTGCACGTGTTCAACCTTGCGCTTGCCTCACCTTGTGCATCTAGCTTATGTGGGTACTGGAGAATCAAACCTTTTTCCTTAGGTTTTGGAGGCACATGCCTTAACCACTAACTCATCTCTCCAGTCTTAAAATTATCTTTTAGAATTGTGTTTCTAAGCAACTCTAAGGTATGTTTTAGTAAATAAAAAGTAGAAATAGATACATGTTGTGAATATTCATAATTACAAAATTTAAAGGCAGCAAAATATTCTTCTTTGAGAATATCATGTTGACATGACTTTTTGTTCTCAGACCTCTGGTTCCAAACATGGCTATTTACTTAGGAAAACACATTAAACACAATTAATAGAAATAAAGTTAAAAATAAGACAAATCCCTTTCATTTTGATCAATTTAGGTTTTTATTTTCAAAATTTTCTTATGTATTTGAAAGTATTGTTAAATGTATTTTAGACAATTCTTAACATATTTATAAACCAGGATCTTTTCATGAGAGAGGAAGTTATTTATATAAATTTTCCATTCTACTTTTGCTTCCTGAAAAATATTTTTACCTCATGTGAGTAAATATTCCATATTGTTTTAACTTGTGTACCTCTTCTAATAAGATCTGGTGTTTGTTGTTTCATATAAATAAAATTTACCAAATTGATAGCAGATTATTCCAGTAAAGGATTAGACACTACTAAACAAACATCTGTATTGTTTTCATTTACTAATAATTTTCTTTTCAAATATCTGTCTGTCTTGATTACGACCTGTATAGCCCTCGTTGTGACATGGAAGCAATAATATATTCATTTAATGTTTTCTAACACATACTAAAATGGCTATGAGAGTATATAAAATAAGAACCAATTTTCTAGAAATGACTCAGATAGTGGATTACCATAGCCACCAGTGAGAACTAATCAGAAGCATGTAAATTCTGTTGATTTTATGTCCATGCCTTTTAGATTTCTCTCTTGCCCATTGCTTGTTTATAAATCTAACAGCAGGAATTTATAAGTGCTACAAATTCTTCCTACAATGAATCAAAAATTAGCACAGTAGAAGAGTCAGCTTTATATCCTCACTAAGGAATCAATGACATTTAAATACACTTTAGTAATAAAATAAGAAGGGAAGATTTGTGGTCAAACCGCATTTCCATATCTATTGTACAGGAACAAGTAGTGCATCTCCACAAAAAAAAAAAAGGGAAAGGCAAGCAACAATAGTGCATAATTTATATAATATAAAGATACTGTGTGACAGATCCATCTCACTGCACACATAAGGATTCCTTGGTGCAGAAGTTTCATAGACAACATCCAGTTTTATTGTTATGCTAAACAAATTGTGATGGGGTCTTGAATATGATTTGTGTCATATCTCTTTGGCAGCCTGATGAAGCACATGGACTCTTTCCTAGAATAATATTGTACAAATAAAAGCACAAGGTGAAGTGTTCAACATTGTAAGAAAAACCAGTTATATCTAAATATAGCTACAATTTTTTTTTAAAAAAAATAGAACTTTGAGATATAGTTCATTATGTGCTTTTTGTTCACATTAAACGCCCTAGCCGTGGCTCTGTTAATACCTATAATTTTAAAGTAATGATGAGTGTCTGCTGGGTTTGAAATATCTACTTCAACAATGTGCATGTCAGCAACTGTGGTGTTGAGTGGTGATGACATCAAAGAGATAATAAATCCTACTAGAGTTTGTGGCTTTCTTTCATTATAAAAGGATATGATGGTTTCTAGACGTTAATTAGTAAAAATGTAATATTTCCATCAGTAAGGTTCACAACTTCCTGAAATCCTGCTAGTAAATCTCTGGTTAAAAATCTCTGATGTCGGGCTGGAAATATGGCTTAGTGGTTAAGGCACTTGTCTATGAAGCCTAAGGACCCAGGTTCAATTCTCCAGGTCCCACATAAGCCAGATGCACATGGTGGCACATGCATCTGGAATTCGTTTACAGTGGCTAGAGGCCCTGACATGCCCATTTCTCTCTCTCTCTCTCTCTAATAAAAAATAAAAATAAATTAATCAGAAAAATCTCTGATGTAGGTCAAGTTATTACTAACAATCTTTAGACTTTCAAGTATCTGGCTACCTTCTCCTGAGTGCTGGCTTTGTTCCAGAAATTATACACATTAAATGTTACCTTGGGCTAGGGATAGACTCAGTGGTTGAAGGTGGTTGCTTGCAAAACATGATGTTCCCTGTTCAATTTCTCAGTTCCCTAGTAAAACGAGACCCACAAAATAGCACATGTATTTACAGTTCATTGGCAGTGGCAACAGGCTCTGACAAGCTGATGTTCTCTCTCTCTCTCTTTCTCACACAAACAAATAAAAATAAAATGATATAATGACCTTTTTCAGGTTCATAGCAATTCTATAATGTAGGAATTATTTCATTTTAAAGATAAACAACTTGAATGTGAAACAACTTTTTTTTTATGAAAAAAGTTTTGAAGTATGAGAGTAGATGACAGTACTTGGTGGCTTATATAATAAGTAAATGGTAAAATTAACAGTTACAGTTTAGATTCAGAAATGCAAAAGTCAGTTGGGCCTGGTGGCTTAGCTCTATCATAGCAGTAATTAGAAGGCTGACGTAGAAGGACTGTTGTCAGTTCAAGACCACCCTGGGCAATACAGTGAGGTCCAGGTCAATCTGAAATTCTAAAAACCTGAATTATAAAACAATGCAAAAGTCCAGTTAATCTCTATTTTTGCTTATGGAAATATATAGAAACCTCTCTACTTTTATAGAATGAACACAGAGATAAAACTTATTTTTATTGAAAATCAGAACCAGAACTCAAGACTTTGGAACCTCATTTTCTTATTCTTTCCAACAACAAACAAGCATACACATTCTCATCACCATCTGGTGATTATTACAATTCAACAAAATGCTCTTTCTAACTAGTCCCATGACAGAATGTCAATCCTCAGAAAACTGCCACTTTACAAAGAAATTGTCTCAAGAGACCATGGAAGAGATTCCCCCAGGGGGAAGTTCATCAAAGTCTACAGCTGCTGACTGAAGCCACTACCTGCACAAAAGCCTGAAGAGTAAAAAAATGCTCACATCCGAGGAGCAAGTTCACTAATAAAACCACCTATGATTTTGCCAACAATCCCCTCAATGTGGGAGAAAGGAAGGAACAAGTCTTCTATCTATCACCTAAGTGTCAGGATGGAACCTATGGAGACAGATTTCAGGCTAGTACTGCCCATGTTAACTAGATACCACGTGACAAGCACAGGGGGTTCGTGGAACACAACTCAACAATGTCTTAGCAAAGTAAGTGTGTCAGAAGCTGCACAAGAGCTTGGGATTTGTGCCATCAAGAAACAATGACATTTGTCCTAAGTCTTGGGGTTAGAAAGACTTCTTTAAGGAAAGAATAGGGGGCTGGAGAGATGGCTTAGCGGTTAAGGCGCTTGCCTGCTAAGCCTAAGAACCCGGTCCCAATCTCCAGGTCCCCTGTTTAGCCAGATGCAAAGTGATGCAAGGGTGTAATGCCGCACTTGACCACAAGGGGGCGCATGCATCTGGTGTTCATTCACAGCAGCTGAGAGACTGCTGGTGCGCCCATCTCTATCTGTCTCCCTCTCCCTCTCCCTCTCTCTCTCTCTGTCTCTCTCTGTCTTTCTCAAAAATAAAAATAAAAATAAAAATAATAAAATAAAAAAAGGAAAGACTAGGCACTTTGGTACAATTTAGGTAATATTGCACATGAAGGAGAACAGCTTTTGAAGGTTTGACTTGGAATTTAGAGTACAAGTTAAAAGAATCTTTGGCAAGAGAGAAAATGATATGTGCCAGAGGAAACTTAGAAATTACAAATATAATGTACAAGTAATAGCTAATCTGGGAGTTTTCTTATAATAAATCATTTAAAAATCACTGTGGTGCAGAAGTTTGCTTGTGGGGGTGAGGGAAGATACAATGGTCAAGGAGAATAACAAGGTAATTCGTCATGTTGGTGACTTGTAAGAACATTTCCTAAGATAGGAAGTCTGGCAGATGGAAGAGGTGACATTATTTATTTCATGTATGAATAGTAAAAAAAAAAAAATAGAAGTGCCATTTATAAATATGTTCAACATGGATTTTGACAAAGGTTTTTAGATTTCAAAGAAGGGGTTGGAATCAGCAACAGTGATGTGGACATCATAGTCACGCAGACAAAAATGGAAGTATCACAATGGGTAACCTTGCCAACGCAGACAGAAGAGGATAAAAAGACTCAAATGATGGAAAACATGGGGGAGTTTTTCACTCAGCTCAGTCAGAAAAATGGAAGCCAGGTAGCATACTAACACCTTGCACGGAAAAGGGATTAAGTGACTATTACAGTAACAAATGGATGTTTGAAAAATAGGGAAAAGATATCAAGAGAAAACAAGGTGAAACAAAGCATAGTACTGTCATCTAATGAAAGATGAAATGTGTCTCAAACAGATACTTCCAACCTAGGGTAATGTAATCAACATGTTTTTTTAATTTTTAATTTAATTTTATTTTATTATTTTGGAGAGAGACACAGAGAGACACAGAGAAGAGAGAGAGAGAGAGAGAGAGAGAGAGAGAGAGGAAGACAGAGATGGGCACGCCAGCAGTCTCTCAGCTGCTGAGAACGAAATCCAGATGTGTGCACCCCCTTGTGGGTAAGTGTGGCATTGCGCCCTTGCATCACTTTGCATCTGGCTAAACGTGGGACCTGGAGATTAGAACCACTGGAGATTGGAACCAGCGTTCTTAGGCTTAGGAGGCAGGCATCTTAACCCCTAAGCCATCTCTCCAGCACAGTCGACATGATTTTTAAGAGGCTGTCTGATTGGGACAACTTGGAGGTCATTTATACCCCTTTAAGGTCAATTTAAGGAGAAGATTATAAGGCACTACTGCAAGATAAGAAGTTGGATAAGAAAAGTCATATTTAAGTTTTGAAATGATAATGATAAAAGTGTGATTCTTGAATGCAAAAGAAGGTAAAGTAAGAAAAAGTTGAAGATGCTTTTCTTAGGATGTAGAAGAAATGAACTATTTCACTGATCCTTGGACTGAGAATAGATACAGGGAGAATAAAGAAATAAAGAGTAGTTAGGCAGAGTCCCAAAGGAGAAAAGAATCCTGTGATATATATGGATATATGGATCATACTGGAGAGAAGCCTTAGAATCAGATATCGGGATATTGGGGCTGGAAGAGATGGCTCCGAGGTTAAAGGTACGTGCTTACAAAGCCTGATGGTCAGGGTTTGATTCCCCAGTACCCACATAAAGCCAGATGCATGTGTCTGAATTCATTTACAGTGGCAGGAAACCCTGATGCACCCATACTCACTCTGTCTATTTGTCTTCTCTCTCTCTCTCTTAAACAAACAAAATATTTTTAAAACTCTGATATTTATATGAAGGGCAAAGTACAGAGACCCATCTTTTTCCTTGTGATAGGTTAACTTGTTCTTTGACCATGGAAAGTGATAGAAGAGCACTGGTGGCATTGGGGTGGCCCAGTGGGGAGTAACAGAAGAAAAACCAGAGAACCAGGAGACAGAGTTCTCCCATAAGGCCGTCTAGAACTGTAGTGGTAAAACCATAAGGCACTTCCGACAGGAATTTGTTTTAGTTCTGTTGTTAGATGTCATGTTCATGTGGAAATATGTACCAGAAAAGCTCTGTTTAAAGATATAGTTTCTCTTCATCACTTAGTTTCTACAGGTCAAAAATTGTAGACCAGGATTGGAGAATGGCTTAATAGTTAAGGCACTGGCCTCTAAAGCCAAAGGACCCTGGTTTGATTCCCCAGAACCCATGTAAAGCAAGCTGCATAAGGTGGCGTATGTATCTGGAGTTTGTTTGCAGTGCCTGGATTCCCTCGCATGCCATTCTCTTTCTCAAGTGAATAATAAGTAATCTATTTTTTAAAGAATTGTAGACCAATCCGACATGTGTACAATAAGATATATGCTCTGAAAACATTTGTCCTTGAAGTTTCATTTACGTAAGGTACAGAATATTCAGAAGCTTATCTAACTATAGCATTATTTTTTTGTACAAGAGATTAGAACAGGGAAGGAGGGAGAGAACGGGCACGACAGAGGCTCCAGCCCCTGCAATCAAACTCCAGTCATGTGTGCCCCCTGTGTGCATGTGTGACACTGTGCGCTTGCATCACTGTGCCTCTGACTTACGTGGGACCTGGAGAGTCAAACATGAGTCTTTAGGTTTCACAGGCAAGCACCTTAACCACTAAGCCATCTCTTCAGCCAAATATAGCATTATATTTTAAGAATATTCTCTATTGAAATTTTTCTATTGCATTCATACATAAAGGTTGTGTAGCTACTTCCTTGAAATTGAAAGATTTCCTCCTGAATGGAAGAGGGAGACTCACAGAACCCAGAAAGTAAAGGGGTTCTACAAGGCTCAGGATGCACAGAAACTGATAAGATTTGCATAACCCTCCATGAGGTTATAAGAGCAATAAGCAATAGCTGAGGACAGGAGACTTTCTGTCCAGGTGAGCTGCTTGCAAGTTCAGCAGGGAGTTTTCAGGGATGTAGCTTCCTCTGAATTACCCATGCTCAGGTTCGTAACCTCAATTGATTCCCTAGTTCACTAAGCTTGACATAGGTGGTATAATTTATTTGATCTGTCATTGGTGCCATCTCTGTTTATATCTGTCGTGGAAAGTGACACGATATTAATTGATACCCAAGTTGGGATCTACAGAACTGAAGATGAGTTAAGGAAGAGCAGTTGCACTGACTCTATGATGGGTAATGAGATCCGCCCCCAGTGAAAAGTCATGTGTCTGATCTGAGGGTGCAGCATCTGTCAAGGCAATTGTGATATGTCTACCTTTCCCCACATGCCATGGAATGGTGTGCCTCTTTGCTGTGTAGTGTTCCCTGGATAACAACACATGAACAAAAGGTCTGACTCTCTGAGAGTGGAGTTTTCTTGTGGGTGTCCTAAAGTGATCTCCTTCCTCTTGATATGGGTGGTATGCCTGCTTGATGAATGGAGTCTACTGAATAAATATGGGCACACCTTAAGAACTTCTGATAGGCTGTAGAATATATTGTGATCCTTAAGAAGTAGGTGAAAGGAGCCGGGCGTGGTGGTGCACGCCTTTAATCCCAGCACTCGGAGGCAGAGGTAGAGGATCGCCAAGAGTTCGAGGCCACCCTGAGACTACATAGTGAATTCCAGGTCAGCCTGAGCCAGAGTGAGACCCTACTTCGGAAAAAAAAAAAAAAAAAAAAAGGTGAAAGGATGGTAGGCAGGCCATGATGCTGGTTTTGAGCTTTTGTTGTTTGTGATAAGACATGCAACTGAAGCTCAACTATCTTCCCAGAAAGAACTTTCTCATCTAAGGGAAGAATTACAATGAGAAAAGACACATAGATGTTGTCTGCTGCATTAGCCTCTGATTTACGGGAAAAGGGTAGGATGAAAGGGAGGTTTTCTATCTAGTGTGCCAAATGCAAGGGGAAGTAAAAGTTAGACAGGCCTGTGCTAAAGAGCCCTTCTCACTATTCACATTCGTAGGAAGAACTGAATAGTAAAGAAGACATTGTGGTCTAAATCATAGAGGATGGCCCCCACGTCTTTAATAGAGAAGCAAAGAAAATCCAAGATTCACACAGAATGGGTAGCCTAATAATGGCCTGGCATAGGAAGTTATGATATTTAAGTAATAGTCCCCAATCCAAACTGCTTTCAGTGGAATAGATGTGTGTAATCCACAGGATGCACGTGGAGGTCAGAGGACAACCTTGGGTGTTGAACCTTACGTTTCACCTTGTTGGGGTCAGGGTCTCTTCTCGTTCTCCACTAGGCAGTCTACGTGCTTTCAGAAATTCTATCTCTGCTTCCTGTCTTGCCATTAGGAGTTCCAGGATAGCATGTGCTTGCTACTGCACCTGGCTTTATGTAGTTTCTGAACATGCAAAGTCAACAGGTGCAGTAAACACTTAGTCCACTGAGCCATGTCCCAAGCTCAGGGAAGACATTTAAAGAATCAATGAAAGTCTCTCACCATCTGGCTCATTTCATTGTGGGGCACAGGGACTCTTGAGATTCGTCACAATGGCTTGGAAGTGGAGAAACTAAGCAAAGTTGAGGTTTGAATGAAACATTTCCCTTTGGCTCATGTGTTTTGAATACTTGGTTCCCAGCTGGTGGCAGTTTGTGGTGGTTGTGAAGCTCAGGGATGTGGAACATTGCTTGAATAGGTGTGTTCCTGGGGGTGGAACTTGAGTTTTATGATTCAGCCCATTGGATATTCAAAGCTAACTCACTTACACAGAAGGCTTCCTTGCCTTGCTGCTGTGAAAACACATACTGCTCAGTTTCTGTTCTGCCTACTGTGCTGAATCTTCACCTTGAGATAGTGAACTTAAATAATCCTTTCCTCCCATAATCTGGTTCTGGTAAGGTGTTTTTCCTTACAGTGAGAAGTCAATGCTACAGAAAATTGGTACCGAGAAATGGTGCTATTGCTGAGCTGGATCTGACCATGCAATTTTTGGACATGATTTGTAGGAGTAGTGTGGAAGGATTTGGAACTTTGGACTGGAAAAGCCTTTTAGTGCCGTATCCAGAGCTTGAGGGTGAAAGTTTGAAAGACCTAGATTCAGAGAACAGTGTGAACACGGCTTGTTAGGATTCAGAAGGAAAAGTAAAGGACATTGTCAGGACCTGCATGGAAGTAGTTTGTATGGCATTCTGGTGGAGAGAGTAGATATATACGTCTGTGTCCTGAGAACTTGACAAAATTTGAGTTAGATGTGATGGACTGGCGTGTTTGGTGGAGGAAGTGTGAGCTGGTTGAAATCCTGCAGCCTTTAGCTGCAGTTGTTTAAGCGAAGCCAACATTGAGCTTGGGCCAGTAGTTTTGCATTGAAACAATAGGAGAAATACTGATTTTTTGAAAACAGGGGAGTTGGGTGACGATTGCTGGGACAGATTCCCCCTCCTCAAAATCAGCTTTATCCCCTTCTGCGTTAACAATTTCGGTGGCTTGCTTAAAACTAGTTTAAGAAGTATGACAAGTGCAGAAAATAAAAACTCATTAACTCCAATGGTTACAGGATAGAGTGAGACAGGGTTGAGGTCACCTCAAAGAGACCCTTTGAGGCCATTGTTTGCAGCTGTGAAGATGAACCATAGATTGCACTGGAGAGCCCAGGATTTTGAAGATGCCAGGAGTGTGGGATAGCCCTCAATGAAGCTTCTGGCTCAGGATGGATTTTTCCAAGGCTGCAGGTAGACCTCTGGAGTGGTGGAGTTCTTACCTTTGAAGCCCACAGAATTCCTTGCAGGTTCTGGTAGGGAACTGTAGGGTTTGATGTTTGTCCTACTGGTTTTCTATCTTGTATTACATTATTCCTTGCTATGTCCTCATTCTTTCCTTGAAATGGGAGTATTTACTCAGTGATTTTATAGGGCTCATTGTTAATAGACTAGGTCAAGTTTTAGACTTTGGACTTTGAAACAGTGTTGGGACAGGTAAATCTATGAAGAACTTAATATTGGACTGAATTCATTTTGCATCATGAAATGACCATGAGTCTCTAGCGACATGGGTAGAATGTGATTTGAATTAAATGTCCCTCATAGCCTCATGGTTTTGGAACCTTTGGGAGGTTTGCTGGAGGAGGTATGCCATTGCGGACAGGCCTTCAGGTTTATTCAGGTTCAGCCCACTAGGTGTTCAAAGATAGTTCACTCAGTCAGCTTCCTTCCTGGATGCCAGTCATGTCAGTCTTTTCCAACCATGATAAAATTTCCTCAGAGAACTATACACTGTAATAACACTTTCTTTCCATCTGCAACATTGGTTGGGTGGTTTGTACCAGCAATGAGATAACTGGCATTCCTCTTTTAGACAAAAGCTACACAATCTGCAGTAACTTGCTTGTAAACCTGATGTGACTGGCTCATGGGAACCATTAGAGATCCTTGGTTATTGCCAGCAGAGGTCCCTATGAAACCAGGGACAGGATGAGAACAGAGGAAAGGTAAGCATTACTAAGGAAATGGGGCATGATAGAAGGGGTAATCCACGCCTAGTTTACTGGGTCAGATAAGACTGTACTCATGGGAGAGGTAAAACAAAGGTTGATTCAGCAATAACCTCAGGACTGAAATACGGCTTTATTGACTCTGCAGAACACCATGGAGGCAAATGACCCTTACAAGGAAGAGAAGCTATGACGGGTCTGAGTGACCAAGTAGCATGGAAATTGGGTTCATAAAGTGCAAAAGCAATCAGGAGATGAAAGAAGGGCAAAGCAGACAATGTGGGAAGATTTGTGTTCCTGGAGAAAACTTTAACAAAAAGCCAAATGTTGTGTTAGTGAGCTTTTGGAAGGCTTCAGCACTTGAGCAATAGTTCATGAAAGACGTGAGTGATAAAACTATGCAGGTGTGAAAAGGTTAAACTTGTCCTGAGTGTAGACATATATCCCCTGCACTATACTGTATACATTTCTCTCCTGCAAGAAAGTATACATGGACTAGAGATTGTTCACCAGTGTGTGCTTGATTGTAGCAGTCATGTGCAGCCAATGGAAAGACCAAGGCATTCGGTGCTTGTTCTGAGCCTGTCATAACTTAGCTGCCAGTGCCAGCAGCAGATATGGGAGGTTGAAATCTACATATGACTATGACCATTCAAAACTGATGTCCTCAAATCAGAGTTTCCATACATTTTTATGGGAAACTACTCATGTTATATTTCAATGGTAGGATTTTAATGGGACCTCACTTATTGACAAGAGATGGGAACATGCTTCACTTTATCTCAGGTTCTCTTGGGAATCCTTTCACAATGTTATGTGGGACTGAAGGGAAAGAGAATGTGACTACAGATTGTGGAGAAGTGGGAGAAAGGTTACGGTTGTTCTTTTTATTTATTTTTTATTTTTTTTGGAGAGAGACACAGAGAGAGACAGAGAGAAAGGGAGAGGAAGACGGAGACGGACACACCAGCAGACTCTCAGCTGCTGCGAATGAAATCCAGATGCGTGCGCTCCCCTTGTGGTCAAGTGCGGCATTGCGCCCTTGTGTCACTTTGCATCTGGCTAAACGTGGGACCTGGAGATTGGAACTGCTGGAGATTGGAACCAGCGTTCTTAGGCTTAGGAAGCAGGCGCCTTAACCGCTAAGCCATCTCTCCAGCCCATTGTCCTCTTTTATTAATCAAAACAGTTTATTAGAGATAAGCAACTGGTCAGGGAACTGTGAAAAATTCACCACCAAAGCTTCATGCCTAAAGATATCAGAGACAAGCAGGCCTTGTGGCACAACAGTAGCACATCTGAATCCAGATCAGAACATTGCATGTTCAAATTACACTGGGGTCTTAAGTAGTGCTTATTTTCCAATTTGTCTCACATTAGCATCCTTCTGGAAGAGGTGACATTCTGAACAAAAGAGTAAAAAGTATATTTTTGGCTGGAGAGGTGGCTTAGCAGTTAAGGCACTTGCCTGCGAAGCCTAAGGACCCAGGTTTATTTCTTCAGTTCCCACATAAGATAGATTCATGGTGGCACCTGCATTTGGAGTTCATTTGCAGTGGCTGGAGGCCCTGACACACCCTTTCTTTCCTCTCTCTCTCTCTCTGTCTCAAATTAATAAAAGTAAAAAAAAAACAAAGTAGTCAGAGTTCCTCTGGTCTCTACAAATTGATCTATTTTTAACAACATATAATACATTTATTCTAAATTAGTTTAAATTAGGGCTTTTCCTGCTTTTTATAATTCAAATGAATATTGTGTGTTATAATTCATATTTCATTCAGTTTATTTGGACCCTATGGAAAATAAACAATTCAGCAAGCTCTGACTATGTATTTATGATCATAAAGGTAAAACAAAGTTAATTTTTTTGTTGTAGTATATATAGTTTTCAAAATTAAAAACAATGACAAGCAAAATTGTAGAAGCAATATTTTACCCAAGAAAACAATGTATGCACAAGTAGTTTGCATTAAAAAAACGTGTTAAGTAAAAGTGGTTTGTTATTTTATTTCAATGCATCTCAGTGAACACCTACACAGAAATGATCCTATACTTTTGCTGGAAAGTATTTGATAATAAAAGACATCCATTATATTTATTGCTTTATAATATATGAGTGCCAAAAAATGAATGAATGAATGAATAAATAAATAAATAAATAAATAAATAAGCAAGCCAGACGTGGTGGTGCACGCCTTTAATCCCAGTACTCGGATGAGGGGGGGAGCAGAGGTAGGTGGATTGCCGTAAGTGTGAGTTTGAGGCCGCCCTGAGACTACATAGTGAATTTCAGGTTAGACTGGGGCTACAGTGAGACCCTACCTCAAAAAAACAAGAAAAAAAATTTATGAGTGCATTGAAATTATTAAATCATCAGACTGTACTCATTAGCTCATTAGGTTTACATTTCTGTTGATAAACACACAGTCCAAATGGATATGCTACTAAGAGATAGTAATTATTCAAATCTAAAGTTTGTTTTCCTAGAAGTTATCATTCCATTTGTGCACTTAGTATATATGTAAATATGACTATATTTTTCTGTTTGTATTTTTTGTTTATTTATTTATTTGAGAGCAAGAGACAGAGAGAGAAAGAGGCATATATATAGAGAGAGAATGGGCATGCCACGGCCTCCAGCCACTGCAAACAAACTCCAGACTCATGCACCACCTTGTGCATCTAGCTTATGTGGGTCCTGGAAGAATCGAGCCTAGAACTGGGATCCTTAGGCTTCACAGACAAGCACTTAACCACTAAGCCATCTCTCCAGCCTCTGTTTGTATTTTAATATAGATGTGACATGTTAGGTAACAATAACACCTTTTCATTCATTAGCAGTCTTAGAATAATTTTTCAAATCAACATGTTACATTGTGCTTTTTAAAAACAATATTGATATATCACAGTTTGCTTAACCAAACTTCCTTTTAATAAATATTAAGACAGAATGTGGATTAGTGAATTGTTAACCATGTGTTTTTCTGATTGTTACTAACAAAATAATCCTTGCTCCAAGGTCCCTGGCTTCTCTCACTGTTGAGCCCTCTAATGCTGTTCACATCAAATGGAACCAATATCCATGAAGAACAAACACACTTCCCACACTCATTCTATATATTGGAAAGAGATACAAAAACTCTAAGGAATATAACTAATTAACTTGTCTAAAATAAAGTCAGCCAAGCATCTAAGCATGCTTGCTTTTTATTATTATTATTTGAAAGAGACAAATGCAGAGAGAGAGAAGGGGCACACCAGCAGCCTCTCAGCCACTGTGAAAGAACTCCAGATGTGTACACCCCCTTTTGGGCAAGTGTGGCATTGCACCCTTGTGTCACTGCATCTGGTTAAACATGGGACCTGGAGATCGAACTGGCATTCTTAGGCTTGGCAGCAGGCGCCTTAACCACTAAGCCATTTCTCCAGCCCCACCCTTGATTTTAAGAGAAGAATTTGAGCAAGGAGATTTATTACTCTAAAAGAACATGAAAAAGTCCCATTCAAAAGTAGAATGAGGGCTCAGGGTATCACCCACTGCTATATCACTTGCCTAGAATGTGTTAAGATTTAGGGAAGGAACATAAATGTTAAAAATAAAGAAACAGAATCAGTTAAATTTAAAACTTACTATGTTAAGGGAGGGCCTGAAGTATAGCCAATGACCATAAACTGTATGGCACAATGCAGGTCGGGCCCTAGCCAGGCTGCCTGCTAGAAGAAACCAGGAAGTGGTTTCTGTGGATGTGGCATCCTGTGCAGGCCTGGCGTGACAACAGCTCCAGTCCCATGCTCAGGAGCAACCTGCTGCTAGAGGATCTGCCCGGAGACAGGCTGTCATTGGTCACAAGAAGGGAACCACCCCATACAACTATTGGCCAGCCAAACCCTTTAAACCCCCTACACTTCCTTGAATAAATGAGTTTGCAGCAGCTTGCCCTCTGCCTGCTTCCACCCAACTCTCAAAGTCTGTTTGTGACTCCATGCCTCTCCACCCTGCCTTCCTTCCTGGGCTGGCCCCAGGAGGGACCCCAACAATAACCAAAATAAAATTTTTGTTTGAGATCATTCATTTTTGAGACAAATGATCTGTGAATTGATTTTAGACAGCTTAAGACTTCTAATGCAATTGGAATTAGAGCTTTGTATGTGATTATGCACTCTGATGGCAAATTAATTAAGCCTTTGACATAATTAGTGGACAATGGTTATTTTTGAGGTTCTCCTAAATGGCAGGTGTTTACCAATATTATCAAGAGATAAAGCTGGTTCATGATGCTATCCAGGGTAAGAAATAATACTCTGCAAATGAGTAAAATGCTTTTCAATTTTGCTAAAATTATATAGTTAGTATATTACTTCATTGGCAATATGAACATGTTATTTCTTAAATGATAAATTTGAAAAAATGGTCATTATGCCCACTCATCTTCATAGCAGCTAGCCAATGTCAGCAAAACTGGAACCAAATCATATGTGAAAAAAATAAACAGAAAAGTAGAGAGGCTAAGCAGTGGTGACCATGGCAACAAACAGAAAAATCATATTCTAAAAGGTTGAAAACATCTGCTGTTGGTTTTATTCAAATATTATTTGCTAAGTAGGGTACTTCAAAAACAATTAAGGAACATTCTTTTGTCAGACTTTGAATCTGATCCATTCAGTGAAGTACAGCAGGTGCTAAACGTAAAAAACAGGGTCGCATTTTCCAGCCAATCATCTTTCTACCCTTTTCAATCCTATTGTTTAGCTATAGGACAGACTGCAGTAAGGAGGAGTTGATAGCATGTCTAGAAAGGAATATTTCTAAGTATCTTAGTTTCTATCTATACAGACTAGTATTATTTGTAATGTAAGCAAGAAATAAAAGTTTGTAATTTTAATGAAGCAAAATATCATTTGGACAAAGTTTTGGTAAGTTGCTAAAATCAAAACAAAAGTCTCTCTCTCTCTCTCCATATATATGAAAATGTCTTAACCAAATTTATCCAAGTGAGGACCATAATTGGAAATTTAAACTGTTGGATTTTCTCAAAAATAGTCAAGAAGGTGTTTAAAGTTCTGCATATCTTAACTAAGTGAAGCCATCTAGGAATGCATTATATTTATGAGATATAAAAATCTATGTTTTATGCTCTCTTGTTTCAGATTTAATCTATGCTGCATTATGAAGCTTGCATTATAAAGTAAAGCATTTTATGAGCTGAACAGATGGTTCTTTTAATATAACACACTTGAGTTATTTAAACCTGCATTATTGTTTATACAGAAGTGATCTTAAATGCACCTCAATAAGAACATGAATAGCATAATTTAATGATATTTAATGAAATGTCAGAAAACTATATATTACCCTGAGGCAAGTAAAATAAAATTAGACCTGCAGCCTTCATAAATTGAAAGTATTGGCATGATATACTCAATGTTTATTACATAAATTAAAAATGGTATCCATTACTATCTAAAATAAATTCAAAAGTTTATATTCTTTTTTCTGTAATGGAAAACAATTATTTTTAATTTGTTTTAATTTATTTGCAAGCAGAGATAGAGAAAAAAGAGACAAAGCAAAGGAGAATGGGTCTTCCAGGGCCTCCAGCCACTGGGAACGAACTCCAGATGCATGTACCACTTTGTATCTGGATTTACATGGCTACTGGGGAATTGAACCCAGGTCATTAGATTTTGCAGGCAAGTGCCTTAATCACTGAGCCATCTCTCCAGCTCCCTTCCTTTTTTTTTTTTTTTTTTTAAAAAAAAGATTGTATTTTAATTTATAAAAAGGAATATAGAAATGATGCTTAAAGTTCCCAAGAATCAAATATGGAAATCAACTTCAACTAGTAAAATAAATGACTAAATATATACAACTAAAAAGCAAAGTATATATTAGAGCACATTCTTTGTATGCATTACACCTAAGGGCTGACAGATGTGATGAGATATGGAAGAATAAAACTTCCTCAGTGTCTCGGCACTTATCAATTTATGAAAGAACTTAGCAACCCAGAGCTCTAGAGCTGTCTTATCTCTGCTGCTGCTTAGGTGCCAGGCTGCAGGAGAGGTGTGAAGAGAGGTCTTCTGCATGCTTCTCTGCTCTCAGGGTTACTTACTGAAGTGGCATATGCCTTCCTCACTTCTGTATAAAGTGATCAGAGGAAAATTTACTGCATATGAGGGTTGAGCATCTAATTTCTACTCACATAAATATAAATCTGTTCCTGTAATTATGTAACAGCTTTTTACTGTACTAGCCTATTGACAATCATCTCTCATGATGCATTATGTATAGTTGTAATGTGTGCGGATGGATATATATATATATATATATATATATATATATATATATATAGTTAAAAACAATAAGATATAAGTAAAATTATAAAATCGTGGCCCTTTTAACATTGTATACAAGCCTAATCCACATTAGTTTTGGCTGTTGTTTTTCTAATATTTATTTCTATAATTTGAATTATTCTGGGTCATGTTTCAATATCAACTTCCTGTATACCATGATAGATCCAGAAACAAGGTTACCTCTTTTCATTTTCACTGTTCTCAGTCAGAATCAGAAAATGGCTCAGGGGTTGGACAGATGGCTTAGCAGTTAAGGCACCTGCCTGCCAAGCCTAAGAACACCTAATTGATTCTCCAGGTCCCACGTTTAGCCAGGTGCAAATGATGCAAGGGTGCAATGCCACACTTGCCCACAAGGGGGAGCATGTGTCTGGAGTTCGTTCACAGAGGCTGAGATGCTACTGGAGCACCCATTCTCTGTCTCTCTCTCTCTCTCTAACTCTGTCTCTTCCTCTCTGTCTCTGTCTCTCTCTGTTTCTCTCTCAAAAAAAAAAGAGGCTCAGAAAACCAATACAAGAAGTATTTCTAGTAAGGTTTGGCATTTCAGGGAAGGATGTGTAATTGGTGTTAGCCTCAAACTGCCAGGAACTTTCTCTCATTTCTTGGTCATTCTTTACCAATTTTTAATTCTGAATGTTTCCAGAAAACAGAGACATACAGAGGGAAATTTAAAGAGGAGCTCAAGTTCTATCAACGCTTTAGTGTTGCCAAAGGCTCTTAAGATAAATGGTGAGAGGATAATGCATGGATTCATACAAGAACTGCATGAAATGTCTATGGGATCAACACACAGTAAAAATAGCACAAACCATCTCTAAATCTAAACTCTTTAAGTCTGGAATCCAGATGTGCGAAAGGATTGAATTGTAACATGGGCTTCACTGGCTATATGGATGAATCGGTGGGAGAGCTGGCTGCTTGGTCACTTAAATTCTCTATCAATAAGGCACCCAAGCACAAGTTAATGACTGCTGGCTAAAAGAAAGATGTGTGGCTGTAATCGGACTGCAGTGCATTCATGATCTCTTCTAATCATGAGCATATGACAAATGAGAGGAGTAGAAATTAAAGTCTGTAATACTCACAGTCTCATGTCATCACATGACGACTCCTTTCTGCACTGCAATGGAATATGATGGCTGCCTTTGTTTGTGTCATTCTGAGAAGTTTGTTAGGGTCAGTAATGAAATCAGCATTTGGTTGAACTAACATCATGGAAATATAAATGAAACACAAGGTTTTATCTTATTTATACATTCCTGTAAATATCATATTTATTATTTCTACTCTCTTTTCTCTTCTACAAATTTGGCATTAGTCCACTAACTAGATTGGTTCACCCTGGATCCAATTGTCAAAACAAACAACAAATCTCTTCTAAATCAAGACTGTGTCAGGCATTGCATTTCCTATTCATAGTAAGTTGTGTAAAAGCAGCCAAGTTAAAAAAAAAAAATCAGTGTTTAAGCATAAAAATAAAGTGCAAAAAAAAAAAAAACAAAACGAAATTGGGAGAATAAAAAGTAATATCTGCTTTGAATTTACTCCCAATATAACTTCGTGAATGAGCCAATTAGTGTTCTAGAGATAGTTTTTTTAGATTGTTGTGGTTGATGGAGAGAGATTTTTTTTTTATTTTCTCATCTTCCTTCATGATCTTTGCAGTTTTCCTGCATGGCCCTGCATTCTTTACTCCCCAATCTTTCATGCCTAGTTTGTTCACCATCCAGAGTGAGAGTAAAGGGCTAACGAGTAAATTCATGCTCACCTTTGGGACAGTCATGGGCGACAGTCAGCTCCTCTGCTGTCTCACAGCAGAGAGCCACAGCGGAAGCCTTCAATGCATTTTAAATAAAAGGTCATGCTTCAGGACTTTGAAGGGAAAACGCTACTGGCAGAATTTACTAAGGCATTGACAGCCTTACTTCTTACCTGAATACCACTTTTATCAAGCTCAGTTCCCGAAGAAATAAGATCATCGGCTGCAGCAGTTACATTAGAATACTTAGGAACATTCTAGAGCTAGCATTAGTTTAGATTTTGATCTTGTAGAATAATCAAACAATGTTTAGTATATTGTAATCCTTCCTGAAATATTTCCCTAATTTCTAGGTTTTTTGTTTTTGTTTTTAGAGATAGGGTCTCATTCTAGCTCAGGCTGACCTGGAATTAACTATGTAGTCTCAGGGTGGCCTCGAACTCATGGCGATCCTCCTACCTCTGCCTCCCGAGTGCTGGGATTAAAGGCGTGCATCACCACGTCCGGCTTCTAGTTCTTTTTTTACTCTCCTATTACCTTGGAAGCTTCCCCACAAAAATATATATCATAATTTAGTCATATCCCTTTCTCCCTTTATTTTGTGACAGAAATTAAAGAGAAACTGCTAAAAGAAAAAAGGAGGGAATTGAATCAACCTAGGATCTTACTATGAAGTACATTTTTTGAGGGGACAGTGACAGTATACACACAAAATGATGTACGTTTCTGCTTCAAGCAAGTGTCAGCCCCGCCAAGAACTATTTCATTTCTATGTGCCCAAGCACTCTGAACCTTAGGAGTCAGGGCACTGAAGTTGTTGCTGGTATTTGTGCTTATTTGTTTGTTTGTTTGCTTGTTTCTTTTATAGCCTACCACCTCTCTCCTTAGAGAAAACACCCTGGTCATGCCATGGGCGAATTTGAGCCTGGACAAAGAACGTATTAACAACTGACAGGTGATTGAAATGGATGAGATTTTTGCCACTATGTGCCATGCAAACCTGTGAAGCTATTTTCTTTATTTTCCTAAAATTAGGGAGCTTATAGGGACTGACTTTGTTGCCAAGTCTATTGGACAAAGGACAGAGTTATAGAAATAGACAATTGCAGAGTATATAGAGACTGAAGAGTATCTCACAAAAATATTTACCTGAACTGGGATAATATACTAATCATAATATATATAATATAATATATGATTAGTATATTATCCTAGTGATACGAAGGAACTACAGTTCAGTAAAAGCTGCCAAATGTTAAATTACTTTTCATGACATTATTTACATTTTAATACATTATAGGAAAATAAAATCAAACACCTATATTTATATATCATAGGGACTACATAGGAAATGATGCCTTGATTTGGATAGCCAGTTGTTCTTGGTTTTGTGCAGATTGGGGAATAAATCTCCTGATGGACATTTTAATTACTTACCAATATGCAATTAATCAGGAAGTTTATAGAACTGCACTAGTTGTTTAAGAAATAGGCCTGTTCAATTTTAGTTAAATGAAGTTATATAAATAAACAAACTTTACCAAGACCCCAGAGTTTGGAATGACTTAAATGCTAAGTGAACCTCAGATGCCTTTCATGAAAAACAAAAGACTTGTGAAATTTCAGGTAAGCATATGACATATTTTTTCATAATCTATAATTACAGATTTTTTTCTAGTACTTATGAATTCATAAGTATATATTTTTGTTTAAAAATTATATTTATAATAATGAATTTGAAAATTTTCTTACAATTTAATGCTACTACTCCCACCATCATCTAACTAGTAGTCATGAAAACATTTACAAATTGGAAAATTGATTAGTCTTTTTCTCTTTTTAATATGTTTATTGACAATTTCCATCAGTATGGACAATAAACCTTGTTAATTCTCCCACCATTTTCATTGGCCCCTCCCAAGTCCACCTTCCATTGAATCCCTTCTTCTTTCCAAATAGTCTTTTTCCTATTTTGATGACAACATTTTTTCCTTCTTATTATGAAAGTCGTGTATAGGTAGTTTAGGCACTGTGAGGTTATGGTTAACAAGGCCATTTTGTGTCAGAAAGACAGCATTTTATAATCAGCATCTACCCTTCCTTTGGCTCTTATATTCTTTCTGCCACCTTCTCCACAATATACCTTGAGCCTTGGAGGGTGATGAAGATGTGTCATTGCTGAGCTTTCTCCTGTCACTTTTTTTCAGTCCTATGGTGAATTTTGAGTACCCCAGTGGTCACTGGCAAGAAGGATTTTGTTTTTTTAAATGTATAAACAAGGATTGCTACTGATATCAAGTAACAAAAACAGAGCCAAGAATTGTAATTCTAAAACCTCAAATTCAAGTTACAACCCCTTACTATAAAGGAAATGTACATTTACACCCAGCAAGGTGCCACATTATCTGTAATCCCAGCCCTGAGGGGCTGCAGGCAGGAAGTTTAGGACTTCAAGGCCATCTTCAGCTACATAGCAAGTTCAGCCAGTTCTACACGAAACTCTTTCTAAAAGATTGTGTCTCTTCCTCTCCAAAAAAGTAAATGGAAATGAGAGCATGTATTTATTTAAAGCTCAGATTATTTAATAACTTTGTAATATGAAACTGTCTTCAATTTAATGAACAACTTTTTTTTTTTTTTTTTTTTTTTTGATGTAGGGTCTCACTCTAGCTCAGGCTGACCTGGAATTCACTATGTAGTCTCAGGGTGGCCTCGAACTCACGGCGATCCTCCTACCTCTGCCTCCCCAGTGCTGGGATTAAAGGCGTGCGCCACCACGCCCAGCTGAACAACTATTGTTTTTTTTGGGGGGGGGGTGAGAAAAGAGAGAGAGAGGGAGAGGAAGACAGATAGAGATGGGCATGCCAGCAGCCTCTCAGCTGCTTCGAATGAAATCCAGATGCATGCGCCCCCTTGTGGTCAAGTGCGGTATTGCTCCCTTGCATCACTTTGCATCTGGCTAAAGGTGGGACCTGGAGATTGGAACCAGATTGGAACCAGCGTTCTTTAGGCTTAGGAGGCAGGCGCCTTAACTGCTAAGCCATCTCTCCAGCCCTGAACAACTATTTTTTATACATGGATGAGTTAAAAGAGATAATTAAAAAAATGGTTTCAGCATTAAAAAAAAAAAGTCACTTGTTTTAACTATATAGGTGAAGTACAGGGTCCATAATTATTAAATGTTTGCCCCAACTGTTCACTCTGTGTTATCTAGTGCATCCATACACTGCCCCCACACTTCAAAGCATGCATCACTGACCGGCCCCTGGTCTTTCATTCACCTCCTGCCAGCTGGCTGCCTTGAAACAGATAAGTAGCAAGCTCAAGGTCTGGGGTTATTCAGATAAGCTCAACAATGGACAAATACTTAGGAGATAACAGCATTAAGAAACATTAGACCTGGATATGCCACTTATCAGGTTCTTCCATTAGGTTAAATGCCCTATACGAGGCTCACTTGATACAAAATTCGGCCCTATCTATTGTCTTCAGAATTGCTGTTACATAAAGTCTAAGTCAGAGCTTCTGGATGTCTCCAGGAAGAAATTCTCTAGGAGGGATGCCGTAGGGCATTCTAACATGCTCTCAGAGGAAAAAAAAATTCTGTGTGTGTGTGTGTGTGTGTGTGTGTGTGTGTGTGTTACCCTTGTATGATTCATTCCGAAGGGCACGAACGGGTTCCTTATTCTGTCGTCAATCATGGCTGACAAAGGACAAAGAAACAGACCCACTGCCTAACCCTCCATCATTGTGGCCTCTTCACAGGGTGATGAGGCATTTGCCTTTCTGGCAGTACTGTCTCTTATAGTACATTCGTGAGAACTCCGTGGGTTCTTGTCCAATTACAGGCCTGGGGAAAGAGTTTGCTTTCAAGATTGGGAAGGATTAAGAAAGCCAAGGGAAGTATATGAAGTATTGATAAGCAATAAAGAACTTTAAAAAAAAAAATACTAGTTAGCAGAGGAAAGAAAACTTAAATCTTAGTCTGTGGTTATAAAGAGATTTTAAGAGAACAATTCAAGGTAGTGTTCATTACTGTTTCTTTTATATCTTAAAATGACAATTATGTTCTGGAACCATTTACAGACACCATTTATAGATGATGATACTTAATGAGATCATTTTTAAAAAAATTTTTAAATTTATTTTTGGAGAGAGACACACAGAGAGAGACAGAGGGAAAAGGAGAGGGAGACAGATAGAGATGGGCACTCCAGCAGTCTCTCAGCTGCTGTGAATGAAATCCAGATGTGTGCGCCCCCTTGTGGTCAAGTGCGGCATTGCACCCTTGTGTCACTGCATCTGGCTAAACTTGGGACCTGGAGATGGGAACTGGGTTCTTAGGCTTAGCAGGCAGGCGCCTTAACCTCTAAGCCATCTCTCCAGCCCAAGATCATTTTTTTTTTAAGGGAAGAAAAACATCTTTTTTCTTACACACATGTTGAAACTATCACTCCAGCTGAACTGAACTCATATGAAGCCTGGTATCATTGGCTGAGACCAGCCAGAACTGAAATGGCATTCTAAAAAGATGCCTCTTAAAGTCAGAGGTAACATCAGCAAATGTTTGTTTTCAGCACGGTTATTGCATCAAATGGTGGTAAATTTTCAATACCCCTTTTTTGGTAACTAGTTTTAGACAATGATAATTCTTAGCCAGTAGAGCAAGGCTGTTTGACTGCTGGCTAATTTAGATTAATGGATAGTGCTTGTGTCTGGGGAGAAAGGGATTTTAATACCTCATTCTGGTTGAGATCAGTGGAATGTCTTGATTTACATTGTTTTCTTATTTTAATTTTAATTTATTTATTTGAAAGAGAGACAGAAAGAGAAAATGGGCAATGGGCGCACCAGGGCTTCCTGCTCTGCAAACGAACACCAGATGCATGTGTCACAGTGTGCATCTTGCTTATGTGGGTCCTGGGGAATCAAACCAAGGTTCTTTGGCTTTGCAGGCAAGTGCCTTAACTGCTAAGACATCCCTCCAGCCCAACTGTCATTATTTTTTAGGATTGTTAAGTACAGAGTAAGAGAAAGGTGCTTCCAATGATGCATTTTGGTCATGGCCAGTCCTCTTTTATCATTCCTGTGGAGAACATCAAGCCACTTATCATGGTGTTTTCTTACACACAAACACACACACACACACACACACACACACACACACAAATATATAAGAACATATCTTGGGTGGTAAGAGGAAAATTTGGCACCAGAGATGTGTTCCTAACTTTTGTTTCTTGGTTTAATATTCAGAAACATTTTACAATGCTTCAATAATGTCATAGATACTCTTACTAAATTTTTCAGTGATAATTTTAATATTTTCCCATTTTAAAGGTAACTGCCTTCTGTCGCTACCCTTCTTCCAAGTTTTGTGATTATCTTAGCATCCCTGTAACAGCTCCATCATATTGTGCATAGAAAAGTGATGTTAGGACCTGGAGCTGTTTGGTGCTCCCCTCTTCACTCTCCTTCCAGTGCCAAGTGCAGAAAAATTAGAAAGTTCACTACATAGAAGACTTCTTATCAGAAGAATTCCACAGAAACACAAGATTCTTTTGCCAGATCACTACATGTCTACAGTCAGCATTGTGTTTCTGTACTCCAGGAGTATATATATATATATTTAAGGACATACTTTGTATGGGAGAATATTCCAGAATAATCTTGTTGATTTCTCTCAAAAGTACAGAGTTCAATTGATAGCAATTTTTAATATGTTTTATTTATTTATTTTCAAGGAGGGAGGGAGGGAGAGAGAGAGAGAGAGAGAATGGGTGTCCCAGGGCCTCTAGCACTGCAAACAAACTCCAGACACATGCACCACTCTATGCATCTGGTTTTATGTGGGTACTGGGGAATCAAACTTGGGTCATGAGGTTTTACAGGCAAGTGCCTTAATCACTAAGCCATCTCTCCAGTCCCTGACTGTCGTGTTTTGATCATAGACAAAGAGGCCATAATTACTGTAGCTCATGCATGAGACTAAACATGAAATTTGATATATGTCTTGGAAAAGGAGCAGGGAAAGAGATAAGAACTTGAAGAAGATGGAGTAAAAGAGGGAGTAAAAGAGAAGAAAGAAGAGTGAAGGGAAGTGAGGGGAAGGAAGGGAATATTTTGGTTTACTGAGGAAAAATGTAAGAGCAGACTGACATGACCATCAAGCTGTATCACTGCATGTCCCAATATATGAAGTTCAGTATAGTAAGACACAGACTCTATCAAAGTGTGCTGGGACCAGATTGTAGAGGCACTTAAAAGGCATTAAATACCATGAAAACTACATCAGCATTAAGAATAGTTTTTGTGTTTTCCCTTGCGGTTATATTTCACAAGAGTCCTCACAAGCCATACTTGAAGTAGCAGCTCTAAGCTTGGATCAAAGGTCAGGTTTCTTTGGGGAAAAACAAATTATGCTGAGGCTAAATTTCAGTGTTTGCCATAAAAAGCCATGGGAACGGATTGCATCTCCATGACGCGGGACCTTTTCTTTTAGGAAGGGGTTAACAAACCCGCTTCTGTATCTCTTCAGTTTTCTTTTAAATTATTTATTTTCATTTTGTTTATTTGAGAGAGAGACAGCTCTAGTCTGTATGCATTTCCAGATCATGAAAGTTGCTCACTGTCCAGATAGTTCCCAAGAATTGGTAAAGAAATCCAGATCATCAGTTTAATTCTAGTTTTTTTTTTTTCCCAGGTATTCTAAGATTAGACAGTGATGTCGCCCACACCTCACATGCCAAATCAAGCAAAAGTGGAGAGAACTTTTAAACTCTGCTTCACTTTTCTATTCCTTTTGTAGAACCGACTGTTTATGTAAATCCAGACATTCAAATGTCAGGGGACTCTGGAGTCATTTTCACAGTCAGGGATGAGACCTGTCAAAGCATTGTGACATGTTGGAGTGCTGCAGTATGAAAGGATGGGTAGCAGCAATGCCAACATCAAAGGGAGCTGAATGCCTCCTGAATCACCTTGGTTTGTCTTGTCAGCTATCCCAGCTTAGATAGCGTTTGTGCCTGTGGAGGAAAAGTCATCTATAACTTCACACTACCATATCTCGTGTGTGTTTTAACTTTAGGTAAAATATTGAACTGAGAAAAAAGAAAATTGAATATAAAACAAGAAAAAGCAATGGAAACCATTTCCATTTATAAGTGACATGTTAAAAATGTTTCATAGTAGCTAATATAATTGTTTTAGTAACTAATAAGGAAATATAATAATTTATACTTTTAAACCATATTAGGTATGTTATGATAACTGAACATACCTTGCATAAAGAAACTAGTACACATTATGTTACTTATTTTCATATGAAAATATATAACTACTGGGGAAATGATTGAGCAAAATCAGCCCAGTTTAATTAATTCTGTGAAACTCCGAGATATAAGCAATGTTAAAATTTTTAAATATTACACACAAATCTCTCTCTTCCTGCCTCCTTCTCTCACTCCTTTTCAAGGTAGGATCTCACTCTAGCACAGAGTAACCTGAAACTCACTCTGTGGTACCAGGGTGACCTCAAAATCATGGGAGTCCACCTACCTCAGCTAAGGTTAAAGTCGTCCACCACCAAGACTAGCCACGCCTCTTCATTTTTAGTGCTATTATCCCTCGTCGATCTTATGAACAGGTAAGGAGGCAGCTTCTCAGGAGAGTGATAGTTATCAGAGCCATTAGGAAAGAAATGCCTAGATCATGTCAAATCTATTAGCCATTATGATCTGGAATGATCCATGTATGAGTTTCCTTGCATGTGACATGACATTTACAGGTGACATGAACATTGTATTTAAAGTAGAAAAAAAATAATAATATAGGAGGTGGGTAAGGAAGTATAAGAGATTAGTATTGAAATATTTTAAATTATTTTAAATTCAGATATGATAGAAATTAAGAAATTAACTAATTTAGGTGTAAAGATTTCTTTTTGTATTAAGTCTTTAATACAGAAGGTTCATGGTCTTTACTTACTTGGTCCAAAGATCAAAAAAAAATCTTATCTTTAGGAGAACTAATGAAAGTATGTTAGGCTGAAAGGCTAAAACTTAATTAGTCTTGATAATTTGTTATTATCAGTTGTTTATTTTATAAGCATGATGAAATTGTGTTTTAAAGAATTATACTGGTTATATAATGCAATGAAATATATTTTATATAATTAGACCCATTTTTATTTATTATCATAAGTTTATGGCAAATAAATGAAAGTCTCACCCAATAGGAAAACATATGAGTATAACATTTAAGAAACCTATAGTTGTAAACAGGTGTCCTATGTAACAAAATAAAGGCTTCGTTTTAATTCTTATGTCACATTCAGATGGAGTTTAAATAAATAGACAAAACTAGTTAAAATATCTTGATCTTGTTAAACTTGATATTAATATGGGAAATTAAGACTTACAGAACCAGCACCAGTGATGGAGTGGGGAATCAGTCTATTTTTAAAAATTTTTTTAAAAAAAAAATTTATTTATTTTTGGAGACACAGAAAGAGACAGAGAGGGAGACAGATAGAGATGGGCGCTCCAGCAGTCTCTCAGCTGCTGTGAACGAAATCCAGATGTGTGTGCCCCCTTGTGGGCAAGTGCGGCATTGCGCCCTTGCATCACTGCATCTGGCTAAACATGGGACCTGGAGATTGGAACTGCTGGAGATTGGAACCAGCGTTCTTAGGCTTAGCAGGCAGGCGCCTTAACCGCTAAGCCATCTCTCCAGCCCAATCAGTCTATGTTTACATCAGCATGAGTCTAAGGGAATCTCTTCTAAAGCCTGAGAAAATGATTAATTACTAGAGAGATAGCTGTAGTTGTGTTGTGGAGTTAAGAAGAAACATAACATAATTTTAGTACTGGTCAGAAGCTGTAATACAAACTACGGCCTTGAAACAATGCGAACACTACAGTGTCAGTACAAAAAGACTAGGTAGTATGGGACATAATTAGCATAAAAGTTTATTACAGTACCAGACATAACTTTGTGCCAGAGGCCTTTAACTTTTCTTTTATCATAATACGAGATATGACATTATAAATAAATTTATCATCTTATTACAGAGAACTAAGTTTGAACTATGTAAACAAGGCAAGAGAAATACAGAGAATCAGCCTTTTAGAGGGTAGGCACATCTTATTTTTAAAATATTTAATAATCATAAGTACAGGCAGAACACGTCAAGCATAAAGTTTTGGCATTTGTATTTGGAAACATCTTTGATTAGATACCTGTGTGGGTACCAATTACCACACAAACTGGAAGCAGAACAGCAACATTTAAGATCATTTCTCTAAAGCAGGGAACATGTCTTAAGTATCAATATATCTATAAACATTGAACTTAAGATACAAGAAATGAGACAATTAAGTAAAACCTTGACTGAGATTCAGTACACATAGAGTAATAAAGCCAAATTTGGTCATTGTTGGGTAAATTAGTCTGATTTTAATTTACATAAGACATTATGCTAGAAATAAAGTGAATTTTTTCATCAGCTGCCTTTAATCATTGAACCATTTTTTAAGTTTAACACAAGGCAATATTTATGAATGGTAGAATATATGAATCCTAGACAAACTATATTAACATTGTTTGTATATCGCAGGCTTTTCTAGAACTGGAGTTTCATCAGCTTCTCTAAAACAGAATTGCAATGACTAAATCACCTTTTATAAGACTTAGACAAAAACCTCAGTGATAATCACCCAGCAAAACAGCATGAACAAGACAGGAACCATCTTAAGGTTATAGTTGTTTGTTTTTTTAGATATAATAATCTTATTAAATAGTTAAAAGTTGACAGAGGAATATAGCAAATTTGGTTGAGAACTTTAAAGCCAGTCTTTTATAACAATTATCATGACTAGATTAATATCAATGAGTTAAAGTTTTTTTAAATTTTACCACCTGAATATCATAGCATACTGTGTTATCAGCCAGGCCATCCTTTGTTAGTGTGACATAAGCCCTAGGTTAATAGTCATTTTATATATCTCAAGGAGTCTGTAATCTGATCAAGTACTTTAAGACTTTGTCAACTTTGTCTTTAACCTTCTGTTTAAGCTTACTCATACCTTCAATGACATACTTTACTCATACCTTCATCTACATACTTTTGCCTTAGAATCTATGTAATCACTCTGTAACAATCTTTTTCATCAAGCATTTACCAACATTTAAGGTTTTTTTTTTTCCAGTTTTCTTCCTTAGTCAGTTCACCTCGTAACTACCAACAAAAACTTTCTTACCATAGACTTTTAATATGACCATTTAAGTTTTTTTCCTAACTTCTGCTTGTACGTTTTTTTTTTTTTTTTTTCATATAATTAATTATAAGAAGACTATCTGGATTCTGATTGTCTGTCTTCCCATTTGCCTTAGGTCCCCCCCCTTTTTTTTTTATTATTTAGAAGGTCACACAGAGAGAGATAGAGAGAGAGGGAGAGGAAGACAGATAGAGATGGGCACACCAGCAGCCTCTCAACTGCTGCAAACAAAATCCAGATGTGCACGCCCCCTTGTGGTCAAGTGCGGCATTGCATCCTTGCGACACTTTGCATCTGGCTAAATGTGGGACCTGGAGATTGGAACCAGCATTCTTAGGCTTAGCAGGCAGGCGCCTTAGCTGCTAAGCCATCTCTCCAGTCCGAGTTCTGGTTTCTTATCCCATTACTTCTCCATTTATGATAATGTGTGGTGTAGAGAATCAAAATTAGTATCAAAGAATGGATTTGATAAAAATGTTAAATGCCAATGAATCTCTAAATATCTTTGTGATATTATTTATTCTGGTTCCTGTCACTTGACCTGTGTGTACACTGGAGCTATATCAGAGAATTGGTTGCTTCAGTGACAATATTATCAATGATTGTCCAGAAGTTATGGGGGAATTGAGACAAAAACAAGAGCCATAAAATATTTTTTGAATGTGCTTTCCAGAGCTTTATTCCTTCTGGTCTTTGTTGCAGCCTCACCTACCAACGTCTTACCTTCCTTTTAGCAGTTCGTGAGCCTCTCTCCTTAGTTGCATCCATCTTACCCACTTCTTAACAGTTCACAAGAATCTCTCTCCTCAGGCTTGTGTTGTTTGTGCTTTTGTTATTTTGTTGCCTCAGGTTAAAAGATAATAGTTCTAAAAGATAAAATCATCATTTCCATGGAAATATAAGAAAGGAATGGTTTTTAAAGGACTTTATTCTACAGACTAATCAACAAGGAACACATCAAATTTTTAATTCAAAAGAGAATTTGGTATGTGGAGGCATCTAGAGATCAGGAAGACCCCATGAATATGTAAATAGAGTAACATGTTCCACGGAGGGAAGCCAAATGAACCTGCATGGGGTAGGGCAGAATTTGTCTGCGGACAAGAATTAGTTTGCATTTTTATCAGTAATCTAAAATTTAAACTCCTAAATAGCCTTCATAGAAACAAAACCAGGTAACCCTGAACAGTATTCTCCAGAGCTTTAAAAATGCACTCAAGCACTAACATTATCCTGCCCCAGGTTCTAGCTTTGCTTTAAGCCTCTGTGGCATTACTCTCAGCAGAGAAAATCAGTAGCCTGTACTTTTTCATCTCTTTGTGACTTGAGGATAAACTTTTGCAATTTATTATCATTTTTTCATATAGTATCTTTTCTTCCTATATAAATATTTTTCATTGTATTCTTTTGAAAAATGAAAAAAAAATAAAAATTTTTGCTTTCTTCTAAGGAATATAGACTTTATGCTTAATTTTTAAAAAGGTTAATCTAGTAAATTTTTTAACATTTATGTTTTCTTTATCTTTACAATTGAAGAACAGATATACACATATTGACTTACTCTGATAACTTTGCTTTCTGTGTTTCTAAATAGTCTGTTATAGCATCGAGATGTAAATATTTTGCATTGATATTGGTGTCGGGGAGATGTTATTTTAAGCTACAGGTATTTCTCCTCAACATGAATGATTAATATTTTGAACGGTATAAATTCTGACATTTATAATCACCTTGATATAGTGTTGTATAGCAGATTCCTTAGAATGGAAAAGAGGAAGAGGGCTCTGATTCAGGAAGTCAGGTCTCAGAGTCTTTAAACTTAAAGATCACTCAACCATTCCCCAATGTTATGTTAATTAGAAATTGAAACATCCTTCCTGGGTGGGGCAGGAAGTTCCAGAGACTCAGGAAGTCAACAAGCCTGGAAAAGGGTTTCGACACCCTGCCTTGAAAGGCTATATAGAGGGGACATAACTATTCCGAGGTGAGACTCAAATTGAGCTGCCTGCCCGTGATGTCATGTGCAGAAACAGGTATGAGGAGGTTGTCATACAGGATGGAATGAGATTTCTTGCCTAGCAGTTGCACTTGCATCTGTTGCTCCTTGTAAGTAATAAACAGCTGGGGAGAGAGAAGTCATGTGTTCTCCTCACCCCAGGAGAATGGTCTCATATATATTGTATGTCAGTTGGTGGTTCAGCCTGATTGATTTAATGGCTGGTATGTATCTGTGTAGATTGATAGATAAGTCACAAGGGCTAATGATGCACTTCAGTTGCTTGCATCTTTAGTTTGATTCATTTAATGTAAATTTATCCCTTTTTAAATATGCAAATAAAATTGGAATTTGCATTTATGAAAAGAGCTCTTATGTACTGTAAATGTCAAGTGACAATTTTAATGGGAATGACATATATGACCCAACTAATCTGGTGCATTGATCATACTAATCCTTGGTTTTCTTGGACAATCATAGCCATTCTCAAATCTTTCTTAGCCAGGTGTTAGTAAATTACTGTCCTATATTCTTCCTGTAGCCATCCTTTGCCCTTTCCCATGGCCACTATTTCAAAAGATGGGAATAATACAAGATCACATCTTTAAGAATGCTTTCCTGTTTATCTCTAGAGCTAGGTGAAAAACCAAATGTTAAATAAGAAAAAAATAAAAGAAATAATGGTGTTCAGAAAGCATAATCCAAAGATAGTGCTGACGATTTTTTTCTTATTTAAATGCAAATACTTTATCTTGCTGAAACATTCACTTTCCATTTCAGAGGCAATTATTGAGTGTGCACAGCTGTGCCCCACCACACAATTGTCAATAATGTACTATTCAACCATGGGGGTAAAATACTCTTCAACTGTTGTAACCACACTATTTTTGGATGTATTAGCATCATCTCCTTCCCTGTCACAGGCTCCAGTGCACTCCCATTCCAACTGGTTTTGTGACTGCCACAGTCTGTTTTATAAAAAGTAGCTGACTACTGATAAAGCTTCCAGGGCAAGGATCCCAGCCATCAATTTTTCTTTCCACTTAAAGCTTTCCTCTCCACCCATCCTAAATCTGAGCTACTCTAACATCTATCACTAAACTTGTTGGTGTCACCCTTTTTATTCTCAAAAAAAAGTACTCTGCTTCAAGAAATGAGTATAGGATTTGTTTAATATAAAATCAATTTTCAATAGCTCTTAAAGTTAGAAGGCATTCTTATCACCACCTCTCATAGAGGGAAACCGGGAAAACTCCATCTGTGCATGAGTGGATGCGTTGAGCAGTAGGAGAGAAGGAGAGGCAGGAGAGGGTGGAGGTGGTGAGGGTGGATCAGATGGAGGAGGGTTGGGGGAGGAGGTAAGGAGGAACAGGAGGTGCAGTAGAGGGCAGGATGTTAATGGTTTCAGGCTGGAGAGCTGAAGTTGGGAAAATAAGGAGGGGGTTTGGAATGGATTTTTTCCTGAAGGCCTTGCCTAGAAGGACCAGGTGAGCAGGCAAGCAGAACAGAGAGAAGGATGGACACGTAAAGTGAAAAATGTTGGAATATAGAGAACTTTGGGTCATTTGTGCAGTGGCAGAATTTATCAAATTAGTAAAATTTTGGAAATCAAAACTATGGTTTTCAGGCCATATGGACCCATTGTCCAATTTATATTGAGGCCAAGCTGTTTTGTAATCAAAGATCAGACAGTAAAGTTTGATATCATCCTGGATCATTTATTTTTTAAGTGTTGTAGGAGACAAGCCGGGGAGGGGTGGGTAATAGGGACAGTTTTTGAAGTCTTACTTTTCATTTCAGATGAGAGACAGAAGGAGAGGGTGTAGGAGGAGGCTCTCGTGAGGAGGAAAAGAGAAAGGGGAAATGAGAATAAGAAGGAACCAGAACTCAAGCTGGGTTTACATGGAAAAACACCAATATGACCCCCTGGCCTTGTGGGGTGAATGGGGCCTTTGCCTCTCACATAGGTAAAGGCTGTTCAGGTCAGTGTGACGGCTATTTAACCTTTTAGTGGACAAGGCAAGTAAGGGGGAAGCAAGTGGCAATGAAGGGAGAGAAGGAAAGCGTGCTATGGAAGGAATGAGTAATTGGTGGTGAAGGATGAGGTCTCAGGAGGAGGAGGGAGAGAGGGAAGGCGTGGAGGGTTTTTTTTTTTTTTTTTTACTGTGGTGGTGGCAGTAGTGATGGCTGGTCTGGGTGTGCAGATCAGAGTGGCTTGGCTGACCAAGCTGGAGCAAGTAAATCAGCGTGGCTCACTGCCACTCATGTTCAAGGCAGTCAGGCGCTCAGAGGCTGGTCACAGCTTTGAGCAGTGCTGGGCTTGTGCCTGGCTGGCTGAGAATGGCTGAAGGAGCTCAGTGGAGAAAAGGAAGGGCGTGTCCACTCCTCTCCAAGACCAGCTGGGAGAAGGAGGAGGAGGAAGGAGCAGAGTATCCTGAAGCTAGCAAACAAAGCCAAAAGGTGCCCTTTAGGGCTCCTTGGGACAGAGACAGAGAGAGTCCTGAGGTGTCAAAAATGCATCTTTCAGGATGGAGAGATGGCTTAGTGGTTAAGGTGCTTGCCTGTGAAGCCTAAGGACCCATGTTTGATTCTCCAGATCCCATGTTTGCCAGATGTACAAAGGTGAGGCAAGTGCAAGGTCACAAATGCCCACTAGGAAGCTGACGCATCTGGAGTTCAATTGCAGTGGCTGAGGCCCTGGCATGCCAATTCTCTCTCTCTCTAAAATAAAAAAGAAAGAATTCATCTTTCTTGAGACCTGGGGAGCCCAGAAGGGAGGGAGTGGGTGTGTGGACTGATATCCTGGTATAGTTTAGATGAGAGAGAAAGAGAGAGAGAGAGAGAGAGAGAGAAGAGAAGGAGGAGAGGAGGAGGGAAGGGAAAGGGAAGAAGAGAAGCAGAATCATGAGTGAGAGAGAAAGCCGGCAACCTGGCAGAGATGGAGCCTTTTATCCAAGTCACAGCACCAGATGTAAGGTTCTTGAACAACCAGACCATGCAGAACCACTCTGAGGCAGGGAAAAAGCTGTTTATTTGGGCCCCGTGCTGCCAGGCTGTCTCATGGGAGGAGAGAGAGAACCGCTGGTGTCAGTCTATATTGTTTGGTTTTTTTATAGATTGGTTTTTCCTTTGGAGAGGGATACAGAAAACAAAAGACTGAAGAATTCCAAGGGAGAGCAAGGACCAAACGGAGAAGCTATGTAATCAAGGAGACAGAGACGAGATGGTGGAGGTGATAGAGAAGGAGCTGCTATCGGAAGAGGAGCCAGGTTGTCTCTAAGATAAGATGGGCAGGAAAACTATGGCTGAGGGCATTGTTAGATCAGGGGAGTAAGGGTTAGGCAATGTAAACATCTGAAGTTGCATCAAGCAGACTGCTATCATTTTCTTCCTTCATTTTGACTCCATCTTGGGACTTGTCCTGCTGAACAGTATGAAAGTATTGTACAAATAACCTTTTCAATTCTCACTCTGAAGTTTCATAATCCAGAAACCAAGTTAAATGGGAAAAATGTCACATATAAAAGCCACTTCCAGTAGAGGCTATTTCTGCTTTGGGGTTTCTGTTCATCATCTACAAGGTACAAGTCCTATGACTTTAGACCTTGAATGGTGAGGAAAATGTGTCTTCATGCCAAATTAGAAAGAGCTATGGCGATTCAAAAACGATTAGCAAACACTGAGTCACTGTTATAGTGTTTCTAAGTAAATACCCCTTTTCAGTTAGGCTATGGGCAGACCACTGGCATTACTATTGTGATTTCCATGTAAAGTCCTCTGTTCAAAGACCAGCTGATACTATAATCATGCCTTTCCAATAAACACAGGTTTAACTCTACTGCTTAGAACAGCTTTCAGTCACACACACAATGAACTTCCCTGGTACACTATTACAACCAAATGGATGGAGTTCTAAATCCATGATTATTTTATTACTACTATTCAGACATTTGCAAGCTGAGATTCTGGAGAGTGTAATCTAATCACCTATTTAAAGTTTTAGCTGGAGGGCTACTGTTAACAGGGTTGGACATTTCCTGAGAATTAGCAGCAATCTGTAATTTCTTAAGTACAGTTTGCTTTGCTCTCAGTATTACATTGCCATTTAGGTAGGATACACTGGCTATATCTAAACCTTATTCTTTATCTTTAAAACAAAATATTCTGTCACAAAATATTTTATTTGGCTGAGAACTATGTTTACTAGTTTTTTCCATGTGTAAAATCTTGTCTATCCATTGTCAACCACCTTCTACCTGGTCTCAGCAAAAGTGTTTTGGGCACTTACATTTTATTCTAATATAATCACAGGGCAAACCATACCTTCAAGAAATAGTTCACAAAAAAGAGGTGTCAATTAGGTAGTTTGATTTGGAAGTTCATTTTTTTTTTCTTGTACATAAACTAGAAACTTTAAAATTTGAACTGAATGGGATTGAAATTACTTTATAGCTACACACAGTTTTCTCAAAGATTATCTGTGGAAGATCCAGAATCTGGGTATGTAACAATTTAGTGTCTCAGGATTTTTCTTATCAGTTATAAGTCATTTTAATTAAGTATGATGAGTTAAGGGGTTTTTAAGATTCTTTGAAAAAGGCTGTTCAGGGATGGAGAGATGACTCAGGGGATCAGGTGTGCTTCCTCCTCAAGCATTAGGCCTGGGGTCTGGGACCACTGGAGTTCAAACCGGAAGACCCCATGTAAACAGCTGGACATGACCAGACTTGCAATAATCCCAGTCCTACTGGGAGCAGAGACCAGAGAATTTCTGGGATTCATGAATAGCAAGCTGTAGAATTAGTAAGAGACTCACAAGAAAAAATAGGTGGGTGGGTGATGGAAGTTGACACTGGATATTTTCCTCTGCATACCACAGGTGAGCCCAAGGGGCCTCACATCAGCACACACACACATGTGAATACAAAAACACACACACACACACACACACACACACACACACACTCCGTGTAAAAAAAAATGCTTCTCTGGAGGGCTGGAGAGATGGCTTAGTGGTTAAGGCGCCTGCCTGCTAAGCCTAAGAACCCGGTTCCAATCTCCAGGTCCCACGTTTAGCCAGATGCAAAGTGACGCAAGGGTGCCATGCTGCACTTGCCCACAAGGGGGCGCACGTATCTAGATTTCATTCACAGCAGCTGAGAGACTGCTGGCATGCCCATTCTCTGTCTCCCTCTCCTTCTCTTTCTGTCTGTCTCTCTCTAAAAATAAAAAATAAAAAAAAATGTTGCTCTGGCTGCAGAGATAGCTCAGTCATAACATGTTTGCCTCGAAAGCGTGAGAACAAAAGAACTAGCTCACCTATTCTTTCTCTCTGCCTCTTCCTCTCTCTCCAATAAATAAATGAATAGATAAAATTTAAAAAAAAAAAAAAAAAGAACTAGCTCCAGAACTTACACTAAATAAGTAAATTCTGAACAAGCACTCATCATCCAAGCACTGGGCAGGCAAAGATGGCTCAACCGCTGGTGTTGGCTGGCCAGTCAGTCTAGAAGGTTTGGTGCTCTAAGCCAGAGACACTCTTGTTTTCAAAAAGGTAGGTGGGTGGCAGGAATTATACCTAAGGTAATCATCTGGTCTCCTCACTCATTAGCACGCACATGCTTGTACATACAACTGCTCATTAGAAACACAGCACAGAGATCCAAAACCCATTTGCAGTTTTATTTTATTAATTTGTGTACATAGCTGTGTGTGTTCATACGTGTGAGTATGTGCCACATGTCACAGCATCCACGTGGGGGGCCACAGGACAACTTTTGGGTCAGTTCTTGTCAGTCTACTTCATGTGAAGCTGTGTTTCTCTTTTTTGGAGGGTCTCTCAGCTGTACTTTGTTATGCCTGTCACAAGTTAACAGGAAAGTCTTCCCACCTTCTATCTCATGGTCAGCAGCAGTGTGCAGCAATTGTAGAGGGCCACTATGGCTTCCAGGTATTTATGTAGGGTTTGGGGATTAAATTCAGCTATTTCAGCTTGAATGACATTTACTTTATTCATTGAACCATCTTCCTCTCTCATGATTTCTTTTTTATATGATAAGCTTTCATTTGTTTAACTTTCCAACATTTTAAAAAAAATATTTTATTTTTATTTATTTATTTGAGAGAAAGGAGAGAGAAAAAAAGCAAGAAAAATAATATGGTCATGCCAGGGACCCCAGCTGCTGCAGACAAACTCCAGACCCATGTGCCCCCTTGTGATCTGGTTTATGTGGGTCCTGAGGAATGGAACCTGGGTGCTTTGGCTTTGCAGGCAGCACCAAGCCATCTCTCCAGCCCCCATTAAAAAAAAATTTAATCCATAAGAAAAGTGAAACCATTAATTTATTAGCTTGATTTCTGTTAGACCAGCCAATTGTAAATGTCACAATAGTACTTCAACCAAAACAAATAGTATAAAGTACAAATTGAGATGAATAGAAGCCAATGATTTTGTATAAATTAAAGGCGACTGGATTAACACGAATAAAAAGAAGATTGAGAATCTCTGTGAAGGTGTTAATGTCTCATCCAACTAAATGTTGTTATTTGCATTTTTATAATTATTATTGTCTGCCTAATGTAGTGACTTTTCTCAATATAGTGCCACAGTCAATTTAAAATTATTGACACGTTCAATTTAGCAATGTTGGATTAAATGTCCTAAAAAAAAAAAACAAAAACCTTCATGTCATTAAATTCAAAAATCTCTGAAAGACTGATAACATAGCAAATGCCCATTCATAGAAGATTAGTTAAATAAATCGGAGTAGATAATGAATTACAATGGAAATTAACAGTGAAAAATTATACACCAGCATGGGTAAATACAAATTTGACAGAGAACAAGCCTGACCGCATTCATTAGTTCTCGTATATGAAGTGAGATAGACATACCTCGTCAGTATTATTACGCATCAAGAGGTGCCTTGTCTTAGAAAGATGGATAATGATGTTGGAGGAACAGTGAGGTTTGTGAGGTTTGTTGTTATATAACATCTGATTTGTACCCTTAATTATTTTCCACATCAATAAAAATCTACCAAATCTTTGACTTTTCAATAAAGTGCTGCTTAATGGTTCTCTTCAACAGGGAACATGATTTTGTTTATGAAAACCCCCATTAAAGTACATCTGGTGCTGGAGAGGTGGCTTAGCAGTTAAGGTGCTTGCCTGCAAATCCTAAGGACCTAGGTTTGATTCCCCAGGACCCACGTAAACCAGATGCACAAGGTGGAGCATGTGTCTGGGGTTCATTTACAGTGGCGAGAGACTCTGGTGCACACATTCTCTGTCTCTCTCTCTCAAATAAAAAAATAAAATTTTTAAAAAGTAAATCTGGGTCTTTTCTTTCCTCATTTTGTTAGTTTAACTGAGTTTTTTTTTTTTTCAAACTTATTTACATTTAAAAAAAAAACCTCTTGATTAATTGTGTGCATTGTTCTTTTAGGGTTTATTTCATTAACTTTTGCCTGATCTTTATTACTTCTTGTCATCTACTGGGTTTGGATTGGCTTATTATTCTTTTCCTAAATCCTGGGGATGGAACCTTGGCTTGTTTATTTTGGGTTTTCTTTAATTTCTTTATATGGATGCTTATAACTATAACCATTTTTCTTAGGACTACCATAACTGTATCCCAGAGGACCTGGGTAAGTTGTATTGTCAGTTTCATTTGTTTCTAAGTAGTTTTTACAAATATTCTCCTTGATTTCTTCAATAACCAATGATCATTCAAAAGTACTGCTTAGCCTTCACAAAATTGTGTAGTTTTATATTTTTTTTTTTTAGCTCTTGAGTCCAGCCTGCTCTGTTTTCATATTCTGCATGAGCTCTGGCTGTCTGTTCTCTCTTTGCTACAGGTGTATGATGACCTTACCCGGCTTCCCCCTCAATGTGAAGCTTCCCCTGGAGACTGTAAACCTTAAATAAACCCTTTTCCTCCTATAAGCTACTTTTGGTTAGGTGTCTTGTCCTATCACTGAGCAGATAACTACAACAAAATTCAGTCCACAACATACAGCCAGTATTGCTGATTTCCTGTGTTAGGTATAATTGGTTCTTTCCCATTTCTCTTCCGGCCATATGTTCCTTTTTTGAGGTGGATCCTACCATGTATTCCCTGAGATGGGACTCTTCTTTTTCTTCTTCTTCAGTCCTATATAATATTCCATTCAGAATGTTGGATAGATCTGGTTGGCATGAATTGCCTTAGTGTATGTTTGTTTTGAAATATTCTTATTTTTCCCATCAATTCTGAAGGATACCTTTGCTGACTATACCACTGGATGTTATTTACTTTCAGAGCTTGGAATATATCATGCCAGTCTTTTCTGGCTTGCAAAGTTGCTGATGAAAGCTCTGAGGTTATTCTGTTAGTTCTGCCTTTGTGAAATTTCATTTTGTTGGATTACCTATAGTTTGACACTTGAATTCATAAGTACTAAATAAAATAAGCACATTCCTTTTTGTAAATGTTGCTTTTTCTCTTTTTTGACATTTTCATATATGCATATAATGCATTTTCATCTTATTCCTTCCAATTAGCATCTCTTATCTCCTTTCTTCTCTCATTAAAGCCCTTCTCCATGAATCCCCATATTGCTTTAATGCCATTTTTTAACCCATTGAGTTGAATTGGAGTAGCTTGCATGATCATGGGTGGAAGGCTGTATACTGTATACCAGCGATGTAAATGAATAAGTGGACTAATAAATCATACTAGCTGGATTTTTTTCAGTGCTGTGAGAAAATACCTGACACAATCAACTTTAAAAAAGGAAGTGTTGAATTTAGTTCACAAGTTAAGGGTATAGTCCATCCTGGTGAGGAAGACACAGCAGCAAGAGAACTGAGATGCTTGAAACACAAGCTGGAGCGATAGATGCATGTACTATGTTGACATTTTCATTTTTCCCTTTTTATTCAGTCCTGGGCACTACTCCATGGCATGGTGTTGCCCACATTTAGAGTGTATCTTCCTTCCTCATATAACTTTTCTGGAATACACACTTAGTATTGTAATTCCAAACTAAGTTGACAGTGAAAATTAACAATCACAATTCCACCCCTAAAGTCTTAATTATTATAGCCCATCCCTCATCCTCACAGGATCATAAACCTATCACAATACAAAAAATGACTTAGTTTATCTCTTGGAATTTCCAAAACTTTAAGTTACGACATTGCTCAAGAGTGCAAAGTTCAAAGTCTCTTCTAAGATTCAATACAAGCTCTTAACAGTAATCCCCTATAAAAGCAAAATTCAAATCACAAACTTCCAACATACAATACTGCAGAGTAAATGTTGCTATTCCAGAAGGCAGGCATGGAGGATAAAAGGATCAAAATAAGACTAAAATCTGGAAGGGTAAGCCGGGCATGGTGGCGCATGTCTTTAGTCCCAGCACTCAGAATGGCAGAGGTAGGAGGATTGCCATGAGTTCGAGGCCACCCTGAGACTACATAGCTAATTCCAGGTCAGCCTGGACCAGAGTGAGACCCTACCTCAAAAAAACAAACAAACAAAAAAAAATTTTAACTCCAAAACCTTGAGTGGCCTTGCCCTTCCAATTATGCCACCCATAGCACACATAGCCTCTCTCTTGGGACAGCCACACTCTGTGCCTGTAGCTTTTCTCCATGGATGACCCAGGGTCCTCCTGGCATCTCTCAAATCTTGGAGTCACCATTGCAATTTAGGGTTTATCTTCACAGCTTCTCCCAGTAGCCATTCAGGGCAAACTATCCAAGCCTATCACACATTGCATGGTCTCGGTAGATTTCTGGAACCTGAGTGCAAGGCTTTCACTCACGAGCTTTTCATGGCTGTCAGATCACTACTGTGTGGATGACGTTGCTCACGTGTGCTGCCAGATGGCGATGTAGCCTGGCCTTTTACCATAGCTGTATTGACCTCTTGGTGACAAAATCTGGGAGAACACTTCCATGGAATGTTATACTTTATCAGGGAACCCCTTAAGCAGGATTCTCAGTTCAGACTCCTTGCTTTGAATGAATTTGCATTTTACATGGTCGAGCCTTCCATGTTGGGTCTGGCCTTCAAGGTACCTTTCCTATTATCATAGCAGGGAGCATATGATTCCTTTTGAATGACATGGCTCTCTCCCAACAAAGATGGGTGCTTTCCTCTGATGTGCCTTGTCTGAATCTTTAAACTCATGTTCTCTTTGCACAAAACTATGCTGTTTTCATATCTTCCTGATCCTCACTGTAGAGTTGTCTGAGAGCAGTGAGCACTAACCATATTTCATCAAGCACATTGATTTGAATTTAGCTTTACTCAATTTCTCGGGCCATAGACATCAAGATTCTTTGCCAGAATATGACACAAACTAGTTCAGTTCTTAAAGCCTTGTTCCATTCTGATGCCTCATGACTGGAACCTAAGCTGTATGCATTTCTCTGGCTATTATGGTTTTCAAAACTTTCAAGTAATAGCCCAGAAAGATTTATTTATATATAATTTTATGGCTTTTTAAAACCACAGTTACAACATAGTCCATATTCCTTCTAAAAAGACTTTCCAAAAGCCTATGAACCTATTTGTTCCTTTTTTTTTTTTTTTTGAGAGAGACAGAGAGAGATAGAGACAGAGGGAGAGGAAGACAGATAGAGATGGGTGGGACAACAGTCTCTCAGCTGCTGCGAACAAAATCCAGATGCATTCGCCCCCTTGTGGTCAAGTGCGGCATTACGCCCTTGCGTCACTTTGCATCTGGCTAAACGTGGGACCTGGAGATTGGAACCAGTGTTCTTAGGCTTAGGAGGCAGGGACCTTAACCACTAAGCCATCTCTCCAGCCCTCTTTTTTTTTTTTTTTAAAATAGCAAGGTCCCCATTCAGTCCTTGATACCAATTTTTGTTATTATTTTTTTCATTGCTCAGACAAAATACCTGACAAAAGCAACTTCAGGAAGGAGAGATTTTCTTGATCTCATGGTTTGTGTGTCTTGTCCATTGTGACAGTGAAGGCATGGTAGAGAAACAGTCCATCAAGGAGTGGGTGGCATGGCAGTGAAATCGGCAACAGTAGTAAGAAGCTGGGCACATTTCACCTGCAATAAGAAAGCAGAGAGAGAAATGAGTGCTGGTGCTGAGCTGGCATCATCACTTCCTGTCCAGTCCAGAAGACTGCTCCATTGGACGAGTCCATCCATATTCAGGGTGAGGCTTTCCTATGGTTGAACCACGGTAGTAATCTCCTCATGTGCATGTCCAGTGATGTGCCTCCTGTGTGATTCCGTATCAGGTCAGGTTGACACTGAAGGTTTATCTAGCACATAAAGTTATGAAGGAAAATAACCATATTTTGTACATTTATAGAAACTTTCACATACGTAGGTATATATAAATTAAATCTAAAACATATATCTCATGTTGGATAGGCATATTCTTTGCTCCGAACAATAAAAATAATCAAAATTGGCATCACTCATGATGTGCATAATGCCTTAACTTTTTTCAATAGATTTCACATACTGTGAAATTAATTCATTTCACATAAAATGTCAGTGTGTTTAGCTCATTCATGGTGTGCTAATATCATAACAATCATCTGTTAGAAGAGTTTAATTACCCAACAAAGCACTAACTATTTTACAATTATTGTACAGTCCTATTTCCCATCAACTTTGTTTCCCAGTCTTGAGGAAATACTGTCACTTTTGTCTCCATATGTCTGCTTATACTGGTCTTAAGATGCACCCCAGGCTCCTGTGTTTGAATGCTTGATCCCTAAACTGGTGGTACTGCCTTAGAAAATTGCAGAAACTTGAAGAGGTGACATCTTGTTGGATAAAGTGAATTACCAGTGGAGGGATTTTAGGGGCATTGCCAATTCTAGTCTAATCTCTGTGTCTCTCTGCCCCTCCCCCTTGTCTCTCTGCTTTTGTCTCTGTCTGTCTAATAGTGAAAGGTCCCAGACACATGCTCCTCTCTGCACGAACTCCACCATGGATTTCCTGCTGCAACACACCATTCCCTTAAACTGTGAAACTAATTAAATTCAACATCACTTAGGTTGCTTTGTATTTTTTCTTAGTTTTAGAGAAAGTGAGAGAGGGACAGAGAGGGAGAGAACTGCCACACCAGGGCCTCAGCCACTGAAATCAAACTCCGGACACTTGTGCCACCTAGTGGGCATGTGCAGCCTTGCACTTGCCTCAGCTTTGTACATGTGGCTTATGTGGGATCTGGAGAGATGAACATGTGTCCTTAGACTTTGCCTAAGTTAAGATAAGCGCCTTAATTGCTAAGCCATCTCTCTAGCCCTTAAATTGCTAGTAAGAGAAGCCAGAAGTAAGGAACACATCTGGACATTTCTTATAGACATATGTCTTTACTATGTTTAGTTTATGATTGACACTTTCCATAGAATAATGTTTTCAAATTGATCCATAATGTTGCTAGCACCAATGTTTAAATATTTTTATTTTATAGTTAATTTAATTTTATTTAACATTTAAATAATATTTAAATATTAGTCATATCTTTGTAGAAGTTTCTATTCAGAATATTTCTACATCTATCAATTGGGATAATGGTATTTATTTAGTCTTAACATATGTTTTGCATTATCAGACACATGCTAAGAATTTTTTTCTCACGGTATCAATTTTCTTTTACCATTCTGATGATTATTATTTCTTCAAATAGCATACAAAGTAAAGGCTTTCAGTGTGGCATTTTCAGAATACTTTGTTTTTGTTTCCTTTATTCCTTTCCTGACAGTCTCTATAATTTCCCCAGTATTCCAACTACCTCTTTCATGTCACATACATGACTTTTACTCCCTGCTTCCTATTTTAAGAACTATTTTTAACATTTGTGGGACCTTTTCTAGTTTCATGACTTATATACACATGTAAAAATTATAATCCAGAACCCACATATAGGAAAAAAACATGTTGTCTTTGTTTTTGATTCTGAATTGTTTTACATACTAGTTCCTAGTTACATCATTTTTTCCTGTAAATGTCATGATTTCACTTTTCTTTATGGCTCAACATTTTTGTTTTGTCTATGTACCAGATTTTCTTTGTGACCTCATCTGCTAGTGGACATGCAGAGTAGTTCAGTTTCCTAGCTATTGTGAATAGTACAGCCATACAGATAGATGTGTAAATGTCTTCGTGGTAGGACATAGTGTCCTTTGAGCATATCCCCAAGAATAATATAGCTCGCTCATACAGTGGCTCTATTTTCAGGAGTTTTATTTTGAGAAATCCACACTGATTTCCATAATGGCTACACCATTTTATATTCCCCAAAACAGTGAATAAGGGGTTCACTTCCATAACATTACAGCCAGCATTTGTTGGCATCTTTTTGATGTTAGTCATTCTGAGTGGGATGAGATGGAATTATAGAATAGCATACTTTCATGTATCTGATGGTTAAGGATGTTAAACAATTTTAAAACTTCATTGACCTCTTGTGTTTTATCTTTTCAGAACTGTTTTTCTAGTTTACCAGCCCAATTACTGATTAGAATATTTGTTTCATTGGTGTGTTCAGTTCTTTATGTATTCTAGATGTCAACTCCCTGTATGACATATAAATGGCAAAGATTTTCCCCCATTCTGAAGCTTGTCTCTTCACTCAGTCAACAGTCTCCTTTGATGTGCAGAAACAAGTCTGGTATGTGTATGCTCATGCTGGTGGAGGATAGATGTGTTTGTTAGATATATGGGTACCCATGTGCACATGGAAAGTACAGACCAGTGGGCAACCATGGGTGTTTTTATTTAGGTATCACCCATCTTTTTCTTTTGAGACAGTATGTCTCACTGGCCTGTAACTCATTTAATTAAGGGATACTGGCTGGCCTGTGAGACCTAGGAATCCATTTGTCTCCTTTGTAGTATGGTGTATAAGTATGTACCAACATTCCTATTTTTTGGTGGGGAGGAACTGGGAATTGAACTCGGGTCCTCATCCTTGAAAGGCAAACAATTTACTGAGGGATTTATTTCCTCATTCTCAAAAAAATATTAATTTTATGTAAGTCCATTGGCCAATTTTTGGGGGCATTTATTGTGCTACAGGAGTCCGTTTCAAAAAGTTCTTGCCAATGGACATAACTTGAGTGCTTTCTGTGTATTTTATTCTACAAGTTTTTGCATATCAGGTTTCGTACTAAGGTTTTTGATCAATTTTGAGATGATTTCTATGCAAGGCAATTAATATGGATCTAACGTCATTCTTCGTCACGTAGAAAGATGGTCTTCCCAGAACTATTTCTTGACAGACTATTTTTCCAATGTAAGTTTTTGATGCCTTTTGGTGACTTTGATGTTTAATTGGTTTAATAGTATGGGCTTAATTTTTTGGGTCCTTTATTATGTTTCATTTGTCTACAACCTGTTAAAGTGCCAGCATCACAATGGTTTTGTCACTGTGACTTCGTAGTGTAATTTGAGATCAGATATTGTGATATCTCCAGCATTGTTCCTTTTGTTTTGGCTACTCAGAGTCTTGGTGTTCCTGTTTGAAATTTAGAATTTTTTTTTTTATTATTTTATTTTTGGAGAGAGATACAGGGAGAGTCAGAGAGGCAGAGGAAGACAGATAGAGATTGGCGCGCCAGCAGTCTCTCAGCTGCTGCGAATGGAATCCAGATGCGTGTGCCCCCTTGTGGCCAAGTGCGGCATTGCGCCCTTGTGTCACTTTGCATCTGGCTAAATGTGGGACCTGGAGATTGGAACCGGTTTCTTAGGCTTAGCAGGCAGGTGCCTTAACCACTAAGCCATCTCTCCAGCCCTAGAATTATTTTTGATCATTCTGTGAACAGTGTTATTGGAACTTTAGTGTGACTCTGTAAATTGCTTTAAATCATTTAGCCATTTCCACAAAAATAATTCTGTCAATCCATTAGCACGAAAGGTGCTTCTCTTCCAGTGTCTCCTTCAATTCCCTACAGTGAATAAAAATAAAAAATATTTTTATTATTTATTTGCAAGCAAAGAGATCTAAAGAGAAGACAGACAGACAGAATGGGCATGCCAGATCCTCTAGCCACTGCAAATGAACTCCAGACACAGGTGTCACCCTGTGTATCAGGCCCCACATGGGCATTGGGGAATCAAACATAGGTTGTCAGGCTTTGCTGAGCCATCTTTCCAGCCCATAAGTTTTATCTCAGAAGCTTTCGCCTCTTTGGTTAGGTTTATCTTTGGGTACTTATTACTTATTTGTGTGTGTGTATGCTCATGTATGTGCACATGCTCATGTGCCTGCTTGTGCAGGACATCCTGCTGCTGCAAATGAATGCACATCCACCTTATGTGGTAGTTGGGCAATTGAACCCAGGCTGCAGGCTTTTCAAGCAAGTGCTTTTAACCTCTGCACCATGTGTCCACCCTTCTTTAGGTATATTTTTAGTTATTGTGAATGGTATATTTTTACTTATTAATGTCTCAGCAAATTTGCTATTAATATATAAATGATCTATTTTATAAGTTGATTTTGTATCCTGTAAGGTTGGTTAATGTATTTATCAGATCTTAGTGATTTTTGGCATAGTCTATAGAGTAACTTCTCAGGTGTAGTAGAGCTTGGGAGATTTATTTTAAAAATGTGAGGGGTATTGATGTCACCTTCTATTATTGTATCAGGACATATCTGAGTTTTTAATGCCTTTCAGTATTTGTTTTATGAAATTAGGATGCCCAACATTTGGTGCATACACACTTCCATTTGTTATACCTTCTTGAAGAAATATCAATGTGTGATGCTGTCTTTGTATCTTCACTAGTTTTAGCTTAAACTCTGTCTTTTCAGATACCAGAATCGATATGCTATCCATTTGCTTAATAGGTTGATTTCCATACTTAGCCTCTCAGCTTTTGGATATCTTTGCCAGTTAGATATGTTTCTAGAAGAAAGTAGATGCAATTTGTTTTGTTGTTTAATCTTGTCAATCTGTATTTTTAAATTTGTGAGTTGAGGCCAGTTGCTTTTAAGATTATTGTTCTGATGGCTTTGCTCTTTCTTTGTTTTTTGCTGGTGGTTTTACACACACACACACACACACACACACACACATATATATATATATATATGTTCTTAATCTTAACAATGATATGGAGAGGTTCTTCTTTAATCATGTGATTTTGGGTTCTTACTGCCCCTTGGGGTTGGATATCCATTTACTGGGATTGGGGAAATTTGTTTCATGATTTATTTGGATAAATTTCCCATGACTTAGACTCTGTTTCCACTTTTTTATCTGTCTCATGGATATTTAGGTTTGGTCCTGTGGATGTATACTGGAGTTCTTAGAAGTTGGGTCATTTTGTTGGACTTGTTTTTCTTTATAATGTGTCTGAATGTCTCCTGACTCTTCCTTTCCTGATATTCTTTCTTCTTAATCTTGTCTGTCGATATTGTTCTTTGGTGTCTTTACTTCTTTCATGCCTAGAACTTTTGTTTCTTTCCTTTGTCTTTTTGAGGGAGTAAACCATTTCAGAATATCCCCTCTACATTTCAAATTCTTAGAAGTACTTCATCCACTTGTGCTACTTTCTTTCATAGATTCTGAATTCATTTCCTGTCTTTAAATATATATATATATATTTGAGGGAGAAAGCATGAAAAAAAGGCAGATAAAGAGAAAGAGATAGAATGGGCACATAAAACCTTCTATCCACTGCAGACAAACTCCAGATGCATGTGCCACCTTGTGCATCTGGCTTATATGGGTACTGGGGAATCGACTCTGGGTCCTTAGGCTTTGCAGGCAAGGGTCTTAACTGCCACCTTATGTGGGAGTTCTATTTTCCCTTTCCTAATTTCATATTTTATTTATAAAACTGTTAATCTTTTATATTTAAAATTTTATGGGTTTTATTTTGTTTCCTGGATCTTCTGTTCCATTCCATGAGTATAAATATGTTAATGATGAAGTTATATAGCAAGTCCATCTTATGAGTTCATTCCAAATACTTTCTTCCAAAAGTTTTGATCTATAGCAGTTCAATGTTGTTGACTCACCCTACAGTGCTATAAGAAAAACAAGTTATTAGGTCTCTGTATGTGTTTGCACATTTTGCGCATGTACTACATTCATATATCAAAATATTACCAGAGTAATTTCTAAAATCCCTTGAAAAATTATATTCAAATGGCTTAGAAATACTGAGTAGTTCTACCAAGCAAATATTCCCAAATTCTTAAATGATTTTAATTCAGATTATTTGGATAAAAAGGAAATTAATTTAATATTATTGGTTTAATAAAAAAGTCATGTCTTCTGAATAATCAAGTATAATAAAACAAACATTTTCTTCTGTTTTGTTTTACTAGTTAAGTAAGTTAATGTGATATATATTGAATATTTGTGATTATAATTAATTAAATTCAACCTTAGCAAAAGCATTCAGATAGAGTCTGCAAAATAAATTGCTTGATTTCAAGTACTTTATATATATCAGAGAACAGCAAAACAAATTTGAAAAAAATAAAATAAAATTGCTTTAGGGGGAAGATCACAGTGTGTTTGTTATAAAACAATTTTCAAGAATAGCAGTGTTAGCATTATTTGCAACTAAGTGACAGTCAGTAATAATTGCCATTTAAGGTATAGTAGCAAAATATTCACTGTATATTTATGTTTACTTTTCTATGTTCTGGTACATATTTTATATAGTATAAAGAAGCAGAAGGTATTCAACTCTATTAATAAAGAGAAAACAGTACATACCTTTAAAGGAATGAGATGTGGTGCCTGAATAAAACATGACATTTTAATTATATGGAATCCTAGCATACTTCCTTATAATTTCTCTTAAAAAGCTAAGGAGGTATAAAATTGTAATATACATGACCAAGATTACTATCAATGATAAATATGAAAGGGAAAACTCAATACGAACAATGTCCAAGAATAGTAGGGTGTGTTCTTGATATTAAAAAGTATGCAAAGAGCCAGGCATGGTGGTGCATGCGTTTTTAATCCCAGCACTCAGGAGGCAGAGGTAGGAGGATTGCTGTGAGTTCGTGGCCACCCTAAGACTACATAGTTAACTCTAAATCAGAACGAGGCTTTAGTTTTCTCCTTGTATAAATGATATGTTCTTAGAATGCTGCTCTGCTCTCACAGGAGGTTATCAAATGTTTTTCTTTATGTCTTAAGTCACAAGGCAAGGAAACCAAGGTTCAGCCTTTCCAGAGTAATTATTGTGCTATATGTTCATCTCATACTGGTCTATGATCTTGTTTGGTCAATTGTTCAAATATTCTCATGTATTTATGACTCTCTTATTAGCGATTCCTAAATAAAATATACTAATTTTTGAACTGACTGTAATTTTTCAGACATCTCCCGGAAAATGTTGAAAGATCAATTATTTTGCATTTTAATAAAAATGTGAAAAATTCAGTTGAATGTATGCTTCAGCTTCCCTGGGATATACTTGTTTGGGCTAAATGTCATTTTGATACTATATGAAGCTCTTCAACATTTGCTAATACCTTTTTTTTTTTTTTTCTGTAATATAGCTGGCAGAATTTTATTGGGCATAAATATGGTTAACATTTTATATGAGAGAAATAATTCAATTTCCATTTCAAATGAAACAAGACCATACCTTACTACCCTGCATTGGCTTCTAATTAACCTAAGACAATCAAATGGGACATGGACTTGGTATCTCCAAATGAAAGCATGAGTATTTTTTTTTTTTTTAGAGAGACACACAGAGAGATAGAGAGAGTCAGAGGGAGAGGAAGACAGATAGAGATGGGCGCACCAGCAGCCTCTCAGCTGCTGTGAACAAAATCCAGATGTGTGTGCCCTTGTGAGCCAGTGTGGCATTGCACCCTTGCATCACTGCATCTGGCTAAACGTGGGACCTGGAGCTTGGAACCAGGTTTCTTAGACTTAGCAGGCAGGCGCCTTAACCGCTAAGCCATCTCTCCAGCTGAAAGCATGAGTATTTTGAGCGAGAGAGAAGACCAACAAGGAATCCTAAGTAAAACTTAGTCAGACGTCTTTGAACTCTGCTTCTAGCTCCGTCTTGACTTTTAAGACTTCAAATGATCAATTAATTAATTTTGCAAAATTGGGAAATGAACCCAGGAACTCCACATGTATTAAAAAGTGCTCTACACTGTATTACACACCCAGCCCATGTAGAATTTTTATTGGAAGACAGCGTCTCACAGTGATCCAGGCTACCTTGAACTGTATCTTGTATTTCAGTTCTTTCAAAGCCTGTAGACAGACTTTAATTTTGAGATACTCCTGCCTCATCCTCTCAAGCTCAGGACTGAGCTACGTGGCTGAAATTATGTCCATTTTCATATTGCTTACTATTAGTAGAAATTGTGTCAAGTCAGGTTGGAAAATACACAATCCTTCACTGTTGACACATAACTACCCTAACTACCTATTCACATTTTCTCACACCACATTCTCCACACTTATCTCGTCACTCTGGGTGGATTCCTCTCTAAACCTTATACTTCTACTTAGCATTTTTTATCTATTTGCACACCTATTTATTTCCTTGACTATCAATTAATATTTTTTTTTGAATTTGTAGTTGAGCCCAAACTTCTCCCTCTATTTAAAAGCCCAATTTAGCAAACCTAATATCAGTTTCCTCTGTCCCTAAGAATAATTCTATTATGAGTTAAAATTTGCTTAATGGATGAATCCTGGTATGGGAGAACAAGGAGGTTTCACCGAACACCCATGCAGTGCCTGGTTCCTGGATTTAAGGACTGAGGAAGAAAGAATGGAAGAAGGAGATTTTCATTTTAGGACTGAGTAAAAGGAGGAATGGGTCAGAGCACACAACTTATCAGGGGCTATAGAACTTTCAAAGAGCTCCACAGAGAAAAAGAGATATACATATTGAATGATTACTGCTCCTTTTTTTAAAAGTAGATCTGCCTTAGAACAAATCTGAAAACAAACAAAACCTATATTCTAAGAAAGAAGGGCTTTAAAATTTTCTCTTTCTGTTCAGGCTTTTCCAACGTTTTTTTTACAACCCTTAAGTCAATATTGCAATTTGTTCTTTATTATGTCTGCCTTTTTTACTAGCCAGTAATCTCGCTAAATACCCTTTTACTAACTTAAATGCCTCCCAGAATAAACACTCAGAAATCAAAGATGGTGCCTAAGACCAGGGCACTCCATTAGTCCCTTTACGAAATAAGATAATTTATTTCAAAATGTGTTTTGAATCTGCATGCTGAGTTTTGTTCCTCTCTTATGGCAGCCAGGGAACAAGAAATCTTTTTATTCCTGGAACTGCAAAGTAGACTTCATAGTAATATCCCGAGGGCTAAGAACCTTGTCACCTGCCCGCTACTTGTCTCCTTGTTTAATCTCTGCTGGAACACCTTGGCCCAGACTGACCAGAAAGCTTCAAAAGCTCAGCACATCTTCCCAGGGATTCAAATGACCTCTTCCCAGTGGACTGTACCCTGCTGAGCAGTCTAAGTGTTTTTGAATATGTGAGACCTATGGTTCATTAATCAAAAACACTTATCACATTGACTTTAAAATTTATAGATAGCTCATGCATTGATACCTCAGCATACCCAGTCCAGAGTTGTTCTAGGAATAAATAATGATTATCCTGCCTGCTTATAAAATATCAATTTTTGGAAATTTTTAAACCTTATAACAGTTTAATTAAATAATCACATACTTTATCCAGGAAAGCAAAGAAGGAGATGTTGTAGTTTTCACAGAATTAAATTTATACTCTTCATAATTATACAAAATTATAAAGGAACATATTTAATTTTTAAACCCCGTTGTTCAGTGAGCTAGAAATTATTTCCTTAATTTATAGCTTTATTTTTTTCTTCTGGGCTTAAAAATACACTGTCTGTGAGCACTCACTTCTCTCCACTTCCTTTGCATGCATCCTTCCAATGAGGACAACTTTTTAGCCACAAATCTCTGGCAGTGGGTAATTTAAATCTTAGTTATTTCATTGATTTTCCATAGAGGATGAATTTCTAAAGTACAAGATGATATATTTAGTACTTACTGAGTTTTTCTTTTTTTTTTTTTTAACTACAGTCTGGTATCCTGACAAATTCAGAAACATTTTAGGTATGAAGTAATTCACATTTATTTTGTTGTTGTATAGATTGTCCCTTAGTCATTTTACGACCAACCTTACTTCCCTATAACTTTGTATTTGAAACATCTTCTTTGAATGACACTTGTGATATTGGGTATTTGAAATCTAAGACTCACAATGCTTTGCTAAAGACCCATCTTCAGGAACTGTCAATAAAGCAGGTTTCCTGTGAGTTATTTTTCTAGACCTAATGTTCTAAATCACAGGATGATGATACCTAGTCAGAGTATTGTATCCTTTCAAATGACAGCCTTCAGCACCACTCCAGAGGAAATTTCCATATATACTTCTAACCACCTTAATAAGTCTTTAAAAATATTGTATTTCTTCATGAGACAGAGAGAGAGAATGGACACAATAGGGCCTTTAGGCCCTGCAGACAAACTCTAGACATGCGCACCACCTTGTGCTGGTTTACATGGGTTCTGGGGAATTGAACCTGAGTCCTTTGACTTTGTAAGCAATCACCCAAACAGCTAAGCATTCTCTCTTTTATTATCCATCTACATTTATTTATATTCCCAAAGCATACATTGAACTCCTATAATCTTAAATGCTCTTTCTAGTAACTGGCAATAGATAATCACAGCTGAGGTCCCTGACTCTGCTTTACAGTTCTTTTCAAACATTGTTTAACAGTGCTACTTTTAAAAATTATTTTATGTATAAAAACGAGTAAAGTAAAAAAAATTAAAATTGTGTTACAATACATGGTACAAAAGTTATTATCTTAACCATTTTGAAGCAAATTGCACAGTAGTAGTAATAGGAAGTGCTTTCCTGTTGTCACAAAACCATGTATAGATGCTTTTTATCTGACAAAAGCATTGCATGTGTAATTTTCTTATTTGAATATATGTGCTTATAGAACGTGAATTCCATACTTCCTTCCCCCAAAATCTTCCTTTTCCCCCATTTATTTTAAATCCAGCTGTTACTTTTAATTGGCTTGTTTAATTTAGGTGTGATTTACCATAGATAACTTCTTGGCATATATTTACCATTGACTTGCTATTTTCTTTAAAAATGACTTACACGAGGCACTGGCAAGGTATACTACAACACAATGCTAGGATCACTAGAAAATGTATAGATCTTGATGTTCTTATATAGGAAACAGATCCATCAGATAATTATTTTATAAAGCCAAAATGTGCAGTTGTAGCAGCGAGTAAAGTAAAAGTAGATCAACAGTCTATAACTGCATGATAAAAATCGCAAGAGCTGGGTGTTTAATCTCAGCACTCAGGAGACAGAGGTAGAAGGATCACTGTGAATTCAAGGCCACCGTGAGACTGCATAGTGAATTCCAGGTAGGTCTGGGTTAGAGCAAGACCAGACCTCAGAACACATGTGCAGAGAACTTTAGTGAGAGGAAGCAGATGCAAAAAAAAAAAAAAAAAAAAAAAAAAAAAAAAAAAAAAAAAAAAGAAAAAAATTTCAGTTCAACTGTCCAGAAAAAGAAAGAAAGAAAGAAAGAACTGAATGAATTTCAGTTAACTGTCGAGAGTAGAAAGATGTAGGAAGGCTTTGGATGTTAAGTGGCCTCAACCACACTATAGGAGTTTAAGCCATGGGAAGCTATAAGGGACAGCTAAGAGAGAATGTAGACAGTTTAGTTACAAAGGCTTTTTTTTTTTCTTTTTTCTTTTTTTGGAGAGAAACAGAGAGAGAGGGAGAGAGGGAGAGGAAGACATAGATGGGCATGCCAGCAGCCTCTCAGCTGCTGAGAACGAAATCCAGATGTGTGCGCCCCCTTGTGTTCAAGTGCAGCATGGTGTCATTTTAATAATAAGTACCTTTTCTTATTTATAAGTGTATTCATTATTTATGATAAGCGTCACTGCATCTGGCTAAACGTGGGACCTGGAGATTGGAACCGCTGGAGATTGGAACCTGCATTCTTAGTCTTGGCAGGCAGGCGCCTTAGCCACTAAGCCATCTCCCCAGCCCCAGCAGCTCTCTTTTGAAATGGTTCTCTAGTAAATACTTTAGGTTTGTGAAAAATACAGCTTTTCATATAGTACTTATGATTGTGTAAGTAATATAATAATATGTCAATGGATAGGTATGCCTGTCTGTTAATAAAATATTACTAAATGGGTCTGTGTAGATGGCTCAGCTGTTAAAGGCTCTTGCTCTGCAAGCCTGCCAACCAGAGTTCAGACACATAGCACCCACATGGAGGTGGATACAAAGTGGCACAGAAATCTGAAATCCTAATACACCTACAGCAATGGGAGATGGAAGCTGGGGCAATTCTAAAGCTCCTAAGCCCCTAGTCTTGTCTTCCTAGTAGCAAATAAGGTGAAAGAAAATGACACACACACACACACACACACACACACACACAAATCCTTGTAAGTGTAGTTTGCTTTAACCATCTTTAGAAAGATTACCACACTTTAAGGTTGGGTTGATTTCCCTGTTGATGTACTTCATCTATACTTTGCACATTCTCTTGTATAGGCACTTTCACCATTTTTGATACGTCTAAAATGTGGGAATTATCCCAGCAGAACAATGCTTCTAATGACTGGTGATATATTCGTACTATCTGGAACTCTTTTGTTCAAATCCAGGAACACTGTTCTGAACAACTCAGTTCCCACACAGAAACATCAGGAAATAAGTTTTTAGAATATGCCCAGGCCATGCTCACAGGCTTAGAGCATTTAAGGCCCATTGAGTTTCTGGGACTATTGGGACTTGACAGTGATCAGTTCACCATGAAATTTATTAATTTTCGTAACATTTCACCAAGATCAGGGGAATTAAAGTTTATGTAGAAGAGGACTTCTCCTGACTGACAATCATGGGTTAAAATTTGTGTTTAGTCTGATTAGTGAAGCAGATCGGAAACCAGTCAAAAGTAACCTACATATGTCCCTTTAAGCTTTGTTTTGGCTTTTTAATTAACAATTTCTATAATTTTCTTCCAATTGTGGTGAAATTTGGGAGCAGAAACTTAGAAACTCCACCTTAAATCATTTTAAATGTATTATGAAATGATAATATTCAAAGTTACCTATAAAAACAGATAGTAGCATAAATATTTTAAGTCCTACTGTCACAAAATCACGCATGCACATGTATGCATATTACTACAGAGTTTGACTTTCAAAAATGTTGAAATATAGTCCTTATTTATGAGTGAATCATTTATGTGATTCAACTATTCAGGCTTATCATTCAAATTTACTGACAGCTAATTAAATATGATCTCAATACAGGAGACTTAGCATTCATTCTCCCTAAATTGACTGCTAGAGGGAAAATACTAAAAATTTCAATGGCAGTCACCTTGTTTATTTGAATTCATGAGAGAAAACCTCTCAGCATACTTAAAATTAATAAGATGCTGTATATAGCCCACATAGATCCAGTCATTTCACTCTTTAAAGCCGACATTTCTAACTTTTTTGCTTTCTCTCTTAATGTTAGTAAAGTTTATAAAAGTTGTAATTTATATCATACTTTCCAGAGAATATTATTTTTCCCACAAAACTATTGAAGACGCTGATGAAAAATCCCACTGATTTTCACAGGAGAAGGATTTCCCATATGTAACCCTTTCCCTGTTGAGTGGCTTTAAGTGTTATTTTCAAGTTCCCTTTGGAGTCTATTGTAATCATGATGGTTAGGTGAGCTATTCAAAACTCTCAAGTTGTAAGACTTGATTCAACTTTAAAATGTGTTCACCTCGACTGAGTGTTAGGCATTCTAGAGACACTATAGATGAGGAATAAACAATTTGTGTAGCATTGTAGGTAAACGGGCAAGAACATAAGGAAAATCATTAATCAAACTCTCCAGATCAATGTCTCCCCTCTCCACTGCTATTTCACTGTGAGCCTTCATATTTCTAAGTGCTCCTTCTTCAGGTTTGAGGTCTCATTCTTGTCTTCTCCATCTCTATGTCAAAATATTGATGGAGCCAGGCATGGTGGCGCACGCCTTTAATCCCAGCACTCGGGAGGCAGAGGTAGGAGGATCACTGTGAGTTCGAGGCTACCCTGAGACTACATAGTGAATTCCAGGTCAGCCTGAGCTAAAGTGAGACCCTACCTCGAAAAACCAAAAAAAAAAAAAAAAAAAAAAAAAAAAAAAAAAAAAAAAAAAAATATTGATGGGCTCAGAATTGTTCAGGTCGTGTCAGGGTAACAACAACTGTTGTGAGGTCATGGATGCACTGGTCAGATCGTGTGCAAAGGACAGTGCCCCACAGTACTCCTTCTGACCCTGCGGCTCTCACGTTCTTTCCATGCCCTCTTCTGCATTGTTCCCTGTGCCCTGGAGGGTGTGATCAAGATGTCTTGTTTATGCACACTGATTAATGAGATTTCCACTTTTTTTGTCACACCTGCCACAACTCAGGGAACATTGCAGAGTAAGTGCTGGAAAGAATATTAACGTTGCTCTCACTGTTAGCCAGAGAAGGTTCTCTATGGAGCTGGCAGAAGGTACTGAAAGTCAAAAGCAGCTACCAAGATTTTTGGTATCTTGGTTAAATTCTCTATGCCATATTTTATTTAATTATAAAACCAAGGTGATAGTTTTCACAGATTGCTACTATTTTGTTCAGATCATGGCTATAATTAAGTTCAGTTTATCAGCTTGTGATGGAAACAATATTTCTTATTATAATAATTAGCCTACATGTAAATTTTGAAACGCAAAATCTATAGAGAAATATGGAATCTGTATGTTAGATTTTCTCTTGGAAAACTTTCCATGATAATATTTAATGAGCCTGCAAGTATCATTTAACAAATATTCTATATGGACAAGTGAAGTTGTCTTTGTTTTTTAAATAGCTGCTTGGAAACTCAGAACTATTACTATCTACATTTCCAATGCATTTTTCCAGTATCAATTTTGAATTTTCATTATTTAATAACTATCTATCTTTTCTGAGATAGGCAGACTCAGAACCTCAGTTTTTGCACTGCAGGCATAGAATATAAATGGTTAGGGAGGAGGAAATTTACAAGGTGTGCAATAGACCAAAAAGGTGGCCTTACATTAATTCACCTCAACTTCACCAATTCAGCCCCTCAACATAACTTGTGCAAAAGGAATGGCGAGCATAGATTAGAGCCTTTCTCACACTTTTAGGCATTTGTTAATCTTATAGACCTTATTGTACAGATGGAGGAGGGAGTGAAACCAGAAAACTCCCAAAGCTTACACAGCTGGGGAGCCGCAAATAGCATGCGACTACACAGTGTAAACATTCAGAAATGAAATTTCTACATGCCAGTACTTCTCAAGGATGAGCTGTACCATTTATAAAAATAAATACCAATTTTTTTAAAGCCACGAGATTTTTATTCCTACTACTAAGAAATCACATTGTTTCTGTGGCTGGAAAATGATATCACATGGTTCTCAGCAGTTTTGCAACAGATTTTAGGCCATTATTTCCATAGATACGCAGACAACAGTTCTCCTTTCTTCTGACTGTGTTATAGAGACTGGCAGCTGTAATTTTTTTTTTTTTTTAAAAGCATTTTCTTTTAACCTGACTCTACAAAGTGTGGTAATCTGCATGGAAATGAGCATGATTGAATACGGAATACTCTTAGTCAAAGACGGCAGGCACAATTGAAAAGGCCCATGCAATGCAGTCTGAATTTAACATTTAATTTTCTTATTAGCTTCAGAAGGGCAGGCTGATTTTCCACAGGTGTAAGCAATATACATAATTAATACATACCTCAGGGCTCAGAAAACCATCACTGGCCAGTATTAACTGTGTACATGCTAGGCTGAAATCTGATCACATCTGATATTCAGTTTTGAATCTACAATTAAGAATGTGATTGCCCTGTGCATTTGGAAGAAGATGGCATTTCCTTTTACTTTTAAAGGCAGCTTTGCAAAACCAGCATGGCATTCTCTTTAGCAGAAAGAAAAAAAAAAAAAAAAGCTCTCATTAATCCATGAACAAAAATCATGTAGACTGTTAAAGCTGCAGTGAATGTGAGTAAAATTGGGCAGAATAATGACATTTAAAGTAAAACAGAAAGATGTACAATTTATTTGGAGTTGCTGAGCAGTGAATGCACAGTTAAATTGCAGTTATTTGAAACACAGGGTCTTTTCAAAAACAATTGGCATCAAAACCATTTTTAGGCTTGAATTATGTGCATCTAAGATATTGTCTAACTATTTTTGGGAAGATGAAGAATGGATTCAAACCACAGCTGATCAGAAGGCAAAAGGGTTTCTCACTGCCAAGCTCAATTTCCAACATTGCAGCAAATAGAACCAAAGACACCCACCTGGAATTTCAGCTGAACTTTTAAGTGACCTTGCAGCAGCCCTCCACAGCTTTGCACATTGTCTGATCTCTCTCTTATTGCTTTCACCGCATTATTCCATCAACCCCTGACATCTGCAGGAAGCTGGAATGGCAAAATACCATAGGGGGAAAAAAAAACTCTGATTCTAGTAGGTTGATCTGAAATCAATAAAGACCCTGGAGGTCTGCTTTCTGATTACGTCTGAGAAGAGCTCTCTGCCTGGCTCAATGGATCCTAAAAGTTGGCATTGTGTGTGGCTAAATCAATGAGAAAAGAAAAATTTATCCTTTACATTCTTATATTCCTAGGAAGAACTCTTTTCCAGATGAGACTGTGATGATATTACTGGCCAACCAATGGAAAAGAGTTTGCTCTGACTGTGACCAGATCAGTATTGTTCTGGCTAAATGTGAACAAAAGAAATAATTATAAAAATGGCTAATTGGCGTACAGTCAATTTTATGACTACAAAATACTTAAAAACTAAATGAACCACATGAGGATTATAGCCCTTTTGTTTTGTTTGTTTTCTGTATTTTAATCTCATTTAAGGCACTTTGTCCAATTAACTTAGTCAGTTACAAATAACCATTAACACGGACAAATTACATTTAGTGAAAGCCTTCACTTCAAGGATCCTATTTGTCATTTTTAATTTCTTTACTTACTTGTAATGAGATAATTGTCACATGTTGTTAATCCTTTTGTAAAAGATTCAGTGACTTAGCATCCATTCAAAACTATTTCTTAATATCCTTTTGTGGGCCAGAATTATATTTTTCACCTTCTTTACCATACATAACCTGATATCTCAATGTATTGATGGCTCAAATGAGATTTTTGCTTAAATACTTTTCATGATCTTTCTTTTCTAACCAAGCACAATTATTCCCGGTGTGTTCTGAGCATTGAGGAACAAAGCAAAGCAGTTTGATTTCAGGCAGAAATTGTGGAGCTTAATCACATTTAGTTGTTCGTATCATATTTTTTTAATTATTTTTTTATTGACAACTTCTATACTTACATACAAAAAATGCATGATATTTCCCTCCCCTTCCCCCATTTCGACTTTAGAACTCCAATCTCCATCATATCCCCTCCCTCTCTCCATTAGTCTCTCTTTTAATTTGACGTCATCATCTTTTTCTTCTATTTTGAGGGTCTTGTGAAGGTATTGCTAGGCACTGCAAGGTCATGGATATCGAGGCCAATTTTTGTCTGGGCAGTTGCATTGTAAGAGATCATACCCTTCCTTTGGCTCTTCCATTCTATCCGCCCCCTCTTCCGCAATGGTCCCTGAGCCTTGGAGGGTGTGACAGAGGTGTTTCAGTGCTGGGCACTCCTCCCGTATCATATTTTAATAGAAATACTGACATAGCTGTGAACATTTGGAAGAGAACAGATCAAGAAGGATCTCATAGAAAAAAAAAAAAAAGAAAGAAACAACCTAACACCTGAATATTGTTTGCCTCAATAACAGAACTCCCCACAGGAAATGTTAGCTGTCTTTACTTCCTTGTGAAAAAAAAAATGTGCTCAATCTATAAAATCTAGGATAGAATAAGAAAGGTGAAAAATAATAATCACTTTTGTAAATGATTAGACATGTCCTTTAAGACAATACAGGAGAGGACTGGGGATGTTGTTCCATTGTAGAATATTTACCTAGAATGCACAAAGCCCTGGATCCTATCTCTAGCAGAGAGGGGGGCGGATATGAATTTCTTACCACTGGTGCTATTTGCATTCGGACTGTGTCCAAAATCCTAATGGGGAGTTGGTCAAGATGATTAGTCATGTCTCATGTGACACTCATATTGGTTTATTTATTTTTTTGAGACAGAGAAAGAGACAGAGAGAGAGAGAGAGAGAGAGAGAGAGAGAAGACAGATAGAGATGGGCGTGCCAGCAGTCTCTCAGCTGCTGCGAATGAAATCCAGATGCATGCGCCCCCTTGTGTGCAAGTGCTGCTTTGCGCCCTTGCATCACTTTGCATCTGGCTAAGCGTGGGACCTGGAGATTGGAACTAGCATTCTTAGGCTTAGGAGGCAGGCAATTTAACCAATAATCCATCTCTCCAGCCCATGGTTTATTTTTTAAATGGATCCTGTTTATTAAAAGCTTGATAAGAAAATACATGTGACTGAGACTTCAGTAATTTAATTCAAAACATTTATAGAATTATATAATTTTGTCTAGATTAAACCAGGTTTACCCATTTTATTCCAATATAAACAATAATTATTGATGACATCCTCTTTATTTTAAATTATTGCCATATTTTAAGTCAAAAATCATAGGCTCACACTGATAATGCTGGTCATTCTTTCTAAGAATTAAAAACAGCAGTATTCAAAGGAAAACAAATATTTTATTCTTATTCCTTTGTATCTAATATTTTGATCAATAATATATATTCTTACTATAATAGATTAATTTAATTACACTAGTATAAAAATAACATGGTCTTGTTTTTATACTGCAAATTCAAGAAAGTAATATGATATTGAAAGAATAATTTTAGCATTGAAAGGAATTTGTTTAATTTTTAAAATACTGTAATGTAATGTTTTACTTTAGAAATGTAAAATAATAAGAAATGACCAATAACATATTCTGTATGAAAATGGACTTTGGATAGAAATTTAGTCCAAAAAAAAAATTTTTTTTTTCGTCCAAGAGTTTCCATTTTTAGTTTGCTGCTTCAGGGCTCAAGATGGATTTCATTCTGATGCCAGATGTACTTGTCAATAGCTGACGTAACCATGCTCACTTCTACTGTAACATCTTCATTTATTTCCATAGGGTACAGTTTACATTTTGATAATGTAGAATATGGTTAAAGTCTAGCTTACAAAGCATGGTTGATTGAAGTATCACTGGGTGAAAAGAAATACTTAAACCATAAATGGAACTGTGGAATCATTTGATAATATTAAAAGTAGAAATGATTTAAGGAAATATTTGAAATCAATTTAGATAACTTTTTTTTTTTTTGGAGAGAGACACAGAGAGAGACAGAGAGAGAGAGAGGGAGAGGAAGACAGAGATGGGCTTGCCAGCAGTGTCTCAGCTGCTGAGAATAAAATCCAGATGCATGTGCCCCCTTGTGGTCAAGTGTGGCATTGCGCCCTTGCATCACTTTGCATCTGGCTAAACGTGGGACCTGGAGATTGGAACCGCTGGAGATTGGAACCAGCATTTTTAGGCTTAGGAGGCCTTAACCCCTAAGCCATCTCTCCAGCTCCTAGATCACTATTTTTAAAAATAAAAATAAAGAAGCCAGGCATGGTGGTACACACTTTAATCCTAGCCCTGTGAGAGCTGAGGTAGGAGGATCACTGCAGTTGCAGGCCAGCCTGTGGCTACAGAACAAGTTCCAAGTCAGCCCAGGCTAGACTGAGACCTTTCCTCAAAAATAAATAAATAAATAAATAAATAAATAAATAAATAAATAAATGTAAAGAATTATTTCATTCTCTAAAGGTTTTATGAGGGCATTGAATTAGATGTTTGTTTGTTTGTTTTTTCTTCTTATCTATCTATGAGCTATACTTCTTTTTCTTTGTAGTGGTAAGGATGGAACCCAGGGCTTGTGCTCCTTGCCAAGTGATCTACTGTTTAGCTATGTTATACACTTTTAAGATGTTATATTTGTCCTAATGAAAAATGGTGAGCTGGAATAATCATATTAATTCTACTCATTCTTTGGTTTATCTATGAAGCAATACATATTGAAGGTGTCTAGTGAAGTAATGCTTATATACTTAAGGTAGGCAACTGTAATTTGCATTAAATAACTCCTTTAATCCACATAGAAATACTAGATGGAGAATTCTCAGCTAGAATTTGAACTTGGACAGTATGGCTCTAAAATCTACATAGCATCAACTTCCCCTTGGCTGTTGTTCATTTAGAGGTTTTGTTGTTGTTTTTGTAATTTCATCTACAACTGAATAATTTTCTCAAACATTTTATGGTTTGCTTGAAGGAAACAATGGTTGTAACTATGTCTTGCTAACTGCATACTCTAACCAGGATGTCTGGCTACACTTCATGGTAAAAAGGAAAAGTACAGCCGGGCGTGGTGGCGCACGCCTTTAATCCCAGCACTCGGGAGGCAGAGGTAGGAGGATCGCCAAGAGTTCGAGGCCACCCTGAGACTACATAGTTAATTCCAGGTCAGCCTGGGCCAGAGTGAGACCCTACCACGAAAAACCAAAAAAAAAAAAAAAAAAAAAAAAAAAAAAAATACTGCATTGAAATATCCATAGATTGCATATTATGTAATATTGGGGAATCAAAAATTAAAACAATAACAACTCTCTGAAGAGATTGATAAATGTTACAAGTAAAAATAGATCACAGAACTAGTAAAAGGTCAACAGAACTAAGTATTATAGCAAGTATTATGTCACACTTCCTACCGTGTGCAGTAGAGGTCAAATTTTGCGAAGTAGCCATATCTAACTAAGAACCTATTACGTGAAGATAAGAATAAAATTCTGTTGAAACATGCTTTAAAATGCACTAGGGGGCTGGAGAGGGGGCTCAGCAGTTAAGGCGCTTTCCTGTGAAGCCTAAGGACCCTGGTTTAATTCTCCAATACCCACAAAAAGCCAGATGCACAAGGTGGTGCATGCACCTGGAGTTTGTTTGCAGTGACTGGAGGCCCTGGTGTACCCAGTCTCTTTCTGCCTCTCTTCTCTGTTTCTCTCTCTTTCCCTCCTCCCCTCAAGTAAATACATAAGTGTGTGTGTGTACACACACACACACACACACACACACACACACAAGGGCACAAATACTGTCATGGTAAGAAATAGTCTATCTGCAAACATAAGAGCAGATAGGGCCCTTCATCAAAATATTAGCAAATGCAGGGCTGGAGAGATGACTTAGTGGTTAAGGCGCCTGCCTCCTAAGCCTAAGAACCTGGTTCCAATCTCCAGCGGTTCCAATCTCCAGGTCCCATGTTTAGCCAGATGCAGTGACGCAAGGGTGCAATGCTGCACTTGACCACAAGGGGGCGCACACATCTGGGTTTCGTTCACAGCAGCTGAGACTGCTGGCGCGCCCATTCTCTATCTGTCTCCCTCTCCTCTCTCTCTCTCTCTGTCTCTCTCTGTGTCTCTCTCTAAAAACAAAAAATAAAAAATAAACTTAAAAAAATATTAGTAAATTCATGCACAGGAAAATTACACAGTTTAAGATAGTCATTATTGACACATTCCTGAGTGTCCTGAATAAACTAGGCAGAACAATTATATAAGGACAGATATAACTGCATAGGCCAGAGATGGATTATCATATTCCATAGTAGTTACTGTTTGTGTTTTTCAGAGAGACAGAGACAAACTTATTTGTGTTCAAAGGCAAATAATAAGGAAGTTGCAGGACATTAAATGACTACAAATAAGAATTAGTTAAAGGAAGAAAACACATAGAGGTTATGACTATTTTTATCCAAATCCTTAGTTCATAAAAATATTGAGAGCTGGAGAGATGGCTTAGTGGTTAAGTGCTTTCCTGTGAAGCCTCTGGACCCCGGTTCGAGGCTAGATTCCCCAGGACCCACGTAAGCCAGATGCACGGGGGGTGCATGCATCTGGAGTTTGTTTGCAGTGGCTGGAGGCCCTGGCGTGCCCATTCTTCTCTCTCTCTCTCTCTCTCTCTCTCTACCTGCCTATTTCTGTATCTCTCTCTTTCAAATAAATAAAAAATAAAATAAAAAAATATTGAAACAACAATGAGATTAAATTTAGCAATATTGCAAATTCTATGTTTAAATTACTAAAAATTATGCTTACCTGTTTCAGCATAAAGAGGATTACTAATCTTGAAATGCCTAACCATAATTTAATGAAGTGAAATAGGTAAGTGTTAAACCAGAAATAGAGTCCACAAGATTCTTTCTACCAGTGAAATTCTATTATAATCAAAGCGTTAAAAATGAAAGATTCTAGATTAAAGGGTAAATTGTATGAGAAAAAGAGAAGCACGTATTAGTCTATAAGTTTAAAGGCACTGGTTTAAAAGCATAAAGGAAGAAATGTGTTAAGGTCATGAAATGAAATAAACACATAAAAGTCAATCTGGGAAAGCAGTCTTCCAGAAGTCAAGGGACGACAGCATTATGAGGTGGATGCTATCCAAAGCCGCCAATTCTAGAATGATGTCACTCATTCAAGTTTCTTTTTAAAATATATTATTTATGTATTTGAAAGACAGTGAGAGAAAGGCAGATAGAGAGGACAGAGAAGGAGGGAGAGAGAGAGAGAGAGAGAGAGAGAGAGAGAGAGAGGAGAGAGAGAGAGCACACCAGGGGTTCTAGCCACTGCAAACGAACTCCAGACGCATTCACTACCTTGTGCATCTGGCTTACATGGGTACTGGGGAATCGAACCTGGGTCCTTAGGTGTCACAGGCAAGTGTGCTAACCACTAAGGGATCGCTCTTATCCTGTGAGTTATTTTTTAAAAAATATTTTACATTTTACTAAGAGTTATTTAACCCTATTGTATGTGGAACTTGGAAACCCTGTGGATTTTGTTACATACATGACACACAGAATGTTTACTCTTGCAGCTTTGACCTGAGGTGTGTAGGTATTATACAATTAATTATACGATGCATTGTTACAATAGTAACAAATGATTAAATATAGACACTGAAGCTGCTAAGTGTTATGAAATCATGAAAACTGCATATAACCCAATTTGGTTTATCATTGAAGACCTCTTTGAACATGTAGCAATTCAACTAAGCTTCGAGACATGAGAAAGAGGCAATGTAAAGAGGGGAGAGTTCATGAAAGGAACTGAGGGAAGGCAGGGCAGTTAGAGCCACAGGAAGAACAGTGGAAATTTTAGACTTATTCTATGGGAGAGACATTTAAATAGGGAGTAGGTAAATCAATCTGCACTTTCAACCATCACTCTGGCTGCGTCTAGGGTACCAGTAACTGTTGGTTAATAAGAAGGTAAAGACATGAATGGAAAAGGAACCACTGAGATGTCATGATTTCAGGAAGAGACTGGTGATTGTGCCAGGAAAAGCTGTGGAAATAGAGTATCTTAGCGTTCATAGATCTGTAAGAAAGGCATGTGATTGCAAAGAGGGAAGAGCGGGAGGAACCAGTCATTGTTGCTGCAAAGAGGAGTGAGGAAATGAGATCCAGGTGTCGAGAGGCAGAGCGCGGCTGCCTGCAGAGCTCCGAGGTACACAGGAAGGGGAACTTTGTCCTGTTTAGGGGCTTCATAAGAGAAGTGTCCAATCTACAGAATTAATTACAATAAACTTGCAGCTCAGAAAGTGCCACATTTATTATGTCTTCAGGAAGATGTAATGTATAATCATCAACCTCAGGACTTGAAGGGTAAACTGAGGCTCCCATGCTTCCTTAGCCCTTGGATCACCTGAGATTTGCATGGCAGCACCATTTCTATAACCCATGAGTCACGGTGACAGGCAAGGCTGGCTCTAGGTTCTCTTGCTTTTGAATCTGAAATTTATTATTTCTTTTGTGTGTGTGTGTTCGAGGTAGGGTCTCACTCTAGCTCAGGCTGACCTGGAATTCACTATGTAGTCTCACGGTGACCTCGAACTCTCGGCGATCCTCCTACCTCTGCTTCCCAAGTGCTGGGATTAAAGGCGGTGCCACCACGCCCGGCTGAAATTTATTATTTCTTTAAACGGTTGTCTCTACAGTCAGCCCTTATAGAATGAAATTGAACCATATTTGAACAAAGGTCAATGCAAAGAGAGAAGTGAAGTGTTTGGTGAGAGAAATATAAAATAGTGATAATGACATCATCTTTTTTGCATAAGCCATGATTTTAGGAGATTTTAAGTGAGTCTAGCAGAAAGTTTTCTTCTCAGAAAAAAGAAAAATATTAAGGGGCGAAAGTCTGACTTCATTTCTAGCATTTAAAACTATGTATGTGAAAAATAGATTCGAAAAACAAAATATAATGACACTGACTTTTTTTTTTTTTGTGAGGTAGGGTCTCACTCTAGCCCAGGCTGACCTGGAATTAACTATGTAGTCTCAGGGTGGCCTCAAACTCATGGCAATCCTCCTACCTCTGCCTCCCAAGTGCTGGAATTAAAGGCGTGCGCCACCACGCCCAGCGACACTGATTTTTTTTTTTTTTTTTGTATGGCTGAAACACAGGCACGGTCCCCAGAAGCAGCACAGTGACCTGCGTACCCCAGTTCGGAGAGCAGTCCGTATGTTTTCAGTTTGCAGCTCTTCCACTCTTGCTTGGCATCTTCCCTCCTTGCTGCACACATCTGGAGGAGGACTTTTATGTCCTGTCTTTATTTTAAAAAGCAGGCGAGTCACCCAGCAAGCACTAACTAGGTCAAGAAATTGCTTAGAAGCTAGCTGTCCCTGCATTGGGGGGCTAGCAGCAGTCGACGGAACTTGGTAATTACTCACATCACAGACTCCATTCACTCTCACATAATTCTACCTGCATTGTGAGTTCCCATCAGCAGAACTCTAGAGATCCTGCATTCCCTTCCACATCAGCAATGTCAACAAGAAGTGTGATAAAGTGGAAAGAATGGAGGTCCTCAAAAAGGGGGGGGACAGGGCTAGAAGGAAGACCAAATTCAAACCGATGATGTAATATGACAGTTTAGTGAAGAGATGGTTTATATATATATATATTTATATTTATTTTTGTATTTTATATTTAATATTTTATATATTTATATTTTATATTTTTATACTTTATATATATATTATTTTTATTGAAAATATTTGAAACTTTATTTATTTATTTGCAAGAGAGTTAGCTATAGAGAGAGAGAGAGAGAGAGAGAATGGGTGTGCAAAGGGCCTCTAGCCAGGGCAAAACAACTCCAGGCACATGCACTACCTTGTGCATCTGGCTTATGTGGGTACTAGAGGATTGAACCTTGGTCCTTTAGGCTTTGCAGGCAAGTGCTTTAACTGCTAAGCCATCTCTCCAGCCGGCTCTGGGTTTATTCATAAGAGAACAAAAGTTCTCTAATGTGGGAATGTGTCTTTTTTGTTATAACAAGACCCACCACATAGAAGGTGCCTACTGATGGTTCTCTTAGAGAACACACTACATTTTTAAAATATTTAATTTATTTATTTAAGAGAGAGAAAGAGAAAGAGAATGAATGGGTGTGCCAGGGCCTCCAGCCACTGCAAACGAACTCCAGATGCATGTGCCCCCTTGTGTATCTGGCTTACGTGGGTCCGGGAGAGTTGAACCTAGGATCCTTTGGCTTTGCAGGCAAATGCCTTAACTGCTAAGCCATCTCTCCAGCCCCTACATTTTTTTAAAAAATTATTTATTTATTTATTTATTATTTATTTGAGAGAGAGGAAGTGGAGGGACAGTGGGTGAGCCAGGGCCTCTAGACACTGCAAATGAACTCCAGATGCATGCGCTCCTTTGTGCATTTAGCTTTACGTGTGTACAAGGGAACATGGGTCCTTTGGCTTTGCCTGTGGCAAGGACTTTAACCCCTAAGCCATCTCTCCAGCCCACAAATCACAATTTTTCGTTAATGAAGAGACTTTTATGAAACATGCCTTAAAGGGACATGCAAACAAAGACATCTGAAAAGTGTGTCCTCTAAGTTGCTTCAGGTGGTGACCCCTCCCTCTTTTGTACTTCATTATGCTCAGTGATGCTGACCTCAGCACAACATGCAATCGGGTCTGCAGTGTACAGAGAAACCTTCTAGTATCTTGTTAATTGAGTTTTAACATCAGAACATCCTAACTGAATGCCATAGAATCTGGTGAGTATAAACATTTGATATTCAATTTTGATTATATAAAAATTTCCCCCTTCCTTTAATCTTTACACCCTGAGCACCACCTTCAGATTATGTGTCAAAAGTTATGTGAAAACATGCATATCAAGACTTAGTACCATTTTTTAAATTATTTTATTTACTTTTGGAGAGAGATACACAGAGAGACAGAGAGGGTGAGGGAGACAGACAGAGATGGGCACGCCAGCAGTCTCTCAGCTGCTGTGAACGAAATCCAGATGTGTGCGCCCCCTTGTGGTCAAGTGCAGCATTGCGCCCTTGCCTCACTTTGCATCTGGCTAAACGTGGGACCTGGAGATTGGAACCGCTGGAGATTGGAACCAGCGTTCTTAGGCTTAGGAGGCAGGCGCCTTAACCGCTAAGTCATCTCTCCAGCCCCTTACTACCATTTTTGTTTTGTTTTGTTTTTCAAGGTAGGGTTTCACTCTGGCTCAGGCTGACCTGGAATTCACTATGTAGTCTCAGGGTGACCTCGAACTCTCAGTGATCCTCCTACCTCTGCCTCCCAAGTGCTAGGATTAAAGGCGTGTGCCACCACGCCCGGTTTCTTACTACCATTTTTAAGGAAATGGAAATGAAAGAGGCCTCTTAGCTCTGGTAAGGGGTGGATTTGAAGGCTCCCACAAACCCTCTTTATTTTGTTTTCATTAAAGTGTCATGGGGAATGTGAAGCTGTCAGTTTTGAAAAATGCTGATTTAGAATGTTTTCTCTGGGAGCGGGGAGTTACCAGGTAGCACACTTACGAAAGGATAGGGGAGAATATATTCTGCAGAGGACACCCCAGGCCCCAAATCATGACTGAGAGTCATGGAGAACAAAGTGAACGGAGATGAGAGGGAAGCTTCTGGCTAGCCAGCTCCTTTTTCTCTGCACTTTCTGAAATGGCTGGTCTGTCATAAGAACAACTCTCAAAGGTACTAAGGCATTCGGCACAAAAACATTCATCTGAACTTCCTAGGCAGAGGAAAATAAAACACCCAAGGAAAGTTCCACACACTATCATCGGCAATTAAATAATTTCAGTGATACCTATTTGATTTCATAGTTCCAAGTGATTAGACCTTCTAGATATTTTGTCAGGAAATGTTTCTTTCCTCCTTATTACATTTAGGAGAAAAAAATTACATAACTATCTCACATAGCATGTACATACTTTCTGTGAAGTAAAATCTACCCACTTAGAATGTATAGTTCATTGAAGTTTTGTAAATAAGTAGAATCACATAATACCCACCCTGTGGAAATGCAGCATACTTCCTAAAGAGTTACCATAGTTACCTATCTATTGGGAATGAGTACAAGAAAAAGAAAACAGCAACATTCAGAGAGACTCCACCTCTATGTGGTGGGTTGACACATCATGAAGCACCATGCACTGTGACGTGTGCACACACACACACACACAACACACAAACATGCGCGTGCACACACACACCAACATATATGCATACACATAATTAAATTATAAGTAATTTAAAATATGGGGATGGAGAGATGGCTTAGCTGTTAAGGTGCCTGCCTCCTAAGCCTAAGAACGCTGGTTCCAATCTCCAGCGGTTCCAATCTCCAGGTCCCACGTTTAGCCAGATGCAAAGTGACGCAAGGGCGCAATGCCGCACTTGACCACAAGGGGGCGCACACATCTGGATTTCGTTCTCAGCAGCTGAGAGACTGCTGGCACACCCATCTCTATCTGTCTTCTTCTCTCCCTCTATGTCTCTCTCTCTGTCTCTCTCCAAAAAAAATAAAATAATATAAAATATGAACAAATGAACAAAGTATGGTTTTATATAGATAAAATGAACAGGCATTAGTTCACCTAACAAAGAAAAGGAACAAAGGCACAAACTTACAAATAGAAGAGAAGACATCATAACTGATATTACATAAGTGCAAAGGATCCTAGCAGTCTGCTTCGGACAATATTGTAGATACCCTGGAAGAAATGCATAATTTTCCAAAAAACTTCCAACATTCCAAGGCTGAACCGTGAAGTGAAAAGTCTCAGGCAAGCTAATTGTGACTGAATTCTCCAAAACAGTTACAGCAAGGATACCAACAAAACCTTCTCAAGCTTTTTTTCCCCAGAAGTAAAGAAAAAGTACTTTGAAGCTCACTTGATAGGATCAGACCCTGTGACAAAAGCTAGAAAGAGAAGTATAAGAAGAAATGTAGATTTAATGCTCTGATGAAATAGATGTCAGCATTCTCTAAAGATGCACTGTTACCGGGAGGGATTAGGGATTATAGACAGGCAAGTGGAGGGACTGATTATTGGGGTTGTAAAGGGTTAATGACATGTACCGGGAAGGAAGGGAGGGGAGGAAGCAGGGATACATAAAGCTGAAGTTGTTCTCAATAACTGTTATACAAACCTACTGCTTCAGTAGCTAATTAAATGATACAAGTTTCTTAAAAGATCTAGAGAGGAAGTGACAGAGATTGGGCAGAAGTACCCTCTTGGGGTAAACACAATTTTACCCTGAGGCCATAGGTTGTTTCAGATCAAACCTGGTGCCAGAGATGCCCTTGCCCCCAGAGTGAGCTGTTGGTTCTGAAGACCCCCCAAACAATGCAGGCCATTGCAAAAAGCACTTGGCTACCAAAAAAAAGGCTATATAAGTTGCTGGGGGTGACAGTGGTCAACATTCTGAACAAGCAGTGGATCATGCAAGCTAGCAATTCAACCAGCCAGCCAGGCAAGATGTGCTCATGAACGTGACAGTGGCACATAAATTATGGACGTAGATAACCGCTCTCTGATCGGGTATAAGAATTCGTGCCTGGTACTGACAACAGATTCACAGTTCTATGGCTTCGAAGGTCATAGACCCAAGAAGGAAGCGTCACTGTTCTTTGGCTAGTTGGTGATGTTATGTCCATTTAAAAGTCTTGGTTTACATCGCCAAGAATATCAGGAACCCCGATCCAAATCAGTGGCAACCCGCTGGGGAATCCTCCTGGCTTGGGAACTGCTGTGTTTGTGCGTTCTGTTTGATTCATAAAGCTTTGTTCAACTTGCTCTTCTGCTGAGTGCTCACTTGTCATTCTTTGAGGGTCACAAAACACGAACTCGGGAACCACTGGTGGCGCGGGGAGTTTTAGTAACCGTCGAGTGTCTGGCATTCTGATCCCTAAACTAATCCAGAGCCCCGAAAGGCTTCCTCCCTCTCAAATCCGTAACAATACCATCACCTCACTTACCTGTGGAACACAAAAGCATCAAGCACATGAACAAACTCCAGTATGTATGGAGAGAAAGTTGGCAACAGGGATTTCTTATTTTTGTTTTTGGTGGTGGTGGTGGGGGGGATGAAACCCTGCCTACAAAATGTCTATTGTATAAATAAAAAAGTTCCACAGACCTACAGAGAATATTGGCTCTAGTTAATATCTGTGTATCGTATATTTGAAATTTGTTATGGGTTCTCACACACACTGTCTTGGGTTGGGCACATCTTCAATTAGCTTGATTGTGGTGACTGTTTCACAACGTGTGGATATTTGAAGACACTGTAGCTGCTCATGGTGCCCCATGCAAATAATCTGAGCACTTAGGAAATGGAGGTAAAAGGATTGGGAATTCAAGGTCATCTTTGGTTATATTGTGAATATGAGGCTAGTCTGTGCTACATGACACCCTATCTTTAAAATACAAAACAGCCCGGTGTGGTGGTGCATGCCTTTAATCCCAGCACTCTGGAGGCAGAGGTACTAGGATCAAGGTGAGTTCAAGGCCACCCTGAGATGACAGAGTGAACTCCTGATCTGGGCCAGAGTGAGACCCTACCTCAAAAAACCAAAAAAAGAAAAAAACCCACAAAACAACAACAAAGACAACCAAAAGAAAAAAAAAGGTTCTCGAGCAATCACTACATATATACAATTTTATTTGCCAATTACACTCAATAGAGTTGGAAACAAAACCCTAACAATCTTCTGTATTCTCATATTCATTAATTTAGTTGTTGCTGGGATCAGTTATCTGGCCGGACACTGATTCATGAAGGAAGGGGACTATTCTGATTACAGAGTCAAGAACATTCCATTGTAGCAGGACCAGGCATAGCAACAAGGGCAGGAGGCCGACTGGTCATAGTATTCAATCAGGAAGAGACAAGAAGCAGGAAGTGCAGCGGGGCTGCAAAGCCTCAAGGCCATGCATGCACACTGACCCTGTACCTGCAACACGTGTCCCCCTCCTGTAGGTTCCACAGTCTAGACAAACAGCGCTACCAGATGAGAACCAAGTGTTCAAATGTATAAGCCAGTTGGGGACATGTTACATTCAGACCACAACACTCTGTCCCTGGCCCCTTAGACCCATAGTTATCTCAAGATCCACTCCAGCCAGGATCTCATGGGGCTCATAAGGGAGAAACAATCTTCCATATATTAATTATCTTAGGCCACATTCCAGTAGCATTTCACCCCCCCACACACACACACAATTTTTTTGTTTCCATGTGTCACATGGTTTGAATGGCCTGGATCCCGGGACCCTAAAACATAAGGTCTTAAATGGCTGAGAAATTGTCTTTCCTTGTTCCTGCTGCCACCTCTGTGTCTAGAAAGCTACCAGACACAAATGCTGAAGGAGTAATAGATGACTACATCTTGGCCTTGTCAATGTCCACGAGAACGACTCTTCATAAGATGGTGACTTCCTGGACAGAGGCTCGGTGTGGCCTCCTGAAACGATTTAAAAGTGAAGGATTCTAACCATCGTTTTGTATGTCACCTCAAAAGTCATCGTCAGACATTTTCTTTGAATCACAACTACTAATATATCTGCCCTAAACTTAGCTCATGGACTGGGGATGTAAGTCAGATGGTTGTGTGATTGCTTAACTTGTAGAAAGCCCTTGGTTTGACTCCAGTACTGAAAAAGCTGAGCGTTGTGGCTCACACCTGTCATTCCAATCCTGAGGAGGTAGAGGCAAGAGGATCAGGAATTCCCTAAGCTTTACATCTGCCCTAAGCTTTACAGTCAGTTTAAGACCAGCCTGACCAACATGAGGCCCTCTCTCAAAGCAAAGCAAAGCATAATCCAATGTGGTAGTTTGAATAGATGTCCCCAATATATTCAGTGTTTTATTAGTTTATAGTTTGCATCTGCAGCCACCTGGCTGGAGGCAATGTCTCTGGGCGGATCTTAAGGTGTGGTGGTGGCTTTGAGGTTCCATTGTAAAGATATGCAAAGTGTGCCCAGTAGGAGTTCCTGAGGTGTGCTAAGCTGTGTGGCTTTTTCCCCTCCCTCTTTTGCCTGGTCCTGTAAGAGCAGGCCAGCTTCTCCTGCCATTATGGAACTTCCCCTGGATCTGTAAGCTTCATTAAATAAATCCTTCCTCCATAACTGTGCCTGGTCTGGAAGTTCATCTCAGTGAACCTGAAGCCGTCTGCTACACCCATATAGACTGAAAGCTGCTAAATTTTGAGAGAAGCTGCATACTCTCAAACGGGAGTACACCATGATACCTTGGTGGAGAAGCAATTGTTTGCACCAGTAGAATTATGACTTATTTTCCTACAATCAAATCACTAACTACAGATATTTGAGCGTGATTTCATTACCTGATAATTGTGTCAACTATCACTAGAAATTTAAAGGCCTGGCAATGAAACTATAGGATCTACTCACCTTGATGTTTTATTAACTTTATTAAGTTCTCAATATGAATCACGACATACGTCTTTGATAATGCGTTCACAATAGGAAGGAGAGGGCTGAGGAGACTCACTGAATAAAAGTGCTTATTGTACATAAATGTTTATCAGACTTTGGGTCTCCAGAACCAAGGTAAAGCCAGATGCAGTAGGGAACATTTGTAATCCCAGCCCTGGCAACAAGGCAACATGGGAGGCAGAGAGAGGAGAATGTAGAAAACTTGCAGACTAGCTAGCTTGGGGCATACAGCAATAAAAACAAAAATAGTTGGAAATTAAGGAGCAATACCCTGAGTTATACTCTGACCTCGTGCACTTGTGGACCCACACTCACATGATGCACCAGCTCACTTAAATAAACATGATGCACACACAAAGGTAGAAAGAAAAAGAAGAAAGAAGTTTTGGGTTGGGTTTACAGTCAACACAGTTTATGTACACAGCCAGCTTCTCCATCTCTCTGCCATGTACATTCTACAGTACAAATACAAGAGCTCTTTTGTAACACCCTGTGTGTCACCCATCTACCATCAAACACTATGATATTAACAGGTCAAGTGAAACTGCTAATTAAACACACAGGTTAAATACAAAGATCTAGAATCTGGATTTAAAAGCTAAAGCTGTCTTAGAGTCGCAAAGCTCATAGAATTACAAATGTGAAGTAAGCACACTTAAAATGTACAGAGCGTCCACATGGTGATGTCTGGCGGCACTAGCTGATGGGGAACCCATGGTACCACAAGGGCATGCATCAAGGAATTCCACCATCAACACAGCTAGGGGAAGAGTCTGATGAAAGATGTGTAACCCAGGCCACACTTATCATCTATATTTCATCACAACAACTAGATCCCATTATTGTGACTTTCCAGTTCTGTTCATGGACTTAGAAAGCACTTCCAGAATTCTCAGTGCTCTTGAAACCAGCTGAAAATAACCCCTCAGGCAACTCTGTCACCGCCCAAAGCATCAGCCCTGACTTCAATTCAAGCCTTCTCAAGCATTGTGATTATCTACTGCAAAAGACACCGACTGACTAGATGCAAGTGCTGTGACTTCAGCTGTGGGCGTCAAGATGAGGACTGCTCTCTGCAGAGTTTCTGTTGTCACGAATACAGGATTTCTCTTTCCAAACCAAGAAACCCAGAGTTTTCTACAGGAACCAAATTTTCCACATCTCTGTGTCAGATACACAAACGAATGCTTTCTTTAGAAAAGGTCATAAAGAGTGACTAAAATCTGAAGACATTAGCAAAGCATGAATCAAACATCTATTACCCATATGAAGATAAATCAGAGTGGGTTTCTCAGAGAAGCAGCACCCAGGAAAATGAATTACCAAGACACACGTCTTCTTGTAATCTGCTTTAGGGTACTTTGACGTTAAGTGAATTGATATGATTTCTCTTCCATCAGAATAATTTGACAATGAACTTTAAAGTAATCTAAATACACAAGGATTATCCAGTATTCATAACATCACAATAATTCAATTAGGATCTCTGTGTTGTTTCCATTCAACATAATTTTGACATCAAATGGGCGAGTGTTTTTCCTACAGCAATACCAATTATCCAACTGCCAAGACATGTGTGAATTGTCTAGTTCGATTCAATTCTGACACCAACTGCCTCAAGTTAACATCACATTCCACATGATTAAGGGCTCAGACCGCCAAGATTTCCCTCATGTCAGATGTCAATCTCAAGTATTGGGTAACCAGGTATCTTTCTGACTTGACTATAAAATTGAATTTCCCAGAAACAACCCTGTTTAAGGTTTGATATTTTACCAAAATATCTTCCAGGAGTCAGAAAACAACTGGTATGAATTCAAAGGAGGGCATTGGCCTAATCAAGTCCATTTTCTACTGCTGTTTTTCTCTTTTGCCTGTTTAACATTTTTTTGTCTTTCTTCATTACCTTTTATTCCAGTTACCTTAAAAAATAGGATTGACCAGTAAGCATCTCTATAACAAGGGACTTCAATATTCTCTAAGCACCAGTGAATCTTGTAAGGCACACCAGTCCTTGATAGGGTCACCTACAAATGATGGTGATGCTATACTCTAGGGCTATAGGAATCACCTGATAGAAGTCAGCTGGCTACTGTAAAGGGATGACTGCCATCTTTCTCTAGAACGCCTTGAAGATGCAGAGCTCAAAGATCATTCACACCACTGCTCTGACCAAGAAGTGCTCTGTCGGGCTGGAGAGATGGCTTAGCAGTTATGGCACCTGCCTCCTAAGCCTAAGAACACTGGTTCCAATCTCCAGCGGTTCCAATCTCCAGGTCCCACGTTTAGCCAGATGCAAAGTGATGCAAGGGCGCAATGCCACACTTGACCACAAGGGGGTGCATGGCTCTGGATTTCATTCACAGCAGCTGAGAGGCTGCTGGCTTGCCCATCTCTATTTGTCTGTCTTCCTCTCCCTCTCTCTCTCTCTCTCTGAAAAAAAAAAAAAAAAAAAAGAACTGCTCTGTCAACAGTGCATCCCTCAACCTCCTCCTTTATCTCCCTTTCCTATAAAAGCTCAAAGTTCCTGTCATGCCCTGGAAGACAGACTGGGAGGTGACTGACTGAAGCCCCTCCTGTATTCTTCACAACATAGCCACTTTGATTATTCCCTTTATATGCTCCTCACCTTTCCTTGCTTATGGGGTGTTGGCTCAGCCAAGACTCCTAGAACTTTGGTAACAAGTTCCTGATAAAGAGGCACATAGACATCCAGAAGGGTTTTGAGCACAAGAGCTGCTGTCTCTGTGGAATTCTCTCTCTCTCTCTTTCTCTCTTTCTGACTTTCCTTGCAAATAAATAAATAAAATTATTTTTAAAAATTGGGCTGGAGAAATGGCTTAGTGGTGAAGGCACTTGCCTGTGACACCTAAGGATCCATGGTCTATCTGTTTCTCTCCAGATCCCATGTATGTCAGACACACAAAGGTGAGGCTAGTGCAAGGTTGCACATGCCCACTAGGTGGTGCAAGTGTCTGGAATTTGTGAATTACAGCTGGTAACCATCACGCACCTGCGTACCTATGTCTACAATGCCTGCTTCCTTGCTTCCGTTTTTACTGAAACTATAAATTGAAAGGGTGGTCAATGCTCATGCTTTCAGGAGCTCTCCTGGCTCTGGACTGTATGTGAATAAATCCACTTTTTCCACCCAATTTAGTATTGAGTTGATTTCTGGAAGGGTTTTCTGCATTACCTCTGCTCTACTGAGATCCAATTCCCAGGAGTTTCTCTTGTTCTATATGTTAAGGCAGATACTGACGTCTATCTTTCGTTGGTCAGGTGATACTAAAGTTACTTAATTTTTTTTTTATATTTATTTTTATTTTGGAGAGAGACACAGAGATACACAGAGAGAGGGAGAGGAAGACAGATAGAGATGGGCATGCTGGCAGCCTCTCAGCTGCTGAGAACAAAATCCAGATGTGTGCACCCCCTTGTGGTCAAGTGCGGCATTGCGCCCTTGCGTCACTTTGCATCTGGCTAAACGTGGGACCTGGAGATTGGAACTGGCATTCTTAGGCTTAGCAGGCAGGCGCCTTAACTGCCAAGCCATCTCTCCAGCCCTAAAGTTACTTAGGAATGTGCAAATTCTCCTTTCCTGAGCACTCCCTAGGCTCCAGTTATAAGAAAAACTTTCAAAGAAAAAGAAAAAAAAAGTTTTTGGCAGAAAGGCTGACCACAGAACATCCAGACAAAAGTCAAGTCCAGTCTGTGTGGCACCTGTGACCGCTTACGTCTGCTTTAGATCTACTGCACTGCAGTTCTAGCCAACGTGAACAACACTGGAGCAGCCTGCACTGCAGACAGAGATACTCGGAAGCACTTGACCACTGAGCAGAGCAGCCCTTTGAAAGCCACGCACACATCTGCCCTTGACAGATTACAGAACATATTCTCCATTAGGGTGAGTGTTAAGATGGTTGTGGAAAGATGAGCTGCGGTAAGCTTCCAATATGCTGACTTGGTTTTCGTCCTTCCCCATCATCCAGCCTGCTGGTTCACTTGACTCCACAACTTCACTACTGTCTACTGTCACTGCTTTCCTACTCAAATTTATGTCACTGATCCAAAATATCTAGACATTTATAATGCAATCAGTAAACCATTTCCCAACCACAATAGTAGCTATGTTGCCCAAGAGTAAAGAGGTTGATAGATAAATCACTAAATGATTAAACATGTATTATATAAAATCATTCAGCAAAAAGCAAGGGGATATTTAATTAAATATCTCTTCTATGTAAATAATTTTAAAGAATTTTATCACTTAATCCTGACATGAAACCTATAATATAGGTGGCATCACCATCATTTTACCAAGGAAGATGCTGAGAGTAATGGAGTTTGAATAACGTTTGAAGGACACATGGATGGTGAGTGGGTTAGCTTGGACTCAGACCCACAATTATTATAGCTAGTCTCAAAATGCAGATAATAATAAATATCTTTCCACTTTGATATAAATCTTAAATGAGTGCTTGTGTCTTCTCAAGAGTCCTTTCGTCCTAGTTATAAAGATTTATCAATAAACCAGTGTTTTGGCAGATTTAAAAACACAATTTAGACATATGTCATATATGTTACAAGTCATATTTAAATTTTATAACCTTGGGATGAGAATATCAATGCCCAATTTCGCCAAATCAGTTGGAGTAAACTGTTGATGTGGTTGCTAGTGTTTAAGAAGGCCTGGAAAATACAGTCTACAAGTAGGCTTTCAGTCAAAACATAAACAATCCCCCCAAAAAGAACCACACACAAAATGTGTCCTGCTCAAGCGTAAGTGCTTTCACTGAAAGAACGAAGCCTGATGGCCAAAGGTTGGTGAACTTGACCTATGGGTAAAGTGAAAGGCAGTTGTTGGCTTGGCCCAGAGCCCAGAGCTAAAGGACTGATAACATACCACAATTTCTTTCATTTTAAAACTTAACATTTGCATATAAAGGGTCACAACTCTGCCCATACGCCCTAGCATGTAGCCATAGTGATATTTTCTTTTTTCCTAATGCTTCCAGTCCCTCATGGCCTGACAGATGCATGGAAGATACCATCTTCTCACTTGGCATCAAAGCCATCCACTTCTCTCCCTTGAAAGCGTGAAGTCAATGCTGAGTGCAGTTACTCATCGTTAACTCTTAGAGCTGAAAGCTAGGGCAGAGTTTGGACTTCACCTTGTAAGTACATTTCAAAGCCACAGGGAGATGGAATCATGGGAAAACAAGATTATAAGTAACCAGAAGGGGTTGCTGGCTAAGAACAGACTGAGGGAGAGGTCTTACAGAGGAAGAGGACCCAGGGAAGGGGTTCACAGCTTTATGGGTCTGATTTCATTAGGCCCAGCAGTAGAACGGTTCCCATATTACATTTCCATGAGAATCACATGATTTTACAGTGGCCCCATTTGATTTGTGGCTATTGAATCCTAAGGAAACTTGGTAAAAATAAATACCGGTTTTTCCATTTGATACATTTTCTTCATTCCTGAAGGGTTAATAGCCTTCCTTGAAAACTAAAGGGAACTGAAAAATTAACGGGTGTCCCTAACATCAACAAGCCATCACAATTCAGAAGCATGGCCTTGACCGGCCTGTCCACTCCCAAATGATAAACTAAACTTCCCTTAGCTCAGAAAACCTTGAGGGAACAGACAGTTTGTCTAAAAAAGCTTTGTCTGAGCAAGGACACAAATAACTACAGTTCCTTATCTACTTCCCTTGGACCTGCAGCTGGTACAGTCAGTTTTTCTTAGGATCCCTCTTGTAAACTTACACCCCAGCCTGGCCGGTACTGCAGCCTTCATCCCGCAGGAGAGCTGAGGTCCCTCGCTGTTTTTCTCTTAATAAACAGTCTTGTCGGTTGAGATCAAGGTCCCGTGTTCTCTTTTGCTTTTCTCTTACATTTTCCTTATAATTCCTACTCTACAAAGTATGTAAATTCCTTATTCTTAGGAATTTTCCTTATAGCTTTGTACTTTTTACTTAGTTAATATTCCTCTTGTAAACCTGGAAGTGGAGGTTGATAAATAAGATGCTAAGATTGTCTCTGAGGCTTTTTTTTTTTTTTTTTTTTTGGTTTTGCGAGGTAGGGTCTCACTCTGGTCCAGGCTGACCTGGAATTAACTATGTAGTCTCAGGGTGGCCTCGAATTCTCAGTAATCCTCCTACCTCTGCCTCCCGAGTGCTGGGATTAAAGGCATGTGCCACCATGCCTGGCTGAGATCAAAGGTTTTGCCATAAAAATGTCATATTTATTTTTAGTTCTCTGGGCTTTGTATAAAATATAGGGAGTTTACATTGGATATGACCCAGTTTATATTTTTTGTCTAGTATCTGTCACATATATTTGTGTCATCTGCATTTTGTTACATACAAACTATCTCTATATGCAACACATATATGTCTAGGTGAATATATATATATATATATATATATATATATATATATATATATATTTAGATTCAGTGGAATACAGAATGAATAAATTATATATTACTATAGAATTTTGTTTTAAGAAGGGCTTCTTAGCCTAGAAAAATTAAAAAACAAACTGAAAAAAATGGACTGCCTTATTATATAGTAAATTCATCTGAAAGGGACAATGCCTACACTACAGTGTTTTATTAAAATCCAGAATGATGATAAGTTTTGGTTTTGAGGATGTGAGTTGTTGAAAGTAATATTTATTTTAATGGGAAACAAAGAAATAAGAAACTGATCTGGTGTGGTGTGTTTGTAGTAGGAAAAGAACACAAATTCACAGCCAGATTTGTTATATTTGACCTACTTTAGAGAAATGATTTGAATATTCCATTATATAGATCATTATGCAGATGAGTATAATTTTCAAGAAAGAGATCAAATGTGGAGGTGAGATAATAATTTTAACCATATACATAGATATAATGTAGATTAGTGATGATCAGTAATCCCTGTAACCTTAGTGTTATCTAGGAAGTTTTTAAAAATAGAATATTTGGCTGCAGAGATTGCTTAGTGGTTAAGGCGCTTGCCTTCAAATCCTAAGGACCCAGGTTCAATTTCTTAGAACCCACGTAAGCCAGATGCACAAGGGGGTTCATGCATCTGAAGTTCGTTTGCAGTGGCTGGAGGCCCTGGTGTGCCCATTCTCTTTCTCTCTTTCTCTCTCTCAATAAATAATAAGAAGATGATAGAGTATTCATTTCTGAAAATCCAGAGCAATTTTTTTTGGATTATAATTACAGAGATTTACTTGAAAAACTGAGAAACTGGCCTGTTTTCAGAGACTTGGGTGCTGAGGAATGAACACTGGGAGTTCAGAGTCTACAAAGAAAGAAAAGAGAGCAAATACGTCCCTTAGGTCTTAATACAAAGCAACAAGGTTGTACCCTAGAGGTGTGCTGAGTCCTAAATAGAACTGTTCTCAGAGGAATCAAAGCTCAGTTTTGAGTCATCTCAACCCTTTATTTGATTTTCTTAGACATGATTTCTGGCTTCTATGGACCTGCATCATATTTGGCACAAAATTATATTGTTCTCTTCAAATTTCTCTCCCCCCCATGCAATCTTTAGTTTAAAAGACTCTGACATAGAAGATGACTGAAATATTAGATTTATAATAAATAAAAAAGAAGAAAGTAGACAAACACTGAATCACAGGGTATCAAGATAATAAACTTATTAGACAGAGAATTTTAATAAAAGTATTCTTAATAAATTCTGGGGAAGTATTGGATCAAGGGTGGACTTATATACCAAATAAGTACTTGTCTTTATTTTATATAGCATGTGGGCTAATTGTCTTTGTTGATCATTTAATGGTTTGCACAAAAGCCAAAGAAAGAACCACAAAAACAGTAGAAAGAGGAATGTGGAACAGGAGGTGTCTATGGACCACATGGCTGTGGTATTTACTTTCCCTTTAGGAAGAAAAGAAGTCAGTTAACATTCACAACTCTAAAAAACAAAAGTCAAATCACATTCACAAATGTTTCTGGTGAAAATGTTTGATAAATAACCATGTAGTGCTATTCAGGATATCACAAAGTAGACTTTACTGAAGGCTTGATAACAAAAGCATGAGACTTAGCGGTAGCTACCCAGGTGGACATCCAGGACACGTGACAGACGCTAGGGATGAAGGACTTACAAACTGCGCAGGACAAAAGTGACTTCATTCAAACCCAAATGCCCAGGGGTTACCTTAAGTTACCAAGGAGGGTATCTGGCACAGCCTGGCATGGATGGCTGCGGTGTCTGAGTCGTAAAGCACCTAATATAGTGTGCTGCTCTTGTTCATTTGCTAATGCTGAAAAACTACACAGGGAAAATGGAGCAGTTGCTCCAGAACTCCATGATGGCTGCAATCATGCTAAGTTGAAGTCGAAACACTAGTCAGACCTGTGTTGGGAGATAACATGCATGACTATTTATCAGTAAGTAATGAACTCTTCAAACAAAGAAGCTATTGGAAAATTAGTTCCTTCAACAAAATGATGATAGGTGGATTTAGTGGAAAATAATGCATAAATACACATTTGTTGCATGTGAGTAAAGTTCTCAAGCTGGGACCTAGATAGATAAAAGAATGGTAGATAAGGGAAAGAGAATGCCCCTATGTGATAAAGAAGTTAGGTTGAATTAAATATTCTCTATTATCTTTTAGAGAAATCACAGGATGATAGAAGAGATATTAGAAGAAGTTTTCCAAAAGTGATGGGAACTGGTTAGTCAATGCTACAAATATACAGGAACACACAACCAGGCTCAAAATGATAAAAGTACTAAATAGTAGACTCAAACAAAACTTTAAGAATATTTCTTATCAAACACAAATACACAGGCATATTAGTGTTAGAGCCATAAAACTGAGACTTGACTTCTCAAGAAACAAAACTTACTCTCTTAGAAGAAAATGGTGTATATTAAAAATTTGGAGAAGGGACAAGATGCCCATATAAAAAGTTGTGTTTCAATCCAGGCTTTCTTCATAATGGACATAAAAGAAAAAAATATTTTAGAGAGGTTATATTGAGAGAATTTTTCATAACAAGACTTACATTTCAGGAAATTCTGGAGGTGCACAATGGGGAAATCCACTAACTGGACATTTTCTGCATGAAATAATAATTAATAATAATAATATCTTATGCTGCTGCTTAGCACATATGTGTAAGTAAAGTAAACACATTAGTGACACACAAGTTAGGGACACAGGTTAATGACCTAAAAGACGAGCTGAAGAAAAAAATTATATATGTGTGTGTGTGTGTGTATGTGTACATATAATATATGATATGTGCCATGTATGCACATGCAAATATATATGAATATATATAACTATGGTAAAGTAGTAAAGGAAATAAGAAAAATGAAAAGAATAATTCAAAGTAGACAGAAGATTTCTCCCAACAAAATATAAACTGAATATGGCAAGTAGAATTAAAGAAATTAACTGAAATATACAGGCAGTTACATTAACAATCAATGGATCTTCCTGCAGAGAAAGACTGGCAATGTAAAAATTATGAACCATAGGAAAAGTATATTAAAATATAAATTGGTTAATTTTTTCCCTTCAGCTATAGGAGTTTAACCTTGGGTAAAATGGACATGTAGTCACCGTTTAGCTACCTTCCATTCCAGTTGGCTTCATTGTTTTGTTCTCTTTAACTCTGTCTTGAGACAGCAGGATCTCACTAACTGGCCCAAAATGGCTTTAAACTTGTCCTGAGTTTTAGAACATGTAAAATTTGTGTATGAATAATTTCACTTTGCATACAAATTCACACATATAGTTTACATCAATTTGATGTGTAAATAATAAATCTAGAGAATTGCTGGGGATTTGTGATTTAGCAATATATATTTTAATGGTATTATTCACAATTTCTCAATTTGGGAGAAATGATTCATTGGTCAAGTCAACAACTATATAATCATTATTCTTTTTAAAAAAATATTTATGTATTTATTTGAGGCTGGAGAGATGGCTGAGCGGTTAAGGTGCATGCCTGCTAAGCCTAAGAACCCAGTTCCAATCTCCAGGTCCCACGTTTAGCCAGATGCAAAGTGATGCAAGGGCGCAATGCTGCACTTGCCCACAAGGGGACGCACGCATCTGGATTTTGTTCACAGCAGCTGAGAGATTGCTGGCGCACCCATCTCTACCTGTCTTCCTTTCCCTCTCTGTCTGTCTTTCTCTGTGTCTCTCTCCAAACATAAATAAAATAATAATAAAAAAATTAAAAAAATATATTTATGTATTTATTTGAGAGAGAGAAAAGGGGCAAAAGAGAGAGAGAGAGAGAGAGAGAAAGACATGACAGGCCTATTCTGCCAGGCTCTGCTTTCATATTAGTTAATATTTTTAAATTTCAGTTCATCTGGCAACAATATAAAATGAGATGACAAGTCACAGATAGAAAAGATATGGTCAACATATGATAACAGAAGATCACTCTTATATATATTAAGATGTCCTGAATGCAAAAACTCTAGATAAGCAGTGCAATGGAGATTAACAATAATTATAAATATGCCATTCAAAGGAAGTAGATCACAAATAGTCTATTAGTGGCTTATGTATATTTTCACCAATTAAGTCAAATTAACAAGGTACTTAAACACCCTCTTTTGAGAAAAGATTATTTTCTCTAATACCACCCTTCAAAAAAAAAAGAAGAAAGAAATCAGTCTTTTATTAACAAACCCAGAACAAATAATCGGCCAAAGATTTGTTATTATAATAAGAATTTAAACCCATCTAAAGTGTTGACCTTTTAATTGAGCTTGTAAGTCAATTCAGAAAGCAGAGTTGAAGTTTGCCATCTTGTTTGTTCTTAAGAATATCTGTCTGCTGTTGTAATCAGCAGGAACAAGTACTTCTTGTCTTAAAGCTGAAAACCTGCCGGAGGCCCGTTTTCAGTAATGTAACATTGCCTTAAAATACATCTGTTGATCTGTATATATTTTAATGGCCTGAATCTTCTTGTCTATATAGGACTAGACCTGAAGTTAATCCTGATATAGAAATTTACAGCAATCAATCTGATGTACCTCATTTAGGATCATTTAATTAGCCTAAAGAACTTTTAAAAAATTTTTAATTTTTTTTTTTTTTTTTTTTTGTTTAGAGAGACAGAGAGAGAGGGAGAGGGAGACAGAGATGGGCCCGCCAGCAGTGTCTCAGCTGCTGCCAACAAAATCCAGATGTGTGCGCCCCCTTGTCGGTAAGTGCGGCATTGCCCCCTTGCCTCACTTTGCATCTGGCTAAACGTGGGACCTGGAGATTGGAACTGCTGGAGATTGGAACCAAAGTTTTTAGGCTTAGGAGGCAGGCGCCTTAACCACTAAGCCATCTCCCCTGCCCCTAAAGAACTTTTATGTCTCATCATTCTTATTACCAATGAATATAGAGGAAGTTTAGACCACATTGCTAACAATTTATGTTTAGTTTTTTTCTTTAAAAAAAAAAAAACATTGTTGGGCTGGACAGATGGCTTAGGGGTTAAGGCGCCTGCCTGCTAAGCCTAAGAACGCTAGTTCCAATCTCCAGCGCTTCTAATCTCCAGGTCCCACGTTTAGCCAGATGCAAAGTGACACAAGGGCGCAATGCCGCACTTGACCACAAGGGGGAGCATAAATCTGGATTTCGTTCTCAGCAACTGAAAGGCTGCTGGCACGCCCATCTCTGTGTCTTCCTCTCCCTCCCTCTCTGTCTCTCTGTGTCTGTGTGTGTCTCTCTGCAAAAAAAAAAAAAAAAAAAAAAAAAAAAAAAAGTTATTCGAGAGAGGAGAAAGAGGGTGAGAGTGAGAATGAATGAGAATGGATACACCAGGACCTTTTATTACCAATGAATATAGAGAAAGTTTAGACCAGATTGCTAACAATTTATGTTTAGTTTTTTTTTTTAATTGTTATTTGAGAGAGGAGACAGAAGGTGAGAGTGAGAATGAATGAGAATGGGCACACCAGGACCTTCTGCCACTGCAAATGAACTCTAGATGTATGAATCACTTTCTGCATATGGTTTTACATGGGTACTAAGGAATCACACCTAAGTTTCCAGGCTTTGCAAGCATGTAAGTACCTTTAGCCCATGAGCCATAACCCAAGATTTCCTTTTCTGGTTCTTTTTTTAACTTCTTTATTTTTGTCTCCACTTAAACCATTGTCTATAAACAACACGTTCTAGCTTTACAATGAGGTTAACTCACTTTATCCCAAGACGTGTGAATACAGAGCTCCTCAAAAATTATAAATCACACAGGTTGTCAGTCTATGGGAAGTCTTCTTTGCCTAAGCACTTAAGTCACGTTTCTTTCATGAAACCTAAGCTACAAACACACCACTGACCATTTAACAGAATTAGCTTTTTAAAAGAAAAATCAGTAACTAGAAAAATCTTGATCTCTTTAAGACTCAGTTTCTCTAGCAGTGGAAAGCTTGGCATAGAAATATCACTAATGTTTTAATCATTTTGAAGCAAGTTTTTATAACTGCCATGATGAGCAAACCAACATCATTGAATTAAAATTTAAACCCAACATACGTGAATCTCTCAAACTGATACAGATGACTGTGAATTACATTTGTGACATCATGTAACAAAATAAGGTTACCTGTTCACATGTTTAATTATGAAATCCTAACTCACTGTAAGCCTTAGATCAGGTTCTCACTTGCCTTTTATGCTCTTTTCCCTATCTCACAACAGCCTGAGAACTGCATTGTAATAAAGCGTTAATGATCTTTGGCAATTAAACTAAACAAACAAACAAACATAAAAAACAAACAAAAAACACCCACTTACACTGTCATACAGCAGAAAATTACTCCGCTCATCAGATTATTTTTGGCAGGTTAGTTATAAATCTCAATTGTGTATGTTTATGAACTCCACCTGCCATTAAATATGCTGAAAATATGAATTTTGAAGAATGAAATGTGGGTAGAAATGAAGTATGCCCTACCTCCTCATTTTCTCTTTCCGTGTATGTTTTCTTCCTGAGAAATAGATGTTCTGTCCTGAAGCAATTCCTATACTACAAACCGCTGTACCCCTGTGTGTCTGTGTATGCACAGACTATAATAATCAAAAGCTTGAATGTTTGAAATACGTAATGTTGGAAATGATATAGAATGACTTAAAACTTTACTATGTGGCTAGTCTATATGTGTATTGTTACAAGTAGTTTTTTGTTTGTTTGTTTGTTTGTTTTTTTTTTTTTTGAGGTAAGGTCTCACTCTGGCCCAGGCTGACCTGGAATTCACTATGTAGTCTCAGGGTGGCCTCGAACTCATGGCGATCCTCCTACCTCTGCTTCCCAAGTGCTGGGATTAAAGGCGTGCACCACCATGCCCGGCACAAGTAGTTTTGTAAACAATTTGGTTACATATATATATATATATGTTGAAGACCTGCATATCTCACAATTTAGGAATTTTACTTCTAGATATGTAAAGCAGAGCAATTCTCAGTAAGTTTTCAAGGATACACATGCCACTTTATTTATGGAAATGTTTTGAATATCATGAATATATTTATCAATTAAAATTTTTATTCATAAAAATTAAACAAACAAGGAATGTATCTATTAAAATATTTTAACCTCAAAAAGTAATGCTGATATGAATAACAATACAGTCACAAAATTTTAGAACATGTAAAAAATTGTGTATGAATATTTTCAGTTTGCATACGAATTCACACATATAGTTCACATAAATTTGAAGTATAAATAATAAATCTAGAGAATTGCTGGATATTTGTGATTTAGGAATATATATTTTAATGGTGTTATTCATGATTTCTCAACTTGGGAGAAATAATTCATTGGTCAAGTCAACAACTATATAATCATTATTCTTTTTTTAAAAAAATATTTATTTATTTATTTCAGACAGAAAAAGGCAGAGAGAGAGAGAGAGAGAGAGAGAATGGAATGGGCTCACCAGGAATTCCAGCCACTGCAAACGAACTCCAGATGCATGTGCTCCCTTGTGCATATGGCTTACGTGGGTCCTGGAGAGTCGAACCAGGATCCTCTGGTTTTGCAGGCAAACACCTTAACCACTAAGCCATCTCTCCAGCCCATAATCATTATTCTTCAAATATCTTTATACTTGAAGTTCAGAATAGTCAATTAAGTAACGAGATGATAGGAATTTGTCTATAGTAGTAGTATTATGAGAGTATTCAAGCAAATGCAAATAATAATAAATCATAAATAATAATAAATAAAAGTAAATCAGAATTAATGAGGTACTGTGATCTATCAGATTACTAATGGTTTTTTGAGAATAATGAGAAAATGCCCCGTTTTTCTAATTAAATGTAAGCAATACTTTCAGTGTACATGAAGTATCTTAAAATTTTTCTATCTCATGAACTGACAGATGCATACATAACCCATCAGGGGTCACCAGTATCCACACAAGACCAACATCGTTCTGGGCCAATCAACATTTTGGCATGAAAGTCAGAGAAGGATAAAAGGAACAAGAAAACAAAACAGAAGAAAGACTGCCTTGAAAGAGGAGGAGCCTGAGTATGGTAGTTCAGGGACAGGACACAAAATAGAATAATGGGAAGGGAATATGATTAAATTACCACATGTTTATATATTAACATTTCCAATTAAAAAATAGCTAAGATTAAAAAATGTTCATCCAATTATCTGTCTCTCTAACTATCCATCATGTATCTGTAAGTTTGTTTAATATTTTTATTTTGCAAAATCATATTTGATAGGAATTTTTAAATTAATTTTTTTTTAAATTTAAAAATATATTTCATTGTTTATTTATTTATTTGAGAGAGAGGAAGATACAGAAATAGGCAGGTAAAGAGAGAGAGAGAGAATGGGTGCGCCAGGGCCTCCAGCCACAGCAAACGAACTCCAGATGTGTGCACCCCCTGGTGCATCTGGCTGACATGGGTCCTGGAGAATCGAGCCTCCAACCGGGGTCCTTAGGCTCCACAGGCAAGTGTTTAACTGCTAAGCCATCTCTCCAGCCCAATTTTTTTAATTTTAATTTTACATTCATGTTGGTGCCTTCAATAGCATCCTCCCTGTCCTCTCCCCTCCAAAGGAACCCTCCTCATTGGGGAATGTGGGTCGTGCATTTTGGGGGTAGCCAACAGTTATGGGGAAAAGGCAATGTCTGTGTGCATAATGGCCCAACTTGTGGCTCTAACACTCTTTCTACCCCCTCTTCTGCAAATTTCCCTGAGCCATGTTGGGTTCATTTTAGTTCTACTTCAGGGATGAGGTCTTGGGAGCCTCTGTGTCTCTGGATATCTGGCTTAGTAGGAGTTGAATGTTCTCTGTGTTTGTCTCCTTCAGCCTTGTTCTGGTGTCAGGTTCACCAAGAAAGCTGCACTCTTGCCCATTTCTCCTATTACTCTATGGTTTCAGCTGGGGCCCTGGTGAGGTGCAATAGGCTGATCCTCCTGTCAGGTTTGGCATATGTAATATCAGAAGATAAAAGCAAAACCAGGGCTGGAGAGATGGCTTAGCAGTTAAGGCACCTGCCCGCTAAGCCTAAGACCGCCCGTTCCAATCTCCAGCGGTTCCAATCTCCAGGTCCCACGTTTAGCCAGATACAAAATGATGCAAGGGCGCAATGCTGCACTTGACCACAAGGGGGCACACGCATCTGGAGTTCATTCGCAGTGGCTGAGAGGCTGCTGGCGCATCCATCTCTATCGGTCTTCCTCTCTCTCTCTCTGTCTCTCTGTGTCTCTCTCTCAAAAAAAAAAAACATTTTCAGTGACAATATACTATTTTATTAATTTTATAAGTCACTAAATAACCCATCCTTAATAAACTAGTAGCCTGTTATTCTTCAATTCATTATTTCATACATACAAGTCCACACATGTTTAGGTAATGGTAAATGTTATAAGAACACAATTTTGTACAATAACTTTCCTGTTCTTAAAAGAAATGCTTAGAAAAAGAAAACACAAGTTAGATCTTTAATCAAAGTATCTGTGAGCTTTAAAGTACATGTTATGATGAAAAAGGAGAAAATTGTAGTTTCAAATAAATGCATGTAGTTAATATTTTCATGCCTAAAAGAAAGCACATTCCAATATCAGCCTCACTACAGAGAGTGCATACTACTGGGTCAGTGCCAAACTCTTTGAAGCCTCTGTTTTACAAGTGACATGCTACAGATTCTTCTCTTAATAGAAGATTCATATTTTCCAGTATGATTATATTTATGATAACTTCATGTTGCCAAAGTAATTATGCACACATCATCTTTTAATATAGTCAGCTACATGATCATCCCATTTTATTAGTAATGAATGTGTTAGTTTTATGTGAAAATGATCAAATAAGAGGGATTTAAGGTTATTAGCATCTTTCTAGATTTCAAAAAAAAAAAAGCTTTAGAATTTGACCACATTTCAGAATCTTATTAATCTGCAGTAATGCCATGATGTGGATACTTTACCAAATAATCATAACACTCATTTCATTGGCTGATACCATTACAAATAATTGCAGAAAATTACTTTTTGGCACATCTATGGATGATACATAATCAGTGGTCACCTTCTGCCTTGTCTTTTTTTTTTTGTTTACCTAAGTTGGTTTAATCAAACTAACATTGAAAATACTGTTTCTTAAAGTTCTGTTGAATTCATCTGCTGTGATTTATTATAGATTAATTTTATACTTAAACTCACAATGAGCATTTATTTTTCTTATTTTTATCAGCTTTGATAACTGCTCAATTATAAACTCAATCAAAATATGTATTGTCTTCTTATGCAAATAATTAAGAATATATTAAGTATGTAGGTACATGTGTTACCTAACTTTGCTACTTATTATTGCTTCTCAAACAATACCCAGTTGGGCTGGAGAGATGGCTTAGAGGGTTAAGGCGCCTGCCTCCTAAGCCTAAGAACACTGGTTCCAATCTCCAGCGGTTCCCATCTCCAGGTCCCACGTTTAGCCAGATGCAATGTGACGCAAGTGCTCAATGCCACACTTGACCACAAGGGGGTGCACGCATCTGGATTTTGTTCTCAGCAGCTGAGACACTGCTGGTGCACCCATCTCTATCTGTCTTCCTCTTCGTCTCTCTCTCTCTCTCTCTCTCTGTCTCTCTTCAAAAAAATAAAAAATATATAAAAAATAAAATACCCAATAACAATGTCACAGCTTCTACTTCAGCTTACAGAGTGAACAATGACATTTTCACACCATTTGCAGCTTGGTAAAGGACTGGGACAGGCAAGGCAGAATGTGCAAATGGTTCTCTTTGACACATTATCAAAACTGAGAACATGGGAGCAAGTGGTTAAGGTTTATGGTGAGCAGTAGTATACAATCTAGTAGAGCATTTTAAAGACATGCAAATTTGAACATCTTTGAGAGAGATTCTGGACCAAGAATTGAAAAGATAACCAATTAACAACATTAATGTCGACAATTCAAAATTGTTAAAGGGAGAACATGACAATATCCTTACCTTGATCAGAAGACATGGAAAGTCCTTTTATTTATCTTGGACACAAAATGATTTTTTATTTTTAATGTTTTAATGAGCATTAAAACAATGGCTTTATTATGACATGTTGTATTTTTTTTTTCTTTTGCAGAGAGTCACAGAGAGAGAAAGGGAGAGAGAGAGAGAGAGAGAGAGAGAGAGAGAGAGAGAGAATGGGTGCACCTGCAGCCTCTCAGCTGCTGTGAACGAACTCCAGACATGTTTGCACCCTTGTGGGCAAGTGTGGCATTGCACCCTGTGTCACTTTGCATCAGGCTAAAAGTGGGACCTGAAGGATAGAACTGGTGTTCTTAGGCTTAGCAGGCAGGCGCCTTAACCACTAAGCCATCTCTCCAGCCCAACATGTTGTATATTTTAATATATTTATACCTACTTCCCCTTTATGTATGTTCCTCTAGCAGTTTCCTTCTATTTTTATGTCATACATACAGATATGCACATATCACATATGTACCGTAGATGTATACATATATAATGCAGACATATAGACTGATTCCATGCTTCACTATTTATTAATGACGTGACAGTATTTCTGTGGTTTGATGACTTAGATTCTTTTGTTTATATACTTGGGAGAGGTATAGGTAGGTCGCATGGTAAATATATTTTTAATTTCTTGAGGTATCTTCCTACTGATTTCCATAGTAGCTGCATTAATTCACATCAAAATATCTTCTTTTTTTTTTTTTTTTTTTGAGAGACACAGAGAGAGACAGAGAGAGAGAGGGAGAGGAAGACAGTTAGAGATGGGAGCGCCAGCAGCCTCTCAGCTTCTGTGAATGAAATCCAGATGCATGTGCCCCCTTGTGGTCAAGTGCGGCATTGCGCCCTTGCATCACTTTGCATTTGGCTAAACATGGGACCTGGAGATTGGAACTGCTGGAGATTGGAACCAGCATTCTTAGGCTTAGCGGGCAGGTGCCTTAACCGCTAAGCCATCTCTCCGTCCCCCAAATAACTATTTTTTAAAAAAGAAAATAGTTTGTTTTTGAAGGTAAACATGCAATAATTATAAATATCAGAGTTGAATGTGCTTGTATAAGTGAGTATGGTGTGAGATATACATGTAGACTGGTTTGGAAAATGTTGCTGGGGATCACAAAAATAGCAGCTGTGGATTCAGAGAGAGAACCTGTCTCCAGGACATCCATGTAATGAGCCAAAGCAACTTTTCTTTAACAGACGAATGATCTTACCCGTGGTTCTAAAAACAATAAGCTAGAAGGGAAGGACTAAATAAATAGTGACAATATGGCTTTTTATTCTAAGGAACTGGTGAGGGTATGCAATGGTTGGTACACCTGGTTGAAGTCTGGGTTAGTCAGCTGGGATCCATAGTCTTGGGCATATGTAAGCTCAGTAAATCATGGGAAGATACACTGCACAGAGGGACTGTTCACCTATTGATAGCCGGCTGAGCCAAACAGAGTAGAAGGAGGGATAGACCAATGATGTAGAGTCCCTTTCAAACCTTCAATGGCCCAACTTCATATGACACACCACCACTCCCCGCCCCACACACACCTACTAAAGTTACTCTGCTTGTCAGTAGTTCTTTCATCTTAGCACCAAAACTCCATTTAAAATGTTGGCCTTTGGGGAACATTCAACATACAAAGAGCAGCATACATTCCCTGAACCCCCCAAATCTCTTGATCTCATGATGCCAAACACATTCAGTCCATTTATAAGAGTTCCAGAAATCTTACAGTGTCAGCATTGCTCAAAATTCTAAATCTAAAGTCACTGACACTCAGAACACTCACAGCTATAATCCCTTATACAATATAAGAAAGATCCATACTTTGAAGATACATTGGAAGAACAGGCATAAGGTAAATATTCCTATTCTGAAATGGAGGAATAGAGATCTAGAAAAGACATATTGAGCTGAGAAACAGAATGAGATGGAGATAGAGATAGAGATAGAGAGAGAGAGAGAGAGAGAGAGAGAGAAGAAGAAGGAGGAGGAGGAGGAGGAGGAGGAGGAGGGGGAGGAGGGAAAGAAAGAAAGAAATCCAGTAGGGCAAACAGCAAATATTAAACCCTTTATGTCTGATGATGCCAGGGTATACGGTGTTAGAAGATCAGGTTCCATAGGTTGGGGGTCCTGCTCCAGTGCAGATGCCTGCTTCTATATGACCTTGATAGTTACAGCCCACATGACCATTGTTTTTTCTTTCTTTCTTTGTTAAAACTTGTTTATTGACAATTTTAATACATGTACATAATGTATTCCGATCATACTTCATTCCCATTACCTTCTTTTGTTTCCACTCCCCATCCACTGAATCCCTTCTTTCCAACTCATCTCTCTTCCATTTAGATATCAGTATTTTTTGTTGTTGTTCGAAATCATCCATAATGAAATACTAATGGGCCCAATATTGTGCAGAGTTTGTGCAGGTAACCACATGCAATCACCACTTCATGTCATGAAGACAGCATTTCAGAAATGACACCCTGTCCTTACATTCTTTCCTCCATGTCTTCCCTAATGTTCCTTGAGCCTTGGAGGGTGTGGTGAGGGATCCCTCACCTGGTGCTGAGAACTTCTTAACAGTGCTTTGACTAGTTTTCAGTCTTAGTGATAGCCATTGCCATCTGCCAAAGGATGCTTCTCTGACTAAAAGTGAGAACAGAACTGATCCGTGGCTTTCTTTCTTAGGCCTATGACCATCCCAAACATAGGCTCTTGACTAGTTTTTTGTTTGTTTTGAGAGAGAGAGAGAGAGAGAGAGAGAGAGAGGATGGGCATGCCAGAAGCCTCTCAGCTGCTGTGAACGAACTCCTGGCATGTGAGCCCCCTTGTGGGCAAGTGTGGCATTGCACCCTTGAGTCACATTTTTTTTTTTTTTTTTTTTTTTTTTGTGGAGAGAAACAGAGTGAGACAGAGAGAGAGGGAGAGGAAGACAGATAGAGATGGGAGCACCTGCAGTCTCTCAGCTGCTGCAAATGAAATCCAGATGCGTGCGCCCCCTTGTGGTCAAGTGAGGCATTGTGCCCTTGCATCACTTTGCATCTGGCTAAACGTGGGACCTGGAGATTGGAACCTCTGGAGATTGGAACCAGCGTTCTTAGGCTTAGGAGGCAGGCGCCTTAACCGCTAAGCCATCTCTCCAGCCCTTGAGTCACTTTTTGCATCTGGCTAAACGTGGGACCTGGAGATTGGAACCGGCGTTCTTAGGCTTGGCAAGCAGGCGCCTTAACCATCAAGCCATCTCTCCAGCCCTTGACTAGGTTTTTACTGTCACACATTAATGACTTCCTGTGGAACAGGCTTCAAATTCAAGCTGAGAGTTGGTTACCCTTATAGCAGTCATGTCACTATGGCTTCCGCACACACATTTTGCCAGGCTGGCCATTTGTTTAGCTTGCAGGATCTACTGCTGGTTAAACTGTTCTTGACTTCTTTCTCCCTGAATGTTCTATCCATTTTACAGTACAACGAGAGACAGAAAGCAGGGAGGAGTCTTGCAGCTCAGTTCTAACTTGATCTGAGAGTGCAACAGAAGCGTGTGGTGTCTTTAGAAATAGGAACTTACCACATAACAAGTTTCTTAGCAAGTTTTCATATTCCTGAAGTTTCTAACTCCTGTGGACTCCATTGCTGTTTAGGCTTCACTCACAGCTTCATGCATTACCCTCTTAGAGACTGCTAGCAGTGACATACCGTGCCTGGCTTCCCCGGATTTGCTCGAACACTTGGTGAAAGCGTCCATGAGCCAATGACTTCTCTTCAGCGAGACTCCATAACTCTGTCATTCTGCACGCCTGCAGAACCCTGAATCATGCGGGCAATGCCAAGTGAGTGTCACCAGCACAAACAATACGAAGCTCATTGTACCACAGCTGCAGTGATCGCTGGCATGCCCTGCAGGCTGAACACAGGGAAACTAATCCCAGAGGAACAAGTCCCTACGTATCTCTGTGCCAGCAATGTATCCCAGAATAAGCTTTTCAGATGAGTGTTTGAAATGAATAGATAATTTTAAAAAATATTTTATTTATTTATTTATTAGAGACAGGGAGAGGGAGAGAGATAGAGAATGGGCATGCCAGGGCCTCTAGCCAGTGCTAACGAACTCCAGACACATGCACTTCCATGTGCATCTGGCTTACGTGGGACCTGGAGAATTGAACCTGGGTCCTTAGGCTTCGCAGGCATGCACCTTAACCGCTAAGCCATCTCTCCAGCCCAATAGATACTTTTATACTGCAATAGGTAGAGTCTGCCCGATTCTAAAAATATCTTCATGTCTAAACTGTCTTCTGAGTCCCACTGGATTTTTCATTAAACGTTAACCACTATTTATAACATCCACAGCCTGTTTTTGCACCTTTCCTACAAACCACTTCCAAAGGGATCTGATGAATCTGATGAGCTAAGGTCACTGCAACATTCACAGTTCTCAGCACATTTCCAACAGTGCAATACAGGAACAGAGGTAAATAAGTCAAAGGGAAGAAATGGCTCAGAATTTTCACTGCATCCTTGTTTGACCTACTGGCTCCTGGGCCATGGGTTAGACAATGAAGCCTGACATAAGCACACAGCAGAGGAACCTGTTCACCCCATGGTCGCCAGGAAGCAGATCAAGAAATAGGAAGATGGGCTGGAGAGATGGCTTAGCGGTTAAGGCGCCTGCCTGCTGAGCCTAAGAACCCGGTTCCAATCTCCAGGTCCCACATTTAGCCAGATGCAGTGACGCAAGGGCACAATGCCGCACTTGACCACAAGGGGGCGCACACATCTGGATTTGGTTCTCAGCAGCTGAGAGGCTGCTGAAGCACCCATCTCTATCTGTCCTCCTCTCCCTCTCTCTCTGTCTCTCTCTCTGTCTTTCCAAAAAAATAATAAAAAAAAAAGAAATAGGAAGAGACTGGCAAGCTAGTGTCCCCTTCGAGTGCACTTATTCAATGATTTAAACTCTTGTATGAGGCCCTACCTCTTATAGCTTCCACCACTTCACAATAGCACCATAGGTTGGGGACAAAGCCTTCACCACACAGGATTTTTAGCATACATTGGCGATCCTAACTATAAGAAGACACCAATTAGTTATAGTAGCAATCTGGTCTCTCTCCTTGAGTAAGATCTTCCAAGAGGATGTATCATTAGTGATAATGCTTCCCTGGACAAGGAATTGCGTTGTTTTATTCCAAAAAATAATGTATTTATTTTATTTATTTGAAAGAAAGAGGGAGAGAGAGAGAGAAAGGTGAGAGATAAAATAGGCACACCAGGATCTTCAGCCGCTGTAAACAAACTCCAGATGCATGTACCACCTTGTGCATCTGGCTTATGTGGGTCCTGGGGAATCAAATCTGGTTCCTTTGTCTTTGCAGGAAAATGCCTTAACCACTAAGAAATCTCTTCAGCCTGGAATGGTCTTTTTACCTATGGTAAACTGAAGTTTAAAGAAGCTATGTAATTTCTTAAGAAATGCTCTCAAGGTATGAAAAGAAAAAGGTAGATGAATACTGGATGTTCTTAAATGGCATCTCCAGTAGAAATTACATTATCAAACAGTCTTCAAGTAATTCCAAGAGATGTCTGCAGCACAGGGGAATTGGATATCTAGAATGTGATTTATAGAGTTTTATCTGAATTCACCACTGTCGTCCCAATTGTGTGCATTTTACCCAATTTCTGTCATGACTTCTCAGGTATGGCTCTCATAAGCTCAGTACTGTCTCCTGAAGACATCCTTGATAACTAGAGAAGCAATTAGGATTGACAGACTAACTTTTTAAAAAATTTTTTAAATTATTTTTATTTATTTTTGGAGAGAGACACAGAGAGAGACAGAGAGAGAGGGAGAAGGAGACAGAATAGGCGCGCCAGCAGCCTCTCAGCTGCTGAGAATGAAATCCAGATGCGTGCGCCCCCTTGTGGGCAAGTGCGGCATTGCGCCCTTGCATCACTTTGCATCTGGCTAAATGTGGGACCTGGAGATTGGAACCGCTGGAGATTGGAACCAGCGTTCTTAGGCTTAGGAGTCAGGTGCCTTAACCCCTAAGCCATCTCTCCAGCCCCAGACTAACATTTTAAAGGCAAAATCAAGTCAATATAATCATGTTTATTTCACGTTGATCCTAAATTAGAGTTAACTTGTATCCAATATTAGTGCATTGATTTAAGTATATACTTGTAGGATAGTTTATTGATTTATTGATTCATTTATTTCTTCTACTATCGTTTACTGGCCTTACTCTTCAGTCTCACAATAGGCTTATTAATTCCCAATATTTGGCAAGGCAATCTTTTAAAAACTGTATGGACCCTACATGGACAACTTAACCTGTAACAAATTTCACTGATTAGACAAATGGTATTGGAAAGAGAAAGTTATACGTTAAATTCAGTTACCAAATTTGCATATTTCAATGGACATATGATTTGAATATGAATCTGGAGTCCTCGACATGCAAGAGTGCTAGCAATATTACTGGTGGCTAAACATAGTGGTATATCAAAATTACATTATAATGCCCATTAGCAGAAGTTGCAAAGGAATGATCTTGAGTGATTCTATATGTTATTACTGTCAACCAACCCTCTCCCTCCTCTTCACAGTGACATCAAGCTCTACAGTTCTGTAGTTCTGAAAAAAATGACTAATGTAAGCAGATCTTAGAAAAAATCTGAAAGAATGAAGGTAATGTTTGTTTGTTTGTTTTTGTTTTTTTCAGATCTTAGAGGCTGACCTGAAATTCAATGTAGTCTCAGGGTGGCCTATCTGAAATCCTCCTACCTCTGCCTCCCGAGTGCTGGGATTAAAGGTAAGTGATTTTTGATTGAATATTATTTAACTCTGTTATGACATCTTGCCTAGAACTAGATTTCTTCTAGAAAACACTTCATCAGTAAACATTCAGCTCCACTGAGGTTCACTCGTGAGAGGAAATTTAAATTTGTCCCACTCTTAGAAACCCTGTGCTTTCTCTTCCATTGATTTGTCTAAGTTCACTTTCTTTTTTGGTTGGTTGGTTTATTTATTTTGAGGTGGGATCTTATTTTAACCCAGGCTGACCTTAAACTCACTACTGGCTTAAAACTCAGGGTTAACTTCCTACCTCTGCACCCCAGCCCCCTAATGCTGGCCTTAAAGGCATGTGCCACCACTCCTGGTTAAATTCTGCTTTTTGAAAAAAAAAATACATTTTTTCCCACCTGATAGCCTTTCAAATATTTAAAGACAGGGCTTGCATTTTTCCTATATAATTCTGGCTCCAGGTTAAAAAATGTATAAAGATTATTTATATCACCAATAATATTTTTTATTTAAAAATGAGGTAATTCACAGGATCAATGAGATACTTTTTTTTTTTTTAGAAAAGAAGAAACCTCAGGGAAGTGATTTGGCAGCCTTGCTTTGATGTGTGCATTTAGAAGAAATCGTGCCAGGAGGAAGGTTGAGGACAGTTGTAGGAGTGTAAAATTCTACCAACAGATGGTGTATGGTAAATTCCACAGTGAGGAAGAAAAAGACTGACAAAAAGTATAAAAGTTACACCTTTTTTGAGTAACTTTTAAAATTAAACTGTGTAGGTTGTAGCTTGTTCTCTTAAGATCATATTAGTGTTTTAGATATACTTTCTCTGTAATGTAATTGTCAAATAATTTAACTAAATCAAGTCAATATTCAGATTGTATCATATATAGTTATTCAAATATACGTGAATTCATAGATAATTTTGACTGGCATACATGATTAACAATGATTCACTACGTCCTGTTGTTTCAAAGCATGGAGTCTATGACATAATCCCATTTACTATGAAAATATGATCACGACAATTATGCATGCAACATTCAAGAATGATGAAAGTAATAGGATCCCCTATAGTACATAAGCAGAAATAAATAAAAACACATTCAATGTGTAACTGAAATGATGGAATGATAAACTTATTTTAAGTACTACTATCATTAGGAATCTACAATTACACATTTAGTTACAATTCTTATAGCTAGGGTCATAGTGGTTTGGGTATAAAAACATGTCCCATAGCTTCAATTGTTTGCGATTAAAACGCATGTTCGGGCTGGAGAGATGGCTTAGGGGTTAAGGCGCCTGCCTCCTAACCCTAAGAACACTGGTTCCAATCTCCAGCGGTTCCAATCTCCAGGTCCCACGTTTAGCCAGATGCAAAGTGACGCAAGGGCGCAATGCCGCACTTGACCACAAGGGGGAGGACGCATCTGGATTTCGTTCGCAGCAGCTGAGAGACTGCTTGCCCGCTCATCACTGCCTTCCTCTCCCTCTCCCTCTCCCTCTCCCTCTCCCTCTCCCTCTCCCTCTCCCTCTCCCTCCCTCCCTCCCTCCCTCCCTCCCTCCCTCTCTCTCTCTCTCTCTCTCTCTCTGTGTGTCTCTCTCTGTGTCCTCTCTCCAAAAAAAAAAAAAAAAAAAAACGCATGTTCAAGCCGGGCATGGTGACACATGCCTTTAATCCCAGCACTTGGTAGGCAGAGGTAGGAGGATCCCTGTGAGTTCAAGGCCACCCTGAGAAGACAGAGTGAATTCCAGCTCAGCCTGGGCTAGAGTGAAACCCTACTTTGAAAAAAAAAAACAAAAACAAACAAACAAACAAACAAACAAAAAAACAAACAAACAATGCATGTTCAGCTCCCAGCTGGTGGAGCGTTTGTGAGGTATTGCTTTGCTGGAGAAGATGGCTCATTGGGCTGGGCCTTGAGATTTGTTAGTTCAGCCCCACTGGATGCTTAAAGCTCTCACCCTTTCTGCTTCCACCCCCAGTGGCTGTGTGTGCAAATGTGATGCACAGCCCTGTGCTCTGGTCATGCATTCCCCACCCTGATGAAACTTCCCATCACAACTGTCAGCAGGAATTAACCCTTTCCTCCCATGAACTGCATCACATCAGGTGCTTGGTCCCAGTAATGAGACGGTAACAGCCACAACAGTCTTACCATTTCCTGCTTTTATTATCAGAATTCTATTTTCTTTATTCAGTTTTCTTATTATTTCATACATACTTGCTACAATCCTCACTACTTTTACAAAACTGTTGTCTTTTACTTTAAAATGATGTTTTTTTTCAATTTTGTTGTGGATATTTTTGTGCCCTGATGTTATTTATTTTTATTTTTTTATTTATATTATTCTGATTTTACATTCATAGTATTGGTTCCATTTTCCTCCTCCCTGTCCTCCCTCTTCCAAAGGGACCCTCATCAATGGGGAATGTGGATCGTGCATTGTGGGGGCCGTCAAGAGTTCTGGGGGGTAGGCCCCAGTCTCTGTGCTTAATGCCCCAACTTGTGGCTCTAACACTCTTTCTGCCCCCTCTTCCGCGAGTTTCCCTGAGCCACATTGGGGTCATTTTTGTTTGGCTTCAGTAATGAGGTTTTGGGGGCCTTTGTGTCTCTGGATATCTGGTTGAGTTGAAGTTGGATGTTCTCTGTGTTTATCTCCTTCAGCCATTTTCTGGTGGTGTGATCGCCATGGATGCTGTATTCTTGTCCTTCCCCTTCATTGTTCTATGGTTTCAGCTGGAGCCCTGGAGGGGTGCAATTAGCTGATCCTCCCATCAGGTTCGTTGTCCATCTGAAAAGAGATAAGCAAATTCTCCAACAGAGAGAGAAGTTAGTACTAGATAGAAGGGATGACCATATATGTTTCGGAGAGAATTTTATATGTGTCAACTCTCTTCTAGCCCACATTTGGTGGTCTCTTGAACTTGGAGACTGAGCTTGTTTTGTGTACCTGGTTGTGTCCTGATGTTATTGATCATATTTCTCTCTTGGAAAATTTCCCCCTTAAGTTCAAAGACTTTAAAATATCCTACTTTTTTATTTTGCCTGTCTCCTTTTTATTTGTCCTTTTACAAGAAGTAAACCTATTCTTATTTCTTTTAAAAAATACAAAATCAGGGCTGGAGAGATGGCTTAGCAGTTAAGGCGCCTGCCTGCTAAGCCTAGGAACCCAGTTCCAATCTCCAGGTCCCACGTTTAGCCAGATGCAAAGTGATGCAAGGGTGCAATGCTGCACTTCACCACAAAGGGGCACACACATCTGGATTTCGTTTGCAGCAGCTGAGAGACTGCTGGCGCGCCCATCTCCATCTGTCTTCCTGTCCCACTTTGTCTGTCTCTCTCTCTCTGTGTCTCTCTCCAAAAATAAAAAAATACAAAAATCAATAACAATCAGTATATGGTATAAATCTCTATTTCTGGCATTCAGACAGTTTCTAATCCCTTATCTCCAGCTCTCTTCAGCACTTTTACTTTGATATCAGATTATTATCATATTAAATCAAAGGGTGTTAGAGTTCTAAATGACCTAGAGATCTTCCAGTCTAATATCTAGTTCCACATAAGGATATGATGTAAGAGGAAAAACCCCAGAAAGTCACTCAGAAAACAGAGATGGCACAAAGGGAAACCATTTTTATCTCCTCGTTCTCAATTGTTTTATAATATATTATCCCAATTTGCTCTTGTTCCACCTGAAACTCAAATAATACATTTTGTATCTCTACATATATATGTATAATTGGCTGATGATTCATGGTATAGCCTCTGGCATTTGGTGAATGCATCAATAAAAATAATAGTCTTGAATCAGTATATATTACCTTTAGCAATGTCCAGGATGGACACAGACATGAATCAAGACCATTTTCAAAGTTTTTGAGAGATTATCAAATAATTTGCTATGACTTGACGACCACATTATTATAAAGGAATCAAAAAGTTGATATTTCCTCTAGGCCTGTCAAGCTAGGTTAGCCTCATTCACCTTGTTCAGAGCATTGGATACTGGCTGAGAAGACCAGGGACTTTTACAACCACTCAGGGACTCAGAGTCCTTACTCAGTGGGCTGGGAGTTACAGAGAGAACACTTTACTCTCTCCCATAGAAGCCCAAAAGCAAGCGTTACTTTAAGGTGATTGGTTGAGTCTCCATCCTCTGAGATTAAGAAATCCTGGATACAGTCATTGTAATTTCTCTATTCAGTTTCATTATTAACTGATCTCATGTCTAGATTCTTCTAAGCCATTCTGAGAAGACTCCAAACTCAACATGGCAGTTCTTATAAATCATAGTGGGGAAATTGGTCACTGCATTCACATTATTCTGAATGCATATAATCTGATCCATTTCAGAAGAACATACTAGATTGAATTAAGTTCAGTACTAATTCATGACAAATTACAAATCCTATCCCAAATTATTTATACCATTATAACAAATTATTAATAATATTGAATTTTGTCAAAATAAATTTAAAAATTGTAGTGCCTACTTTTAAAAAATCATTATTTGAATTGAAAATCTTACCATATAACAGAAAATAATCTGCTGAAAATCAACATGAGCATTGGTATAATATTCTGTGTATGATAACTTACTCTTTATTTCCTTCATTAATGTAATTTTCTGTGAATCTTTCCTCATAAATCCTAACCACTCTTTTCTACAGATATATTTTCTTAAGTTTTGATTCCTTTACAATGTTATAAAGTTTCTTCTTAGGGTTGCAAAATACAGATCTTCAGTCAAGAATGATTTTTATATAAATATTTAAATAGAATTTGCAAACTGTATTTTAAGTAGATACATAGGAATTCCAAAAAATTTGAATTATTTATAATTATAATATCCAAAATTCATAGAAGATATGCATTCCTTTTTACCCACTGTTTCAGAAATAGAAATTTATAGCACCAGAAAAAAAAAAAAGACTTACAGGTTTTCACCTGTACTTTCACATGAGGAAATTCTTGGTGAATATATAAATGCCGCTGAAAGATGAAAGTGTAAAATTATGGAAAGCATTTGGGAAAGTACCTCAGAGTTGTTGAGTATGATGTAGAGTAACTTCAATGATGTTTTCATTGCTTAAAAGAAATTTATTCTCTCTTCTCTCTCTCTCTCTGCTTGCAAATAAATAAATAAAAATAGGGAAAAAAAAAAGGGCTGGAGAAATGGCTTAGCGGTTATGGCATTTGCCTGCGAAGCCAAAGGATCCCGGTTCGATTCTCCAGGACCCACATAAGCCAGATGCACAAGGGGCACATGCATCTGGAGTTCATTTGCAGTGGCTAGAAGCCCTGGCGTGCCCATTTTCTCTCTCTCTCTCTGCCTCTCTTCTCTCTCTCTCTCTCTCTCTCTCTGCTTGCAAATAAATAAATAAAAATAGAAAAAAAAAAAGAAATTTATTCTTTGTAACATTTTCCTGATTTTAATTTCTTTCTGTTTCATGACTTCCCCCAATTTACATCAGAATGTTTAAATACTCCCATGTAGCATTTTGCCAGTGTGTGCCCAACTGAGAAACTGGTACATGCAGTGAGGAAAGGCTCTTAGTGTTTGCTTCTCTCACCCAGATCCAAATAAGTTCAGTTAAGCTCTACACAGGACTTTATTTATAAATACTAGTAACTTGGCAGCTTAATGTATGTAGCTATTTCTCACTTATGATAAAAGGCTTTCATACTTGTATTTGCATATTTATTTTTACAAGTGGAATAAAGCCTAATCATTAAGGAAATTATTCGTCCATAGTAACATAAGCAGAATTTTAAAAATAAATATTGAGAAAACTTATTATTCAAAATGTATATTAAAGGCTGGAGAGATGGCTTAGGGGTTAAGGTGCCTGCCTGCTAAGCCTAAGAACACTGGTTCCAATCTCCAGCGGTTCCAATCTCCAGGTCCCATGTTTAGCCAGATGCAAATTGACGCAAGGGCGCAATGCCGCACTTGACCACAAGGGGGCGCACACCTGGATTTCGTTCGCAGGAGCTGAGAAACTGCTGGCGCGCCCATCTCTGTCTTCCTCTCCATCTCTCTCTCTCTCTCTCTGTGTCTCTCTCCAAAAAAATAATTAAAAAATTATTTTAAAAATGTATATTAAATGATGACACCAAATGAGTTCCTTTACACTGAGCGGATCTCTTAGCCTATCACTAAGGCTGTTTGCCATTATTACACTGGTGTGTACATGGTGACAGTGTGTTTGCTTCTGAGTACCTTAGACCTCTGGTTGCTCAGACTCTTGTTGGCCATTTTCCTCCAGTAGCTCATGTAGTGCTTTCCAGCACTAGTCTGGTAACCGTCTGGGGACTGGCTTTCTTCTGAATTCCAGCCAGGTCTCTCCATGCTCTGTGTCAGCAGCATATGGTGTCTTCAGCAATGGGGTCTTAGCTTTTACCTCAGGCACGTACTCAACTGCTTTGACAGAAAGCTGTCTTGATTTGGGGACCTCAAAAGTCTCCCTGATCAACAGCTCAATGTGGGTAGCAACCAATGTCTGGTACTGGGAGTTTCAGGTCAGAGACAGAAAAAAAAAAGGTATGCTGGAGAGTGAAGTTTCAAAGGGGAAAGTGGGAGGAGGGAAGGAACTACCATGGGATAATGTCCATAATTAAAGAAGTTGTCAATAAAAAAATAAAAAAAAGAAACAGGTGAGACAATTTTTTTTTTCTTTTAAATTACCTTCATCCCAACCTCACCAGAGCCCTACTTTTCAGGTGCTCCCCCCTTACTCCTTTTGAGGGTTATATCTTTTAGGCTATCTTCAAGGATAAAAGTTTCTATTGTATCAGCTTATTTTGGATTTAATTTTGTGCTTGTTTTTCCCCTTCTCTTCCCCTCCTCATCCCCTAAACCCTGCCATCCAGACATTTTTATTTTTTTGTATTTTATTTATTTATTTGAGAGAAAGAGAGAGAGAAAGAGGTAGATATAGAGAGAAAGAATAGGGACACCAGAGCCTCTAGCCACTCCCCCCGCAAAAGAACTCCAGACACATGCACCACCTTGTACATCTGGCTTTATGTGAGTTGAATATGGGTCCTTTGGCTTTGCAGGCAAGCACCTTAACTACTAAGCCATCTCTCCAGCCCTTTCTTGACATTTTTAATCCTGAACAGCTGTTACGTGGGGCACCACTATCATAAATGTAGGGTAATTTGGGCAAGGAAAGTTGTGGAAATCTGGTGGCATACTTCAGCACTTGGTAAAACTACCACTGAAGACGGGGAGATGAGTACTATCCACTAAAGCAGCCAATTTCCTTTGGAAATGTATCCGTGGATATCTATAGATACAGCTATGTCATATGATAGCATTTGTGATTTTTGAAAAATGCTCTTTATGGTCTAACATTTTAAAAAACCTCTAGATTGCATGTGTGAATATATTCAAAATAGTCACTTTGGTAGATTTTGAGATTTCTACTTTGAAATATATGTGCCTTGAAATTAAAACCTAATGTTTCCATTTGATCCAAAGCTAATCTACCCTTAGGTTTTGTTTTCCTTAATTAAAATTTATTCACTCTTGATTTTGGTGATTTCTGGTATACTATGTGGGTAGACATCTAATATGTGATGTTGCAATACCTATATTGCAGATCCAGCTACTTGGGGTTAGAATGCCGACATAAATTCTTATTGTTACTCTGAGCTTTGGCAAACTTGTTAGATTTATGTCTGCATTTAGTACAATGAAAGTAATATTTTTATTTGAGTGAAAGGGTAGTTATGAATATCTATCTGGACCTTTTCAGTTGTCTGAACTGTTGAGAACAAAGTAAGTTCTCCACAAATCATCAGCCATGTGCTACTGCTCTCTAAGATCTCTCTAGCCTGACAAGCCTTCCCTTCTGCTTATGAAGTCAATGACACAGAGAAATCCTTTGACTTGTTTTATCACTGGAGTCTCCTTTTGGGTTTTGAAGAATAAGACCAAGGGCTGGAGAGATGGTTTAGCAGTTAAGGCGCCTGCCTGCTAAGCCTAAGAACCCGGTTCCAATCTCCAGATCCCACGTTTAGCCATATGCAAAGTGACGCAAGGGTGCAATGCCGCACGTGACCACAAGGGGGCGCATGCATCTGGATTTCGTTCACAGCAGCTGAGAGACTGCTGGCACGCCCATCTCTATCTGTCTCCCTCTCCCTCTCTGTCTGTCTCTCTCTCTGTGTCTCTCTCCAAAAATAAATATAATAATAAAAAAATTATAAAAAAAGAATATGACCAAGAGTATGTTTTATTTAATAGCTATTACAACGTCTGGCAAATAAAACAAGTTTAATTACATGTTGAAGGCATTAATGCGGATAAATGAGTTAAATAATGAATTTGTTCACGTTGCTAGGTTTGATCCACAGCTATAACTTATATATAGAAAACATCTTAATAAATGAAGACAAGGCTTCCAGAAAACTGATTTGAGAAACAAATCTTTTTATCTGGGTGAATGCTGGTAAATATGTAGAAGTGTTTGTTCAGTGGGGGAAGATCCGTCACTTCACCCAGATGGTGATCTTATTGCTTGATACACTTGAGAGCGAGTTTCTCTACACTTTATTATAGCAGTGCCACATATAACAGCTGGAGGGGACTAAAACTGTCAAGAATATTCAGAATGATCAGGACATTGAAATATGAGTTACTCTGTGGTACCCTTAAGGAAGGACATGTAATAGAAGATAGTGCCTAAGCTTGAAAGGAGCAAAACTCATTAGAATGGAGCTCGTGAGCAAAGTTTTCCAGGCAGCATGGCAAAATGGTATATTTAGGTGAGAATTGATTTGGAATCCTATATCTGTGAGTGGTCAAAAATGAGTGAATGGAGGAATGGAGAGCTGAAAAGTTAGAGATGGACACAGGGTCTTTGATTTTCCCTTCATGCTTCAGCCCAACTCTTAAGTACAAACACTGCATTTGAGAGGTCATAACAGGAAGTAATGGCAAAATGACAGGAAGGATGGGAGGTAGGAAGACAGAGATAAGAATGAATTATCTAGTTGATTCTTCATATTGGGGGCTCTGCCTCACCAGACTTCCGGAAAAAGGGTAAACGTTATCTCTGAAGATTATTTTCCTAAAGGAAAGCAGGCAGAGCATTTCCATACTCCCATTCAAACGCTTTCAGCTGAGCACCCGGAAGACCTGCCTGACAGCACCACTTTCTGCCCTTGTATGAGAATTACTGTGCTGTCAAGCTAGCAAAATGCTTGGTGCATACCCTGGAGATGGTCCATAAAGAGATGAATTCATACACACAGCTGTCTTCAGTTACTGCAGAGACACATGAAAAAGTATGTGATGTTATGCACATAGGTGTCTGTTCCAGGTATATAAGCAACGGCCAGGCCTCAAAGGTTCTTGTATACCTTATTATGAAGCTTATAATTTACCTGTTCACCTTTATAAATGGAAGCATTTACGGTAAAAGAGCAACATGATAAGATGTGGAAGGTTTTGTACATGGAAAATCTTTCTCTTACTGACATATTTTATATAATAGATATGTTAAAATGTCAAAGTTCAGTTCACATCAATTTTAAGTATATTTTGGTTTTTTTAATATATTTTTATTTTGTTTATTTATTTATTTGAGAGAGAGGGAGATACAGAAATAGGCAGGTAGAGAGAGAGAGAGAGAGAGAGAGAGAGAGAGAGGGTGCACCAGGGCCTCCAGCCACTGCAAACGAACTCCAGATGCATGCACCCCCTTGTGCATCTGGCTGACGTGGGTCCTGGAGAATCAAGCCTCGAACCGGGGTCCTTAGGCTCCACAGGCAAGCGTTTAACCGCTAAGCCATCTCTCCAGCCCAATTTTAAGTATATTATATGGAATTATACACAAGATTTCCTAATCTGGAAAAATGTTTACAGTTTCTCTTGGTCACTTTTCTGGTACTCAGTGAAAAACTTTAGATATATAAAATATATCTTTAAATATTTAAAAATATACAAATATATATCTTAATATATATGTTTATTAAATTATATATATATATATATATATATATATATATATATATATATAAAATATAACCTATAAAATATTACCTTAAGTAGCTAACACATTTTATTTTTGAAGAGATCGATTCCCTCACTATAATGTCAATTAGATGCTAGGTAAAACACTACTGCAATCCCATTATTTGAAACAGTAATGACTGTTCAGTCTGCATGTTTCTCAGCAAACAGTTGATCGAGACCAGGTGTAGCTTGAGCAATTCTGGTCATTGTATTGCTTCTCATTTTCACAGTTCAGGCTACCTTTTTGTAAGCTTGAGTAAAAATATAGGGAACAAGTAATAAAGAATGAGGACGTAGCTCCATGGCAGTTGCTTGCCTTGAATGCACAAATTCTCAAACCTGTTTCCTAACACTGTATACCAACCAACCAACCAACCAATCAACCAACCAACCGACCGACCGACCGACCAACCAACCAATCAACCAACCAATCAACCAACCAACCAACCAACCAACCAACCAACCAACCAACCAACCAACCAACCAACCAATCAACCAACCAATCAACCAACCAACCAATCAACCAACCAACCAACCAACCAACCAAGCAATCAACCAACCAACCAACCATTCAACCAACCAACCAATCAACCAATCAACCAACCAACCAACCAACCAACCAACCAACCAACCAATCAACCAATCAACCAATCAACCAACCAACCAACCAACCAACCAACCAACCAACCAATCAACCAACCAACCAATCAACCAATCAACCAACCAACCAACCAACCAACCAACCAACCAATCAACCAACCAACCAACCATTCAACCAACCAACCAACCAACCAATCAACCAACCAACCAACCAATCAACCAACCAACCAATCAACCAACCAACCAACCAATCAACCAACCAATCAACCAACCAACCAACCAACCAACCAACCAACCAACCAACCAACCAATCAACCAATCAACCAACCAACCAACCAAGCAAACACCAACACAACGCAGTGGCATCCGATACCTCTGACATACTGCCCCTTTCTACTGGAGAAACCATTGGGTGCCCATCCAAAAATTACAGGACTTTGAAATTTATTCTTTCCATTTAGTGTGAAATCATAGGACAAAATGTATGTTCATACAAAGAGGTGCAAAAATATTGCCAATAGAGCTGGGCGTGGTGGTGCATGCCTTTAATTACAGCACTTGAGGGCAGAGGTAGGAGGATCACCATGAGCTCAAAGCCACCCTGAGACTACATAGTGAATTCCAGGTCAACCTGGGCTAGAGTGAGAGCCTACCTTGAAAAAACAAATAAAAAAAAATATTGCCAATAATACTATCCAGCACGCTGCTTTAGATTTTAGGTCTGTTGTGACAAATGGTCACAAATTTCTTGCCTAAAACAACAAATAGTTACTATTTTACAGTTTTCCATAGTAGAAATGCCAAATTAAAATGTTGGCTTGGCTAATGTGGGGGCTCTGCGCAAGGCATTTTCATACTCACCCTGCATGTGCCGTTGGAGAGCACACTTGGTGCTCCTTGACCAGAACAACCATCACTGCTTTTGCTTTCACCCACACGTGGCATTTCCTTCTTCTCTTATTTCTCTTCTTCATGGCCATCATCCTCTTCCTCCTCTCCCTCTTCATTCTCCTCCTTCTTCAGTCTTTCATTAAGAAATGGCATGTCTGCTCTTGGGGTAACCAACTGCTCCATAATTGGACTGAAGGCCCTCTCTAAGGGAGGGAATACATCCTGGTACTGAAAAGCCTTAGGGGTATAAAGCCCGCTCTTGTCTGGCTAAATGTATATATTATTCACACCAAACTGCCCTGAAAGTACTACACTTAATGTTCATATTCACATATTAATGCTACTCTCACATCTGGTTAGAGAAGCTTCTCTTTTCAGATGGCGATGACCACTGGGATGACCCAAAAGGCAACATAGTGCTGAGAAGAAGGGACGGAGGAGTGCCCAGCTCTGAAACACCTCTGTCACATTCTCCAAGGCTCAGGGTCCATTGCGGAAGAGGGGCGGATAGAATGGAAGAGCCAAAGGAAGGGTATGACTCCTTACAATGCAAATGTCCAGACAGAAATTGGCCTCGATATCCATGACCTTGCTGTGCCTAGCAATACCTTCGCAAAGACCCTCAAAATAGAAGAAAAAGATGATGACATCAAATTAAAAGAGAGACTAATGGAGAGAGAGAGGGGATATGATGGAGAGTGGAGTTGTAAAGGTGAATTGGGGGAGGGGAGGGAAATATGCATTTTTTTGTATGTAAGTATAGAAGGTGTCAATAAAAAAATTATTAGAAAAAATTTATTGTATTTAGGGCTTACCCAAATCTCTGATGGATGGTTTTCAAGATCATTGTCCTAATTGAATCAGCAAAGACCTTTACTCCAAATTGAACTACACTCAAGATATACCAGAAGGATATATCTAATTTTGGTGTCACTCACCAGTGTACTACCCAAAACTCTCTCCACATACAGTGTTCTGAAGTTGTTTTACAATGAAAATAATCAATCTAAGTTAGTGCTTAAATTCAGTAACTTTATATATAGTTGTCGTCATTCGTATTCATTTTCCCAATACTGTAGGCCTTAGATTCTTAAATAAGCCAAGTTTCAGAAATAAAATACCTCATGTATAAGCCTGCTGTCTCAACAGATATAGTCATAAGAACCTATAAATTGAAATCAACAAAACTATACGTGAAAATTAAATCTGATAAATAAGTTGACTTTACTTAATGTAAATTTATTTATGAAAAACGTTATCGAAACCTTCAGGTTAAGATATATTTTCAAATTTTATGTTTTTCAAGGCACATTTATGTTCTTAAATGTTATGTGAATAAGTCAGATGTGCAGTAAGTCACAAGCTGATAATTCTTAATGTTTCTAAAAGAAAAGGCATTTAGGACAAAGTCTCAGGAATAACAAAAAATTAACTATTTTGACAGAAGAAATGGGTTCCATGCTCAATGCACTTTTGGGTTAAAGGAGACAGAGAATCTTTACTTAGCACTCATGTTTGTTTGTTCACATCTTAGGAACTTGACTGGCTTACATAATGAATATGCTAAGACAGGACTGACAATGATTTGAGCATACAGTATCACTGCCTCTTGGAAAATAAACATGGCAGCTTGGACTTGAGACAGTAACTTTAGCACTTAATCCATTTTTACTCTCACATCAAGTGGGGCCAGCCTATCAAACCTCAAGGCAGGCACTCAGTGACCAACTTCCTCCAGAAAAGCTACATCACATAAAGGTTCTACTACCTTCCCAACCTGACTGCAGCTAGGGTCCACATTTTCAACTACATGAGCCTATGGGAAAAATTTTACATTCAACCTACAACATTCTACCACAGACACCCATAGACTCACGGCCATTTCTTGAAGCAAAATGCATTATGAGCAACTTAGAAAGGTCTCATAGTCTTTTATTACTATTATTATTATTATTATTATTAATTATTAACAAGATGTTTCATATGGATACATGATGTGTTGGTAACCTTTTTTCCCTCTTCCCTGCCCCTATTCCATTGGGGACACTCCTCAGTTGGGGTTGCAGGTATTCCCCATGGGGTTGTTCTTTATTTATTGTGGGAGCAGCAGTCAGTTATTTTTGGGGAGTTGGAAATACCTCTGGGCATGATGTCTCATCCTGTGGCTTTTACAATCTTTCCTCAAAATTCCCTGAGCCATGGTGGGTGAGTTTTAAGTCTACTTCAGTGATGAGCTCTTAGGAGCCTCTGGATCTCTGCTTTGGTAGGTGTTGAGTGTCTTCAGGGTCTGTCTCCTATGCCCTGACAATGATTATCAGGAACAGTATGGAAGCAGCACTCTTGCTTGTCTCCCCAGTTTCTCTGTGGGTTCAGCTGTGACTTGGCTGGAGTGGGATGGATAGTTTATCTCCTCTGGTCTTGCTGCTTTCTGAAAAAGAAGAACAGATTCTCCCATGGAGAATGAAGTCAGCATAGTTTCAATGGGATAAACATTAAATTTAAGGAGAATGTGATGTATCTAACCCCTCTTTTAGCCAGACTAGTGAGAGCTTGACACTGGAGAACAGTTTTTTTTTTTAAAAAGTTTTTAAATTTATTTATTTTTGGAGAGAGAGACAGAGAGGGAGAGGGAGATAGAGATGGGCTCGCCAGCAGCCTCTCAGCTGCTGTGAACGAAATCCAGATGCATGCTCCCCCTTGTGGGCAAGTGCGGCATTGCGCCCTTGCCTCACTTTGCATCTGGCTAAACGTGGGACCTGGAGCTTGGAACTGCTGGACATTGGAACCAGCGTTCTTAGGCTTAGCAGGCAGGTGCCTTAGCCGCTAAGCCATCTCCCCAGCCGGAGAACATAGTTTTTAAAGTCCTAATATTGTTCAAAAATTAAAATCTTCTGAGATTAAGAGATTAAATTCAATATCTGACTCTGACCCCTAGTAAAATCGCAAAACAAATCACATCCATCATATAATGCAAGGAAGAAGCATTTCCATTCCAAAAGTGAGAATGGAAGCACAGCACAGCAAGAAGAGAGTAGACCAAAACAACCCAAACTCAACAGGGAGCTCTATGTCCACTATCAGTAGCTCACGCTGGAATCCGCTGGACTTCAATGGGTTTGGTTATTGCCACCATTCCACTCTCCTCTTTTGCAAACAGCAGACATAATACTACTCTTGGCCGAGCTCCACTCTAAGCCCATTGCTTTTCTTTTATGTTTTTTCTTTTTGGTTGTTCTGGCTTAGGCTGACATGGAATTCACTATGTAGTCTCAGGGTGGCCTTGAACTCATGTCAGTCCTCCTAACTCTTGTGTTCCAAGTGCTGAGATTAAAGGCTTGCACCCCCACGCCCAACAGCTTTTTTGTTGTGTGTCCCATGGTCCTAGGGGGTCTCTAGTTTAGATTAGGCATTATCTTCGCTGCTTTGAGAACTGACCTCTCTGGGACTCCTTGCTGGAAATCCAAACCCATCTCACACTGCTCAGTTCCAATGGCTCTCTGAAACCATGGGGTAAAATGACATGACCCCACTGATTCTCTATCTTTCATGCATACCAAACCAGTTCTATGTGGAAAATCCTACTAGTTTCTGCTTCTACCTCAGGATGAAGCCAGCCCCTGGACCACTGTTGTAATGGGCATATGTGTGAGTCCTCGTTGCTGAATATGCCAAAATGCTTTGCTAGGCAGTTGTTTTTGAGCAGAGAACTCTATATTCAGCATTCTTCCTTCACCTTTCTTTCAAAAGAATTTACATTCCTACAACGTTGAAACCTAAGGTGCCTTTTCTATTGTCCCAGTGATGTGCGTGAGTTTTCTCTTTAATTGAGCTATTCTCCTTAATCTCTTCAGCAATTAAAGATGTTTTGGCTACAACAGTCAGCTTGTGGGAACTTTAAACTCATGTACAACTCTTTCTTCTCTAAGTTTTACTTTTCCATATTTATTTATTTTTTACTCTCTTTTGCGATAGGTCTGAATAAGGATTGAGGGGTGACTGTACCATAGCTGGAATGCTACACTGTGTTGAAATTTCCTCCTCCAAACAAATCAGTCCATTATCTTTAGATTCAGCATCACTCACGTTTGTAGGACACAGGCAGCATGCAGTTAGATTTTGGTCAGGGCCTCACACTAGCTGCCTCTAGTCCAGTTCCTAGCAGATTCACTTCTCCCCATCTGAATCCTCAGGAGCTGACCCTCTACTTTCAAGATTCTCAAGTGCCTCTCCTGTCAAGATTCTGGTCTTTCAAACTCCCACCATAGTGGCCCCCAAATCCCTTTTTGTATCCCAATGAGACTTTTCTAGCCCTAATTCCCAAACCCTTCAACATTCCTCTGCAAACCATCTCCAAAGGGGTCTGAGCCTCGTGGCCAGCTTTATCAAATCACAGTCCTTCCTTCTCAATACTAAACATCTATACTAGTTACTTTCTAATGGCTATGATAAAAACCCGACAAGAAGCCCTTGAGTAAGGGAAGGATTTATTGTGGCCTACTGTTTTGAAAGGATACATTCTTTCATGAAAAGGATGGCATTTCAGCAGGAACAGGAGGCTGACTGGTCCCATTGCATTCAGAATCAGGAAGCAGAGGGCTAACAGGAAATGGAGCCAGGCTACCAAACCTCAAGGCTGATGCCAAGGACCTACATCATTTATGAAATCTCCATCTCCTAAAGGTACCCCTATGTTCCCCCAAAACACCACCAGCTGGGGAAGCACTGTTCAAACACATGAGCCTAGAGAGGGTACTTTGTATTCAAAACACAACTGATTGTTTTCATTCAAAATACATAAAAATTTAATATGGAAATCACTACTTCAACAGTATATTATCTTAAAGTTATAAGCACCATATATGTAAATTTCCTAAATACATTATAATGAACAGCATATAAATTTTGTATTTTTTCTCATAGTTGGAATTATATTTATTAAACTAAGTAAGTTTAATAATCATATATTTGCATGTAAAATTTTGTCTTTTTCATTTATATGTATATATATATATATATATATATATGTGTGTGTGTGTGTGTGTGTGTGTGTGTGTGTGTGTTTATTTGTTTTTCATTTGCACGTGTATACATTTTCTTATGTGAGTGGGTTCCTGTGTATGTGGAAGCCAGAGCTTGACACCAGAATCACTGTCCATTTTGTTCATTGAGGCAAATCTGTCATTGAGACTAGAGTTCATAGATTGGTCCCTTCTAGGTATCCAGATTGCTCAGAGGCTCTGCCTCTCTGTCTCCTGAGTGTTGGGAATACAGGGACATGCTGCCTGCTGACATATCCAACATTTTCATGGGTTTCTCAGGCTTTAACGATCAGACTTTCCCACTTGTTCATTACCATCACTCCAAAACCCTTCACACATATATTTAAATTAAGACAGGCATGGCCATTCGTGCCTATAATTCTAGTGCTCTGGAGGCATACACAGGAGGATTTCCAGGAGGTCAAGGTTAGCATGGACTACAATTTGACAATCTGGTGTTTCACAAAGTGGTGCAGCCTGAGTCACTTGCGTATCACCAGAATAGATAAGTCTTGTCAGCATGTGTGGAATTGTCCAAGACAAAGTATATTGGGTAAACAAATCATGTGGCATATTAAATCACTACTTCAATCCACTGGCATCTAGAATACATAGGAATCTTGATCACCAACTGGCATAGGGCATCATGGTGAAAAAATTAATAAAATAATGACTGATAATTTTTCCATCATTCAATATTTTATGATGCTTTATTAATTATTTTGTGATTTTTCTCGTGGACTATTCAGCCATCATACTCTAACTTAGTGCTTCACAGGGACTACTGATAGTTATCTCACTGCAGATGTGACATGCTACCAAATAAATAAAGGACTGGTTTGCTACTTTAAAAATGAAAAGTAGGTTAGAATTATTCCTCCCATTGTCAAATGAAATGAGAATGTTCTGCGGCTAGAAGGAAAAGAAGTCATTTGGGGTTGGGCAAGATACAAAAATTACTTTGTATAGTAAGGCAGGAAGGAACAGTATTTTATAATTCCCACTTTTCAAACCAATAGGTAATAGTGAACATATTGTTTGTTAAAATATGAAGTTCATAAAATAACCACTGAAAAGTATCAGACATCTGATAACACACACACACACACACACACACACACACACACACACACACATACTTCTTGATGCCCTTGATAAATCAAGGAAACAGGGACAATGAGTGTGTTTTGATGTGTTTCTCTTGAGTTCTTTAATCCGATACTATCTAGTTGTTGCTATGAAGACAGTTTTGCTGTGAGGCAGGACCCTGATGAAGAAACATCACTTGTAAGCAGTGACATTCCATCTGTCACCATTTGTCCCATGAAAGTCATACCTTCCTACGTACTTACAAGCATAAAAGCTATTTTCTTGAAGTAAATTTGATAATACATATCTGGGCAAATCATCACTGTTTCTGGTGTTATGATTATGTCTTTTATAGATTTAAAAAATCAGGGCTGGAGAGATGGCTTAGCAGTTAAGGTGCCTGCCTGCTAAGCCTAAGAACGCTGGTTTCAATCTCCAGGTCCCACGTTTAGCCAGATGCAAACTGACACAAGGGCGCAATGCCGCACTTGGCCACAAGGGGGCGCACACATCTGGATTTCGTTCACAGCAGCTGAGACACTGCTGGCGCACCCATCTCTGTCTCCCTCTCCCTCTCTGTCTATTTCTCTCTGTGTCTTTCTCCAAAAATAAATAAAATAATAATAAAAATTAAAATAAAAATCAAATTTCTTTTCTAAAGTACAATGGGTTTATAAATACCAGGATAAGAAATTGCTCATTGATCAACAAATATAGAGCATATAACTTTCAGAATAAGAGCAGTGAATCACAAATGAGCAGTCTTTGGTTTTGGATGTGATCTGTACACACGTGATTGCTCTCAACCCCCCACTTTGCAATGAATGTGTGGACCTTGATGCCAAGTTGAACATGCTCCATACCTATTAAAGTGTGTTGATGGGAAAAGATGATTGACTAATCTAATTTTCATTAGTGAATGAGTGTTTAACACGACTTAGCTTCTTGAAGCTAATGCCAGGCTCTCCTAAGAAACGGCATGTACAGATACCAGAATTTGAGGACTGTTCTTGCATATACAGACACCATGAGGGTGGGGGTTCTGTCTTACTATTCTCATCCGCATTCTGGTAAAGGCGACAATTGGAAAGATATATTTAGCTCTTCCATTTTTCTTCCACGTTCTCTGTATAGGTTTCTCATTTAGTTTAGCTATAATGTACACTTTTCCTTTCATAGTTAGTTTTCTATGCATCTTCAGAACAATGCTAAGAGAAAGATTTAGAATTTTTTTATTAGTTATGAAATTTAAAGCTTAAAGCAAAAGTAAACTTGTTTAAGGTCAAGCAAACGTAGCCAAATCAGAACTTAAAATTGGTCTGTAAAAGTCTGCTGCTACATTCTTGACTCACTTGCATCAAACAGAATGCTGTATACAGTGTCCTTTCTATATTTCTTCATGGTCTAGTCTATGGTCTTAGAAACAGGAAAAACTGCAAGGATTTTCATCATTTGTCAATTACAGAATTAATATATATTTTTGCTTTCTTAAGCTATACAATGAATTGCCATGAATGGAGCAGCTTATAACGAAGCCCAGTCATGGTGTCAGTTTTTATCGTCGAGAAGTTTAGCACAGGACACCATCCCTGAGATCAGATGTTGATTAAGGCTGTGGTTCTCACTGGGCACTTGAGATCTCTGTTGTTCTTACTTCCTTGTGGATTTCTCCATCTTTGGGCCAAAAATAGCAGATCAGATCTCTTGTATATTTTGAATATTCCTGCTTCTGTTCTCTTTCTTTTCTGCTTTCAAAGGATTCTTTCTTTTTTCTTTCCTCCCTCCCTCCCTCCTTCCTTCCCTCCCTCCCTCCCTCCCTTCCTTCCTTTCTTCCTTTCTTTTTTCTTTCTTCTTTGGGAAATCCATCAGACATCGTCTTAATTGCATCTCTGCCCCATTGGCTGTGCACCCTTGGAGGGCAGTAACGATGAAGGCTTTGATGCCTCCAGCAGAGAATGCAAGCACTAAAATGGACATTTTCCTCTCCACAGCTTATGTGGTACCAAAAAATCAATGCTAGGCCTCTTTGCATGCTAATTAAAAAAAAAAAAACTTACATATTAGTTCAGTAATAAAGATGTACTTTTGTCAAATATGTCTTGAGATTCTCTGATTAAGTTTAATAAAATTTTGTTAAATTAATAAAAAGAAAAAGATGAATATAGGCAGCAGTGTTCTAGTTAGCCATATTTCACAGAGGGGGAAATTAAGCAAAAATAATGGAACTTCTCAGATTCATGACCTCTCTGAAAGACTTAGGAATTTATTAATTGTTGATTCATGTGAAACCCAGTATCTGATATGAGTCATGAGCAGCAATTAATTAGAATTGTGTCACTCAAAAAGAAATAAGATCTAACTTATAACAATGGGAATTCAATTCTATAGAAATATTCTACTTATTCACTGTCTTAACATCCAACTTTTGGACTGATATACATTTTTGGAAGCCCAGTGGGACCCACACCACCTTTGGCTTCTGTTTGTGTGTGAATATTTGAGTTCCAGCCTCATCTTATGGACCCTAATTCCAATGCATGTCAACAACCCTCTTTCTACATTCCCAAATGTCCCTTAAAATAGTCAATTTATGACCCCAAGGAAAAGCCTAAGGGGCAATACCCACAGGAGAATAAAGTCTGCGTCTTACAGGTCTGTTTTCTGATGATTCTATCACCCTCTCCTTCTTTGCACTCCTCTGTCCTCTTTTCCAGTCCCGTGACGCCCCTACCACTCTGCCGTGTCTATCCTTCTGTAGACATCCCATTGACCTGTAACCCCTCTAGGACCTGTTGTTAATACATTCCTTCTATGTTATGCTCTTTGGTTTTCATTGCTTCAGACATCTTCCCTGTAACACAGTTCCAAACTGAGCTCCTTGACTCACATCTGCCCAGTCTGCTTTTTTAAAGTGTGACTGTCTTGGTCATGGCCCCACTCAAGAGTTAGATCTGAAGGCAAACTAGCAAAAAAAACAAACAAACAAACAAAAAAAAGATATAAAAATAAAACCTACAAAGGGATACTGAACTGTTAATATTATAGAAGTTTCATTAACTCAAATAGTTTTCTTGGCCCATTTCCTGTCAATTTCCATTTCTACCACAATCTCCTAGATAATTACCTGCTTTTAGTTTCTGTATTTTGCTCTTTTATGACATTCAAATAAATGAAGTTTATGTCTGTATTGCCATTGATGTGGCAAGGGTGGATGCTGTTAAGAATACCTTTTTTTTTTTTTTTTTTTTTTTGGAGAGAGACAGAGAGGGGGAGAGAGAGGCAGAGCAGAGAGAGAGAGGAGAGAGAAATGGGCGCACCAGCAGCTTCTCAGCTGCTGTGAAGGAAATCCAGATGCGTGCGCCCCTTGTGGTCAAGTGCTGCATTGCGCCCTTGCATCACTGCATCTGGCTAAACGTGGGCCCTGGAGATTTGAACGGCTGGAGATTGGAACCAGTGTTCTTAGGCTTAGCAGGCAGGCGCCTTAACCACTAAGCCATCTCTCCAGCCCAAGAATACCTTTTTATGTGAGTTTGCATTTGCTTTTGTTTTTCTTGAGCAAACATTTATAGAGCTTCCTCAATGCTAGTCAGGCACTCACCACTGAGCCACATCCCTAGCCACTGCCCTTTCATCCCGCTTGTTTGGGGCTTGCTCTGTACTCCATTTTCTGCTTTCTTAAAGTGAAAAATGATAGGATTAACTGTAAATCTTTGTCCTTTCTGAGACATATTAAAAATGGAAAATATTTTCATTCAGCACAATTCCTAATTTCCTTTTATTTATCTTTGCCCTCTGAATTAGCCACAATCATTATATTTAGTGGATAACAGTAATTGCCTTATGCTTTTATATGCCTTTCTAATTTAATCTTTTGCCACTGGAAAGTACATATTTTATAATTTCAATGACTTTAAATTTATGACCTGAGTTGTGTCATATTTGTTCTGTGGCCTAGCTTGCGTTTTTTTCTTTGTCATCTTAAAAAGGACATACAATGAGAGTATTTCATGGAGAGTATTTTCTTAATAAACAGTACTTTGCTATTATTTTAGTATAGTCCCAGTCTATATTTTTGCTTAATGTGTGTTCTACTGAGTTAATGATCCTACTGCATTAAGTCCCTAAAGATTTTATTGAATTTATTTATTTATTTGAGAGACACAGAGAGAGAGAGAGAGAGAGAGAGAGAGAGAGAGAGAGAGAGAGAGCATATGCGTGCACCAGGGCCTCCAGCCACTGCAAACAAGCTCCAGATACATGTGCCACCTTTGTGCACCTGGCTTACTTGAGTCCTGGGGAATTGAACCTAGGTCCTTTGGCTTTGCAGCCAAGTGCCTTAGCTGCTAAGTCATTTCTCCAGCTCTTATTTACTTGAGGGAGAGAGAGAAGCAGAGAGGGAGAGACAGATAGAGAGTTAATGGGCATGCCAGGGCCTCTAGCCATTATAGACGAACTCCAGATGCATGTGCCACCTTGTGCATCTGACTTACGTGGGTCTTGCAGAATTGAACCTTGGTCCTTTGGCTTTGTACCAAGTGCCTTAAATGCTGAGCCATCTCTCCAGCCCTGATGACTAATATTCTATTATTAAAATTTGCTAACCTGTTCATTTATTGAAGGAATCTTTGTTTCCAGTTTGAGATGAAAGAATGTAGCTTCCATAAGAATGCATGTATAGGGTTCTGTGTAGACATACATGTCCTAGTTAGCCAGGAATATTTGGGAATAAAGTTTCTCCATGTTATGATAAAATTAGTTATGATTTAGCTTTGCTAGATTCTGCCAAACTATCATCCAAATGGCCTACTATTTTCCATTCTCACCAGCAATGGAGGTTGGATTCCTTTTATTCTTCTGTATTATTCATGTGAGCAGTGTTTTGCATTCATCATTATAAATGGTTCTCTAAGTAGTTTGTTCATAGAAAATTATGGGGAAATATAAGGGTCGAGGTGAATAAAATTTCAAGCCTTATTGGAAAACACTGTCAATTCTTTTCTCTAAATGCAAAGACCAGTACTGATATATGATTCCTACTGAATATTACTTAGGCTGTTTCTATACACTGTGGCAAAATAACCTGAAATTTTACTTTGTTTCTTTTCACTGAAGGAGCTTTACAATGAAATAAAGATGAAACACAATGATGAGGTTGTGTGATCACTGGCTCATGAATAAGTTTCTTCTTCCTAGTTTTAAAAATAACATTTTAAATAACACTACTGTAGCATAACTGACAATTTGATTCATTTCTGGTCATACAATTTACAAGACTTCCAGATAGCAAAGTTATTTTTCCAATTTATTTTCATGCATATTTGGAAATGTTAATTATATTTATGCAACTTGTGCTTTAACTTGTTCCCGTCCTTATATTAGAGGAAAATATGTTTTGAATGAAATAATCTTCCTGAATGCTATAATCTACACTTTTATTCTCAAATTGGATAATTACTAGGTATATATTTAATAGCTACTCTTAGGTTAAAAGGCTCAATATGACCTTAACTTTGAAAATGAAACATATAATTTTCACTATTTAGCCATCAAAATTTTGCTATTTTGTGTTCAATTTTAAAAGGAAGGTATATTTTTGTGTGTTATTAACTGTTCTCCATATATTTAAACTCTATAATCTTATATTGAATTTGTAAGGATTATATCTAAGTTACCTCAGTTAGGAATAACTTACTTTTTCTGTGTATGCTCCTCACATTACACAATAAAATTTCTTGCAAATGTATAAATGCAATATTTATAATTATGACATATTTAAACATACATAGCAAATAGATGAGAGGAGCACTCTTTGTAGTGTCTGTAATATATCTGACAATCAACATAGAGACTACACATCACTCTTCAAAAGTCAATGTAGTATTTGCTGATGTGAAGTTCAAAAATCTTAAATATTTCATAATATACCTGTTTATTTTTGTTCCAGATATTTTAGATACACATGATAAAAATCAAAGACTTGGAGAAATTAACTGTATCCGGATCATCTAACTGGAAAGTGATAAATCAGAAACATGTAACAAGTCAAATATATGCTTTTATAATAAATTAATCTAAAAGGCTTTTTAGTAAAGCTGCACAGTTTGTTATTATATTAATCAGCATTAGAGAAAGTCTAAAGAGTGGCCAAATAAATCCAGGGGGCAGAATAAAATATCAAATATTTGGAGCATCACAATTATGAAATTGAATTTTAATTATAAAAACAAAACCTCCCTGATGTGTATTTTTCTCTTACATAAAGCTAGTAAAATGGAGTTTTGTACTTTTAGCAATATTATATTAGGTTTTGGGCATACCTCTTATCTCAGTGAGATGAATTAAAATATGTGTAAAATAACCCAACAACAACATGTCATAAAGCTACCAAGCTAACAAGAATTTGAAAGACCAAGATGTCAAGAAAACATAAGCCAGAAAAGTGAACCTAATATTTAGACTTACTTCTCTCTTCAAGGTTTCGCTTATTCCAAGCCAGGGTCCTGGAAGCTGTGGAGACCTTTCTAAATCTACACGAGTGAGGAGGTTGGATATTTGACCTTAAGTCTCAAAAAGTAGATGGAACTTTACCCTGTCTATTCCCCATAAAAACCATTGAAAATATAAAAGCCAGAACATAGAATAGAAATTAAAAATAAGTAATATAGTATTACTTTTAATAATAAGACTGAGTTGACTTCTAAACATAATCAAAAGCAAGTAGAAAACAGCGGACCTATTCTGAGTTCTGAAAGAATTAAATAAGATGTTCAAATTCTACATAGGGCTGTCATAGCATGCACCATAAATCAGTCAGCAGGAAGTACAGGCAGTCCCAGCTTCTACACTCTGAAATCCAAGTCTAAAGTCATCCTGAGGCCTTGTTAAGTAAGGCAAGCCTCTTTCTAGAAGAGTAGGGAGTCTTATTTATTTATTTTTTTAATCAATATATATTTTTTATTTATATTATTCTGATTTTACATTCATAGTATTGGTTCCATTGTCCTCCTCCCCTTCCTCCCACTTTCAAAAGGGCCCTCATCAATGGGGAATGTGTATCATGCATTGTGAGTTTGCTCAAGAGTTCTGGTGGATAGGCCCCAGTCTCTGTGCATAATGCCCCAACTTGTGACTCTAACAATCTTTCCGCCCCCCTCTTCCGCGAGTTTCCCTGAGCCACATTGGGGTCATTTTAGTTCTGCTTCCTTGATGAGGTTTTGGGAGCCTCTGTGTCTCTGGATATCTGGCTTATGATTGGAGTTGGATGTTCTCTGTGTTTATCTCCTTCAGCCTTTTTCTGGTGTTGTGATCACCTTGAGCGCTGTATTCTAGCACTTCCCCTGCGTTGTTCTATGGTTTCATCTGGTGAGGTGTGGTTAGCTGATCCTTCCTTCAGGTTCGTTGTCCACCTGAAAAGAGATAAGCAAATTCTCCAACGGAGAGAGAAGTTAGTACTAGACAGAAGGGATAACCATATATGTTTTGGAGGGAACTTTATATGCATTGGCTCTCTTCTAGCCCACATTTGGTGGCCACTAGATCTTGGAGACTGAGCTCATTTTTTGTACATGGCTTTGACTTATTTCCCAGTTCCAGCAATGAGTTCCATTCCACTGAATGGATTTATTAGCCAAATCAAGAGCAGTTGGTTACCCACCATGGCTGTTTGCCACTACTGCACTTGTATGAGCATTATGTCAGATTGTTTCCTGCTGGGTATCTTAGACTGCAAGTTGTTTGGACCAATGTCAGACATTTTCCCCCAGTTGCTCGTGTAGCACCCTCTGGTACTAGACTAGCTAACTGTCTGGGGACTGACCTTCTTCCAGATTCTGGCCAGGTCTCTCTGTGTTTGGTCTCATACACGTATGCTGTCTTCGACAGTAGGGTCTTACCATTAACCTTTGGTGGGTCACCAAGTACTCTGACAGAAGTCTGTCTTTTTTGGGAAACCTTGTAGGTGTTTCAGATCAACAGCTCATTGTGGAAGTTAACCCCTTGCTGGCACTGGGAGTTATAAGTCTGCACCTAGGAAGGTGAGGGAGGAAAAAGATATATAATGTAAAAGAGAAAGTGAGTATAGAGAGGAGAGGGAGAGAGAGAGAGAGAGGGAGGGAGAGAGAAAGAGGAGAAAGAGAAGCAGGACAAGATTAAAGTTGGCCTTCATCATGTTCTCTCCAGGTTCCTGTGGTTCAAGTATTCCCTCTGTAGGCCTGCTGAAGGATCACTGTTTTAGCCTGTTGTTCAGAGTAAAGGGTTTTGTAGTATTTTTCCCTTTTGGGTCCCATTTGTATCCCCCCTTGTCCTCCCTCCCACCCTCTGATTCCCTCCCACCATTACCCTCCCTCCATCCCACCCTCCTTCTTGTCTCGTCCTCAGAGTGTTTATTAGGTTTGGCCACATGTCACGTGGAATCCGGTTAGGGGCGACAGATAAATGAGACCATGCGACGATTATCTTTTTGTGCTTGGGTGAGCTCACTGAGGATGATCTGTTCCATGTTTGACCATTTTTTTTTTCAAATTTCCTTATTTCATCTTTCCTTACTGCTCAGCAAAAGAAACACCTCTGGAGGCATCACCATACCTGATCTAAAGTTATACTACAAAGCCATTGTAATAAAAACAACCTGGTACTGGCACAAAAACAGGAATATAGACCAATGGAACAGAATTGAAGACCCAGACTTTGGGTCAAGAAACTACAGCTACTTGATATTTGACAAAGGCCCTAGCAATGTAGAATGGAAAAAGGATAGCATCTTCAACAAATGGTGCTGGACAAACTGGACAACCATATGTAGGAAAATGAAACTCGACCCACACATCTCTCCATGCACAAAAATTCAGTCCAAATGGATCAAAGACCTTAATATAAAACCAGAAACTATGCTGCTATTGGAAGAAAAAATAGGAGGAACCTTCCATGATATAGGAGTGGGAAAATATTTCCTGAACAAAACCTCAGCAGCTCAGGAAATTAAACAATCACTCAACCATTGGGATCTCATGAAGCTGAAAAGCTTTTTCACTGACAAAAATATAATAACCAAAGCCAGCAGAATACCCACAGAATGGGAGAAAATTTTCACCAGCTATACAACTGACAAAGGCCTAATTTCTAGAATCTACAAAGAACTCCAAAACCTAAACAATAAATCACCAAACAACTCACTCACAAAGTGGGGCAGAGAACTGCACAGGGAGTTCTCAGAGGAAGAAATACAAATAGCAAACACACATTTAAGAAAATGTTCAACATCCCTAATCATCAGGGAAATGCAAATTAAAACAACTATGAGATTCCACCTTACCCCGGTAAGGATGGCTAACATTAAAAAAAAAACAATGAAAACAAATGCTGGAGAGGCTGTGGAGAAATAGGAACAAGTCTTCACTGTTGGTGGGAATGTAAAATGGTTCAACCACTATGGACAGCTATATGGAGACTATTGAAAAGGATGACCATAGACTTACCAATGGATCCAGTTATTCCCTTATTGGGTATTTACGCTAAAGGCTCCAAGCCTCAGATCAGAAACATTTGCTCAACCATGTTTATAGCTGCTCAATTCATAATAGCAAAGAGCTGGAATCAACCCAGGTGTCCATCACTAGATGAATGGATAACAAAGATGTGGTATATCTATACTATGGAATTCTACGTAGCAGTAAGGAAAGAGTAGGGAATCTTTTGACCTGAAGGTGTCATGGAATATATTACTCATAAACCTGGTAGATTTTTCCAAGAAATAGTTGATAAACTAAGGTAACTCCATTCCTTTCATCCTTTTTTTCCTAAGTTCTAACCCTCTAGCCTTTCCTTGCTTGTCAACTTTCCTCTAACAAGCATTTTTCTTAACACATTACTTTCCTGTGAAATCCTTAGTTATGTTTCATAAATGATCCTACTACTGAAGAAAAAAAAAAACTTAATAACAGCAGTAGTAATAGAAACATTTTACAATAAATAAAAAAAATCACAAAATTTATCAATGGCCAAGCTGCACAGAGGGATATTAACCACACTACTGATGGAAGTAAGGACAGTATTTCAGGTGGAAGTGTGAGGTTGTAGAAAAGACTGGAGAAAAATGTTGTGTGCATTCAATTATAATATGTTTTGCATAAAGTCTCCCTTACATCGTTTAAAATACAGACAGGAAAAGCACAAAAGATAAAGTAGCTATGGGTAATTAAAGTTCTTTCAGCTCCTTGAATTACTCCTGAAACAAAACCCATCAATGTGGACGGGGCTTGTGAATGCCCTGGAATAACACTCCCTGAAAGGTGGTAATGATGAAGGAATTTTCCAAATATATTTAAATTCCCTGTTCTTTTGACTTTGAGGTACTCAGAAAGGAAATGAGTTCTGCTTCACTTGAATTAATCAGGTAATCCTTTTCAGAGAGAGTCCCACTTTCCTACCTTCTTGGGTAATAAGGAAAGAAAAATGGAGAGGGGGAGGAGGAGGAAGAGAAGGAATTTGCTTGAGCCCAAATATAGATAAATGAGTGACCCTGGGCTCCTGCTGGTGCCTGCTTGTCAAGGCCTCTTTCTCTTCAGCTTTGCAGCACACCCACCCAAACTAAAGGTTTCCTAGAGAATCACTAATGTCCCAGCAAGTTAAGGCTGTTTGCCATGCTGGGAGGAGCAAAATCTCACCAGGAGACCTTTATGAAAAAAATATACATGTAGCAAGATGTCTGAGAAAGATTGTATTTTCACAAGTATCCAGCCAATGAGGACTATAAAAAGTTACTTTTCATGCCTAGATGTCCATCTGCCCTTTTTTTCTCTTTTTTTCTGTGCTGCGGCCAACCCTGTAAGATTTTAAATAAACTGCCTGATTTTCACTGCTCAGATTCTCTCAGTCTTTCCTTAAGAGAGGTGGATATTTCCAACAGGCTTTGAACATTTAAGTCAATCATCATAACTATTTTGGAGAGAATGATAGTACATGATGTTTCTCAGTCAGCAATGAATTAAAGGGTGTTTCTCTGGCCTTTATCAGATAACTAAAATATTAGGAGACTTTATTCAGATGAAGAAAATAGAAATGTATAGTATGGAAAAGATGAGCCGGGCATGGTGGGGCATGCCTTTCATCCCAGCACTCGGGAGGCAGAGGTTGGAGGATCGCTGTGGGTTCGAGGTCACCCTGAGAATACAGAGTGAATTCTAGGTCAGCCTTGGCTGGAGTGAAACCCTACCTCAAAAAACAAACAAACAAACAAACAAACAAACAAACAAACAAACAAACAAACAAACAAACAAGGTGAAGGATGTCCTATGTTGCAGTGCATTTCAATGCTTTTCCTGTATTATCGCAATTTCTATTCACACATACCCAGTAACAAACTCTTATTACTTTGAATTTCCAGATAGCCTGTCTGTGATAGAACATTCCAAGAGCTAGAAAATTGTAGAAGTGGAATCCAGATGAGAAGTCAGTCAGGGTAGACTTAACAGTCCATGTTTTTAAACATGATATGGGGGCAATATGACTGCGTAAAAGGGAAAATGCATGCACTTACACACACACATACACACACACACACACACACACACACACACACAAATGGCTTAAGTTTGAATGAGAAAAACTGTGATGATTATAGCGCAATTAAGGATGTTAAGTAAAATGTACATTTATTTAATATAGGTGTAATTTTATGTAATAGAATTATACAAATGGAAAGAATTTCAGGGTAAATATTAATAGATGAGCTTGGTTTTTCATCTGTTGTATAGAGCCAGTGCTCAGCTCAGTGTTGTGTATGTGACAGGGAACACTTGATGAAAATTAACTTAAAGTTATCTGAAAACAAAGAGCCTGCAAAAAAATGTAAGGCTGAGCCATTGTACATGGAGCACACAAAATTTATGAGACATTGTGAGATAAAACAATGAAGAAAGTCCCCCTAGAGAGGTACTGAAACTATAATGCATTTGTTTCCTTCCAACACTTCCGCTCCAGCTTTTACACGTAACAGTGCATCTTAAGCGAGATGTAAACAAGAATATAACTTTTCTATGTAAACTCTTTTGTTAACAATATCCCATGTTTTTTATTAAAAGGCAACATTTAGTTCAAAAAGAGTCTGTTTCACTTTCTCACCTAAGCATTGTTCAGTAATATAGTCTATGAAATAGTTTATGGAATCATTAACTTCAAACATCACTTTAGGATTAAATTTATTTTACAATCATCTGAATTTTAAAATGATAGCTGGAAGTCGATGCAGAGAACAAAAGAGCAATGCCTGACATTCAAAAGTGTGGCTGACACTCAGAGAGGGCATGTTATTCTCTAGTAGACATAAATAAACTCACAGAACCCCAACCTCTGAAAAGGTTACGCAGAGACCATGATATAATGAGACAAAGTTAAGCCACTTCATAATTTTCCTCTGAGCAGAGAAATTAAAGCATATTTTTTTTCTGTCAAGTACAAGTAGGCCAGTTACCCTATCATTCTACCAAAATGACTGAAAGCTACATCTTTACCAATGAAGCTTCCTTCTTTTACAAGTCCCCCTTCTTACGGCTAAGACTTATATACATATTTATACCAGTAGAGAATTATTCTCATTTTTTGGACAGCAAATACACCTGATACCCCAAGAACATTCTCCAAATTATCTCCTACCAAAAAATTTTTACTATACTTAACCGAGATACTTCATATCTCCCTCAGTATGTATTTTTTAAAATTTTTTTGTTTATTTTGTTTATTCATTTATTTTTAGAGCAACAGAAAGACAGAGAGAGAAAGAGGCAGAGAGAGAGAAAGAGAGAGAGAGAGAGAGAGAGAATGGGCACACCAGGGCCTCCGGCCACTGCAAACAAACTCCAGATGCATGCGCCACCTTGTGCATCTGGCTTACGTGGATACTGGGGAATCGAGCCTCGAACCGGGATCCTTAGGCTTCACAGGCAAGTGTTTAACCACTAAGCCATCTCTCCAGCCCCTCCCTCAGTATGTCGTTATCACAATGAGAAATAAACTCTTGGTCATTGATATAAAGTAATGATCCATTGATACTTGATTTTTTTTCTTTTTTTAATTTAAATATATATTTTTATTTATATTTATTCTGATTTTACATTCATAGTTTTTAACACCACTGAATGCTTCCTAAATGCTTGGTAGGCTCTTAGGCATTGGGGATGTAAGAAATGAGAACATTCTCGGATCCCCACTGTCTAAGCAACCCACTTCTAGTGTACTTACCACATGTACAGCATTAAATCATAGAACATCATGTCAATACTTCTAATTTGGAGTGTTGGAGTTGACTTGAAGCCACCTTTAGTGGACTTCCTTTCTCATGGTCTTGAAAGTAATGTTAAAGGGGAAACAAAGTCAAGGTCATGTTTAGTTTCTTCAGAATTGAGCTTCCTTTTCATAGACAGAACTCTGCTATTCTAACCATGGACATTTTTTCATCTAATGTCTAATATCTTTTCATCTGTCTTACATTGTGACTTTGAAAAAATAAACAGCATAATAACTACACAGTATTATAGTTAAATTACAAATGTTCACTCTAAGAAAGAGAAACAGTTTGGTGAGTGATGGAGTGGGACAGCAGATACTTTCTTCCAGCCATCTCAGGCAAGCACACTAGACACCACATCATCACACACACATGCAGGTACCTCGCACAGCACAGCACACACACTCTGCTCATGCAAAACAAAAATGCTCACTATAAAATTTTTACTGAAGACAGAGGCAAAATCGAATCTCATAACTACATTAAGGAAAACGCAGGACTGGGGAGATGGCTTAGCAGCTAAGACGCATGCCTGCGAAGCCTAAGGACCTGGTTTCAATCTCCAGGTCCCACATTTAGCCAGATGCAAAGTGACACAAGGGCGCAATGCCAAACTTGACCACAAGGGGGCGCACACATCTGGATTTCGTTCACAGCAGCTGAGAGACTGCTGGCGTGCCCATCTCTATCTGTCTCCCTCTCCCTCTCTCTCTGTCTGTCTCTCTCTGTGTCTCTCTCCAAAAATAAATTAAAAAAATTAAAAAGAAAAAAAAAAAGAGAAAATGCAGGCTGGAGAGATGGCTTAGCAGCTAAGACGCATGCCTGTGAAGCCTAAGGACCCAATTTGATTCTCCTGGTAAGCCAGGTGCACATGGTGGCACATGCGTCTAGAGATCATTTGCAGTTACTAGAGGCCCTGGAGCACCCATTCTCACTCTCTCTCTCTCTCCCTCTGTCTGTATCTAATAAATAAATAAATAAGTAAGTAAATAAATAAATAAATAAATAAAAAGAAAATGCATGTGATGACATTGTTTAAATTTAGAATCCAAACGGTGTGGCCTTTGTTGTATTAGTTATATAGAGTTAGGGATCAGGGGTGGGGGAATTAAATTCAATAAAGATGTAAAAGATCCCAGGATCTTGGAAAACACAGACTCAGAAAAGGGCAAATTATGAATTATAAGTTTTTTTTTTTGGAGGGGGAGTTACAATCCAGCAGAGGGAAGGCTAAGAGGGACATCTCAGCCAAAATATATTCTACCCCTAACTTGGCTAAAACAGTGGAGGGCAAGTAGAGAAATCTCCAGGGAAAAGCTTTTGAAGAAGGGACTTACACACAGAAAGGAAAGAAGGAGAGTGGAAGCTGCAAGATCCCCTTGCACAAGGGTCAGGGAAGACTGGGAGATAAAAGGGGCACAGAACTTAAAGAAAGACCGCACATGTAGCAAACAGGAAAGCATCTAGACCAAAACACAAGTAGAAAGAAAGCAAGAAAATGACCAAGCAAAAATAAATTCTGCCCCTTCCCATAGAAAGGGGGAGAGTTTATCAAAATGGACCAGAAAGCAATGACCAGGAGAGTGAGGGACCCAAGGATGGTGAAGTTCCTTTATATGGATCAAACCTCCCATTAGGATGGATGAGACCAGGTGTGTAAGGGAGAAAGTTGCTGGTGGATGGACCCAAGAGGCTGACTCCATCAGGAGGCGGCAGCCCACGGGTCTGCTAAGCCCAAGAGTATTTGAAGAATCAAGACCACAGCTGGAGAGGGCTGCTTAAAGCCATCCCGGCTGAGACTGAATCCGATGCAGGTTCTAGTCCTGGAGCCTCTGTCCCTGGATGACTACCTATAAAAAAAGAAAAGTGGGCCGGGCGTGGCGGTGCATGCCTTTAATCCCAGCACTCGGGAGGCAGAGGTAGGAGGATCGCCGTGAGTTCGAGGCCACCCTGAGACTACATAGTTAATTCCAGGTCAGCCTGGGCCAGAGTGAGACCCTACCTCAAAAAAATCAAAAAAAAAAAAAAAAAAAAAAGGAAAGAAAAGAAAAGAAAAGAAAAGCAATCCTGATCCTGTTCTGTATCTTTTGTAGCAAAGATAACATTGAACCAGGCCTTTCTGAAGGGAGAAGGGAGGCCCGAAAGACTCAGGAGTACACGTCTGGAAGAGCTGAGACTTAAAAGGTTGCAAGACGCCTCCTTAAGGTTATATAAAGGGTAAACAACTGCTCCGGAATAGACTCTCTGACAAGCTGAGCTGCCTGCAGGTGGTGCAGTGAACTCCTGAAATGCAGCTTTCACCATGCTCTTTAAGGAAACTGAATAAGCCCATTGGTTCACTAAAACTGGTCTGTGCCCTGTCTGGAGTGAATCATCTACGCATGTCATGACCCCCCAGGGAAAAAGTTTCACAGGGCAATGCATCTGATGACATTGTTCAAATTTAGAATGCAAGCTGTGCCCTTTGTTGTGTGGGTACTAAAGGCCATAAACAGAGTTATATAAGTTCATTGAGCAAAATTAGCCAATTTGAATATCAATGTGCTCCATTTAAAAGTCTTTCATCACTTGTCTACAGATTGAGTGAGTAGTGTAGACCATCCTTTCTAGAATTTCAAGGGAATGAACATCTCAGGCCATTGTCAACTCATTTGTAGGTGTGCATCATTTAAAGTATTTATAGCATCTTATATTCATATACTGAAATTCCTATTGGAGTTGCATGTTAATGCATGGCCAAGTTAATAAACAATTTTTTGTAAAATCTTTTTTTTTTTTTTTTTTTTTTTTTTTTTGGAGAGAGACACAGAGACAGACAGAGAGAGAGAGAGGGAGAGGAAGATGCTGTGAAGGAAATCCAGATGCATGCGCCCCCTTGTGGCCAAGTGCGGCATTGCACCCTTGTGTCACTTTGCATCTGGCTAAACGTGGGACCTGGAGATTGGAACCACTGGAGATTGGAACCAATGTTCTTAGGCTTAGGAGGCAGGCGCCTTAACCGCTAAACCATCTCTCCAGCCCTTAAACAATTTTTGACTAGACTATATTGTCTTTATACATTTTTATATGATCAGAGAAGAAGTCCAGGGAAGGAGGATTTCTATGGTGTGGTCTTAAATGTCACCTGAAGGCCCATATGCTGAAGTCTTGGTCTTCAGCTTGAGGTGCTATTGAGAAATAAACAGGTGAAGTTGAGGGCAAGGAGCCAAGTGCATGGCATGAATTCATGGTGGGTCTGCTCTCCTGAGGACTGGGATCTCGTGTCCTAGTTTTGATCTATAAGCTACCATGCAATGAAGAGACTTCAGCATCACACAGACCATGTTGTATCCTGCCATTCTCAAACTAAAGAAATGAGGCCAGTCAACTATGGAGTGAAGATTCTGAAGCTATAAGCCAAAATAAAATTAATTCTTTCTATTGATAAGATGTATATCTCAGGTATTTTGTCACAGAGTTGAAAAACCAACTAATGTAGGAACTTAACTAGAAAATATCTGTGTTAGTCTTTAATGAAAGATAAATGTTTTTGTTTTAGAGTAAGCCCAAGGACCATAAGTGTGAGAAAATAAAATTATTGATAATTCTATTGAAATATAAGGTCAGTGAGCTCATGTAGAGTAACTAAACCAGGATGCGATGCTTAGAATCTTCTCTCTTCAACAGATTGAGCACCACTTTCTTAAAGCATTAGTTGAAATTTAGCTTCAAATAGGATCTTTAGAAAATGCCAACAATGTTAAACACAGTAGTGATCAATACAAATAAGTATAAGGTTATTAACTAAGAAAGAATGTATGTACAAGCACTATACACACACTCACCCAGGTGAACAACATGTATGACTGTGTTCACATTTGCCATGCTTTTCAAAAAGAATAACAGACTTCCAGATTCTGGGGCATGTCCACACTTCCTTCTCTCTCTCCCCCTCTATCATTTTTTTAAAAAAATTAATTAAACATGTGATAGAGAGAAAGAGAGAAATAAAAGGATAGACAGAAAATGAGAGAAAAGATGGAGAATAGTTCTTATAGAACCCCATTCTCTCCCTGACCAATATTTTGGTTTAAATTTTTATTAGAACCTTCCATATATATATATATATGTGTGTGTGTTATAAGATCTAAGTTAGTTTATTGAATAATATGCTTTGCTGTTACTTTTTTATTATTTATGTGGTTTCCATTGTTGGAGATTTAGTTTATTTTTAATTTTCCATTTTATTAACTTGATGGATATTGCTATTTATATGTTTGTGACTCATTTTAATTTTTCCCATAGGCAAACTCTTAGAGTGAATTGCTGTGCAAAACAGTTTCCAATTATTTTTTAAACATTTTGTGCAGTTATTTATTTGCAAGAGGAGAGAGATAGAGAAAGATAGAATGGGGGCCCCATGGCCTTTAGCTACTACCAATAAACTCCAGATACATGTGTAACTTTTTGCATCTGGCCTCATGTGGTTACTAGGGAATTGAACTCAGGTTGTTAGGCTTTGCAGGCAAGTGCCATAACTGCTGAACCATCTCTCCAGCCCCAGTGTCCAATATTTTAAATAATTTTTTAAAAAATATTTTTATTTATTGAGAGAGAGAGAGAAGTAAAAAAAGAGAGACACAGAGAGAATGGGTGCTCCAGGGCCTCCAGCCACTGCAAATGAACTCCAGATACATGCTCCACCTTGTGCATCTGGCTTACGTGGGTTCTAGGGAATTGAACTTAGGTCCTTTGGCTTAGCAGGCAAGTACCTTAACTGCTAAGCCATTTTCCAAGCCCATTTTCCAATATTTTAAAGCTGCTGCCCAATATTGTCAATTTATTGTAAATCAAAGTGTTCCAGTTTTATAGTTCACACTCATGCTGATTTTTATATGCACATTGATATTGGATATTATCTGGTAATATTAGCAAGTTTTATGGATACCTTGTGAAGCATTTTAGTATTATACGGATGTTTTGTGATTCTAAACAACAAATAATAAACCAAAAACAATCATTTGCTAAACTTCCTATGCAACTGAGCCATGAAACATCCATTGCTGAGTAGGATTTTCACTGTCTAGTGGGATATGTGGCCACTGTCACAGTTCACCAAAGCATTATGCAGAAACTAATAATTAGATAATTTCTTCCTATTTATATAATATGCCATATACATTTTAATCCTTTTCCAGATTACTGTCTGACTATAAAAAGGTAATGGCAAAGTTAAATAATAAAGATAAGTCACTAACCAAAAGAAAAACTCAGCCATTTCACCTGCTTTTTTTTTTTGTATGTAAGTATAGAAGTTGTCAATAAAAAAAAAATTAAAAATAAGAGATACTAGTAAAGACAAAATTCTCCTACTAAAATGTTTTCAGGGCTGGGGAAATGGTTCAGTTGCTCAGAGTGTTAGCTACACAAGCATGAGGACTGGACCAGAGAGGGCCTGATTTGCCCTGACTTTGTTTCCTCAGCACCCATGTAAATGACTGGGTGTGCTCCCAGACCCCAGTCCCGTAGTATTCAGAGCCCAAACAATCCTTTTCTGAATGTACTTTATTTTTTTCCGATGACACATATGAAGGGAATATTATTCTAACATTAATAAAATTAACTTCTCCTTCTCCTAGGAACCCTGAAATATTTCTTATTTTGAAATCAATACTTTTAAAATATATTCATTTCTGCTTATTTATCTTAATACTAGTCAGTCCTTTCAATTGTCAATTTAATAAAAAATATTTATTTGCAGACAGAGAAGAGCGACAGACAGTGAGAGAGATAATGGGCATAGCATGGACTCTAGCCACTGCAAACAAGCTCTAGTTGCATGCACCAGTTTGTGCATCTGGCTTTACGTGGGCACTGAGGAATTGAACCTGGGTTGTTAGGCTTTGCAGGAAAGCACCTTAACTGCTGAGCCATCTTCTCCGGCTCCATCAATTGCCAATCTTATAAGCATGATATTTTTCATTTTTCTCCTCTGATTGCCATTACTAGTTCATTTGCTATTTTCTTCTTTGAAAATGAATATTATAAGAAAACTTAAATTTATCTATTTTTTCATTCACATTCCATAAAGTTATTTGCTCTTTTATCAGTATATACTGGAAAGTGCTCACCTTCCATTTGTTGACTGTGCACGTCACTTCTTTTAGTCACAGCAGAACTTGATCTAGAAGAGATTTTATTGCACTTTGGATATTTTTGTTAGTTCATGCTATTACCTTGTGTTCCTTTAACAACTTTAGAGATACTTGATAATTTATTTATTATGAAGGGATTTTGCTATAACTCTGTGTATCTTCTCACCAGTGAATGCATTGCCTTTTATTATTTACTATTATTATCATTATTATTGGAACCCCTTTCCTATGAGATCTAGATTTTTCATATTTACAGAGTATAAGTTTGACATACCCTTAGAGGTAGTATTAATCTAAACAATCCATTTCTGAATGACCTTTCTTTTTTTCTTCTTCCTTCATTTCTTCCTTTCTTTAACATTAATAAAATTAACTTCCTTCCTTCCTTCCTTCCTTCCTTCCTTCCTTCCTTTCTTCCTTTGAAATCAATACTTTTTTCTTTCTTTCTTTCTTTCTTTCTTTTTATTTTTCTAGGTAGGGTCTCATTCTGGTCCAGGCTGTCAATTTAATAAAAAGTCTCAGGGTGACCTTGCAGACAGAAGAGTCCTAGACTGCCTCCCGAGTGCTGGGATAAAAGGCAAAGCACCACCACTCCCGCCTACTGATCTTTTGCAACATAAGGTGATGGCTGGATTCAGGCTGGATTGTAGCATTGACCACGTGCTATGTGGTTGCTGGTGGTTTTCATTTGTGTAAACAGGATGGAGTCTGAGTGCAGACTTCTGTCCTGCATCCTGTTTTCAATCTTATAATGCAGACTGATATTTTTCCCAACCTCTAGCACTGAGATTGCCATTACTAGTTCATTTCAATTTTCTTCTTTGTTCAAGATGAAAGAAATGCAAATTTATCATGGTTGTTCATTTTACACTGAAATTTTTTTTGCTTTTTTAATTTTTATTTTGCAAGGTAGGGTCTCACTTGGTCCAGGCTGACCTGGAATTAACTATGTTTAGTCTCAGGGTGGCCTTGAACTCTTGAAGCGATCCTCCTGCCTCTGCCTCCTGAGTGCTTTTATTAAAGACATGCACCACCACGTGGCCCTAAATATATTTTAAAATAGTTTTTTTATTTTTCATTTATTTATTTGACAGAGAGAGAGCTATAACTCTGGCAGATAGAGAATGGGCATGCAGTGCCTTTTAGCCATTACAAATGAACTCCAGGTTATTGGAACCACTTTCCTGTGCATCTGGCTTTTTGGTCCTGGGGATATTTAACCTGTATCCTTTTTGAGGCAAACACCTTCACTTCTAAGCCATTTCTACAGCCTTTTTCTTTTTTGAGATAGGGTCTCTAGCTCATGGTAACCTAGAATTCACTGTGTAGTCTCAGGGTGGCCTTGAACTCACGGTGATCTCCTACCTCTGCTTCCCGAGTGCTGGGATTAAAGGCGTGCGCCACCACGCCCGGCTCTACTGAAATTTTTGATGGATTACAAACTATCTTCTAAAAGTATTACAGAAAGAGGAAAACATATATGATGAAGTAGAACATAAAGTAGCATTTCAAGCAAACAAACTCCAAAGAGAAGCTTTGAGGTAAGACGGGAAGGAACGTAAAGGACCCTGGGGGAAAACCTGGCCAGAGGTGTCAGTCACAATCAAAGAAGGTCCTCCGTTCTTTATTTAAAAATAAAATTTATTTATTTGCAAGGAGAGAGAGAGAGATGCGAGAGCACAATGGGCCTGCTCGGTTCTCTAGCCACTTCAAACAAACTCCAGACGCATGCACCACTTGATGCATGTGGCTTTACATGGGTACTGGGAAATCAAACTGGGGTCATTAGGCATTGCAAGCAAGCCACTGTGCCACTTCTCCAGCTCCAAGTTCTTCAATCCTAAACAGAGAAAAGCAAGTTTCACCAGCAGCAGGAAGGAGGCAGCTTCTTCAGTTCACTTGATGTTTCTACTTGGGTGAAGGAGAGGCTGCAGCCAGGAGCATTTTCTTCCTCAGTGCTGGAAATGGCCTTGTCTCCCATCAGGTACTGCCATGTCCTTATTATGGTGATGTATCACTGGCTTGCCTGTCACCACCAGCTCGTCATTATGACTCCATTTTTTACCTAAGGCCTGAACGATTTCCTATATGTAAATGTTTATTATTGTTTTAGAACGAGGTAGACCCATGGATCTCTGTTCAGAAACTTTTCCAGTTTTCACACTGCTCTTTCTTTGTCTCCTGCTTGTTTGGCCACATTGAAATACAAACAGATGAACAATGGAGATTTATATAGGGAATGGTGTTCACTTCTTAGATGGGTATTTGCATGATTGAAGCTGTTTTTTTTTTTTAAATTTTTTATTTATTTTTGGAGAAAGACACAGAGACACACAGAGAGGGAGAGGGAGACAGATAGAGATGGGCGTGCCAGCAGTCTCTCAGCTGCTGTGAAAGAAATCTAGATACATGCGCCCCCTTGTGGTCAAGTGTGGCATTGCGCCCTTGTGTCACTTTGCATCTGGCTGAACGTGGGACCTGGAGATTGGAACCGGGTTCTTAGGCTTAGCAGGCAGGCGCCTTAACTGCTAAGCCATCTCTCCAGCCCTGAAGCTGTTTTTATGCAAAATATATTCAGGGAACATGTCTAGCTGGAATAGCACTCAGATGAACTTCCATTTGATTCCTTACTACTGCAAGAGAAAAGATTTTTTTAAATTTATTTATTTATTTATTTATTTGCATGCAGAGAGAGAGAGAGAGAGAGAGAGAGATAGAAGAGAGGCAGACAGAGAGAGAATGGACACACCAGGGCCTCCAGCCACTACAAACGAACTCCAGATGCATGTGCCCCTTGTGCATCTGGCTTACGTGGGTCCTTGAGAATCAAACTGGGATCCTTTGACTTCGCAGGCAAACTCCTTAACTGCTAAGCCATTTCTCCAGCCCCAAGAGAAAAGATTTTGTGGTGTAGCTCAAATGAACTGGAATTCAGAATTGGGGTTCAGATGCTAGGCATAGCCTTAAGCTTTTATGTGAACCTGGAAAAGGTAGTAGATTTCTGAGTCACTTTGTGAAATGCTGTGTCTATTCCTGATTTTAAAATTCTTACATTTTGCATTTGAAGACAATGCTTTAGTTTATATAACAAGGGCAAAAAAAAACCACATATGTTAATGAGGAAATGGTTGAACAAAATTACATGTCTAGTCTTCTCTAAAACATACATACAAGGAAAATCTTCTTTCATGTAAAAAATAAAAAAAGAATTGAACTTAATTAACTTAAGTTTAAATTAGAAGTTAGTTGAAAGCTTAAAAGTGTCCAAGAGTAAAATTAATGAAATGACCAAAGAGAAAGAATTGGTTGTTCCCTCCAGGGCTGTTTGAGCAAATATTTGACTAACCATGTTTAAATCCCCAAATCAAACTTTCTTGCTCTTAACTTTTAACAAGAAATTGACTGCGACCTTCAGCTGACAGTTTTATAGCCTGTGACATTTTTCGAAAATCCTGATTAGATATTTACATGATTATATTAGTCCATAGCTAAGATTATCCTTTTTGTCAGCATATGTGCTGAAATTATTTACTTGACCAGCTTTTGCTGTTTTATTCCAGGGATTCTTCCCCTAGCCTTGTATATACTAGGCCACACGTAGCTCAGTTTACTGCCATCAATCTAGATCCCCAGTGTTACATTGAAACTTCAAATGCAGTCACTGTTTTCTATTTTTGTTTTACATTTTATGCATCTCAACTTTGCTGCCTTAAGTTAAAACATATGGTGACTGTAACCCACAATTGCTTTTGTAATGGAGCTATCCATTAAATCATCGTCATAGCATGATCTTCCAGAATGCAAATATACAGCAGATTTCTTGTTTTGTTTTTTTTTCTCATTATATCCAGGATTTGGATAAATTTTTTCGAAGATAAATGCATGGTGTTACAAGTAGCTCAATTCTAGAATTCATTGTACCATTAACTCTGTGCATTCTATTTGAGGTTCTTCTGTGGAAAAAAAAATCCAAAACTGTGAATCAAGAAATAATGCAAGAGGGCTGGAGAAATATGGCTTAGCGGTTAAGGTGCTTGCCCGTAAAGCCAAAGGACCCAGGGTCAATTACCCAGGACCCACGTAAGCCAGATGCACAAGGGGGTGCATGCATCTGGAGTTCGTTTGCAGTGGCTGGAGGCCCTAGCATGCCCATTCTCTCTCTTTCTCTCTCTCTGTCTCTCTCTCTCTCTCTCTACCACCTCTTTTCTCTCTCTCTCTCTCTCAAATAAATAAATAAATAAATAAATAAATTAATTAATTAATTAATAAAATATATATTAAAAATAATGCAGGAGTTATGAACTTGATATTTTTCAAGTTTTACTCTGGTGATACTCTCTTAGTCCTCTCTTTTTAGCTTTGTTCATTTAATGGGAAGATGGGAAAACTAACCTTTAAGGTCATTTTCAGATAAATTTTTGTGATTCCTTCCATTAATTAACCAAGCCTGAACACATTCCATGTACTGACTGAATGGCAAGAAGACCAAGCAAAGTTTTGTTTCTTTCAGAGCATATTAATAATTTTTTTTGTTGTTTAGAACAAGAAGATGCTAATGATGTAGTGATGGAATTCCTAGCACCAGAAGATTCTAGTGATGTAGTCAGGGACCATCAAGTGCTTGCTTGAGTGATGAATCATGCAAATAAGACATGCTGGCAGGGTGCCCCAGGAAAGAGTTGTTCTCAAGGTGTTTTAGCTCATTGTTTGTCATCAGCATATCTACATATAAAGTAACTATACAAAGCATACCACATGACATTGATGCTACCTAGATTTACTTACTCTTGAAAAAGTGACAAGAGAAAAATAGTGTCTTGTTAAAATTTACCTTTCTTTGACAAATAGATTTCCTACCAGACTTGTTTTTCATCCCTTACAATTTAAATTTCTTCTCAAAAGCCAGGCATGGTGCACGTCTTTAATCCCAGCACTCGGGAGGCAGAGGCCTAGCCTGAGCTAGACACCCTACCTCAGAAAAAAAATTAAATTTCTTCTCTGAATTAGTTCTTCATATTTTCTAATTCATTTATCGTGCTTAATTTTTAAGTGTATAGATAAATGATACATAGGTGATAGAAATAGATAATAGATAGATGATAGATGCATATTTGAAGTAACCTTAATTTTTGGTCTTTGAGTTTTAATTCCAGTGTCTTCATTTTAATTACTTATTAATTTATTTATTTTGCTTTTTTTTTTTTTTTTTAAAGTAGGGTCTCATTCTACTTCAGGCTGACCTGGAAATCACTATGTAGTCTCAGGGTAGCCTTGAACTCACAGCGATCCTTCTACCTCTGCCTCCCAAGTGCTGGGATTAAAGGCATATGCCACCATGCCTGGCTTTCATTTTCATTGTTTTGATGTCATCTAACTTATTAGTTATGGCAGAATGATGTTAACTATTCATTTAACATGTTTTTTTTTCCTGTATTTTATAGTCTCCTTACAACTTGTGGGGTTGTGACTAAGTTCATCAGTGGTTGTGTGCACCCTTTTCAGACCCACCTTCAAAACAACACACATGTGATTTTTCTATGTTAGCTTTCTTTCCATTTTGCTAATAAATTGTATTAATCGGGTGAGACAGGAGGCATATGAGTTCAAAACTACCTTGAACTAAACAGAGATTGTATCAAAACCCACAAAAATATTGTAATATTTTAATAAAAGACTACATATGTATACATACAGGGAGTAGGGTGTTGAGACAGAGAAACACTAAATACAACAGGCCTGCCCACAAAAATATTGTAATATTTTAATAAAAGAATACATATGTATACATACAGGGAGTAGGGTGTTGAGACACAGAAACACTAAATACAACAGGCCTGCCCACAAAAATATTGTAATATTTTAATAAAAGAATACATATGTATACATACAGGGAATAGGGGGTTGAGACAGAGAAACACTAAATACAACAGGCCTGCCCACAAAAATATTGTAATATTTTAATAAAAGAATACATATGTATACATACAAGGAGCAGGGGGTTGAGACAGGGAAACACTAAATACAACAGGCCTGCCTCAAACTCACAAAGCTCCTTTTTCAATCTTTCAAGTGCCAGGTTTACAGGTGTGAACCACCACACTGGCATTTGGAGATATTTTTAAGTTTTCATTTGTACCTAATTTTAACCTATGAAGGAGTAACATTTACTGCTTAAGGAAAACCTCAGTTGAAATATATGACGATTTTTATACCACAAAATGGAGTTTTTCAGATTCCATATGTTTTATGACTTGTGATTTAATTTTAGTTTTAAAGATTTTTATCTTGACTGAGTAACAATTCCATTTTCAAAGCTATTTTCTCTCAACACTTTAAAAATATATCTCCCTATTTAGTTCTTGTATCAATTTGCTAAGTGTTTTTCTGATGCTAATCTATTTTTTATTTTATGAAGTCTTTTTTCAGGGGGTCAGATCCATTATAGTATTTTCTATTACTGGAATTCTCAAACACCATTGCTACCATTTTGAGTCATATGTATTTGCACAAATGTGGTACTTTATGTGGCACTTGATGAGCCTCTTACAAATAGGAATTGTTATCTGAGTTTTAAAATACTTTTGAAAATTGTTTTCTATATGATTTTCATTTTATCATCTTCACTACGAGAACACTTTATATGGATAGAAATCTGTTCTGGTCTCTGTCCCTTGGTTTTTATCTTACAGATGTCAACTTATTAAACAATCCTGACATTCTTATGTCTTTGAACTTTATCTCTTAGACTATTTGTATTCAGTTCTGATCGTCATTCAAGTATGAAAGTTTTTTTTTTTTTTTTTAAAACAAATTCTTGACTACTCACTTTTAGGTCAGAGCACATATGTTTTTTAAAGACATTTTTAAAAATTATTTTATTTATTTTTGAAGCAAGACACAGAGACAAACAGACAGAGAGGGAGAGGGAGACAGATAGAGCTGGGCGTGCCAGCAGTCTCTCAGCTGCAGTGAACGAAATCCAGATGTGTGCGCCCCCTTGTGGTCAAGTGCAGCATTGTGCCCTTGTGTCACTGCATCTGGCTAAACGTGGGACCTGGAGATTGGAACCAGCGTTCTTAGCCTTAGGAGGCAGGCGCCTTAACCGCTAAGCCATCTCTCCAGCCCAGAGCACATATGTTTTTATGTTATACAAACACATTTCTGTCACCACATATTATCTTGTGTACCTCAGGCTTAGTTTTTTAAAGGATGTTATTATTTTATTCTTCCATATTAGGGAAAACTGAGCTGGTTTTTATATTTCAAAGACGACTTGACTGAGAGTGTGATGAATATATATGGGAATCAAGCACAAGGAAAACCTTCTTCCATTGAGCCTTAACACCAGCCCATGACTGAGAATAATATTATCAGCTCCTACATTTTACCTCAGCAATCTATGGACTTTTAATAGTTAGAATTCAGGATACTTCTTACAGCATGCCCTTTTAATAGCTAAATTTGACAAAATGTTTTCACATCAATCCTAAATGTTCATATTTAGTCTCATATGTTCTGAGAAAGAACATTAAAAAGACGGAAACTTCACAGCAAACCCTGGGACTTTGTGTGTTCATTATAGTAAATCTGTGATTGCTCCATGCTTACATTCCATGTTGTTCTCTTCTTAAGCATATACATTCCCTGACAGAAGCTGAGATCTACCTGAATCTGGAAAGAATTAGACAGAGAAAGGTAATTATAATCCACATAGGATGAGAGAGAACAGGTTGGCTTTTGGTGACCAAAGCATCTGTAACAGGGAAGATGCCAGCAAGATCTATTTGATAGTGAAGAGAATGTGCCTCTAGATAATAAGACAAATGTGGAAATGAGATTAAATTAGAAAATTGTGGAAAATGTATGTACAAAATTAAATTTAAAATCCTAGGGCAGGCTGCCCTGGAATAAGCAGAAGCTTGATAGAAAAATGTAATTTCAATAAAAATGCTTAGCCAAAAGGCTTTAAATGTGATGGATGCTCTTTAAGGAGACAGTGGTGAGATGCACTGCAGATGGTACCAGGAAGTCCCTGCCAGTGTGTGATTCCCAGCTCCACGGATGCCTAGTTTCTTAGGTTCCTTTTTTTTTTAATTAAAAAAAATTTTTTTTTTGAGAGGGACACAGAGAGAGACAGACAGAGAGAGGCAGAGGAAGACAGATAGAGATGGACGCACCAGCAGTCTCTCAGCTGCTGTGAACAAAATCCAGATGTGTGCGCCCCCTTGTGGTCAAGTGTGGCATTGCGCCCTTGCGTCACTTTGCATCTGGCTAAACGTGGGACCTGGAGATTGGAACTGCTGGAGATTGGAACCAGTGTTCTTAGGCTTAGCAGGCAGGTGCCTTAACCCCTAAGCCATCTCTGCAGTCCTATAATTTTCTTTTCTTATGGAATCTCTGCCTGGTTTTGGAATTAGGGTGATACTAGCTTCATAGAAGGAGTTGGGGATCTCTCCCTGTTCTCCAACTGTGTGGCACAGTTTGAGAAAAATTGGTTTCAGTTCTTCCATGAAGGTTTGATAGAATTCAGCTGAGAATCCGCCTGGTCCTGGACTCTTCTTTTTGGGGATGTGTTTGATTATCTCTTCACTGTCAAAGGGTATGAGAGGTTTGTTCAGGAGATTAATCTGCTCTCGGTTTAGCTTTGGTAGGTGGCATGTGTCCAGAAATTCATCCATTTCCTCCATAGTCTCCTGTTTTGTGGAGCAGAGGTTTTTGAAATAAGTCCTAATGATTCTCCCAATTTCACTTATGTCTGTTGTGATCTCTCTTTTTTCTTTTCTAAGTTTGTTAATTTGAAGCATCTCTTTTTATTTTTTGTTTTATCAGATTGGTCAGAGGTTTATCAATCTTGTTAATTTTTTTTTAAAGAACCAGATCTTTGTTTCATCAGTTTTCTTAATTGTCTTCTTGGTTTCTAATTCATTAATTTCTGCTCTGATCTTAATTATTTCTTTCTGTCTGGAGCTTTTTGGGTTGGTTTCTTCTTGTTTTTACAATGCCTTTAGGTGGATGGTTAGGTTATTGATTTCGGATCTCTCTGTCTTTGTTATGAAGGCTTTCACACCCTTTGTTAGTATTATTCCAAGGTATTTAGTTTTTCTTATTGTTATTGAAAATGGGACAGCCTCACTTATTTCTTTCTCTGCATATTTGTCCTTTACATATACAAAGGCTACTGATTTTTGTGCATTGATTTTATATCCTGCTACTTTGCTGGAGAAATTAATCACCTTTAGACATTTTGAGATGGAGGCTTTTGGGTCATTTATGTTATCATGTCATCTGCAAGTAAGGTTGACTTGACTTCTTCCTTTCCAATTTTATTTATTTATTTATTTATTTGGAGAGAGACACAGAGAGAGACAGACAGAGAGAGAGGGAGAGGGAGACAGATAGAGAATGGGTGCGCCAGCAGTCTCTCAGCTGCTGTGAATGAAATCCAGATGTGTGAGCCCCCTTGTGGGCAAGTGCAGCATTGTGCCCTTGTGTCACTTTGCATCTGGCTAAACGTGGGACCTGGAGATTGGAACTGGGTTCTTAGGCTTAGCAGGCAGGCGCCTTAACAGCTATGTCATCTCTCCAGCCCTTCCTTTCCAATTTTAATCACTCTTACTACTTTCTCCTGTCTATTGCTTGGGCTATTTGGGCTAGTACTTCTATTACAATGCTGAAGAGCAATGGTGAGAGTGGGCACCCTGTCTTGTTCCCAATCTCAGTAGGAACTCCCTTAGTCTTTCCCCATTAGGTATTATTTGGGCTTTGGGTGCTTTATATATAGCCTTTATTGTGTTAAGAAATAAACCCTCCAGTGTTCTGATCATGAAGCGGTGGTGTATTTTGTCAAAGGCTTTCTCTGCATCAATTGTGATGATCATGTTGTTTTTATGGTTAAGTTTATTTATGTGGTATATTACATTGAACAATTTCCAAATGTTGAACCATCCCTGCACCCCTAACATAAAGCCTATTTGATCAAGGTGGATAATGCTTTTGATGTGCTGTGGAATTCAGTTTGAGAGTGTTTTTTTCAGGATCGTTGCATCTAAGTTCATCAGGGATATAGGCCTATAGTTTTCTTTTCATGTTGCATCTCTATGTAGTTTCGGTACTAGGATGATGTTGGCTCTCTAAAAGGAGTTCCCTGGTCTCCGATTATGTGAAAGAGTTTTAGAAAAATTGGTTTCAGTTCTCCAATGAAGGTTTGAGAGAATCCAGCTGTGAACCCATCCAGTCCTGGACTTTTCTTTGGGGGGAGGTTTTTGAATATCTTTTCAATCTCCCTGGATGTGATAGGTTTGTTTAGGAGATTAATCTGCTCTGAGTTTACCTTGGGTAGGTGGTATGTGTCTAGGAATACATCCTTTCCAGATTATCCAATTTTGTGGAACAGAGGTTTTGGAAGTATGCCTTGATGATTCTTCCAATTTCATTCATGTCTGTTGTGATCTCTCCTTTTCTGTTTCTGACTTTGTTAATTTGAGACTTCTATTTTTTTGCTTGAACAAATTGTCCAGGGGTTTATCAATATTGTCTATTATTTTTCAAAGAGACAGCTCTTCATTTCATTAAATTTTAACATTGTTTTCTTTGTTTCCAGTTCATTAATTTCTACTCTGATCTTGAGTATTTCTTTCCACCTGGAGGTCTTCAGGTTGGACTTGTCTTGTTTTATCAGTGCCTTCAGGTGGATAGTCAGGTTATTGATTTGGGATCTCTCTGTCTTTGTTATGAAGTCATTTAGAACTATAAATTTTCCCCTTAGGACTGCCTTCATTGTGTCCCATAAGTTTTGGTATGTTGTGTTTTCATTAGCATTCAATTCTAGGAATTTTCTAATTTCTCTTTTGATTTCTTCTATATCCCATTCATTGTTTAAAAGTGTGTTTTTTAGTCTCCACTAGCTAGTGGAGTTCTTGATGTGTCTCTTATTGTTAATTACTATCTTTAAAGCATTGTGATCTGATATGATGCAGGAAGTTACTTCAATTTTCCTGAGTTTCTGGAGGCATGCTTTATGACCTAATATATGATCTATTTTGGAGAAGGCTCCATGGGCTGCTGAGAAGAATGTGCTCTCTGTAAAGTTGAGATGGAAAGTTCTGTAAATGTCCATTAGGTCTATTTGATCTATGGTGTGGTGGAGCTCTATTATTTCCCTGTTGATTTATTCTGTTGAGGAGGAAGTAAGTTTTTGTCCTTACAGGATCTTGAGAAGGTGTTTTGTTTTAAATGTGAAAGAGATTGGTGTACTGGTGTATGATGGGGTTATAACCACAGATGCACAGATTGTGGTGATTGCAGGTACATGAAAATTATCTTGCGAACTAGGAGCTCTGGCCTACTCACTCCAGTTGCACAAGCTCTTCAGCACATGGGAATCATGTTGGGGAACCAGGTGCTAAGAAGTTGGAGAAGCAGAGGCAAGAGGCCTGCTCCTACAGTGGCCTGTGCACCCTCTGACTCAGGTTTATACGGATGTCCTTACCCTGTGGTCAGTCAGGATACCAGAGCAAAAGGCCTGTTTCCACTCCCCACCCTCATTGGGACCAGGGCCTACCCAAGTCAGACACAGTTAGACCTGCCAGGACCAGGGAACTGGGATGACCCAGGGAACAGGAATCTGGTCTACTCAACTCCACACCACCCATGCCCACCCCCAGCACAGGGCACCAGGGCCAGGGAACTGGGAGGAGTTGGGAAACAGGGATCTAATTCATTTTAGATGATTGAATGTTATTGTATTGTTATATGTTATATGTTATAGTATTTAGATGGTTGGTATTATAGTCTCTAAGTTGGTATTGTGGGTATATGTGAGTGGGAGTCCTTGGGGTATACGTGATACCCATTGGTTCATGGCTTAGAAATTCTCTAACATACAAAGTGTTTTAAAGTTTGTGGTTAAAATAAGATTTTCTATGACTTTGATCTATTTTACTAATAAATTGTTACATAGAAAAGGACAGTACTTCCATCATTCACCATTAGATTAAACTGCTCTTAAATATCATCTCTCCAAGGGTCTTAAGGTAGTTTATCCATTTTAACATTTCTTTCTATGTAATAGCATTGTATTATATTAAGGAGCCTATTACAAGGTATATATTTGCATACACACCCGCTTCTTGATCTCTCTATCTAAATCAGTTTCCTAAAATTCAATTTCATAACACATGTTGAGTTTATAATCATATAGCTATTTGATTTATTATTTGTTTAATATCCCTTTTAGTATGTGATGTGCTCCATGATGAAAGGGGGGACTTAGCTTCAGTGGTGAATTCCAATAGACTAAAGTATCATCTTCTTCACAGAAAGCATTCAGTGCATGAATATGGATGACTGACCTCATTAATAAATGATGGATTGTCTGAATCTTCACCATGCAGGCAGCATGGTGAGTCAAGTTTTTATACTGAACTTTGAAGAATTTTCACTTCCACAATAAGCAAACAGGTTCTGTAGTACAGATATAATTTAGCAAACATAGTATTTAGTGGATTGTTCACATCCTTGGTATTCACAACATTAGTGTCAATGATCTTGGTGCACAGTAGATATTAAATATATTTCTGTTCATTCTGGTAACAGCCATAAAGACTTGGTGGTGATTTGAATTGGATGTGCCATATAAAGTCATGTGTTTCGAATGCATGATCCTCAGCTGGTGGCAATTTGGGAAATGGAGATTTGCTGAAGGAGCTCTATTGTTAGAGGCTGGTTTTGGGGTATTCTAGCCACCTACCCCTTGCCAGATCTCAGCCCACTCTCCTGCTGCTGTTTTGTCTGTACTGTTGACAAAGAGCTGATGTCCAGTCTCTGCTATACCATCTTTTCTCTGCCATCATACAGCTCCTCTCAAGACTGCAAGCCAAAATAAAAAACATTTCCTCCTATCATCCACTTTTAATTAGGTGTTTTATCCCAGAAATGCAAAGACACCTGCCAGGGACTTCATTGTCTTAGTTTGTCTGATCTCAACCATCTGTGTTTTTTAAAAAATATTTTATTTTTTATTTATTTATTTGAGAGAGAGATACAGAAATAGACAGGTAGGTAGAGAGAGAGAGAGAGAGAGAGAGAGAGAGAGAGAGAGAATGGGTGTGCCAGGGCCTCCAGCCACTGCAAACGAACTCCAGATGCATGCACCCCCTTGTGCATCTGGCTTATGTGGGTCCTGGAGAATTGAGTCTTGAACCGGGGTCCTTAGGCTTCATAGGCAAGCATTTAACTGCTAAGCCATCTCTCCAGCCCCCATCTGTGTTTTTATGTTTTGTGTGCTGAAACTCTCTGGCTGAATGCACTATCTATTATTGTTATGTTTTTAACTTTTGAAAGTTCAGCAGACAGTTGTATTTTCATTTGTTTTATTGATTAAAACACATTTAATCTTATGGTGTAATGTCTGAATAGAAAAGAATTGAGCCCTGCCATTTGGAGACGTATTTCAGAAATAACATGAATTTTTGTATCGTTATTGAAGTATGGGAAAAATAGCCATAAGACAATACCTTCCACCCACATCATCATTTTTACTCTTTTGTATTCACGGTTAACATGACTTTGCTAAAATTCCTGTTGAGATCACAGTAAATCTTTGACAGTCTTTGTTCTGTGACATTATGTTTTTAAAAATTACAAAGTTCTAAAGTAGGCACACATGTTCTTCTTTAACCTGTGTGAAAAATAATATGTGGAGGCTTAATGGAAATTTAAGATTTTAATATTTTAAACCAGCACCCACCAAGCTGATGATACCTGGGAATCTCCCCTTTGGTTCATGAAAACAGGAATTTGAATGTCAAAAGAAGATTGGTGAAATGATTGTTTTAATTAAGATAAATGTTATCCTAATATGGGGGATTATTTGAGTGTGACAAATTCTGTAGTTTTTATCTCAATAGGGCATGTAAAAATAATCACATCTAGAACTGTGTGATGTACCAGAAAAAAATTTAACATTATCTGGCCTATGTGCTTCTCTTTAATAAATGATTCTGGTTTCAATGGAATTTAATGTACTTTTCATAGAGATATCAAGATGCTGCCGCCATCTTACTACAGACTCTGCCCTGCACTTAGATTGTCACAGGTCAATGAGGCAATTTCATTGTCAGAGTTTGACTCCAATCCCTTCCAGTGATCTATATTTTATAGAAGAGATTGTGTTGAAAATTTTATGCCTAAAAAGATATGCAAGGCAAAGCTCTTTGCCTAAAAAAAACTATAAATGGTCTATAAATGGAAGTAGCAGTAGAGATTTATTGATTATAATTTTGTGCATAAACACTTGATCTCATCTCAGGAAGAGAACACGTAGGAAAAGATTCAGAGCTTGTTCATAAGCAAGTTCAGTGGGCTGAACCATGTGTATCATCATTATGGAAACTGTCTTTGTTTATAATCTCATTCCCTTCTTATATCTTCTTCCAAGATATAAATGGATAAAATTCACTGCTATTAAAATTCTAACGACTCTAAATACATTTCTTCATATATTCAATAAAATGTAGTAAAATTGTCTTTATCACAACCATAAATATTAATATTTTATCCTTTTACCTGTCTTCTGGGCATGTCTAATCTACTGAAATAGAAATGATTTGTCTTAATTAATACTTATTGGTGAAAAGGAAACCCAGCTTTGCCACCAGCAATGTAATCTTATTGCATTTGTTAACACACACAATAAGACGTAAGTAATATATACATGAAGCATTTCAAAGAAATGAATAGCTGCTATCCCAGTAAGCTTCAGCTTTTTAGAATGTGTTTCTAGAAGCATTGTAAATGTTAGCAATAAGAAAGCTAACTGTCTTTATGTCCTCAGTAAACACATTCCAGTCTGTCACACAACATATGAGCAAAGGGTCAGCTGAGATGGATGATGGATGGTCAAATTCCAGTCATCACCACTCTTAGAGCAAATAATCACTCTGACAATTTATTCATTTGCTGTTCTTCTGCCAGAAATAAACCACTGCATCCTAGCTGACTAACTGAAATGTGCAATGGGTCTGGAACATAAAAATTTGTTTTTTAATTTTTCTCTCTTCCCATTTAATCATGTAGATAAATGTTTTAAAAATTATTGATAGTCACCTACTACAAGCTTCGCAGGCTCAATTTAGAGACAACTTGGAAGCTTTCACAAATATGCACAATACATGTGTGCAGGCATGTGCATGTATTCTTTTTTTTTTTTTTTTTTTTTTGGTTTTTCAAGGTAGGGTCTCACTCTGGTCCAGTCTGACCTGGAATTAACTATGTAGTCCAGGGTGGCCTCGATCTCATGGTAATCCTCCTACCTCTGCCTCCCAAGTGCTGGGATTAAAGGTGTGTGCCACCATGCCCGGCTTGCATGTATTCTTATAACCAGCGATCATGAGTGCTGCTACAGGAGCAGTGCCCCCATCAATGTGCAGAGAGCTTATGCACTCTGATTGCTTCTACTTCTGTGACAGAGGGAAGGTCTGGATGTGTTAAAATACAATTCTGGGGCTGGAGAGATGGTTTAGCAGTTAAGGTGCCTGCCTCCTGCGCCTAAGAACACTGGTTCCAGTCTCCAGTGGTTCCAATCTCCAGGTCCCACGTTTAGCCAGATGCAAAGTGACACAAGGGCACAATGCCGCACTTGACCACAAGGGGGTGCACGCATCTGGATTTCGTTTGTAACAGCTGAGAGACTGCTGGCACGCCCATCTCTATTTGTCTTCCTCTCCCTCTCTCTCTCTCTCAAAAAAAAAAAAAAAAAAAATTCTGTGGAGATGATATGACTACTGAGATCCAGTTTTTTTTCTTTCATTTTATGCACATATTTTTCTTAATTATGTAGATGGTGTGTATACAGTCATACTGGTACCATCAGTAGTCTCCTCCCTGTCCTCCGCCCTCCGAAGGGACCCTCCTTGTTGGGGAATGTGGGTGGTACATTGTGGGGGTAGCCATCAGTTATGGGGAAGAGGCAATGTCTCTGTGCATAATGTCCCAACTTGTAGCTTTTACAGTCTTTCTGCCCCTCTTCTGCAAATTTCCTTGAGCCATGTTGGGTTCATTTTTGGTCTACTTCAGTGATAAGGTCTTGGGAGCCTCTGTGTCTCTGGATATCTGGTTTGGTAGGAGATGAGTGTTCTCTGTGTCTGTCTCCTTCACCCTTGTGTTGGTACCAAGTCCACGGAGAAAGCTGCACTCTTGCTCATTTCCCCCCATTACTCTGTGGTTTCAGCTGGGGCCTCGGTGAGGTGTGATGGGCTGATCCTTTCCTTGGGTTCTGCATCCATCTGAAGAAGAGAAGCAAATTCTCTAATGGAGAGAAAAGTCAGCACAAGATAAATGTCCAGGCCAGCAGGTACAAGTCAACCTGAAACTCAAAGAGGGGAGTGGGGATTGAAAAGACACAAGGAATGCAGTCAAGCCTAATCCTGGTCAAGACTCAAAGTTTATTGCAGAAGTCTCAGCTAATATATTAGTAAGCAAAACAAAGAAGCTCCTGAGAGCAGAGACCTTGTTCCAGTTACACAGCTGCACAGGGAAAGAACCTCAGATAAATGTATATCAATGATATTCCTGTGGCTAAACACCCTGACCTTCATAAACTTTCTCCTCAGGCTGGAAAATGTTGCAATCTTTGTCTCAGCAAACTCCCTTAAAGCCTTAGGCTGTTAGCCAAGTATTTTGTATGGAAGGCAAAGTCAAGAAATAAACAATACTGCACCATGGCTCTCCACAGATAAATGGGATAATCATCATTATTTTTGAGAGAAATTTAATAAGTGTAGGCCCTCTTGTAGCCCACAATTGGTGGGAGCTTGATATTGGAGAGTGGGCTCATTTTTTTGGATAGGGTTCTGATTTGTTTCCCAGTTCCAGCTATGGGTTCCATTCCCCTGATTGGATCTGTTAGCCAAATCAAGAGTAGTTGGTTACCCACTATGGCTGTGTGCCACTATTGCACTTGGGTGAGCATCACATCAGGTTGTGTGCTGCAGAGAAGCTTAGAGCACGTGTTGTTTGGACAGTTGTTGGTCACTTTCCCCCGGTTGCTCATGTAGCACCTTCTGGCACTAGACAAGCTAACTGTCTGGGGACTGACTCTCTTCCAGATTCCAGTCAGGTCACTTTATGTTCAGTACCAAAGCATATGGTGCCTTCAGCAGTAGGGTCTTACCATTAGCCTTCGGTGTGTCATCAAGTGCTCTGACAGAAATCTGTCTTGTTTTGTAGTTCTCTCATTTTTATGTTAACAACATGATGGTGCTGAGAGTTACAGGACAATGCCAAGGAAAAGAAGGAAGAAAAAACTATGTAATATAAAAGAAAATGAGAAAAGAGAGGAGAGAGAGAGAGAGAGAGAGAGAGAGAGAGAGAGAGAGAGAGAGAGAAAGGGAAGCAGGAGAAGATTGAGGTTAGTCTTCATCATACCCTCTCTAGGACCCTGTGAATCAGGTGTTCCCTCTAAGGAACTGATGAAGGTTTAACCTTTTAGCCTGTCTTTCAGGATATAGGATTTTTTGGTACCATTTCCATTTGGGTCCAGTTTTATGCACACATTTTTGTTGAAAAAAGTATTTTCAGTTTTAACTTGCACAGCTTTATACAATGGACACTTATGCCATGTGTGAGAACCAAATCAGGATGATATGCATTTCCACCTGCAATATTCATGTTTTTGGGTGGGGCTTGGAATCTTTGCACTCTTTTATTAACTTTGAAAGATACCATGGAATGTTTCAACGAAATTGCCCTGCTGTACAAATGAAGAACATAAAGTGCCTCCTCTGCTCTATATCTTTGTTTTTCTTTGTTGTTCTAGCTATTTTCATGCCTTCTATTAACTTCTTTTTCTCCCTCTATTTTCTGCCCCATCACCAATGAGCCTGATTCCCTTACAGTCTTCTACAATATTGACACTATGCTTCCTGCAAATGGGTGAGAACATGTTGCATTTGTCTTTCTGTGAGATACAGATTTCTAAAATGTGAATATATATTGGTACAGTAACAGAACTTCCACTTGACTCAACATTGTACTGCTTCATAGACTTTGGTAAGCTTCTTGAACATATTGATTTATTGTAACTACAAGTGATAGAAGCATGACGTTAAAATAAATTAGCCATTTCTTTGGTATATTCCATCTCTGAAAGTACAGTGATAACCTAGAAAAATGTATAAAATGTTGAAAGATGAGTGCTTGATGGCTGTTATTTTCTTAATTTGTCATTTTATTTTTGTGTTCAAAAGAGAAACAATATAAGTTATTTCTTTACAAGACTCCTTTGATCAACATCAGTGTCTGTCACCTCTATGTCATCAACACAATAGGCTCTAAATCAGGAAGTCTTTCCTTCTGGACAGCAGAGAATTTCACAGACTATACATTTTTTATTAAAATTTAATTTATTTATTTATTTATTTATTTATTTATTTATTTATTTGAGACAGAGGGGAAGAGAGAGAGAGAGAGAGAGAGAGAGAGAGAATACGGGTATGACAGGGACTCTAGCAAACGAACTCCAGAAGCATGTACCACCTTGTGTATCTGGCTTACATGGGACCTGGAGAATCAAACCTGAGTTTTCAGGGTTCACAAGCAAGCACCTTAACTACTAAGCACTTTCTGCAGCCCAGACTACACAACTTTGTAGGAAACTCCAAAACACTATAAAAACTGGATACTTTTGAAAGTATTTAGATATTTTATCCTTTTCTTGCTTCATCTCTAAGAAATTTTTAAAGTGTTTAGTCAGTGAATTCATCAGTTATTACACATACAAACAGGGCAGGGGAGATTGCTTAGTGGTAAAGGTACTTGACCGCAGAGACAGAGGACCCAGATTCAATTCCCTAGGTCCTACATAAGCCAGATGCATACAGTGGCACATGCATCTGGAGTTCATTTGCAGTGGCTAGAGATACCCATTCTCTCTCTCAAATAAGTAAATAAAAAATTAAAAATAAATAAAATAAATATACCAATATTTAAAGCTGTTAGATTTTACTACATAAATATTTCTAAGAAATAATTTAAACAGACTGATCAAATTTACCATATTTATGATCTGTTGCTTATTACCCATGGAACAAAGATAAGATTACAGAAAGAAAGTATTCTATAATTGAGTTAATTATCCAAACGATGTCATTTATAGAATGTGTGAAGAGCCTGAAAAATGTATATGTTCTTCAGAAATTCCAGGATGTGTTTTCTATGTACTGGTGGTTAGAGAAGACTAAGAAGAATGTTTGTAAAATTAAAGGAAGGAGAAATTTGCCTTAGCATTGCTACTGAAATTATCCATGTATATGCAGAGCAGTGACATAAATGTTGGAGTAGAATATGGGCAAATAGAATTAAAAGACCCATGAAATGAAATTCATATTTTTGCACTGTCCTTATAGCCTGGAGTATAGGAGCTATCATGGTAGACTGCAGAGCATACTTTCATAAGTTCAGTGTTTATGTACACAATTTAGTGATATACATCATGTGTGAAATGCTTTATTTATGGAAAAATATATATTAGAGAGGGTAGGTTGCTAACAATGTTGCAACATACTCTCCCTGGGTCCTATGAGCATGCTGATGAGTGCTTCCATTTTCATCTGCAAAGAGAGGGACGTGCCTGTGGCTGGATAAAAACCTATTATGGGCGACCCAAGATCTGTGACCACTCGCTTTGTCCTCCTTTAAATTGTGAAATTAGGATGACCGCTAGTTTTGAAATGTCAAGACATAAATATGTGAAGCTGATGAAGGGAAAGAGAAATGAGAAACAAAACACTCTGCAAAGGCCAGCTTGCTGTCCCATCTAAGGCAAAAATAATTGGATGAAATATGAGAGTTGATTTGGTAAAATTTTCTTAGTAAAACTGAACTACACAAAGCAAAATTCTTTTTAAAAGATGCATTCCCAGCACTGACAGTCTCAACGTATGTGAGCGAAGGCAGGAGGAACCTAGTGGTGCAAAGCAACCAGGAGACGGATGTCCTTGCATAATGCAGTAAGATCCTTTTACAGAGAACCAGAAAATGCAATTTTTTTGAAATAATACAGAAATAATTCTAAACATTGCCACCACTGGCATTACCTAAAGACAACATAAAAAATTAAAAAATGATGTTTGAAAGTGGGAGAAGAGAAAATTCTTAAAGTTTGATTCTATTGTGTGGCAGTTTGCAGAAAATTACCACAAACAGCATGCCACATTTTCACCTGCACAATCATGTTATCACAGGTCACAACATCTGAACTAACACAGTAGCATTGCTATTGGGAAAGGTAAGTGGCTTTAATTCTAGGAAGAGGACTTGTGTTAGCATGTGACACATGCTAACTCCTCTGCTATGTCAAGAACTCCTGACTTATCTTCAGTGTCTGAGCCCTTCTTCCTTGTGCTAAATGGGCAACAAACCCCTCCAATTTTGTTACTGATAAAGAAAAAGCGAACTTCTGTGTTTGTATGTGTTACATATAAAAATACAAACTGCAAGAAAGTGCAAACGAAGCAGTGGATATCAGGATTTGTAATTTGAATTATTTTGAATTGTCCTCTGGGATATATTAAGGCTTCTGGCTTTATCCCAATAATTAAAACTAGCATGCAGAAATGCATTCATTCTTTGCTTAATTTTACCTCCCTTGCAAGCTCACATCTAATCCAAAGAAAAACAAAGACAAATTAGATGTTGCAAAATGGATACCCAGGAATTTTAGTGTATCAAGATGTGTGAGGCCCCATTTTTGCAACTGAGAAGAATTTTATTAATTTGTCATTTTCCAAGCTCTTCATTTGTTCTATTGAAGGACTCATCAACTTTTACATTGTGCTAATGATTTTAAGTAGAGATAGCCTTGGATTATTAGAAATAAGAGTATTTGCATTTTTTTCTAAATACAAGTTGCAGTAGGGTAGATATGGATATGGTTCATGTTATAGAACATGCATGAGATTAAGACTAAATCAAGTCAATGTTCACTTTGCAAAAATGCAGTACAAATTTCTAGATCAGGTCATGGGAGAAAAGTAGAAAATTCATTAACAATATAAGTATGTAGATGTGGGTTAGTTTTAAAACTGTTAAAATTATGACATTTTAAAGGGTAATATAGTGAGCACAAAATAGTCAATAATTACTATAACAAAATATGCAGTGTATACCTACATAATATATAATTTCACTCAATCATTGTAGATATGCAAATTGTGCATCAGTGTCCTGTATTTTGGGGAAATTCTATATGGAGAAAGCTAATGCTTGTATGAATTAAGGACTGACCTATTAGAGTAAATAAAGTATATGTCTTTGAGGAAGGATCTGATATTAAAAGACAAGACAAATATGACATTGAATAAGAATTGCAAAGACAAGATCTGAATTTCCAGTTTTGTCCACAAAAAATAAAGATTGCTAGTACAGTGCATTCACTGCATTTTCAAAAGTCTATCTAAACTAGGAACTACCAATTGAGTAAAGACATAGCAGCATCAAATAATTGGAATAAAACTCAGAGAGAAAGGAATGTGTCATAAACTTAGAGGTGACAAATATGAGAACTAATGGAAGGTGCATTCATAAATATTCCACAGTGAACATGCTATTTCTGCCAAACACATCTCCCAAAGCCATGGAGGAAGAATTTCATCTTTGGTGATGTAGTTCTGGTTTATCAAGTTTGACATAAATTTCTAAAGAAGAAACAAATATCAAAAGAAAAAATATGTGACTATTATTAACTGGTTTTCCCCTTGAATACAGAAAAAAAAAATACTGGGATTTAGCCAATTTAATTAAAACTTCTTAAAATTAAATTGTGTGAATTTTATAGGGGTGCAACATGTACCAGCATATGCTTAGAATGTATAACATTGACCTGATAATGAATTGACCTGATAATGATGGGAACTATTTAGTGTATGCTATTCTCCTTCATGTTTACTTTGTTGGCAAATATGTGATAAGCATTAACTATGGCTTGTTAGCACAAACATCTTCCTTAGTGGATATAAAATCACCTGAAGAACAACTTCTGTAACATGTTAAAATGATGAAAAACAACATGTGAATTTTCATTTGTCTGGTGATGGTGAAAATAAGGTGATTCACAAAATCCTGTGGTTGAAGCTATCAGATGATCAGGTTGGAGAACTCTATGTTATTATAACTGGAAACTACTGAATAAAACATATCCTATATCTGATGTCAGGAAGCCAAAGTCACTTGACAGGAATAAAGAAGGGATAAAAGTGGTACTGAAATTCAGTCTGCACAGTCCACTCACACAATCCTTGCTTGAAGAATGAAGATGACCTGCCTTCAATCATTCAAGTTGTGACAGTGGCTGTGAAGGTGCCAGGCTTGCTATGAATCAAAGGTGAATATTTTGAGCTCTTGGGTGACCTTCCTTGCAATTTCTCCTTTTACCTGTATGAGTTTCAAATAATACCAAAAAGAAAAAAATTCTCAAAATAGTGGTCTATATATTGATAAGCCATGTTAAGTATAGAAAACATGATGTTTTTTGATTTTTCTCTCTGATACTTAACATTACAAATAAGATACTCTTAAATAAAACAAATTCTCTATATCTCTTTGAACCAGAAACAGTATAAGAAATGGAATTCTCAGATAGAATCCTGTGATTACTAACCCATGGTCAACATCCTCCAATGAATTATCAAGGAAATTGGTTCACAGTTCATAACTCTGAAACAAATACATAGTATCTATGTCAATGTCTTTTATTATTTGGGAAGTTTTTTTTAACTATATAATCTAACTTTTGATAAATGCAATGACATTATCTTTTAGTTTTCTATTTGGATCAAATTCAAAGGTTTATTCTTTTTTTTAATTATAGTTTTTTATTGACTTTTATACTTACATACAAAAAAACCCCACCTGATATTTCCCTTCCCTCCCCCCATTCCACTTTAGACTCCAATCTCCATCATATCCCCCCTCTCTCTCCATTAGTCTCTCTTTTAATTTGATGTCATCATCTTTTTCTTCTATTTTGAGGGTTTTGGGAAGGTATTGCTACACAATGGAGTTCTATTCAGCGATAAAGAAAAATGAAATTATGAAATTTGCAGGGAAATGGATGGATCTGGAAAGGATTATACTAAGTGAGGTAATGCAGGCTCAGAAAGCCAAACATCACATGTTCTCTCTCATATGTGGATCCTAGCAACCATTGTATAGACTTGTGTGTGAACTGGAACCAAAAATAGGTACCAGAAACCAGTAAGCTGGTAAAAGGCTATAAGGGAGGGAGGAAAGGGAAGGACTTAAGTGTATGGTATTGCACATATGTAAGTAGAAGAACAGATTACAGGGAGGGGAATGGCCTAAGCGAGGCCATGGGAAGAGAATACATACAAAGGTTTATTCTTTTCATGCTTCACAAATATCTGTGAGAAAATAAGGCCAATCATACAGATGTCCCTGCCTCCTTAAGTTTATACTCTTACTGGAAGGTTGTACAAATAAATGAAGAAACAAAGAAACAAACAGGATGATATATCAGATGACAAGGATGGCTGTTCTGGCAACAGAAGGACATTTTCTATGACAGAGCACAGGAAAAAGAAGAGCAGGCACGCTGGCTTAGAGAAAGCCATTGAGGAGATGAGAGGTGTGTTGATCCTGGGAAACTAAGAAAAGGTATGGGTTATATTTGGGAAAATGTTTCAAACAAAGATAATTGAAAGTGCAAAATCCTTGAGGCAGGAAACTCAAGATCAGTTTCAATAAAGGAGACAAGAAAAAGGCAGAAAAAACAAAGACACATGGGTTTGGGTGAAGTGGGCTTTTGTCACAAGTAACTTCTGGTGCCATGCCTCTGAAATAAACATTTGGGCTCTTGTTTATCTTCAACTTTTCTACTGTTTTGGTTTAATTGGAGATGTAAAAATTTCCATTTATGTTTATTATACAAAATAAAATCTTGAACTTGATTCTGTTTTCAGCTAGGTCTGACATCAGGATGGCAATAGAAATTCAGTCCTAAAATTACATAATTTTACTTAGTTCCTAGTTACATATGATTTCACTTATTAAATCTATCACAGACTTAGTAAAATAACAAAACTAAAGTCTAACTGGTCAACACATGTTCTTGTTTTCCACTTCCGTGATAGATAATGAGCAAATAAAACCCAGGAGATAGCATGGCTTCATTGTGAATTTCCGTATTATAGTACTGATGAAAGCAAAACATTTCCTTTCCAGCACAGCCAACAGTTCCCCAGATTCTGTTCTTTTTTTTTCTTTTTCTCCTTTCCTGCATAGATTTGAATAAGCGGTATATAATATAAACTCTACCTGTAGCTATTCACTGCAGCATTTCTCATTAATCTATCTACTTCTCGTGAACTCTGAGTGTGGTAATTGAGTTTTAAGAAACCTTATAGTAGCTCCAAATTCAGTGCAAAGCAAAACAAGAAATAAAACTAAACTATTTTTTAACGTTATTTCACTGTTCTCTGGTGTTTTAAACTTATAAATTTTCTCCCGACAGCTAAATAGAGTATCCGTCTTTCTTTCTGCCTGTGGAAAATTTAGCCAGCTGTTCTTTCTATGATCAGTTCCTGACCCAAGATTACTCCACTGAGATAATATAGATTTATACTCTCAAGGATATAAGCACTTCCAAAGATACCCCCAGTTAATTCAATTAATGATTCAATTCTCAAGGACTGAAAGAGAGGAATAACTCTTTTTATTCTAACTATGTGGTATATGGGCTTTTCTACATCTCATGGGATCCTGGGGTAGTAATGAGGAAACAATGTGCATTCAATAGATAATCTTGGAAATTATCACCCAACTATTTTCTTGGGCACTGAAGCTCTTCAAGGAACATGAAGTTATGATATTAGACATTCATTCTTCTATAGCACTACATATTCATGTAATCCCTTCCTAACTGTCATTTGGGAATAAAGATTTCTTTAGAAATTATACATAGGAACAGTAGTGCTCTCATTTCTCACGTATTTCTCCCTTTACCTCTTTGCCACCCTGTACACAGTGGACGGATGAAAAAAAAAAAAAAAACAGGCTGCCTAGTTTTTGTTTCCTGCCTTATTATTACTTCCAGAAGAATGCCAGAAGCTCCCTTTCTCAATAATGGTAGCATTTTTTTTTCTCTATTGCTTATCTTCTCCCAAAAGGATACTGTTGAGAAAATCCTCATACTTTTAGCAGATACAATGATGTGAGATAGGTACTCATTAGCTTAAGTTGAAAATCAAAGAATACCAAATGGAACTTTGTAAATTTTCCTTAATCAAATATCTTGCCCATTGCTACTCATTCAGTTATGTGCTACACAAAGACAAATAATACAATTAATTGTATTTACTTTCTCATAAAATGGTGACTATGCTTGACAGCATTGGGGTTTTTTAATTCACTAAACCATTTTCTTTTTTTTTTAAATAAATATATATTTTTTATTTATATTATTCTGATTTTACATTCATAGTATTGGTTCCATTGTCCTCCTCCCCTTCCTCCCACTTTCAAAGGGCCCCTCATCAATTGAGAACAGTTGATCATTCAAAGTAGCAATGTGAATACACTAAGCAAACACTTTCATATCATAGTGGGCTTTTCTGAAAAAGACTGCAAGTAAAGTGATTAAGAAAAATTAGAGATTTACCTATGTCCTGAGATGTTTGAGAAAAAAAAATATTGGTGACAATAAGACAGTCGTGGTATTGACACTAATGTTACTAGACAGATTCACTCTAATCATGAGACCATTCAAAAGAGATTTAAAATGCTGTATTGTCATTAGAAATCAAGAGAAGAACCCCCAAGTTAAGCTTGGCATACCACATAATTTTGATTTCTTTCTTTAAAAAAATAAAACATAATATCAAGGTGGATAGAGGGAAGAGAATCTTTGATAGGATAGAGATGGTAGCCAAATCATGCATGCCAAATGCCTTCACTTCCATTGGAAGTTCTGACCTCTTTTCATGATGGTTTATCAGACCTTGAATAAGCCATTTTTTTCTGTGCCTCTAGTTTCCATATATATTATTGAGAAAAATTTTAAAGAGTAAAATTAGAATATTGAGTTTTTGGTTTTTCGAGGTAGGGTCTCACTCTAGCTCAGGCTGACCTGGAATTCACTATGTAGTCTCAGGGTGGCCATGAACTCATGGCAATCCTCCTACCTCTGCCTCCCAAGTGCTGGGATTAAAGGCGTGCGCCACCACGCCCAGCTAGAATATTGAGTTTTAAAAAATATTCATGTAAAAGAAGGGGGAACAGGGCCTGGAGAGATGGCTTAGTGGTTAAGCACTTCCCTGTGAAGCCTAAGGACCCTGTTGGAGGCTTGATTCCCTAGGACCCATGTTAGCCAGATACACAAGGAGGTGCATGCATATGGAGTTTGTTTGCAGTGGCTGGAGGCCCTGGTTTGCCCATTCTCTCTCTTTCTGCCTATTTCTCTCTCTCTCTCTGTCTGTCTGTCGCTCTCAAATAACTAACTAACTAACTAACTAACTAAATAAATAAATAAACAAAATTTAAAAAAAGAAGGGAAGAACAGAATGGGCATGCCAAGGCTTCTTGCTCTGGCAAACAAGATCCAGATGCATGTACCACTGTGTATTTCTATCTGGTTTTACCTGGGTACTGGGGAATCAAACCTGGGCCAGCAGTCTTTGCAAGCAAATGCCTTTAAACATTGGATAATCTCCCCAGAACCCCTAGTATTTTAACTCACTGCTAATGCTGCAGTATTTACATAGGTACCGAGGGAAAACTCTTGTCTCTTTATCTGCTTCCCTAAGTGATGACTCACCATTTCCTCTCACTCCCCCCCCCAAAAAAATCTATAGCTGATCTGTTTTAAAAGTGTCCATTTATGGCTGGAGAGATGGCTTAGCGGTTAAACACTTGCCTATGAAGCCTAAGGACCCCGGTTCGAGGCTCGATTCTCCAGGACCCACGTAAGCCAGATGCACAAGGGGGTGCATGCATCTGGAATTTGTTTGCATTGGCTGGAGGCCCTGGTGCACCCATTCTCTCTCTCTCTCTCTCTCTCTGCCTATTTCTGTATCTCTCTCTCTCAAATAAATACATAAATAAATAATAAAATATATTTTTTAAAGTGTCCATTTAAATAAAACTTCTCTTAAGACTTATTGCTAATACAGGGAAATAAATGTTGAGGGACAATGCATAATTTGATCCACAGGCTTATAACAGTAGTTCCTTGAATTTCAGGTTGAATTTGCCTAAAAATAAATAAATAAATCTCTCATACATGGAGAAAGCCCCCTTTTGTTATTGTGTGTATAGTACGTATGGTATTTGTATAAGGTGTGCTTGTGTGTGTGTACACACGTTTATGTGTGGTATATACACATGTGTATGTAGATGCAAACACCCTGCGAATGTGCATGCAGAAGCTAGAAGCCAATGTCTGGTGTCTTCCTCTGTTGCTTTTCCATCTTATTTCTCTGAGACTGAATTTCTCATTGAACCTGCAACTTCCTGTTTTTCAGTCAGATTGGCCAACCAGCGAATCCTAGCATTATTCCTACTGTCCCCACCAATTCCAGTGCTGGTGTTACTACATGGAGGCATGCCCACCCTTTTCCATGGGTGCTGGGGGTAAGCTGAAGATCTTATGCTTGCACTGCAAGTGCTCTTACCTGATAAACTTTCTCTCCAGCCCCATAACCTCATTTCTAAATCAGAGATATTGAAGTCTTCAAAAACTTCAGGTCCAGGACACCTTCTAACTACAGCTGGAATTTTCTTATCAAAACCCACCTTTTAAGTTTCTGTTTAAAGACTTGAATATTCCTTAGATGAACTAGACAATGTTCTTGCCTCACTTCATATGAGGAATTCAGAGTTCAGCTCTGGGTCAAGCATGCCAGGTAGTGTCTGTCAGTCAATGTTATCAGAACGCAACGTAATTCTTCTGGCAAGTGTTCAAGATGAGGCACTTTTACTGGCTTCGCCTGTGAAAGCCGCAGGACTCCTGAAGATTTGCTAATTGCAGTGGAAATCCCCTGGATTACAACCTAAAATCTAATTCTGGTATCTCCTTATTGGCAAGGTGATGTGTCACGTGTCTTATATTCACCTTTCTGGATTAAGAATGACGTCTATACTAAAATGCAAAGGTAAATGCAAACGTGTGTGTTAGCAAGTTTTTTAGTCATTTAGCATAACTGGAATGTGGAATTGGATAGGAAAATCATCCTACTAGATAATGGATTGGTCTGCTGGCCCTTTATTCAAAGAAGGGCTTCCATGAGATATTTTGGTTAGACAAGGCAGCCTGTGAAGCACTGGAGCTTTCAGGCTGTCTACAGGAAAAGATTCAGATAGGATTGTCAAGCACAGAGAAAGGCATGTAATGTTCAGCTTCATAATTGTTGATGGAATGAGTGGCTGAGACGAAAAACAAACAGATGGCAAAAGCTGATCTTGCTAGACAGAACTTAAGAGATCAAACCTTTTGTTCGGAATGTTCCTGATTAAATTCTTAAATCAAAGAGTGACTATGCACACAGAATATAAAAGAGAAAAGAAGACTGGAGCTTGGGAGGTGGCTCAGCTGTTAGGAATGCTTGCAGCTTAAACAGAAGGGACTCTACAGCCAGAAACTGCCAAGTTCCACTCTCCAGAAGCCATGCAAAAAGCTGAGCATGTGCCAGGTGTGTGTGCACAACTGTGACTTATGTATGGCACAATGCAGGTCCGGCCCTAGCCAGACCGCATGCTAAAAGAAACCAGGCCACACCCCCCGGGTTTTCTCACCAGGATGGCAGGTAGGCAATGACAGGTAAGACTCCATGAGATGGGGCAACCTAAGACAGGCACTGTCACATGTGATGATCCCTTGGGGCCTGGGTTCAACAATGGCTTAGCAAAGAACCATCCTCCCAGGGTCTCCAATAATAAAAACAAAAAGGAGGATATGTATGGCACAATGCAGGTTGGGCCTTAGCCAGACCACATGCTAAAGGAAACCAGGAAGTGGCTTCTGTGAACATGGCGTACTGCACAGGCCTGGCAGGACAACAGCTACAGTCCCATGCTCGCTTGAAACCTGCTGCGAGATGATCTGCCCTGAGACAGACTGTCATTGGTCACAAGAAGGGGATCACCCCACATAATGATTGTCCAGCCAAACCTTTTAAACCCCTTATACTTCCTTGAATAAACGAGTTTGCAGCAGCTCGCCCTCTGCCTGCTTCCACCCAACTCCCAGAGTCTGTGTCGTGACTCCGTGTCTCTTACCCCCTACCTGGCAGAGACCCTGCTGTCCCTCCTGGGCTGGCCCTAGGGGAACCCCAACACCCTTAGGAGGCAGCAGTAGGAGAATCGCTGTGAGTGTTATGTCAGCCTGGAACTATAGAGTGAGTTCCAGATCAGTCTGGGCTAGAGTAAGATTCTGACTAAAAATTAAATAAAATAATAAAAAGCAAACAAATAAATAAAAGCTGACCGTGGCCATGAACATCTTCAATCTCAGTTCATGGACATGCATGTGTGAGTGGGGGAGGGGAGAAACTAGAAAATTTCTCAGCACCCTTTGAAGAGCACCGTGGTGGTATAGCAGGGTTGGTAGTTCAATAATCCTTTGTATATGATGATAACGAAGAAAACCTTCAGGCTTTCCTACATAGTTAGCAATTGAGTATATGCAGTGTCTTTCAGTGTTTACCACTGAACATGATTAATGGGCTTCCACTGAAATGATAACCCTGCTATCTGCAAAATACATATAAAAGCTGGTAATGAGGGCTGGAGAGATGGCTTAGCAGTTAAGGCACCTGCCTGCTAAGCCTAAGAAGGCTGGTTCCAATCTCCAGCGGTTCCAATCTCCAGGTCCCATGTTTAGCCAGATGCAAAGTGACGCAAGGGCGCAATGCTGCACTTGACCACAAGGGGGCGGATGCATCTGGATTTCGTTTGCAGCAGCTGAGAGACTGCTGGCCCACCCATCTCTATCTGTCGCCCTCTCCCTCTCTCTCTGTCTGTCTCTCTCTGTGTCTCTCTCCAAAAATAAATAAAATTTTAAAAAATTAAAAAAAAAAAGCTGGTAATGAAATTAAGTCATTGTCCACCTTTTTGAGATGGGGCTGGCTTCAGCTGTTTGCTTGGCTTTGAAGGACCCCAGAAATAAAATGCTTTACCCACATAGTATAATAATTAAAATGCTCCTGAGAATTCTCTAGATTTAAAGTTTAATCCTTCAAGGCGGGGGACTGGATAGGCAAGCAAAGTGTAGTCGTGCTTGTCTGCTATTGGTCTTATAAAGCGTGCTCTTAGGACTAAGATAAAAGCTTGAAGACTTTGAAGTGAAAGGAAAGCTATCCCGCTTGAACGGTGCCCGTTTCATTTTTGCCTCTGTCTCACTACAGGACTGGAGAAGCCAGTTCCGCTGTGCAGAGCAGCCTGCCTCCTTATGTAAGATGAGATTTTACTTTCAAGCCTCAGTTCTAAAGCTCACCTGATATGACCCTGACATTCCTCTTAGGCCTTTGTTCGTCTGGACCGCGTGACTAATTCCCGCCAATGAGCTCTGTTGAGATGACAGATCACTTCAAGGAGAGGCACAGTAGAGTGGGGTGCGAACCTTGCATGCTCTGAACAAAAGGAGGTGCACATTCCACATGCTATGTCCTCACACTGTGGAACTGCTGTTGGACTCAGTGCCTGAGTGACAATATGCTGCAAGGACGGCCATCAGATCGTGTTGGGTCTGTGTGAGAAAAACACAGTGACTTCCGTAACTCCCATTGATATTGGGGCTGTTATTACTGTATAATCTAAGCAACCCCCAAGCATTGGATATTCTCTAATCTCCAGTTATGACATATTTCCCCATTGCTGTTCCCATTATGCAAGGAGGCCACTTTCTATTCATAGCCAATGCTACTTCATAAAAGCAATGTGCACAAAAGATCCCATAGTGAAAACAGAAATTGTATATGACTTGAAAAGTATTTTAGGGCTGGAGAGATGGCTTAGCAGTTGAGGCACTTGCTTGCGTAGCCTTAGGACACAGGTGAGATTCCCCAGGACCCACATAAGCCAGATGCACAAGATGGTGCCTGCATCTGGAGTTCATTTGCAGTGGCTGAAGGCCCTGGTAGGCCCATCCTCTCTCTATCTGCCTCTTCTTCTTCTCCCACTCTCCCCCTCTCTCTTAAATAAATAAATACTTTTTTAGTTCATTATCAAAGTATTTTACAGATGCATAGAGTTTTGCAGCTGGCAGGGATGTTTAATAGCATACATTCAAAGAGCTCATTTAAAAGTTACGAATAAGGGATTGGAGAGATGTCTTAGTGGTTAAGGAGCTTGCCTGTGAAGCCTAAGGATCCATGTTCAAGTTCCCAGGTCCCACATAAACCAGTTGCACAATGTGATGCATGTGCAATGTCATGCAGGCACACAAGGAGACTCACACATGGAGATTTTGATTGCATTGGCTGGAGGACCTGACATGCCACTTCTCTCTCTCTCTCTCTCTCTCTCTCTCTCTCATAAACAGTTATGAATAGGAGCTAGGAATATGGCATAGCAGTTAAAGGAGCTTGTTTTCAAATCCTTTAGGCATGAATTTGATTCCTCAGTACATAAAGTGGCTCATGCATCTGTAGATAACTTTTAAGGGCAAGAGATCCTGGCTTGCCCATTCTCTCTCTCTCTCTCTCTCTCTCTGGCTCTCTCTCTCTCTCTCCCTGTTTGTAAGTATATAAAAATAATAAATAAATAAATAAATAAATAAATAAATAAATAAATAAGTAAATAAATAAAGAAAGAAAGATAGTAAAACTGTGGTCCAAGGAAATAAGACAATAGCATAGACAACTGAAGGTGCATGTCATGGCATGTCCCCTCTCTGGGTGTGATGGATCAGGCAGGGCTGCAATTCTGGCACATAAAAAGTAAAGGCAAGAGCCAGCCTTGGCTACAAATAAGTGAAAAGAAAAAAGTGAAAAATCACCTATATATGACAAGTATTATTCAAAGCATAATCTCTACATGCTTCCAAAATGTAATAAGCCAAACAATTCTGTACTCAGTGTGAAAATGTTCCCCCACACAGGAGTCTAAAGATCCTTAAAATTGTGTAAAGACTTTCATTGATTTCCTGAGGTAGATGTAATAGGAGTTCTCCAAAACTTAAGTTCGTCCATATTTTATTTGCAGTATTATTATTTCCTCCTTTGGGGCTTATGAGTGAAAATTGACTTTAAAAATAAAGGCAAATAGGGCAGGTGGAGAGGTGGTTCACTGTGTAAAGTGCGACTCCAGCATGAGACTGAGTTCAGATATCTAGTGCCTCGATAAATTGTATCAGTTTTAATTGCTTGGTTTTCTGAACAGAGCCGTGACCTAAAGGAAGGAAATTGATTATTTTTGGCTGGTTTGAAGGGGAATTTTTCATGATTGAGGATACGTGGAGGTGGAAGTAAGAAGAGAGCTGACAGGAAGGAGAAAGAATGACTAGGAAGTGGAACCTGGCTATAAAACCTCTATGTCTGTCCAGGTGTTTCACCTCTACAGGGGTTCCACAACCTTCTAAAACAGCAGCACTCATTGGAGCCAAGTATGTGAACACAGGAGCCCATGGGGGACCTTTTACATTCAAAGAGCACCAGCCAGGCCCAGTGGAATGCCTGAATGCAAGTGCTGAGGCGGTGGAGACAGGTAGGTGCCTCGGGCATGCTGCAGAGAGAGAAACTAGCCAAATCAATGAGACTTAGATTCGGAGAGAGGCCTGTCCTCAAGAAAAACATTGACATTGACTGAGGAAAACACCGGAAGTCAACCTCTGGCCTCTACACACCTGTACACACATATGCTCCATACATGAGAACACATACACACATACATTCATGCACACACATACAAAAAGCTAAGCGGTTCTTTCAATACACCAGGAGTCTCTTAAGCCTCCATATGATAAACAGATCTTTTCCAAGATTGTACAATAAACATGATAAAGATCATTGATATGTCATTATGGTTTTGCTGTGATTTTTTCTAAGACAGATTCTATCTACATAGCCCAGGCTGGTCTCAAATTGGCAAGCTTTCTTACTCAGCTTCCCAAATGCCAAGATTAGCTGGGCTTGTTCCACTCTAAAGATCATACTGAGTGAGAATCACACACATTGAAAGCTGGACACATCAAGCCATGACTCCTTGCTGATGTAACAAGCTAGTACAGAGCAAGGATGGAGTGTGTGTATTTTTAGCAATTTACTTTTTAACTCTACCCTAATGACTGTTATTTGAGTGTGTGTGCGTGTGTGTGTGTGCGTGTGTAAGCTTTGTTCAGGTTTACGAGGGCTTATTTATTTATTTATTTTTGTAGAGAGAGATAGAGAGAGGGAGAGGAAGACAGAGGCTAGCAGCCTCTCAGCTGGCTGCGAACGAAATCCAGATGTGTGTGCCCCCTTGTGGTCAAGTGCGGCCTTGCGCCCTTGCATCACTTTGCATCTGGCTAAATATGGGACCTGGAGATTGGAACAGGGTTCTTGGAACCAGCGTTCTTAGGCAGGCGCCTTAACTGCTAAGCCATCTCTCCAGCCCAAGAGCTCATTTATGAAAGACTTCCTTACCCTGTTGTGCTGGGATAGGTCTGTCTATGACTTTATAACAGTACTTTGCCTGCTTGAATGTGACACGATGTGGAATATTTATTGTTTTAATTCTTCATTAAACATACAATTCATAAATAAATGTGACAGTTACCTAGCAGTCTGTTTTTATGAGATTTCTTTCCTTTGCTATTATATTCCTGTTAAGATTTCCCAATCATGATACAGTCTTGTTTCTTTTTTTTTTTTTTTTCTTAAATATACATGGTCAAGTATACTTTTCCTGATGGTGATTTTGAGAAATTCAGAGACAAACAGAAGGATAGTTATATCTTAAATACTAGTTTAAGATGCTGCTTTTGCTTCTAAGGTATATTGCCTCTTTGAAAGGAATAAAAGTGGTTAATAAATGTGGTAAAATACAGAGTAAATTCCCATATTCTATTCCTCTCTTTTAGTGTAGAATTGCTTAATGTGGCCAATAAATTAAAATCAAGATTGGAATGCTCTAAATTGTCTAAAACATTTTATTATGGTAGTGTGGTAGTTAGTTTCCACGTTGCTGGGATGAACTCAAGTAAGCACAGTTATGGGGAAAATTGAATGTATTTCAGCTCACAGATCCAAGGGTGGGTTCATCCATGGAGGAAGAATCTGGCTCCATTCATAAATCCAAGCAGAGAGAGAAGCCACCAGCAGCCAGAAAACATCCAAAAGCAGCAGCACAAAAATCTGCCAGCAAGCAGGACCCCAGAACTCAACCTGCTTGACACACCTTTTGGCTGGACTCCAAGATCTGCCTTCAGTGAAAACCTCCTGCAGCCAGGTTGCTTGGAACCCAAGATGCAAGTTTAATTTTAACACATGAGTCAATGGGGAGGGGGCATGCGTTCAAACTACTGTAGTTAGTTAAATGTTGAATATTTCAAAATATTCCTGACCTCAGAAGAATGTGAATCTCCAGAGCCTGGGGAGAAGGACACTTTTGTTATGACTGAGCCTTTCTCTGCTTGTCAGATAAAACTTGAACTTTTCGTTGCCTTCTGGGAAAGTACACTGACTTCCAGAGTAACTCATTTGATCCTTCACTTCTCTATGAATAAACCTTCAAACTCTTCTCTCTGATTGAAGGCAAACATACATTTCCCAGGCTATTATATCTCAATTGAAAATGACAACAATATTATTTGTTTTTCCAAAAACACAAATCCCTATTCTTCCTGCCACCTGCCTCTCTGTTTCTATTCACATTCCCCTGTCTGGGCATAGAAGCCTCATTTTAGTTTGTGATCAGCCTCTTTGATTTTTTTTTTTTATTATTTTTCTACCTGTTTTCATGTAAAAGAATTCAAACATCCCCTCTTCAGAAGTTCTCTCCTGCTCTTTTTCTTCTTTTTTCTTATTGAACACTAGCAGTAATATAACCTTAGTTCAACCTTATGGCAATATTTGAATTTTCCTGCACTTCTCATTTATGTTTCACTTTTGGGAACATTCAAGCTACTGTTAGAATGCTGTGCACACTCCAAGGGTCAAATAACCTAAAAAATAAGAACAAACAGCATGATGGAAACCTTTGAAAAGCAGGCTCAGCATTACAGATAGGAAAAAATAATGAATAACTCCAGATTTTAAAAATATCATTCAACAAATGATCTACCTTGGCATTCTGAGATTTTTATAAAGTGGTATTTCAGGATAAATAAAGCCAAAAGAAAAACATCTCTTTCCAAAATATCATTAGCAAAGTCAGAAAAAGAAAAGAGGCTTATTACAGGGTACGTCAAAATTCTCATCCTCATGAATCTTCATAAGTGACAGTATTATCAATGTAGGCGTCTGTACAGACATTCAGGTAGGAACCGGGATGATGCGTGACAGGTAAAAGCCATTTCTCACAGGTTTTATTTTTTAAACCAAATCTGATATATATTTTTTGTTTATAATTTTCTCCTTCTATGGTAGAATGCAATCTCAACTAAATTTTAATTGATCACAATTTAACAATAACTTGCAAACAACAACAACAACAAAAAAAACCTGCTCAGGCCAATGCTCCTCAGAGCGGAATCTTTATCTGCCAAGCTGGAAAAGGAACTGCCTTTAAAGTAACAACAGTGAACTGGGAGCAAATGAGTACTAAGTATATAATTTCCTTTATAAAAATGTTCACTGAGGGCTGGAAAGATGGCTTAGCGGTTAAGGCACCTGCCTGCTAAGCCTAAGAAACCGGTTCCAATCTCCAGGTCCCACTCCCACGTTTGGCCAGATGCAAAGTGATGCAAGGGTTGCAATGCCACACTTGCCCACAAGGGGGCACACACATTTGGATTTTGTTCACAGCAGCTGAGAGACTGCTGGTGCACCCATCTCTGTCTGTCTCCCTCTCCCTCTCTGTCTGTCTCTCTCTGTGTCTCTCTCCAAAAATAAATAAAATAATTTTAAAAAATGTTCATTGAAACTGGTCATAGTGATGCACATATTTAAGCACAGACTGGTGAAGCTGAGGCAAAAGAGTTGCAGATGGGGAACTTGTCTGGTGTACACAGGGAGACCTTGTCTCAAAAAGAAATAAAAACAAAAACTAATGGAACTGGTCAAACAAAAAGATCGTAGTTCATACAGAAAAATGAGATATTTGGGAAAAATACAGTGTTCATATGTAGTAGAATTTCATTTCCTTGCACATGGTTTTACTGGTGTCTTCCTGGTGTCTGTCAGAGGGAATGATAGAAATGAATGCAGATGACTTTCGGCATTACAAACCAACATTATTTGAGACAAGTATCAAATAGGTTTTTCTACTCTTGACTATTTTGCTAGATTATTTTCTTCAGTTGTGCACATGTAATCACCCACCACATTAGTTTTCCAGTGTACTTTCACTAAGGTTTTCTGCCAGGCAAAAATCAGAATATGCAGATCGGCTTCCTAGCTCTAGGGAATCTTTGTCATAAGAGGCAGGTTGTCACACTCTTAAGTCACCCAGGCGATTTCTCCTTGATCTTTCCTTTCACATTTTGGATAGACATTTGAAAATCCGAAACTCTACAGATGAAACATTCAGGCACAAAGAGGATAAAATGGTTTGTGGTTCTTGAGATTCTCTATCTTCGTTTCTCCTTCCCTCCCTCCCTCTTTCCCTCCCTCCCTCCATCTTTCATTGATGCAAGAGCACTGCCTTAATTTGCAGAGCCTAGGACATCATTAACTGCAGCTTCACATAAAGCATTTCAAAAGAAAGTTCTAAAGCAGAAAATATGTAACATTTTGAAAACTTCAAACTTTTAACTTTTCCCATCATTATTCCAAACTTCAAAATCAAATGTGAACCCTGATTTTTTTTTAAATGCCTATTCATAGAATGGAATTTCCTAGAAGTACTCTCATTAGTTATTATTTTTAAGTTTTGTCTTTCATTGGCCAAGATTCCATTAAGAAGTCCTTGAGGATCTTAGCATTGTCATCATTATCTCAGTTGAACTTATTAATATTTCAAGCTCACAATATTCTCAATTCATGTTAATTCATTATTAAATATATGATGGCATTTTCTATCAAAATATAAGCAGTTATTTATATAATATCAGTTCCTACTCAACGGGGAAACATCTATAATATCAGTTCCTACTCACAGGGAGAAAACAATTCTTATCCAATTGAAAAACAGTGCTATTTCTGTATTGTACCAATATTACTGATAAATATTCACATATTCAAGTTCAAACTTATTTCTTTTAAAACCCACTGTTATATCATATTCAGACACTCAGATCTTCTTTTATGGGTAGGTACAAAGCTTCTCAAATCTTATAAATCAGTTGGATATTTTTTTGTCCTTAATCCAGTGGTTTTTCTTCCTTTCACTGCTCTTTCATGCTAGATAATGTCCAAACTCTTTGCAGAGGCAGCCAAGTCCTTGATGATGGCTGCCTTTGTAAATGTCATTAGGACAAGGATTGTTATGCAGCCACTACTGTGTCTCCAGCATCTTACAAGGTGTCTAGCAATCTAAAGGACATCATTAAGATGCCATAAACACTCATGGAATGCCGATAATGTTAACCTCAAGGACTACATTCACAAATACGGTATTTTTCATCACTTGAAAATCCCCTGGCAGCATACTTATATCAGTCTTTTCAAAACAACCCTTCTTAAAGAAGAAAGATGTGGTAGTTTGAATATATGTCCCCCAATATATTCAGTGTTTTATTTGTTTATAGTTTGCATCTGCAGCCACCTTGCTGGAGGCAATGTCACTGGGCGGATCTTAAGGTATGATGGTGGGTTTGAGATTCCATTGCAAAGATATGCAAAGTGTGCCCAGTAGGAGTTCCTAAAGTGTGCTGTGCTGTTTGGCTGGTGGCTTCTCTTTCTCTCTGCGTGGTCCTGTGAAGACAGGCCAGCTTCTTCTGCCATTATGGATCTTCCCCTGGATCTGTGTCAATAAATAATATCTCTTCCTCCATAACTGTGCCTGGTCTGGAAGTTCATCTCAGCAAACCTGAAGCTGTCTGTTACAAAAGGTTTTTAATTTTATTTTATGTTTTTTCGATTTCACTGACGTGTTATTGCTGTGGCTTTATGCTATTCTACAAATGATTGAATCATATCATATGCATCCCTAGTTTTATTACATGTGCATATGTGTGGTATGTAGGTGTGTGCATGCAAGCTTGTATGTGTGTAGAGGCACATGAGTGTAAAGTGCACATGTGAGTGAATAGATGTGGAGGCCAGAGATCAATGTCAAATGTCTTGTTCAGACACTCTATGTATTACTCTGTGAGACAGGCTCTGTAATACAACCTAGGGCTCACTTTTCAACTAGACTAGCTAATCAGCAAACTAAACATTCTACATTAGCTGTATACAATATTCTACACCTAAATGACATTGATAATATTAGCAGGGGTGCCAGGCCAGAAGGACATGGCTGCTTGTCATAGACCCTAGTGGGCTCTTGATTGACTCCCCTCTCTGCCTGACCCAGAGGCATGTAAACTGCTTATTTGAAGCCAGAGGCACAAAGAACTGAGCACAGGACCCTGCATGTTCCAACTATGGCTATACAAGAAGGAGAAGAGCCACAGGCCAATGACATAGAAAATATCTTCCATAAAATCATAGAAGAAAATCTTCCACATGTTATGAAAAAGAAGTCCATCCAGGTACAAGAGACATACACAGTGATAAATGAACAAGACCACAAGAGAAATTCCATGATACACTGTAGTTAAGACACTATGCCCAAAACAAACAACAACAAGAAAAGATACTAAAAGCTTCAAAACAGAAATCCCTCATCACTGACAGAGTTAAGATCATCAGAATAACATCCTAATTTTCAATGGAAACTCTAAAATCCAACTGGCTTTGAATATTTCAAGTTTTGAAAGACCATGGTTGCTCACTTATCCAAACTATTATAACCAAAATGATTCCTAATAATAGGGGGGTAGTTTTCCTTAATAAAAGTGAGCTATACATGAGTACTATGTCAGCTCTATATAGAAAACTAAATGGAATATTTCACACTGACAAAAACCCATATTTAAAAGAATATGTGAGGAAAAAAGCACAATAGTTTTATTTTCAAAACAACAGTTGTTAATAAGTGTGAATGAGCTGGGAGTGTTGGTGCAGGCCTTTAATGCCAGCACTTGGGAGGGAAGCAGAGGTAGGAGGATCACCGTGAGTTCAAGGCCACCCTGAAACTACCTAGTTAATTGCAGGTCAGCCTGGACCAGAGTGAGACCCTAACTCGCAAAACAAAAAACAAACAAACAAACAAAAGCTGACTTTCATTAAAGTAGCAGGATATAAAATTAATACATACAAGCCACAGGCTTCTTATTTATAAATGACAAACCTTCTGGGAAAGTAATCAAGAACCAATACACTTATAATTGTTCAATACCCCTAACAAAGAAATGAAAGACCTATACAGCAAAATATTAAAACACTGAAGGAGGAAATTGAGGAAGTCAGAAAAATGTGGAAAGATTTCTCATGCTTAAGGATTGAAGTAACACTGTGAAAATGGCCATCTTACCCAAAACAATGTGCAGATCCAATGCAATTCCAATCAAACTCCCACCACCATTCTTCACAAAAATAGAAAAATAAATTTAATATTTACATTAAAGCACAAAAAGGCCACAAATATTGAAAAATTTCCTTATCAAAAAGAATACTCCACCTGATGGTATATAAGCATACATAATTTCAAATTACACTGCAAAGGCATAGCAATAAAAACAACTTGGAAATGGCACAAAACAGACACAAAGATCAATGTTATGGAGTAGAAATCCAGAAGCAATTTCAACTAAATACAGCCACCTGATCTGTGACAGAGGCTGGAAACACACAATGGCAAAAAGATAGCATTTGCAACAAATAGTGCTGGAGGAAATGAATAACTGAGTTAAAGAATGAACCCAGACCCTCTTCTCTCACCTTGTACAAAACTCAACTCCAAATGAATGAAGACCTTCAACATCAGAGCTGAAGCTGAAATGACCATAGGAAAAAGGAGAGCGAGCACTCCAAGATACCGGTACAGGGAGACACTGTTTGAAGAAGACCCCAGCATGGAATAAGATGAACTGAATTCAGCCAATGGGTTCTCATGAAACTAAAGAACAACTGCACAGCTAAACCAATCATCCAGAGAGTCAATAAAAAAACCTACAGAGGGCTGGAGAGATGGTTTAGGGATTAAGGCACCTGCCTCCTAAGCCTAAGAACGCAGGTTCCAATCTCCAGGTCCCACATTTAGCCAGATGCAAAGTGACACAAGGGCACAACGCCGCAATTGACCACAAAGGGGCGCACACATCTGGATTTCTTTCTCAGCAGCTGAGACACTGCTGGCGCGCCCATCTCTGTCTTCCTCTCCCCCCTCTCTCTCTTTCTCTCTCTCTCCAATAAATAAATGAATAAATAAATAAATAAATAAATAAATAAAAATTAAAATAAAAAAATAAAACCTACAGAATGTGAGAAAGTCTTTGCCAGATATTTTACTCCTGTGCACATGTACACTAGACTCTACTGTTTTAATACAAAGTTACCGACTTGCTCAGCTATGTTTGCTGTTGCTCTATTCACAATAGCTAGGAAATGTCGTCAGCTCAGATGCACAATTTATGAATGGATAATAAAGATGTGGCACATAATAAACAATGGAGTTCCATTCAATTATAAAGAAAAGAAAAAAACAATGACAAAATTTACAGGATATTGGATGGATTTGGAAAGAATTATGCTGGGTGAGGTAACCCAGGCTCAAAAAAGAACTACCACATGACTTATTTCATTTGTGGATCTTACCTAAAATAGATTGCTTGTATGTTGCCGGAAAGCATAAGTACTACTGGTTAGGGGCCAAGAGGCCTATTTTAACATCTTTGCCAGGCCTAGAGGGCATGCAGCCTGTTTCAGACTTAGTCTTCACTAAAACTTGGGATCTTAGAGGGAATTTGAAGGTATTTCTTGATTCTTGACTAGTTGGAACAAAAAGGGGCCCAGTATACCCAGAGGCATTGCCTTTCCCCAATAACTGACTGCTGCTCCCTCAGTGCACTACCCACAATCCCCAGGGGGTTGACCTGCATCCCCAGGGAGGAGGGCCTCTTTGGAAAAGGGGCAGGGGTGAGGGAAAGGATGGTCCCAACATGTGCTGTTTATAGACTAAGTATGTCCATATCTAATAAAAATAAATTTTAAAAAATAAATTATTGCATCAGTGGAATAATATATAAAAAGATGTATACTTAAGTACAATAAAAATTTTAAAAACGGTTAAAAGAAAGTGCATGAACCGCTAACATTTTCTGGAGAGGGAGCTGCTGTCAAAGCGAAAAACAACCCAGGGATAGTTGGAAGTTTGCACACTGAAGTCTAAAATTGCAAAGACCGAGGTTGTTTCTTAACTCTGGTTTCAAGGCGAAACAACAGAATCTTTTTTACTGTATGATGAAGGACACAGTGATAACAGTGGAATAAAACTGTTCTGTGGGGAACAGAGAGAGAGAGAAAGACAGAGAGAGAGAGAGAGAGAGATTACATTTAAATACTCTGGGTGGAAAAAGTTTACCCGAAGCCATAGGATGCTGCAGCTAAGTCCCAGTGCCTGAGATAGGTGACATCCCACAGTGAGCTGTGGTCCATTTTCAAAGCCCATGGTCACCTATCAGAAGTAGATGCTAGTAAGACATAATTGCTAACACAATAGGCTGACGTCACATAACATTGAGCAATCAAGGTGGAACTGAGATGGATGCCATCTCCGTGCCTAGAAGTCCCACAGGGAAGGCAGGTGTCCTGTGAGGCTCTGCCCTCTGCTACAAGGAACGGGCACACTCATGACTCCACAGTGACGACTAAAACCTCGTCAGGACCTGCGCTGTTGTGAGCCATAAGCATTCTGACCTAGAGTACAGAGGAGGTCAAAAGGAATGAGACAACAAAAGAGAAGGACTATCTTGAAAGAAAATGGTACAGTAGAAAGGGGGTAAGGGAGGGGCACAAAAGAAGATAACATGATGGGGACAAGCACTAATTATAGTATATTTATGTATGCATGTTCCATATATATATTTGCCTAATGTGATATACCAGGTCAAGTACGTTACAATACTTGTTAGAGAAATGCACGTGGATATTTGTGAAGCAAAACATAGCAGCCTGGGCTGTGAAGATGAAGACGTACACCTGGTAGAGCCTGTGTCATTTGACACCTTGTAGGTTTACAAACCAGCATGGGCCAGGCCCACCTTTGTGACTTGCAGCTGCGGTGAGATGTTCTTGAATGTGAGTTCGCAGTGGGAATTATACCTGTCTGTACATTATGCTCTGGCTTCTTTATTGAGGTAGGATTTCACTCTTAAGTCAGCTGAATGAAATCCAGATGCCGGCGCCCCCTTATGGTCAAGTGTGGCATTGCGCCCTTGTGTCACTGCATCTGGCTAAACGTGGGACTTGGAGATTGGAACCGCTGGAGATTGGAACCAGAATTCTTAGGCTTAGGAGGCAGGCACCTTAACTGCTAAGCCATCGCTCCAGCCCTCAACACATTATTTTTGTATCAAGCAACAGTGATGGGCTGGGAACCTGGCATGTGCCTTTCCAGTTTGAGTGAATTTCTTTCTCTTTCTTCTACCATGTCCGTGAGGTTCTTAGTGAAACTTGGTGGAATTAGTTGCTCAATATAAGAAATTAAAACGACATGTGAAATGGCAAAAAAAAAAAAAAAAAATCTAAGCAGGGGTTTCCCAATGTACTATTAAGTATTTTGATTTTTAGTAAGAATGCAAAATTATATCTAATTAGTTTTTATCTATTGCTGACTCTACAGTCATTTGTTTTCTATGCATTAATAGCTATACTTCTAGGAAGAGTCATTATGTCTTGTTTCAAAATTTTAATTGTCACAAATCTTAACTTCCTACTGCAGGAGTTCTCCCCCAAAATATAGCAAAATTAATGCCATTATCTGTGCCATCAAATAAATGTAAACTTTGAATAATGCTTGTCACTTGTATGTGCTTACTTTCAAAAGTGAAACAATATTTACATACCCTCATGCCCAGGATTGTTGCAAAGAATCATGAGAAGATAAACATTTCTGAACCCCTGGAAATGTGAGAAAGCATGTGAAAAAATTCGAATATTTTTTATGACTGCGCCACTCATTTTAAAGGTCAGTATACTGTGTTTTCTTTTTATTGTTGCTTATAAATAAAACATTTTTGTATTTGTCATTTTGGCCTTATCCTATAAATAGATATGGTACTTAGAAGAAAAAATGTGAAAGACCTATTGGAATCTATTTCTTAATTTTTTTAAAAAATAGTTTATTTATTTATGAAAGAGAGAGAAAGAGAAAATGAAAGAAAGAGAATGAGAATGGGCTAGCCAGTACAAATGAACTGAGATGCATGTGCCTCCTTTTGCATCTGGGTTTATGTGGATAGTAGAGATTCAAATTTGGGTCTTTAGGTTTTGCAAGCAAAAGTCTTAACTATTGAGCAATCTTTCCATCCCTCTCTTAATGTTTTACATGTGTAAAAATGATTAAATTTTCTCCAATTTAAAGTTCCATTTTTTTTTGTACTGGCATCTCTACTAATACAAAGATATTAGCAATGAAATTGCTACATGCCATGGTAATTGGGCAGTACTGGTCTAAAATAATATTTTCTATTTTAGACAAATCTGAAAATAAACTACTTTGATATTAAATAGTCATCTAACATCCATTGTCTTTTTTTTTTTTTTTTTTTTTTTTTTTTTTTTTTGCAAGGTGGGGTCTCAAGGCTGACCTGGAATTAACATTTCTCAGGGTGGCATGCCAAATCAAACCTTGTCTCTGCATTAAAGTGTTAACTCCATTGTCTTTTAGAACGTTCCTGTATGCCAAATCAAACCTTGTCTCTGCATAAAGTGTAGGGTTACAGTGCTAGCTTAAAAGAGACCCCTTCCAGAACTTAGCTATGTCTTACTGTCCAGAGAGAGAGGTGAAAGAAGGTTCCGAGAAGCTTGCTAAATATTATTACCTTCAATTACTCTCTAGGTATTAGGGTTTCCTAAAATAATCTGACACTTCCTTTTCCTAAAAAGACCCACACCAGGACTGAGTCATAGACCAGCTGTCAGTCAATGTTCTTACCTGTTCTCCCTGGCAGGACCCCATTTGGTCATGGAAGGCTGTCAACTTACATGTAACTCTTTCTGCCCTTCTGTATATGTGGAGCAGAAGTTGAGACGCTTTTTGAAAATGCTGGTTTGGCCCCAATGTTTAAGAATATTTATTTTCCAAGAGGGGCCTTATGGTATTGATGATGGTCATCATCCCTCCTAAATTGTTTCTTCCATGTAATATTCCAAGGGGCTCTAAGAAAAAAATATATCACATGGCCCTTGGTTAATTCTTGTTTGCCAACTTTATACTTTGGTTAGCAGCATTGAAACATATACACTTATTTGCAATCAGACAATTGATTAACTTATAGCTGAATTTGGCAAATTGATCTTCTGTCTATATTAGCTACAAACAAATCAACCTGACTTGAAGTGATGTATATAGGACTTCAGTTTCTGATTGGATAATTTCTTTTGTGCATTTTGAATGAATCATGATGTATTTTATTTAGTGCTTTCTTTAGTTAGAACAAGAAAGCATCATGTCACAAGCAAATAACAAGTTGCATATATTGGCTTGCCAATACATTGCTTTAATTCAAAATTTAATGATGCCAAATTTAAAAAAAAACAGATCACTATGTTGTTTATGATGACTTAATTCATTGATCTCTTGTTTGTAATACAATTATGTATCCTATGTACTTTCTACTCAACTTCTGTTTTTCTAAAATTACAAATAATATCTGTCTGCATTTATTAAGAGGACTTGCTAATACTTAATAATCTTCTCTTTAGAAAGCTTTAAAAAGGGCTGGAGCAATGGCTATGTGGTTAAGGTGCTTGCCTGTGAAGCCTAAGGGCCCAGGTTCCATTCTCCAGGCCCTGCATAAACCAGATGCACAAGGTGACAGATGCATGTGGAGTTCGTTTGCAGTGACTAGAGGCCCTGGTGTGCCCATTTTCTCTCTCTCTTCCCCCCACCCCGGTCTCAAATAAAAAAAAAAAAAAAACTTTTAAAAAAATCATCTTTTTAATAGGAAATAGTCAAAGCATATTGCGAAAAATATTGAGCATTTTAGTTGCTATGCACACTATAACTACAAACAATACAGAAACGTCAGAAATGTTTGAAAGAGGGTAAACTGGAAAAGGTATATTTTTTTCTAAGTTGGTCATGATATATATTTGTCTGTGTTATGGTGCTCACTCGTGATCAAGTTGCTAGTAAGAAGGTGGGAACAGTATACAATGTACACACAGTTCAAGGACTATGGGAGGCTTGTTCAGCTAATAGTGAAACCCTTCCCAGAGCCTGCCTGGGATTCCTGCAATTTTACTGGTCCAGGAAGTCATTGCCCCAGTTTGAGGTATAATGACTCATTTTTGTAATCCCAAAAACCTGGGAGGCAAAGGCAATAGGATTGTGGCAAGTTTGAGTACAACCCGGATTACGTAGTGAATTTCAGGCCATCCTTGGCCTTGACCCTGATACCAATAACAAACAGCAACAAAATCATTGACTAAACAAGAAGTTCATGAAACTTGTGAAAGCTGCTCTTTCTTCTCTCAGGAATGTGTCGTTCACATACCTTGAGTGGCATGGGATCCTGTTAAGAGAAAGTCATATTCAACACTGATAAGTTTAATGCAGAAGCATATTGTATGCACAGAGATGCTTTAAATTCTTAAGGGAAGTGCAGGACTTTTAAATAGGTTCACATTTTTCACACGGAACACATATTTATTGATGGTTTTCTGTTCCACAAGTAGGAAATCAGTAAGTTGCTGTAAGGTAGATTAGAAAAGATGCCTTTGGGGCTGGAGAGATGGCTTAGTGGTTAAGGCGCCTGCCTGCTAAGCCTAAGAACCCGGTTCCAATCTCCAGGTCCCACGTTTAGCCAGATGCAAAGTGATGCAAGGGCGCAATACCGCACTTGCCCACAAGGGGGCGCACGCCTCTGGATTTTGTTCACAGCAGCTGAGAGACTGCTGGCATGCCCATTCTCTATCTGTCTCCCTCTCCCTCTCTGTCAGTCTCTCTCTGTGTCTCTCTCCAAAAAAAATAAATCAATAAATCAATAAATAAATTTTAAAAAATTTAAAAAAAGAAAAGAAAAGATGCCTTCTATTGTAGTTGGATCCGTGGCATGGGAGACAGTCCATCACCATGACTGTTGTAGTCACCTTCACATTGCTGAGACAAAACACCCAATCAGAAGCAACTGGGGGGAGGAAAGGGCTTATTTTGGCAGGAAGATTAATAATGGCATGGAGAAGATGGTAATGCTGAGGCTGGGCATTGCCATCTTGCCACAGCAGTGGAAGAAATCAGCAAAACAATGAGCCTAGCTCTGTCAAAGAGGTGCTGGCTATACCACCCTAAGACCTACGCTGGAACACACCTCCTCCAACAAGATACACCTCTTAAATTGCCACCAGATGGGGACCAAGCATTCAGAATATAAGATCTGGGACTGCAGAGATGGCTAAAGGCACTTGCTTATAAAGTCTGACAGCCTAGATTTGATTCCTCACTACCCACTAAAGCCAAATGCACAGAACACTTGAGTTTATGGGGAACATTTGATTCAAACCACCACAGTGACCTTTACAGAAGGCAGCCTAGCTGAGTTATGGAATAAATTAGGGAATAGAAGTTGTAAATATAGAAAACTGAACAAATTTTTATTTTTGCCTGGAATGCTGAGAACAACAATAAACATGGCAGAAGTATACAGCAGGCAGTGTGCCATACAAAATATTTCCTTTAGAATAATTGAACATTGGTATGCTTAAATGTTTGAAATTTAAGTACATTCACAATCATTTTCACTTTATCATTAATCTGTCACATATATAGTAAAGTATCTAGTGCCACATATTTTTTTTTTTTTGGTAAGTCTCACTCTAATCCAGGCTGACCTGGAATTCACTATGTAGTCTCAGGCTGGCCTCAAACTCATGGCGATCCTCCTACCTCTGCCTTCAGAGTGCTGGGATTAAAGGTGTGTGCCACCACATCCAGCTCATAGTGCCACCTAAAGTTTTAAGTCAACAACTATTTGAAGTCAAGCTAAAGTTTGTATATACTTTGTAGGATTTAATGATCAGAGAATCTTTAAAACCATGAAGGAAACAATAGAATTATTTAACACGTTAAATCTCAAAACACTGCAAGAATTTTCAGCATGCAATTATATTTTATAATGCAGTATTCTAAAAAATATAAAAAATAAAAAATATGAATTAGATGTAAGCATTTTCCAATTGTGGGCAGAATTTATTAACTTTTATTTTCAAAAGTATGTGTATTTGCATGTTTAGGATAAATATGCCATAAATACAAAAGGCATGATGATATATTCTAAAACTTCCTTTTCAAGAATTATTGCAGCCATAAAATCCTATATTGGATAACTGACAATATGGCCTTTTATATTTATATGTGACCTCACAGCTGGTAGGAAAATATCAGTAATTCAAGGTTTTAAAACAGATTCACATTTATATTTTGCATTGTAAAAGTCACTAGCAATGTCACTAAAGACAGGGCATCTGTAACAAATATTAAACAGATTCTATCATTTAATTATGTCATAACAGGTATTTAGACAGAAAAATGTCTTTAGAAATAGTTTTGACTACAAATTTCTGCATAACCTCTTAATTCTTATTCACACTTTGCTCCTCTATATTAATTTGCATCTGTTATTACTTGCTTGAATGCTGCTACATTTTTGTAAATTCAATTCTTCCTTAGTTTAATAAGCATTTCTTTCATCCAGTGTCTTCTTGTGAACAAGATATTTCAATGTTTCTTTTTTTTCCTTTTACATGAGGAAATCCAACCATAAACTCCTCTCTGTTTTTAATCTGCCTTATACAAGAAACACCTTGTAATATAAGACTGCCAGAAGACAGTCACCTGGATGAGTTGTCATTTTCTGAACAATGCAATGATCACTGCACATAGATTCTCTGGTCACCGCAACCGAAACTATTCACCTGGAAAACAATACACTTCAATTGTAAACAGAGTTACTGAATGTAAGAAACATTGATTTCCCATTTCATAATCCATGCTGCCATTTTGAAGTCATCATTATGTTATTGGAACTTTAGTTTTGCAACTTCTAAACATACACTTCCCTCACAACCTATACTTCACTTCCCTCACAACCTACACTTCCCTCACAACCTACTCTTCCCTCACAACTGACACTTCCCTCACAACCTACACTTCCCTCACAACCTACACTTCCCTCACAACCTACACTTCCCTCACAACCTACACTTCCCTCACAACCGACACTGACACAACTGACACTTCCCTCACAACCTCACACCCGACACTTCCCACAACCTGCAACCTGACATTTCCAACCTACAACCTCACAACCTACACTTCCCTCACAACCTACACTTCCCTCACAACCAACACTTTCCTCACAACCTACAATTCCCTCACAACCTACACTTCCCTCACAACCAACACTTCCCTCACAACCTACACTTCCCTCTTAATTGACACTTCCCTCACACCCTACACTTCCCTGACAACTGACACTTCCCTCACACCTACACTTCCCTCACAACTGACACTTCCCTCACAACCTACACTTCCCTCACAACTGACACTTCCCTCACAACCTACACTTCCCTCACAAACAGAAGCATCTGTGGAAGCAGAGACAACACCTTCCAGAAGGTTTTGCTGACCACTGTAATGTTCACACAGTGTGATGAAGCAATATTAATGGCATGATAGAATGCACTATGTTCCTTTGAATCAAAAAAAAAAAAAGACCTAAAATAAACAGGAAACACTGGGATTTAACAGAAAACATTGGGGTTTGCATTACAGCAGTTGCAAGTTAAAAAAAAAATTCTGGCTGGAAGGATTGCTTAGTGGTTAAGGTGCTTGCCTGCAAAGCCAAAGGACCCAGGTTCAATTCCCCAGGACCCGTAAGCGAGAAGCACAAGGTGGTGCATGTGTCTGGAGTTCATTTGCAGTGGCTGGAGGTCCTGGTGCATCCATTGTCTCTCTCTCTCTGTCTCTCTCAGTCTCAAATAAGTAAATAAAAATACCTTTTAACAATGTTAAAAAAACTTATTCTTAGTGGACATTACAGACAATCAGATGTACTAAATCTGAAATAATTCTCCAGAACTACACTCAGCTAATCAGAGTTTACATAACCCAAAAGAGTCTCCACCTACATAGCTATCTATCTCATCACTTAAACCTTTGTTGTTTTCAGGTAACTGCAGAAATGTAAGTGGATTAGGACATTTTAAATTTGAGGTCTAATTTTAAGTGACTTTCAAGAAAGAGCTTCAAAAATGAGTTTAATTTGTTAGGAAACCCTTTCAGAATTTAGCCACCCATCACCAACCATGTCTCTGCGTCCTCATTGCTTTCCAGTGCACACACCAGCATGCCTGGCATTTTACACGGGCACTAGGGATCAAACTCAGGTCTCCATGCTTGTGTGGCAAAGCGCTTTACACACTGAGTCATCTCCCAAGCCCCACTATCATTTTTTAACAGATAAAATGGTTTAGCTGTTTTACAAAATCAAAATAACTGGATTAGAAGTGAGAGATTAAATTAAACATATTTACTGATACACCATCCAATATTTGGATGTTTTTAAAAATGCATGTATGTACCTCTTAGTTATTTCCCCAAATACTTAATCTTATATTGATGAAACTATAATGCAGAAGAAAATAATAATAACTGGCAATAGGGAAGGAATGGATAACTTAATCTGAAGTGACACTAATCTAGCAAAATCTGAAAGTGTAAAATTTTCCTTCTTGTAGACTCTATGTGTTTCCATAACTTTCCTGGTGCTGCGTGACTTCTTTATCTGAGCAGGAATCTTGAGAAACCACATTCCTTGAGTTTCACAGAAGATTTATACAAGAAATGAAAAACTAATGTGTACATCAGCCTTTCCTTTTTAAGGCTCACATGAATATGTCAAATTGTGATTCAATATCCAGTGGAAAAGTAAATAGAAAATAGAGATTCATTTTCACCCTTAAGTTCATTAAGTTATTCAATACTGGAGGGTTTCTTGTTCAAGTTCTGGCTGGGTATGGTATGCCATATTAAACAGACAAGGGAAGAGAATATATATATATATATATATATATATATATATATATATATATATATATATATATAATCTATCCTATATATATATATATATTTCCAATAAAGGACACAGATAAAATTTACCTCTGCTAAAACAAAATATTGGGGTGTTTTAAGCCATGGTGAGTTCAGGCAAAAGCATTGCAGACAGGAGGAGCCCGGAGCTTGGCCAGTGTGATCAGATTCTCTGTGTGCAGTTGCTTATGAAAGCAGGCTCCAACTTTCCCCCAGAGTCTGGCAGTGAATGGTGGCAGGGCACTGCTTGATTGACAGAGGATGGATCCTTAGATGGCTACCAAGTCTTTCAGAAAGAACTTCTGATTGTGAATCAGCACTTGGCTAGGGGAGTATTTATATCTTAAAATGACAGACAAAGAATTGATAATTGAAAAAAAAGAAAGTGTTCAAAAAAAAAAAAAAAAAGCCTGTTGCACTCAAGTTTGCATTGCTGTCAGAAATCACCCGACCAAGAGCATCTTTTGGAATAAAAGGGTTTATTTTGGTTTACAGACTCGAGGGGAAGCTCCATGATGGTAGGGGAAAATGATGGCATGAGCAGAGGGTGAACATTCTCCCTGAGCCAACATTAGGTGGACAATAACAACAGGAGAGTGTGTCAAACACTGGCAAGGGGAAACTGGTTATATAGCCCATAAGCCCACCCCCAACAATACACTGCCTCCACCAAGAGGTGTTAATTCCCAAATTTCCATCAGCTAGGAACCTAACATTCAGAACACGTAAGTTTATGCGGGACACCTGAATCAAACCACGACAGTCCATCCCTGGCCCTCATAAAGTGAAATAGGACTCAGAGAATAGTGGCTTCTTAAGCCACTTTTTATATTTATTTATTTATTTATTTATTTATTTATTTATTTATTTATTTATTTATTTATTTATTTTTTTTTTTGAGGTAGGGTTTCACTCTGGTCCAGGCTGACCTGGAATTAACTATGTAGTCTCAGGGTGGCCTCGAACTCACGGCCATCCTCCTACCTCTGCCTCCCGACTCCCGAGTGCTGGGATTAAAGGCATGCGCTACCACACCCAGCTCTTAAGTCACTTTTTAAGTTAAACTTATTTCTTATGGTGGCTGAACATGTTACATGTTGGAAGGGCTCTAAATTTTAGTTATTCATTTGTCAGCCTAGCTTAGGGAAAAGGGGAGAAGAGCTGGTATATATACTTGGATCTTCTGTTCTCCAAATGTGTCCTCTTTCTATACTCTTGAGTTAACCTGTTCAAAACTGGAGAGCTGGAAAAATGGCTTACTGGTTAAGGTACTTGCTTGAGAAGACTACAGACGTAGGTTTGATTCCTCAGTACCCATGAAAGCCAGATGCACAACGTGGCTCATACGTCTGGAGTTCATTTGTAGTGGCTGGAGGCCCTGGGGTACCCATTCTCCCTATCTCTTTCTGCCTCTCTCTCTCAAATAAATGAAATTAGATCAAATTGAAAATTTTATAAATGGACAGTACTGATGTTGTAGCATGATTATTTCTGAAGCACTTGGGTGTCATGACAATGCTTAGTTTCCTAATTATGTTTCTTTCAATATTTGTAATGAAAGCATTGCAGTAGAGAAGTTACGACTAGTCATATGACCACCACCAAGATATTATCATCAATATTTTACCATAACATTCTTTATTACATATTGGACTCTAGTTGTGTAATTTTTGTTACTATATTCAAATGGGCAGAAAGATTGTGACCTGGATGGAGTCTTTTTTCTTAAATTTTTTTTGTTTATTTTTTATTTATTTATTTGAGAGTGACAAGCAGAGAAAAAGGCAGATGATAGAGAGAGAATGGGCACAGCAGGACCTCCAGGCACTGCAAATGAACTTCAGATCCATGCGCCACCTTGTGCATCTGGCCTATGTAGGTCCTGGGGAATCAAGCCTCAAACTGGGATCCTTAGGCTTCACAGGCAAGCACTTAACCACTAAGCCATCTCTCCAGGCCCATGGATGGAGTCTTTATCATCAAGGTGACTATTTCATTTTCCTTTCTAGACATTGCAATGCTCATAAACTTTTTGGAATCCAGCACCTACACTTTCTTTTCAGACATATTACTGTCCTGCAAGTTAGTTTGTGTACTTCAGTCAGTTGATAACATAACAAATGCTATTTGCTGTGGAGCTAATGGGTGATCAGGTGTTCTGAGTCTTAAAGAAAGATGGCTTCCTAGTTTCCTTATGAATCATCTCAATGGGGTTTAGAAGAAATGGGAGTTGGAAACAAGGAATAGTTTCCAGGGAGGACCTTTTATATATTGACAAAAATTTTCTCTTACTGTGGTGCAGTTACCTTTTCTGTTAAATGTGAAAAAGTAACAGCCATCTCATCATGTTCTTTTAAGTTATCAAAGACAGCATCTGTAATTGATTATGAAATACTCACGATAAGAGGAATCATCAAATCAATGAAAATGTTCTCCATATGATCAATCCTCCTCTCAGGCAAGGGCAAGATTGTAGTTTGGGGAATATCGCCAAGTAGCCAAAGTATATTCATCACTGGAAATAGAACTTTCCATATGGAAGCATCATTTTATTTTGAAGAGACTTATATTTTCTTATATTCCTTAAACTAATAAAACTCCCATTTCAACTTTCTTTGAAATGTGTGTACTGAGTGATTTTTCCCTATTCATCAAGGATATACTAATGCCATGATGATTCTGAAGAGTTTGTGTGATTCTTGCAGAAACAAGACTTTATTCTGGTCACACTCAAATGTTTAGTACACTAGCTTTTAAAATCAGTGTTTCCTCAGAGCAGATGTTAATTCACTTTGGTGTGCCACCCTGGTTAATAGTGCTTTATGCTATTTCCTCTCCCTCAGCAACAATGGAGGCATCACATCTAAAAACATTCATTAAGGGGCTGGAGAGATGGTTTAGAGGTTAAGGTTCCTGCCTGCTAAGCCTAAGAACCCGGTTCCAATCTCCAGGTCCCACGTTTAGCCAGATGCAGTGACGCAAGGGTGCAATGCTGCACTTGACCACAAGGGGGCGCATGCACCTGGATTTCATTCATAGCAGCTGAGACACTGCTGGTGTGCCCATCTCTGTCTTCCTCTCCCTCTCTCTCTCTGTCTCTCTCTGTGTCTCTCTCCAAAAAAAATAATAAAAAAAAAATTCATTAAGGAAAGCATTTTCTTTTAAAGTTTTCTGTTAAAGATAATTTTAGTGCATTGAAAAATGTAAAACAGAGAAAAAACTTTAAGTAGAGATTGAGTTTTTCACTTATGTGGCATTCAATAGAGAAGTGAGATCAAAATAATAGACAGTCAAGAAAAGGAAGAGCTAATAGGAGAACACAAAAGATCAGAATTTATCCAAGTCAATTTGCTAATTTATTAGATAAGAGTTTGGACTGTGGGTGTATGGATTGCTGTAGAGACAATAAAAGAGGTAAACTTGCATCTTTAATGTTCTGATTTGGAAAGAAGACTTGAAAGAAAAGTGATTAAATATGAAAATGGTACATTGAGACCATACTTAACAACACACCAATGGTCTAGAAATAGAAGTGGAGGGTGCGGGAGATGGCTCTGTAGTTAAGGCACTTGCCTGCAAAGCCCAATAACACACACAAAGCGGGATGCACAAAGTGGCACATGCATCTGGAGTTTGTGTGCATTTGCGCTGTGCCCTGGCCCACCCATTTTCTCTCTCTCACGCTCTTTCACTCACTGTCTATGTCTCTCTTTCTCTGATTGCCAATACATAAACACATTAAGAATAGAAAAATAAATGTAAATTCTTCAATATTGTCTCTAAGCACTAAACTCTATCACCTTTATAAGATGTAGACACAGCAATATCTCCAGTTTAGCTGTCAGCTTTGAAACTAGACAAAGAAAGGCTTGAAACTACAAATAAGAACATTTCAAAAGACCTCAATTAATATGAAAGAACATATTTTCTTCTAGTTTATGGGAGGTTTCTTTTTTTTTTTTTAAATATTGGGTTTCTGGAATTCAATATAATAATAAGGATATAGAAAGCAAGCATCAATATGTATTGTCACTTTGCCAGTAAGCTATTTAAGTTTTGGCAAAGTTTCAATAATTGCAACAAGCTTGAAAAATAATTGCAAGATGCATAATATGACTCATACCCAGAGGATGGGAACTGTGTGGGCCTTCCACGTATATTTATTTATTTATTCTAATTTCTATTTGTTTCTCTAGAGTAGAGCTGGTAGGATACAGAGAGCACAATTACCTGTGTCTCTTGGGAAAGTTTGGTAGGGACATGCTGATGGAAGATGCAAAGTCAAAACTCTTTTAAAGTTTCTGTTATGCTTAAGTTTAACACTTTTTGAAAGAATAAATGATAGCAAGGTTCTCAAAGCAAAAGTAGCATTCTAGCAAGTGAATTGATAAAACAAAATTATTCACTGTCTAAAATATTCTGAAATTTTCATGATACATTTAATGTAATGGAAAATTCTCTTTTAACTTCAAACAATGTAATAGAAGGCTTGTCATTTTAGCCAGTGTGAAAATACACACTTTAGAGGAACAAAATGATTGGAGACTTTAAAGTGTAATGTGCTTAAAAATGTACAAGAGAAAAGCGAAAATACAAATAATGTATTAGTAACGTGATCATATGTAAACCATGGAAGGAACTATTTGTAAGTGAATAAATATCTGGTTTTTGAAGCTGACAGAACTGGGTAAGAACAATGGTTCATTAGTTACCATCAAATAGAGTGACTTGGAGGATGAAGGTGAAACAAGTTGGTAACTTTTCAGTAGAGAGAAATGAAAGCATGGAACAACAACAACAAAAAGACATTTTTGAAGGATGAAACCAATCCTAGGAGAGAAACGAAGAAATAAATACAAAAAGAGAGCATTGCTGAGAAATAGTGTTATGAATTCTCAGAATAATGTCACAAAGAGAATGCCAAGAATAGTGAGTCGAAATGGAATCCAAACCAGAGAAAACATGGTAACATTGTGAACATGTTAAAGAATTTATTTTGGGGCTGGAGGGATGGCTTAGTCATTAAAGTATTTACCAGTGAGGTCTAAGGATCCGTGTTCAATCCCCCAGTTCCCATGTAAGCCAGATGAGCAATGTGGTACATGCATCTGAAGTTCCTTTGCAGTGACTGGAGGCCCTGGTGTGCCCATTCTCTCTTTTTCTCAGGCTCTCTCCCTCTCAAATAAATAAATAAATAAAATATTAAATAAATAAAATATTAAAAAAGAATAAATTTTGTCTTAGTGATGGATAAACGTCTTTATTCCAGAGATCATTAGATTTAACTGCATTCAAATTCAGAAATTCCATTTAACACATTCTACTTTTAGATGAAACGTTGAAGGAAGAACCAAGTTTGACAATAGTTGAACATCCAGAATATACAAAGAATTTGTACAACACCAACAAAACCAAGCAAATCAAGCATATTAATTTAGATGATGTGAATAGTCAATCCTGTGCAGACATGATTCAAAGACTGGTAAAGATATGACAGAAATCAGAGAAAGGAAAATTAGATAGCATTTCTTTTGATTTACTAAAAAACTGTTATGGTTGCTTTCATAATAACGAGGAGAGAGGAACATTCCGGGGCACCAGTGGCCAACAACAGAATGTTCAAAACCATCAGGAAATCAATGTAGTAGAACTTGAAAATACTGGTATACCCTATCAAAATGTCACAGTTGATCCCAGAGAAAATGTTCACATTTCTAAAAGGAACATTGGCAAAATGTAAATTTTTGGTGCCATTTGGTCATTTTCCATGATTGGGGATGTATTAGAAATATGAAGAGAAATTATGCTACTAGTTAAATGAGAGGGAGAACAGTGAAAGGGGAGGCTTGTCCAATGTCCAGTGAAAAGTGGTGAAACAAAAACGCCCTTTTAAACTGGACATGGTGGTGCACACCTTTAATCCCAGAATTTGGGAGGCAGAGGTAGGAGGATGGGCGTGAGTTCAAGGCCACCCTGAGACTACATAGTGAATTCCAGGTCAGCCTGAGCTAGAGTGAAACCCTATCTCAGAAAACAAAAACAAAACAATAATACAAACTAACAAACAAACAAAAACAAAAAGCCCTTTTACAGTTGGGGCTATATTAAGGGAGTTGTGGCACTATATCATAGGTGACTGGGTGAGGTCTGAAAGCAGAAAGAAGGAGAGGAGAGAGAGGAGAGAGAGAGAGGAGAGAGAAGAGAAAGATAGGACAGAGAGAGAGAGAAGGAGAGAGGAGAAGCAGGGGACACTCTGGGAATCCATGGAGCAAAGTAAATTTCTGTGGAGAGAAGTCAGTGATGCAATGGCAGAGAGAGTGTAAATAGAGTATGCTGTGGTCCCTCAAGGTGTGTAAGGGAGACGGGCATTTCTGCTACCCTGCTATCCTTCTCCTACCCTTGACATAGGTGACAAATGGGAGAAGACAGGGGGCACCAGATAAGAAAGTGAGGTTATAATTCCAGACTGCCTTGGTGAAGCCTCTTAAAGTGGCTGCTTCTGAGTTCTAACACCTACACTATGTATGCTGTGCCGTCATTTGGTGGAGTGAGAGGCGGCAAACAAGCAGATCAAAAGACAAGTTAGAGGAACACGAAATAATTAATGTTAGAATAAACTTTCTGTCACATAGCTATTAAAATTAAACACACGGGGCTGGGGAGATGGCTTAGCAGTTAAGGCGTTTGCCTGCAAAGCCAAAGGATCCAGGTTCAGTTCTCCAGGACTCTTGTAAGTCAGTGGCACAAGGGGGCTCATGTATCTGGAGTTCAGTTGCAATGGCTGCATGCCCTGGCACATCCATTCTTTCTCCCTCTCTCCCTCTGCCTCTTTCTCTCTTTCAACTCCCTCTTCTCTCTCTTCTCTCTTTCTCTTTCATATTGCCTATACTTTTTCTTCCTTCTTTTCCCTTGGCACTGACCTGTAACTCCCAATACCAGCATATGGTTAATATCCACAATGAGCTGTTGATCAGTGAGACCTACAAGGTTTCCCAAAAGAAGACAGATTTCTGTTAGAGTACTTGATGACTCACCAAAGGTTAATGGTAAGACCTACTGCTGAAGACACCATATGCTGTTCAGACGGAACATGGAGAGACCTGGCTGGAATCTGGAAGAGAGTCAGTCCCCAGACAGTTAGTTTGTCTAGTGCCAGAAAGCGCTAAATAAGTGACTGGGGGATAAACAACCAACATCTGTCTAAGCAACTCGTGGTCTAAGCTACTCAGCAGCAAACAACCTGACATGATGCTCACACAAGGGCAGTAGTGGCACACAGCCATGATGGGTTACCAACTGCTCTAGATTTGGCTAACTGATCCACTCAGTGGAATGGAACCCATACCTGGAAATGGGTAACAAGTCAGAACCATATCCAAAAACAAGCCCGCTCTCCAATATCAAGCTCCAACCAATAGTGGGATACAAGAGGGCTTACACCTATTAAATTCTTTCTAAAGTAATAATGGTTATCCATGTATCTAGCACTGACCTCACTCTCCATTGGAGAATCTGCTTCTCTCTTTCAGATGGACGCAGAACCTGAGAAGAAAATCAGCCCATCGCCCCTCAACAGGGCACCAGCTGAAGCCATAGAGTCATAGAGGAAATGAGCAAGAGTGCTGCTTTATTAGTGAACCTGGTACCAGCACAAAGATGAAGGAGATAGACACAAAGAACACTCAACTCCTACCAAATCAGATATCCAGAGACACAGAGACTCACAAAACCTCCTCACTGAAATAGACCTAAAATGAACCCAACACGGCTCAGGGAAATTCACGGAAGAGGGGGCAGAAAGATTGTTAGAGCCATGAGTTGGGTCATTATACCCAGAGTCATTGCCTCTCCCACATAACTGATGGCTACCCCCATAAGACAAGACCCACATTACCCATGGGGGGAGGACAGGGATAAGGCTAATGATGGTACCATCATGGCTGTATGTATACTATACATATAACTAATAAAAATATACTTAAAATAAAATAAAATAAAATAAAATATATTAAAAAATAAACACACTCCATATGTGCCTCACAGTAGCTTTTACTCATGCCCATGGTTTTATGTCCTATATCATTTCTATTATCTATGCTCTATTATAGCATGTAAGTCTCAGATGAAAATTCCAGACATAAATAGTAATTTTTTGCCATCTTGAGCAGTATAAATGGTTTTGATCTGCTCCAACTTTCTTGAGGGATGGATTATTCCTTTGTCCCATGTCTCCACACTGCACATAGTATCCACTCATTAGTCACTTTCTAGCCATCTTGGTTATAAGACTGTCATGGTGTCATGCTGTGCTGTTTCCATCCACCTCTTATTTTACATGGCAATGATCTCCATAGATGCTTACTTTGCTTCTACTTTCTGTTTGAACAAAACTTAAATACCAGTTGTATTACTTACTTTTATCATCACGGTGAGAAAAAACAACCTAAAAAAATGTTTTTGTTTTTTTTTTTGGCTCACTCTTTAAGGACAAATTCCATTCTGGCCTACACAGCATGGCTCAGAAACTACACCTCAAGATCTAACCCTTGGGCACACTGAATCATTTGGGCTGAAGAACTCTGAAGATCATTAGAAGAAATGTCTCTCTCTCTCTCTCTTTTTTTTTTTTTTTTTTTTTCTTCTGCCTCCTTCTCTCTCCCAGGCAGAAAACAGAAAGTAGAATTTCTATTTTGGAAATATGGGTGAAAGGAACCAGAGATCTCATTCATTCACAAAACAAACCTATGACCTAGAAAAAGTTGGCTGCCAATTTCCACTGTCACTCTGTGTAGGAGCTGAACACAAGGACACCCTCTGACCCATTTTCTCTGATGGCAGACAGCAGGAACCCTGTGCTAGAAGTAACTTTGCTCTGTTGAGAGTATAATACCCAAGGAAACTAACAAGAGCATCAACAAAAAGGCTATGCTGTCAGCATTAGTTCCATTACTATCAACAAATAGTCAGGAAAAGCACTTAGTAGGTTTACAGTTTCTAAGGGCTATCGCATCATGGCAGGAAAAGCATGGAAACCCGACTCAGGAAACTGTGTCGTATCTCCAAAGAGTCAGGAGGCAAAGCATGAGCGTGCTGTGGAACCAGGCTACAACATCGCAAGGGTGGTCCCCAGAGACAGGTTCTCCAGCTTTTCCTCTTAAAGGTTCTACCATCATCCCAACAAGAATCATCAACTGGGGGTTAAATCCTCCAGCACATAAGAGCCTATGGGGTGCACTATATATTCAAACATAAACATTCTGTTTAGGAACCCCACAGGCTACACAGCCATCCCATGATACAAAATTTATTAAATCCTAATTTAAAGGCATCTGCAGTCTTTAATAGGCCCAGCGCTTCAAAATTCTGAACTCTCAACTGATAAGTTATATACTTCCACATATCATGACACAGAACACCCAAAATGACGAATAGATGAATACCAAGGAAAGATTGAACCCAAAGAAGACTGAAAACCAGCAGGGCAAAAATTAAATCCTGCAGGCCCATGCCTGGACTCATGATTAAATCATCTGGGATCCAGAAGGCTTGAATAGCTCCACCCTTCCAATTGTGCTATATGAAGCCTCTCTCCTGGGAAAGAAGCCCTGGACCTACAGTTTTCTTCCATGGTCCTGTCATGTCCAATATCAACGTAGGCTTTAAGTTCATAGCTTCATACACTTTCTTTCAGGATCACTAGGCTGGGACTCCACCCTGCCTTGCATCTTAGACTCAGAGTCTCTCTAGAACTGCGGGGAAACATCCCATGAACATCTCCATGTTTCACACCTCCAAATCCAGTCCGACATTGGCAATGCTACCAAGTTCTGCTGACAGATAAGGATGAAGCCTTCATTTGGACCACGGTTGTAGCAGTCTCTGTATACTAACTAGACTGTAGGGAACAGGGAATTTCCCCAGCATTCTTTCAGACCTTTTCCCTTCAAAACCCAATTCTCATTCATTCTAGCTAGAACCTACAACATGTTGAGTCTTGCCCTCAGTTCATCGTTCCTATTTTCCCAGTGCAGAGCAGTATATTTCTTTTCCATTCAGCCAACGTGGCTTTAGTCTCCTTGCCTGGGACTTTAAACTTGCTCAGCCTACTTTGCATGCTAAACTTTGCAGTTTCCATATCTTTATTCTTTGTATTTTTCTCCCTTTCATTGTAGATCTGAATCAGGCTAGCTAGAAGAAGCTATTCCATGGACACAATGTTCCCTAACCTTGAACTTTCCTCTAGGAAACATAATTGTTCATTACTTATAAATTCAGCCTCACTCTTGTTCTCAGGAAGTGAACAAAATGCCAGCCAGTTTCTTTGCCAGAATATTACATAAACTTTCTTTAGCCCTGTATTCAACAGAGTCCTTGTTCCTTTCTAACACCTTATAAGGCAACCCTCCACAGACCACAGTCGTTTTATCATTCTGGCCTTCCTAATGTCCAGCAGACTATCCATTTAGCTTTACTCAGAGAACTGGAAGTCTTTATGTAGCCCAGAGTGTCAACATCTTCCACATTCTTCCTACAAACCAGTTCCAAAGGCCCAGGAACAACATGGTCAAGGTTTCTTGTAACAATAGTTTCATACCTCAGTACCAACTGTCTATGCCAGTTACTTTCTCTTCTCTGGAACAAAACACCCAACTCTAAATGAAGCTGCAATCACATTTCTTTCCCTAGCAGGCTACAAATAAAAAGTGAGCTGGGGGCTGGAGAGATGGCTTAGTGGTTAAGGTGTCTGCCTCCTAAGCCTAAGAATGCCAGTTCCAATCTCCAGCGGTTCCAATCTCCAGGTCCCACGTTTAGCCAGATGCAGTGACGCACGGGCGCAATGCCACACTTGACCACAAGGGGGCGCACCCATCTGGATTTCGTTCACAGCAGCTGAGAGACTGCTGGCACGCCCATCTCTGTCTTCCTCTCCCTCTCTGTCTCTCTGTCTCTCTCAAAAAAAAAAAGTGAGCTGGGTTATAACACTTCAAAGCCTTTCCCCAGCAACACAGTTCCTCCAGCAAAGCTCTATTTACTAAAGGCTCCACAGCCTTGCAGAGCAGGGCCATTCACTGTGTTGAGGGTACATTTTACATTCAATCCACTACACCGTGTGTCTTGTGTCTGTTATTATAATGGTATGTTTTCCCTCTAATCTTATTTCTACATAGCTGCCAATTCTTCATCAAATCTCAGCATATGAAATAATCATTTTCCCTTAGTCTTTTTTTTTTTTTTTTTGAGAGAGAGAGAGAGATAGAGATAGAGAATGGGCATGCCAGTGGCTTCTCAGCTGCTGTGAACGAATTGTAGATGTGTTCGCCCCCTTATGGGCAAGTGCAGCATTGTGCCCTTGTGTCACTAAGTCTGGCTAAAGGTGGGACCTGGAGAGTCCAGTGGGCATTCTTAGGCTTTGGCAGGCAGGCGCCTTAACAGCTAAGCCATCTCTCCAGCCCTCCCTTAGTCTTTTCTCTGAGATTCATGTGTCATTCAGAACACATATTAAATAAATTATCTTCTTCTCTTGTTAAGCTAACATTGTTATAGAAATATTGACCTTTACCCTAATAGGGATAGATGAAAGGTAATATACTTTTTTAATCCTACCCCCAATAAAAACTGAATTACTGCCAGGTGTGGTGGCGCACGCCTTTAATTCCAGCACTCCGGAGGCAGAGGTAGGAGGATTACCATGAGTTCAAGGCCACCCTGTGAATTCCAGGTCAGCCTGGGCTAGAGTGAAACCCTACCTTGAAAAACAAAAAAAAAAAAAAAAAAAAAAAAAACCAAAAACTGAATTACTGATCTGCAGAGATTGGCTTAGCAGTTAAGGCACATGCCTGCGAAGCCTAAAGACCCAGGTTCGATTCTCCAGGTCCCACGTAAGCCAGATGCACATGGTGGCACATACCTCTGGAGTTTGTTTGCAGCGGCTAGAGGCCCTAGCACACCCATTCTCATTCTCATCTCTCTCTCCCTCTCTGTCTCTATCTAATAAATAAATAAATCAATAAAAAGAAACATTAAAAAACACTAAATTATTTCCATCCTTTACTCCATTACAAATACCACTCCTTTTGAGAACCTGTCTACTTGGTTACTGAATGACTTTTACTAAAAATATTCCATTGTATGAATTTTTTCATTGGAACACAATCACACAGACACACACATGCGCACATACAATATGGTGCTCTACTGAAAATTTTCTACGAGCAGAGGTTTGTCTTTTATTTTTGTGTTTGTCATATCTTGTATCTTAAATGACCCAGATGCCCATGTGTTACTAAAGTCTTGGTTTTTAGCCACTGCTGTATTATTTGTTAAAAGGAGAGAAGTGCAAAGGAGTTTGGTCTTTAGGGAATTGTCACTTGAAGGAGATGTTGGGACTCTGTCCCCTCCTCCTCTTCTTCTTTCTCTTTTGTATTTTAGCCACCATGAGGGGACTAGGTCTCTTGCCACACATTCCTTCCTTCTGGTCCTGAAGTCATAGGGCCTAATGACCCTGGTCTGAAGTCTCTGACGATTTTAGTTGAAGTAAATGTTCTGTGATGGGAAGCTAGCTGCCTCTGGTGTTTGTTACAGAAAGAACTGTTTTAGGTAACATTGCCTTAATGTTTGTCATAAATTTGTCATGTAGAAAATGTATGTTGATTCGAATGAATGGCAGATGCAAAACATTAAACATTAAAATGTTCTAAGGGTCTCCCCCATGAGCAGTCCTGAGATACAAGCTAGAAATCATACCAGTTGTTATTTTTATATTTTTTCCAATGAAAGTCCAAGTTTATAGGTCAACTGGCTGTGATTGCATGGAAATCATAAATATTTGTGTATATTCAGTTCTACAGATGGTTGCCTTATAAAAGTTCATTCAATAAGATGTTATACTTTAATTAAAATTTTATTTACTCTAGGATTAAGGTTATTTTGTGACTTTTTGGTGTCTTCTAAATTATAATAAATAATTATCTCTTTGTTGTTAGTGAAATTATTACTACTGGGTAAAAAGGGAACATTTTACTTTGCATTCCTTGACTAAATTTTTGTTAGGCTGTGAGCCAAACCATGCCTACCTCTTTCTTAGTGATTAGCTCCTTCTGTTCTACATTTGGAAATGGGAACAGACACTGACTAATTGCCTCCTCTTTTATTTGTCAGATTTCATTACTAATGAAAAATATATTATTAGTCTTAGAGGGTAGAGCATCTTTCTAAGGTCTCTTCATTAGATCTTACTGTTCCTGCTTGGATATCACTGGCCACATCCGTGGTCTTCTCTCCCCTTGGAAGGGACTAGAATGCTTGGACTGTGCTGAACCTGCAGTAGCAGCCGAACTTATCACATTTTGAATCTCATCAAGAATCAAGAATCTCATCAAGGCTGTTCTGAGGATCATTTGAGCCTTAGAATAGTCAAGGTGATGAACTGAACTTGGCTCTCTTCTTTTGCATGTGAGAAGACTAAACCCAGAAAGGGTGGCCGATGTTGCGGTTTTCTGGAAGAGTCCAGTGGTCTTGACTTGATCTTCCATAGCATGGCCATATTCTGCTGCTGTTCCTTTACTGAGCAGTTTAAGGAACTGAGAAGGAACTCACATGTCATTTAAGCTTGTCCTTTTTCTACTTCATGCTTTTAATTTTCTTCTCTCTTTCTCTCTTTTTCCTGAGACAGACAAGACAGACTGGCCTCAAATTTGCTATTTACCTCAGACTAACCTCAAACTTATGCTCTTTCTCCCACACTGTCCCAAGTACTGGAGTTAAAGGCATGCTTCATCATAATTAGATATTTTTTAATCAGCAGAAACAGTAAATAAGACATGGGTATCTTTACCCTAGTTTTATCATCATGCTTAAAGAAGACTTGTGGCAAAAAATAGACACATGGAAATGATGCCATGAACGATGGCAGCCAGTGGGAGTTTCCTAGCATGCTCTGCACGGACATATTTCTCTGCCTTTTTACATACTGGCCAACTTCTAGCAAACTTTACACATTATTTTTAACCTTAAGGCAAGATATATTCCAAACTATAAAACAAGAATATTTGATACTCACCTATTGGCCCCATTTGCTAATATTTGGGTCTTCCCTGCATATATATTCTTCTTGATGAATGGGTGTTTTAACACGCTAATTAAATTCTACAATTTTTGTAATTTCAAAGACTGCCCAAAATACTAAACATATACGCTTATAATCCAGTTTTGATGAATTTTGAAAAACTTGGCAATTGTACCACCTATCACAGAGTTTAACTAGAAAGAAGGATCTAATATGGACAATGTGCACAGGGACCTTCACCTTGCTTTGACACCATGTCAACAGCTCCTTCTGTGGTAATGTTCAAGGGAGTAACTTTGCTAGAGCGTGCCATCAGAGGGTCACTAAAGAAGGGAGCTATCTCATGATTGGAAAAAGAGAGCTAGCAAAGAATTCTGTTGGATATTCCATCTCATTGACCTTTAATGTGTCATACAGATGTTAACAAATAAGAAGTAAATTTTCATACACGACACTTTGACAAATGTACCTGAATGCGGGTTGGCGATGTGCCATCAGTGGCCCTCGCTCAAGAGAACAGTTGGGAAGTTAGCTTCATTTATAACACCTTCAAAACACCCTTGCATGGCATTGAAATGATCTTTATGGGTACTTTTCCCAACTTGATGGGAATTTGATGGGATAGAAAATAGCAAAATCATCACAGATGTTCCTTCATGGAGGGAGACAGCTGTGCTCACCTACAGGTAGTGTATGCCACTGGAAAAGTAATTCAACAGATGCCATCCAATTAAGACGTCAGCCGCTCTTCCTTACTTCCCTTCAGACTCCTGTATACACACACACACCTGAGATTAGTTCATCTTTAGACACATGCAACCATATAGTATAATCAAAGATATTTTCACAATGGTTTAAAGATTTTATGTACTTGTTAGTGAGGGTTATCTTACTTCTCCAGGTCTTTATCCAAATTTCTGTCCTGTTTTAAGTTAAATATTTTTGAATAATTTTCTATTGGGAACAACAAAGTTATAGGATACCCGGTACATGATGCTTGAACCCCCTCCATCTTGCTTGACCCATTCTCACAATGTCTGCATGCCCAAGATAGCATTTGGATACAAACCTATTGGCCTTCAAAAAGTCTTGCCTACCATTTCACTCAGACATAGATGCATTGCTTATTTCTTCATTCTAGTCACATGATTACTTTCATATTTTATGACATATCTTTTTTTTTTCACTTTGCTACAGGCTTTCATTTACATATATGTTTTGTATTATTCCAATTAGAAGCCTGCAGACCATAGTTCTAATTTCAATTTCTAGCTGCTTCCCCCTTAGTTTTGTTAAGGTGAAACATATCAGAAAGAGAAAAGAAGCCCTTTTGTTTGTATGAGTGGAAGCCCACTTAAGCCTGTAAACACTGGCTGTTCAGCGTCTCCCCAGTTGTTCTAGAAGAAGCCATGTTAACCCCCTTAGCAGCACTGCAGGCGGTCCATGCTTGCTATTTCAAACCCAGATCTTCATATGTTCTTCTCTCCCCTAAAACATGCTTGTCTTCTTCATTGTTTCTCAAGAATCACTTCTCCTTTTTTTATCCTTTTCACCATTAATGGAATATTTTTAGTGAATTACATGAAGTAAATCTTCCTGTTTATATTATATCCATTGACTTTCTCAGGGAACTATGAAAGAGCCTTTCTTTCTACTCTTAAAATTTGTCTCATTATGGACAAGATAAATGAATCAATTTTGATACCATTGCTTTTGTGTTTGGTGTCTCTCTATCCCATGCAAGAAGATTTTCAAAGTATAGTTCTTACAAAACCAGTATCAGCATCACTTGGAATTTGCTGGAAATTCTTAGAACTCACTAGAGCTATGACAGCAGAAATACTAGAGGGTGTGATGATGGTACAATAAACTTGTCTTAGCAAGCTCTTCAGGAGAATTTGACAGATGCTAAGATCTGGAGACCCTGCTTGCTCCATCAACTTGCATGATGTTTCTATGGCACACGTCTCATAGTGTTCCTGGGTCTCTACCAAAAATACGTCAACAGTTTTATTTCATCTTTTAAAGGAGCTGATGAGAAGATAGTGGTTTATTTCAGGCTTACACCTTCATCACCTGCATAGTGAGTGAGGAAAGCCAGGCTGGATCAGACAGTTGACTCACATCTCTGGGTGGAAGTAGCTTGAGTGAGTTGAATGGGAAAGGGGAGCTCTGAGGCTATAACACCCCACAGCTAACCCCATCAACCCAACTCCTTCATCAAGGCTCCATCTTACAAACTGCCCTAGTCCAGGATCACCACTGAAAAAACATGAGCCTACGAGGGAAAGCTCACTCATTGAAACTGCCACACCATCTTAGCATAATGGACACCGTGTGGCCTGATTTATGTATTCTCTACTCTCCTCGTCTCCAGTCATCATCATGGTGGCCACACTGAAATTCACAAGGCCAGTCTTGGAAAGGGAGGAGTATAGGAATTGATTTTGAAACATGGCCGTCTGTCCTGAATTTCTAACATGCCTTAGCCGGAACATAGTAATATGTCCATTACTCTTGGAAACTGGGATGCATCAATGTAAGCAGTTATCTTGTTTATGACCTACTTTATCTTGGGACGGGATACCAGCTGAAAAACCAGGCTGTGAGACAATAAATCATCATTGCAGTAGGTTCTTGTGTTGGGAAAAATAATTACAACACTTAAGATTTTAGTGCACTTGAAATTATTTTTTGTATATTTTATGAGAGCAATTTTCTAGATTTCTCCCAAACATTTATTAGCGTGGCTTCTTTTCCTCTTGTGTATTTTGGTATTCTTGTCATAGTTTACTACATATATATTAGAATTAATTTTAATATACAATATCTTGATAAATAAACCTCATTAAAGTTGATTATGTGTCACAGGTAACTTTTACCCGAAGAATAATTTAAAATTTAGAGCTATTCTCCACACAGAAGAAACAAATAACCAATCTCAAGAGCCCTCAAGAAGCAGTCCACATTAACCCCCCCCAAAAAAAAACCCCACAAAGACCACAACCCACCACAAGATGTCAAGTATTAAATTAAACCTCAAAGAAATATCTCTGAATATTAATGGCCTTAATTCACCCATCAAAAGACATAAGCTAACAGAAAACTGGACCCCTCAATCTGCTGTCTTTAAGAAACCCACCTCACCACTAAAGACAGACACCTCCTCAGGGTGAAAGGGTGGTAAATGATATTGCAAGCAAACACAAATATGAAAAAAAGCAGGTGTAGCTATACTTATATCGGATAAGATAGAGCTATTTCTTTATTACAAATCAAAAACTGGGCTGGAGAGATGGCTTAGCAGTTAAGGCACTTGCCTGCAAAGCCTAAGGACCCAGGTACAACTCCCCAGGATCTACATAAGCCAGATGCACAAGGTGATGCATGAGTCTGGAGTTTGTTTGCAGTGGCTAAAGACCATGGCATGTGCATTATCTCTCTCTATCTTCCTCTTTCTCTCTCAAATAAAATAAAATTAAAATAAAAACTCATTACTTTTGCAATTCATTAAAAAATATTTATCCATATTTTTCCTCTTTGTGAAAAAAACTCTCTGTGCATATAAATATATGTTTGTGTTCTGCTTCATTGGTCTGTGGATTAGTATAGTTTTAAATATATATTTTATTTATTTATTTGAGAGAGTATGGGTGCTCCAGGCCTCTAGTCTCTGCAAACGAACTCCACATGAATGTGCCACCTTATGCAGCTGGCTTACATGGGGACTGGGAAATTGAACCTGGGTCCTTAGTCTTCACCGACAAGCACCTTAATTAACCACTAAGCAATCTCTCTATGCCCAATGTTTTTTTTTTTTTTAATGTACTTTGAAATCACAGCGTGAAATGCCTCCAGTTTTGTTCTTCTCAAGATTGTTTAGGATATTCAGGATTTTTTGTTCCTACGGTGATATGCAAGATTTGTTTATCCCATTTCCATGAAAAGTTGCACATACATTTTGATAGGGATTGTTGAGGCATATCTTTCTTATCTTACTTGCTGAGAGTTCATATCATGTAAATGTATTCAATTTTATCAAATGTACACTGTTGGTAGAAGTGTAAAATGCTATATCCATAATAGAAAAGAGGATGACGCCTCTTCAAACTATTTTAAGTCGAATTACTACATGATTTATGAAGCCCACTTCTGGGACACAAGGGAAGTTAAATCAATATCTTGAAAGTGATTCCAATTTCTATGTTCATTACACTTATTCAAAACAGTGAACTTGTGAAAATAGCCTAAATACATTTGGAAGGTTGACTAGGATTTTAAAACCGGCATAAATTCTCTTAAGCCACATCTATGCTTGTTTTTAGTATTTATTTATTTATTTATTTGCAAGCAGACAGAGATAGAAGAGAGCCAGAGAGAATGGGTGGGTGTGCCACGGCCTCTAATTGCTGCAGACAAACTCCAGATATATGTAACTCCCTGGGTATTTGACTTTATGTGGGCACTGGGGAATTGAACCTGAGTCATTAGGCTTTGCTGAGCCATCTCTGCAGCCCCACACCTATGCTTTTATACTGAGTTCCATTTTAGTATATGACTGAGGAAAGAAAGTTTTTAGATCTGAATTAAATAAGACTGTGCATGATTTTCTGACAGACACAGAAAAGCATGACTCTCAAATTACCAGAGTATGTTGAGGTGGCACTGTAAGATGGTAAAGAGAGGGCATCAGTCTTTAAGGGCATGTACCTGTTGAGGGAATCTTGTCTACTGTGGTTGCATACTGACTGGGCCAGATATATGCCTCTGGATTCAATTCAAGGAAGTGGCTCAAAATCTTCAGAATAATCAAAAAGCATATGATCTCTTTATCCCACATAACCCTTGAATAGATAATGTACCTTAGGGGATGAAAGCCAGTAGGAAGTGTGACAATCCTGTGGGTTTTGGTTAATCTCTTTCTTCACCCCCACTCATCTATAAAATGACCTTGGCAGTGGAAATAAACAATGCATTTCCTAAACAAGATGGACCCTCCTCTTTGAGCTTAATTTCCTTCTTTCACTGTCAAGAGTCCAACCTACCAGTACCAGAAAGCACTGAGTCCCCAGTATGTCATCATTCTCAAAGACCAGCTGGAAGTCTGATGGAAGCTTATTATGTCACAGTTCCTTCCTGGAAGGAAGGAGATATGGATCAGTGGTAGGGTCCTTGCTTAGCGTGTGTGAAGTCCTGGGTTCAACCTTTAGTACCACAAAAATAAGCACACAAACAAAGTCTTCAAGGATGAGCTTGATCTCACGGATACGCACACTAAATCTCACCATGCCCTTGTCTTTTCTCACATAGAGAGTTTACCTACTGGACTGATAGAGTATAATAAATGTATTCAATTCTTCACATCTTCCCTTTGGAACAAACCATTCGCTTTAGAGCAAAATAGGTTTAGCTATGTTGAAAAAGGTCTATGAAATATCCTAAGCTTTTGCTGCTAATCCATATCATATCCAACGCAACACCCAATGTTGCCAGGATATTTAAATCCTTTAAGGGATCAGTCAATTCATGGATGATTATAATATCTTATGTTTTCTGATACCTAAATATACTTTATCATAATTTTTATGAAAACTATATAATTATCTGAGAGTAATGATTTTGTGGCTACACAAATAAGGTGGCAGGACAAGTTTATACAACCATATGTAACTGTTTCATACAAGATCCAAACACGAGTAATGACTAAGCTTAGGTTAGTCCTGTGTGCTATAGATGAGCTAAGAAGAATGCTCTGTGTTTTGTATAAATTAAGAGATTTCCATTAGACATCCTTGTGTAAAATCAATGTTAGACTATTTGGAATTGGCTTGTAAAATAACCAAATCCAAATCAGTGAATTTCCTCACACAAAATATGACCTTTATTTTGATACAAAGGGTATAATATAATTAAAAATTAGAGTTGTTTTAATTTTTATTCCTCAGAACCAATGATCAACTAATTACTTTTTATAGCAACTAGCTATGTAAAGTGACTTTATCTATGGAGAATTGGGGCCCTGATGTTTCAATTAGTGTTTGATTGCTTCCAAGCAATTGCTTGTGTCAGTAAAATAGATTATACCCAAGGTAGGGAAATTGGTAATCTGAGTACTGCAGGACAGACTGTAAACACCAGGAAACGAACAGTTGGAGAAAGCTTGTTCTTTTTAATAATTCACACTGTTGGTTTAGGATTCTACATGAAAAAGTGCAAAGTAATATGTCTGCTTCATCTCAGAGTGGAATTTGGTACCAAGAGACAGGAATTGAAGGGCTCAAAGATTAATCATCTACTTGTTACACCTAATTTATCAGTAGTGAACCCAAGCTTTTGTATGTATGGGAAGAATTTCTGAATGATAGGTAGTTGAGTTGAATGGCTATTTCTCTTTATTTTTTGACAAAATAGACATAACATACATGTTTTGTACCAAAAGTCCTGTGTGTAATGCAGCCTTCCTGAGATGGTGCTGCCCTATGTCTTAGATTCCTGTCTGTCCAGCTGCCAGACTCACAGTGGTGGTGACCATCTGTTCAAGTTGTGCTGACAGTTAATGACATTCTACTCATCCTGTTGATGTTCCTGTAAAAAAAATTCAGGGAAATGTTAAATTTCTGGGTGACAATAAAATTCTTTTGCGATGAAGACTAAATGATATTTAATTGTGCACCATTCAAATGATTTTAAGCCATACTTTAACATTTGTTATTTCAAGTATGTTCTCTCCTGGAACTACATGGTCAAGGACGATATTTTAACTTATTGTGCTTACATAGTTCAGAGTAAAAATGACTTGGGACCAGTAAGATTCCTGTAACTACAATTTATTCACTAATAATATTAGAGCTGAATTCTACATCTTTCCCCATATTTTATCCTTCCACACAAGAAGGTTTTTTTTTTTTTTTGTCCTGCTCTGAATCTAGAACAGAACCCTGTGGAGAATTTTCCTAGTTGTTCATGGGAAGGGGTGGACTGTGGCTACGGGGATAATAGTATTATTTTAGCAGTACTAACACGGTTAACAACAAGCTCAAATCACCACGGTTCTTTCCTTATAAGTTCTTTGTTTCTAATTAAGTTGAATGGCATTTAGTTCTGAAACTGTCTTGCTTAAAAAATTATTGACAGATTTACAGTATTAGCAGATAGCCGTTACCAATGAGGTCACTGGCATTCTGGCACTCAGGCTTGTGTGGCAAATTCTTTATCCATGAGCCATTTCTCCAGCCCATCTCTCTCTCTCTCTCTCTTTCTTTCTTTCTTTCTTTCTTTCTTTCTTTCTTTCTTTCTTTCTTTCTTTCTTCTTTCTTTTTCTTTTTCTTTCTTTCTTCTTTCTTTTTCTTTCTTTCTTCTTTCTTTCTCTTTCTTTCTTCTTTCTTTCTTTCTTCTTTCTTTCTTTCTTCTTTCTTCTTTCTTTTTCTTTCTTTCTTCTTTTTCTTTTCTTTCTTTCTTTCTTTCTTTCTTTCTTTCTTTCTTCTTTCTTTCTCTCTTCCTTTTTTCTTTCTTTCTTCTTTCTCTTTCTTTCTTTCTTTCTTTCTTTCTTCTTTCTTTCTTCTTTCTTTCCTCCTTTCTTTCTTTCTTTCTTTCTTTCTTTCTTTCTTTCTTTCTTTCTTTCTTTTGTTCTTTCTTTCTTTCCATTTATTCTTTTTTTCAGGATGAAGAACAGTGCTTATTATCTATATGTACAGAGAGCTCAGCAGTATGCACTCAGCTTGTTGGCAAGTTCTTTGGCATTGCCTTTTCCAGCTCAGCAATGTGAGCCACAGATTTTTGGAGGCAGGACGTTGCCTCCCCAGTGATGCCAATCTCATCATATCTGTCGATGTAGTTGATCCTGATAGCTTCCACCAGTTCAGCCAGGGCTCCTTTATCTTCCAAGCTGACCTGTGTGAAGGCAACAGTTGTGCATGTTTTCCTGTAGAGCTGCCGTCCCAGCCTGGCCTGTGCCTTGATGATGCAGATGGGACCCCCATCTTGCTACACAGGACAGGAGGGAACACTACCAGCTCCATGGGAGCCACCTGGTGTGCAATCACCCCAAGTCAAGTCTTCTGTTCTCCACCAAAGTAGTGACAGTGTTGATCCCCTGCTCGAAGGACAGATGACCACTTAGTTGACACCACCCCTTTGTCAGCAGTTTTTTTTTTTTTAAGCCCCGTCAACAGCTTCTGCTGCTTGGTCTCCAGCCTGCACTTCTGCACCAGGTGGAACATCTGGGGAGCTGTTTGGTGGTCCAGAGTCAGGGTGCACTGGCTGGTTGCTGGCAGCACTTCCACCCGCTTATGCAGAAGAACCCTTTGCCACTTCAGCCAGATGTAGCGAGGACATTTTATAAAGCCAGTGAGGTCCCTTTCAGGGTGAATGTTCTGTCCAATGCCAAAATTCTTGAGCCTTTTCTCACAGACGATTCACAACCTTTTTGGCTTCCTGCCACCTTCTTCCCCTTGGGCATCTTTCCCTTAGGCATCTTGCTTGGCTGGAAGAGTAAATGTGGAAAATATTAGCTTTTGACAAATAAGTTATATTGCGGCTAAACATCTATACATCATTCCAAGATGCAGAAATCATGACCTTCAATTTTAGCACTCGTTTGGAATAAAATCTTTGATTATTAGTAATTCAGATTAAGAAATGTGATATAAACTGTGTATGGTGGCACACCCCTTTAATCCCAGCACTCAGGAGGTAGAGGTAGGTGGACTGCCATGAGTTCAAGGCCACCCTGAGATTACATAGTGAATTCCAGGTCAGCCTGAGCTAGAGTGAGACCCTACCTCAAATAAACAAAACAAAACAAAAAAAAAACAAACAAACAAAAGAAATGTGATGTATCTACTAGTGAAAATAGATATCCCTCAAACAAGAAAGCAAAAGTGAAATCTATAAGAATCTTAATAATTTGAAAAAAGGAGAACTTAGAAGAGAGTTTGTGATGCCTCAAATAAATATTGAATCTCTTTTTGCAGTGAGACTTCCAAAACTAGCTACAAGGTCGAATTTCACAGGTTAAGGATATAATCTTTTACATGGATTCCCTTATTTTAGTTAAAATTAGTTAAAATTTGGAAGTTCTTCCTATACCATCAGATTTGATGATTTCTTGGGATACACACATGTAAGAAAACACGAATAGTTGTGCTAGAGTAAAAACATGTAAATCAATGCCAATCAAAGGGAGACACATAAGGCTAGGTCTGGGAAGGGTCCCAGCATGAAGCTCCCATGATCCCTAGTCATGCCCTACCTTCTTGGCACACAGAACTGTGATGGTATGAAGATTATTGTCAAGCAAGGAGGCATGTCCACACTTCTTTTCCTGAGGACTTCACTGAGACTTTATTTGCTGAGTGTGACTTAGTAAGTCATCACCTATATAATTCAGCTCAACCTTCAGCCATCTTTCTTTGAGGTTAGGATAGTATCATGGATCTTAAAGCATGACCTTCAAGTAACATAATTGATTTTTTTTTTTTTTTTTTCTGGTTGATCAGTTCCCATTCTAGGGTCAGCTCACTACCACAGTCATGAGATGAACAGTTCACTTTATGGTGGCCAGGAAGAAGAGAGGCAGAGAAAGAAAGAGAAGGAGGGAGAGAAACAGGGAAGGACGAAGGCAGGGAGAAAGATGGAGAGAGAGAGAGAGAGACTGATTTCTTAGTTAATCTCCACTGCCATACCCAGAGTGCTTTATTAATTTCCTAAGTGCCTCAATCCAGTCAAGTCAGCTGGAATTAAACACCACATATGTGTTTCACTGTCTCTAGTCTGTGGCAAAATTAACATTTAATTTTTTTTTGAAAGATACAATGAATAATGCACATCCTCATAAAACAATATGAATTAGAAATGAGAGAAATGTTGATAAACAGTGGAAATAAGTAATATTTTATTGAAGGTACAATATACAAAGACATTTTTTAAGTGTTTGAGCTTATTAAGCAGGAACCCAGCCCTGTAGTAATTCATGAAGACAATGTATCCTAAAGATTTTATTTACCATTACTCTTGTTTTAATTATGGAGATTTAATTATCCACTGTTCTTAAATTTAATTTATTTGAAAATGGGCACAGAAGAAACTTTGTTCTAGCCCTGTGATCTGCTCCTCACCTACCAGTTATCAAGAGACCAATGCCCTGTACCCAGGAAGTGGTCATGATGTGACTATAACATTCTCCCTGGAAAGCAATCTTGCCCATGAGTCAGCATCCATCCTCTGCCAGTGAATGGTACCAGAAGAAGCTCTGGGAATCTGTCCCTGTGCTTTGAAAACAAAACCAAACACAGCCTGTATACTAAAGCAATATTACCATTTCATTCTCTCTTCCTTTTCATTTATCATTATTTTCTTTAATTTTATTGAACTATTTGTTGGTTAGGTGATTTATATGTATGTTTGCATGTTTTCACTGTCTTTTTTGATTAGTTTTTATAATCAGTGGCAACTGTTTTTTTGTTTAACATTTTAGTAATCGAATTTATCTCTCTACTTGGATATTTTTATAACAACTAGGAACCTTACATATTAATTTTTATCCTACGTAGCAGACAGCTTCAGGATCGCTGAGATGAACTTCCAGACCAGGCACAGTTATGGAGGAAGGGATATTTATTGAAGCTTACAGATCCAGGGAAGTTCCATAATGGCAGAAGAAGCTGGCCTGCCTTCACAGGACCAGGCAAGAGAGCAAAGCACCCCGCCACACAGCACACAGAGCAAAGCTACAGCCAAAACCCACAGCACACTTCAGGAATTCCTACTAGGCACACTTTGCATATCTTTACAATGGAATCTCAAACCATCACCACACCTTAAGACCTGCCCCCAGTGACATTGCCTCTAGCAAGGTGGCTGCAGATGCAAACTATAAACTAATAAAACACTGAATATATTGAGGGCCATATATTCAAACTACCACATCCTACTATGTTTTTTAAATATTTAATGAAATCATACCTGGCAATTCCCAAAGTTTAGAACTTGAAGACAGCATAGAAAGAAAAGATGTGTAGAACCCCAAACATGCAGGGACAGAGAAGACCCTCTCCATAGTTCATTATAATGATGGTGTCAAAAATACAAAGTACAAAAACAATACTCAATGCTATGAGGGAAAATAGTTTCAGATTGTTCATCAGCAACCCTAAAATTCAAAAAAGCATAAACAAATCTATTTAAATCCCACAAAGAATTTAACTTCCAATCAAAAGTGCTATGCCCAGAAAAGTTATATTTATTTCAAAACTGACAAAGAAATGGGGAGATTTCAATTAAAAACAAAAATTAAGAAAGCCAAGAAGAGGGCCTATGCAGATAAAATTCTCTTTAAAATAACTATGGCCATTCCATCTATCTGGTGCTGACTTCTCTCTCCATTGGATAATCTGCTTCTCTTTTTCAGATGGACAAGAACCTGAAGGGAGGATCAGCCTATTGCACCTCACCAGGGCCCCAGCTGAAACCATAGAGTAATGGGGGAAATGGGCAAGAGGGAAACTTTCTTGTTTAACCCAACACCAGAACAAGGCTGAAGGAGATAAACACAGAGAACATTCAACTCCTACTAAGCCAGATATTCAGAGACACAGAGGCTCCCAAGATCTCATCACTGAAGCAGAACTAAAATGAACTCAACGTGGCTCAGGGAAATTCATAGAAGAGTGGGGGGGCAGAAAGCGTGTTAGAGCCACAAGTTGGGTCATTATGCACAGAGACTTTGCCTCTCCCCCATAAGTGTTGGCTACCCCATAATGCACTACCCACATTCCCCAATGAGGACAGTCCCTTCAGAAGAGGGGGGAGAGGGAGGAGGCTACCAGTGGTACCAACATGAATGTGAAATTAAAATAAATAAATAAAAATAAATAAATAAAAATAAATAAATAAATAATATATACCAAACAAGCACTACAAAAAAATTATTAAAGGAATATTAAATTGGGAGGATGTACAATTACATTCTCATACATGAGAATACATATTTAAATATCTTCCAAGAAAGGATCATGGAACCAAAAAAATAAAAATATAAAACAGGAAAATAGTCAAGCATGTCCAACACAACAAGCCAGCAAACTCACAAAGCTAACAGGAGAGGTGGAAGACATACCAGTAACTCAGCCAAGAAGCCTTTTCCTAGCCATGCCATCAGAAGTGGAAAATCTGGAGACTGTCAGTCACTGGTTTTGATGTTTTGATATCAGACTTGAACTGCAGATCTTTGATGTTTGCTTGACGACTATTGAGTTTGCATTGTTCCAGTTTCTCCTTACAATGTCTTTTAGCAGTTGAAAATGTTTACTCTGTGCCTTTATATGGTGAACATATATAACTTGATTTTACAGTACAGCTAAGAGACAACCTTAAATCTCACATGAGACCTGGAACTTTAGATTTATCTTCAACGTGATAATGACTTTGGGGACCTTTGAATTTGGACTAAACACAATTTACAATCTTTCGGGAGTCAGAGATTTTGCTTGGAATGTATGTTCCCCAATAGATTCAGTGGTTTTATTAAAAAGTTTGTAATTTAGACCTTCAGCCACCTGGCTGGAGAATGTGTCACTATGGGTAGATCTTACGATCCAGCCCTAAGGTGTGTTTGGGGTGGATCTGAATTCCAGCCTAAGATTTTCAATGTGCCAGAGTTCTGGAGTTCTTGGAGTGTTCTTGCTGATGGTGCTATTGGAGGTGGCTTTTCTCTCTGCTTGCATCTGTGAAAGGGGGCCAACTTGTGCCATTATGGAACTTTCCCTTGATATATAAGCTTCAATAAATCCCTTCCTCTCATAATTGTGCCCGGCTTGGAAGTTCATCCCAGCAACATGAGGCTGAATGCTACAATGGATGAGGTCCCATAACAAAATATAAATTAACATAGAAATCATATGCACTGGCAAATCTCTGGTTATCAACTTGATATGGTGGGCATTGCAGTCCCATATGCTGGATTCCTGGACTGTACAAGAAGGTGAGAATGAGTTGAGCATGCAGCATTTGTCACTCTGCTCTGCTTCCTCACTGTTGAACTGAATGTACCTTCCACCATGACTTCCTCCCATCATGGACTTTAACCTGGAAATAAAACATGAAATAAGCCCTTATTCAATTAAACAATTTTTGTCTGAAGATTTCTTGTGTTTTCTGTAACATTCTGAGATACTTGGCAAAAACTAGAGGTCTACTAAATCTAACCATACATTCCAAGATGCTTAGTATGCTTACAAAGGTGTTTAGACAGACAAAGATGTTGGCAGTAAATGACTTTTCAAGGAGACCAAAGATTGCCCAACATGATTTTAGTTCTCAATCTCCAATGCTCTGTCACTTGACAACCATGCATTTTTGGTGAATCTTCCCCATCTTCAGCAGAGGTACTTCTTTACAGAATTTCACTTCATATGATGTTCCAGAGAAAAACAGCACAGTGATAACACACCCTGGCTGATGGAGTCCTCTCCTAGCATATAACCTTTCTGTCCTACTTCTTTCCTTCTCCACAAAGTTCCTATCTTGGGCTGGAGAAATGGCTTAGTGGTTAAGGTATTTGCCTGTGAAGTCAAAGGATCCCGGTTTGATTCTCCAGGAACCATGTAAGCCAGATGCACAAGGGGCACATGCATCTGGAGTTCATTTGCAGTGGCTAGAGGCCCTGACGTGCCCATTCTCTTTCTGTCTGCCTCTCCTCTCTCTCTCTCTTCTTGAAAATAAAATAAATAAAAAAAAATAAATAAATAAATAAATAAATAAATAAATAAAATTAAAACGAAAAGTTCCTATGTTGCTGCATACTCACAGACCCAGCTTTGAGGAGAAAGCCTGTCCTTCTTCAAGGACAACTCCTGATTGTGGAAATTATTTTTGGTAGGGTTTTGGCAAGTTAGAGTGGAAAATGGCAGGGAAAACTCCAACAGATTTTCATGCTTCTTTGTTTCTCTCAAATTTCAACAAATCATGTTATATTTTGGGTTGTATATTTAAAGACTCTCAAATGTGTATAACACTAACTCTGTTAAGTATTGACAGCTTCCTTCTTTTTTTTCTCCTAAGTAATATTCATGGGCTGATACATAGATAGCTACTCTCAATTCACTAATAGATATAACAGCATACATATGCATAGATACCAGAAGAAATATGTTTTAAGAAGAGTCAGAATATGGCTCTTAGAGTCTGTCATTTTGGCATATCAACTATTTATTGCAAAAGGCCATTAAAAATCAATAACATTGGTAAAGCTTTAAAAACAGGATGCATGGACAGGAGATATGGCTCAATAGTTAAAACACTAACTTGAAAGCATAGGATCTGAATTGAGACCCAAGCACCAATGTTAACCTGGGCGGTTCATGCCCTAACCCAAGTGCTGAGGAACTAGAAATATGAGAATGCCTGGGGTAACTGGCTAGCTAGTCTAGCTCAGTCAGTAAGCCCCAGGTTCAATGAGAGACCTTGCCTGAAAAAAAAAGATGGACAGGTGGAAAGAAGACTCAGTGGTTAAAGGTGTTTGCTTGCAAAACCTGACAGCCTGGAGTCAATTCGCCATAAACAGATAAATCTAGATGCACGAAGTGGTAAGTGGTGCATACTACACACATATGCACTCCTCCATAGCAAAAATGTATCTCAGGATACAAGTTTTCCTTTTGCATATCAAATTTATATTTTCTAAAGGAAATTTACATTTGCAGAGAACCGCCCCCTTCTGTGTAACAGGAAGGTGAGGACACTTAACAATTCTTCCCATATTACATGCTTATAGAAGGCGTTGACCTAAACCTGCCCAAAACAGCTTACTGTTATGCAACAGCTCCCAACCTGCTGTTTACTATCCTGTATCTTGCTTCATTAGCCTCAAATTATAAACTCATTTCTATTTTATCCCTCAATATTATATAAGAATAAATTTTATATTCCATATGAGTAATTCATCTTTGATTATTCTTGTCTGCTATGTTGTGAAAGGCACAAATTAATAATCTACTTTTTCTCTTGTTAATTTATCTTTGTCTAACCCTATTTGCATACTATCTAAGGGAGAATTTATAATAGTTAAAGGGAGAAATTATTTCTTTCCTAGGGTGTATATTTATGTATACTACTTTGCAAAATTAGGGTATGTCTCTTTCAAAATGTGAATACTAATTCTGTTTTTTAAAGTTCAAGCTTGAATTAATGCCAGCAAGTAATAACATCGTAGCTATTTTTGTTTTCATCCTTGCTATGTCCAAGGCTTTGGGGAATTTATTGCATAAACTCTGAGCATAGTCTGGTAATATATCTCCACGGGAATACTTTCTTTGGACTCCATGTAGACCACACATATTCTATGACAACCCATAAACATTTCATTCCCATATAAGTTATACTTTTATTCTCAAATTGAGAATGCAGCTTAAGTCGCATCTATTAAAAAATGAAGGGTGTCTTTCTAGTTAGTTTCATGATAATGTTAAGTTGAAAGTCTAGCAAATATCTCCTGATTTGTTTCCTTACAAGTGATAATAGCCCTCAAGGATAGGTAGAGAAGATTCTTTCACTCTCAATTTTTAAAGGTTTATTTGAGATATTAATTGGAAAATAAATGAATCAATATTAAATGCCATCTCCTGAATAAGTGAGCTTGAGTTATCTATAAGTATTTACATATTTCTCCCTGAATCACATTAAATAGTAGATAATTAATAGGAGATATATAGATTCACAAAGATTTTGATATCAATAATTTAAACAAAAGAAAGCTCAGCAAAAATGAAAGGAAAATGGAGGAAGAAGGATCAGTGATTTATTTAAAAAAATAGTAAATTCCAGGTAGAATATCCTTGCTAATAGACAGCTGATAAGAAACAAGTGAGTTTATTTTTAATGTCTTCATAACAAAGGTGAAAGTTGAACTGTGTGCTAAAAGAAGACTGGCCAAAGTCTATAGAGGATGACTCCTTCCAGACAAATCCCTTTCTCTTAGAACCCCTATATCCAGGAAATATGCTGTCAGGCATGATTTTGCATAATATATTTTTTAGAAAAATTGAGTAAACTGAATCAGAGAAATTATTCTAAATAGAGATGCCAAGTAGACCCTTAACAATAAAAGCATTTATTTCATTTACTTTTTTCTTTTTTTCATTTCAAACATTTATAATGAAGCCAGTGAGTCATCAAAAATTGCCTGAACAAGGAAATTGAATCATATTTGGGTCCACTATTCTGAAAATGATGACAGATCTGGGAACAAACCTAATTTTAGGGAAAAGATTCAATTTGAATAAGAAAAAATAAAATAGTGAAAGTGTGAGTGACCAAGAATCCCAGAAGAAATGCATAATGAAGTGTGCAGAAGAAAAGTTCACCGATAACCTCATTGAATTTTCTCAGAAGGATAGGAAAATAGTGGATCCTGACATAAATGCAGAGTAGAATAGCACAGAAGGAACAAAGAGTCATAAGTAGCTCTTAGAAACCAGTGAGATAGCCTAAATGACAACAAAATGATAGATTTTCAAGATAAACTCAAAAGAATAAAATGGTGATAGTGTTTATAAAATATGTCAGTAATAACTAGAAATGACTACATTTAAAGAGAAAAATTGCTCTTTAAACATTCTCTATTTTTCTTTTTTAAATTTTTATTTACAATTTTCATACATGAACATAATGTAAGTAAAACATAAAATCCCTTCCTAATATGTTGTTTGTGTCCTGTCCTCACCCACCCTCCTTCACTGAACTTTTTTTCCAACTAGATCTTGCTCTGTTTTTTTTAATTAATTAATTAATTTTATTTTATTTTATTTTTGGAGAGAAACACACACACAAAGAGAGAGAGAGAGAGACAGAGAGAGAGAGAGGGAGAGGAAGACGGAGATGGGCATGCCAGCAGCCTCTCAGTTGCTGACAATGAAATCCAGATGCGTGCACCCCCTTGTGGTCAAGTGCGGCATTGCGCCCATGCGTCACTTTGCATCTGGCTAAACGTGGGACCTGGAGATTGGAACTGCTGGAGATTGGAACCAGTGTTCTTAGGATTAGGAGGCAGGCGTCTTAACCCCTGAGCCATCTCTCCAGCCCAACCTTGCTCTGTTTTGATAACTTTTTTCCCCTTTGGCTTTCTCCACCAGTAGCATGTCAAGATGTGGATGGGCTCAGTTATGGAGAGGTCTTGTAGAGTCAGCAATAGCTGCTATGAGCTCATAATATTCCAGTCTCTGTCTCCAGCAGAGCCGTCCTCCCCATGCTCTGCCTTGATATTAGTTATTTTTAGGTCTCATCATCTACCAGTGTTCTATGCTCATCATTCTAGGTTTAATTAGAAGGCACATGTGTTAATACTAACTAACGATTGTTCTTTAGACATCATTCTTCTCCCTGTGCACTGGGACTCTTAATGGATGCCCCTATCCCATCTCTCTCTAACCACTGAAACAGTCCTCCACTGTGTATCTGCCTCTTAGTGCCTGTGTATGTGTTACTTCTAATGCTTCTTCTCTAAGCATTGTATTATGGCTATTCAAACTATTTTCTTGTTTCTATTTACTGATTTAAGGAGAGGCAACTTGTTATGGAAGTTGTCAATAAAAAAAGTTTAAAATAATAAAATTAAAAAGGAGAGACAAACTGGGGTTGGGGAGATAGATCAGTCAGGAAACTGCTTTCCACACAAGCTTGATGGACTGGGTACAGATTCCTGAGCCCATGCAAAATGCTGGTGTGTTGACTCATACATGTAATCCCACTCTAGCTACTCTGACCAAATCAGTGAACTCTACGTTCAGTGAGAGACTTTGACTGAAAGAATAGCAGCATTAGAGGAAGATACATGAAAATCAACCTTTGGCCTCCATGTGCATTTGTACCCCATGTACACCTAAACACACATACATGCGCACATATTGATGTGTATGCACACTATACACAAAAAATATAGGGAGATAAATTATTTATCTTAGGTTACATGTTTACTGTTTCCCTGGCTTGAGTCATGTTTTCACCCTCATGTCCTGCTACACACAAGTACTCAAGCTAAGTTGTATTAAATTTCAAAGTTTCATCCATAATTATGATTTACCTTTTATTCCTCATTTGCATTATTTTTCATTTTTGTTTGATTTTTCTCTCTTGCTTGTCTGCTTTGACAGCTCAGTTGATACCCAAGACTCAGCTTAATACATCAAACACTTAGAAATGAAATATACTAAAGTTTAAGAAATTTTGAAAACAGGTATATTTCATTCTAGAGAAAATAAAAGTTTGGGGGTAATACTTTTCAATGGGTATTGAAATAGAAGTTGTTTTGTTTGTGGACAGTAACTTTTAAAAAAATTTTTATTATTTTTTTGGAGAGAGACAGAGAGAGAGAGAGAGAGAGAGAGAGAGAGAGACAGAGAGACAGAGAGAGAGGAAGACAGAGATGGGCACGCCAGCAGTGTCTCAGCTGCTGCGAACGAAATCCAGATGTATGCGCCCCCTTGTGGTCAAGTGCGGCATTGCTCCCTTGTGTCACTTTGCATCTGGCTAAACGTGGGACCTGGAGTTTGGAACCGCTGGAGATTGGAACCAGTGTTCTTAGGCTTAGGAGGCAGGCACCTTAACCACTAAGCCATCTGTCCAGCCCAGTAATTTTTTTAAAATTATTTTTTTAAAATAGTTTGGTAAGTGAATAGAATGAGACATTAACATAGGCACAGAATAAAATTTGCTGATGATTGAGGAAGTAGAATAAGATGGCACAGTGAGAAAAGGAAATCCATGTAACGTTTACTTATTTGCAGTTTTCAGAAAGTAGATACCATGATTTTGTTTTTATACTGCAGAATGAACCTTTTTTATCTTTAAGGTCCATAAATCTGAAGACTTTGACTTATACACCTGTGGATGTATAAGAATGTGTAAAGAATTCTAAAATGACTGAGATTTTACAGGCAGCACCTGAATAAATAACAACAAAGCTTTGTCTTTAAAAAAGCAGCAGCCAAGACCCTCTGGAGCAATAGAACTGATAGGGTATCTGTATATTTACTCATGGAGGGTTTTTTTTTGTTTTTTAATCAGAATCGCCTCACATTTTTACAGAGGGAAAGTAGTCCTGTGACAAGCCACCTGCTGGCAACAGTACTTGGAAGCTTGAAGGGTCTGAATGCAAAGACCTAAAGATGACAATGGCTGAAGACGCAGCTTTATGTCTGAGGGTCAATTCTGAGAATGGAGAGGTGAGTGTCAAATATGCCTGAGACAGGACCAAGATTTCTGTTGTTCCAGGGCAAAAATGCATGCTCCAGTTCCAGCTGAGAGAGGAGTCATCCTTCTCTCTAGACCCAGCACTTAGCAGCTAGATGAAGGGATTCTTGTTCCTTTGATGAGGGAGCGTCATCCTCACTCTTGGGGTTCTACACTCATAGATGTATTCATAAATAATACTTTGTACCTTAACTTATCTTGGTACCTTAACTCAGTAAAGCTGACACCTAAAGTTAACTGTTCACAGAATAGACAGACGCTCACTAGGGGAAGGATGAAAATATAACTTTCTTTGTATACTATTTTTTTTTATTATTTTTATTTGTTTTTGGAGAGAGACACAGAGAGACAGACAGAGACGGAGAGGGAGACAGATAGAGATGGGTGCGCCAGCAGTCTCTCAGCTGTTGTGAACGAAATCCAGATGTGTGCGCCCCCTTGTGGTCAAGTGCAGCATTGTGCCCTTGCAACACTTTGCATCTGGCTAAACGTGGGACCTGCAGATTGGAACTGGGTTCTTAGGCTTAGCAGGCAGGTGCCTTAACCGCTGAGCCATCTCTCCAGCCCTGTCTACTATTATTTACAGGGTTTGCAAGTAACAACAAAGCTGGCTCAGACATGAAGCAAAAGATGAACACAATGTAACACAAAACCTAAACATTTGCAAATGTGTCAACCTTTTTTCTCTTTTTCTCACTCTTTCTTTCTAGAGAGGGAGAGAGTACCAGGGACTCCAGCCACTGCAAACAAACACCAGAGTTATGCTCCACTTTGTGCATCTGGCTTATATGGGTACTGGGGAATTGAAACTGGGTCCTTAAGCTTCACGGGCAAGTACCTTAACCACTAAGCCAACTGTCCTGCCTAAATGTGATAACTTTCTTAAACCTTCTAAAGTGTTGCTATTGCATAGGTCAAGTAAGAGTGTGAGCAAGGGAGTAGGAAGGCGCATACCATCATAGAGAGTGATGCAGCATGGTAAACATGCTGATTATGCTCGAATCCCCCCGCAGTTTCAACGTCACATACATCTCTGTCTGCACAGGTGCTATTTATGTAATTTAGAAAAGTGATTCTTGTAGGTATAAAAGGGAAGGAAGCAAGAGAACAGTCTAAGACAGCCAAAAGGAGGTGGTAGGATTCATAGATGCAACGTTAAGATCACTGCAAGTATATATTAGCAAATCCATTACTATGCTTTGCAAGGAAGGATACCTAGATGAATGGAGCAAAAAAAAAAAAAAAAAATGAGGCTTAAAATCAGGCTGACACAAATAGATCACATGACTTACGACTAGTTAGTCAAGGACACAGTAAACAAAGGTTGATTTTGTCAACATACAGTATTGAGGATGTGGGGATAGCCATGTGAAACGTTTAATGTTCATGATTATTGTAGATCAATTAGAGACTTAAGTAATATAGATTTAAATACCTAAATAACCTATAAAGGAAAATATCAGGAAATTATGTCATTTTGACTGGAAAAATATTATTTATTTGGTGCGTTTAAAGCATCAACAATAAAATTCAAATTAGTGCATATTAAAATTAAAAGTCACAAAACTTCAATATGAAAAAAAAATCTATGCAATGAGAAAAGAGACTGGCAATATTTTCATTTGGCAAAGGACTTAAATGCAGGAAGTATTCCTAAATATAAGTAAAAATTAAGTCACTCTAAAGAAAACACATACAAAAGATTGGACAATATTCAGAAATTTATATTATGGTATTTCATGTCCTCGTAGTATTTTATTGAATTTCCCTGCAGCAGTGCTGGAGAGATGGTGGTAGAGATTGCTCAGCTGTTAAAAGCACTTGCTTGAATTTCACTGCAAGCACCGACAAATAGATAAAAAATATGCTTGGGGCTGGAGAAATGGCTCAGTGGTTAAGGAGCTTTCTGGCAAAGCTAAAGGACTCAGGTTTGATTCCCCAGTACCCACATAAACCCAGATGCACAAGGTGGAGCATGCATCTGGAGTTCATTTGCAGTGGCTGGAGGCCCTGGTGAACCCATTCTTTCTATCTGCCGCTTTCTCCACACTCAAATAAATAAATAAATATTTTCTTTAAAAAATGCACGAAAGAACTGGTGCTAATGCTACGAAGTGCCCTGAAGCATGCTGTATGGTCTATTACATGATCAATTTTAAATGTTCTATCTGTGTATGAGAATGAAATCCTTGCCATAATTTCATTTCATCTATTTATTTGGGGCTGTTGGGAACTGAACATGGAGCCACATATCTGTTAAGCAACCGCTGTACAAATAAGACATCCCCTTAGCCAGAATTACATTTTGATAGTTAGTTCTGCTATCTCTACTAAATATCCCTAATCTATTTTATTGTTTAAAGCAACTGTAAGTTTGTAATTACGTTTGGTTAAATCATAAGAATTTTTAAAAATCTCTCCATATATATTTTATATTTACTATCAAGTTTTCTAAGTTTTAGTATTTATTACATAAGCATTAATTATTGCATTGTTGAATTATTATCTGTATTTCATAATCATGTCATTACCGATGTATATTTTCTGAAGTGCACTTCCTAAAATAAATATTATAAGTATTATAGTCAACACTTAATAATATTTCACCTGCAGTTTTACTGTCCTGTTCAGTCAACATATTCACTCCTTATGTTTTATGTGAATCTTTTTATTTATCTGTTTATCTTATTTTTATTTGTTTGTTGGCTTATTTATTTTGTTTTTAAATGTTATTCCTTTTATTTATTTATTTAACATTTTAATTAAAGATGTATTTGAATTCTCGCATTTTCTTTTTATGTTTATTATTATTCATATTAACATATTTCGTATGGATACTTCATGTGCTGGTACTCTTTTTCCCTTGTCCCTGCCCCCATTCCGTTGTTTTCCCTTCCTTGGTAGCTTGGCTGGGGTTTGATTTGGAGTTGAAAGCTATTTCCATGCAACATGTGAGGATTTTCTGGCATTTTCCTGGCTTTTCTATGCTTTCATTTTCTCCAGTTAACTCTAAAGCCTCCGGCCGGTTTAAATAATCTTAAATTTCATTACAGAATTCACTTCCCATATTTCCTCTGGTTTGTACATTTTTTTAAGAAAATATGATTTATTGTCATTGTTTCATTCTTACTTTTTAAAGTATGCTTTGTCATTTTTACAACATTGATGCATTTTATTTATTTATTTATTTATTTATTTATTTATTTATTTATTTATTTATTCATTATGGTTCTGGTACTTGAATCTTATATTCTCAGCAAAGGGCCTATTATTGTGCTTCATCTGTAGTCTTTATCTTTTATATTTTATTTAAATTTAGTGTCATGCTATGTTGTCTAGGTTTGCCATAAACTTTTAATCCTTCTGGTTCATTCTACAGATATCTTTGCATTGCATTCACATCATCCATTTGAAGCTTACTTCATAATTTTTCATTATTGAAGTTCTGTTTCCTATATTTTTTTGGTGGTTACTTTGTGATTTATTACTGTAGTGCTAAGGATTATACCCGGGGCCCCATGCATGCTAGGAGAGAACTTGGCCATTGTGTTACATCATATGCCCTTATCTGCACTTTCTGTAGTTTCCATGGTTGTATTCATAGAGTAAGTTTGAGTTATTTGACTATGTGTTATAATTTAATTATATTATTTAATGATATACTATAATTATAACTATAAAATACATTTATATTTGTTTATTTTTACCATAACCTCTGTCTTGGTAGATTGAGTCATGATTTTAAGTTTGTATTTGGTTGGTTTTAGGATAAAAGATCATGAATGCATGAATCCAGGGAATTTCCCTTTGGAAAGTTTTCAATTTAAGTTTTCTCAGATAAAAGTGATCGTATTCATCTAGGTACATTTCAGCCTCTTTGATGGCAGCAGAGAAAATCCAGGTTAAATTAAACTGCCCAACTGTGTCTCAAGGTGCAGGGTAAATTTACCGATGTAGCATTCTCCAACTGTCTCATTTTCTTCAGCCTTATTGCTCATCACTCATGGTCCCTTGGTCTTAGTTTCACTTCAAACTGAGTTTTGTTTGTGTGTGGTGGTGGAGGGAGGCATAGGCAATTTTTTACAGATTCCCATTGTCTTTGATTGTATGTGCCTTGAGAATGTCCAATCCAAAATTCAACTTGAAGTAAAATCCTCATGTTGTTTTGGGCTTCTTTTATTTTTGTATTATATCAAAAACACTTTAATAGCAAAAACATCTTTACCAGTTGATTCTTATCAAGCAAGAAATTTTAACTCTGCCTCTTCAACCAATACATATACTATTATTACATTGTAATCACTTTGGTAAATGAAAAATTTCCTTAGTAGTTTCCAATTTAATTTTAATATAACCTTCAATTAGTTTTAGTACATGTTGTTAGTTATGCAGAATAACAATAAAAATAAGTTGATTATTCCAATTACTTGACATTTCAAAATTTATAGGCTATGTTGTAAGCCCCAAATTGTGATAAGATGAAACAAGTAATTTATGAATCTAATGACAAGTGGTTCTAACACATTTTCCAATTAAGTTTATTTTTTCTGTTCAGGGAAAATGTCATTAAAATATGTGCATGAAAGGTAAGACTTTTTAGTTAAATCATAGAGTTTTTAATAGTATGTAAAATGCATTTGATATTTTTTAATTTAATTCATCTGAGCTGGATACCTAAGAAAACATAAATCTCTATGTGTTGAAATGCTCATATCTTTTATGCTAGTTATAAATTGATTTTAAGAATGAATTATTTTTTAATATATTGCATTTTATTTATTTTGAGAGAGAGAGAGAGGCAGAGACAGAGAGAGAGAGAGAGAGAATGGGCACGCCAGGGCCTCCAGCCACTGCAAACCAACTCAGGACGCATGTGCCCCCTTCCACATCTGGTTTATGTGGGTACTAGGGAATTGAACCTGAGTCCTAAGGCTTTGCAAGCAAACGCCTGAACCACTAAGCCATCTCTTCAGCCCAAGAAGGAATTATTTCTATATGGATATATAAGGACTGAAAGGAGAACGCTAGGCAAAGGGAAGGACACATATTTCATAAGAGTTAAGAGGGGAGACTGATATTCCTGTATACGTGGCTGCTCTACCTCTGAAGGAATGGATGGGCCAGAGAAAAAGAAGTGACTTAGCAAGGTTATAAGAGACTGAAAAGGCCACTTGGTGTTCATCTCCAGGGAGATGGTTTGCAGTTTAAAAACCAAGTACCTTTATTTTAAAAACGTCTATGGTATATGCACAAGAAAGGTCGTATATGTATTCTTCTAAAATGTTTACTCTCTCTCTCTCTCTCTGTGTCTCTCTCTCATATGTGTGTGTGTGTGTGTGTGTGTGTGTGTGTGTGTGTGTGTGTACATGCTTGATCACATGTGCACAACATTGATTGATCTCAACTTAGTATTTGAATGGGCCTAACTCAAACAGAAATACTGTAATAGAAAGCAGTTCCAGAAATGAAATGTATTTGTTGTATATGAACTCTGATTCTCTTCCACTCTGAATTCCGGAAGATATGAATGAAGTTGGTAAAAAGGTAAATGGCAGCCTACTGTGTGGGAAGACTGGTCAAATGATTTTTGTTTAAAATGGTGTTGATGATAAGAAGGAGGAGGAGGAGGAGGATATGTTGAGGATAGCATTACATTACAGCAGCATCAACAACATTCTGAGAGGAGTAGGTGGCAGTTGTAAAAAAGTACAGTTGTTGAATTCAGAGCATCTGTTGGTGCAGAATGATAATACTGCCAGGAAATAGGGAAAGTTGGGTTCTTTATAAAACTATGATTATATCAGTCCTATTTACACAAAGAAGTTTCTAGGTATATAATGGATTCTTTAAACATCCTAATTATTGGGTAACACACATTTGATTTTTTTTTTTTTTTTTTTTTTTTTTTTTTTTTTGCGAGGTAGGGTCTCACTCTGGTCCAGGCTGACCTGGAATTAACTATGTAGTCTCAGGGTGGCCTCGAACTCTCGGTGATCCTCCTACCTCTGCCTCCCGAGTGCTGGGATTAAAGGCGTGCGCCACCACGCCCGGCTTACATTTGATATTTTTATTTTCCTAGAAAAACTAACAAATTCCTCCAAATTCCTTCATGGTAACTTATATTTCTTTTCCTAGGAGGAATTGATTTTGTTAGGAAAATTAGATGATAGTAAAAATGTTTACTAAAATATTTTTTAATTATTTTGTTTTTGGAGAGAGACACAGAGAGACAGAGAGGGAGAGGGAGACAGATAGAGATGGGCGCGCCAGCAGTCTCTCAGCTGCTGTGAATGAAATCCAGATGTGTTCGCCCCCTTGTGGTCAAGTGCGGCACTGCGCCCTTGCGTCATTTGCATCTGGCTAAACGTGGGACCTGGAGATTGGAACTGCTGGAGATTGGAACCAGCGTTCTTAGGCTTAGCAGGCAGGTGCCTTAACCACTAAGCCATCTCTCCAGCCCTTAAAATATTTTTAAGATGAAAAGTCATTTCTATTAATAGTGGAGAAAGGAAATATGTCAGTGATTTGTACAGGCTTGTGGCATTCTGGAGACAGATTATCATCTTTCTCACTCTTTCTCTCTCTATGTAAATATAGACATATTTGTAATATTGTAGTACATTTGTATAATTTTTGCACATCTGTATTGACTATTGAATAAAATGAGAGGATTTTTGTCCATACTGGGGAAATTTCAAGAGGAATAGAAATTGAAAAGTTTGCTTTAAGGAAAAATGTCACTACTTTATAAGGACAGTTATCATTCTCAGGAAGCTTTCTTCTCTCACATTTAGGTATTCCTTTAATCCTTGCTCCTCCAGTCTTCATCTCTGCAACCCCAATTGGCTTAAAATGTAGATGGACAATACTAATGGCCAAGTCAGAAATTATTAGTTGTAATCCAAAAACGAAAAGCCAAAATTTTGGAAAAAAAAAATTTAACTTTTACACCAGAGAAAATAGTTTAAAAATTAATCATAGTATTTTTAACATTATTAGTAAATATTAATCCATTGATATTTGTCAGTGGCATGACCAATTTTAGAGAGTGAGATCAAAATCATAAGAAAAAATAACTTATCTACACTAAAAATAATTTTCTTGGTTTTACTTCCACACAAAACTGGAATTTTAAGCTCATTTGGGAACTGGAAGTGTCACTATAATGTTTTCAACAAAATAGATGTAATGATAATAAAGAAGGGAACCAATGACTTTTACTGGACACATACTTACCTGAAGTCACTGGACAGTCCAGGAAGCTGAAGTGTGCGGGTACACCAGCCAGGAGAAGCTCGTCTTCAGCCTTGGTTTACCAGGAACAGGCATTGCAGAGTGCTGCATCATGGGTCTGTAGAAATTTCAGCTAATATTTTTGGTTGTTGTTCTGAGATTGGGTCTCATGTATCTCCAGGAAGCCATAGCTAAGGAGTTGAGGACACCCTTGAACCTCTGATTCTGAAGCCTCCCCCTTGCACATCCTGAGATGATAGCCACACCTCCCAATAATTTTTTTTTTTATTTATTTATTTATTTATTTCAGAGAAAGGGAGAGGAAGAGGCAGAGAGAAAGAAAGAATGGGCAGCCATGGCTTCCAGCCACTGCAAAGAACTCTAGATGCATGTGCCCACTTGTGCATCTGGCTTATGTGGGTCCCGGGAATTGAACCAGGGTCCTTAAGCTTCACAGGCAAATGCCTTAAGCACTAACCCATTTCCCCAGCCCCCAATAAATTATTTTTTGATGAAGTGCTAGAATGGGTTGTCCTGAGGGTCCTGGTAGAACCAGCTTCATATTCTTCTGTGACATTTTTCTTCAGAGTTCCCTGAAGCTATCCACCCACCCATAGCCCCTCTCCCCCAAAAAGAAATCTTCTTCTGCTGAGTATGAGAGAAAAATAAAGACCAACTTCTGCTGCTCAGCTCAGCTCAAGCCACATCCATCATCTTTCCCATGGAGAAAGAATCAACAAAGAATTTTCTAGGAAAGACTACTGGTTTTATACTGTTGGAAATCTACTGCATTCAGAGGAAGAGGATAGGAGCAAGAATGAGGAGTCGGGTCAGGTGATCCAGGCAGAGCTGTTGATGCTTATAACACTATAGATCAGGGAGGGGAGAGAAAACCCAAATGCACGGAAGATGGATCCTTCTCAGAACGAAGGCCTAATGCATTTGTCTACCAGTACTCACTTCCAGGTCAAATGCTTAACATTCAAATAAAGAGCCGCCTATAGTCCACAGTGCTATGTAGCACTGATTCTCTCCGCAGAGAAAATACTGAGAAAATTCCTCTGGCAATGGCAGTAGAGACACTTGAAGCCTATGATAAACTGAACGACATCATAGCTAGACAGAATAGGGAGGCCCTGATTCCATCTGTGATACAACCTGTCTCCAAAGGATGTTTCCATTGATGACCACGTCCAGGAACTGCCAGTGTCTGCAAAAACTTCCATAGAGACTTTTTCACAGCCTCATTTTCCCCGGATGCCTGACTCTGACCACTACATAGACTTTCTGGGGAGGATAGAATACACCCACATCATCTTTCTGTGAACCAGTACAGACAGACTGCCCTAGTATACAGGTCACGGCAGTGGAATGCTCACCTCGGTGCCAAGAGCAGAGGATGGACCAAGCATGTACGAAAGCCTGGCTTGGTTTCAATGATGCATGGTGTCTTAACAAACTCTATTTGAGCCTTCAGCGAGTCCCTCTGGGAAACCTTTCCTGTGCTCAATGCTGAATAGCAAAATCCTCTGAACTGAGATATTCCCTCCTAACAAGAGAAAGAAAACTCAGGAGATCAAAGCTAAAAACTCAGGAGAGAAAGCTCAAACTTAAAAGCTTCACTGACCACTCCCCAAAGGGATAGGAGCAGTGGGCAGCTGTCGAGGGTGGCACTGTGGTCAGTGCTATTTAGCAGTTTTCTCTGAGTTGAAACATTCCCTCCTGAGAGTAGGAGGCAGGTTCATGAGACAGGTGTGAGGGAAAAGGTCACAGTGAGATTACTCTCTAAGGTTAGAACAGAGCATATAACTGCTTGGTAAGAGACTCTCAGAGCAGCCCAGCTGCCTGCATTGGGCAGTGTGCTCCGGAGATGCAGTTCTGTGAAGGGTCACCTGGCCTGTGATGGGCTTTTCACCTAAGCTGTGATCGCCCATGCTCCTGTAAGCAACCCCTCACCGTGCTCTGTAAGGAACTCCAAAAAAGCTCGTTGTTCACCAACGCTGTTTTAGTCTGCCATCTTGCCTTATCTGGGGTGAATAGAAGTGTATCCATGTCTTCACAGGGAAAACCCTTTTACATGACACTCAAGCTTAAGTCCCAGTGAAGTGTCACTAGCACTGTTGCTGAATGATTCTATCTCAAATTGTGAAAAAGAACCCTGGGCACACTGGGAACAACAGCAGCAGCAAACTTCATTTTCTGACCCCACTTTATTAATATCCAACTCCACAGTCTCTGAATTGTATCCGTGTTACTGCTCTTGTGTTACTATTTCATTAACACAAAATCCCACATCGTTCTCAATGTACACTCATCTCTGTGGTCTATCATCAGTATCAAAATATGTAAAAAGTAAAAAAAAAATAATTAAATTAAAAAATAAATTTTCAAATTTGAATTCTAAAACTAGTAAGGCTGTCTATTAAAAAATCACACTCATAGACCTGGAAAGATGATTTAGCAGTTAAGTTACTTGCTTGTGGGGCCTAAGGACCCAGGTTCAGTTACCCAGAACTCACGAAAGCCAGATGCTCAAGGTGGCACATGCACCTGGAGTTTGTTTGCAGTGGCTGGAGGTCCTGGTGCACCCATTCACTCTGTCTCTCTCTCTCTCCCTCTTTCTCAAGGAAATAAGTATCTAAAAAAGCACACTTGGGCTGGAGAGATGGCTTAGCAGATAAGTGCTTGCCTGTGAAGCCTAAGGACCCTGGTTCGAGGCTCGATTCTCCAGGAAGCATGTAAGCCAGAGGCACATGGTGGCTCATGCATCTGGAGTTCATTTGCAGTGGCTAGAGACCCTGGCACGCCCAATCTCCCTCTCTCTCTCTCTCTCTCTCTCTCTCTCTCTCCCTTTCTCTGTCTCTAATAACTAAATAAAAATTTTAAAAATAAAAATAAAAAATAAAAAAGCACACTCATTTCTTAATATAAAAATGTCCAATTATGTGCTTTTATATCTGCTATATTGTTTAACATACTTATCTTACAAGTACAGCACAAATATCAAAAAATAACTACAATTAAAAAGTTAAAACACCATACCCTGAAGGAACAAAGTTGACATCAGAACTAGATTAATGTTAACACAGGTTGTGGGACCAACACAAAGTAAATTTGCAATAAAGATAAAATATATGTTAACTGTGTTGAAAAACCTATGAAACATAGAAGATTTCAGTACAGAAATGAGAAGAGTGAAAATGACTCAAATGGAAATACTAGTGAAAAACTCAATAGCAACAAAAATGATACATCTCTATGGGTGGCCCATTCAGAGGATTCAATATCACCAAGGAAAGTATTAGTGAATTCTAAAATAGATGAGTGGAAATTACCCAGACTGAAATAAAAAGGAAAATAGAGCAGAACACCTAAACTTGCAAAATGATGTCAGGGATTCTTTTCAGACATATAACTGAAATCCCAGGAAGAAAAACACAAAACACAATGTGGTGGAAGAAATGCTTAAATAAGGCTTAGGAAAGTTCTAAAATGAATGACGAAGCAAACCATAAAGGAAAACAACTTTCAGAAGTTAAGTTTGGCACATAATGAAATTAAACAACACATATAGTGAATCTCTGGTTTTTAGGCAGGTATGAAAATGGAATACGTGCTTATGAAGACAGATTGAATAGAAATACTAGTAATACCACAGGTCAAGGTTTCACATTAATATTGTACTAAGAGGCTTTTAAATCTTAGCTGGAATAGCTCAGAAAGCTAATGTCTCAATACAAAGTGCTATGAAGGAATGCAAAGTAGCATGAACGTGTCCTGTGCTTGTGAAATACTTCAGCACTAGGTATTTTCTTTTTCTAAGTTTAAAAGCAAGCTTAAAGTATGATCTGAGAATCATACTGTTAGTCATTATGCCAATTCATTGAAAACATGCACTTATTCAAAAACGTATGCCGCTGTATTCGTAGAATTCAAAATCTGGAAGCAATCCTTCCCTTTCAACACTGATGTTCATCCATTTCACACCACACCGAGGAAGGAAAAAGCCAACGTAAGCAGTCACATACTTTGTGATATCATTCACGTATTACTCAAGGAAGTCTCCGCTCTTGTCACAAAAATTAAAAGATCGGTTTGAAGAAAGAGCAGAGATTGACTATAAAAATTGGTCACAGGGAATTATACTGTGATAAAACCTTCTATATGGCTCTTGTGGTAAATATGTTATTATTATTTTTTTTTTACATTTAGTAAAACTTATAGAACTACATACCACGAAGAGTAACATTTACTCTCTATATAATTCTATATAAGGCTGAAGAAAGTAAGGCTAGAAGATAGATAGTAATAAACTTTAAGAAAATTGAAATAAGCTTTGTTAATAATGAAGGTGGCTGAGCCGGGCGTGGTGGCGCACGCCTTTAATCCCAGCACTCGGGAGGCAGAGGTAGTAGGATGGCCAGGAGTTCGAGGCCACCCTGAGACTACATAGTTAATTCCAGGTCAGCCTGGACTAGAGTGAAACCCTACCTCGAAAAAACCATAAAAAAAAAATAATAATAATGAAGGTGGGGAAAAGGTAGTGGGTAATTATCTAGAAAATATTAAGGTAACAAATAGCATTAGATTAAATATTAAGGAAATAAATTAAGAGCATAATTGCGACAAATATGTTGCATCGATATGTGAATTACATATAGTGAAATAAGAGAAAAACATGGATTCAATGCAATTCCTATAGAGTGACTTTAAGTATTTTATGATTAACTATTAGTGTCATCATTATTATGTGTGTAATTATGTGTGTGTGCAGTTGCACATATATGTGTGTGTATGCGTGGAGGCCAGGGGACAACTTCACGCGTCATCCACAGGAACACCTTTGATACGGGCTCGCTAATAGACCAGGAGCCAGGCAAGCTGCACGACGAGATAAGCAGTGAGCTGCAAGTCTCCCCAAGCACTGGGATTACACGTGTCTTCCTGCACACTGGGCACTGGATGTGCTTTATATTCGGGTCCTTGTGCTTGTGTGGCATTCGGTCAACAGGGCTGTCTCCTGAGCTTCATTAATTCTTTTTTTTTTTTCAACATATAAATATTAGAGTTAGAACTAGTTGGTTCATCTAAATTTAGTTGAGATATTTTGGTAGGAATTACATTGAACTTACTAGGTCAGTTTACAGGTGAATTTCCATCTTAAATATCAACCCATTCAGTCCATGGACATGAAATATTTCTAATTACCTCTAGCTTTTCTTGTTTCCCTAGATAGTTGTTTGCCCCAACTTTTTAAAACATACATTTTAAAAATGTATTTATTTATTTGAGAGAGAGAAAACAGAGAGAAGCAGACAGAAAGGGGAGAGGGAAAGAGAAAATGGGCGCACCAGGTCCTCCAGCAACTGAAAATGAACTCCAGACACATATGCCCCCTTGTGCATCTGGCTTACGTGGGTCCTGGGGGAATTGAAGCTGGATCCTTTGGCTTTGGAGGCACATGCCTTAACCATTAAGCCATCCCTCCAGCCTGGTTCCAACTTTGGTTCAGTTTATTCTGAAATATCTTACATTTTATCCTTTTTAAAAATGGAATTGTTCAAGTCCTGCTTATACTTAATAATATGCTATTATTCTGTTACTCATTATTTCTTAATTTTTTTTCCTTCTCATCCTATCTAGCATATATTTTCATAGCAGTTACAGTGCTTCTTAACTATTTCTTTTGCATCTTTCAATATAATCATTTTTGGGTTGGGGATTTTTATTTGTTTCTCATTAATAGAACTCTTTCCTTTCAGTCTTTGGTTATACATGTGGCCTCAATGTACAGGGTTCAACACTCTTTTGATAGAAACCATACATTACATTTTGATTTTATTTTTTTATTAGTTATATAGATAGTGTGTATACAGTCATGCTGGTACCATCGTTAGCCTCATCCCTGTCCTCTCCCCTCCAAAAGGACCCTCCTCTTTGGGGAATGTGGGTCGTGCATTGTGGGGGTGGCCATCAGTTATGGGGAAGAGGCAATGTCTCTGTGCATAATGTCCCAACTTGTGGCTCTTACAGTCTTTCTGTCCCCTCTTCTGTGAATTTCCCTGAGCCATATTGGGATCATTTTTGGTCTACTTCAGTGATGAGGACAAGGAAGTCTCTGTGTCTCTGGATATCTGGTTTGGTAGGAGTTAAGTGTTCTGTGTCTATCTCCTTCACCTTTGTGTTGGTACCAGGTTCACCAAGAAAGCAGCACTCTTGCTCATTTCTTCCATATGCTTTCTTGTCTGGTCCTGTGAAGACAGGCCAACTTCTTCTGCCATTATGGAACTTCTCCTGGATCTGTAAGCTTCGATAAATAATATCCCTTCCTCCATAACTGTGCCTGGTCTGGAAGTTCATCTCAGTGAACCTGAAGCTGTCTACTACAGTATTCAATTTAATTAATCAAATTTTTGTGTTTAAATTTTTATTAATATTTTTAAATAGTTATATATTTTAGATGTATAATATCAACTTACGGGAGAAAAGGAAAGACAGTTGAAGAGAACACTGGATCACAGTACTGGCATTTTTATAGTAACTTGTTGATCCTTTATGTTCAGCTTTCTGATGAGATTAGCACACTGAGGGTGCTATGGGTATAGACAGATGTTTTCTACTTACCCAGATGTTGCTTTTTCTTTCTCGCTCTCTTTCCTGTCCTCTCCCTGCCCCTCAATTCTAAATATAAATTTTTCCATAATCATTTAAGTCAGTATAGGTTTTAGCTGGAGAAATGCTGGTGTAACTTGTGCTTCTCGTTTTCTGCGCACTCATATCTTCAAAGAGGCTGCTGTGAGACATATGGGTTGATGCAAGAGTTTGACAAAGACAGATTTTTGAAATCATCTGTACACGGCATTAGGTATGAAGCAAAGGAGAAAGTGCAGTAAATATGCCCTGAGGCCCCAACACAATTAAGCCCATTTAAGGAAAGAGGTTTTTGAGATTAGTTTCACAGAGATGCTGACAGTTCCCTTCAAGTAGTTAATCAAATTCAGCTGGATCCAATCAGTATAGGCAAATACATTCTTCTGACCATGTAGCATAAAGGGGCTGTGTTGATGTATTAAAGTCTTTCTGAATAAACCCTTCATTTATCTTCACTTGATAATTTCTGACCTTGTCAGCAGGCAAAGTAATTTTGGGTGGCGGGGGGGGGGGAGACTGAATTGTGCTTCTAACAGATGCTCAAGCAGGCATGTTTCTGTTTGAGACACGCATAGCCCTTCCTGAGAATATGTGGTGTGGATGGCTTAGTTAGAACTAGTCCCCTGAGCTTAAAAATGCACTTCTCTGTAAAGGTGATGAAATTCTGAGTTTCTAACAGCGACAGGAAGCCTCACATTTTCTGCCTTATTCTCACACTTTGCTCAATTGCCTTTCTCCCAAGTTACTAAAGAAAGAAAAATCTATTAACTTTGCACTGTCCTATCTATGACCCCACTCATATTCTTGGAAATAAGCTAAAGGAGAGTTAAATAAGTCATAGTTCCCACATGAAGTATATTGCTAGCAAACTAGTGTGACATTACATTTACCACAGAAACAATAACTGAAACCGAGGAAAGTTTGTCACAGACAAATTTGTAACTAACTTTTTAACTTATCCACTTACCTGACATGGTTTATCTATCTAGCTATCATCCAACTGTAATCTATTTATCTATTGTCATCCATATCCTTATAATTTGTCATTTATCTTAGAATTTGAGTTTAGTAGTGAAATATCATGAAACTTATAATAACGGACAATTTTTGACATGAGAATCACCATGAAACATAAAATACAATGACATTGTTTTGACTATAAAAGTGGAAAAATGATTATAACTATTTCAATTACTTCTTTCAATGATGAGATGTGATTCTATGCAGGGTTAACATATTCTGGAACTATGAGCATTCTATAACTATCTTCCATTATTATTAATTTGTTCTTAAATTGAATAAAGTTCAAATGTGTTTCATATTTAAAAAGTCAGTCTAAGGCTCACATTTCTGTCTTCTAAATAGTTAGCCCATATTTATTTTTCTCTTTCCTTGAATTGCAATTAGAATGACTGTCCAATTAGTATGTGAATACTGTTCTAGATTTATTTTTCAAGCTAAAGATGTGTTTCTCTAAATAGAATGTAAGTTACTTGAGACTAGGGTGCAAAATGATATGCAGTTAATACAAACTTACTGAGTTGCTGATTAAACTTTATAATGCATATGAAACTTCACTTCTTATTGGCAAAACATTTAATTTCCTTGGATACAATTTTATCATAACTATAAAAGGTAAAATATTCTAGGGCAGATATAATGAGAATAGAGATGCCAGAAAAACAATTTTGGACTTGCAAATCAGATCCAAAAAAGAAACAGATTGAGAAATAAGAAAAATGTAAAATTATGCTAGCAGAAGAGAAAGCCCATGACCAACCCTGTGCACAGCTTAGAACACCACAATTTGAAACATAGTCTGTATGAATGTTTATAGACTAGGTGAGATGCCAACATCCCACGGGGAAGACTAGAGATACATGTATTCCTTATAAAGTTTAAATTACAAGGGACTTATAGATTATAATCATATTTGAAAGGGGTTTTCATAGTGAATAAGGAATGTGTTTTGTGTGTGTTTGTGTGTATGTGTATGTGTGTACTTTCATGTGTATGACACATACATACAGAGAAATATGCATATATGAGTTCTAATTCTAAATGAATTGCTACTCATAGCACCCAGAATCTGATAAAAAGAATTGAAGGGCTGGAGAGATGGCTTAGCAGTTAAGACGCCTGCCTGCTAAGCCTAAGAACCCGGTTCCAATCTCCAGGTCCCAAGTTTAGCCAGATGTAAAGTGACGCAAGGGCGCAATGGCACACTTGCCCACATGGGGGCGCGCACATCTGGATTTCTTTCATAGCAGCTGAGAGACTGCTGGCTCGCCCATTCTCTATCTGTCTCCCTCTCCCTCTCCCTCTCTGTCTCTCTCTGTGTCTCTCTCCAAAAAAAAAAAAAAGAATTGAAGAAAGACTATACAATGTTCAGTGCATTTGTAAATAGGGAATTAAATAATAAGAGTAAGTTAAACTCTTATCTCTCTAGGTAGATATACATATTTTTTACTTAGTTATAAAAGTGCTATAGAAGTTAAGCAGCTCAAAGGAAGCTTCACCATGCCCAAGCCACTTCACACCACAGAAAAGTCCACCCACATTTTTCAAGCAGAATTTATCCTATTTTCTAGGGTCTATTGTTCTTATCATGAATAGCAGAAGATAAAGAAAGAAATAAAACACACAGAAGAAACCTACAATTCAGAAGACAAGTTAAGTAATATAAACCAAAACAGTATCATAATCTTCAAGAGAACATATGCAGACATATGCAAATATATTTCTATAATGGAATCACATTTAGCTTATAAAATTGATCTTTGAAGTAAAGATATCATTAAATGGAATAGAAGATAAAAGCATTGAATGATAAAAGTTAACAAAACAACCTATAATTATAACACATCAAAATATATACATTGCTCACTAAGAGATCAATTAGGGGAACTACTGCAGAAAGTGTTCTGTGATGAGGAGAACAACGATGTAACACCAAGGAAACAGATGTGATACACAGCTGAGGAACGATGCTGACATTCTCAAAATTGAAACGATGTGAATTCCTAGATAGCCATCATCAGCAAATATTCATCAATATGTACAACATCAAAACCAAATAATACATTATCATCAACTATCCGAATGCCAGACACAAAGAGGTGATCTCAAAGCTTCCAAAGAGTCAAAGCAACAACATGGAAAGCCCAAGAAATTAGCAAAGCATTATATAACAAGTAGCCAGATCATTGATTTTTGAAAATTTACATAAATATTGCCTTAATATAGCATATATATATATATCATATACATGTGTACCTTCTAAAAACTGTAAAAAAGAAGTATTAGTACATATTTAATGATAATTATTATTGAATATTTGATAATATTAATACATATTTATAAATGTAAATAAATGATTATTAGAGCAATAAGTGAAGGAAGTTCTGAACTCTGTCTGGAGAAACTAAGAACCCATCTGAGAAAAATGAATAAAATTTGTATATGACTGGATATTGGCTAGCATATCTATCAACACACAGTTGTGTGTTTTAGTCATGCCTTGTCTGACAATTACAGTACTGTTCAGTGACTGGATGGAAATCCACCCATCCCAGAAGCTGACCATTAAACCACACATGTACATTAGCATAGGAAGGCAAAGAGCATAGAAAAATACTCCAAGTGAAAATGATAATTGCTTTTCTTCAGCATTTATTATTCTTAGAGTATTTCCCTATAAAAGCTTCTTTTTGGTTAACTGCGTTTCTTTCCTCATGCCTCAGGAATGACACTTTTCCTCCACGAATACTCCACATGAGAGCAGAGCAGTAGATTTTAACTGTAGCATATGCTTGAAGATGAGATGTTGAATTGTAAGTGTTTTATGTAGACCTGCAGCATGCTATTTGCTAGGAATTGGAGTCGGCTAAGTGAGTCTTTCAGCATTTCAGAGCTAACTTCTTTTTGCCTAAAACAAAATGCCTTTAACTTCACAGTACAACACACTGTTCATTGCAACTAAAAATTTTGTCTACCTATTTGAGACTGCCTCCAGCAGAGGAACTAACAACAACTGAACTTTCAAAGTAACATGGAATTCTAATAGTGATGGTCCAGCCTCTTCCATAAGGTTACACTGTAGAGCATGTATTTATATTTCTGTATGAAAAAGAAAGGAAAATATGAATGCAAGAAGCAGTATGTAGGAAAGAATTGTGGGATATGTTAAGAATTTTTTTCTTTATAAACACTGTAAAATAGGCAAAATTATAAGCCACATAAAATTTTTGTAAAGCAGAGAAATTTTGCTAGTAAACTTTCATGTCTTAGGCGGTCTGAGTTCTTATTCAAAATCCAATGTTAACATCATTTTTGAATCTATTAAAGGAATAGAAGAGAGATTTAGAAAAGGAGCAGTTTATTAATAAGTAGAATTGAGTAATGAGGGTTATTTAATTGTTTAGTATTGTAGTTACTTTCCATTTGTGGGACAAAATATCTGGACAAAAGCAGCTGAAGTGAGCAAAAGGATTTATTTGAATTATAGTCTATGGGGGAACCTTGATGAGGGCACAGGAAAGAAAGCATGGCATGAGCAAAGGTGGGACGTTACCTGTACCGTATCAGGTGGAAAAAAGTCATGAGAGTGAGCCAAGCTCTGGCAATGGAGTGCTGGCTATAACATCACAAAGCCCACCTATGGCAACACTCCTCTAACAAGTCCCCACCTCCCTAACTGCCACCAGCTGGGGACCAAGCACTCAAAGCATATGAGTTTATGGGGACATCTGATTCAGGCCGTAGCTTTTTAATCAAAGCTTTGAGACTAGAAGAACTGTCTATTCTTTGGAACTAGAAGGACTCTCTAGTTCAGAAGGAGTTCTATGCTAGATGACATTTAGTTTTCAGGGGAAGTGGAATTACCATCACAGCCAAGCTCAGAAGGTCTTGCACTCTCAAAGAAATCTGTCAAACCTGTGCCTTCAGAATCCGGGACCCATCTCTCTTTCATTGCTCACCAGAAGGGAGAGAAAAAAAAAAGCAAGCAGGGTCATCCTGCTGTCACAGATAGCTTTGATGACTTAATCTTTACTCTTCTCTGGTTCTCAGAGATATATAGTTCACAATAAAAAGAACATTGACAAAGGACCCAACAGGGCACAACCAGCTTCATCTACAACCAAAATGTACTGGAAGTCTCTAGATGTTTCCTGGTTGACTTATTGACAAGTTTACTGCTGTCACTCAGGAAAGTTAAAACAAATGAGAAAATGTAACTGACCAGATGGACTCAAACAATAAAGTGTCATCTCTGCTATCGGTAGCAGTCCTTTTGGATAAATTCCAAAATTCAAATCTGCAATTGGCACCTTGTTCTTAAATTAAAATATATTTGGAAATGTTGTGCTGCCATTTTAATTAGGCTTATACAAAAGAAGTTGAAATAAATGTTCACTCAATAATTATCAACAAGACAAGGATAACCTCAATTTTAGGACTCAGACAAGACCTGGGATAGATACTGGGTTAAAAAGGGGAAACAAGTAAATTAGGAACTAGTAATTCTGTAAATAGGGTTACACAGAGAATTTAATTCAAAGTATTGCTCTGTTTGTTTCTTGCTAAGGACATACGTAAAATATAATCATACAAAATTATAAAATGAATTAAATAATGTTAAAGTTAATATAACATTGCCAGTATTAAACTATTAAAATACAAAATAGGGATGAGTAGCAGCTTGGTGGTAGAGCACTTGCCTTGCAGATACAAAATGATGGGTACAATTTCAGAATGGAAAACATATAGAAAAGTGCAAAATGAATACAAACCAAGTAAAGATTGACTTATCTTTACGACAACACAATGAAATAAAGTACAGTAACACAATTCATGACTACAATGGGATTTGCGAAGTGAAATTTGAGAGAACTTTAAGCAATAAATGACAAATTCCTCAGCAAAATAAGATTTAAAACTATCTTCTTTCCAAATCACAAAATAAAAATATTGAATAATGTTGCAAAAATATTAATAATAAAGGAATACAAATCATTAATAACACCATATTACTTAGGGACAGAACGATTAGAAAAGGCTGATAATAAAATGCTGAGATTTGTGAATGTCACACAATAGCTCAGTCCTGGAGAGGGCTCCTGGCGGTAACATTGTGCGTCTTCACCTGGGAGACAATGCAAATCCCTCTCCCAAACATCATCCTGTGCAGATTCCAGATCAACTACGTGGGCTCAGCAAGGCTGTGAGCAAGTACCTGAGATTGGGAATAGTTTTAGTGACAGCCTACAGGACATTCTGTGTCACCCCAACTCTGCAAAGAAGAGATGCCCCTTCTCCAGGCAGAATAGCAGATGGTGTGGCATTATCCTTCTCTTACTGTTGTTCTGTCAGCCATGAGACTCCACATCTTATAAGGTTTCATTGCCTCTCTTCCTAATGGACAGTGTATTCCCGCAGTGACTTACCTCAAAATCTATCTACACATTTGGTACTTTGGGTCTTCTTTGCGGAGAAGGAGATGAGTATTCAATGCTTCTGGTTATCCACCTCGGATCCTAGAAAAGCTGATAAAGGTAAAACAAAATAAACTATAGTCTCAATTTTCAAATGGTTTGAATATTTGACTATTCCTTCCAAACTCATGTTGAAATTTGTCATATTAAATTTACCATTAAAAGATAAATCCTGTTAGTATAAAGGCATCTAATGTTAGATGCGTTTTCATAAGCTTAAGGAAAATTGACATGTATTCTACATCCTCGAGGCCTCTCTCACCTTCCTATACCGGGGTGTGGGCAACAGAAGTTGCTCCTTGGATCTCCTAAGGAGGCTAAGATTAAGAAGGAAAAAAAAAAAAACCAGAAATATGAATCCACGTGTGTAGTTTTGTTACTAAGTGTTTACAAACTCCACAACTATGTAAGCTTAGGATGAAGCTCCTCCAAATTAAAGGGAAGAAAACGCAGCTCAATTCTAAACTGAATCAAGAAGGCTGTGGTCTTCTGATGCTGGGAATCCATGTCCTGACAAGGCAGAGGCCATGGTAAACCTACAGTATTTTATTTGAGAACACATGAAGGCTACAATTCCCAGAGAAGAGATGCATCAGAGAAGTCAGAACCTTTGAACCTGGACCAGGCCAAGGGAACAAACCACAGCCCAAAGCAAGGGTAAACTTGAAAGGGATCATTCCACTAATAACGCATAAAAGGAAATTGAGCTAATCCACATACATTTCTAAGATACTGATTCTAGTCATTCCCTTTGGAAAACAATAATATTTAATCTAACATCTGAAATTCTTATAAATAGTATTTATGTTCAATAAAAATCCAAGACAATTTATAAGTAGCATCACTAATAACAGAACAAAATAGAAATATATGTGAGATACAAATGGTATATTTATATATTTGACAAAATGGAAGGAATGAAAAAATATTTTATCAGAAAGCTGAAATATATGTAAATAAAAAATGATAAAATGGAAATTATAAAAGTAAAAAAATACAACTAAAAAAATAGCAAAAATTGCTAGGCGTAGTGGCATATGCCTTTCATCCCAGCACTTGGGAAACAAAGGTAGGAGGATTGCAGTGAGTTCAAGACCACCTGAGACTACCGAGTGAGTTCCAGATCAGCCTGGGCTAAAGCAAGACCTTACCGCAAAAAAAAAAAAAAAAAAAAAATAGACATTGTATATACAGAACAAATAAATATTCATAAAGTTGATATTTCAGAGAATACAAAGACACACAAGCAAGTAGAGGAGGTCATAGAGTCTGATGACAAGGTGGAGGCTGTGTATGAGATATGTTTATTGAAACGTCTCACACAGTGCTAACAGAGGACATAAGCCTTCTAGCAGGGAAGGTCCATGGGAGCACATGTGGATCCTCCTGTGCTGCTCAGAAGGCTAAAGGTCTGGTAGCCGCCAACCTGACTGGGAGCATTTACCTTCTCACAGTGCATGGCACTGCCTTTGCCAGTAACAGTGTCACATGTTTTATATGCCATTACCATGTATCAACATTCCAATAGACAGAGAGCCTACCTTTAGGAAAGTAATTGTTAGCAGACAATTTTCTGTCTAATTCTCTTTGTGCATGGGTAGAATTAAAGTTCTTTTAAGTAACGTTTATGGGACATTCCACTGTCATTTTCATCCCCATTATCTATTGTTTACTTGGGAACTGAAGGAAAGTTTAGAGGGTATAACATTTGATTTCTTACAACTTGTATGATTATAGATATAAAACATGAATCAGGTCGGGCGTGGTGGCGCACGCCTTTAATCCCAGGACTCGGGAGGCAGAGGTAGGAGGATCGCCATGAGTTCGAGGCCACCCTGAGACTACATAGTTAATTCCAGGTCAGCCTGGGCCAGAGTGAGACCCTACCTTGCAAAACCAAAAAATAAATAAATAAAATAAAATAAAATAAAATAAAATAAAATAAAATAAAATAAAATAACATGAATCAATGTAATTTACTACATTAGCAGGAAAAAAGTAGAAACAACCCCCCCCCAAATCTGATAGAATTTAGTTCTAATTTGCATTAGAAAGTAGCAAACTATTTACACACAAAATATCAATAATTAAAAAAAATACTATGCAACTGGAGAAATGAGACAACGATATAATTTAAACATAAAGCAAATAAAACTTGTCCACATGATTGTTAATTAGTATAATTCTTTAGAAAAAGGGCTTGTCTGAACACACCAAAGTTAAACATATTCACATCCTGGACATTCTAACTTTAGCAATTTACCCAACTTCTAAGAAATATATATTTATGTGATTATAAAGACATAAACATGTTCTTAGTAGTTTTAATCATTATAGTCACAAATTGGAAACAAGATCAATATTTACCAACAATATTGATATTATGACTATTTACCAACAATATTGATAATATGGCATTATTCTTAAAAAGGTACTATAGAACAGAAATAATTAACATTATACAAACATATTAAAGGGGGGGAGATAAAAGGAACAAATCTCATTGATGTAATACAGATGGAAAGAAGTCAGACTAAAAACACAGCATATCATTTTGCTTCTGTTACATTCAAAACAGGTAAAATGGTGTGTTGAATCTCTTTAGAATGCCTCCCGAGTGAGTGCTGGGTCTGAAAGTAAGCTGGTTATATGTCACTGCTTCTCCATAGTGAAGGCTGTGCATACAGTGAAATAATCAAAAGACTCACAACAAAATTTGTGAACTGCATGTAAGTAAAACTTTAATAATAGTTAAGAAAATGGGTTGCCATATATTTGCAAAGAAAATAGCCCACTAAAATATGAAGGAACAAATGAGTTAGAAAAATGTTTAACAAAAATGTACAAGAAAATTTTGATAGGGTGTAGGAACAGCTATTTGGCTACCAGTTAGCTTCCCAAATCACTTCCAACTTGTGTTTGTGTTTATATAATTTAATACCAGTTAGATTGGCAAAAATCAAACCAAATAAAAACACTCTGTGTTAATGAACATTTGAAAGGCTCCACTTCTCATAAACATTTTATAGCAGTTTAAATATATTTAGCAACATTGGAGAGTAAATCAGGAATTTTGAATATTTTTAAAATATGCATATGATATTATTCAGAAATTGGAATTCTAAGTGTAGAGCCTTAAGAAATTCTTGTAAATATGCCTGAGAGAAATTTAAAATATTTGGTCAGAGTAACATCATTTAATGTGAAATATTTGAAATTGTTTATAAAATCTATCCATAGAAAATGAACCAGATAAAGCCGGGCGTGGTGGCACACGCCTTTAATCCCAGCACTCGGGAGGCAAAGATAGGAGGATCACCATGAGTTTGAGGCCACCCTGAGACTACATAGTGAATTCCAGGTCAGCCTGAGCTACAGTGAGACCCTCCTCGTAAACCACCCCCCCCCCAAAAAAAAGAAAATGAGCCAGATAAATCAAATGTAGGACACAATTGATGCAATTATTATTACTATATAGCAGATAAAATCAATGAACCAAAACTGTATGTTTATTCACAAGCAAGTGGATAATAAGTTCAATATGAAAGCAAGTTAGAGGAAAGCAAAGTTTGCATATTATTATTCATATGATACTACATATTTTTTGATAACATGTGTATCAAAATAAGAATATTTTTAAAAGAAAACCTCTCCAAAATGATAGTTTTGTCTTCTTTTATAGTTTTTTCTTAAATTAAGATTAGGAATGAACAGAAACACAAATACAGCATTTAAATTATATATTTATAAAATATAGACTATAATGCAGATAGCATTGCAAAGTGAGTGATCTTACACATGTGTTTTATTATTTTAGGTCTAATATCATTTAATTATGAGATTCATGTCACTACTAGTGCAACTTTAGAGAAGTTGCATGAAACAATAAAGTTTCAGAATTCACTTTTCTTTCTTAGTAACTCTCTACTGTTTTCCATGCAGGCCAGAGACTAAGACAGAAAAATACATGAGGGGTAGGAAACTTTCAAATACATTCAATATCCAAAACAAATAAGTGATGGGAAATCTCTTCATAATGATAGATGAGAAATACATTTCACTTTACATTCAATTCTACTCTGTTTTATATTTACACAATTTTCTATTTAGCATTAAGTTTGAATATAGGAAATTTCATACCTTGTGAGGTATGAATCTACACGTTCTTGTACATGCACACACTACTGGATTTGCACAAATTGAAGACTAGAAAAATTTTTTTAAACAGTATCTTTTTAAAAAAATTTTATTTATTTATTTGCAAGCAGAGAGAGAAAGATAGAAGAGCAGCAGACAGAGAGAATGGGCACTCCAGGGCATCTAGCCACTGCAAGCGAACTCCAGATGCATGTGCCCCTTGTGCATCTAGCTTATGTGGGTCCTGGAGAATCGAAACAGGATCCTATGACTTCGATGGCAAACACCTTAACCACTAAGCCATTTCTCCAGCCCAAGACTAGAAAATTTTAATTCAACCAAAATATTCCCTCTGATGCCTCATGGCACTCATCTTTATCTCCAATCCAAACTTCACAGCCATTGAAACTGTCTAAGCCAGGAAGCTTTACTGACTCCAGAATGTTATGGAATTAGCATTCTCATATGTGCCACCATTTGGATCTGGCCTCTTCACCTAAGAAAGCTTGTCTGAGAGTCAAGATAAACTCTTTCTTTTTATTATGTACTATTCTTTCATTATGTGAATTTGGTAGTTTATTTACCAATTGAAGATTATTTTGGTGGTTTTTAGGGTTTTTTTTGTTTTTATATTTCTCTTTTTCACTAAAAAACTTTTCTTGGGCTGGAGAGATGGCTTAGTGGTTAAGGCGCCTGCCTCCTAAGCCTAAGAACACTGGTTCCAATCTCCAGCGGTTCCAACGTCCAGGTCCCACTTTTAGCCAGATGCAAAGTGACGCAAGGGCCCAAGGCCATACTTGATCACAAGGGGGCGCACACATCTGAGACACTGCTGGTGCGCCCATCTCTGTCTTCCTCTCTCTCTGTCTCTGTCTCTCTGTCTCTCTCCAAAAAATAATAAAAAAAAAAAAAACACGTTTTTTTTTTTTTTTTAAAAAAAAAAAACTTTTCTTATGATTTCAATGAATGTTACTTTAGATAAATTGTACTTAAATAAATTTGAAAAGAAGGTTGTTACCAAAGAACGTGATTGACATAAACAGGACTAGAATGAATGTACATATCAAAAAAAGAAAACTTTTATTTGGAACTTTAATATGTGAACACACTGTAATTTGGTGCTCTTCCCATCACATTATCCTCTTTACTTCCCTCTCTTCACTCCCATTCCATTGAAGACCCTACTCTTTCAAGGGAGTCCTTATTCTCTTTTCTTGTCTCATTCCTTTCATTTTCCTCCTTCCTCTATGTCAAAATGCTTAAGGGCTCAGAAAACTGCGGGCATTGTGGGGCTATTGATAATCAGACAGTAATAATTGGACCAGTCAGTCAATGCCCAGAAGACAGTGACCCATAATACACCTTCCAACCTTGTGGCCCTTAGATTCTTTCTACCCCCTCTTCCAAAAAAATCACTTTAATTTTTAGCTTTTTTAAATTATTTAATCTTTTTTTTTTTTTTTTTTTTTGGTTTTGCGAGGTAGGGTCACACTCTGGTCCAGGCTGACCTGGAATTAACTATGTAGTCTCAGGGTGGCCTCGAACTCTTGGCGATCCTCCTACCTCTGCCTCCCGAGTGCTGGGATTAAAGGCGTGCACCACCACGCCCGGCCTATTTAATCTATTTTTTATGTAGTGTGCTAAACAAGAAATTAATGGCAATAGGTAGCTTTTTGTCTTTTATTAAGAAATATCTGAATATTTCTAACTTTTCATTTACTAAATTTGAATTTAGTGTTTATAAATTTCAAATGTAACTGAAAAGATTTAGTCTATTTTAATGTTTAACTTTCATAGGTTTACTGCTAAGTGTAATTTTTCTATAAAAATGTCAGTTATCTGGAAATAACTGATGTGAGGTGTGAGGACATAAAGAATTCAAGCACTGAAGGATGAAAACGAGGGTTCTGAAACACTCTCTTCTTTACATAAAGTGACATTATATTCATGATTTCACAACGATTGTCCTAACCAACACAAGACCTTCACAATATTGACCCCTCAGTATTCTATCATGGATGGTGGACGAGTGGGGGAAGACATTAAACTAGAACATGCACTAATTGGAAATAAGTTCAGTGGAAGGACAGTGCATAAGAGATATTAACAAGAGGGGTGTATGTTCAAAATACATCATGTACATGATGTACATATACATATATACATATACATGCATTTTCATATATATGCCTAAATATGTGTCAGTAAAAGTTTAAAAGTATTAATTATTCTCTATACACATATAATAGTTCTAATCTGAAATAGAGATTTAATCACCATGCTTCACCTAATTTTATGTTGCTTGTGAACATGGTTTTAAGACAGGGGTTGCCTAATTTCTCATTCTTGCTTTGCTTTGTGTTAGCAGTATTTTCAGGGGGCATTTCTTTGTGTCTTTGAAATCTCTGCCCCTTTCAGTGGAAGACAGATTAGGAGAGCATGGGTAATGTAAACCAAGGATTAATTTAAGTTAGTAAATATAAGCTAATCTTAGTCAAAATAGTTTACAAGACAATGAATCAATCAGCCCCTCATGAACATTTCTCAAGTGTGGACATTTCTTCATATCTTATTAGTATTGCACCCCAAGTTTGTAATGCTTGATATATAGGTGGAATGCCAAGGGGAAATGCATACATTAAATATTATCAACACATTCTTTTTCTTTTTAATGTGGAAATGAATAGAATTAGAAAGTATAAAATGTTCCCCACAGCATCTTTTTTAAATAGTTATGGACATAGTATGAAATCAGCACATGTTGGTACCATCCTTACCCTCATCCCTGTCCCTCCTCCAAAGGGGCCCTCCTCATTGGAGATTCAGGTCAATCCTATGGGGATTGCGGGTCGTGCATTGTGGGGGCCACAGTCAGTTATGGGGAAGAGGCAATGTCTGTGTGTAATATCCCAACTTGTGGCTCTAACAATCTTTCTGCCCCTTCTTTCATATTGGGTTTGAGTCTACTTCAGTGATGGGCTCTTAGGAGTCTCTGGATCTTTGGTTTGGTAGGTGTTGAGTGTCCTCAGTGTCTATCTCCTTCACCCTTGTGCTGATATCAGGTTCTCCAAGAGAGCAGCACTCTTGCTCATTTCCCCAATTCCTCTGTGGTTTCAGCTGGGGTCCTGATTAAGTGCAATGGACTGTTTCTCTCCTCAGGTCTCGCTCTTCTTCAGATGGAAGAGAAGCAGATTCTCCAATGGAGAGTAAGGTTAGCACAGGTTAAAAGGGATAACCATGGTCAGTTTAGAGAGAGTTTAATGGGTGCTGGCCCTCTCATAGCCCAAGATCCCTCAGCATCTTGATTAATTAGTTTGAGAACCCAGCAGCAGGCATGCTTCCACTAGCCTAAGTACAGAGATCGAAAGTGAAACAGAGGTCAGATATGAATGCCACCTGCCTGTATCCCCAGACCCAGTTCTGTCCTGATCATCATGTCTCCACATACTTCCTGCTTGCTTTGACTACAACCAAAATTGACAACCTGGTTTTTGATGAGTTTCTTATTAATTGAATAGATTAGTGCGTGTGCAGTCACTGTGTGTGTGTGCGCAAATTATACAAAAAAGAAAAGAAACAAAAACATGCCAAAGTGCTATAGCATCTATGACACAAAAATCGTGTGCTTCTGTGATTCAAGCACCACTCCTTTTACTAACCGTGTGAGATTCTCCAGTCTGCCTCATGTTTCTTTCCAATAACCATGGGAACACATTTCTGATGTGTTTGTTTGGAAATGTACTCAGTGCAATTATGTCCAGAAGGATTTATCTGTCCGCCTTACAATGGGTTTCACAATATTTAGGATTAAAATTTATGGGACCTGACAGGATCCATGAGGATACTCTGAATTATTAACCTTGAAGGCATTCAAGTCACATTTTTATGTTATCATTAAACTATTAGGCAATAGTTTATTGTGTGGTTCACAGACCCTTTATAGCATTTAACTATGCCATGGTTCTTGCATAGAATGGCATCTTCATGAAACATTATTGATTTTAATTAAAAATAAATTTCCCTTTGCACAAACATTTTTCACTTAATTTGTCAAATATGATACGTTTATTGATTTCTTACATTATATTCACCCTTATTCGCAGGATTGTGAATCTATAAAGAAAACACAGACCCTCCTCAAAGATGTGTCCTAACCTCACTCATCATGAAACCAATACATTTCAAAGACATGGATCTTCCCTTTGCTTATGTATCTTGAGATCCGAGGATGAAAAAGGGTCTTCCATAAATATGCATTGGTACATCTGTTTGACTTATGCATTATTCACAAACATCAAGAAAACTAAGTTATATGAAACCTTGCAACACACACACACACACACACACACACACACACACACACGGCACTCTTTCAAAACAGAATTACAGAATTGTGTGAAGCATTTTAGACCTTAATGAAAACTGAGGAATGAGGGAGTTTAAATTTGGTATTAAAAATACATTTGATTATTAAGAACCTACCCAAATCTGTTTACTAAATGCTTCATTCTTTCATTGATGAGAAGATTGCTCAAAGGTTAAAGACCCTTCCTTGCAAAGCATGACAGTCTGGAATCAATTTTAAAGCTTCTCATATAGGCAGACTCAAAATGTGGTACAAGGGCTGGAGAGATGGTTTAGCAGGTAAGGCACTTGCCTGAAAAGACACAGTACCCAGGTTCAGTTCCCCAGGGCCCACATAAGCCAGATGCACAAGGTGGCACATGCATCTGGAGTTTGTTTGCAGTGGCTGGATAGAGGGCCTCTCTCTCTGTCTCTTGCTCTTTCTCTGTCTCTCTCTCCAAACAAATTATATATATATTTGGTTTTCTTGAGGTAGGGTCTCACTCTGGCCAAGGCTGACCTGGAATTCACTATGTAGTCTCTGGGTGACCTCAAACTCACAACTATCTTCCTAGCTCTGCCTCCTAAGTGCTGGGATTAAAGGCGTGTGCCACCACGCCCGGCTCCAAATAAATAAAATATTTTTTAAAATGTTTTTAAGCCAGGTATGGAGGTACACGCCTTTAATCCCAGCACTCGGGAGGCAGAGGTAGGAGGATCGCCGTGAGTTTGAGGCCACCCTGAGATTACATAGTGAAGTCCAGGTCAGCCTGAGCTAGAGCGAGAGTCTACCTTGAAAAAACAAAAAAAAACAAAACATACAAACAAAAAGAGTAAAAATGTTTTTAAAAATGTGGCACAAGAATCTGGCATCTGTTTGCCAAGGCAAGAGTCCCTGATGTGTCCATATACAGAAATACACATATGCACACACAAATGTAAGTAATTAAATATTTTTTTTAAAAATCCTGTATTTTCTCTTTTGTTTTCCTTGCTATAGCTTTTGTTTTTCAAGACATGGAATTATTTTTATTTATTTTTATTTATTTTTTTGGAATTTTTTTCATTTTTGGAATGATATAAATTCAAATTATGCTTTCAGCATGGATTCTAACATAGCTTCTGATGTGTATGTAGAACACTCTCCTTCCTCTAGAGGAAGGTCATCTCTCCTGGAAGCAGGCAGACATTGTTCACCTCTAGACCCAGCTCGTGTGCACAGGGACATTCAGCACTTAGGCGTGTCCGTTGGCAATTTCTTTCTTCCTTTTTTTCTTTCTTTCTTCTTTTCTTTCTTTCTTTCTTTCTTTCTTTCTTTCTTTCTTTCTTTCTTTCTTTCTTCTTTCTTTCTTTCTTTCTTTCTTTCTTTCTTTCTTTCTTTCTTTCTTTCTCTCTTTCTTGTCTGCCTGCCTTTCTTTTTCTTTCTTTGTTTCTTTCTTTGTTTCTTTCTTTGTTTCTTTCTTTCTTTCTCTTTCTTTCTTTCTTTCTTTCTTTCTTTCTTTCTTTCTTTCTTTCTTTCTTTCTTTCTTTCTTTCTTTCTTTCTTTCTTTCTTTCTTGTCTTCCTGCCTTTCTTTTTCCTTCTTTCTTTCTTTCCTTTATTTCTTCTTTCTTTCTTTCTTTCTTTCTTTCTTTCTTTCTTTCTTTCTTTCTCTCTTTCTTGCCTGCCTGCCTTTCTTTTTCCCTCTTTCTTTCTCCTCTTTCTTTCTTTGCTTTCCTTCTTTGTCTTTCTTTTTTCCTTCTTTCCTTTCTTTTCTTTCTCTTTCTTTTTTCTTCCTTTCTTTCTCCTTCCTTCTTCCTTCTTCCTTCCTCCTTTCTTTCTTACTTTCTTTATTTCTTCTCTTTCTTTCTTTCTTTCTTTCTTTCTTTCTTTCTTTCTTTCTTTCTTTCTTGCCTTTCTCTTTCTTTCTTTTTTTCTTTCTTTCTTACTTTCTTTCAACATAGCTTGTATGATCTGTGATATCAGTCAGTTTCTCAATTTTGTGATTGTTTAACAAAATATCTTTGATCATTAAATACTATATTTGCCTTCAATTTCCTTATTTGAACATTTTATTTAGAAGAACCATCAGCATGGTATTGATTTCATGCCCCACACAAGCTAGATCACATCCTGCATAGGACTTACTTTGGTAATCTGCAATAGGGAGTGTGAGCTCGGATTATAGATTATAGTAATGTGGGCTCTGTCTTGATACTACTGTTTTTAAACTACTACTGCTATATCAGGCTCACTGCTTAAATAATAATTTCATTTAAACAATGACCAAAAAATAAGATTCAAATTGATTCTATTGTAAAGTCTGTGACATCAATAGTCCCACTATATTCTATTTGCCTCGGTTCTTAATAGTCATGTCTGATTGAGCCATACAAGGAATTCAGCTATTTTTAAAGAACATTTCTAATTTATAATATAAAGAAATCTAGAGTGAAGTTACTTGGTAATCTTTTTTTCTTTCTTGTGACATTTGAATATCAATACTGACTTGACAACTAGAGCCCAAAATTGCAGCCTTATGCCATACTTTACAAAAACCCTTTAAAATATATAACAAATTAATAAATGACCTTTCCTGTAGTATATTTATATTTTTATTGTTAATTGTTCTTGCATTTCAACTTTCCTTAGAAAGTTTAAGAAATATCTATACTTTAAAATGATGAATCATGTATATTCTATGGATTTACTACTTTTATGCAGAGTTCTTCAGTGACATACTTCTCTAAATGTTCTCAACAATAGAGTCTAGTGTTAAAAATGGAGAATATGAAATATGGATGAAGTGAAATGACCTGCTAATATCCTGTGGATTTAATAGATTGAGCTCATTTTGCAGGTAGGTGTATTTCACATTGACTAGAAACTTGGTTTATTAGACCAACTCACAAAATGACCTTTCAAAGAAAAGAGTTTCCAATGCATTTGTTCAGTTGCCATGTCACTAAGAACAGTTAAGAACAGTGCTATTTAAAACTAAGTACAATAATTTTGTATAATGTGCAGCAGGTATCATTTTATACATAATAAGGGGAATTTTGATCCCAGGCACTGTTTATAAGGCACTTTGGCTTTTGTGATTTTAGATTTAAATCAAAGATAACAACTTCTATATAGAGGTTTCCTTCAAAGCCAGTTCAATAATCACATTTAAGCTCAAATATTCTCTACTTTTAGTTTAAAGTCATAATAACATACTAGGGTTTGTTTTAAATCAGAGCACATATGTTAACTTGACTATTAGAAGTCCATAAATTATATTGTTAGTATAAATCTCAATTTCACTGTGCAGTGAACAGAAACATCTATTTAACACACTATGTTTAATTTTCTGTTGAATTTTGCCTTATTATATTTAAAGTAATAATGGTTAAACAGAACCTAGCTTAACTCAGGTTGAGAAATAACTGACTCTATGCAACAGATATGTATTGGGGTAGCATGAACAAAACTGATAACAAAATACTAATGTGTGAAGCTGTGACAAGTGATTTCATTTGTTAGTAAAATAAAATTAGGAGATTCAGAAGCTTCATTATGACTCTGATGATATCAGAATACTTGGGACAGTCTCAGTCATGTTGTTTAACTGTATATGTGTGCCCATGAGCAGTATTTTAAATTAAGTCAAACTTTAATGTGGACTTACATAATGGACAAAACAATGTTCCACACTAATTGTGATACATACACTGGCTCCACTCTTAGAAAGATGAAGACTTTAGCTATGGTTAAGTTATATAATCTTTCTGAGCTTACATTTTATTTATCCATAAAGTGATAATTGCAGTGCAGGTAATATATTTTTATTGAAGATTAAATGTATTTTTGCGGGGAGAGAGACACAGTGAGAGAGACAGAGAGAGAGGGAGAGGAAGACAGATAGAGATGGGCGCGCCAGCAGTCTCTCAGCTGCTGTGAACGAAATCCAGATGTGTGCGCCCCCTTGTGGTCAAGTGCAGCATTGCGCCCTTGCGTCACTTTGCATCTGGCTAAACGTGGGACTTGGAGATTGGAACCGCTGGAGATTGGAACCAGTGTTCTTAGGCTTAGCAGGCAGGCGCCTTAACACCTAAGCCATCTCTCCAGCCCGATTAAATGTATTTTTATTTTAGGATTACTATGATATTTTTGTATACTGAGTAGAGTAGTCAATAAGTGGTAAGAAAGCTTTCACATAAGAATATAAGTGCATACTTTTCATAACATGGTTTGCAGTGATTACTGTAAACAAGAAGGGGCTGAGTGAGTCAAAGCGCCTGTTACACAATCACGAGGGCCTGTGTCTACCCGAGTTGAATTCCACAACACACACATAGCCACCCACGCCTGTAACCCTAGTCCTGTGGGAAGTGGAGACTGGACAATCTCTGGGGCTTGCTCATCAGACAATCTAACCAAAACATGGCCCCAACAGGTTTAGTGAGAGACTCCATCTCACGGAAATATGTTGATGAGCAACATAAGAAGTGACCTAATGATTTCCTCGGGCCTTCATACATGTGTACAAGGTGGCCCATTTACGTACCCATGTGCATACACAATATGCACCATGATGGTTTGAGTGTAAATATCCCATATAGTCTCAAGTACTTGTGTTTAAGCTTCCTACTAAGTACACAAAAGGTGGAGCTCTGCTGGAGAAGGTGTGTCACTGGGGGTGTTCCTTGAGATGGGCCCTACTGAATGTTCAAGGACAGCTTGCTCTTGTTGTCTCTCTCTGCTGTAGCTATGAGATGTTGTAGCCAATTGCTTCCACCACCATGACAACACTTCCCCTTAAAACTGTAAGCCCACAATAAACCCTTTCCTTCCCTAAGCTGCATCTGGACAAGTAATTTGTCCTAGCACTAAGAAGCTAATGACCACACATACCATACAATGTCATAGACACACACACAAACACATAACATGTTGTTTAATAATTGTTTTCAGGAAGCTGTATTCCTACCACCTGATACAATATCTTAATCATTTTGGCAAAAAAGTATAAAGAAAATATATGTGCTTGAATGAAATAAAAATTATAAATACATGTTTTTGGGGAATGGGATGTAGAAAATAGTAATAAATTCACTGGATATATGCCACCTGGGTTCCTTTTAGTGTCCAGTTAATACATGCCACAACTTCCTTCCATCTTTGTCAGTAGTTCATGGGTTCTCTGCCTTGTGGGCACTAAAATTCTTTTACTACTATGATCACTGCTACTACGGCCAGCACCACTTCTACTGTGTGTTTGTGAACACCTGAGCATAAGCAACAGTGCCACGATTCATATGGGTCCAGACCTCTTCTTTTGGTTTTATGTTTGAACTAGACCTGAGATATATTTCCAGGAAATGTTGAGAACAGAGCATGCATATGCCGATGTATTGACTTCTATTTCATGCCCACGCACATGGGTCGTCTCTGCAAATGGATTTGACAATGCTTTTCTTGTCCCTCAAATACTGACGTTATGGCTCCTAGCAGAAGGTTCCACAATGCACAATCTGTGTGAAACTGCAGACCTGGCTAAACATTTTCACTATTAAAATATCTTCGTGTATTTTCTTTTCATTGTCTATTTTATGTGAATACATACCACTTAGCTGAATGAAAACTCACCCCCCCCCCCACCCTGCTGCTATTCCATTTATGGGTAAATTTTGGAACTGCTAGTACCAGCTGTGTGAGTCTAGAGAACTTAGTCAAGAAAAATATGCCTCGGTTTCCTTCCTCTAAAATGGTAATAACCACAGTACCTGTTGCACAGATAAAGATTAGATGGAGTACAGAGAACGACATTGACACATGCTGTTGTAGTTACTGTTGCTGACATTCACTCCTGTGTTCTACGAGAGTGAAATAGATCATTTCCTCTTAGAAGTCTGACATATCATTCAATCATTTATACACGGTGTAACCAAATGATTCAGAATTTATGATTTTCAATTGATTCTGTTAGAAAGAATATCTTTAATCCTTGTATGAGTTAATCTCAATGAAATAAAAAGTAGATACATCTAGCAAAAATTTTAATTAAAGTGATAATTTATTTTTCATCACAAATGAAACTTGATATTTGTTTCACTTTCATTTCAAGTTTTCACTTCGTATTTTAAAGGTTGAAAATTTGAATGAATCAGAAAGATAAAATCAGTCTGCAGGGATAGCTTAGCAGTTAAATTGCTTGCCTACAAAGCCATAGGACCCCGATTCAATTCTCCAGGACCCATGTAAGCCAGATGCACAAGGTTGCACATGTGTCTGGAGTTCATCTGCAGAAGCTGAAGGCCATGGTATGTCCATTCTCTCTACATATAGTTTCTCTCAAATAAATGATGTTTTTTTAAAAAACATGGAATCAATATGTCAGAGGAGAATATAGTGCCAATTTAAAGTTTTTTTAAAAAAAGATAACTCATGAAATAATTAGAACGTGTAATGCATGAAGATATCCTTTATTAATATGTATACTTTCTTTTGAAATCTAGTTAAATATTTCCCTGGAAACAAAGTATTATGCAAAATTCCAATATTTCTCAACTTTCATACACTAATGGAAACTAATGTTGTATGTTAATATTTTCTTTCCCTAACATTAATAAAATTAATAGATTTGTAGAACTAAAAATTGAAATATTTATAACTAAAAATCAACTATTTATTTTATAACACTTAACAGTATGTAGATGTATAGGTCATCTGTCTGTGGCTTTCTTCCTGTTGATAAATTAATAATTAACAAAGAATGCTTGCCGGCCGTGGTGGCGCACACCTTTAATCCCAGCACTTGGGAAGCAGAGGTAGGAGGATCACCATGAGTTCAAGGCCACCTCAAGACTACAAAGTGAATTTCAGGTCAGCCTGGACTAGAGTAGGACCCTACGTTGAAAAATCAAAAAAATAACAAATAAAAATAAATAAATAAAAGAAAAAATAAGAAAGAATGCTTAATAGTTGCAAGACTAAGGATCAAATTTTCCCTTAGGTGACTGTAAAAGGTGACCTTTAAGTACAAGTAATTCAGCATCAATCTTTTCTCTGAGTGCTCCTATTTCTACATCAGGACTGTTAGAAGTCATGGCTTCTTCTTTTCCTGTGGTCAAGTCTAAATTATTTTCCTCCACCTTCAATAACTCTTCCTCTAGCCCAGTGCTTCACGATCTTTCTTATAGCTTCCTTACCCCCAGATGATGCTGAAAATGAGCTTGAGTCCTTGTCATTGGTGCTAAGCCTCAGTAAAATCCACCCTTTTCTTCCTGAGACTGTCCATGTTCGTGGTAAATCTCCACCTACTAGTACACTTCTCTTTTCTATTTGACCCGAAGGTCACAGGGATTAGTTACCAAATCATTCCCCAAATTCGCCTGTTTGTTTTATAAGGAACTCTCGCCTTTTCCTACATACACAGCAGGTGCGGAACATGGTATGTGTGATGCGTGCAATGTCTTGTGTTGTGTGTGTGTGTGCGCACTTGTATGTGCTGATGTGGCATGCCATGCCGTTGGCTTGCCTGTGGAGGCCCGAATATCTCCTTCCATCACTCACCCACATGTTCTCCTTTGAGGAAGTCTATTACCAATTTGGCAACTTAACATTCGAGAACCTCTGATTCTCCAGTCTGTGATAGTCCTAGTCTATAGGAGAATATAGATGTGTGGCCATGCCCAGCTGCATGTGTGGACTCTAGAGATTTGAACTCTGGCCGTCTCAGTTCCCCTTATGTCCTGATGCTTAGCCAGGAAGCTCACTGGATTGCTGACCAACTTTCCAGCCCAAATTATAACTTTTTAAATAATATTTTATTTTTATATATTGATTATTTGAGGGAGAGAGGCAGAAAGAAATAGAGAGAGAGAGAGAGAGAGAAAGAGAGAGAGAGAGAGAGAATAGGTGCACCAAGGACTCCAGACACTGCAAACAAACTCCAGACATGGATGACCTTGTGCAAATGCTTATTTCAGTCCTGAGGACTCAAACCCGAGTCCTTTTACTTTGCAAAGAAGTGTCTTAATGATAAGCCATCTCTGCAGCCCTGAATTATAGTTTTTTTTTTTTTTTTTTGGAGAGAAAGAGAGAGAGAGAGAGAGACAGGGAGAGACAGAGAGAGAGAAAGAGAGAGAGAGAGAGAGAAGACAGAGATGGGAGCACCAGCAGTCTCTCAGCTGCTGTGAATGAAATCCAGGTGTGTCCGCCCCCTTGTGGTCAAGTGCAGCATTGCACCCTTGCATCACTTTGCATCTGGCTAAACGTGGGACCTGGAGATTGGAACCAGCGTTTTAGGCTTAGGAGGCAGGTGCCTTAACCCCTAAGCCATCTCTCCAGCCCTGAATTATTGCTTTTGAACACTTATTTTTACTAGCCATGATTACAAGCACATAAATTTATTCATATTTATCTCAAGCATATTGAGGTATAATTTGATTCTCAGTTTTATATATGAAGTAAGTGGATGTGTGGAAATTTAACCATGGTCAAAACAATTTCTCCATGAAACTGAGTTGACTCTTTAGAAAAATTTCAGAGGTTAAGACGGAATCTGGTGAAATGTAAGTTCCTGGAGGTGCTATTAAGTCACATATCAATGCAGGAGTTGAGATGCTAAAGTTCTAGCAGGTATAGTACCATGGAGAGATGGAAATTTTGAGTTATTATGCAATGAGATAGTAGTAGGACTAATGTCAAAGATTTTCCTGTCATTGAATTGCTTATTTTCTAATAGCATAAATAGCTGAGAATAATCTTTTTTTTTTTTTTTTTTTTTTTTTTTGAGGTAGGGTCTCACTCTAGCCCAGGCTGACCTGGAATTCACTCTGTAGTCTCAGGGTGGCCTTGAACTCATGGCGATCCTCCTACCTCTGCCTCCTGAGTACTGGGATTAAAGGCGTGCACCACCACACCCAGCCTAGAGAATAATCTTAACATTAACTTGATCAATATGCCACTCTTTGACAGAAGAAATGTTGACTATTAAGAACTCTCTATTTACTCATGACTTCAGAATATCTCAAATGAGTTTTTTTTTTCCTCTGTTGACCAACATATGTATTAATCATATTAGTTCAAAATGAGGACATATGTCCCTATTAGAATAATGTTTTGTGGGTATGACTTAATTTCCTACTTAATAGAGATTCTACGGATCAAAGACTACCAAACATTAGAAATTAAGGCGCACTCACCACTCATGTAAATGCTGGTTGTTCTGGTGGTATGCCCTTGTATGATATGCATCTGTAATCCCAGGCCTTAGGAGGGCAAACTGGCTAGCTAAACTAACTGGATTGGTGATCTCTGGATGCAAGTGAAAGACCTTGTTTTAGGCCCAGGAGAAACCACAGAGTAAGGGTGGAGACACAAGAGTGCTTCTTCCATGGGGAGCCTGACAATCAGCACTAGGGTGAAGGAGACAGACGCTGAGGAAACTCAACACCAACCAAAGCAGAGCTCCAGAGGCTGCTAAGTGCTCATCACTGAAGTACACTTAAAACTCACCCACCACTGCTCAGGGAATTTTGTACAAGAGGAGGCGGAAAGATCGTAAGAGCCACAGGTTGGGACATCATCCTTATCCAATATCTGACTGCTGCTCCCACAATGCATAACCCACGATCCCATGGAGAATACCAGCAACCCCACTGAAGAGCCCCCCCGAGGAATGGGGGCAGGGAGGAGGGAAAATATGTTACCATACATTAAATTAAAATTTAATTAAAAAAAAAAAAAAAATTGAGGCACAAATACAGGGAGAAGGTGTGATCAAGGGAAGGTTGAGTTGTGGGTTTTGATTTCTGATTTCTTTTTTTACCCCTCAAAAGACTCTGCAGGTGAGGGTCTTGTTAACTCTGGGGTCAGGAGTCACTGGCTGCACCAGTGGAAGTGGCGATGATGATAGATTTGACCAAGGTTAGAAAGCTTTTAGAGCCATATATCATCAGGGACCACTGAAGACACAAGTGGGTTCCCACTCGTTTCCCGGAAATAGAGCAACACACCTTTGCCTCAGTTTCTGTCTGACCTACAAGGGCTTTACCTGTGAATGTCTGACAAAATTTTACTATCCTTTGGAGCTTAGTATAAGTAGCACTCACTTCCCTGTAACTTTTCTCTTGTTAGAATATTTTTTTCTTGTAGGATATAAAAAAATAAAAATATAGCTATAACATCTGTTTAATTGTAATTGTATAAGAGTACACACTGTCACATTATTTTACTCCTACAGATTCTTGTGAGTTGAGAAGGGGTGAAAGTTGGAAATATATACTGTATACTTCTATGTTCTCACAGCTTCTAGCACAGGATAATACCATGACACACTTATACAATATTAGCTGAATGCAGCCATAGATTGAAATAATAAAATATTAGTGAATATATGATTTTGATAATTAAGATGATGGAAACATTGAATCAAGAGATACTTCAGTATCTCTTTGACACCATAATTTGTAAACTTCATTGCCTCTAATTCTAAAGTGCTAACAAAAGATCGTATAGTATAAATTATACCTGTGGGAAAGTAAAATTTTAATTAAAATGTTTTTCATATTTTTTTAATTTTTAATATATTTTATTATTTTATTATTTTAATATGTTTTAAATATTTTCTGAGGTAAGGTCTTTCTCTATCCCAGGCTGACCTGGAATTTACTATGTAGTCTCAGATTGGCCTTGAACTCATGGCTATCCTTCTATCTCTGCCTCCCGAGTGCTGGGATTAAAGGCATGAGCCACCACACCCAGCCTTAAATATATATATTTTTTTAATTTTATTTTTACTTATTTTTTGAAGGAGGGAAAGAGAGGGAGAGAGAAAGAGGCAGATGAGAGAGATAGAGAGAGAGAGAATGGGTGGTTAGGGCTTCCAGCTGCTGCAAATGATCTCCAGACCCATATGCCACCTGGTACATCTGGATTACGTGGGTCCTGGGAAATCGAACCTGGGTTCTTTGGCTTTTTAGGCAAGTGCCTTAACTGCTAAGTCATCTCTCTAGCTCTTAAATTATTTTCTAAAGTTAGCATAAAGAGTAGTTGTTTTTATTATGGCATTTCCATGCATATGTGCTATTATACTTAGCTCTAATTTGTCCCTTCTCACACTGAACCTCTTTTTCTCCTTGCACTTTCTGGCTTTCTATATTCCTTTTCCCATAGTCCACACCCCTTCTTTTATGACCCACGCACTCTGTTACCTTCCTTATACTCCCTGTTTTAGTGCTTGGTAGCTACAAAGACTGTCCAGTGTTCAGAATAAAGAGATGCTTGTGGGTAAGCATGTTAGAGAATGACACCAGTGATAGGCAGAAATTACATGGGAAAGAGTGGAGAAATACAGGCTGAAAGAGTCATTTTGGCAAAGACAAATTGTAACTAATGGTGTCAAGTAATCTGTGGTAAATTTAGTTGAATATACAGAAATATGCAGTCACCCCTGACCTCCATCTCTGTAAGGAAGCAAAAGTCAAGCACTGATGGGAAGCAGAAAAAATGAGTGATAAAAGCCAGATTGTCTGAGTGTGAAAAGATCCCATTCATGAATAACCTACACCTAAGATAAAGAATATTACGGTCTGGAGTCAAATGTACTCAGTAGCCCGTGGTTGAATGGACACCCTGTTCCATCCATCTGCATAGGAACACAGACATGTTGCACTGATTAACTGCACAGGGTGTCATATTTACATGATTTAGATCCTGCAATATATATGCTCAAGTTCAGGGCTTTATGCAGCATTTAATCTTCAATGGCCCATTCACAAGTAGAAAAAAACAAATGAGTATCAATTTAACAGAGAAATTTAACTATAATAACTTTGAAAAATCACCGAGTGGCAGCTCTGAAATTCTGTAATTCTAATATTTAGTGTAGGAATATGAATATAGACATACCAGTAAAATAGGAACTGACCTTGGAACATAATTAGATCAGGTGACATATGTAGATATAGATATTTATATTCTAATAAAAATAAATTTAGGGTTTACTATTTTAGAGGAGAATTTCAAGACTGATGTGCAAAATATCTTGATTTTTAAAAGGTTATATATAATTGTCAAAGGGCAGATTGTTCTATAGTCTTTATTTAGGAATGAGGCTCACAAATCAAACTCCAGACACAACTCTGAAGATATTTTTAATACCCTATCATTCCAACTCTTAATTAGCCATGGGATTTAAACATAGAGGTTAATCTTTTGGGAGCTTTAAAGGAAGGGCTTGAAGAGCACTGTGTGTTTACACTTTAATTTCATTTTATAAGTTCTTATCCCTTTGAAATCCAGTGTAAATATTAGGGTATGTCTAAGGCCAGTGAATAGACTTTCAAGTCCAAGATTAGATACTAAGTTACCTGCTGGCAAAGACCACGTGATTATTTTCCATATTTTCAGATTTTAGGAGATTATGACTCTGATACTCATTGATGGTAGCTTTCATATCTACGACTAGAAGTGACATATGCATATGTTTCAAAGAATGAAAACACACACACTCATTTGTTCAGAATAGTATGTGCTCATCAAAGCAGAGATTATATTTGAAAGTCTAATGACACAGTTATTTTCCACCCTATTGCAGAATTTAATGACACATTTGCCTCTTCCACTCTATTGCCAAATTTTTCTCTTATCAATCCATTGTCTAAGACCTGCTTGTCTGCACTTAAAAATATGCTAATTTTGGGCTGGAGAGATGGCTTAGCGGTTAAGGCGCCTGCCTCCTAAGCCTAAGAACCCTGTTCCAATCTCCAGGTCCCAAGTTTAGCCAGATGCAAAGTGATGCAAGGGTGCAATGCCGCACTTGACCACAAGGGGGGCGCACACATCTGGATTTCATTCACAGCAGCTGAGAGACTGCTGGCGAGCCCATCTCTATCTGTCTCCCTCTCCCTCTCTGTCTGTCTCTTTCTGTGTCTCTCTCCAAAAATAAATAAAATAACATATATATACTAATTTTGCTCATAGTCAATTATTCTTTTCTGTTCAGGATGAAATAAGCAGAGTCAATATCCTAGTTCGCCTTTCATCATTACTCTTGGCTGAGGGAAAAATAATAGCACTATACCACCAGCCCCCATGAGAATGCTAGTGTTTTGTCTGACAAGCCTATGTTTAAGGTATTACCTGTGTCTATGTAATAAGGGAACTTGAAATTCCCTTGTAACCAAATAATCCTGAGAATTTCTAACATTTTTTAAAGCATGTAGCTCTGCCTGAAATGTGATAGGTGTGGACTATGCCAGCTTCTCTCTCCTCCTTGGATACATGCCCCAATTCCCCAGTGTGTAAAACTGAAAGCAAGAGAGCACCACTGCCTAAAAATGACTTTTTTTTTTTTAAGGTTTCTTCTTTAATTTTGATGGAAACATGTGATTTTTTTTTTCTTTTGAGAAGGTCTTCTTTGATAATTTCGATTTTCTTTACCTCGAAGATTTCCATTTTTAGATGGTTTTGTATATCAATGAATTCAAAATGAGCTGGTCATTCTACCTTAGTACTCAGGCTGGTGCGTGAGATATGGGGGGATCACCATGGGAATAGAAAAGAAAAGAGTGTCATAGCCCAAGACAGTGACTTGAGAAAAGACCTAACAGAGAAAAGAAGAGCAGATGTTTACTAAATGGAAGATGATCGAATTTTCCTAGGATTCACAGTTTCAGCAGGGATATGAGAAGCGGTCATGGTGCAGGAGAAATATCCTCCATTTTACTTTCTCTTGCATCTGTTTGACTGCACTTTTTCCTCTTCTCATCTCCGATTCTTCCATTCATTATCATTTTCTTCTGTAGATTAACAAGTATTCCTACAGAATGATAGATTGGAGTCAAAGAAAGAATTCTGCTCCTTGTGTTTACATGCTCATCAGGAGACCGAAGACCATCACTAGTGCAGTTGGTTCTCACTGTGTTTTTTCCCTAGTATTTTACTCTATCACCTTAATGTGATTTATACAGAGAAATGTAATTGAAAACTGTCTAGCCTTTGCCAGTTTAAAAAAGAGTTTAGTCTGTGTTGTAGGAGATATTTGCAGCTGACCAAGCTTCTTACATTAGCAAGTTTCCAACCACTTTCCTAGAGATGGGATTTGGCTCTGCTCTGTAAGAATGCACAGTGAATTTCTCATTTGCCCTTAAGCTCCTTGGCCCAGTGACACACCACTTTAAGTTTAATCAGACAGAAAAATCACAAAAGCTCCTGGTCTCAAGTGACCACTTTGACCTTTTTTTTCCCTGAAAACACAAAGAGAAGAAATTTCCTTATTATTATTTTTTTTTTGCCTTCTGTCTTTGATTCTCTATACACCTGTGTGTTGTTTATTTCAAATTGAGTGTGACCTAAGTTAATGCTGCTTCTGTTGGAAGGAAAACCAGCAGTCTGCCTATTGCCACCATACCCAATCATTTCTACAAGCTCTTCCCCAGGGTATAATTTTCACCCAGGAAATTTTGAAGATCCACAAGGAAAGCATGAGAAAAATTCAGCAAACTCCATAGTAACTAGAATGATTAAATTTTGGGGTCATGTATGAAGGCCAACATTTTTGATCAACAGGTGATCTTTTTTGTTTGTTTTTGTTTTTGTTTTTTGTTTTTTTGTTTTTATTTTTTATTTTTGGTGAGAGACACAGAGAGAGACAGACACAGAGAGAGGGAGACAGATAATGGGCACGCCAGCAGTCTCTCAGCTGCTGTGAACCAAATCCAGATGCGTGCGCCCCCTTGTGGTCAAGTGCGGCATTGCGCCCTTGCGTCACTGCATCTGGCTAAACGTGGGACCTGGAGATTGGAACAGCTGGAGATTGGAACCAGCGTTCTTAGACTTAGGAGGCAGGCCCCTTAACAGCTAAGCCATCTCTTCAGCCCTGTTTTCTTTTTTTGTTGTTGTTTGTTTTTTGTTTTTGAGTTAGGGTCTCACTGTATTCCAAGCAACCAGTGCTCTTAAGAGAAGAAAACAGGCTTATACTGGTGCCCTGCAAACCACTTCCATCCTATGCATCCCGTGACTCTTCTTATGCTAACTTTTCCTATGGAGACATGAACACAGGCCAATCACCACAGGCAGTGCACCAACAACAGATCCAAATAACTAATGACTACCCAAATCTAGCTTAGTGAACGAGTGAGTTTACAGGGGTTGCTTATAAGACTGTGAGTGAGGGGTTGGGGATTTAGCTCAGTGGATGAGCACTTGCTTAGCAAGCGCAAGGCCCTAGGTTCGGTCCTCAGCACCGGAAAAAAAAAAAAAAAAAAAAAAAAAGACTATGAGGGGTTTCGTACAAAAGCACGGATGGCTCAAAGGCAGCCCCACCATCCAAAAGCCCACTCTGAGCAGAGGTGATGAGTCACAGAAGCTCCATCTCTGGCACTCATTGCAACGCTGGCAGGCTGCTTTTCTGGTCAGAGTTTCTTCTTTCACACGGTTCTTATTCCTCACATAAGCTTGTAATTTTCAGCTCTCCACGACTTGTTTAACTCCTGCATCTCAGGAGCCGCCCTCCTTCCTCCAGGATGGACTGTTTCTATTGGGAAGGAAGTTACTTCATAACAGCCATACATAGGCGTGGGTGAGGCTCTCTGCTCTCAACATCACACATTCACGGACAGTTTGACTTTTTTGTGGCTGTGTGGCCTCCACTGCAAGTCTTGCTCCTTTTTGCATATTTGGCTCTATACAGCTTTTCCTGACACTTTGCCCCATGAAATGCATTCAATGATACCAGTTTAGTGAGTGATCAAAGAGGCATCTATGCACTTCTGTCAGAGAAAGGCACACGTTTGGAATGTGGGACCAGCAGATGAGCTTGTCCAAGTGTGTCTCTTGACATAGCCAAATTGCAAGAGAATATAATAATAAGCAGGTTTTTCTAGTCTAGAAGAAGTTCTGAACATTGCTGATTGTGTATTTTTAAATGTTTAATTGTGCTTCCCTTACATATCAAACATACTTTTATATAGTAATACTTTCTGTTTAAAATCTAGTCATTGTTTAATTTTTTTAAATTTTAATTTAATTAATTTATTTTTTATTTTTGGAGAGAGACAGACAGAGAGAGAGGGAGAGGGAGACAGATAGAGATGGGCGCGCCAGCAGTGTCTCAGCTGCTGAGAACGAAATCCAGATGTGTGCACCCCCTTGTGGTCAAGTGCGGCATTGCGCCCTTGCGGCACTTTGCATCTGGCTAAACGTGGGACCTGGAGATTGGAACCGCTGGAGACTGGAACCAGTGTTCTTAGGCTTAGGAGGCAGGCGCCTTAACCTCTAAGCCATCTCCAGCCCTAATTTGCTTTTGTAAATATTTAAAATGAAGTTTTTGCTTAACAATATTTATATGTTAGAAGTTAAATGCATCTTTTAAATCTTTTAAGGAACACAGTACTTGAAGTAAATGTCAGCAGAGGAGAAACAAACAAAAATATCATTTTGCACAGACAGATAAGAGTTTCCCTTTGTGCTTAAAGTTTAAGTAGGATGTTTTGAGACACTAGGGAAAAGAAGCAGTAAAAACAATTGCTCCAATTACAAGGGTGAAGAGAACCTGTTATTCCCAACTACATGACATTCTGAGCAGAAATACCTCAATTTGGCTACAGAAATGTTTGACCCTAGTCCAGCTACTAGAAGGTAATGTTTATCCCTCGGAACAACCTGCTTGATCACTTTATGTATGGCCTGTCCGCTCTGGCTCTTGCTGAATAAGCTCGGGGGACAATGTGACTTTGGAGGCCTTGCAGTAGAAGTGAGACCTCTGAAGTGTCTGTAGATTGAACACCAGTCTCTTGGGCAATTAGCTCTAAAAAGTTACCTTTTCTGTGAGACTGGTTGACATAAACATTTTTAAAAATTTTTTTAAATTATTTTTTTTTTGGAGAGAGAGACAGAGAGAGAGAGGGAGAGAGAGACAGAGATGGGCGCATCAGCAGTGTCTCAGCTGCTGTGAACAAAATCCAGATGTGTGCGCCCCCTTGTGGTCAAGTGTGGCATTGCGCCCTTGCGTCACTTTGCATCTGGCTAAACGTGGGACCTGGAGATTGGAACAGGTTTTTAGGCTTAGGAAACAGGTGCCTTAACTGCTAAGCCATCTCTCCAGTTTATGGTCTCCATAAACTTTTAATGTGATCAAATACTTGGGAATAACATGTCTAAGTTATATCCCAGAAGTATCTATTAAGAGATTGGATCTGGAAATATTTAGATACACTAAGAAAAAAATAAACCTTTACCTATAATATTAAGTACAAGGTCTGAATTTCTATTAGACAAAGAGTAGTCCCGATCTATTTGCTCTGTAGACAGGAGAGTAACTCCCCCACATTGTCCATCACTGCCCATCATCACACACCAGGGATCTTCCACTAAAGGAAAAATGATTAGGTATAGTAAGAGACAGAGAAAGGAAAAAAAGTTAGGGGACTTAGAATGTGTGGGAACATGGTGTTTAAAGAAATAACTATGTTGACTGCTGCTTCCTCATTTAAATATGCTAGTGTCTGTCTGGTTATTACAACTGAAAGGAGTGGCGCTTAAAGAATTTTTGGTATAAGTTCTTTTTGGTGAAGGAATTACTTTCTCAGTAAAATTGGCTTTCTTGTGTCCAGAGTATATGGGGAAGATATGCATATATGCCTGCTTTCATGTGTGTAATGACACTGTGTGACCCAAACTTTTGAGAAACAAAATATAAATCAAGAAACTTAAGAGACAGTCCTTGCTTAGAATCTAAATAAACATGTACTGTCCATTGTTCCAAATAAAGAAAGCTGAACTCTCTCTCTCTCTTTTTCTCTCTCACACACGCATATATATTTACATATCTCTCCTTTGTCCCCCTGCAAGTTGCTCTAATATGTGTATTTGTGTGTGTTTCATTATGGGGACACCTAAAGTAGTCAACATTGCTTACAGATAAGATCGTGTCCATGTGGACAAATACAGACTTTTCCAGGTCTCATTTCTCCAGCAATGCTTATTCAGGAAAGCTCTCCTTACATCTGCAAATAGATTTTGTTAATATAATAAATTAATTATTTTTTCCCTTTGGGTAGCAGTTCACCATTGCTCAGCCACCTTCTGGAGACAGCAGGTGAAACACTATGTAAATAAAAGTGGGGATTCATTAGTGGTGACAGAATGGAAGGCATTAGCTCATCATGTAGCCTAGTCTAATAAGGTTGTGGTCAAAGTTCAGACAAACATTAGTTTTGTTTAATAGTCTCTGGAGGGAGATAAGTGTAATATTATGGAGAGGTGTGCCTGCTAGAACCCAGATTTTTACTGGATCATACTTATTTTCATTTATTTATATTTTTATTGATGCATTTGAGAGAAAGAGAGGAAGAGACAGAAGCACATAGAAAGAGAGGGAGAGAGGGAGAATGGGCAAGCCAGGACCTTCAGCTACTGCAAAAACTCCAGATGCATACACTACCTTGTGCATCTGGCTTACATGGGTCCTGGGGAATCAAAGCTGGGTCTGTTGGCTTTGCAGGCTACTGCCTTAACTGCTAAGCCTTCTCTCCAGCCCTGGATTATTCTTTTATTGAGTCTAAAGAAAGTTTCTGTCTTTCTGACTTTGTGCACAAATCTACTCTTACATTCAGATGTCAGTAGTGATGTCAGATGTCAGAATGTCAGTAGTGAGTCATAGTCATGCTACCTTCTTAATGGTCAGACTTTTTATATGAATGGAAAAAAATTACAAATAGTGTCTCATGCATGGATAAAAGGAAAGAAGTTTATGTTGTTATTTTAGTTTGTTGAATAAAAATTAGAGAGACAGTAATAAATTTAATTAAGAGATGCTTAGAAATCAAAGCCATAGTATTTTAATGTAAATATATGACATTAGTCAAATTGTTTTATTTCTTTTGGTAGAATTTTTTCACCTCTAAAATAACATGTCAACTTTAGAATGAAAGTTTTCCTCTATAATTGCTGAATAATCATTCGCTTAGAATTAACACAAAATTTTAATCTTAGACTCCAACTTCTCAGCTATGTAAGATGTGATACCAATCACAAACTATTTCTTTGTGCTTTGGGGGCATGTATTTCAAAACCTGAAAGTGTTAGTCATTTGAGATTCTTCTAACCATCTATAAAATAATCAATCTTTTCAATGTTAGTTAAAGGCACTTTGTTAAATGCTGCATGAATTCAATGGCTCATAATTATACATATTTTACAACCAACTCTATTTGTTCCCCTCTGTTGTTTTCATTAACATGCCCCTCTGGAACCACTGTGCATTACTGGACTTCATTTCGAAAATGACTTTGAGAAGCTTCTAGATGTCTGTGAATTTAGTTCTAAATCATAGATCTGATTACTTAATGTACAAGAATCTACTTGTCTTGATCCTCACCATCAACTGCCTTTCCTCATTGTAAGTGACCACCAAGCCTCTGCCTGCTTCACAGTGAGATGTTCCACAAGCCAGTGAGTGGCATGATTGTTACCAAAGTGACAAAATAACAAAGATGATGATAGAAACAAGTATAGTACATGTTAACGTACATGCCGATTACTTGTTTTCTGAGTTGTGATTCTATATCATCCTATAAGCGAAACATGCTCTACATAAACATACAAGAAAGTCATATGATTAGGTGACACTGACAAACTCCAGAGTGCAAATATAACATCTAAAAGGCAACGAACATAATGGAAACAAACATCCTGAAAGCTTACATAAATCATTACATAGGTCATGATTAATCTATTTCAGCCTTTGTAGTTTCTTTGCTATTTTCATTTATTGGAAACTGAGTTTATGAAAAATGGTAAACCAACATTTCTGGCTTTTTCCTACTCTTTTCTATACCGTTGTATTCTTACGAGTTGTCTCGGTCTGGGTATTTCCAAGTTCTTGGTGTCTTTTTCAGAGAAATGTAAGAGTTGCACACATATAAGCAGAAGGAAAGTTTACTAGAGGGTAAATACAAAGTACAAGGTCTGGATACACTAGCTACAGTGGCAGTGGACTTCTTGAATGAATTTCCCAAGAGCAGTGGGTTATTGACCAGAGCTTCCTTCTGGTGGGCTATAGGAGAAGGAAGAGTTGGTTACTAAGGGGTGTATTTTGGGTAGGTCTCTAATTTGTTTTGACAGGCTTGTGTTATGTAAGCTTTTCTCTATTGTGCATCTTTCTCATGATTCATCCAATTTTCATCATATGTAAGTCTAATCCTGCATAGGTATAAGATGGTAAATAGGAGATTCTTCCCCCAAATTCACAGAGAGGACATAGTTTGTTTTACTGCACATGTTCACAAAACCAGTCCAGGCTAGATAAAGCACCATCTCCTGATCTCAGATATATAACAGAACATGTTTGAATAGAAATAGAGTGTTATATATGGATTTCTAAGGGGAATAACTATTTGCTATTAGTTAAAGCAGGTATATGTGTAGCTTGACGCAGGTAAGGGTCCCAGGCTGTAATCAGGTTGCCAAATATCTTGTTAGGGAAAGGGTATGCTTACTTCCCAAGCTAAGTGGCCCAGCCAAGCTTGCTGCCTCACTGTCTTCCATGAGATATTAATCTATTACTTTTACAATTCCAAGAAACAAATTAGGCAACATTTGCAAGTTTCCAGGGTCATTAGAAGAACCTGGCTTGTGATAAGAGTTGTGTTTGAGTCGTAGGTAAAAAGTGGTTAGAAACACTGCTTACGTACTTACTGATACCAGTTCAACTTGGGCCCGAGCTTTAGTTTTTGGAAACTAGTTCCAAGCACAGCAAATAGAACTTCAGCATGCACATTTATCATTATGTGAATATTGTTTTTGTGTACATTTCCTAATGTTTCCATGAAGATATAGAATAAAGTAGCAAAATAAATTAGGAAAATATGGAGGATGCAAAGGTCAAAGGAGCCACATAGAAATTTCAAATTGAAAAAGACACCACAGAAAACTCTTAAAAGACCACAGAATAACCACTAATCATTACTGAGAAAGCAAGCCATAAATAGAGTGTCTGCAATTAATGTGTAATTAGATCATTACAATTAATTAATTTTTAAAAATTATTTATTTATTTATTTGCAAGCAGAGAGAGAGAGAGATAGAAGAGAGGCAGATAGAGAGAGAATGGGCACGCCAGGGCCTCTAGCCAATGCAAACGAACTCCAGATGCATGTGCCACCATGTGCATCTGGCTTACGTGGGTCCTGGAGAATCGAACCGGGATCCTTAGGCTTCGCAGGCAAACACCTTAACCACTAAGCCATTTCTCCAGCCCTACAGTTAATTTTTAATTCAATATTTCTCTTAACTGATTTTGTATCATATACTGTGAGCCACCCTGGACAGATTAGCATCCTGGTAAAGACAAAGTGAAGTTTTTGATTTGTTTTAAATATAGACTTTTCTGCTTTTAATTCCTAAATGTACCTTCCCTTCTTTACCTCACTGCCTTCCAGTATGGTTTTGTTACTCCAGTGTGCTCTGTCAGCCAGCATCAAAAACGTAACCTAGGGCTGGAGAGATGGCTTAGGGGTTAAGGCGTCTGCCTCCTAACCCTACTAACACTGGTTCCAATCTCCAGCAGTTCCAATCTCCAGGTCCCACGTTTAGCCAGATGCAAAGTGACGCAAGGGCGCAATGCCGCACTCGGCCACAAGGTGGCGCGCCCATCTGGATTTCGTTCGCAGCAGCTGAGACACTGCTCACGCGCCCATCTCTGTCTTCCTCCCAACCTCTCTCTCTCTCTCTCTCTCTCTCTCTCTCTCTCTCTCTCAATCTCTCTCTCTCTGTGTCTCTCTCCAAAAAATAAGATAAAATAAAAAGTTTTAAAAAACGTAACCTAGGTTCTTTTCAGAAATGTTCAAAATAAATTTCATCTGGGAGCCAAGACTTGAGAGCCCTACTTAAAAATCATTCCAGATAAGATTTATTCTAGGATCCACATAGCTGTCCTCATTTCCACTTCAATCATCTTTGACTGGTTATGGTGATAATGTATCTAGATTTTCATAGATTGGATGATCATATATTATTTTTGTTTATCAACAAATATTAAATGTACAGTTTGGGTTTTTTAATTTATTTTATTTTATCTTTTTATTTACAACTTCCATAATTGTAGACAATGACTCATGGTAATTCCCTTCCTCCCCCCATTTTCCCCTTTGAAACTTCACTCTCCATCATATCCCTCCATCACTCAATTAGTCTCTTTTATTTTTGATGTCATGATCTTTTTCTCCTATTTAAATGGTCTTGTAGTGTCAGACACTGCAAGGTCATGGATATCCAGGCCATTTTGTGTCTGGAGGAGCACGTTGTAAGGATTCCTACTCTTCCTTTGGCTCTTACATTCTTTCCACCACCTCTTCTGCAATGGACCCTGAGCCTTGGAAGATGTGATAGAGATATTTCAGTGCTGAGCACTCCTCTGTCCCTTCTTCTCAGCACCGTGGTGCCTTCTGAGTCACCCAAAGGTCTCCACCATCTGAAAAGAGAAGCTTCTCTAACCAAAAGTGAGAGTAACATTAATGTATGGATATGGACATTAAGAGAAGTGCTTATCAGGCAGTTTAGTGAATATACTATATACATTTAGCCAGACACCAGCAAACATTACACCCCTAGGACTCATGACTACTCCTGTTGTAGGTTTTCAGTATCAGGGATGTATTCCCTTCCATGGACTGGGATTTGTTTTTTGCATACATTTCTGACCTTTTTGAAATTTGAGAAATATGATACATGAATGTGACAAAAGTCTAAGTACCCAGGTTGGATTCTCCAGTGCCCGCATGAGCCAGAAGCAGAAGAGGGAACATGTATCTAGAGTTTATATGCAGTGGCTGGAGGCCCAGGTATGTCCATTCTCTCTCTCCCTCTCTCTCCCATCTCTCTCAAGTAAACAACTAAATAAAGTGTTAAAAATATGCCTGGCCATTGCCAAGGCTCTTGGTTTTCAACCTGCAATTGATCCTATTGCTGATGTCTGCACATGCTTGAACTGCAAAGTCACTGAGAAATCCCGCTGAAGCTGAGCTGAAAACCTCCTTCGTGTAGACCAGCTGACAGGAAGCTAGAAGAAGCTATGATGCATACAGCCCCATGGGAGAGAGAGAGAGAGAAGTTATCAGTGGAAATAAACAACAGTGAACACTGCAAGCCTTAACTCTGGCCAGCCAGGCCACTGTTATGGGGGAAGCCAGCCACTCTCTAATTGCACTAATTAGACTGAAGGCCCACTCCATGGGAGGGAATGCATCCCTGATACTGAAAACTTACATGGGTAAAGTGATGAGTCCTGGGGGGATCATTTGTTGGTGACTGGATAAATGTATACATTATGCTCACCAAACTGCCCAGTAAACACTTCTCTAAATGTTCATACCTGCATATAAATGCTACTTTCACTTTTGGTTCAAGAATCTTTTCTTTTCTGATAGTGGTGACCTGTGGGATGACTCAAAAGGCACCATAGTGCTGAGAAGAAGTGACAGAGGAGTGCTCAGCACTGAAACATCTCTAACACATCTTCCAAGGCTCAGGGTCCATTGAGAAGAGGTCGTGGCAAGAATGTAAGAGCCAAAGGAAGAGTAGAACTCCTTACAATGCACTCTTGCAGATACAAAATGGCCTGGATATCTATGACCTCACAGTGCCTGACATTAGCTCCACAAGACCCTCATGATAAGAGGAAAAGATGATGACATCAAAATAAAAGAGAGGGGGATGGAATATGATGCAGAGTAGAGTTGTGAAGGAGCAAGTATGAGGGGCAATTACCATGGGTTATTGTCTGTAATTATGAAAGTTGTCAATAAAAATAAATTTAAAAATATATACCTAAGTTATATATGTTTAATAAAAATAAGAAAGGTCTTAAGAGATGGATCCTGTGTAAGCTTGAGAACTGAGGGGCCCCAAGCCTGCCCACGTTTGCATCTCTAAGACCCATATAACAGCAGCACATGGTCTTGTACATTTATAACCACAGTCTCACAAGGGAGCAGAGACCCAGGAACTGCTGGAGCTCACACACACACATCATCATCATCATCATCTTCTTCATTATCCTGCAAGTTCTGGGATCAGATAAGTGTCCATCTCAAACAAGAATAGTTGGAAGAGCCTCGAAAAAAAAAAAAAAAAAAAAAAAAAAAAAAAAAAGAATAGGTGGAAGAGGGATGGAGTGGGATAACCCCTATTCCACCCAGACCACCATAGGAAAGCTGTCCTCAACCAAATAAGTGAACACCAGGAGCCTGTCTCTCTCTCTCCTTGCAAATAAATAAATAAAAATTTAAAAATTCTCTCATACCTCATTGGTTCATTATCTTTTTAAAAATTTTTCTGTTCAGTTCTACATTCACTATCAATTAGAGGTAGATGTCTGCCTCTAATGCCATTTTTAATATTTGAAACAGTATATGCATTGATATGAAGCTGCAAAGAAGCAATTTTGGTTATCATATCAACCTGTGTGATAAACATGGGGAACTCTTTTGAAATTGTGTTTATTCATAAGCGAGTCTTATCTTATTAGTATCACATCATAGTTTCTGATGTATCATGTTGACTGCATGTTATTGCTGAAACAAGCACCTGACAGAAGCAACACACAAGAGAGAAGTGTTCATTTTAGGCATACGGGTTCCAGGGGAAGCTTCACCATGACAGAAGAAGCTGGCTTAGAACACACCTTAGAACTGTGTCCCACGTCAATCACGGTCCTTCTCTGATGACATGTTTGCTCCAGCTGAGCTCCACCTTCCAAATGCTTGCACCAAGCTGAGGACTAAATAGGGAACTTAATGACAAATACCTGAGGCTATGTGGACATTTTGTTTTTTACATTCAAGCCAGCACACATTATTTTTGATAATATTTCTAAATAGTGGGGTCCATCTCTGAATACCTTCCTCTTCATTACTGCTTTAATTTTTACTTGATTCGCTAATGTATCTCTGCTCTTTCATTTTGATAGGGTCCATACTGCATGTGTCAGGAATATTTTGGATACTGAGCATATCACATTGAAACAAGCAAAGAAAATTTCCCTTCCTCGTGGAGCATACATTCTATCATGGGAGAGAGACAAGGAGTCAGTAAACAAAGTACTAGTTGTATGAGTGATAACCATTGCCTTGCAGGAAAGGAAAACTCAGTAAGAGGAATTAAAACTGACTCAATAATGAATTTTCCAGGGCTGGACAGATGGCTTAGTGGTTAAGGCGCCTGCCTGCTAAGCCTAAGAACCCGGTTCCAATCTCCAGGTCCCACGTTTAGCCAGATGTAAAAGTGACGCAAGGGCGCAATGCTGCACTTGAACACAAGGGGACGCACGCATCTGGATTTTGTTCACAGCCGCTGAGAGACTGCTGGCACGCCCATCTCTATCTGTCTCCCTCTCCCTCTCTCTCTGTCTGTCTCTCTCTGCATCTCTCTCCAAAAATAAAAAAATAAAAAAAAAAATAAATTAAAAAAGAATTTTCCAAATGTTATGTGAGTTAATTAGAAAAGCAGTTTCTGATGTGATGACATTTGAGTTTAATTAGGAGAGATGACAAACATTCTATTTCGTGTAAATTATGTACAATGTCTACTTCCCTGGACTTTGTAGACTTTGCAGATAGTTGCTGTGCATCCTGAATTCACATTTTTATACTGTTTCCTTTATTACTTTGAAAGTATATTATGCGTCCCATTAAGTACATGCAGTTTATCCTTTAACTGTAAAAAACATGTGCCATGAATAGAGGAGCTCCTATCATTTAAGAATTTTGACATTTTTGGTATTATGGGAATGTTCAATAAAGCCTTATAGAGTTGAGCCAATTTAATAGTGAGTAGAATAATAAAAAATAATAAAAGTAGTACAAATAATCAAAGTAGTTCAAGGGAGATGGTTACTGTGTTAAAATACTAAGCATATCACACACCTCAAAAGATTCAGGCAGGGAACATAAAAATTATAATTTTGCATTAGGGACTCTGATTCTATAGCTTTTGGTAACCATTTGAAAGCCTCTCTTCTCCTCAGTTTTCTTTGGTAACCTCTTCTGTTGATGTAGAACAGTAAGACTTGCAGAAAAGTAAACATGTAAATGATTGCATACAAATGGTCAGGCCACGATTGGTTCAATATAACTGCTAGCTAGAAAAGGATACAATTCGCTTCACACTATAATTTAATGTAGAAGAAAATATGTGATCATTGATTTCCTTTCTCGTGTGAAACATAGATGAGAGGAAATTCAGCAATTGCCACGATAACAACAGATGTGTTCAGAGCTCCTGTGATACGAGGTCTTCTTTTGAGCAAATGTTTATTCAATGAATATGATCATGAAGTTAACCGAAGATGTGTTTTATAATTGTCTAGGCATAGAAGTAGATACCATTTAAAACATTATTATGAACTTCTAGTAAAAAAATAAATTTAGCCAGAGTTCCCTGGTCTGGGTACCCTGCACCAGACAGCGTGCAGGCTGGCTCAGCATAGAATGAGTAGGCCAGATCCCTGTTTCCCAGCTCCTCCAGTTTCCTGGTTCCCTGTAGGTCCCTTTGTACCTTGATTGGGGAGGCCTGGTTCCTGGGTACCAACATCCCTATTCACCCAAGTCACAGCATGCATGGTCCAAAGGACAAAAACTTGCTTCCTCCTCAAGAAAATAAAAATCCTCCATAAAATGGGTACACTGCAATGCAAAAAAGCCAATAAAAGTCAGAAAACGGAGAGATCTCCACCAAGGATGCCTAGTCCTACAACGGAAGCCTCAAATGAAATCATAGAAAAATCAACAGAAATCCAATCCCAAAATGAAAACATAAAACCAATGAGACCCTGATCAAAAGAGTTGCTGAACTGAAAGCAAACCATCAAAGACCCAACAATTGTAGCAATGAAATTGAAACTACCGCCTCTTAGTGTGTTCAGCTTTTGACAGTAGGTTTAACTTGATTGAAGAAAATGTTAGAACCCTCCAAAGATATATGAATGAATTGAAGGTGAGTCAAGAAACGGAAGATCTCGGTCTTCCGGTTAAGATGGCATTCACCAAACATCACAGGGAAGAAAAGGCAAGACCCGTAAGGTTCAAGGTTTTTTTTTTTTTTCTTTTTTTTAGGGGTTGCTGATTCTAGGAGACTTCTAGTGGGAGGGTGTGGAGCAAAATAGGGAATCCACTGATTTCCAAGCTGTAGGATAGCCCACCAGTTCCCCAATTCCCTCAAGCAGCCAACCTAGCCACAGTGCCAGCTGGAAGTCCCTCCTGCACTAACCGCAGGCCAAGGGGACACAACTAGCAGGCTGAGACCTCTGCCCTAGGCTTTCCCACCATTGCCCAGAGCTCCACTGGCTCCATCACTGCTGGTCACTCCCCAAGCCTTTCTGAGCCCAGTGCTTGACCACCGGACCCACTCCCCTGGCCCACTCCCGGGTCTCTCCCAGAGCAGGGAACCAGGTCAGCAGGCCAGTGCCCCTGCCTAAACCTTTCTGAGCCCTGGCCCGCGATCGCTGGTACTGCCGCCAACTCCTCCCCTCCAGGAACAGGGACCCAGGCCTTAGGCCATGTAACTATGACTACTTGATCTTTGATAAATGTGCCTATCACTGAAGTAGACTTAAAATGCACCCAACTTGGCTCAGGGAATTTTGTGGAAGAGGGGGGTCGAAAGATTGTTAGAGCCACAAGTTGGGACATTATGCACAGAGACATTGTCTTTCCCCCATAACTGACTGCTGCTCCCACAATCCCATAACCCAATGAGGAGGGCCTCTTCAGAAAAGGGGCAGGGATGAGGGAAAAGATGGTACCAACATGCATTGTTTACATACTAAGTATGCCCATATCCAATAAAAATAAATTTTAAAATAAATAAATAAATTTAGCCAGAATTTTATTCTGAATTCAAATATCTCCATTCTTACTCTGTTATTTATTTTACAGTTTCCAGTAGCCTGTGTGTGTGTTATTCTTTTTTTTTTTTTTTTTTTTTTGGTTTTTCCTCACTCTGGCCCAGGCTGACCTGGAATTAACTATGTAATCTCAGGGTGGCCTTGAACTTTATTCCTAGTGCTGGGATTAAAGCACACCACGCCCGGCTTTTATTCTTAATTTATTCTACTTACACAGGAATTCTTACTTACAGGAATTCTAAGAAGGCAATAGGTTTGGAAAATGTTGGGTTGTAAAGAATTTTCAATCATTATTTTATTTACTCTGACACAGTCCAGCATTAAGAAAAGCCTACATTTGCCGGGGTTTTTCCTCCACCACCGGCAGGTAGAGCATGAGAGTCTGTCTCTCTCTCGAGGCTGAGCTCTCTCTCTCTCTCAAAAACCTCCTCAAACCACGGGGAAAAGAAAACCACATTGAGCCTTTCCATTTATTGTCAAGATATTTATATGCTTTGAGGAAGGGGGCATATGAGAGAAAGGTTAAGGGCCAATATACTTTGAGGAAGGGGGTGGGAAGAGGGGATGAGAGAACAGAAATTTTCATCACGCAGCAGGAGCTGGGTGGAAGTTCAGCTGTTGAAAATCTATGTGAAACTCTTCAGGCTCGACTAGGCCTTCACATCCAAGATTGGCTGGGCTAAGATATCAGGACATTTATGATTATGTCATTATTGACTTCTTGATTCTCATGCTTTTTTCCTTTCTTTCTATTACAAAAGACACAAACACACATATTTTTTATTGGATATTTTTTCACAAACAGAAATTTTCCTTAATCATCCATCTTAAAATATAATTTGAAGGGCTGGAGAGATGGCTTAGCGGTTAAACGCCTGCCTCCTAAGCCTAAGGACCCTGGTTCCAATTTCCAGGTCCCTCGATTCTCCAGTGATGCAAGAGCGCAATGCTGCATGCACAAGGGGGCGCATGCATCTGGAGTTCATTTGCAGTGGCTGAGAGACTGCTGGCGTCCCATCTCTCTCTGTCTCCCTCCTATTTCTGTCTCTCTCTCAAAAAAAAAAAAAAAAAAAATCTCTGTGTTTCTGCTTCTCATCAAAAGTATAAATAAAAATTAATTTGTTCCATTATTGATTTCTTGAAAACAAAGTTTGTTTATTGGATTGCAATTAATTATCCATCTTAAAAATATAATTTGAGACTATTTGACTACAAATAGTTTACAACAAAATGCACCTCTATGCAATAACACAGGCATTGTAAGTGGTGATATTTAGAACTACAATATGAATGGAATTGCTGAGAAGACAGAGTTCTGACTGGAGGGAAAAGTAATAGCTTACTACTAATTGTGATAAAATAATGTTTTGCTTAGATTCTCTGTATGATTTTAGGACATATTCATTCTCTATTTATAATTTCTAGAGACTTTTAATAGCAATAGTTGTGATAAGTGTCATTTTTCTGTGTACATATATTTAAGGGCTTATCTGGCTTTTCTATTTTTTTTTCAATTTAATTTCTGTGTGCATTTGTTATTAGCTTTAATTAATGCAGAAGGAGGGCAAAAGCTCATGGGCTATAAAATTTCATAAGATACCTCACAAGGAAAAGACTGGCATTTATCAACAATATCTGGGTCTTGGTGGATACATTTCTAGGAAAATGGACCTCTATTTCGTGATGGAAGGGCTGTCCTATCTGGAATTGTCATGCCTTTTGGTATCTCTCAAGTCGGATGTGTGTCACATCTGTGGGGAAGCCATACTTTCTGGACGGGGTGTTGCTCTGCCAGCAGGCGACTGTAGTGCTCCCTTCCCCCTGTTGTGACGTGCCTCTTCCCAGTGGGGTGACTGCCTGGTGAAATGGATGTCTCATTACTGGGCCTGGGTCTGCTAAGCCAGCATGAGCCTGAGAGACACTTCCTCCAGCTGCTGCTCCTTTTCCAACTGCTGTCCAGCCTGCATTACTTCCTGACGCACCAGCAAGCGGTCCCTACCCATTGCCAGCATCTTTGGACACTGGTCTCTGAACAGTCATGGACAGCTCTCCCCACATAGCAATACAGATCCAGAACACATTGTTTTCTTAATGCCCTGGATGTTTTGCATCCTTTAGCTTGAGCTTCTTGAACTCCTCATAATCACAGAGGAACAAATTTATATACTTTTCAAAGCTTTAAAGGTGTTATTAAAAATCCAGCCACCTGGGCTGGAGAGATGGCTTAGAGGTTAAGGCGCCTGCCTCCTAACCCTCAGAACACTGGTTCCAATCTCCAGCTGTTCCAATCTCCAGGTCCCACGTTTAGCCAGATGCAAAGTGACGCAAGGGCGCAATGCAGCACTTGACCACAAGGGGCGCGCACATCTGGATTTGGTTCTCAGCAGCTGAAAAACTGCTCGCCTGCCTCTCTCTCTCTCTCTCTCTCTCTCTCTCTCTCTCTCTCTCTCTCTCTCTCTGTGTGTGTGTGTCCCTGTCTCTCTCTGTGTCTCTATCCAAAAAAAATAAGATAAAAAAAAATCCAGCCACCTGCCAGGAAGCATGGCATTCTATAGATACTGCAGCGTCTGGCTACTCCTTCCTTCAGTGGGCGTGTCTGGTCTAGAATGCCCAGTAGCAACAGTAAAATTTCAAGATCCTTTAGTCCTCAAGAAGTGTTATAGACAGCCTCAGATCGCGGAGGTGCACTTCCCAAACCAGGCACAGTAATGGAGGAAGGGATATTTCTTGAAGCTTACAGATCCAGGGAAAGTTCCATAATGGCAGAAGAAACTGGCCTGTTTCCACAGGACCCAGCTGAGAGAGAAAAGCCACAAGCCCTAAAACCCTTAAGCCACACCACACAGGACAGGAGTAATTCCTGGCAAAGCTTGGGCACTTTGCATATCTTTCGACTGGAATTCCAAATCTCCCACCACACCTTAGGGATGGGACCCAGGATCCACCCACAGTGACGTCACCTCCAGCCAGGTGGCCGCAGATCTAGATTACCAATTTGAAGAAAATCCTGACTATTTTGGGGCCATCCACTGAAACTACCACAGGGAGGCTTATGCGTACAGGGATGATGAAGTTTCTCTTAGAAACAATGCAAGCTATGCATAAGCTTCACAAACACTGGATGGATCCTTTCTCCAGCAGAATAGCGGGGGAAGTAACCTAGGAAGCCCAGAATGGGAGGGGTCCTGGAGAAGCAAACACGACCTGGCAGCTTCACTCATGAGCTTAGCGATTAAGGTGCCTGCCTGCTAAGCCTAAGAACGCCCATCTCTCCAGCCCAAAATAAAATATTTTTTAAAAGGGGTTCTTGAAAATGCTTGAAGAAATACATACGTATTTTAGTTATTAAAGTATGAAATCAATATTTTCTTGTTTCTTTTTCTTTTTTCCTTAAATTCAATGTCTCAATCTCACCCCCTACATATCAAGCAGACCTGGATTCACTCTTTGTCTGAAATATAATCCAGTGTTATGATGTTTGAATTGTATGATCACATTCTAACTTGTTAACAGAAGTGTCGAGAATGCAAGGTAAGAAAATGTTTTTAAATGATAGTGAAAATATAAGAATAGAAGATGAAGGAGGGACTCGTGAGACATCTACATGACTCAGTCTGACCGTGCAGAAGGAAGCACGTGCACTTGATCACAGTTGCTGGGGCAAAGAGGAAGATTCTAAATGGCCGTGCCAGCAAGTTTCCCTCCATGCAGTATGTGACAGCAGTTCAATGGAGAAAGATGGCTGCCTGGCTGAAATAAATGTCTCTTGTCAATTTCAAACCAGTTTCATGTAAGGCAGAAAAGGAAAACCAAATCTCCTCCTCAAATTTCACTCTTAAGGAAAGGAAAACAAAAGTAGGGGACATGAATATTCTCCGAAAGTATTTATTGCTACCATTTAAACATGTCTACAATTTGCAGTGACCTGTAAAAATAATTGTCTCTGAACCAGTAAAATTCTAGCTTTGTTTATTTTAAGTGTGTCAGAAGGAAACATATTCAGAACTAGCCAAAGGCAGTAAAATTGATTTCTGGTTTATCTGGTAGAGCCCAGAGTGCCTCACTGTGCTGGCGAGTAATTGATTGCTGGGAGCCTTTTAGCAGTGGTTAAACATTGATAAATGCTAAAGCGAACACAATGGTTTATAGTTTCTTAAAAGTTGTGTGGAACCTCTATATTTCTCCCTCATCACCAGCTCTAGATCAGAAGGTACAATTTAAAAAGCTTTTTGTTTTTTGTTTTTGTTTTTTTTTTTTTGGCTTTTCCATCATAAATTATGTTCAGCCGCTCAAGAACCTTGTAGCAGGGGCACCAAAGCAAACTTTCAGTTAGAGGGATGGATGTGTAATGTACAAATACATGCTAAGTATTGCATTGCTTTGCATTGAGCACAGTAATTATGAAAAAAAAAGCCTTTCTTTTGTAGGAAGAGGCATATGCCGTGCATGTGTAGTGTTTGTGAAGGCCGGAGGTCACTGTAGAGTGTCTTCCTTATTCCCTCTCCAGCTTACTTTGCCACAGGGTCTCTCACTGTATGCAGAGCTCTGCGATTCTACTGGCCAGCAAGCCACAGAGACCCTCTGGCCTCCATGTCCCCAGTGGTGGGAACACAAGAGACTACTATGCACGCATGCAAGCTTTTATTACATAGATTATAGAGATGTAAACCCAAGGCCTAATTAATGCTCACATGGCTAGTGCTTTATCTACTAAACTATCTTTCTAGCCACCCCAGACATAGCCAAGCTAATACTTTTTATTATTATTATTATTATTTTTTTATTTTTTTATATTTTGGATTTGCAAGGTAGGGTCTCACTCTGGTCCAGGCTGACCTGGAATTAACTATGTAGTCTCAGGGTGGCCTCGAACTCTCGGCGATCCTCCTACCTCTGCCTCCCAAGTGCTGGGATTAAAGGCGTGCGCCACCACGCCCGGCAGGCTAATACTTTTTAAAGCAATTAACAGTCATTTAAGGTTTGGTCTTCAGAAACAAACAATGTACTAAAAACAAGTTTATTAAAGTTTCACTTATTCATTGATGTATAATACCAGTTAAGGTACTTGGCTGTGAAACCTAAGAACACAGGTTCAATTCCCCAGGACCCATGTAAGCCACATGCACAAGGGTGTGTGCACGTGTCTGCAGTTCATTTGCAGTAGCTAGAGGCCCTGGCATGCTCAATGTCTACCTATATCTGCCTCTTTCTCTCTCCCTTTTCTCTCTTGGTTGTTAAAATAAATAAAATATTTAAAAATATCATTGAATTAAATTAAGTAAAAACGCTACTATTAAACATTTTATCTCAAAATTTGTGAAACTGATCAATAGAAATGCAGTAATTAGTTTGAAAATTATATCATTATTCTTGCAATTTTGCATGTCTAGTATAAATATGTGTGATAGTTATTTTCTAAGAATGAATTTGAAATGCACACTAGAAAAGTAAAAGTGTGTCTTCTGGGTTTGTATTGAAGAGTTTTGTTACATTGCCTTGTCCTACGTCTCATAAATAGTCTCACAGATTAAACTATGGAAATGTGGTATCGAATCATACTTCGACTTCTCTTTTTTTCTGGGGTTCATTTTGGTAGAAAGAGTAATTACACACCAATGTTGAGCAGATCCGTTTATTGCCCCCTTACACCATCATAGCTCTGCCCCGGATTCACTAATAATGTTTCAAATATACCACTTGGGGAATTTATTTTGTAATGGATAAGCTGAGGTGCATTAGTAAGAAAGACTCTCCTAGGTAATATGAGGGAGTTAGCTTTGCATTCCACAGATGCTACAGAAGGCCAGGGAGACATGTTCAGAACCTGGGGACATACAAAATAGGCGATAACCTGATCCAATATCCCATAAGCCCATTAAGTTATTAAATACTTAAGAGCAATTCAAACATATTTCATTCTGTGAGGCATAAAAGGCAATAAAATGGATTTTTATTATCATAAGCTTAAGGAGTTCACCCAAGAATACTCTGTAAATATCAGTGGACACTCTTAATATGAAAAATGCAGTAGACTGGCAGAACATGTGAATAGCTACAGCGAGGCTCCACTGAACCTAGGCTAAGACTTTGCCAAAAAGAAAGAAAAAAAAAAAACTGTCCTATCCTAACTGATGCTAAAATCATTGTGGCCAGCACAGCATTTTTAAACTCTTCCAATTAAGAGTAGGTCAAATGCTGATTAAAGTTTTAAGTACTTACAATCTACTTGGTTCCAGTCATTCCTGCGCTCCTTGAGTTTAATTCCAGTCACAGTGGCTGAAGTCCTACTGAATATAATCCACCGTGCTTTAGTACCAAGTGGGATTCAAAGATACCTGAGACTGTGTGTCCAGTTTTGCAACTTAACTATTTGGGGAGGAGCAGGCGCAGGGAACATCTCTCCTAAGTATTGATAATGCCAAAAAGGAGCCTGGGGATCACTGACGATGCCCATAATCTATAGGAGGTCACTTATTTGAGCAGGTTTCATAGCTAACATAGTTTGTAGAACTTTCAAAGGAAACAGATTTATTTATTTATTTATTTATTTATTTATTTATTTATTTATTTATTTATTTCCTGATCCAAAACTAGAATACAAAATACGAGTACAATTACACCTCAGCGTCCCTGGGGACTTGTTTCCAAAACTTCTACGCATGCCCAATTCAATGGATTCTCAAATTCTTAATGAAACATGGCATGGTATCTGAAATTCACCTACACACTTCCTGCTTTGTATTTTAAAACATCTATAGATTACATAGAATGGGTAGTACAATTTAAATGCCAAGTAAAGAGTTATTTTGCTGTATTGTTTAGGGAATATTACAAATACAACTGAAAAAAAAAATTAAGCTAATGTTTGGTTGAATCCATACAGTACATAGGGCCCAGTTCAAGTACACATGACTGGAAAGAAATCTTGCAATGCTTTTTATGGTTGTTGAACTGGTGTGAGATTTTAATGTTTGTACTTTAAATGTCTGTTCATTTTTTAAATGTTCTACAATGAACATCTTAATGTAAGTTTACTATGTATAAAATATATGTTTATTTATACATATAGTTTTCTTTAAGAACCACATTTTAATAGATATTGTTTATATTAACTGATAAATATAGTTGAAAATCATTATTTTGTAAAATTTCCTTTATATATAAGCAGTATATAACAAAAAGGAAGATAAATTTTCCTTTTTGATGTTAAACAACTCAGATATGAAGTGGAAAAACTTGGACCTAACCATTTCTATTTTCTCATGACTTTTGATACTTATTCCCAAAATACAATGCAAACTGCTTTATTTTTTTTTTCTCAATGGTTTTTCAATAATGGTCACCTACCAGAAGCATTATGGTTGCCTTATTTTCTAAACTAGGAATCCCTGGGGAAGTCATTTCTTAGGAAGGTCTTCCAAAGTGAGTGAAGAAGCGCCTGTTAAATGTTATCTGTGTGTCTGGGTAAGTCCTTTGTGCTGGTTTATTTATTCTTAAGTAGACAGGAGACAACTTTTAGCTGTTGATGGATGCTAGGATGTGAAAATTCGGAAAAATTCAAAAACAAATTTGCTGTCTAGACATTGTGGCTCATGCCTATAATTTTAGCACCAACGAGGTTGAGGCTGGTGGACTGTTAATTAGAGGAGGCCATGGGCTAAATAGTCAGTTGGCATTTCAAATACAAAAAGCACAGATACAACTAAAGGAAGTCAGTTTTTTAAAAATATAATAATTTAATTATTATTTCTCTCTCATAACTAGTAAGAAATAAATCATCAGGGAAACATTGAGTTTCTCTTTTTTATCTCTACTTGGTGTGTTCTTTTTTCCTTTTCAACGAATCTTTCATTTATTTGCATTAGGACATTATGACTCTAACTCAGACTCACTGAGTGATTTAAGCTGTCTGAGGTCCTGCCATGTCTGTTTTACTTCTGTGACAAGACAAGCTGTGACTAAAGTTGATCAGGGATGCTTCACACCATCTAGCACTTGTGAGATCAGTTTTCACTTAGGCAATGTCAGATATGTTTTAATCTAGAGTAATTGCTTTGGCTACGGAAAATGGTCAGAATATTATTTTATAGAAAGTATAGCTTTGTGTGAATAACTGCAGAGAAGAACACTGAATAGCTAGGGGGCCCTTGAATCTCCATAAACTTCACAGGTTTAGGTGCTTGGAAATAGATTTTGGAGTGATTGCTGTAATCTTTGACAGCATCAATGTATCACTCACTTGGGCTGCCTTTCATAAGCCTTCTGTGAACAGAAACCATAGAAGACGGATCATTACAAAAGGCCATGACATGAAGGCTTTAAACATCCTTGTGTCATTCTCAAGTACAGTCACACAAAACTAAAGACTGATGGCTCTCTTAGTATTTTTTAAAGTCAGGACCAAATACATATCCACACAAAATCCACACGTTCTGCAGGCAATAGCATAGCCAGCTCTGTAGCCCACCTCTGTGAATGATCCAAGAACTCAGAGCATTTGACAAACTTAACTCATTACTACTATAACCTATTTTAATATTATGTTATCTTCTTCATCAGCATATTTAAATACCTCCTGAAGTAACTAGTTTAAGTTAATATGAACAAAATTAAATTGTATAAATCATAGACAACCTGGAATGAATATATATATTATACTCATTACACACACACACATTTTACACACACACACACACACACACACACACACACACACACACACACACACAATCCTAAATACAGGCAAGGATTTTGAATCAGTTGAGATGAATTGGGAGCTTTGGCCTACTGTTCAGAAGGATGGATGTTCAGAGGAGCCATGTTCATAAATCCTCTGTTGGTGATTGCTGCTCTTTCTACTGTAACAGACAGCTCCAGGTTCGCTGAGATGAACTTCCAGACCAGGCGCAGTTATGGAGGAAGGGATATTATTTATTGAAGCTTACAGATCCAGGGGAAGTTCCATAATGGAAGAAGAAGCTGGCCTGTGTTTACAGGACCAAACACAGAGAGCAAAGCCACAAGCCAAAAGGCTCACAGCACAGCACACCTCAGGAACTCCAACTAGGCACACTTTGCATATCTTTAGATTGAAATCCTAAACCCATCACCACACCTTAAGATCTGCCCAGAGACACTGCCTCCAGCCAGGTGGCTGCAGATGCAACCTATGAACTAATAAAACACTGAATATATTGGGGGCATCTATTCAAACTGCCACATCTACCATTTAGAAAGCTGGAGCAGAGAAGGCTCATTCTAAGATACCACTGGCTCCTTCAAAGCTCCATTCACCAGGAGATGGACATCGTGAGGCTAACATTTGCTAGCCCATTTTCTATCCTTCTGTAACATGTTCATAGAGTCGCTCCTCCTTTGTTCCCATGCAATTCTCTTTTCTTCCGTCTTGAGAGAATTTCTTCAAGTTATGAACTTTAAACATTTCTACACTCACAATTTTATCACTAAGCCTTCATCTTTTTTTTTTTTTTTTTTTTTTGGCCTTAAACATGTCCAGGAGACAAAAGTCTTAAATGTGAATTCTGGGTGAAAGGTCTGGAGATGAAATTGTCAGCTCGACCTGTGTAGAAACAGCTAAGTGCATCTTGACCTTGGCACATATTTCAGGTACCATAGATCCTCACTTCCCTTTAACCTGGAGCCATCCAGCTATTTTCTCACTATGTAACTAGAGAGAACTCTGTAAAATTCGAACAGTATTATTCCCTGGTTTTAATCCTTGTAACTGTTATGTAGTAGCCCACATGTAAAATATTAACTTTTGGTATGACTGAACAGGACTTTCTGAGCATACACACACACACACACACACACACACACACACACACACAAACACACACACATACACACACACACAAATATATATAGCTTAGCTTTTGGACCTGTGGGAAAGCCTGCTGTAATATATAATGCCAAAGGGACTAGTTAGAAAGTAAATATAAAAAGAATTTTTAAGTAATTTCCATCTTGTGTCTTCATGATCTGCCTATGTACTGAATTCTTACACCCCACTGAATTTGTTATTACTGATTATATCTTTAAAGTAACAATATTTGTATACCATTGCATTTATAGCATTTCATAGCATTGCAACACATAATAAAACAAACATATAAGCATGTGTGAGATATGATATTTCAGACTTATGTCATGACATATGTGTCTTCTGTGATATCAGCCTCTCTACTAGGGAGTCATGGTTAGAAGTGATGCACAGAGATGGCACACAGTGACTGTTTTGAGAAAGCATGAGAAAGCCACTTCTGAGGGTGGGTTCTGGTCCTTTTGTCACAGGTGTCATCTGTTCCTGCCTTGTTGCCTGATGTTGTGGTTCCCCCCCTAAGGCCAGCCCAGGAGGCACGGCAGGGTCTCTGCTGAGTTGGGGTGAGCAGCGTGGAATCACGACACAGACTGTGGGAGTTGGGTGAAAGCAGGAAGCGAGCTGCCGCAAACTCATTTATTGAGGAAGTGCACGGAGTTTTAAGGGGCTTGGCTGGCTAATCCTTGTATGGGGTGGTCCCCCTTTTTGTGACCAATGACAGCCTGTCTCTGCACAGGACATCTCGTAGCAGGTTTCTCGTGAGCATGGGACTGTAGCTGTTGTCACACCAAGCCTGCGCAGAACGCCATGTTCACAGAAGCCACTTCCTGGTTTCTTCTGCCATGTGGTCTGGCTAGGACCAGGCCTGTATTGTGCCATACAGCCTGGGTTTTTCTAATTTTAATTTTTATCTTCCTAACTCTTAATTATCACATAACTAAATTCTGACACCACACTTGATCTTAGCAAAAAGGCTGAGATTGACATGCTTTCTGCACTCCCTTATTTATAGGGCACAAGTAGAACGGTTATAGATATTAAGAGACCAGGAATGTGAGTAAAATGAGGTTAAATTTGCTCAGTCTTTGTTGAACATGTATGAGTACTAGTGCTCCATTTGGAAGTTATGTCAATTTGACATCTACTGAAAGTGACACATAACCTTAGTACAGAAAGATTTTAACCTCATTTCTTTAGGAAAAGAAAATGAACAGAATGTATGACATCTTTCATTTCTTCATCAAGATGGGATACCCACTGTATGTTAAATTCTACTTTAAAACATGTTCAGACATTCTGTGAACTACTTAGAATGTGGTTCAAGTTTTCCTCTTTTTATTAAAATTTTTTTTGGAGAGAGACACAGAGAGAGACAGACAGAGAGAGGGAGAGGGAGACAGATAGAGAATGGGAGTACCAGCAGTGTCTCAGCTGATGTGAACGAAATCCAGATGCGTGTACCCCCTTGTGGTCAAGTGCAGCATTGCGCTCTTGCGTCACTGCATCTGGCTAAACATGGGACCCGGAGATTGGAACCGGCGTCCTTAGGCTTAGCAGGCACGTGCCTTAATTGCTAAACCATCTCTCCAGTCCTCAAGTTTTCCTGTTTAATCCTCAAGCAGTGCTCCCTTTTTCATTAGGGTAGTAATGTGGATCCTCATATTTGCCTATTCAGTCCCGGAGAGAGTAATAAATTTATTGTATTTTTTATCCAGTTTTATTTTTATTTGGTTGTTTCAATCTGTTTTTATTGACAACATCCATAATTGTAGACAATAACCCATGGTAATTCCCTCCCTTCCCTCCTCTCAATCACTCTCTCTTTTATTTTGATATCATCATCTTTTCTCCTATTATGATGATCTTGTGTAGGTGCTAGGCATAAAGAGGTCATAGATATCCAGACCATTTTGTGTCTGGAGGAACATGTTTTAAGGAGCCCTGCCCTTCCTTTGGCTCTTACATACTTTCCACCCCCTCTTCCACAATGGACCCTGAGTCTTGGAAGGTATGAAAGAGATGTTTCTGTGCTGAGCAATCCTCTGTCCCTTCTTCGCAGCACCATGGTTCCTTCTGAGTCATCCCAATGTCACTGACATCTGAATAAAGAAGCTTCTCTAACCAAAAGTGAAAGTAGCATTAATGTATTGGTATGGACATTAAAAGAAGTGCTTACTAGGCAGTTTGGTGAGCACAGTATATACATTTAGCTAGACACCAGGAAATGTTACATCTGTAGGGCTTATGACTACTTCTGTTTAGGTTTTCAGTATCAGGGTTGTACTCTTTCCCATGGAGTGGGCCTCCAGTCCAATTGGAGAGTGGTTGGTTTCCCCCATAACAGACATGCCACTATTGCACCTGTTGGCTCATTTGGTCTGTCTGACCAAATTTAAGGCTTGCAGTGTCCACTGTTGAGTATCTCCACTGGTGATTTCTTTCTCTCCCCTTGAACTGCATGCAGCGTAGCTCTTTCCAGCTTTGTCAGCTGGTCTACATGGAGGAGGTTTTCAGCTCAGCTCCAGCAAGATTTCTCACTGACCTTTCAGTCCAAGAATGTGGAGTCTTAGCAATAGGGTCTTACCATCTATTCCTGGTGGGAAACCAAGAGCCTTGGCAATGACCTGTAAATTTTGGGGGGTATCTGTGACCTCCTCGGCCAACAAGTCACTGAAAGGTATTCCATCCCTGGCACTGAAAATTTTCTAGTAACAATGTATGGCTTCTGAATGTTCCATTGTCCAGAAAAGTAGGTTTCCATATGACTTTTTTATATCCTCTTAGATTTTGATTAGCCCTCCCTCCAATGTTCCTTTAATCAATCTCTTCCCCTGACCTCACTTAGTCCTTTTCACTCCCATTAATCTGTTCTTCTACTTACATATATACAATACCATCCTATTAAGTCCCCTCTCCCTTCCTTTCTATTGCCTTTATATCCACTTTCTAGCTTACTGGCCTCTGCTACTGAGTTTTATTCTTACTCACCAATCATTTCTAGCTAGGATCTGGAAAGCATTATACTTAGTGAGTTAACCCAGTCCCAGGAAGCCAAACATCACATGTTCTCTCTCTGTGGATCCTAGCTACAAGTGAGAGAAATAATTTTAAAGTGAAGGGAGGGGAAATCAGGGACTATTTCACATTGGAAGGGCCCCTAGGATATTCTTATAGCTATCACTTTTGTTGCAGACTGAACAAGCATACTGTGCCTGTGCTTGCACAATTTACTCTTCCTAGAAGATGCATGGATTCTCATGTTTGGAATTTCTTCTGCTTATAATTGACTTTTATCTGCTCCCTCCCCTTCCTCTTTATTCACTATGGCAGTGCTAAGGAGTTTCTGGAAGGGAACCCCAAGTCAACCAGAACTAGCATTGTTCCTCTAATTCCCCAGCTGAGTGTTTGTTGGGGTCACCAGCACAGGCCCATGTTTGTGATGTGTTTCCTTCTGTCATCAGCTGTGGCCCTGTGTGCTAGAACATGACAACTGGAACTGGCTCCCCCACAAGTGAGCTCTGAAGCTCAAAAAGGACTGGAGCTGTGATCTACTTCTGATGTCTCACTGGACATTATATAAATATATTAACATTGCCTTCTTGTGTTCAGCCTTTTATGTCCAGCAGTAAAAGCATTGGGAGCTGCCCCTTTTTAGAAGCACTGGGTATTTCTCAGTATGCCACACATCCTAGAAATTCAAAACATAAAACATGTCCCAATTTTCTTTCCATTTAGAAATATTAACGACCCAAAACCATGTGCCCCAAGATGATTATCACGCTGACATTACCATGATAGCAATAGTCCATCATACTATCAGCCCTCCCCTAACCCTAGAAGGTTTAATTCATCCTTTCCTGTTCACTTCAGAAAATAACTCCTCCCCCCTCAGTTTCAGCAGATGGTCATCATTTAGTGGCTCCACAAGCTGCCTCCTTTACAACTTAGGTGTAAACTTAGGTGATGTTTCCTCTCCAAATGCTCTGTTTTAGCTGAACTGACACAACTCCACGGACTGCTCTTTGTCCATTTTGCAGCAAAAGCAAAAATCGGAATAGCAAAATTGTTTCAAAAGCACTAAAATATTTTTTTCCAAAGAACAAAAGAATCTTACCATCATTACAAAATAAAAGAAGGAAAATGATGTCACCTACCAGGAGAGAAAAGAAAACAAGTTAAAGCTCTGCTCTGGTTTATATGATTGTCTCGAAAGCCAAGGTCTTGGCCTCTTGGTCCCCAGAGTGGCATTGTTGAAGGAAGGAGAATCTTTACAAAGCTGGACCTAGTGACAGGTCATTAGGACACGGAGTACAGGACCTCGAAGGGATCAATAAACCTAGCCTCCTCTCTCTCTCTCTCTCTCTCTCTCTGTCCACAAGGTATGAAGATTTGCTCCATATCATACTTTCCTGCCAATACCACTCAGCTAACACTCTAAAGGCCTAACACCAATCTTTGACAGAAAACTTCAGAATTGTGAGTTAAAATAAACTCTTTCGGGCTGGAAAGATGGCTTAGCGGCTAAGGCGCCTGCCTGCTAAGCCTAAGGACGCTGGTTCCAATGTCCAGCGGTTCCAATCTCCAGGTCCCACGTTTAGCCAGATGCAAAGTGAGGCAAGGGCGCAATGCTGCACTTGCCCACAAGGGGGCGCACGCATCTGGATTTAGTTCGCAGAAGCTGAGAGGCTGCTGGCACTCCCATCTCTGTCTCCCTCTCCCTCTCTGTCTATCTGTCTCTGTCTCTTCTCTCCAAAAATAAATAAAAATAATTTAAAAATTAAAAAAAAATAAACTCTTTCTCCTTGACCATTTAATTACCTCTGATGTATCCTTGTGGTGGGAGGAAGGCTCACTAACACAAGCAGCTATGCTAATCACACACATTGACAAATAATATAAGGAAAGGTTCAATTAAAAGGAGAAGCGCTTAGCAACAGGAAACATGGTTACCATGTAAAATTGTCAGCAAGTCTGACCATATACCGGGGATAGATTATAAATATGCTTTTTATATTAAGTAAGCGAAAGTACACAGGGATGGATAATTTCAAAAACAGACAATGAGAACTACCTCATTGCAAAATATAAAATTGATAAGACATTCATAGACTTAAATTGGCTAATGTAAAATAAAGTAAAAAAAAAATAAATCCCTACACAAAAGATGGACAATAGAGTTTAAATCAATCATGAAAAAGATCTAAAAATGAAGAATTGATTACATATAATATTGCTTTGAGAACTTCACAGTAATGCTTGCTTTATATGGTGCTAGACTTACCAAGCTTCTTGAATAAAGTTGATTTACAACCCAATGGGGACCTTTCCAGTTGAAAGGGGACAAAGGATAATAGTGAGTATGCTTTGATATGTAGAATGTTCTTAAGCATTGTTCCCATAAGAGCAGGGGCTTGGAATTAAATTTGTCCTTAGAATAGCAGGTAGCATTACAAATTCATCACACCAGCTGAATGGTTGCTCTTAACAGGATTAATTGAGATGTGTAAGTCCATTAATTATACAATAGAAAACTTCTAAATCTATGGGAATATATCCTTGGTTTAGTTTTCTAAAAAACTGTGTTCTACTTAGCTTCTTCCCTACTTTTCCTATTAAAGCAGTAATAGTTTTTTTTGAAGATCACTCCAGATCATTTGGATGTGAGAAACATGACTCAAACGCTCCTATTGTGACTTTAATACATGTATTTTCTTTTCTTCTTCATTTCTTTAGTTAAGGAGAAACTTTGTATGGATATATCATGTGTTGGTATCATCACTTCCCTTTTCCCTGTCCCACTCCACTGAGGGCCCTCCTTAGTGGGGTTGGTGGTATTCAACATGGAGTTGTGGGTTATGAGTTTTGAGAGCAGCAGTCAGTCATTGGGAGGGGGTTATGTATCTGGATATTCCCTTCCATCCTGTGGCTCTTAACATTAATTCTACCCCCTCTTCTGCAAAGCTCCCTCAGCTTTGATGGGTGTGCTTTAATTCTATGTTTGGCTGAGCTCTTACCAACTTCCCGGTTTCTGGCTTGGTGTGCATTGAGTATCCTCAGTGTCTGTCCCCATCAGCCTGGCACAGGTTGTCAGGCTTGCTGTGGAGGCAGCACTCTTGCTCACCTGGCTAATTCTGATGTGGTTTCACACTAGGGGCGGTTCCTCTCCTGCTAGGGAGTCAGCTCTCCATTCTTGTCTTGTTGATAGATTTTAGTTGTCCTCCGTTCTCATGGTTTTCTGAAACAGAAAAACAGATTCTCCACTGGAGAGTGAGATCATGTTAGGTTACAGGGGATAGGCATTGTTAATTTACAGATATGTTTATGGGTGTAGCCTCTCTTTTGGCCAAAGACTAGTGAGATCCTTTCATTGCAGTCCATAATCTTGGTCTCTATAGGTCTCTAGCTATGGTGATCTCTTAGCCAATCAGAGAGCTATTGCTTATCTATCTAGGTTGTGTGCCACTATGGCACAGATACATACATCATATCAGTCTGGTCACTTTCATATAGCAGTGTCTCCTGGTGCTTAAAACATTATTGGTTATTTTCCCCCAGCAGCTCATGTAGAGCTTTTCAGCACTATATGAACTAACCTTCTGGGAACTGGCTTCCTTCCAGTTATATCCAGATCTCTCTTGATATCCTGCACTGGCCACCTGGGGGGTCTTCAGCAATAGGGTCTGACCTTTTACCTCAGGTGGATAACCAAGTGTTTTGACAGAAGCCTCTCTTGTTTGGGGGACTTTGCAGAACTCTCTGATTAATATTTCAGTGTGGGTTGCAACCAGGTTCTGGTACTGAAAGTGACTAATCTTGATACTTGGTCATTGACTGGCTTATTTTTACTTTTCAGTATCTCAAACTTCAAACAAGTTAAATTTGTTAGAAATTCTTTTCTTTAAACATATTTTCATTTATTTATTTGGCAGGGAGAAAAAAGGAGCAAGAGAGAGAGAGAGCGTGCATATGGCTTACATGGGGGGCAGGGGAATTGAACCTGGGTCCTTTTGGCTTTGTAGACAAATCCCTTAATTGCTAAGCCATCCTTCCAGCTCTTTTGGAATTTTTTAAAAATATATTTTAAGAAATTCCTTTTTATTATGACTTTTTGCCAATCTAAGGTCCACATTTTGATAATCCAATGATTTATTTTTAGTTTCTCATTCAACAATTAATAGGACTCTGAGTCAACTGGAAGAATTTTTACTATCTTCATAATGGCTATATAAAAATTTGTTCTTAATTTTTTATAATTTTTCTATTGTGACCCAATTTTTTTATTATAACAATGCTGCATGCAAATGTAACAACGTAAAGATAAAAATGGTAAAAATATAAAAAATTAAATTTCACTCTTTATAGATACTGCGTTACTTGGGTGAAAGACTCAGATTTTCTTGTTTCCACAATATGTGAATCTTCTTTTCCCCTATTCTTACTTGTAATGGATAGATGATTTTTGATAGTTGTGAATTTGATATTTTTTTTCCATTTTAAGTTGATTTTATTTTCATTCCAGAGGAGTAAGAAAATAACACATGCCAACTTCCTGGGGAAAAAAATCTATTTTCATTGATACACAGAGAAGCATAATCTTACATCATATACAATGCATTTATTTTTGAATTTTTTAACCATTGTTCACTTGTCTAATCCAGTTTCATTGTCACCTAATATTTATTGCCTTAAATCCTACACATTATTCTTAATGATAATGTGTAACAATCTTGATATTTTTACTCACGGTTCACTTGACTATGCTATGAAACCATTTTATTTGAGCTTTTCTGATTTTATTATCATATGTTGAGGGTTATTTTATTCATCACAAATATTGAATGTCTGCCTTTAAGAATTCACTCCCATCATAATGGACCATGACAATAGCCTTTTAAATTTTCATTATATTTATTTTATTTATTTATTTTTAATTTTTTAAAATTTTATTTATTTGCAAGCAGAGAGAGAGATAGAAGAGAGGCAGACAGAGAGAGAATGGGCACGTCAGGGCCTCTAACTACTGCAAACGAACTCCAGACACATGTGCCTCTTGTGCATCTGGCTTACGTGGGTCTTGGAGAATCGAACCGGGATCCTTTGGCTTCGCAGGCAAACGCCTTAACCGCTAAGCCATTTCTCCAGCCCTATTTAGTTTATTTTTAATTTCCAGAATTGTATGATTTTGTTTCAAGGTAACTTATTATAAAAGGGCTTTTCTACATTAGCCAGTGACCTTGAATTTGTAATGTATCTTTTCCTAGTTCTCTCTCCTTACTAGCTGTCAGCAGGACTCCCAGGAGGCTTTCATAGGTATGCTTCCACGACCAAACAATGGCATTATTGTTGCAGATGGGTGTTGAGCCCAGATGCATGGCAAGTCTTTAAGCCCTAGTTTCTTTTGATTAAGAACTATTTATCCATTTAGTATATCTACCAGACTCTCAGGATGACCTCTCTATGCCTTGCTAAAATAGTTCATTATGAAGGAAATTAGACCTCTTGATTCTAAAAATCAGAGCTCCGTATAGAAAGAGGACAGTCACACCTTTTCTCGCGTCTGTCTCCCTGTCTGCTTTTGCCCTCTTCAGCATGCATCTTTCGCAAGCTGTCTGTGTTCCCCTAATGCTTGCTGTGTACTTCAAATCCTGAATGGCCTTCCATGGCCTCAGCTTCTTCATCTCAGCATTGTGAACATTTATTGTCTATGTGTTGTAAGGTAGCAGAATTCCTGTCTGTACTATTGGATGCTAATGGGCTCCTCAGATATAGAACCCAAACTGTCCCTAAGCTTTGGTAAGCATCTGTTGTCGTTACCTTCTCATTGCTAGGATAAAGGACCATACCAAAGTGTGTTTTTTGGCTGATACAATTGAGGGCAGGCTTCATGATGGCAAGGGAAAGCATGGTGAACAGAGGTTGGACATCACCTCTGCCATACAGATGGAAAACACAGCAGGAGTGTGAGCTGAACTCTAGCAAGGGAGAATTGGCTATAATACCCCTGAGACCACTCGCATCAACACACCTCCTCCAGCAAGGCTCCACCTCCCAAACTGTCATCAGCTAGGGCTCAAGCATTCAGCACATCTGAGGTTTTGGGAAACAATCTGATTCAAACCACCACAGTGTTATTTATTTATTTTTTTAACTTGGGAAATTAACCTAAATACAGCACTACTGGCTTATAAGGGAACATATTGGTTTGTCCCCAGAAAGAACATCAATGGCAATGCAGAAGAGTATCCGTTTTTCCTAAACAAAGGCTTTGCAGATCACTGCTCCTTGGCTCTATTCATCACATAACTGTCCAATAGAGAGCTTTTCAGAATTGTAGCACAGAACTACCCAACACTGGAATTCACATATGTCTCACCCTTGTTTAGATAATGACATATCTAGTGGAAGAAGAAGGAGGAGAACATTCTATACCAAATATATATACTTGTAAGTATGTGAACCCATACAGATTTTAGTTCTAATAACATTTATAATATTATTTTTTAAGAAAAACATGCTGTCATGTGTATTGACATGGAAAGAAAGTGGAGGACAAACTATGAACAAAGAAGCAAACAAAAATAAACCAGAAGTTAAACAGTAATTGACATACTTTAATTAATAAGTAACAATCATGTATGATCCTAGTGTATATGTTTTATATGCACCTTTGTGTCATGATTTAAAACAAGTTCTTTGACATATGTATTAACTCACATATAAATGTACATGAGAGAATAAAATCTATTCAGCACTTTATAATTATGTATTTTTGTTGTTAATATTTTTATTAATACATAAAAATTTACATATGTGATCATTTCAGGCATGAATGGAATGTATATTGATATAATCAGAGTACCTAGCATATCCACAATCTCAAACTTTTATTATGACTTTATCATGACATAGAATTAGATTTAGCAACCATCATTACCCTGCTGTGCTATTCAATACTGGAAGTTCCTCCTCTGATCCTGTTTCACTTTTCTATCTGACTTACTCTCTTTTCATCCCACTCCACACACTTCTCAGCTGCAACCAACTACTATTTTCTTCTCTAATTCAGTGCTAGAAACTTTTTTTTTTACTTCCACATGTAAGCAAGAATGCATGGTATTTGTTTTTATGTTCTGACTTAGTTCACTTAATATAACCACCAGCTTGGGCTGGAGAGATGGCTTAGCAGTTAAGGCACCTGCCTCCTAAGCCTAAGAACGCTGGTTCCAATCTCCAGCAGTTCCAATCTCCAGGTCCCATGTTTAGCCAGATGCAAAGTGAGGCAAGGGCGCAATGCCACACTTGACCACAAGGAGTTGCACGCATCTGGATTTCGTTCAGCAGCTGAGAGGCTGCTGGCATGCTCATCTCTATCTGTCTCCCTCTCCCCTCTCTCTCTGTCTCTCTCCTACACACACACACACACACACACACACACACACACACACACACACACATATATATATATATATATATATATATATATATATATATATATATATATATAAAAATCTCCACCAGTTTAATTCACTTGGAGGCAATGACAAGATTTTATCTGCTTTAGTTATAATACCATTCCATTTTCTTGGTCCAGCCCTCTGTCAGTAGACACTCCCATTAATTCTATATCTTGATGATGACAAATTGTATTAAACAAAATAGGAGTTCAAATATCTCCTCAAAATGCTAATTTTCTTCCCTGAGGATGTATTCTCAGAAGTAAATTGTAAATTGCTGGGTTGCATAATAGTTCTGTTTCTTGATTTCTAAGATGATAACTATTTTTAAGTAATCAATTTTCAAGTATAGAAAGCAAGAAAAATGGAGAGAGAGAGAAGAGAGAGACAAAGAATGAGAGAAAAAGAAGAATGCCAGAGCTTCTTGCCACTGCAAATGAACTCCAGATGCCTGTACCACTTTGGCATCTGGCTTTATGTGGGTAATACGGAATCAAAACTGGGCCATAGGGCTCTGCAAGCAAGTGATAAGTATTTTAAAAGGACTCTATATCAATGCATGCTACACAGAAACTGTTCAACAATATAGATATTAACAACTGTTTCCACATAGTAAATTTTTTTTTGAGAGAGAGACACAGAGAGAGACAGACAGAGAGAGGGGAGAGGAAAACAGCTAGAGAATGGGCTCGCCAGCAGCCTCTCAGCTGCTGTGAACAAAATCCAGATGTGTGCCCCCCTTGTGGTCAAGTGCGGCATTGCACCCTTGTGTCACTGCATCTGGCTAAACGTGGGACCTGGAATTGGAACTGCTGGAGACTGGAACCAGAGTTCTTAGGCTTAGGAGGCAGGCACCTTAACTGCTAAGCCATCTCTCCAGCCCAACATAGTAAAATTTTTATAATGTAATTACTAATGATATCCAAAATACATATTTAGTATTCTAAATATTTCCTTTACATTTAAAAAATTTAAAAATTATATAGGTGCATGTTACTTCACACTTTATTTTTTTTTAATTTTTATTTATTTATTTGAGAGAGGGAAAGAGGCAGAGAGAGAGAGAGAGAGAATGGGAGCCCATGGCTTCCAGCCACTGCATATGAACTCCAGATGCATGTTCCCCCTTGTGCATCTGGCTTACATGGGTCCTGTGGAATCTAACCAAGGTCCTTTGGCTTTGCAAGCAAACACTGTAACTGCTAAGCCATCTCTCCAGCTCCTACTCCAAACTTTAAAAATCAAAAGAAAAACTTGAGAAATATCCTGGAACTACAGTTCCATTGAATAGATAGAACACAGATGAACAGGCTATGAAGTAAATAGATATGTCCACTGTATCTGTTATATCCAGTGGTCAATTGTAAATACCTTGTAAAAAAAAAAAAAACTTTTTGTGAAAACTTGGCTCATTGTTTAAAAAAAAAGTTATTAATAATTAACAAGAGTTGAAACTTTATTTTCAATGGATAGGCACAGTATAAAAATATTGAATGCAGGCTGTAAAAGCCATTACATTTAATATTAGAAAGAAGTGATAATGTCATCATTATCATAGAGGAGAGTTCTTCACACTGGTTTTTGTTCTCTGTCAAAATTGTGTTTAAAGTTGAATAATGGTTCACTTTTCAAGATTATTTTAATGCAGTTTTGAACTGTTCTCTGCACCCCATTCATTAATTTCATTTTATTAACTTTAGTAAATATTCCTCACCTTTGGTAATCACATTCTACTTACTTATTTTCATTTTCTTAGTGTTCTACTCTGAGATGGGATATAGGAAATAAAACAGGCCATGTCATTTTTCAGATTTCAGTACCAAGTTTGGAATATTTGTTATTGAATTCTCATCTCCATTCTTTTCAACTGCTAATAAATTTGATCTCATATCAATCTTTGCATAATATTGGGATTATTCCTGTTAATGTCTTTCCAAACTTCCTTTCATAGAGTTGCCCATGTCTTTTTTTCTTCTTCTAACTCTTTGAGTTAATGGTTGCATAAAATGCACATTAAGATGCCTCTCTGCCTCGTTATTAAACTCCTTCAGAGTACAAAACCTAGTGTGAGCCAGGCGTGGTGGCACACGCCTTTAATCCCAGCACTTGGGAGGCAGAGGTAGGAGGATTGCCGAGAGTTCGAGGCCACCCTGAGACTACATAGTGAATGCCAGGTCAGCCTGGGCCAGAGTGAGACCCTACCTCAAAAAAACAAAAACAAACAAACAAAAAAACCTAGTGTGCCTTGAAGACCAAGTGAGGGCTTTATGGTGGTGGGTCTGGGCTTACGGCAGAGGGACGTTGGGTAATGAAGTGCACACGTCTGTAATTGATAGCCATGTTTATTTGTCGTGTGTTTTGGACTTCTTTGTCTCTCTCACCAATTTTATATCATACAATTAAAGTCCTACTTCAAATTCCCTCGATTAAAAGAAAGCTCTTCGTGTTCTTCCCAGCAGGCTTAGGTCAGTAGGCTGGCAGGTGCTTCTGCCTCATATCATGTAACCACCACTGGCCCAACCAGTCTGCTTGGAAAAGAAGCTGTGCTGTATTTTTGAAAACCACTGCTCCCCAGATGCGGAAAAGTAGATTTTTCAGGCAACAATTGAAAATTCCTATAAATGTCCAGTGAAAACCTTGATAGCTATCACTAAAGCAAGCATGATTCCCGGATCTGATGCCAGGCTGATGAGTTTCAACTGATGCTCTTTAGAGTGAAACTGACCGGTAAAGTTTCAAATCCGTGCTAGAGGTCATTTTGTTTCTTTATAATCTCGTTTCTGGCTCTTGGACAGCTATTCAGCCAAAAATACTTTCTTCAAGTTCCAGATGTTTCCGTTTCTACTGTCAGCAATGCTGATTCATAGAAGAACTAAACCAAATGAAGTCGTGTTCTAAATTCACACACACACAAAAATCAATATTTGCCAAATGGAAGCAAAGAAATCAATAGATGTTATTGTCAAACTTCTGAAAGAATCTTACCAACAGTGGCAACTGGACAAGCTGCTGTAAACATATGTCAGCTCCTCTGTCCTCTGTTATATTAGACTAAGGTGGAAAGAAATTAGACTAACTAAAAAATTGTGTATCTATACATTACATGATGTAAAAGAAATGAGAATTTAAGATTTACAAATTTGTTAGCTAAAATCCCTCCTAAACACTAATATATATCTGGAAGTAGATTTATTTCCACTTGTTTTCTGTGTTGTTCCTGTAATGTATTTATTTCTTCAGACATCTCTCCTCTGAGGAAAGAATATTTAGGTGTCTGACACTTTATTTCTTTTTTTTACATAATTTATTTATTTAAGAGAGAAAGAGAGGCAGATAGAGAATGGGTGAGTGAGGGCCTTTAGCCATTGCAACAAACTCCAGACACATGTGCCATCTTGTTTATCTGGCTTATGTGGGTACTAGGGAATCAAATTTGGGTCCTTAAGCTTTGCAGGCAAGCATCTTAACCACTAAGCAACTGTTCCAGCCCCAGGATCTCTTTTTGAAAACTCCTCTCTTCTGAAAATTTTTATCTTCTACAAATCAACTTTAAGCAGAAAATATTTATAAGCCTTTAATGATAAACAAGTGAGAAGATCAAAGGGAAATGGAATACATATTTTTTTATATCTTGGTCTTACTGAAGACACCTTTTATTTTTGTTTATTTTTATGTCTTTTTTTAATTAAGAACATACTTTGTTTGGATGCATCATGTGTTTGTACCATCTTTTCCCACCTCCCTGCCCCCATTTTGCTGAGGTCCTCCGCGTTGGGTTTACTGGTATGCCCCATGGCGTTGTGGGCTATGGCTTGTAGGAGCGGCTGTCAGTAGTTCTCTCTCCCAGCATGCACAAGGACAAGGGTTCGTTTTCCAACATTACAAAAAAATAATTAAACCAAGTTTAAAAATAAAAGAGGGAAATTTGGAAATAGACACAGACAAACACAGAATAAAGAATCTGTGATCAAATATACTGCAGTAGATATAGTTTGCAAGCAAGATCTTGTGAATTTTTTCTAAATGCTACTTTTGATGTTACTATAAATTCAGCCCTTTTAATTTAATTTCCCGATTATTTACTGTTAGTACACAAAACAAAATGATGTTAATTAAAAAAAAATATATCTGAACTGATCATGTATAGATATTTTTTCTTAATTGTATATGGTAAAAATACAGAGTAAAATCATTTATGTAGCATTTATAATAAAATAATTACTTTTTTTCTTTATTTTCTTTATTTTTTATTGAGAATATACTTTGCATGTATACATCATGTATTTGTACTGTCTGTTCCCTCCTCCATGCCTCCATTCTGCTGGGGGCCCTCCTCTGTGGGGTTTCTGGTATTCCCCATGTGGTTGTGGCTTATGCATTACGAGAGCAGCAGTCAGTTATTGGGGGAGGCAATGCTCCTGGGTATGACATCCCAACCAGTGACTCTCAGCAATATTCCCATCCCCTCTTCCACAAAATTCCTTGAGCCTTGTTGTGTGTGTGTTTAAGTTCACTTCAGTGATGAGCTCTTAGGAGAATCTGGATTTCTGCTTTGGTAGGTGTTGAGAATCCTCAACACCTATCTCCTTCACTCTGGCACTAATTGTTAGGCTCACTATAGAAGCAGCACTCTTGCTCATCTCCCCAATTCCTCTATGGTTTCACCTGGGCCTTGGCTAAGATGCAAGGGGTGGTTTATCTCCTCAGGTCTTACTACCTTCTAAAAAAAAAATATTCTCCAACAGAGAGTGAAGTCAGCATAGTTTAAATTGGATAAGCGTTATTAACTTAGGGAGATTTTGATGGACATTAGCCCCCTTTTAGCCAAATGCTAGTGGGAGCTTGACATTGGAGAGCACAATCTTTGTCACCATAGGATTCAGACCTGGTTCCCACATCCAGATATGGGTTCCTTTCTGATGACTTGATCTCTTTGGATTACATGGAAAAAAATGGATGAATTCATAGGCACATACTACCTACCAAAACTAAACTGAGATCATATTAACCTCCTAAGCAAACCTATCACAGACATCAAGATTGAAAAGGTAATCAACCCCCCTCCCCAAAACACAAAAAGTCCATACCAGATGGCTTCTTGGATGAATTCTATCAAACCTTCATTCAAGAACTGAAACCAATTGTTCTCAAACTATTTCACACAGTCGAAGAACAGGGAATATCACCCAACTCCTTTTATGAAGCTATCATTTCTCTAATACCAAAACCAGACAGAGATATAACAAGAAAAAAAAAAAAAACTATGGGCCTATATCCATGAGGAACTTAGATGCAAAGTCCTTGCAAACAGAATTCAACAACACATCAAAAGCATTATCTACCTTGACCAAGCAGGATTCATCCCAGGGATGTAGGGATGGTTCAACATGTGGAAATCAGTCAAGGTAATATATCACATAAATAAACATAGTCACAAGAACCACATGGCAATTTCAATAAATTCAGAAAAGGTATTAGACAAAATATAATATCACTTAATAACACACTGCAGAGGATAGGCATGGAGGGTTTATATCTCAACACAGTAAGAGTTATCTATAAAGCACTTACAGTCCAAATAATGCTTAATTGGAGAGAGACTCAAGGAGTTCCAGTTGAGATCGGGACCAAGATGGGGTGCCCACTCTCACCACTGCTCTTCAGCATAGTACTAGAAGTCCTAGCCCAAGCAATAAGACAGGAGAGAGAAAGAAAATGGATATAAACTAGAAAGGGAGAAGTAAAATTATCTCTATTTGCAGATGACATGATCCCATACATAAGTGACCTGAAAGTCCTCAAACACATATTCACAGAAAGTCAAATGCTGCATGGTCTCACTCATCTGTGGCTCCTAACCTGGAGCAGCTTGAGTTGCTGCCATATCAGATAGGCAACTCAATGCCCAGACAATAGGGATGGAAGGATTTGAGGGGATGGAAAGGGTAAGATGGGGGGAAATAAACATGAAACTAAATGCAAAATAAGCTAGTACCATAGAAACCTTACTCTTTGAAGGCAGACTAAAAGATTTAACCTTGAACAAGAGTATAGGGAGGCTGTCTGGAAAGAAGGGCCCTGGAGTGGTTTGGATAAAGCCTAGCCTTAAAAATAAAAATTAAAAAATTAAAAAAAAAAAAGATTCTGACCAGTAACTCCCAGCAACAGCAATCAGTGCTACCCACATTGAGCTGTCAATCAGAGAGACCTATGTGGTCCCCAAAACAAGACAGGCTTCTGTCAAAGCACTTGATTACCCACCTGGGGTAAAAGGTAAGACTCTACTGCTGAAGACACCATATGCTGTTGGCACAGAACATAGAAGAGCTGGCTGGAATCTGGAAGAGAGCCAGTTTCCCAGACAGCTAGCCCATCTAGTACTGGAAAGTGCTACCTCAGCTACTGGGGGGAAAGTGGCCAATAATAGTCGGATCAACCAGGAGTTTAAGCTACTCAGAAGCAATCACTCTGAAAAGATCTACACACCAGCACAATGGTGGCACATAGCCTTAGTGGGTAACCAATGGCTTCCTGATTGGCTAAGAGATCAGCTCACTGACAATTTTTATATTCATTAAATAATATTATAGCCTTGCTATGCCAAGATGACATATTAGCTTTTAATGAAGCAGACTGTCTAAAAGTTCAAGTTCTCTCACAATATAAGCTACTGTTTCTTTAGCATATGTATAAATTTCATAATTTCTAGCTGTTTTTAGAAAAATGTGATTAAGTTCAAAATGGATAAAGTTTCTTTCTCTCTATCTGCCTCTTTCTGCCTCTCAAATAAAATATTTTACAAAATAGATAAAGAAATACCCTCATAAAAATCAATCTCTTACACTTGTTTCATAACAGTTTTTAATATTAAACAAGGTAAATATTATTACATACTGAGATAGTTTCCCTAATATTTACATACAAATAAATGTTTGTTTCTCTTGTCTAACACTGGTCAGATTTTCTCATGTTTTCTATTTTACAAAGGAATTTTTTAATACTTGTTTTTTTTTTTTTGGAACCATGTGAAATAAGTAAAAATGTATTTGCCAAGTTTTATTGAAGAGAAAAGAATTGACTGGCTCAATCAAAGTAAAAAAAACAAAACAAACAACAACAACAACAAAACCCAAGTTTCATATTAGAATTTAATGCATTGGCCCCCCTGGGAATGATTTCCTAATCTTCCACATACTCCCTCTATGGTAGGAATACCTGTGCTACTGTATTTAGAATGACCAAGGGAAAAAAAAAATCAAAGGAGAAAGAAAGCTTACACTGTACTTATATCCACACTAACATTTAGACCAATATGGGAAAAACACTATCAATATGTTCTTACCTTTCTGAAGATGCTGCATACTTCTTAGGGCAAGTCTTTCAGGACATTAATTGGAAAAAAAAAATCACTAAATGCCACATCTAAGCACATGTGATTGTAGTGTGAGCAAACACTTATGACAAACTTTCCATGTATCTAACATTTTAATGTTTGATCCTATGGATCACAAATGAGTCATCATTTTAACTTGAGGCTATTGACTTATATAGAGATATGATTCTTCTAGAAAACAAATAGTTGATATTTCACCAGCAAATACGTGGAGAAGGTTGTATTCAGCTTGGTGATGAAAAGGTCTGAATACTGTGCTAGGGAAAGGGTGAATCAAGCTCAGAATGCCTGGACAAGTCCATGAAGGACAGTGAGATTTTGAGATAGTAAAACAGCAAGCTATACCACAGATGCTTCCTTTTCTGGGCCTTTTACACACAATAAGGAACGATGAATGGATATCACAAAGACTACCAAGAGTTATAAAATGATATATGTGACCTTAGACAATAAAAGATATTTGATGTGAAAATTACTAAGCAGATCAGAGAAATGCAGCTTGCAATACTAAAATCTGCTAAGCTTCAAAACAAAAATAATAGTTCAATTCTATACACATGCATTTGAATAATTATTCACTTACTTTAAGGAAAAATCCCAATGCAGTATCACTTTGAGGCATTAATTTAGAGTAGAACTTTCCAGCCCTTCTTGGAATAATGGACAGAATATGTGCACGTTGGGAACTGAACATAGGAGTGGGCAGTTGAGCTCAGTTCTGGGAGGAAACCAGATGCACTGGCTGGCTCCAAATACCAAGTGCTTTCTCTCTTTTCAAAAGAGTGGGGATATAGTAAGGAAATACTCATGTGTGATTATAAAAATAAAAATAGTATTTGCCTTTTCAGAAAATTTTGATTTTTTTCCTACCCCTTTAGAAATATGCCTCTCTTATGGGCACATGACATGTTTATATATATAAAATCTTAAAAAATAAACTGTCACATGATAGTTCAAGAGGGCTAATTGTTCCATTCCATTTCATTTCATGGAATATATTCATTTTTTTGTTTATATTTTTTTCCCAATTCATTTATGGTATTGGCTACATTTTAAAACACAGGTGTTCCCTGTATTCTCACTTTTGTGTAATTCCAAAATATCTGTAATTTTTATGGGTTTGTAACTGAGAAATGTTAGTCTTTTACATTTAGTTAATTGTTGTAAGCTCATAAATCCTAACCACCTGGTAAGAGGGTCTTAGGAGGCTGTAAATTCTAGAAGAAACAAAAATAACAACACAGAAGACAGTGGTCCCTGTGGGAAGTCCCAAGGTGAACAGCCACTGCACTCAATAAGAAACATGAATGTGGCGAAGCCAGATTAATGTGACTACATCAGCAGGAGACATCCCAGCCATTCCTTTCTTTTGACTCAGACTGAGATGGGATGGCCTTGGGGAATTTTGAATGAAGAAAAAAGAAAAACAGTCATAGTTATGCTTTAAAAAACAAACATTTGGGCTGGAGAGATGCCTTAGAGGTTAAGGTGTTTGCCTGCAAAGCCAAAGGACCCAGGTTTGATACCCTGGTACCCACGTTAGCCAGATGCACAAGGGGACACATGTATCTGGAGTTTGTTTACAGTGGCTGGAGGCCCTAGCATGCCCAGTCTCTCTCTTTTTCTCTCTCTCCCTCTCTCTGTCAAATACATAAATAAAAATAAAATATTTTATTTATTTTATTTTTTATTTATTTTTTTGCTATTAGTCACAAAACAATTATTTAATTGAAGCTATAAAAAAGAGGCAGTATCATTGAGCAAATAATTTGGAAGAATATTTCAGAAGATTTAAAACAGGAGGACACTTTACAAAAAGCCGTATGGGAAATAAAATTCCTAAACTATAAGTAGAAATGTAACATTACAGAATATCTTATAAAATACAAAGACAGAAGTATAAAAGGACTGTGTGTTTTAAATTCAGAAACTTAATAATGACCAAATATTTAGGCTTAAAATTTACAGTTCTTTTAAAAACAAACATTCTCAAAATATTATTGGTGATATATTGAAGAGATAAGGGACAAAGTAAGAAAGTAAGGTTGAAGGCAATAAATCAATAAATCAAGTCCAGGGTTATTTTAGTGGACTGAATTTGGTGACACGGAAGGCATGATCCTGCATTGAACCACGTGCTTTGCTGGTTCATTACGTAGGTATAGGAGAGGGCATCCACCAGTAAGAATTCCAAGTTCCTGTTTAGTCCTAAGAATCTGGAAAGATTCTGGAAGGATAGACTGCTAGTTTCCTTGAAACCTAGAAGCCATTTCCAGAAGCTGAGTGACTGGAACCAGAACAGAGGAGAACAAGGCAGAATTATGATACTGTGTGAAATTTCTATGTTGGATATAGATCATGTTATCATGGAAGTAGGACCAGAGTGACGAAGAGAGAATATACTAGAAAATATATTAAATAGGGAGATAATTGTCTATTAAAGAAACAGCAAATAAAGTGTTCTTTCAAACTGGCATAATGTGATAGAAAATAATGCAAGAGGAAGGAGCTGGGTATTGATGGGGCCTTCCAAGTGGAGTGCAAGATATAGTCCTTGAGGGCTGGAGAGATGGCTTAGCCGTTAAGGCGCCTGCCTCCTAAGCAGGAGAACACTGGTTCCAATCTCCAGGTCTCACTTTTAGCTAGATGCAAAGTGATGCAAGGGCACAATGCTGCACTTGACCACAAGGGGCACACACATCTGGATTTTGTTCACAGCGGCTGAGAGGCTGCTGGCACGCCCATCTCTCTCTGTCTTCCTCTCCCTCTCTCTCTGTCTCTCTCCAAAAAAAAAAAAAAAAGTAATGAATATGATGTCTTTGTTATACAATTGGATAGAAAGATTCAATGTGAGGATTTTTCATTGGGGATTATAAATGTAGGGAATATTCTAACTTTGAAATTGAGGACTGTTAAAAAAAAAAAAAAACATTCCTTGTGCATTTTGAGTTAGCAGACACTATATTCTTGCCTGCACAATTTTATGACTACTCAGTAAACGCCATTGGAGTTTTGTCCCATCTTCAGTGGAAGTGATGGTGATTTCCATCTTAGAGTTTCCCTGAAAGTAAAAAAAGTTCATTTTGCCATCACTGTGACAAAATAACCAATCAGAAGCAACTTAGGGAAAAAGGTATATTTCAAGTTTAAATATACCCAGGCTTAATTGTATTTTCTTTCCTTGACATTTTACAACTTAATTAAAGCTACCATCATGTCAAGGGTTTCTCACAGCAACTCCTACTAGTAGGAGATATTATATTTGGGAATATTGGCTCTTTTCTTTCCAGTGCAATGTCGCAGTATTTTATGGATTTTTCAATAAAGAGATGGCACAAGCTTGGCACATGCAACAACAGTAAAGTTTTATTGAACCTCTGATGATGAAGATGTTGATAGCATCATGCTATAATTGACATATATACTAATGGCTCAATACATGCTTAAAGTATATCTAGTTAAGAAACACTAATTTATATCTGCTTTCGGGGAGTATGACATTTTGTCAAAGCAGGTTGACACTAAGGACATTATCAAAAATGTTACAAAGGGGGCTGGAGAGATGGCTTAGGGGCCAAGGCGCCTGCCTCCTAAGCCTAAGAACACTGGTTCCAATCTCCAGCGGTTCCAATCTCCAGGTCCCATGTTTGGCCAGATGCAAAGTGACACAAGGGCGCATTGCCGCACTTGACCACAAGGGGGAGCATGCACCTGGATTTCCTTCGCAGCAGCTGAGACACTGCTGGAACGCCCATCTCTGTCTTCCTCTCCCTCCCGCTCTCTCTCTCTCTCTCTGTGTCTCTCTCCAAAAAATAATAAAAAATTTTTAAAAAGTTAAATGTTACAAAGGGAAAAAAGACATAAAATGTTATCGAGTAAATTTTGGGACAGTTATTCCCTTGTATCCTGGATATCCACAAGGCTGAGGCCATGTTTAGGAGTCAGGAGAGAGTGAAGTAGACAGGTGAAGGGCAATGCTGTGGCTCATACACAAGGAGTTCAAAGTTCTTGATGATTTAAAATAATTAATGAACCAACAGACAATAGTTACTTTCAAAACATTTTACTCTGCTACTTTGAATATCCATTATACTAAATTGGTTCACAGTATCAAAAATCAGAAATGCCTTATTTTGGTTTTTCATAATGTGCTTAAGAGAGCTTCACAAAATATAGGTGTTGGGATTGCTTTGGACTAATTATCAGCCTATAACTGATTATAGTCATTTGGTTAAAACCACCCATTACTGTGTTTCACGTCAATATATATATTTTGAGCCATTAGATTTATGGATTAGTTTCTTATTTAAATTTAGAAGAGAAAATAAATCTATTTAGAATTTGTGACAGCAGAGAAAATAGGAATTGCTAGAGTCCTAATGATTTTGATGAAGAAAATGAATTATCACACACACACACACACACACACACACACACACAATTATGTATATACATATGTCATAGAGATACTCATAGATTGCAATTTTTTTATTACTTGAAATCTATTGAAATCTGAAAGCAGTATAAAAGAGACTTCAGTAGAAATAACTGGAAACAATTAACTTCTCTTGTTAAGCCATAGTATGTATGTTAAAAGTTTTATCTTACCTCAACTGATTAACTTCTCACCTTAAGACTCCCTATATTTGTTCTTAATTAACTATGAATTAAAGATTTCTTTAAAAACTAGTAAGACACAGGCTTTGTTGGAGGCATAAAGGTCTATGAAAAAAAAAAAAATGAGATAAGTTCTGACCAAAAATAATACATTTTATAGTAGAGTAATTTTACAAAGTTTTTCAGTTTAAGAAAGCCAGCTTTGTATCAATTGAGCATCCCTAAGGAGTGGTGAAAAATATAATCTCAAACAAAGTGTCACAACGTTTGTGATGGTTTGAAAGTATGGTCCCATAGATAGAGAGGCATTTTTATTAAGATTGGGCTTGCAACTTGAATCTCCAGTGGTTGGCCCCATGCAGAGGAAGAGCAATGTCACTGGGGGACAGATCTTGTAGTCCAGCCTAAAGGTGTGTAAAGAGCCGGTTTTGAGCTCTGGCTGTTCCTAGCTATTGCTTTTCTTGCTCTGCTATGCTAATATGTAATGGAGTGAGCCAGCTTCTTCGACCATTCATGGTATTTCCCCTGCATTCAGTAAGCCGGAAATAAACCCTTTCCTCCCATAAGCTGCTTTCGTTAAATGTTTGTGCAGCAATGTGAAGGTGACTACAACAATGCTAGACTTTACGTATAAATTAAGTCAAATGAATCACTGGACTTAATTGTAAATTATAAAAGTTTATAAATTAAACAAAACAGGGGGGAAAGATCATCAAATGCTGGAGCTAGTAAAAAAGACATGGGACTTAACAGCAAAGAGAAAAGGAAATAAAAAAAAAAACTGTTGAAAATCAAAATTAAAACATTTTACTCTTAAAAATATTCTGGTAGGGTAGTTAAACAAGATTCAGATTTAAGGGACATACGTTTGCAGTCCATGTCTTTTAAAGGATTACTATATATTGCATAAGAAGTTTTGAATCCTCAATAATAAACAAAAATGCATGTAAAAATGGACAAAAGTATGAAGATTAATTTCATTGAAAGACACATAGAGATAATCAAATAAGTGCTAGGAATAAAATGTAAATCAAATAAGTGCTAGTTGTGAAGAAGGAAACTCAAATCACAAGAAAATAACATATGTATAAGAATGACTAAAATATTAAAATGTGATAATACAAAGCTAATAATAACGTATAGAAAATGGATTATTGATACATTAACTGATAATTCCTTAAAAGCTAAACATGCTGTTACCATACAACAAAGCAACTGTCATCCTAGTCATTTATTACAAAGAAATTCAAATCTACAGCTAGTACCAAGATTGGTTCTATTTGTAATAGCCCAGAACTATAAATAAATGCTATGTCTTTCACTTAATAAAAATATAGTATTTTGATACATCCATACATTGTGCAGCAATGAAAAGAAAATTTTTAATGAAGCATGCAAGAGTTGCATTAATTTCCAAAGAAAAGTCCATTTCAGACAGGTGCATATTATGTAATTCCATTCACAGAGGTCATGAATTTGAAAATTATAACAGCAGAGAACACACTGATGTTGCCAGGAATCGCAAGTGTTGTGGTGTACAAATAAGGAAGATAGGTGATTATAAAAGGTACCACAGGGAAAGATGAAAAACAAATATTTACATATCTAATGATAGGACTTGAGCATGTGTGCTGTAAATCACTGATAAACTAGGAAGGTGAAATTAAACATGTCCTAAATGATAATCATATGCTTCAATATCTCTTCTCGATAAATGATAGAACTATATATGTGAATTCACTTGGGCTTTAGGATATAACTGAACACTATAAAGTAACATACAGAATGGATATTTACAAACATGTCTTTTTTATTTTTATTTATTTTAATTTTTATTTATTTATTTTTAAAAGACAAACTTCCTTAATTGTAGATAATATCCCATGGTACTTCCCTCCCTCCTCCCATTTTCCCCTTTGAAATTCCACTCTCTGTCACATCCCCTCCCCCAATCAACCCGTCTCTCTTTTAATTTTGATGTCATCAATTTTCCTCCTATTATGATGATGGTCTTATGTAGGTAGTTGCAGGCACTGCGAGGTCATGGATATCCAGGCCATTTGTGTCTGGAGGAGCACGTTGTAAGGAGTCCTACCCTTCCTTTTGCTCTTACATTCTTGCCCCCACCTCTTCCACAATGGACCCTGAGCCTTGGAAGGTGTGTTAGAGGTGTTTCAGTGCTAAGCACTCCTTTGTCCCTTCTTCTCAGCACCATGGTGCCTTCTGAATCATCCCAAGGTCACCACCATCTGAAAAGAGAAGGTTCTCTAACCAAAAGTGAGAGTAGCTTTAATATATGGGTATGGACAGTAAGAGAAGTGCTTACTGGGCAGTTTGGTGAGCATAGTATATACATTAACCAGACACCAGCAGACACTACACCCCTAGGGCTCATGACTATCCCTATTGTAGGTTTTCAGTATCAGGGATGTATTCCCTCCCATGGAGCGGGCCTCCAGTCCATTTAGAGAGGTTGGTTTCCTCCATAACAGACATACCACTATTGCACACATTACCTCATTTGGCCTGGTTGGCCAAATTTAAAATGTGTAGTGTCCACTGTTGAGTATCTTCACTTGTGTTTTTTCTCTCTCTACCACTGAACTTCATGGAGCTTTCTTCCAGCTTTCTGTCAGCTTGTCACATGGATAAAGCTTTCAGCTCAGCTCTAGCAGGATTTCTCAGTGACCTTGAAGCCCAACTATGTGGACTCTTCAGTTATAGGGTCTTACCATCTATTCCTGGTGGGAAACCAAGGGCCTTGGCAATGGCCTATAATGTTTTGGGGGTATCTATGACCTCCCTGGCCAACAGCTCACTGGAAGGTATCCCATCCCTAGTAACAATCTATGGCTTCTGAGTGTTCCATTGCCCAGAAAAGTAGGTTTCCATATGGCTTATTTATATCCTCTTAGATTTTGATAACAATAAATATGTAGAATACAGAAAATCTTCATTTATTATCAAGTATCTAGCATTTATCAAGATAGGATATCTTATTGGTCATAAACCAAGAATATATAAATTTGAAAAGATTTAAGTAATAATAAAACATTTTTTGTGGGGGAGAGAGACACAGAGAGGGACAGAGAGAGAGAGAGAGAGAGAGGAAGACAGTAGAGATGGGTGCTCCAGCAGCCTCTCAGCTGCTGCAAACGAAATCCAGATGTTTTCGCCCCTTTGTGGTCAAGGTCGGCATCGCGCCCCTTTTGCATCTAGCTAAACGTGGGACCTGGAGATTGGAACCGCTGGAGATTGGAACCAACATTCTTAGGCTTAGGAGGCAGGCACCTTAACCTCTAAGCCATCTCTCCAGCCCTATAAAACATTTTTAATCAATAAGAGAAAGACCTCTAAATCTTTGGAAGATATATTACAAACTCTCAAATATCACATTATTCTAAGATAAGTCAAATTGAAAGTATTAAATATTTTGGACCAAATAAATATTAGTGTTGGCATTACTGCAGCATTGTCATACAGATAGATAAGTACATCAACAGAATTAGCACAGCAGATATACAGACAAATAATTTATAATTCAAGTACAAAAAATGTTTGGTGAAAACTGGATTCTGTTTTCAACACAAAATCCCGCATTATCTGTTTATCTGCAAGCATAAAGATATAAGCCCCTGATCCCATTTATTAAAATTGACTGAAAGTGAAAATGCATTCATAATTTTGCAAACCATTGAGGAGACAACATTATAAAATTCCCTTGGTATCTTTAGAAGAGTCTTTGCTACCACACTTTCATAAGGGAACAAACTGATAACTCTGGTGATTTGAATCACATAATTCATGTGTCATGAATACTTGGTTCAGAGCTGATGGCAATTTGGAGTTGAAGACTTGCTGGAGGAGGTGTGGTGTTGTGGGCAGACTTTGGGGTGTTATAACTACCTCCCTATTGCCAGAGTTCAGCTCATTCTCCTGCTGATTCCTCCTGCTGGGACCAAGGGGATGTCCACTTTATGCTCATGACACACTTTCCACTGCAACCATGAAGCTTCTCCTCAAGACTGTGAACCAACATAAAAAGAAAAAAAGGAATGAATAAAAATCTTTCCTCCCACCAGTTGCTGTTGGCTGGGTGCTTGGTCCCAGCACTGTCAAGGTGACTACAACAATCAGCTTCTCTGAAAGGAAGTGAGTGCTCTCTGTTAGAAAAACTTAAGATGAACAAAGGACAAGGGTTAGAGTGAAGGAAACTCTTTCCAGTGTATGCCTAGTCAGGGTATGGAATCTAGAATAAGAGTTGGTAGCTATCAAATTGGTCAAGGCAAGCCAAAAGTGAGTCATCCAGCCTGCACCTGCTTGAGTGCTTCTGAGCCTAAGCCCCTAAGGAAGGAGTTGGTTTATTGCACTCCCAGATCCATGCTCTCATTGCTGGGAAGAAAGGTAGGAAGCAAGGAAAATCTGAGGGATGCAGTGCAAATGGGAAGGGAACATGTGTTGAGGCCATTCCAATTCTGTGGATTAGGAATTTGTGAAGATGAATTTCTCTGAAAACCTAATAGCAATTCTCATCATAAAATAATACTTAAAATCGTAATGACAATTATGTACACTTATGTATGACAGTCTTTGTTTGCAATGACTTTCTTGTAATAAAGTGCTCTATGTTGACATTGTAATTAGATTAATGTTGTTACTGTTATTTTAAAGATGAGAATGAAAGCTAATGAATTAGTACCAAATTATAGAGCAAAATTACTGAGACTTTCTATCAACGTTATTGATTTCTGAGTATGTATATGTGTGTGTGATGTGTATGTGATAGCATGCATATGGAGGTCAGAGGCCAATTTCAGGGTGTTACTCCTCTTCTGCCACCCTTTGTTGTATTGAAGCAGGATTTTAATTTTGTAGCTTCTACTTCTGAGTATCTGGATTCTCATGCCCCCCTCTCATTATGGAACTCTGTTGGAATTATGACACCTTCACCACATTGCATTTAGGTGTGTGCTGAGTGAGATGGAGTGCTGGTTAGCAGGTATGCAATTAAGGGCCTTCAGCTGCTGAGCATCTCCCTGGAGCTGGAACTTTGGGTTTCGCATAATCTCTGCACTCATTAATTTTAACAGAAATCTTGGGAAGAAATAGAATGAAAGGATGGATGGATGGATGATGAATTAATAAATTAGCAAAGTATATTTTTTAAACTTTAAATAATATTTTAATATTTCATAATATATCATGAAATACATCATGAATATATATTATGAAAAACTCACAAAATGAAGCCAGGCGTGATGGCACACACTTATAACCATAGCACTCTGGAGGTAGAGGTTAGGGAATTGTCATGAATGTGAGGCCACCCCGAAATTGCATAGTGAATTCAAGGTCAGTTTGAGCTAGAGGGAGGGATTGTTCCACATACAGAAATCAATTAATATAATATACCATATAAAATGATTTAAAAAGAGCAACATGATCACTTCATTTGATGCAGAGAAGAGCTCTGGCAAAATACAGCATCATTTCATGACCAAAACACTGGAAAGAATAGGCATGGCTTATTTCTCAACAAAATAAAGGCTGTATACAAAACACCTAAAGCTCAAATAATGGGGAAAGTCTCAAGGAGTTCCCATTGAGATCAACAACAAGACAGAATGCTCATTCTCAACACGGATTTTCAACATAGTATTAGAAGTCTTAGCCCAATCAATAAGCCAAAAGAAATATATAAAAGAAATACAAACTGGAAAGAAGTCAAACTTGCCCTTCTTGAAGATGACAAGATCCTATTCATAAGTGACCTGAAAGACTCTACCATAAATTTCTACAGGTGATAAATTCCTTTAGCAAAGTGGCAGGAAACAAAATCAACAAACAAAAAATCAATAACTTTCCTATATGCAAATAACAAATATACAGAAAAAGGAATAAGTCAGGCTGTCCTGTTTACAATAGCCACAAAAAAAAATCAAACACCTTGAAATAACACAACCAAGGAAGTGAAAGACCTATATAATGAGAATACAAAAATAGTAAAGAAGGAAATTGAGGAGGACATGAGAAGATGGAAAGACCTTCCATGCTCCTGGATAGGTAGAATTAATATTGTGAAAATGGCAATTCTAACAAAAGCAACATATGTACTCAATGCAATACTAATAAAAATTCCAGCATCATTCTTCACAGAGATAGAAAAATAATCTCAAAATTCATATGGAATGGCAGAAGTCCCTGGATATCCAAACAGCCTCAGCCAAAGAAATACATCTGGAGGTATCACATACTCCATCTAATACTGAAAAGCTGTGTTGTGGGCATAAAATCAGACATAGAGACCAGTGGAAATGAAGAGAAGACCTAGGCCCTAGGTCAAGTAAATATAGCTACTTGATCTTTGACAAAGGTGCCAATAACATACACTGGAGAAAACAGCTTCTTGAACAAATGGTGCTGGATGAATTGGAAAACCACATGTAGAAAACTGAAACTAGCCCACTCTTCCCACCTTGCATCAGAAACAACTCCAAATGGATTAAAGTCCTCAATATAAGACCTGAAACTCTCAAAGTACTGGATGAAAAAGTAGGGGAAAGGCCCAGGGAATTAAATAATCACTCAACTAGTGGAATCTCATGAAGCTAAAAAGCTTTTGTTCAGAAAAACATACCTATTTATACAGGGTCAATAGACTACCCAAAGAATGGGAGAAAATCTCTACTAGCTAACTAGTCTACTGATAATAATTCTAATACTAATATTAATATCCAGAATATACAAAGAATTCAAAACACTATGCAATAAAAATATGAAGCAATACACTCAAACGATGGGATAGAGAGCTCAATAGGGAATTCTCAAAGAAAGAAATACAAATGGGTAATAATACCTATGAAAATGTTCAGTATCCTTATCCATCAGGGAAATGCAAAATAAAACAAGTATGAGATTCCACCTTACTCCAGAAATTATGGTAAATGTTGGTGAGGGTATGGGGAAGAGGAACCTTCCATACACTGCTGCTGGGAGTGCAAACTGGTACAATCACTATGGAAATTATTATGGAGACTCCTGAAAAAAGATGAAAATAGAGCTACCAATTGATCTAGCCATTCACCTACTGAGCATCTACCCTAAAGGCTCCACTCTTCATCATAGATATTTATTTTCAACCATGTTTATAGATGTTCAATTCACAATTGCTAAGAACTGGAATCAACCCAGATGTCCATCATTTGACGAATGGATAATGTAGATGTGATACATCCACACACCATTGTGTTTCTACTCAGCAGTAAAAAAAAAAATGATATAATGAAATGATATAATGATATAATGAAGTGATATAATGAAATTTGTAGGAAAAGAATGGGCTTGGAACAGATCATACTAAGCAAACTCACACAAACAGAGAAAGGCAAATGTTGCATGTTCTCTCTCATCGTGGTTCCTAAACTAGAACAGCTAGTATTGCTGTCATCATCAACAAGCAACTAGAGGACCACATAAGAGGGATGGAAGGGTTTGGGGGGAAGGGAACAAGATGGTGTGGAGGAGAGATATAAACTTTCCTCCTGGATAGCAGACTAAAAGATACAACCCTCAAAAGAAGCATGGAGGGACCATCCAGTAAGATGGGCCCTGAGAGGTAGGATGAAGCCTAATTCTAAAATAACTGGCCCTGGATGGTAAATCCCACTACCAGAAATTAGTTATAACCCATATTGAGCTATTGATTGGAAAGACATATGAGGTATCCAAAACAAGGCAGACTTTTATCAAAGCACTTGATTACCCACCAGAGAGGAAAGGTAAGACCCTCCTGCACAGAAAAACATATGCTGCTAATGCAAAACATTGAGAAATCTGGCTGATATGGATAATCCATATAGTGCCAAAAACTGCAAAATGAGATGCTGGGTGAAAATGGCACCTCTGTGAGCAAGCATGGATCTCTGCTATAGCAACTCTCCTGACAAGATGTACACACCTGTGCAATCGGAGCACCCATCTAAGGTGGGTAACAAATGGCTTTCTGATTGGCTAAGAGATCTGTTCAGTGGAAAGGAAACCATAGCTGGAACTGGGAACTCTTGGGGTCCCTCCTACAGCCAGCCCAGGAGGGATGGCAGGGTCTCCGCCAAGTATGGGGTGAGAGGCGCAGAGTCACAACACAGACTCCGGGAGTTGGGTGGAAGCAGGCAGAGGGCGAGCTGCTGCAAACTCGTTTATTCAAGGAAGTGTAGGGGGTTTAAAGGTTTTGGCTGGCCAATCATTGTATGGGGTGGTTCCCTTCTTGTGACCAATGACAGCCTGTCTCCGGGCAGATCATCTCGCAGCAGGTTGCTCGAAAACATGGGACTGTAGCTGTTGTCACACGGATGCCAAGTCCACAGAAGCCACTTCCTGTTCTTTTCTAGCAGGCTGCCTGGCCAAGGCCCAACCTGCATTGTGCCATACAGGGAACTACCTCAGAATCTTATGGAGACCAAGATTATGGACTCCAGTGGGAAGCTTCCACTAGTCTTTGGCCAAAAATGAGGCTAAATTCAATTAAGAATGCTTATACCCTTAAACCTATCCTGATCTCATTCTCCACTGGGGAATCTATTATTCTTTTGCAGAAAGCAGCAAGAATCAAGGGCAACCAAAATCTATAAACAGGACAAGGATAGCTACCAACCCTAGTGCAGCTGCTAGGGCCCAGGTGAAAACACAGAGGAACCGGTGACACGAGCAAGAGTGCTGCTTCCATAGTGAGCCTGACTACCTGAGCCAGGACGACAGAACAGACACCAAGGACACTCAAAGTGCACCAAAGCAGAAATCCAGAAGCTGCTGAGAGCTCAACACTAAAGTAGATTTAAAGGAATCCCACCAAGGCTGAAGGAGTTTTGCAGAAGAGGGGGGCAGAAAGAATGTAAGAGCCACAGGAATATCTAGAGGCATTATCCAACCCCCACACACAAATGACTGACCACTGTTCTCACAACTCAACACCCACAAATCCATGGTGAGTACAAGTAATCCCACTAGGAAGGGCCCTCAGTGGGGTGAGGGCCGGGAGGAAGGGAATGGTGGTATCAACACCTGATGTGTCCATGCAAAGTTTCAACGTAATTCTTAAAAAGTAAAGAAGAAACCTCATAAAATAACATTTTGTCATTACTAAAAAATTCAGATTTATCATCCTAATAATTTCTAATTATATTGTGTGGCACCATTATAATTTGTACTCATTTTCTATTACAAACAGTTGCATTGTCACTCTGATATGAGTGGCATAGCTTCACGATTGACTGTGGCTTATATACCACAGTATATAAGCAGGAAGAATACTAAACTGCAATTGAAGTATTTAGCATTTCTTCCAGAAACACAAGACTGAAAAAGTTTTCTCCAGGTAAAAGCCTTGAAAGCCCTTTCATACACCACAATCCTTAAGTAAAACTCATCTGGCAGAGCGTATCAATTATTATCTCCCTCATATGTTGGTGAAAACCCACTGTTTTCTCAGTCCTGGAGCATGGTGGTGGATAGAGAAGGAACTATATACTGTTCTAAAACCTAAAGGAAACTGTAAGCTATCCTATAACCTACAGGGAAAGGTGATCTCTGTTTTCCTATAACCTACAGGGAAAGGTGATCTCTGTTTTCCTATGACTTACAGGGATAGGTGATCTCTGTTTTCCTCAGAAAGCTCAAACTCTATTTTCTTTAAGTATGGGAAGAAGAAAAAAGCTAAGGAAAGGAAATGTGTACTAAAAACGCAGTCACTCGCCCTTTCTTTATACATCAATTAAAAAAATCACTACTGTCATAAAAGCAAGGAATAATTACAGGAAGATTAAGTGTTGTGTCCAAGGCCACACATATGACCTGTTCTCCTGATTCCTAGGTCACTTCCCTTTTTGATAGATCAGCTCATTATTTAGTATTGCTGAGTGTAAATATGATGGCTTTCTTACTTGATTTTCCAGGAACATTCTTGTAACAATGACTTTAGAACAACCAATTCTTTCCAAATAGAAGAGTGACTTTAAAAATGACATTACCAGACATCTCATGAAAGAAAATGTTTTCCTTTGCTTTATCATAGCATCTTCATACTCAATTCTAGCACTGATAAACATGGGAAATGTTGTGCCTATTTAGTCATGACAAATATTACTAATAGCTGTATAGATCATTATAATTTTCAAAGCAATTTCACATTCCCGAGATTAAAAGCAAGCAACTAAAACATTTAGAAAGAAGACTGACCAATTACCGAAACTTTAGAATTGATTGTTAATGCAATAGGATTCCTCACCAATATCTTCTCTCACTGTCTTCAGAGAAGGTAATTGCTTTAGAAATTGGAGAGAAATTAGAAAGGCTGGAATGTCATGAGAATTTGGTGTGGAAGAAGGAGATTACATTGGATTCAGAGTGGGGCTGAAACCAGGCTGTGTCAGAGGTCCCCTTAGGTACTGCTATTGAGGGTTTATGTGGCTTAAGGCTGTAGGCCTGGCTTGGGCTCAGACCCTCTTGTCTCTTTTATTCCCCTCTCTCTCCTTCACTCTACTTGACAATCTAAAGACACTTTAAAAATATTTTATTTTTATTTATTCATTTATTTGTCAGAGAGAAAGAGAAAGAGTCAGAGAGAGGGAATGGGCATGCCAGGGCCTCTAGTCATTGCAAACGAACTCCAGACATATGTGCCCCCTTGTGTACCTGGCGAACCTGGGTCCTGGGGAATATAACCTGGGTCCTTTGGCTTTGCAGGCAAATGCCTTAACTGCTAAGCCATTCCTCCAGCCCTAAAGACACTTTTCATGAAACTCTGTGTCATCATCTCAGTTGTGACACAAAAATGAGATTCTGTACCATTTGATCTTTTGAAAATTCATTTTTGTATATTTACGGAATAATATGATACCTGATACAACACATAGTATAAAAATTAACTCAAGGAAATGAAAATTTTAGTGTAACATAAATTCTGGAGACAGGAAACCAATTTAGAAAGTGGGGTATGCAAAAAAAAAGTCAGTGTGTAAAAGGGAGTGTTGCATATGATTTAAAGTAATTCTAGGGCTGGAGAGATGGCTTAGCAGTTAAGGAGCCTGCCTTCTAAGTCTAAAGAATGCTGGTTCCAATCTCCAGCGGTTCCAATCTCCAGGTCCCACGTTTAGCCAGTTGCAAAGTGATGCAAGGGTGCAATGCCGCAATTGACCACAAGGGGGCACACATCTGGATTTTGTTCACAGCAGCTGAGAGGCTGCTGGCGCACCCATCTCTATCTGTCTTCCTCTCCCTCTCTCTCTCTGTCTCTCTCTGAATCTCTCTCCAAAAAATAAAAATAAATAATAAAATAAATAAGAAATAAAGTAATTCTATAAGTGAATTGCATGTGTGGCAGTGCCACACTACAGTGAATGATTTAGTCAGTGTTTCCCTGTGGCTTAAAATGGAAGCAAAGTCAGAATGCATTTATATGTGCTTTTAAAAAAAAAAATTAGCCACAAGTTAACTTTTTTCATATTTAATTTTCAAACATAAACACTTTCTTTTAAATTAAGAACATGCTTTGTATGGATACATCATGTGTTGGTACCACCTTTTCCCTCCTTGCTGCCACCATTCCACTGGGAGTCCTCTTCAGTGGGGTTGCTGGTATTCCCCATGTGGGAACAGCAGTCAGTTATTACGGGGAGGCAATGCCTCTGTCCACGACATTGTAACGGCTTTTACAATCTTTCTGCCCCTTCCTCTGCAAATATTCCTGAGCCTTGGTGGGTGAGTTTTAAATCTACTTCAGTGATGAGCTCTCAGGAGCCTCTGGATCTCTGCTTTGGTAGATGTTGAGTGTCCTCAGCATCTGTCTCTTCACTCTGGTGCTGTTTGTCAGTCTCACCATGGAAGCAGCACTCTTGCTTGTCTCCCCAATTCCTCTGTGGTTTCACCTGGGCTTTGGCTGAAATGCGAGGGGTGGTTTATCTCTTTGGGCCTCACTACCTTCTAAAAGAAGAAAGATAGATTCTCCTGGTTACCCTGGACAGTTTGTTTATTAACTACTTCTCCATTTAATTCTTCCATCCTAGGCACCCATTTTTGCAGCTTTAATGAATAAATTTTATTCAGTAAAGACAAACCTCTCTAGTATCTGTATCCTGACTTGGCTGTGAAATTTACAAAATATAATGATTTTGAAATACCAAAAAAAAAAAAAAAATCTTAAATAAATGAAGTTTTTATTACAGTCAACTGAAATTTATAAGGAAATTGTTTAGGTATCTGATGATAGATGAGCAATCCTAAAATTCACTGGTTTATCACCCCTTTTTTTCCTTTACAAATCACTTTAAATATCTCTTGATCTATGACTCTGTGGAGAAAAATATTAAAAACCAATAGAGGGCTGGAGAAATGGCTTAGCAGTTAAGGCACCTGCCTGCCAATCCTGAAAACGCCATTTGATTCTCCAGGTCCCATGTTTAGCCAGACACAAAAGTTACACAAGTGTGCAATGCCACACTTGCCCACAAGGGGGTGTACACATCTGGAATTTGTTCACAGTGGCTGAGAGGCCCCTGGTGCATCCATTCTCTGCCTCTCTCCCTCCCTCCCTCTCTCTCTCTCTCTCTCTCTCTCTCTCTCTGTCTCTCTCAAATTAAAAAAAAATAGTAAAAAATAATGGAGGAACTGGAGAGATGGCTCAGTGGTTAAGGTGCCTGCCTGTGAAGCCTAAGGTTGCAGGATATACAAGGTGGGGCTCATGTGTCTGGAGTTTGTTTACAGTGGCTCGAGTCCCTGTAATGCATTTTTTTCTCCCTTTGTCTCTCTCTGCCTCTTTCTCTCTCTCCAACATATATATAATATATATATAGGACAGAGTCAGAGAGAGAGAGACAGAGACAGAGAATGGGTGCACCAGCAGCCTCTCAGCCACTGTGAATGAACTCCAGATGTGTGCGCCCCCTTGTGGGCATGTGCTACAGTGCACCCTTGCATCACTTTGTGTTTGGCTAAACGTGGGACCTGGAGAATCGAATGGGTGTCCTTAGGTTTAGCAGGCAGGCGCCTTAACCACTAAGCCATCTCTCCAGCCCAGATAAAGTATTTTTAAAAAAAGAAATGGAAACTTACTCTCCATGGATTTTGATGGTGACATCAAAAGCTCCAAATTAAAAAAAAGAAAAAGGTTTGCACAACATTAATTGAGAAAGGACTTATATTTTTTGCTTTTCCATATTTCTTATCTAAATATTCATGGCGGGACAGAGAAATAAAAAAAAAAAAAATACCCAAAGTAAAACAGGATGATATCAGGAAGCAAAGGACAAATCAGAAACCAAGGTCAGAAAGAGTAGACATTGTCGATGACATCATGCGAAAGTGCCAAGTATGAGACGCCAATCAAGGAAAGAAATGTGTCCCATGGGCCATGCTGCCTACCAAAATTCTGGATTAGAAGTTGTCAAATGAGTCAGTCGGTCAGAGACAGATGGACTCACACACCTGGTGCTGCCAGTGCTAGCCAAGTGACAGTCCCTCACAGGAGGACCCGGGAGAAGAAGCGCATAGTGGTCTTTGGAACGTGGACAAGGTCAAGGAAAGGAAGAGCTGGCAATGCGGTGCTAATGAGCACCGCCCACAGGAACTCCGATTCAGAGACGTCTTGCTTTTTCAAGTCGCTAACAAGTCAGTCAGCCACAATGCGGCCTCCAAAATTAGGAGTCTGTAGACTGGAGGCTCCAGAAGACGTTGCACTGAAACTAGAAAGGCATCAAGACGTGACTAAATTTAAACCCTTGCTTCCAAAGACATACAGATGGCAAGTTTGTTATAGTTAGCTCATCACTAGATGTTTTTAAATAGCCTTGGTTGGGAAACGATGCAGGAACATGTCGCCGGTAGAATGTGGTAAGTCTCAGCGCAGTAAATATGCAGAGAGCAATAGCCAGCTTCACACTCAGATTCAACCACAGACAGGAAGGTTTTGATGTTAATTGAAGTTCAGGGGAATTGGAGATCCCAACTGTGCTTGTATGGGACGCATGAGAAAAAAGCAAATAGAAATTGTGTGGAATAAAGGGCTTTGCCTTTTATGATTGTGCATATCTTATTGTTTGGAATGTTAAAATATGTTAAATACAGCATGTTTTAGTTCCTTTAAAGAAATAATTAGTCTAATGGAGGAAATTGAAAGTGCAAAAACATCTAAACTATGTATGTTCAACATGAAATAATATGTTGATTTTTAAAATTGTTCCTTTACAAAGAAGAGTCATTACCTAGAAAGCCTTTTGATTCCAGAAAACCTATCTTGAAAGGTTAACAATGATCCAATAATGCTAGAGATTTAGAACCAGTGTTTTACCCCCCCCAGTTCTCTGGAGAAAGTGTGACTCTGAGAAGAAATTGACTTTGGAGGCTCTGGTTTAAAAAAAAAAAAAAAAAAAGTTAAAAGAAAGAAAAGAAAAAAGAAAAAAAGTGCTGAAGCAGCACATCACAGTCGGCCTCCCAGGGTTGAGTCATCAATGCCTGGTGCTGCAGCTTTCTTAAGGCCGCCAGCACACTCCTCTCCTGGTGGCGTGGCTATATTTAGAATCCGTAGCTGGAGAGTTCAGGGCTCTCTGTTGACATGTATAAATGTGTCATCACTCTAGACATACTCTCCCTCCCTCTCTCTTCAGCCTCCCTCACACTTTCACACATTCAAATGGAAAAGAATAAAAAAAAATCACGTTTGGAAGGAACTTGTGACACTGCTCTCATTGGATGCGCGAAGCTCCAGGTTTAGAGGCATGCTAACAGCTTCCAAGACCCTATATTTGGAGAAATTTGGGACCTTTCATCAGACCAGAACTTTGATGAACAATAGCACTCTCTGAGGCTCAGTGTTCAATGTAAGCCTGGGGAAAGAGTACAGGAAGGCCCAGTGGATTTTCTTTTACTTCATTTCCTTATTATTATTTTTTTAATAAAAAGTTTTAAAAAGGAGTGCAGGATGAAATGGAAAACCCTGACAATGGTTAGTCATGCCACTGCTCCTTGGTATATTACATGATGGTGGATCATGGTGTGGAAATGTAGGTCTTTATTTTAATTATGAAGTCTTATCTAATGAAGCACTAGACATAAGAAATAGAAAGTCTGGCCGGGCGTGGTGGCGCACGCCTTTAATCCCAGCACTAGGGAGGGAGAGGTAGGAGGATCGCCGAGAGTTCGAGGCCACCCTGAGACTACGTAGTTAATTCCAGGTCAGCCTGGACCAGAGTGAGACCCTACCTCGCAAAACCAAAAAAAAAAAGAAAAAGAAATAGAAAGTCTGTATATGGAGGCTATGTGGAATTAAGCAATTTTTAGCATGTCATTGGAATGAGAAATCAGTGTGGATAAGGCAAATATCTTTCCCTTTAGAAAGTGAATCTGTGTCCCTGGGTGTGGTTCATAGAGCTTCCTTATATCCTCTTTTCAATGAACATGACATAGGATATAACATGGATTCGGTGTTCAAGGGATTCCATAATAATGGCTTTTTAAAAATAGCATCATGTACCTATTTTCTTCTTTGTGTATAATATGTTGAAATGTATGGAAGACATGAGCAGAAAAAAGTGTATATTTCCCTACACCTTCCAAAACAAGACTTAATTTCTAGCATAACTGAGAAATGGCTAATTGAATAAGTAACTCAGCCTGGCAGCAAGAATATCACTAAAGATAAAAGATATAATAGAAAAAAAGGAAAACAGGGCCAGGAAAATGAAATTCATTCTGACTAGGAGCAACTAAGAGAATGGTCACAAGTATGGAGAGACAGTGTGCAACAATCTGCTGGGATTGATGGGAAGGAACATGGAGAGACAGTGTGCAACAATCTGCTGGGGTTGATGGAATGGAGCATGCAGAGGCAGTGTGCAACAATCTGTTGTGTTTGAATGGATTGGAGCATGCAGAGGCAGTGTGCAGCAATCTGCTGGGATTGATGGGATGGAGCATGGAGAGGCAGTGTGCAACAATCTGCTGGGATTGCATGGAATAGAGTATGGAGCGGCCGTGTGCAACAAGAAGGCTAAAATTTCAAGCAGCTAGAATTCTGCCATTGTGGTTGTTCGCTTTAAAAAATATTTTTTATTTACTTATTTTTGTGTGAGAGAACAGAAAGAGTGGACTTCTTGCCTTTCAAAGGAACTCCAGATCCACCTACTTCATTGTGTGTCTGCCTTTAAATGGTTACTTTGGAATCAAATCCTGGCTGGCTGGCTTTGTAAGCAAGTGCCTTTATCCACTAAGCAATCTGCTTTCCCTGCCATTTTGTTTTAAGGCAGAGTCATAGTATTTCATAATATTTTCTTATCCAGGTGATTTTTCTCAAGAACTTCTCAATATATTAAAGTAAAGAAATATACAATGCACAGGAAATTCTTGTTTTAATACAAGCTATGACACTGAATAGGGCTTCAAATTAACTCTGGTCAGCATAGTAGATAGCGTCTAATTTGAGAAATATTTTTATGAATAAAATTGTACTTAGTATATGCATAACTTACATACCTTAAGTGTCCTTAACATCTGCATGATTACTAGCAAAGAAAAACCAATAATAATGATGATGATGATGATGATGATGATAATGAGATAAAGATCCAAGACATGAAGCAGAACAAAAAGTCCAGAAAAGTACAATTTTAATGATAGCATAAGTAATTTATTTAGCTATTTTCAAATGGAAGCAATGTGCTACAAATTTTGTATACATAACTCTTTTGCTGTACAACACCCCAGAAAGAAATTTATATTACATTCTTCAATTCAGAAATGAGAAACTAAAGACTAAGTAATTTATCAACTTCAAATATTTAAAATCATGCCCAATACCTTCACAAAGCCAGGGGGAGTTCTGTATCTAATGATATCTGTGCCCTCCCCCCCAAAAACAAAATTCCGGATTCTTTTAATGATAAAATCAAGGTTTAAATTATTTTTTATGTTATTTTTCTTGCAGACAATGCACAGGCTACCAATTTTTCATGCCAATTGATTAACATTTATTTTTTTTTTTTAAAATCATCTTCTTGGTATATAGATCAGGTTGGCCTTGAAACCATGATTTTCATGCCTCAGCCTGTGGACTTCTGAGGTTACAGTTATTTATTTGTTTCGGAGACAGAAAAGAAGGGGGAGAGCAGAGAAAGAATGAGCATACCATAGCTTCCTGCCACCCCAAAAAAACTCCTGAAGCGTACACCAGAGTATGCATCTGGCTTTACGTGGCTACAAAAGAATCAATCTCAGGCTGGCAGGCTTTTCAAACTAGTGCCTTTAATCACTGAGCCATCTCTCCAGCCTGACTCCCACCTATTCTTTAATCTGGCATATTATTTCTAAAACTTTAAAACAACTTTTATGAAAGATTGGTCTTGTATGTGAAATTCTACCTTGACTATTGTGATTTTTGATTTATAACTTTCCTTTAAAAACAAATTTGGCATGTTCTCTATTTTTTGGAGTTTATGTTTTCTTTTTATTTATGTGTAATGCACATAATAAACTTTGTCAAATGGCCTGTTTTAAATAAATAGATGCATAATGTTAAGCACATTCAGTGTCATGCAACCAATCTCCAGAACTTTCCCATGGTGTAGAACTACAACTCTTCATTCATTCCACGCTAATTCCATATCCTCCTCCTCTTAGCCTAGTCTGTTTTCTGTCTCTGCGAATTTGACTGCTGTAGAGAGCTCAGACAAGCGGAATCCTAGGCAGTTTTCTGTTTTGACTGGCTTGGTTCACTTATCACAGTGTATTCAGGGTTCATCCATGTGGTACAACACATCAGAATTTCCTTCTTTCTTGAGGGTGAATGACCAGAATGGCACTTTCTAATCACCAAATTCCAGCCCCTCAGCATTCTTTAGAGATTACTGAAACGGAGCATTCTCATGTGCTATCTTTTTCAATATTCTTGGATATAACCTGTCTGCACTAGGATAGCTAAACCTATGTTGCAGTCAGGTTCGCATTGCTGGTAGAAATCACCCGACTAAGAGCAGCTTGTGGGAAAAAAGAGGTTTATTTTGGCTTACAGACTCGAGGGGGAAGCTCCATGATGGCAGGAAAAACGATGGCATGAGCAGAGGGTGGACATCACTCTCTGGTCAACATAAGGTGGACAACAGCAACAGGAGAGTGTGCCAAACACTGGCAAGGGGGAGCTGGCTATAATACCCATAAGCACACCCCCAACAATACTCTGCCTCCAGGAGGTGTTAATTCCCAAGTTGCCATCAGCTGGGAACCTAGCATTCAGAACACTTGAAGTTTATGGGGGACACCTGAATCAAACCACCACATTCCGCCCCTGGCCCCCATAAACTGATAACTGTACATGATGTAAAATGTAATGCATTCATGCAAATTTAAAAGTCCCCATAGTTTTTATCAATTCCAATGATGTTCATACATCCCCATAATCCAAGGTCTTTTAACTGAGCCATAATACCAAAAATATCCCCAAAAAAAACCCATAATGGCACAGAATAAAACATTCACACTGCAAAGGATGGCATTGGGCAAAACAAAGAAATCCTTAACCAATACAAGATTTTAAATAACCAGGGCAAACATCAAACTCTAATTCCAATCCAACAACTAGTCAGTGACAAATCTCCAAGTCCGATACTTCTGAGCAGCAACAAGTCTCTGGAGTTCCAATTCCGCCCCTCCAGCTAGGCTACTCACAGTCCTGGAAAACTTCATCCAGGGCCGGCAGCTCTCCTTGGCAGCCATCTCATAATCCCGGCATCTCCACTGGGTCTCCACTGCAACCCACGGTCCATCCTCATGGCCCCATGGGATCTCCATGCAGGCGTCCAGCAAACCTGCTTCACACTGCCCATGGCCATTTCCAAAACAAGACCGCGTTAAAAACTCAATGACCCTCTCTTTCCTGCATTTGTTATACTCCATAATACCAGGTAGGGTGCCAATTTGTTAATCCAGGGGGGAATAAATCAGACTTTGAAGAACAGGACACTCCTTCAGCATTCAGGCTCCTTCAAAAGAGTCTGCATTCTTCCTGTTGCCCCACTGCAGGTCAGCTGGCCCAATCTCAAAGTTTGTAATCTCTCAATTGCAGGTGAATGGGCAGAGTTCACCCAAAGATTTCATTTTTTCTGTGCCATATCCCTCTGCTCACACCAGTTCATTTTTACGCAAAGCAACCCTGCACAGCTTCTCAGGACACGGGCATAACTGCAAGCATCTCACACAAACTGCTAGCCCAGTCCAAGTAAAGCTCTCTCTCACCCTCATAAGCCAAACCTCACAGTCCATAGTTCTTACTGCATTCAGGACTTTCAACTCTGACCAGAATAGTCCATCAAGCTGTACTTACAGCACTGCAAGGCATCTCTTAGGCCAAGATTTCAAATCCTTCCACATTCCTCTTGAAAATCAGCTTCAAAAGGCCAAAGCCACACAGTCAGGTGTCTAGCAGCAACCCCACTCCTTGGTACCACTTTACTGTTGCAGTCAGGTTCGCATTGCTGGCAGAAATCACCCGACTAAAAGCAGCTTGTGGGAAAAAAGAGGTTTATTTTGGCTTACAGACTCGAGGGGGAAGCTCCATGATGGCAGGAAAAACGATGGCATGAGCAGAGGGTGGACATCACTCTCTGGTCAACATAAGGTGGACAACAGCAACAGGAGAGTGTGCCAAACACTGGCAAGGGGGAGCTGGCTATAATACCCATAAGCCCACCCCCAACAATACTCTGCCTCCAGGAGGTGTTAATTCCCAAGTTGCCATCAGCTGGGAACCTAGCATTCAGAACACTTGAAGTTTATGGGGACACCTGAATCAAACCACCACAACCTACTTCACCCAGTGATCTCTTACAAAAGGCCTCCAATATTTTTAAATTAAAAATTATTTCATTTCATAATCGTTAATGTTTAGTTCTTTTCAACATGTTTGAAAAAAAAAAAAAAAAATATACAAAACCAAAATGAATGTCATTAAGAAGTAAAAAACATCTTGTAACTGTGTGACACTTCCCTCTGTTCTAGAAGAGCTAACATCCTTTCATGTTTATCTGCATAAAGAACAGGGCGATGTCATCTCTGTGCATATACAGTTCTTTTCCCATAGCAACAATGTGCCTTTGACAAATGACACAGTAAGATGGTGTCAAATGTTTATGTATGTACTTTTGACAATAATACAGGCATCTGATTTTTTTTTTTCTATTTTAATCCAAGACACACTCGCTGATCTAACCACTAGACATGCCACGACTAGATCAAGCCACCAGAACTAAGTGAAGAGAGGAGCTGTGATCACCCTGTTATATTTAGAACCTACAGCAGTCCCTCTGTGTTTTTTTTGGGGGGGTATGGGGGCCAAAGACAAATATCATTAGAGACAGAACATCCCTGGTTTTGTGAAGGCATAAGGCCTGGAGGCTCCCTGGAGAGTCACTGATCTTCGAGTCTTCTCTGAAAGCTGATGAAGCTGGGCTCCCATGTCTGAGAAGGTTAACAACAGCAGAGTGGGTGCACGTACCAGGAATAACCTCGTGCAGCTGTGCAAAAGGCTCTGTGTGCTCTGGCAGTCTTTTAACCTGTAATCCACCACCAGAAGGGCCACTCACTCTGTGCGAAGGGCTTTCTCCCTCCATCAGTCTTTTCTGGAAAGACCTTCACAGACCCACCCAAGAGATGTGTCTATTGCTTGATTCCTAAGCTGGTCAAGATGACAGCCGAATTTGACTGTCACAATCCACCTCTTGTCAATCCCCTATACTTAGGTAATGCTTAATTTTCAAATGAAGACAATAACAAGGTCATAATTCTGCATATTTGGATATAAATGTGGAAATGCATATTTTCTTCCCTAAATATAGGGTAAAGTCCTTTGAGGAAGGCTTAGTCCTAACTATTGATATTACCTCAATCAATATTATATTGCATAGTTAATTGCTAGATGAAAGAACAATAAAAGTATCTTCTTAATATATGTGTGCATATGTGCAAACACTCATGGTAATTGTGATCCTCATTTATGTCACTTTTTAAGTACTTTGGTCAATCCTTTTTTTTTTTTTTTTTTTTTGGAGAGAGACAGACAGAGAGGGAGAGGAAGACAGATAGAGATGGGCACGCCAGCAGCCTCTCAGCTGCTGCGAACGAAATCCATATGCGTTCGCCCCCTTGTGGTCAAGTGCAGCATTGCACTCTTGTATCACTTTGCATCTGGCTAAACATGGGACCTGGAGATTGGAACCAGCATTCTTAGGCTTAGGAGGCAGGCGCCTTAACTGCTAAGCCATCTCTCCAGCCCAATCCATTTTTTAAATATTTTATTTATTTATTTGAGAAAAAGACACACCCCCACAGAGAGAGAGAGAGAGAGAGAGAGAGAGAGAGAGAGAGAATAGGCATGCCAGAGCCTCCAGCTACTACAAATGAACTCCAGACACATGTGCCACCTTGTGCATCTGGTTTATGTAGGCACTGGGAAATTGAACCTGGATCCTTATGCTTTGCAGCAAGTACCTTAACCACTAATCCATCTGTCCATCCCCTCCCGCCATCTTTTTTCTTCTTCTATCAATTCTGTATTGCCTCCACACTCAGCAAACACCCTGGTGAGTCTTACTTCATTACATGTAGGGTGACCCATACCTTATTTCCTGAAGTATAAGGTCATTTTTCATTCTGGCCTGATTAGATTATTGTGATTTCTCATTGGCCTTGATCATAAGGCATAATAACACCTACATGTGCCCTAAAGGCTATCCTATACTCCAGACATATTTTTTCTTACCTCTATTGTGGAGAACAATTCAAATTTCACCCTGGTAGTATGGAAAAATCACTTATGATAGTACTGTCACTCTTGTCTTAGCCTGGTGGCTTCAAGGGCATGATAAGCCCAAAATGGCCAGAAAAAGTGTTAGATATCAGCTAAAATATTCTCATCTTTTCTGGCAAATACACTTTCCCACAAAGGAAAAGGTTATAGGAATAGGAAGCCAAAACTTGGCTAGTGAATTACTTGGGGGTAGTAATGAGGTGGGGTACCATTCCCGTTGTCACCCTTTGATTTCATAAGTGTGTGCTTGGGGCAGATGGCATTGTAACAGGAGTAGGGGTCATGGTCATTTGGCAACTTCTTCATGTGAGTTACTTGTGCCTGCAGGACTTGTTTGCCCCGATCATGTGCATACCACTTCCATTGGAAAGATAGACCGGTGCTTTGTGCATCCAACTTTGTTTCTTGACGGGTCAGATAACACATAGCTCATGATGAGCAGCTCAGTTTGCCTGGTAACTTGTTAGCTCATCGATGAATGTCATTTCCACTAAGATCCAACAAGGCACAGTGGGAGAGTAATTGCATAAGGCAGTAGGACCTAGCTCCAAAATTCCAAGGGACTCTGCTGGGATTCACCCTGGAGACCTGCAAAGGCTCCAAACGACATTTCTGTCTTCTACTGATAAGGCAAGTGTCATTGGATCTCTGGATCATATGGCCCAAAGGGCAGAGCATTCTGGACTGTTGAAGACCCTTCTTCTGTTCTGGGACCCAGTGACTTGGTATACGGGCCAGAGCAGCACACATAAGTGAGAAATTTGCCGCCTCCAAAGCCCGAAGAAGGCCATCAGGCATCATACTTCTTCCCTAGTGGTTAGAGGGGCCGGGTTCAGCAATCTATTCTTCACCATAAAGGGACAAAATTACTACAGAAGAAGGCCTTTGCATTTTGGTGTGTTTTATATCATCTCCCTGATGCGCAGTTCTTGACCAACAACACCAGGGTGGTTTTTACCTCCTGGTCACTTGATCCAATAAGCATAATATCATCAATACAATGGACTAACATCATACTTTTTGGAAGGGGCTGGCAATCAATATCCCTGTGAACAAAGATATGACACCGTATAACCTTGAGGTAAAGCAGCAAAAACTATCCATGGCCTTTTCAGATGCAAGTAAATGACTTCCGGTGGTCTTTATGAACCAGTGTGGGGAAGAAAGCATTAGCAATAAATCAATAGCTGCATATCAGGTACCAACCAGGAGATGTATTGTTCTCTCAAGCTAGGAAACCACACCTGGTGTGACAGATGCAATTGGACTCATTACTTCATTAAGTTTCTTTCTTTTTTAAAAAAGAGTTTATTTTTATTTATTTATTGGAGACAGGGGAGAGAGACAGATAGAGGGGAGGAGGGAATGGGCATGCCACAACCTCTAGTGACTGCAAATGAATTCCAGAAGCATGCACCACCATGTACATCTGGCTTATGTGGGATCTGGAGAACTGAACCTGGGTCCTTAGGCTTCACAGGGAAGTGCCTTATTGCTAATCCATCTCTCCAGCCCTATGTTTCTTTTATTTAAATAGATGATATTTTTATTTATTTATTTGAAGAGAGAGAAAGAGAGATAATAGAAGGACAGATCAAAACCTCTCTTGCCACTGCAAACAAAGTCTGTACACATGAGTCACTTTGTGCATCTGGCTTTATGTGGGTACTGGGGAATTTAACCTGGGCCAATACAGGCCAAGAAGTTTTGGAAGCGAGTGCCCTTAACCACTAAGCAATCTCTCCAGCCCTTGATTGTATTTCTAAGAATCATGATCAGTCTGTCTTCTGAGCAAGTTAAATCAGAGAGTTAAAGAGAGACGTGGTGGGAACCACTAGCCCTGCATCTTTCAGTTCCTTCATGGTGTCACTAATTTCTGCAGTCCCTTCAGAAATGCAGTGCTAATTTTGGTTCACTTCCCTGGTGGAGGCAGCTCTAATGGTTTCCTTCTGCCCTTTTCAACCATAATGACCCTTACTCCACAGGTAAGGGAACCAACGTGAGGAGTCTGCCAATTTATAAGTATTTCTATCCCAATTGTGCACCCCGTGACTGAGAAAATAACTGTCACAAAACTATTAGCATTTGTGTTGACAGAACAGAACACCAAAGTCAAGGAGTTCATAATGCTGACCAAATATGTTAAGGACACTAAGATGGATATGTTAATTCAAATTTGAGTACAAAATAATAACTGACCTATTCAGGTTTTCTAGGCAGTCTTATTATTATTATTATTATTATTATTATTATTATTATCATCATCATTATTATTTTGGAGAGACACAGAGAGAGAGAGAGAGAGGGAGAGGAAGATAGATGGAGATGGGCGCACCAGCAGTCTCTCAGCTGCTGTGAACGAAATCCAGATGCGTGCGCCCCCTTGTGGTCAAGTGCGGCATTGCGCCCTTGCATCACTTTGCATCTGGCTAAATGTGGGACCTGGAGACTGGAACCGCTGGAGATTGGAACCAGCGTTCTTATGCTTAGGAGGCAGGCGCCTTAACCGCTAAGACATCTCTCCAGCCCTAGGCAGTCTTTTTATTTCACTAAAAACCAAACAATTGGTTTGGAGAGACAGCTTAGTGGCTAAAGGTACTTGCTTACAAAGCCTGATGGCCCATGTTCAATTCCCCAGTACCCACATAAAGCAAGATGCACAAAGTAGCATATGCATCTGAAGTTTGTTTGCAGTGGCAAGAGGCCCTGGTGTGCTATTCTCTTTCTCTTTCTCCTCTTTCTCTTCCTCCTCTTTCTCTTCTCCCCCTCTTTCTTTGTTTGCAAAGAAATAATACATTAAAAAAAAACATTTTAAAATACCAAAATACCAAATTAAAATAAAACAAAATTCCTGGTGAAGGGCTTTTAAAACCTCTCACATTTTTTATTTTCCTTGTGGCTATTTCCACTTCCTTCAGGCTTAATGGAAATCTTCCAGTACTGGGCTACAATATCCTAGGCAACTTACTGCAATTTTCTATCCAAGCTCCTTTTAGATATATTCAGGCAGAGCCAAACTATGAAGGAGGCCTCTGAGAGACAATCTGCTCTACAATCATTGAGGAATATCTAAGGCTGCATATACTCCATGGAATTTCAGCACTAGTCTTCAGTCTAGTGTGAGGAGAGCAAGAGTGTGTGTGTGTGTGTGTGTGTGTGTGTGTGTGTGTGTGTCTTCTATTTCACTTTACATCTCAGTGTCTCAGTCAGCCGTGAATTCCCCTTCTGTTTCTCATTCTGGCCTCTTTTGAACTTTTGTGTTGAAATTACGTATATGTCTGAAAAATAATGAAAACAATAGCAAACAGTTTGGGCCTTCAAGCTGAAGCACAACAGTACAGACCCAGTGCAGTTGTCATGGGAAACTTTTCCTGGGGAGATGTGAACAGGTATCTGGTCACATCAAATCATTTCAGATATCAGACCTCTGTACAATTGCACCCAAACCAGGGTTGGTGAACCAATGAGTTTATAGGAATTACTTATAGAGCAGGCTGAGGGTTTGCTTGCAATAAGCATGAATGACGTAGAACTAAAGGATGCCTCATCACGGAAAAGCCCACCCAGCAGAGATAATGACTCGGGGAAGGTGCACAATCTGCAAACAGCTGGGTTTGTCAGAGTGGCTCTTCCACAAACACTTATTTTCTCTTTATAGGCCCTAAGGGAGTGTTTACTCAACCTTTTCCCCATGTGTATTGATTTCCAGAGTCTCCGGAGCTTTCTCCCTAACCCCAGAAGGGGACATTTCAACTGCTACACACCGCTGGTCAAAGTCTGCCCCTCTTACCTCTTACCACTCTTGCAACCTTTGGAGAATGGTCACGTGACCTGACAGCTCCAGCTTTCTCAGACTTGACCTGAATCTCCCGAGCCTCCCTTCTCCCCTGAGGAGGGAATATTTCAATTCCGAGGAATACGCTACACAACAGTAGTTGTTACTGGTTCTTAGAGACAGTTTAATTTGTTTTCACAGGGCTGTATTTCAAGGAACTGAATGACTTTCAAAGTGCAGCAGGAATGTATGATTGCTTACCATTCGTATGACTACCATTTAGACAACAGGAATCAGTTCTACAACTGCTCCCTTTTCGATTTCACTGGAGCTCCGGATGTAATACAGCTTGTGCCTTTACCTCCCTTTTGAGATAGATGATCTCGTTGGTCAGGAGCTCACAAATTAGGTCACACTAGTGGTCAAGCAAGCCCAAAGGGGTCTCCAAACTTTAGTGCAGGGACTACAGGCATGTGACACTTCACCCTTAATAGTGGGCTGGGAATTGAACTCTGAGCCTCGTGCTTACTTGTCAAACATTTACTGACTGAGATATCTCCCAGTCCCCAGAGTTTTAAAATATCTTAATGTGGGTCTGGAGAGATGGCTTAGAGCTTAAGGCGCCTGCCTGCTAAGCCTAAGAACCCGCTTCCAATCTCCAGGTCCCACCTTTAGCCAGATGCAAAGTGACGCAAGGGCGCAATGCAGCACTTGACCACAAGGGGGCGTACACATCTGGATTCGTTCACAGCAGCTGAGAGGCTGCTGGTGCGCCCATCTCTGTCTCCCTGTTCCTCTCTGTCTGTCTCTCTCTGTGTCTTTCTCCAAAAATAATTAAAATATCTTAATGTGGCATAACTAGAGTAATTTCATATGTGTTTGTGGCTAACTATAATGTTTTCAGAACCAATCTTGTTGGCATTACTTCACTGAGTAAATGAAGTCTTTAGGGATGCATTTAGTGTTCTGAGTTTGCATAAGCCTTGTATAGGGGTGCCTGTGACATGTAAGGTACCCTCTGTTATATGCATGAAGTAATGGCAACTTTGACAACCAGTCTTCCAGAGGATTAATACCATCAAAACGTGTATATCAAAAGGCTATTTTGGAGTAAGTGGCATACTAGTATAAATTTCTTCTCTCTCTCTCTTCCCTTTTCTTGTTCACATCCTCACTTTTCATCTCTCACTTTTTCTTACTTTCTTTTCCTACATACACACACACACACACCCCAAAACCTTATTTTTGAAAATTGAAATGACATAGAAGTTTGAAAATTTCCAAAAGTATAGAGACTAATATATAAATATATAAAATTAATCACCACACAGTCGATTTATTTTAACATCTGTTTATTTTATTTAGATATATATTAAAATCAGATAACTAGATGGGATGTTTTGCAACAGCCTATTAATTTCACCAGGAATGAAAAGGATCATAGAAAGAGATTTGTAAGAGAGAACACTGCAAAGGCCGACAAAAGTATGTTGAGCCCCTCTGTAGTAATTCTGCTCACATGATAAAAGAAAAGAAACAAACACAGATAACAAGATGGCTATTTTAAAATATGGGATACAAATAAGTGAATGACTCCAATCAAAGGTAGCTTAAGTCAGAAAGCTCCCGTACTCTTGGAAAAACAAAACAATTGCTCAAAACATGTAAGGTGAGTGCCTTCTGGCTTAAGCTAAAGTATTGTCCTTCCCCCATCAGAATAGTTTGCTACTGAATGGTTCCAGAGGCCAGGAATGCATTGAGCAGCCACTAATGGCATCTAATGGCTCTGTGTCACTGTCCTTCAGCACGGGATGCCCCCAGGGTGGATTAGAAGATCCCCTACTCTAAGCTATCTTTGGATACAGGAACAGCCAGTAAAAAGCCTAAATTACCCTGCCAGTTTACCAATGTTACGACAGTGACGGACCCAGAGTATTTTTCAGTGGTATGATCATATAGCTTTTATTTTCATCCTATCTACAGATCTGAAATATGTAATTTGGCATTTAGAAACTCTCACTGATTATTCCCACTCAGGGAATCTCCCTTCTTAATTCTAAGGCTCAAAAGATAAGAAAGCAATTATACAAAATCATATGGATTTATACTCTCTCACTGCAGCCTCAGGATGGCACATGTGCTATTATCAAAGTTGTATGTTTTATGTTTTTTATATATACATACATGAGATGAGACATTAGAAGAATTATCAGAAATACATATATATGTATATATATTTATATGTATATATGTTATATATACATATATATGTATATATGTTATATATACACACACACACACATATATATATATATATAGAGAGAGAGAGATATTTTTCTGATATTTCTGCTAATGTCTCATCTACTTTATAGATCTACAAGATCATATTTAGAGCATGACAGATATTTGGTGAAGAGCTTTGGAAGAGGATTTGAGAATATTAATGAAGAAATGGGGAACACCTATTTAATAGCCCTAATCATAATTCTGCTAGTCTCTGGATGTTGAGTACTCACTGCTATCTTAACTTTATGTATTCCTAGTGTGGTTACAGGCCGTCTTTGCCTCTCAATGTTAAGCATCCCATTCCTCAAAATGAACCTTGGTCTTTCATTAGCGTGTTACTAACACTCCTTTGTATGCATTTCGTGTGCAGTTCCACATGCCAAAAACACAAAGAGACATGCCAGTACCCCAAAGCTGCCCATCAAACAAGAATGTTCTACCATGGCTTCTTAGCCCTCCTTCCAGAGGAACCCAGACTGCTGTGGTCTAGTGTCACCCCCTGATCAGGATGATGAAGTTAGCGTGGTCATTATCCTATTTCCATAACAGCAGTGTGAATTGAGGCACTATAGGAAGTAGACAGTTTTCTTGGCTAGGCAGACAGGTAGAGGAAAAGGACCCTGGGTTGGTGGCTATATTCTAACCTAAAATGGTGACGAAAGATGATGAAGAGGGTGATCCCACTTGCAGCTTCTCTCTGGCCTAAGTGAACTTTCAGATACACCAGCTGTCTTGATGGGATTTCTGGGACCTGACGAATACACACACCAACGAGCACCTTTGTCTTTTATAAGCTGAGCAATCATGGACCCTAGACGAGGGGGCTTCCCTCATTCCAAATTGTCCAGCTTCCTCTGGGAAGTGGATTTTATAGTTCTGAAATCTCCATGAGGAGTTGGTGTTCTCTGTTTCTTTACCTCTTACTTTTTAATAAATTTTATTCTTTTAAACTCCTCTCTTTCTTTCTTTTTCTTTCTCTTTCTTTCTTTCTTTCTTTCTTTTTCTTTCTTTCTTTCTTTCTTTCTTTCTTACTTTCTTATTTTGGAGAGAGACACAGAGAGAGACAGAGATAAGAGAGAGGGAGAGGGAGACAGATAGAGATGGGCGCGCCAGCAGATGTGTGCGCCCCCTTGTGGTCAAGTGCGGCATTGCGCCCTTGCATCACTTTGCATCTGGCTAAACGTGGGACCTGTAGATTGGAACCGCTGGAGATTGGAACCAGCGTTCTTAGGCTTAGGAGGCAGGTGCCTTAACCCCTAAGCCATCTCTCCAGCCCTAAACTCTTTTTTATAAAACAACCCCCAACACACCTAGACGGTATCAGTGCCAGCTATTACCCCTTTATGTTCACACTGAAGCTGTGTTCTGTGCTTGACTTAGGTGTCTTCCAGGCAATTTACACTGTGGGGTGTTTACTGCAGACGGATTCCTGCAGGATGAGGCTCTTCTCATTGGTGGCAGTGGCTTCTGGGGTCCTTTCAATGTAGCTGAAATTTTATTAAAACCATGCTTCAGTCTTTGACTTTTTTTCTAACCCAAATTCCCTCTCTTTCTCCATGGAAATGTGTACTATTTATATATGTAGGAAGGCTCAATATTGTTAAGATGTCAATTGCCTTAAAATTGGCCTGTAGGGTTTATTCAACTCCAATAAAAATTTCACAAGGTTATTGCCTACAAATTTACAAGATGATATTTATAGATCTGAAGTGGCCAAATCAATTTTAAGAAAGAACAACACTGGAACACTTAATAACTTGTTTTCAAGGGTTGCCATAGTGCATCAGAAATGAAGAAGCCATGGCACAGGAGTGAAGTCAGCCATATGGAGCACAAGAGGGAGGACACACATTTTCCTGCATAGGCATGGCAGCTGGTTATTAGAAGGCAAAGTTCATTCTTGGGAGGCCACTATTACTGCCTCCTGATAGCCACCCTGCATATTCATTCATTCTTCCTTCCTTCCTTCCTTCCTTCCTTCCTTCCTTCCTTCCTTCCTTCCTTCCTTCTTTCCTTCTTTATTTCTTTCTCTTTCTTTTTTTTGAGAGAGAGAGGGGGAGAGGCAGAGAGAGAGGGAGAGGCAGAGAGAGAGGGAGAGGCAGAGAGAGAGAATGGGCACGCCAACAGTCTCTCAGCTTCTGCGAATGAAATCCAGATGTATGTGCCCCCTTGTGGGCAAGTGCGGCATTGCACCCTTGCGTCACTTTGCATCTGGCTAAAAGTGGGACCTGGAGATTGGAACCAGCGTTCTTAGGCTTAGGAGGCAGGAGCCTTAACCGCTAAGCCATCTCTCCAGCCCATGTTCTCTCTTTCTTAACAATACAATCTGACATAGGTAATGATAAATGTAAAAGATTAAGTCATGACTTTGTTTTCTGTTCTCTCTACTAATTAAGATGTCATGAGGACTCTCCATCAGCATAGTGAGAAGTCCACTTGGTGAATAATTGACCAAGAACCAGAGAGGAAAGGAGACTTTCCAGGAGTGATGAGAGGGAGCTGAGGGGGGTTCTCCTCTAGTCAATCCTTCAGGTTTTGGTGACTCTCACCCATAACTCCTGAATGACTGAACCAGAGGGGGGCATCGAAAAAGCTTCGGGAGGCCTCACCTCACAAACAGTGCAAGATGTGAAAGTTTGTTTATTTTAAGCTGTTGAGTAGTGGGGAATTTGTTCCATGCAACTGATAATAGAGTATTTTCAAACGTTGTTTCCAGACAAGATACTTCTTGTCACAGTCCATATAGATAACACTCAGAATTCCTAATGCATCCTACAGCTCCTTCCCTCCCTTATCAATGAATCATTCACAGCATACGAACTAGAAATATGTTTACATACAATATAAAAACGAAATTCCCTTCCTGTTTGAGATCATATATGAGTTATATATAGGTAGATATATGTAGTTGGGAAACATATGTGTAACTAACTATACTTAAGTTTATATACTAATAGTTATAGTTACAAATGAGACATTGTTGAAGATCAGATATTCTAATGCTTTTCCTCTTATTATAACAGTTTTGTTTTGCTTTAACATGAACCATGTATTTACTTGTTATTTATTTATTTATTTATTTATTTATTTATTTATTTATTTATTTATTGTACTGGGGATAGAACCCAGGACTTCCCACATGATCAAACGGCACTCAAACACTGAGATATATCCCTGGCTTTAATTTTTATTGCCATACTAAGAATTATATTCATGGCATTCAAGCACATCACTGAAATTTGAATTTTCTGTTTTATAGTATTGCAGTTCATGAAAATAGTAAGGGAATATGGGAGAACTGTTTGGTGTATGAGATCTTTCTTAATATTAGAAGAAAATATTTACATAATGTACATCTTACACTCCTTTATCCGAGCTACACACCTAGCTAGGCAAGACAGTCTCACTATGGTGAAATAGTGCCATGTCTGTTACGAGGGTAATCATTAGTTCTCACACTGAATTTGAGGCCCACTCCACAGGAGGGAATTTATGCCTGACACTGATGACCTAGTCAGCCACCCATGGATGGGAAGCTCCTAAGCCCTAGAGGTAGAACTATGACTGTGGCTTGGCTTCATGTATATGTTATGCTCACAATTTACCCTGTAAACACTTATGTGTATGTCCATATGTTGGTGCTGCTCTCATTTCTGTTTAGAGAAACTTCTATTTTCAGATGTCAGTGACTTCTGGTGAGACTTAGGACTTTTCAAAACGCTGAGAAGAAGTGACAGTGGAGTGCTCAGCACTACATGAGACATGCACTACATGAGACCTCTCTATCACACCCTGCAATGGCTCCGGGACTATAGCAGAAAAGGTAGTGGAAAGAGGACACAGAGAAGGGTTTTAGAGCACATTCTTCCAGACAGAAAGTGGAAGAAAAGAAAAGAAAAGAAAAGTGTTGATGAGTTGTGAGTGTTCTCCTTGTCTATCACCATCCTTCTGGTATGATTTGTGTGCACAGCAGTGAGAGCAGCGCTCATGTTTGAGTGCCCACTTTCTCAGTGATGTCTCCTGGGCCTTGGCAGATGTGCTTAGACATGGCTGGTCACATGCTTAGGCAGTTGGGTATGTTTTCTGGACATATTGATGGATCTTGGTTCTGACTCATGCATACATAACTCCATGGTGAGTACCATCAACCCCTTTGAGGAGGACTGTCAGTGGAATCAGAGTGGGAAGAGGGGATATAAGAGGATAACACTAGGGCATGCGACCCACCCATGATATTTTTATACAGTAAAGTTCATAATTAATAATAATAACAATGAATAGCAAGTGCAGAAAAGAAAGGTATTAAAACTACAAGAAGAAATTAAAAGGATAGGGGATTCGATGAAGGGGAGAGACAATTTGTCTCCCAAACAATCCTGTGTGGTTTACAATTACACCCTTCACTTTTGAGGTTGATGTAATTGCTGTGTTACGTTTTATCAGGGAGGAGTGGTGATAATTCTTCCTAATTCTTCTTTTTTATTGTGTCCTGGTGTGTGTGTGTGTCTACATGTTTGCAGATGTGTATGCACACATGTGGAGGTCAAAGCACAATGTGAGGTGTTACCATTAGGAATGTCATCTCTCTGTTTTGGATACAGGGTCTCTCATTGACTTGGAACTCACCAGTCAGGCCAGCACGCCCGGCCAATGTACCAAGGATCCTTGTCGCTGCCTTGCCAGGTGCATACTGCCACATTTGGGTCTTGAGGATGGAACTCAGATTCTTGTGCTTGTGAGGCAAGCAGTTTCTTCGTTAAGCTATCTCCCTATCTCCTGTTTGACTTTTTTTTTTTTTTTGGAGAGAGATAGAGAGAGGGAGAGGAAGACAGATAGAGATTGGCGCACCAGCAGTGTCTCAGCTGCTGAGAACAAAATCCAGATGTGTGCGCCCCCTTGTGGTCAAGTGTGGCATTGCGTCACTTTGCATCTGGCTAAATGTGGGACCTGGAGATTGGAACCAGCATTCTTAGGCTTAGGAGGCAGACACCCTAACCGCTAAGCCATCTCTCTAGCCCCCATTTGACTTTTTTAATGAAGCAAATCAAATATTTCACAAACCATCTTACAAGCTTGTCATTCCCACACCAGTCCTTTGTGGAGTCCCATTTCCAAAATCCAGAGGCTCTGCTACTTGCTATTTCCTGTAATAAGTGATGTTATCTCTCTGATTCTGGCTAAAATGATGTAATGATAACTCCTACTCACCTGGCTTTGTGAAAATTAAGTGAATTAACATATAAAGTAACTATAACAGATGACTTACATAAGTAAAAGTGTTTGCCATATACTTTACATTGAATACTTGCTAAGGTCAATGTCCAGTGCTACATTTTCTGTCTGTGTTTGTCTCATTACAGTCAGCTTTTCTTCGTTTAGCAAATGCTAAGGAGTATCTTAATTACTATTAAACTGATGGTATTTTGAGAATACTAGGAAGCCACTAGTAAGATATTTTATCTTTTTAAGTATAAACCTCTTCCACTATCAAATCCATAAGAAAAAAAAATACTAAGTGTTCTTGCTATCTAATGTCCACAGATTTAAAAATTCTGTGAGTTTGTTAAAAGAAATTCAGATGCAAGATTTTTCCTCTTATTTCCTTAGTCTGTTCAATTTCAATGAGAAGCTTTGAGGAGAGTGTTATTCTCTGCAGCTGGGGGTTGCTCTGCACCTATGTTACAGCAAAGTTTATGATATGCGAAGCCTTTCAATGAACGCAAAGATTTGGTATAATACAATGAAGCTTATTTCACCATTGTGGCACTCAGGTTCACGTTGCTGGTAGAAATCACCTGACCAAAAAGCAGCTTTTGGGGAAAAATGGGGGTTATTTTGGCTTACAGGCTCAAGGGGAAGCTCCAAGATGGCAGGGGAAAACAATGGCATGATCAGAGGGTGGACAGCATTTCCTGGCCAACATCAGGTGGACAACAGGAACAGGAGAGAGTGCCAAACACTGGCAAGGGGACACTGGCTATAAAACCCGTAAGTCCGCCCCCAACAATACACTGCCTCCAGGAGGCATTAATTCCTAAATTTCCATCAGCTGGGAACCTAGTATTCAGAACACCTAAGTCTATGGGGGACACTGGAATCAAACCACCACAACCATTGACCCCATGCAATTGGACAGGTAAGATCTATGGATTGTACCATTATCAAAATATGAGTCAATTAACATTAGTAATCCAGACACCATTAATCATAGCTTTAAATTAACTTGGGCAATTAACTAATCCAGTTGGCAATTTTAACATGATGGATTTTTTTCTGGTTGAAAAAAATTATGTATCATCAATCACTGGCTCTTAGATTTTCCTGCAAATTCAAAATTCATTTCTTTCTTTTCATAAATTCAAAATATTTTAAATTTTATTTTTAATTTAAAGTTTAATTTAATTGAATTAATTATGGACATACTTTGCATGGATACATCATGAGTTGGTACCATCCTCTCCCTCATCCCTGCCCTCCTTCTGCTGGGGGCTGTCTTCAGTGGGATTGCTGGTATTCCCCTTGGTGTTGTGGAAACAGCAGTCAGTTTGCAGAGGAAGGCCATGCCTCTGGGCATGATGTCTCAGCCTATGGCTCTTACAATCTTCCTGTTCCCTCTTCTGCAGAATTCCCTGAGCCGTGTTGGATGGTGTGGTAGTTTGAATATATGTCCCCCAATATATTCAGTGTTTTTTTTATTATTTTATAGTTTGCATCTGCAATCACCTTGCTAGAGGCAAGGTCAATGGGGGCCTGGTCTTAAGGTGTGGTGATGGTTTGAGATTCCATTGTAAAGATATGCAAATGTGCCTAGCAGGATTTCCTGAAGTGTGCTTTGTGACCTTTTGGCTGTAGTTTTGCTCTGTGTGCTGTTGTGGCTGGTTGGCTTTCTCTCTCTCTGTTTGGCCCTGTGGAGAGCAGGCCGTTTCTCCTGCCTTTATGGAACTTCCCCTGGATCTGTAAGCTTTAATAAATAATATCCCTTCCTCCATAACTGTGCCTGGTCTGGAAGTTCATCTCAGTGAACCTGAAGCTGTCTGCAACAGATGGGTTTTAAGTCTACTTCAGTGATGGGCTCTTAGGAGCCTAGATCTCTTCTTTGGTCAGTTGAGTATCCTCAGTGTTGGTCTCCTTCACCCTGGTGCTGATTTTCAGACTTCATATTCTTCCTCATCTCCTCCTTTCTTCTGTGGTTTCAGCTGGAGCTTGGCTGATGTGTGAAGTGTCCTTTATCTCCTTGGGTCTCGCTGCCTTCTGAAAAAGAATTAACAGATTTTCCAATGGAGAGGAAAGTCAGCACAGGTTCAATGGGATAAGCCTTGTTAATTAGGGAGAATTTAATGGATTCCGCCCTTCTTTTAGCCAAAAAACTAGCAGCATCTTGACATTGGAGAGCACATTCTTTGTCTCCATAGGATTCTGATCTGTCCCCCACTTCCAGATATGGGTTCCTTTACACTGATCGGATCTCTTAGCCAATCAGAAATCTCCTGTTTACCCACCATGGCTGTGTGCCACTATTGCGCTGGTACGTACATCTTGTCATGGTGTTTGCTTCTGAGAACCCAAATGAAATGGTATTATAGACCCCTTTATCCCTGAAGATACACTGAAGGATTGGAACCTCAACAGGAGCATGGGGGGAACACCTGAAAAGAAGAGCCCTAGGAGAGGGTGGAATGAAGCCTAACCTTAAAACAGTTTTTAGCTCTAGCCTGTAATTCTCTCTTCCAGAAAGTGGTTATTACCCACAGTGAACTGTTGATCAGAGAGACCAGACGTATGAGGTCCCTAAAACAAGACAGGCTTCTGTCAAAGCACTTGACTACCCACCTGGTGTAAAAGGCAAGACCCCATTGCTGAAGAAACCACACACAGAGTGACCTGGCTGAAATCCAGAATGGAGCCAGTCCCCACACAGCCTGTTTAGTGCTGAAAGGAGCTACATGAGCTACTGGGGGGAAATGGCCAACAATGGTCTGAGCAACCAGGAGTTAAAGCTTTTTATAAACAAAATTTCTTGCTCAATTTGCATGCTTAGTTGCTCACTGCTGAGCTCTATGCAGAATATGATTTTGTTTAAGAATGTGGTTTTAATTGTCTTTGTGGGGATTTTCACTCATGGTTTACCACAGTCATCGCTTGATAAGGAAATGCTTAGGCCAAAGAAAAATGCTCCCTCTCTCTCGCTCCCATGTTTTTGAGGAGCTAGACAATTACTGTTCACACATTCTGGATAGTTCTTACTATTCCCATCCATCTGAACAAAAAAATTTGCACTGTACTTTGAAAATCTTGCACTTTTAAAGAAATATTTATTTATTTACGTTTTAAATTTTTCAGTGCTGGATGCTGAAGACCAGAGTTGGGTGCATACGAGGTAGGTATTCAACCACTGAGTTACACTCACAGCTCTGGGTCTTTCTGATCATGACGGGTAAGTTGCAGATGCCTGAACACAATCAGGAAGAACACAAAGGGAAAACACATGACATGCCACTTGGAAATAAACAGGTGTGTAAACAGAGAACACAGTGCTTACCTTTCCCTGAGATTTGGGGAGATAGGAAGCCAGCACAAATAGGTAATGTTTGCAGGACTGCTAGAAGCAGACCAGTACCAGCGACTGCACTCCTCGACAAAGGAAAGATGTCTGGGTATCTCTTGGCATAAGAGGCGTCTAGAGAAGGTAAGTATGTTGGGCAGCCTTCATGAGATTATGCTCAAGTACAATACTGCAGTATCAATAGGATCTAGATACAGCAAGAAAGCAGGGTACGTTGCTGTAGCCAAGACTCCAGAAAGGAATCGCTTAATAAGTCCTAGAAGCATTTGAGGAGGGAAAAGTCAGAAGATAAAGTATGAAAATGAGAATGCACTTGGTTTCCCCACTGAAAGGTTCCACTGCTTGTGTGAAAGCTGAAGTCATAGGAACCAAGAGAGTATTTGAGCTGTGTGTGGCTTAACCTGCTTGAATTTTATGGACTAGTATTATACACCAATATTGACTTCTAAGTACTAAGATTTGTTTCTTCTCATTATTAAACATGATGATGCATTGTGGGGCTCTTCCAAGATCAGAGGGTACCTCCAACAAAACATGTGTGAGGGCAATAAGGGTAAGATCAGCATGCTCTTTTAATTTACCCAGTCAAATGATGTCAGTATTATAAGGAAAAGTAATTGAATATGAAATTAGAAACATGAGAACTGAAAATTAGATGAGACATTGTTTTCCACTCATATTTTATAAAATAGTTAACACTTTGATATGCTTTGTGAAATGTATCTAAAATAACTTGCTATTTTACTTAACTTTTTTACCAAAGAAGAGCAAAATTAATAAGAACATTTTTCTTTGAAATAGAACACTAAAAATAATGAACTATCATATGACTCAGCTATACCGTCCTTGGCCATATGCTCAAAGGAATCTTTATCACAGGGATACTTGCACATTCATGTTCATGGCTACTCTATTCACAGTAGCTAGGAGATGGAATCGATATGAATAACTATCAACTAATGGCTGGATAATGAAAATGTGGCACATATATACAATGACATTTTATTTAGCTGGAAACAAAATTGAAATTATGAAATTTGGAAGGAAATTGATGGAGCTAGAAAAGGTCATGCAAAATGGGATAACTGAGGCCCAGAAAGAAAAACATCATATGTTCTCTTTAATATGCAGACCCTAACTTGAATTTTTGTGTATATATAAATAATGGAATGTGAGAAAGAGGACATACTATAAACCTAGATAGGAAACCATAGAGGTGTGGTGAAGGGTTGGAAGAGAGACTATGGCACAAGGAATTTACAAGGGAAAAGGGGAAGAAGTGGAGGAAAAGGTAATACAAAACCTGTATGCAAAAATATCATAATGAAATCAAATTATTTGTATGTCTATGTGCTTTAAAAAAGTAACATTGAATAAAATTTTTAAAAAACTGTGCTGCTGGGGGAAGTGATATGAGAAATGTTAACAGCAAGGATTCTTCTAAAAAGCAATAGCTGGCTTATGTTGTTGCTGGAACTGGGGCAACCTCTGCATTTGGTATCTATTCTCCTCTGAAAGCATGGCACTCAGATGTCATTAGGAAAGGGGATCTTCTGTCATAGAGCTGAGAAAACATTTTTAGTACAATTTCCTTCATCTGGAACATAACTGGTCCTTCTCTGTTTGATTCACTACCTCATTGTCAGGGCACAGAGGAGGAGAGGCCACAGTATAATGCCAATATTCATAATGATAATGATGATAATAATAATAGCTATACTTATACCTGCAGCAAATAAAATAAATTAGTCCTTTTTTATGCAATGAGAAATGTAGGTTAAATTTCTAGCTGCAAGTTTTGCTAATAATAAAGAAAGTACATACCTGCTTTAAAGAGAAAATAGAGTGAACCTATCTTAAATGAAAATACAGATCCAGAAATCAAACACTTTCACCACTGAAGACAACTTAATAAACTCAATGAATCATGAAAAGAAAGTTCAAAGATGAGACGATGTTAAAACAAAGATTGCAGAGGGAATATTTTCAGACTTAAAAATAAAGCAAAAATAAAGCACATTATAGAATAAAGAATAATTTAGAAACATGAAGAGACAACAAAGGATAGATAAAAATCCAATTATGAACATACAAAGAGGCTTGAGAAAACCATGCTGAATCCAGAAGAAAGTGAAAAGAAGATCAAAGTCATAAAACTCAAGGTGATAATTTTAAATATCAGGCAGAAATAGTCTAATATAATTGCTGTCCTTGAAGTAGCATCTCAAAAGAGAAACAGATTCTTGGGATAAAAAATAGTAGGAAGAAACAAAGGTAAAATTTAAGATGGGTATGAAATATTTTATTTAAAAGGGTTAAAGGTCAGAAGACAGTATTGTATAATTAATTAATTATTTATCAAATATAAAGAAACATTTCAGAAAATTGGGCAGAGTAAACACCCCCAATAATGGAAATATCCAAAGCTCAACTCCACCTTACATTTATCTATGGAAACATTAAGGGCCAAAAAAAAAAAAAAAAAATGTAATGGTTATAGAGTTCTAATGGAAACTAAAAAATAAAAAAATAAAAAATAAATAAAAAAAAACAAGTCAAAATTTTATACATAACCAAATTGTCCTTCAAGTACAATGAAGTACAAAACAAAACAAAATGACTAATAATTTCAGGCATGCAGAAACTCAAAGAATACAGTATTTAGGGTCCTTTTTTTTTTGATGAAAATCAAACAAACTTGATAAATAACTCCGGTCACCTAAGTGATGAAGCAAAACAAAATAAAATCTGAAATGGAAAGCCTGTTATAAAGGAACTTGCTGGTAACACTAACTCCACTTATGAACAAAACAGATACTAAGCTTCTTTGGAAATACAGGTCATAAAAGAAAAAATGAAATTTTTACAAATTTGACAATGTATAAATAATAATGAAACTTAACAAAAGTTAATGAGTGGGGGAGAACAGAGTGAACCAGAGGGTTTTATCTAGTGATCTCAAACACATATCAAAAACTGTTATTTAAATCAAGATGGGCAGGTGGAGAATCAACATGCATTTATTAAACACTAAAGATGCCTAAGAATCCTTTATAACCTTATAGACTTTTTCAGGAAAAAGCTTTCTTAAATCGTATTAATCCATTGTGTCAAATTTTGTTTCCTTTCATGTAAAATTTGCATCATTCAATGATATAATTTCTATGAAACTATTTCCCTTTTTCACTAAATATTTCTAAATAAAAATTCATGCCTTATATAAAGTTTACATATTGTTAATAACATCATTAGGCAGAGTTGAATAGGTATTATGTTTTCCTTTTAGCATTTGTGTTTTTCTATATTAAAGTTTTAAGGAATTCCAATTTTAATGTAAATGCATTCTGATTTAAAAAGCATAAACGTCACTTAACTTAAAACAGTGTAACTTTTATATATGGCACTTTTTCTTTTAGCACTTCAAAGTACTATGCAGCTCACACAAATAAAAAAAAACAGTTAAAATTTTATAATCTAAAAACGTGAGTATCCTTTTGGATCCTTGTGTCTTCACGTCTCTTTTACCTTTGTAAGTACCAGTACTGATAAGATCAAAGAACAATTGCCAAGCATTATAGAGCTACTGATAGCCAGATGTCTGGTCCCTCCGGCTGTTCTAGTATTAAGGTATTCCTCGATCCTTTCTGAGTCTATTGGTATAAAGGAGCATGTTCTGAGCCATAGTCCTTTACTGTATGAGTTACTTTTTCCATTGCTATGACCAAATACCTGACAAGAAATAAGTAAGCCTAGGTTTACTTCTTCTTACAGTTCATGGTGACAGTCCACCTTGGCAGGGACGGCATGTCAAGTGGGAACCTGAGGCAGCTGGTCCCATTCACTCCCGGGTGAGGAAGCAGAGAGAGATTTATTCTGGTACTGAACCAACTCTCAACTTTGCATACTGTTCAGCACATAGAATGGTTACTACTCACATTTAAGGTGGGCCTTCATACTTCAATGTAGGTAGTCAAGATAATGTCTCATGAGCTGCAGAGATGGGTCCACACTTAAGGCGCTTGCCTACACAGCCTAAAGACCCCAGTTTGATTCCCCAGTACCTAAGTAAAGCCAGATGCACAAGGTGGTGCCTCTGTGTGGACTTTGTTTGAAGTGGCTAGAGGCCCTAGTGGGTCCATTATTTCTCTCTCTTTCTCTCCCTTTCTCAAGTAAATAAATAAATAGAATATATTTTTTAAAAAAGGATAATCACTCAATGGCTCATAAGCATGCCCAGGCAATTGTTTCCTAGGTGAGTGTACATCTTGTCAAGTTAAAAATCAAAGTAGGGCTGGAGAGATGGCTTAGCGGTTAAGGCGCCTGCCTGCTAAGCCTAAGAACACTGATTCCAATCTCCAGCAGTTCCAATGTCCAGGTCCCACGTTTAGCCAGATGCAAAGTGACGCAAGGGTGCAATGCTGCACTTGACCACAAGGGGGCGCACACATCTGGATTTCATTCCCAGCAGCTGAGAGACTGCTGGCATGCCCATCTCTATCTGTCTCCCTCCCTCTCTCTCTGTCTGTCTCTGTCTCTCTCAAAAAAAAAAAAAAAAAAAATCAAAGTAAACCATCATATATGCGCTTCTCTCCTGTCACTTTATTTCCTGGGTGTGACTTTCACTACAAACTTTTCATAAAACATTCTCTTTTGAAGTCTGTAATCTCTCGTACATTAGATGTTTTCTTATTGATCCTACCTGCAATATTTGTTTGATTGTTAATAAAATGTTACACGACTGTTTCAGTCACTGTCCTATTAGAGGCATGCTGTTTATAATTAGACTATCTCAGGTTAAAACTACCATAATATATATCATCAGAAATAACATTTAGTTTAGCACAGCAAATTATCCCAGATCAACATGATAGCACAGTATTTTATTCTTTAATCAATAAATCTTATTAGAAGAAAAAAATATTAACTAGCTTCTTAAATTTATGTACAAGACAATACTCTACTTAGCCTCAGTGTTGTAGGAAAGGAAGAAGCTGGAGAAAATACAGGGAGGCACAGGGTGACATCACACATTTCAATTATCATAGCAGTGGAGAGTGTAATTTTAAGAAATGTCCCTGTTGTGATAGAATTACCCTAGATCATTAATATCAGAGAAAAATTATTTTCTCCATTGACACATTTTTTTTCGATTTCAAATCAATCTCTACATTGTTAGAAGTTCACTTTGGTGAAGAAACTTATAGCAGAGTAAATAAGTGTGCGTGTGTGTGTGTGTGTGTGTGTGTGTGTGTGTGTGTGTGTGTGTGTGGAGGAGAGAGAAAGAAAGAGAGGGAAAAAAAGAGAATTCAAATTTTCTAGCTTCACACAATAGAGATTTGTGTTGTAGGCAGGATACTTTCTGGTGGAGCTCTCTCGCCATCTTCATAAAGTTTCCAAGGATTGCCTGGATCTGATTCCCTAACTCTCAGTCATCTCAACACAAGTCATCGTTCATGGGTTGGACAGAGGAGGAGACTGACTCAAACACCGTACAGATGTCTGGAGGTATCACATGTCATTTCTGCATGCATTCTCTTGGTCCCAACTATTCTTTGGCCATACTTAAAATGAAATTGAATGAGTCATATAATTTTCTGTGAGTTTAGGAAAGAAGAAAATGAAACTGCATGTGGTAAACACACACAGGAAGTTACAGGCACTACAATGAATGAAACGCAATGCCTAGTCATCTGAAACCATGAAAGATATGATGGACCATTCCAATTTAATCTCTGTATGGCACAATACAGGCCTGGTCCTAGCCAGACCGCATGGCAAAAGACAACAGGAAGTGGCTTCTGTAAAAATGGCGTTTTGCAAGGCGTGATGTGACAACAGTTACAGCCCCATGCTCGCAAAGCCTTATGAGATGTCCTGTCCAGAGACAAGCTGTCATTGGTCACCAAAAAGGGACCACCCCATACAAGGATTAACAGCCCCTTAAAACCCATGTGCACTTCCTGAATAAATGAGTTTGTGGATTCTCGCTCCACTTTCACCGAACTCCCGGAGTCTGTGTCGTGACTCCGCGCTGCTCACCCCAATTCGGCAGAGACCCTATAGTCCCTCCTGAGCTGGCCTTGGGGGGGACCCCAACAAATCTCCTTCCCAGAAGTAACTGGAATACATGCTCACCAAACTTTATGTTGGTCATTATTGCTCACGGGCAATCCACGACTATTATATGTAGTCGTCAGTTTCCATTGTATGTTTTTACATTTATAGAAAACTGTATCTAGCAGTTATCTTTGTCATTAGCAGCACCACATGACATTCATTGCTATCACTCACGCTGATGTCCTGCAGAACTTTGATAAATTAAAATACAACTGAGAGACCAGGATTGTGTCCATAGGCAGTGCATGCCACTCAACAACAGTTCTTACCTGCTGGTGTTCACTTACTGCAAAGACAACTCCGTATGCCAAGTGAAGTATGTGCCATCACAAAGGACCACAGGAGAGCAAACTAAATTATTCAGAAAACTGACGTGTGCACAGATGATGTAGAAGGCTTATAGGCACAAAAATTGATTCTCTCTTTTTTAGGTTTGGAACATAAATATGTGAACAAAAGGGGAAAAAAATGAAGACTGAAATTAATGGATGACTTTAGGGAGAAAAGTGAAGACAAAAATAAGCCTTACTTTTAAAAATTGACAATGTCCATACATGCACATAGGTACTTTGATCATAATTCCCTCTCTTATCTGCTTTTGTCACTTCCTCCTCTTTCCCCTTCAAATGAATCCTTTCTTTGCTCTAGTTACTTCTTTTATTTTGATGTCTTTTATTTTGGCCATCTCTATCTTACATCACAAAACACTGATGCAAGCAATATTGTGAAAGTCATATGCAGGTCTTGCCAGTCCATATGAGGACGTAAACAAAATGGTCACTTATGTCCAGGCGACAATGGTCCACCGCACTCCTCTCCATCCTCAGGCCTCCCCTCAGCCTGGCATGTTTAACAGGAACTATTTAGAGTCATTAACAATAGTAAAGCACATTTTCTTAGTTTTTCATTTAATACATGATTAGTAGACATTAATATTTGTTCCATGTTACAACTGATCTTGGGGACAGAAACATGACTAATCACATTTAACCAATAGGATGAGGCAATGTATTAGAAAAGAAACTAAACAGGGCTGGAGAGATGGGTTGGCGGTTAAGGCACCTGCCTGCCAAATATGCTGGTTCCAATCTCCAGGTCTCATGTTTAGCCAGATGCAAAAAGTGACGCAAGGGCACAATGCTGCATTTGTCCACAAGGGGGCGCATGCATCTGGAGTTCGTTCACAGTGACTGAGAGGGCCGCATCTGGAGTTCGTTCACAGTGACTGAGAGGCTGCTGGTGAGCCCATTCTCTCTCTCTCTCAAATAAAAAGACAAAAAAAAGAAGAAATAAAACAGGCTTGTCACATGTAGGTTGAGATAATTTCTATTTAACCAGTTAGAAACATTATCAAAACTTGTATTTATTTATCTATCTATCTAAGATAGAGAGAGAGAAAGAGGCAGAGAGAAAGAAAGGCAGAGAGAGAGAGAGAGAATGGGCACACCAAGGCCTCCAGCTATTGCAAACAAACTCCAAATGTGTGTGCCTCCTTGTGCATGCTTTAAGAGATATTGACTCCAAAAGGAATTACTCAAGAGATTGAAAAATGAGCATAATGAAGGTCAAATTTACATTGGTAATAATCGTGAATCGTTTCATGCAGGACCTGGTTATTAAATTGATAGTGTTTAGCCAAATTTTGACGGTCTCATTTTGAATTACTGGAAAGGGACTGTGCAGGTATGAATGTTAAAAATCTCAAAACAGTATAGGATAAAGTGATGGAAATCGAATATGTACAAAGTATACCTCTGATATTAGAGATTTAATATTTCGCAAATTTTTGACTTTTCCATAAAGTATGCTAAGAAAGATTTGGAAATATCCAAGCACTATACAATAAACACAAACAACTTCTATCTCTATGTGTGTGTATTTGCATATAGACTTCACAGTAACTTTTGCATGTTTGGAAAAGCCAGTGTATTTGTGCAGTGGGGATTTCTTTACGTACTGGTACTTTTTTGAAAGGACATTTTCTGCATGTTGAAACAGTCCTTATGATGCTTCTCACTGTGTTATATGGGTCTCTGTTGCTTTTGTGGAAGGGTGAAGGTTAGTTTACATTAACTTGATTTTCAAGCTCTAAGAAAAAGTTACTTAATATGCTTTCAGAACAATAGCAATGAGGCAGAGCTGAGACTTGCAAAAATATCAATTTCCCCAATGACTTAATGAAAGAGAAAATAATGTTTCAAAATTGACATTAAATTAAGGAACTTTTCATGAGACTTTTGTGTCTAAAACTTTTAATGAGAAGGCTGGCTTACAAGAATGTTGAAGCTGGCTAAGACATTATGTCTGATCTCCTATGAATTACATATTAAAACAATAATTAAACTCATTTGAATACAGCCTGATGAGTTGTGCAGAAATTCCAAGCACTTCCAGTGGCAGAGGAGAACATTCTGGAAGCAGACCTGGATAAAGTGGCCCTGAACACCTTTCCTGGCTTTCCTGAGATATAGGTGCTTGTTGGTTTGATAAGCATGTTATATGGACTCTCTCAAATCCAAAATCAAAATAGAGACACAAACATACATATAAACAGATTTTAAATAGTCCACGAGACATTGCCTTATTATGCTATACAGACCTTAGGGATATTGCTTTGTTTAGGAAGCAAAGTTTCAAGAGTAAAGAAAATCAAATATGAGTAACATTTTAAGGGGTCGACCTCATTTTAGTCATGACAGCTGCTCCATATTTACTCATTTAAACATAACATGTGGTAACTAAAATAAGGAATTAGCATCCATGCATATGACAGCCTGGTTTTTCACTGTCAGTTAAAACTCGATTTCAAATTGCATGAAAAGAGACTATAGTGACCATTTAGCATGCAACACCCAGTCCTTCCTCTCTTGGCAAATATTTGTGGAGTAAATATGGAAATAAACATTTGTGTACTCAGTTGTGTACTTTGTGAACAAAAATGGCTTTTCAAAATATGCCGTTTCCATTAGGTAGGATTATATGCAATAAAGTAGACTTAGAATAGATAAAATGTGGTACTTTAAAATAAATTATAAACTAATTTGAGTCATCCCTTTTTAAAAAGAACACAAATATATTTATTTCTTTTAAATTTCCTCTTGTATTCTGACTTGTTCTATAACATATGGTAAGGAAGATTTACTATTGTGAGAAGCAAAGATTTTCTATTTCTGGTTCTATATAAGATGAACTACTTCTATAAATAACAGAGCATAGTTTAAAAAAAAAACTGTAATCTACTGCTTCTGTGATAAAGATATATTTCAGAGAAGTTTTTTTTTTTACCAAAATCATTTTTATTTGGGTTTAAAAAATATAAGCATTTAAGAGTATTATACAAAGTATATAATCAAAGGACCCTTTGAAAGTCCTACACTAACAATATAGGTTAACACTTCCAGTCCAAGATAAATCACAGAAGCACGTCTCTCCTTGTAGACTGAAGTTTGTTACAGGGAACGATCCTACTCCAAAATCATACAGCTTTTTTCAGAAATTTTCTGTGACCAACTTATTTTACAGATTATAAACACACATATGATAAATAAATGGACTGAGCAAATATTGATAAAATAGAACAAATAGTTGAATGCCAATCATCTCATTTTCAGTATTTGATTGCTACAGGACTTATTATATGACAATCAAGCAACTTAGGGTCTATTGCTTGCACTTATTAAATTATTCATTTATTTTTCAGTTACTCAATTTTGAATAACATTTAGTATTTTCTAGGCACCAAACTCAGTGCTAGAGAAACAAAAAGGATTCCCACCGCAGATGGCTTGACATAAGTAAAACAAAATTAGTATTTAGTGATGGAAATCTGTTTAGTCATTACCTTATGTAACACCCCAAACAAATTTGAACACAGTGTACAGAGGAGATGATTCATGACCATCTTCTAAAGCCCAAGGAGAGAAGATTTCCAACCTGGATAATAAATTTGTAGACCAAGTGGCAATGGAAATTTTGGGCCAGATTGTAGAACCACCTAATTAATCTGATTTATTCAACAAGTAAAGTTTATTCATTGAATTTAGCAACATAAAAAAATAAGAAGTAGAGATAGATTATAAAATTTGCGTTTTAGAAATAATTGACCTCGGTTTGGGGAGATGGTTCAGCAAATAAACTAAGTTTGCCTTTGGACACAAGTTAAAATTCATGACCACCATCAGAGCAACATCATGCAAATATCACACAGGTGTTTGCTAATTATCTTCTGTATCCCAGTGTTGCACAATCTCAGAAAGCTGAGGTATTGTAGTCACGACTTTTAAATGTTCCATCTGGTAAAAAACATCTCTACCACAGGTCAGGCCTTGATGCTTTTGATGCCATATTATGTCAATGGCTATCAATGACAGAGAAAAAAATCCATTACAGGTAAAGGAGACAGACAGACAGAGAAAGCCTTTGAGTGTGGATTTCAGAATTCAGTCATTTCTTTGGCTAGTGCTAAGCATGTAGTCTGAAGGAATATGTAGAAAAAGAATGAAGGCGTCCTTTATAGATGCTTTAAAAGCCCTTTAAAGCCAACTTTTCCAATTTCCCCACTAGATTCACAGTATTTGTCACATTGACGTTTTTTACTTTCAACCATCGTGTCTGCTCCTCAAGTTTGTTCAGGGTTAGAGGCTTTCTGGAGATCTGCTGGTCTTCAGTCCACACTGGAAGGTGGTGGGAACTTGGCACCAATGCCGAGGAAGGATAACCAAACCAGGAAGATGCATCTACAACAAGCAGCGCAGGCGGTCAGGCGGGAAGAGGAGCTTCTCTTCTCCCACGCTTTCCTTTCACAAAGCAACCGCTCTTGCCCCCTGCAGGACCAGCCACTCTGGGGAAGGGTTCATTCTGGAAGAGCTTCTACCTTCAGTCCATCCTTCCCGGAAGCAAACTTTGAGAACCAGCCGAGAGGAATGACTGTGGATTACGAACCAGTATTAAGTTGACGGTAGAACTTAACCATCACTCCATCTGAACAGATGGCAATGGCCATGCATCCTGTAACCTCCATCATGGCAAGAGATTAGAGAATCATAAGCATTCAATGACTGAGAACAAAACAAAGGTGGTTTGAGGGAGAGACATGGTCTCAAGGAAACAAATGCTTAAGTAGTAACAGAAAGACACCCCATGTTCTCCCTTGGACTTTGCACACACTTACATTGCATATGCACATGTACACACACAGGTGCCTGTACCACATATCACACCCCACAAATATTACACACACACACACACACACACACACACACACACATTATTATTATTATTATTTTTATTTTTATTTTTATTTTTATTTTTTTGGTTTTTCGAGGTAGGGTCTCACTCTGGTCCAGGCTGACCTGGAATTAACTATGTAGTCTCAGGGTGGCCTCGAACTCTCAGTGATCCACCTACCTCTGCCTCCCAAGTGCTGGGATTAAAGACATGCGCCACCATGCCCAGCCACACCTATCATTTTAACCCTAGGCTTTGTTCTAAGTGTAACACAGGGGCTGGAGAGATGGCTTAGTACTTAAGGCACTTGCCAGCAAAGTCAAAGGACCCAGGTTTGATTGCCCAGTACCCACATAAAGAGTATCTCTCTCCGTCTCTCTCTTTCTTTCTCTTTCTCTCTCCCTCTTTCACTCTATCTCTCAGATAAATTAATCCAGGATATCTGCACCCCTTCCTACCAGCCAGAGGGAAGCTTGCAGAGGGTGGGGGGGGGCTGGAGGAAATGAAGGGAAGAAACCTACTCCATGACAGGTTTCAGTAAGGCGCCAGTCTAGCTAGGCCTAAGTTTCAATTTCCTGGAGGGACAGACAAGATTCCTGCAAAACCTGAAATAAGGGGCCATTGGTCAATGACTGCCCTGACCAGAAAAAGGCTGAGTCAGTTCCAGTAAAGTCACCAGACTTGTCCCTTTGCCCCAACCAATCAAAGGCATACAAATGTAATTGCTGCTTGCTTAGCCAATCACGTTAGGAGATGACCTCACCTGCTTAGAATTCCCCTAGACCTAGTCATCAAAATCTTAAGACCAATCAAAGAAACGCAAGTAGGGCTAATGTTCAAATTAACCAATCATATTTAAAGACTGAAAGACTGGCATCTTTCTAGCTTTGTCCTGGACAGCAAGGCAGGCTCACCACTCCTGCCATCTTCTAGCACTGTCCTGGACAGCAATGCAGACTCACCACTCCTGCCATTCTTCTGGCTGCTCTGTCTCATTGTAGCTATTTATCTTCAGTTTCTGAAGTGATTAAGTTACTTCTTGATCCACCATGAGTCCCGTGGGTATGAGATGTGAACTTGAGAATAAAAGACTTTTCATCTCTTTCTTTCACTGTGAAATTTTTGTCATGTTTATCTGGAAAATTAAAAATTATCATTAATTTTTTGTTGAATGCATTTATTTTAGCACACCATTCCTCAGAGGTCATATTCGATTCCCATGAATCAAATGTTACTAATCTATACTAAAGCAGTAAAATCATTTCCCTCATACATTTTGCTAATCTTTCCCATAAAATATCCACACAAATAACTTGAATTGTGTCAGAGGTCTATATAGAAACTTACTGTAAAGTGTTTGTAATATTACTAATATAATAAAGAAAATAATAGAAACTCAAACAGACTGTAGCAGTTATCTTCTTGTTACCGGGACAAAATACCCAAGCAGTAACAGCTGAGGGTAGGAAAGGGCTTATTATTTTTAAAAATTTATTTATTTATTTTTGGAGAGAGAAACAGAGAGGGAGACAGAGAGAGAGGGAGAGGAAGACAGAGATGGGCGCGCCAGCAGCCTCAGCTGCTGTGAACGAAATCCAGATGTGTGCGCCCCCTTGTGGTCAAGTGTGGCATTGCGTCCTTGTATCACTTTGCATCTGGCTAAACGTGGGACCTGGAGATTGGAACTGCTGGACATTGGAACCAGCGTTCTTAGGCTTAGCAGGCAGGCGCCTTAGCTGCTAAGGAAAGGGCTTATTTTAGCTTATAGTTTAAAGAGCAAGCTTCATCACTGTGGAGAAAATATGACAGAACAGGCTAGGCTGCCTGGACCTCACATCTTGGCACAAAGCAGGAATGAAATGGAATGAGCCAGACTCCACACCCAGTGGGCTGGCCTAATAAACCCAGTAACACCTTCCTGTAACAAGGTTTCACCTTTCAAAGGCTCCACCGCTGGGGCAAGTACTAAACTTAATCAAAAACACTAGAGGCATTCAAACAACTGCACAGACTCAGAAAGATCTTAGTTGAAGCAGAAAAGTTCAACAATGTCAAAACATAAGAGTGCCATACTTAGGCTGCAGAGATGGCTCAGAGGTTAAGGTGTTTGCCAATCCAGATGACCTGGGTTCCCATGTAAGTCCACAGGCAAAAAGTGTTGCATACATCTGGAGTTCAATTGCAGTGGCAAGAGGCCCTCTGTCCCCATTCTCATTCTTTATCTTTCGTTCTCTCCTTATAAAAAGTAAATAAAATTAATAATTTTTTTAAACTTTTTATTTTATCTTATTTTTTTGGAGAGAGACACACACACACACACACACACAGAGAGAGAGAGAGAGAGAGAGAGAGAGAGAGAGAGAGAGAGAGAGAGAGAGGAAGACAGAGACGGGCGTGCCAGCAGTGTCTCAGCTGCTGCGAACGAAATCCAGATGCGTGCGCCCCCTTGTGGCCAAGTGCGACATTGCGCCCTTGTGTCACTTTGCATCTGGCTAAACGTGGGACCTGGAGATTGGAACCAGCGTTCTTAGGGTTAGGAGGCAGGCGCCTTAACCCCTAAGCCATCTCTCCAGCCCAAAATTAATAATTTTTAATGAAAGAGTTCCATCCTTGAAAATAAGTCTGAAAAAGCATGACACACACGCATCACAGATCTATGGAAGGATAAATGATTCCTCTCTCTGCACTGAGCTTCATTTTCACCAGCAGAAATGACAGCGGTATTTAAACAAGGCTACAGAGCAGGATTTTCCATGTAAATCCAGAATCACCTACACCATTGGTTCCTACATGTTAACGTGCGTATGAATCAGCGGGCGATCTCTGAGTGCAGTTTTTAACAGAGAAGCATTCAGTCGTAGGAACAGGACCAAGACTGCACATGATTAACAAGCTCTCAAGTGATGTCTTTAAACTACTCTACGCTTAGCATGAAACCAGCCCACAGAGGATATATTAGCTCCCTTTAACAAGACTTTTTCTTTGAACAATTTTCTCACAGATGTTGGAAAGTGCCTAACTTAATTGTGTTAAAATCTAGTAAGCCCAAGCCAAGGATTTCTCGCATGGATGCAAGGTGGGGCTTACACCTGTAACCAGTAGAGTGTCTGTGGAGGGCAGGGTGATTACAGGTTCCGTTTATGTGATGGGACCAACAATGTAAGATGTAAACAGTGAATTTGAATCTGAGACCCCACCTTCAGATGAGCATGCCCCAGCTATGGAATGATCCTTGCTATTTCCATGTACTTTGCTAAAAAAGGTGCAAAAGCAATTCTGGAGAAATTAGTAATTATTTTTAAACAATTCATTGAGAAGCATAAATATAGTCTGTTTATTTGAGTGTTGTCATCACGATAGTCTCGTTGTACATATTTGAAAGTTCCGGTATACCAGTGTTCAGAAATGGGTGACTAACAGTAGGAGAAATTTGAAAATTTACTGATGTCAAATAATTAAAATCTTAATCTAATTATGGGATATACTTTTTTTGTTTGTTTTGTTTTTTCGAGGTAGGGTCTCATTCTAACTCAGGCTGACCTGGAATTCACTATGTGGTCTCCGGGTGGCCTCAAACTCATGGCAATCCTCCTACCTCTGCCTCCCAAGTACTGGGATTAAAGGTGTGCACCAGCACGCCCGGCTGGGATATACTTTTATTTTACATTATTATTACTAAGAAAGATATTATTCACCATCTCATCCAAACGACACAAACATTTTTCTGTGAATCAAATTCCCCCTTTGGTATAGTAAAAACTCATCCACACAAACAGAGATGGCAAGATATCATTAATTATAACATACACTCCAAAGCAAGAACCATCAACATGTTAAAAAATGTATTCTTAAAATAAAATCAAAAGTTTAAAAATAGTTGCTGTAAAGAAATACAGTCTTGGTGCTGGAATTTAATGATTTCTTTATTTGAAAAATTAAAATTGCATGTAGATAATGAATTACATGTTTGCAATATGTATACATTGTTGGATGAATGGCAATTGAGTGAACACACATATTATATGTATGCATCAAAAAATTTATGAAGTACACTGTAACAAGTTATAAGGAAAACTTGGTGCAAGAATCTTAAAGGAAAAATGTGGCTCTGGAGACATGCTGCACCCACGCAGAACTTCAGGAGAGAAAATAGGAGGGTGCTAATATTGATGAGCATTTAAAGTAGATAAAGTAAAGAGTAAAGTGTGCTACTGAAGGAAAATCATGAGGTAAACTGTCTGACTGGCAAGAAACTTTGAGTAGAAACTTTTTGATTCAACTCTTTCTGGAAGGTTTTTCTAGAAATCTAGTGGATATTACATAAGAAACATTTTTCAAGTAAACTTCCATAGTAACTCACAAATGTAAATGAGTTATAAATCCTTATATACATCAATACTCTTCATATAATATATTTATATGATATATATTAGGTAGTTGTATTACTTATATAATAAGTGATAATTACAATAGCTGGCACTGTGATAAAAAGACATATTCTGAATTAGGATTATTAAATTCAAAATCTTTCTAAGTTTCTCTAAGCACCTAGGATTGTCCAAGGAGTCCAGATGAAGCGAGTAATATGAATGAATAAATTTTATTCTTCTTACTTGAATTCATTTAACCTTTAACACTATTAAAATCTTTCATATATGGCTTTCTGACTACTAGCTAGATGAAATCACCAGCTTTTTGCTACTGAAAGAAGCTAACATTTTATGTCTGTAACGGAACATTGCTTCACTTAGCCTCCTGAAATAAAGTGAGCTTCATGAGGAGATATTTTTACCTGCTGAACACAAGGCAGCACACAATATATGCAGAATGAACATTACAAATGACTATATAGCCACAATATCAGAGAGAAAAATTAAAAAATATAAAAGCTTTTGCATTTTTTGAAGACAAAGCCAAATTGCTCCTTAGCAAATTATGTATAACATAACTGGATGAGTGGAAGGTGATTGGTCACTAAGAATTGATACCAATATCCAAAGTTAAAACGGAGATTCCAGGAACAGTGCTTGCATCCACACCCGATGAAAATCTCAAAAAATGCAGAAGAGTCCATTATACGATTTCATCTGCATTTGTAAATATCATTTATTTTTACATTGAGCTAAAACTCAGGAATACATTGACAGCCTCCACAAGGGAGACAGTCAGTGTAAAATATGAGTAATTTAAATTTCATATCTGCCTGTAGGAAGAAAAGTAAGTCAGCTAGAGAAAATACAGCATGTACGTGTGTATATGCAACAGATGGAAATTTATCAGATATAGGATGTTATAGATTTTCGTGTTTCTAAAAGGCTCCATTATCACTGAAGGAAAAAAGCAGGTTGACAGAGCATGTGGTTTGCTTCACCTAATGAGATAGTATTCATTCTCCTTGATAGATCGTCATCACTCCCAGTAGTACCCCTTTCAGGGTCATTCCACGACAAAGAAGCTCAGGCTTGTGACTGTGATAGAGTGCATTGTTAGCAAAATGTCATTCCTTATATTCACAGATGACTTCAGCAAAGACCTGGAACCATTTGACAGAGCAATTGAAACCAAGTGTGTTGTTTGCAAATACAGAGTGACTTACATAAAGTGTGAATCTGCAAGCTTTAGGAAAAATGTGTGAACAACAAAAATCAGTAACCCATTGTTATGCGCCCTGGTATATTGTCAAGTCAATTTTGTTTTGAAGCCAAAGAAATAGTTGAGAAATCTTGTTAACAAAGACACCCTCTCCACTTCTGCAGAGGTGTTCTTGCTTCTAAACAAGGAAACAGAAATTGGAAGAAAAATAGTTTTGGAACAAAGTAGGCAGGAAGATGGCTGGTATACAAATTAATCAAATCATGTGTGACTTCCACCCTGATTACAACTGTCTTCCTCTTTTTCTTTTCCTTTCTCTGCTCATACCCCCACCCCAGGTAGAGTCTCACTCTAATCCAGGCTGACCTGGAATTAACTATGTAGTTTCAGGGTGAACTCCAAGTGATCCTCCTACCTGTGCCCCCTGAGTGCTGGGATTAAAGGTGTGCACCACCACACCATGCCCTCTTCCTCTTTTTCTATTGTATATCCATTATAGTTATTATCTTTATAAATTTTATTTTTAATGAAAACAAAGTCCAAAACTCACTCTTTTACAGAAGGTTTACTAAAAATGAATGCTGCATTCAAGGTTAAGTGCACTAACTCAGTCAGCATTCATTCAGGTAAATAAATGGATGGATATCTATACCTGTATAATATCTTTATTTAGTTATCTGTGGATGGCAATTGAGTTGACTATTCTTTCTGTTTTTTAGAGAGAGACAGAGAGAGAAGGAGAGAGAGAGGGAGAGGAAGACAGATAGAGATGGGCGCGTTAGCAGCCTCTCAGCTGCGAACGAAATTCAGATGTGTGTGCCCCCTTGTGATCAAGTGCAGCATTGCACCCTTGCGTCACTTTGCATCTGGCTAAATGTGGGACCTGGAGAATTGAACCAGGATCCTTAGGCTTCACAGGCAAATGCCTTAACCACTAAGCCATCTCTCCAGCCCCAGTTATTTATTTTAATAAAATGAAAGATCTTTAAACACTCTGAAGGTCTTTATTTTTAACTGAAGATATCAGCAAATCAATAACATTATCACTTCATAATTTGAGTAAAATAACAGAGACAATAGAAATGGAGTTTATTAACTCAAAACTTATGAGTTTGAAGACAGAAACAGATGTAAGGAGAACTTGGCTGGCAAATAATTTAGAGATATATTAGACTCAAACACATATGTGTCCTTAAAATACATCTCTTTACTTCTGAGTCAAGGACATTTTTTAGTGACTGAGTTTAAGTCTAATGTAGGAAAGACCATTTATTATTTAAAGTGGCTACAAATGGCTACATTTTTAACAAAAAAAGCAAATCATTGGAGACTTAATGGATTATTCATTTATCAAATATTTACTATAATTTTACTATGAAAACAACCTATCCATTTAAAAAAAAATTTTTTTATTTACTTATTTGTAAGGAAATGAGAGTGATAGAGGGAGGGGAAGAGGCAGATAGAGAAAGAAAATGGGCATGTCTGGGCCTCCAGCCACTGCAAAGGAACTCCAGATGCATTCACCACCTTGTGCAACTGCTTTATGTGGTTACTGGGGAGTAGAACCTGGGTCTGTAGGCTTCACAGGCAAGTACCCCAACTGAAATTTTTATAATTGCATAGATAACATAAGATATGGTTAAATGATATTTTAAAGAGGTGCCTTTTAAACTGAGGCAGTGTGGGATGGAGAGACGGCTTAGTGGTTAAACACTTGCCTGCAAAGCCTAAGGACCCCGGTTCGAGGCTCAATTCTCTAGGACCCACGTAAGCCAGATGTACAAGGGAATGCATCCATCTGGAGTTTGTTTGCAGTGGCTGGAGGCCCTGGCATGCCCTTTCTTTCTCTCTCTCTACCTGCCTATTTCTCTCTCTTTCTCTTTCTCTCTCTCTCTCTCTCTCCCAAATAAATAAATTAATTAAGAAATTAAACTGAGACAGTGTATGTCTAGTCATGTATCTTATGTGTAAATTCCTCTTGTATGTTCTTCCACATGTTCACCTAATAAATACTGATAAACATAGGTAAGTACCATTATCATCTTCATTTTATTCTCATAAATTATTCAAAGAGATACTAAATACTATTACTGATTTTTTAACTGTTTAAGGATTTTTTTTATTAAAGCAAAATCTTTAAACAGTTAAGAAATTAGCACAGAAATGGAGTGTCATATATAGACAACATGCAAAGAAAAGAAAATTATTCAGCTTTGGTACTGTGTAGGAGCACAAATATATATAGAAATTATGAAGGAGAAGTAAAGTTTAAAGTTTCTGGAGTAACAACTTTGAGACCTTTTTCTGACTTGATAAGTGATAGCTCAGCAGTTAAGAGCACTATCTGTACAAGCATGATGGCCAGAGGAGAACTGAGAGACGCCGGAGTCCAATCTGCAGGAATCCCCTAAACAACTGTGCACTTCCCTAACTCCAGACCCCTAGGGAAACAGAGCTGAGGGCTCAGGAGTGGTGAAGCCACGAGTGGGGAAGACAAGAGGAGATGACAAGCTCTGGTAGCAAAATAAAGAGACTCTTGATAAAGAAAGAAAAGGTCGGGCTGGAGAGATGGCTTAGGGGTTAAGGCGCCTGCCTCCTAAGCCTAAGAACACTGGTTCCAATCTCCAGCGGTTCCAATCTCCAGGTCCCACGTTTAGCCAGATGCAAAGTGACGCAAGGGCGCAATGCCGCACTTGACCACAAGGGGGCGCACGCATCTGGATTTCGTTCTCAGCAGCTGAGACACTGCTGGCATGCCCATTTCTATCTTCCTCTCCCTCTCTCTCTCTGTCTCTCTCTGTGTTTCTCTCCAAAAAAAAAAATAATAAAAAGTAAAAAATAAAAAGTTTAAAAAAAAAGAAAGAAAAAGTGGAAGACTGATGGAAGGGGACATCTGACATTCCCTTTTCTACACTGCTTTTGGAGTGTACCCCACTTCAGGTGAGTGCAGGGGTACCACATGGGCCCCTCCATGTGCATACACTGTACACTATACACACCACACACAAACACACTGCATTACACACACACACACACACACACACACACACACACACACATACAAATGCATGCTTGCTTGAGAAAGAAAATGAGATCTGTTGTATGTGTTCACAGATAAAACTTATAGCAATGCTTAACTTAAATAGGAAGAATTGGGAGGGGGTGAAGAAGTGGGACCAGTTAGCAGGTGAAGGTTGGAATTACTCTGGCAAGGAAGAGCTAAACCGTGACATGTAGAGTGTCTAAGTATGACAAGAATCAGTAGGGGAGAATTTGCATGCACTGTGAATTAAATTCACTTCCTGAAAAGAGTAATAGCTACCAGTGTAACAGGGATTCCATTCAGGTAATAGACATGATACTGAAGCCATTGAAAGACAAGGAAAGCTCAGAGAAAAGGTCAATGTGATGAGGTCAGTTTTACAAGAATTAGACACAAGCCAGTCATAGCCAGACTAAATGGTAGAGTCTGAAAATAGTAATGTGGGCTTGCAAATCAAATTTGAAACCGGTATTAGTAATAATATATCCATAGTCATAAGAAGTGAATTCATAAGATAAGATTCTACAGCATAAGAGTATTACAAAGATCAGTAGAGCAAAGGAAAATGAAGATTACTAAGCCAGTGAGATAAGCAAAGAGTTTGGATGAGGCGATTAAAAACACCAGCACTAGTGAATTTTATAGAACAAGCCAGTATGTCCTATAAGAGCATAAGAATAGGAAATCACCAACAACTTTCAGTATGTGTATTGAAAAGGCTGTTGTGGTGAAGCAACAGGGTGATAAATGGTGTAGATGAAGCATAGACTGATAACACTGGGGGAAAAAAGGTGCTTATTGGCTAAAATTGTGTGTGTATGTGTATGAGCGTGTGTGCCATGACATGAAAGTGGAGGTCAGAGGTCAGCTTTGTGGCCAGTCTACGCCTGTCCACCTCAGATGGGGTAGGATTTCTCACTCTGGATTCTCACTGTGTTGTGCTGCTGGGAAACTGTCTGTCTAGTCTCCCCACCCTAGCTCACCCTAAGCATCACCGTGCTCAATTACAGAGGCCAACCATGGCCTCTAGCTTTTTACATGTGGTCTGGGGATAGAAATCTGGTGTTCCAGATTGAACTGCGTGAGCTTGATCTACTGAGCCATCTCACCAGCCCCAAGCACATTTTTATAAAGACAACTAAACCACAACATGTAAATATTATTAGTCTCCGTAAGACGTAATCCACAGCCAAGTTCCATGAATATAGATGAAACCACTTTTAGCAGAAAGGTTATCAAATGGGATCCATCTGTATATAAGTCCACAATCACCAAGTGATAGTCGCTCTGAAATGCAAGTTTGAATTCATATTGTCTTAACATCAATGTACTTTATCATATTAATAGGTTCAGACATAATCTTCTCAATAGATGCAAAAAAACGTAAAATTTATAATTATACACAACAAAAATTCTCATCAAATCAGAAATGTAAGAATACGTTCTCACATAAGTAAGACATAAAAATAATCTCATGACTAATAATGATAATGAATGTGAAGCTGTGGTTTTCAGATAAGGAATAAGAAAGGCATATATAGATAGACACATCACTGTTACAAGAAGAGTATCATCAGACATTTTTTTTAAGTAGGAAAGAAAAACTTGAAAACATTCTTTTGACACATGCAAATCCTGAGGGTTTTAGAAAATATGATAATATATGAATTTTAAAAATTGTAAAGACATAATGTAGAGACTATTAAAAAAACAATCACCTATGTATAAATAAGTGAAAATAATTAGAAAATAAAATCACTTTAGAGCAGCTATATGCCTATCAACACAAGAAAAAAAGTCATGTTTTAATGATATGGATCTATTCAGCAATTAAAACATGACATATTAATTTAAAAACGTGTTTAATGAGAGAAGCAAAAGCCTATGTACTAAAGGTTTGTACAAATATGATATAGTAAAACAACAATTTATGTTGTTTAAAATCAAAATATTTGTAACATCTACAAAGTAATGATTATATTGAGGAAACATAGATGAATATTCTATGGGCAAAAGAAAAGCTCTGCAGCCTTATTAGGGTCACACAGACACTCACCATTTGAGCTGTGAAGACCTGTGCATTTTACTGTATGTACATTTTGTTTTGGCAAATAAATTGATATTGCTTGATTCTTCTGTAAAAATTTATCATACTAACATGATAAGAATTAAATAGATTTTCCTATTGCATTAAAAAACATGTGAGATGATTGTTAGGCAAATCACAGAAAAATAAATTCTTTTTTTGCATAAAGGAGTAAAGAAATGATTGACTAGTTAGTTCATTATAAAAAAAATTTACAAATTCTAACCCCAACAAGGCCATGCCTTCAGATCCTATAAATTCACAATACACATGAGCCAAGGCCGATGTATTTTCCAGGTGATTTTGTCTGTGACAGACCATCTGTTAAACAGTCTTACCTTACACTGTTGGGGAAAATCATTAAAAAAGGCTATGGAAGCTAAGAGGTGGTAAGTAAGAATATGTGAGGCAAACGGGGTTCTGTATGAATATATTCAGGCCATTTTTAATTTTCTCTGTGTAAAGACCCCTGATCCTTGGAGCCGTGGGAGGGCACACATGTTCTTGTGCAGAGGGGAGGGCTTCCCAAGTGAGAACTGCCAAGAGGACCATCGGAAGAGGAAAATTGCCATCTACAAGAATAGTTCTAAGCCAACAAGAGGAACTACGGCCCTGCTTGACAAAAGGAGCCCAAATGTAAAATCTCTGACAGTGGTGGCGACGGGCACCCACAGATCCTTGTGTCCTCTGCAATGAAGAGAAAGGGCAGTGTAGACATGACCTCAGACATCGGTCAAACAGCACCCGAGCACAGGTGACCTCTCTAACCTCCCGCGCGGTAAAGAGCACGCTAGTTAGTACATTTTCAGAGGCCCTTTGACCTGTATCCACATGAACGGCTCATGCTGGTGGGTCAAGGTCAGAAGAAAAGGTCATGAATTATAAATGCATGCAACACATTTAGTCTCTCAGAAACAAGGCATTGTTTATCAGTGATGGAACTTGAATATTGTCCAATATTTGCAACAAAATAGGTGTATTTTACTTCTGCATATAAGAGATGAAATGAGTTTTGAAATCTCCCAGTGTTAAAAGCCAGCTGTTTGGTTTTAGAAGCCTCTGTATAGCCAGGTAGTGCCTCACCACTCTTTGTCATAGGAAGCAACTGACCAACCCACCTTGGAGCAAGGGGACCAATCAAGGGTCCTGTGCTGGACATCTCTGCCCCCCCCCATTAGCCCCTGTAGCAGACAGCTTCAGGTTCACTGAGATAAACTTCCAGACCAGGCACAATTATGGAGGAAGGGATATTATTTATTGAAGCTTACAGATCCAGGGGAAGTTCCATAATGGCAAGAGAAGCGGCCTGCTCTTCACAGGGCCAAGCAGAGAGAGAGAGAAAAACCAACCAGCCACCACAGCACACAGAGCAAAACTACAGCCAAAAGGTCACACAGCACACTTCAGGAACACCTGCTAGGCACACTTTGCATATCTTTACAATGGAATCTCAAACCCACACCATTAACACCTTTAGACCAGCCCCCAGTGACATTGCCTCTAGCAAGGTGATTGCAGATGCAAACTATAACTAATAAAACACTGAATATATTGGGGGACATATATTCAAACTACCACATTCCACCCCTGGCCCCCAATATATTTAGCTCCTGGCTTCCAGATAGATTTATAACTATCACACATTGTAAATTGTACTCAGTCCAATTTCAAAGGTTCTCACAGTCTTGATCAACTTAAGATAGTGAGTCCTGTAAAATCAAACAAGTTAAATACTTTCAACATGTAAAGGCACAGAGTAAACATTTTTAACTGTATAAGGAATAGCAAGGAGAAACTAAAACAATGCAAACTCAGCCATCATCAACAATCATCAAACTTCTGCAGTTCAAGTTCAACATAATCAGAGACTGACAGTGTCCAGGTTTTCCAATTCCGCCCCTCCAGCTGGTCAGAGTCGCCAGGGAAAACTTTCATCCCATGCCAACACTGCACTCCATGGTAGCCCTTTTGCACAGTCCTGGTATATCCAAAACATCTTCAGGTCTCCATGCAAACCACGGTCCATCTTCCAAAAGGCTCTTCCAGCCTATTCCTGAGGGTCTTCATGCCCTGCCTCATGCTGCATCTCAGCAGCGGCTCCTGGAACCGTGTGCAACTCATGACCACTCCATGCATTTTTCATGCTTCCAAAACAAATACCAGGTGTGCAGGACACAGCCATATTCTTAATCCAGGGACAAAATAAACCATAGCCTTGAAAAGCAGGTTCCTTCTCCAGTCAGCTCTTTCCAAGAATTTGCATTTTTAACAGTCTTTCCTCAGGCATCCTCTCCATTGTTTTAATGTAAATCAAGTCAGGCCACCTTCCTTCCACCTTCCTTAAGATTGCTAATGCGTTGACAATAGCAGCTCCAGTAACCTAAAACCAGTCTCAGTGCCTCTGCTTTTAACTTGCTTGAGGATTTCAAACTTAAAATCTTAAAATCTCAGTCCGATATCTTCAGCCAAGAACATCAGTCCATTACAAATTTAAGTTTGATCAAACACTCTGGGCCTGGATAGCAGAACGTAGCCATCCCTTATCCCAGTTGCCCAGTTCCAACAAAGTCCTCTGCCGTCTTTTCCTTCCCCTTAGAAAGCTCATAAGCCAAGCCTCGACGTTCAATACTGTCTGCGCTTAGCCTTCTCAAACTCTCATCAGAATAGTCCATAAAACTTGGCTTACCACTCCAGAAGGCATCTTCAGTTGCAAGCACCAAGTCCATGCCCATTCCTCCAAAACAAAAGTTCCAAAAGATGAATATCCACACGGTCAGGTTCATCTCACCCCACACTCCTCGGTACCACTTTACCGTAGCACACAGCTTCAGGTTCGCTGAGATGAACTTCCAGACCAGGCACAGTTATGGAGGAAGGGATATTATTTATTGAAGCTTACAGATCCAGGGGAAGTTCCGTAATGGCAAGAGAAGCAGCCTGCTCTTCACAGGGCCAAGCAGAGAGAGAGAAAGCCAACCAGCCACCACAGCACACAGAGCAAAACTACAGCCAAAAGGTCACACAGCACACTTCAGGAACTCCTGCTAGGCACATTTGCATATCTTTACAATGGAATCTCAAACCCACACCTTAAGATCGGCCCCCAGTGACATTGCCTCTAGCAAGGTGATGGCAGATGCAAACTATAACTAGTAAAACACTGAATATATTGGGGGACATATATTCAAACTACCACAGCCCCATTGCCTGATGCTAGGAAGCCAATAGCCCATGCCTTCAAAGTCACTCAGGCCATTCTAGTTAAGCAACTAGTTTTATGTATTAAAGTATTCATTTTACCTACTGGGTGAAATCATAATGAATTATGTATTTAATACTCCACGTTATTGTGAGGGATTAGCAGTGGTTGGATTCAGGTGTCCCCCATAAACTTAGGGGTTCTGAATGTTAGGTTCCCAGCAGATGGAGATTTGGGAATTAACGACTCTTGGAGGCAGTGTATTGTTGGGGGGGGGGGCTTATGGTTATCATTGCCAGTTTCCCCTTGTCAGTGTTTGGCACACTCTCCTGTTCCTATTGTCCATGTGAAGTTGGCCAGGAGGTGATATCCACCCTCTGCTCATGCCATCGTTTTCTCTCTGCCATCATGGAGCTTCGCCTTCAGTCTGTGAGCCAAAATAAACCCCTTTTCCCCCCACAAGCTGTTCTTGGTTGGGTGATTTCTGCCAGCAATGTGAACCTGACTACAACAGAAATAAACAGATTGCTCTGACAAAGCCTTTGGATATTGAAGTTTTTTATTTTTTTTTTTATTTTTTGGAGAGAGACACAGAGACAGAGAGAGAGAGAGAGAGAGGAAAACAGAGATGGGCGCAGCAGCAGTGTCTCAGCTGCTGTGAACAAAATCCAGACATGTGTGCCCCCTTATGGTCAAGAGCGGCATTGTGCCCTTGCGTCACTTTGCATCTGGCTAAACGTGGGACCTGGAGATTGGAACCGGGTTCTTAGGCTTAGCAGGCAGGCGCCTTATCCGCTAAGCCATCTCTCCAGCCATGGATATAGAAGTTTTTAAGTGAATAGAGTTTGGGGTCTGATATCCCCCAAAGCCCTGACCCTCCAAAAGATGAAAAAGCCCTGACTTATGCTCACTCACCAAGAGGTCAGCTGCCCCACATATACAAAGTAGCCAACCCTTTGTGTATGTCAACAGTTTACCCGAAATCCTCTTACTTACACTCCTAAAGGCATAAAAATCCCCTCTCCAAATCCAAAGCCAGACTCCTTCCTGGCTTGGGAACACTGTTTCTGTCATTTCCTGCTCTACTGTCACTGTATTTAAGCTAAATTCATCCAGAGTCAAGAATGGCTCCCTCACTCTGCAAACCCCCAGTCTTGTGTCGGACAAAGCTGATTGTCCAGAGTACAGTCGTTCCTCTGATCTGCATGTGAAGAGCCATGGTTTAGTTCAAATGTCTACAGCTCTACTGTCTGAGTCTGAGGACCACTCTCACCAACAGGAGCCATCATAGGCATTCCTTATTTGGCAGTGACAGGTTTATAGATGGGTATCAAATAAAAATTTTTTAAAAAAAAGGAATATTTGCCAACACGGAGAAACCTGTGTTTCCCGTTACGTGAGAGAGCTGGAAGGCGGGAGAAAGAATCTTAGAAGAAAATAAGTTTCTTTTTCACCAGATATCAACACTTCTGTACATGGTGCCTAGAACTCCTGTCAACATGTCATAAATAGAGAAAGATTCACTTTAAAGGTAAGACATTGTTTTGAAAACCAGAGAAAGAAAGGGTGAAATGAATGTTGTTTGATTTTATCAATTCTCAGAGCAACCTGCTTTCAGAAATTGTTTTATGTGTAATAATAACTTGACTATTTCATAGAATAATTAATTGGTTTTCTGTTACTTGGTGCCAAATATACTCTAAGTATGTAAAGTTTTCTATATTTATTTCCATATTAATATTTTAAAATTGTAAGCATATAATGTTAAAATCGCCGCACCTCATAAAATGTAGTTCATGAGGTAGAATTAGCCAATTGCTATTTTATCAATTACATTACACTAATCAATAAGGAAGAAATTAAATAACTTCTCATGTTACATAGTTGCCAAGGTCATTTTATTTAAATCTCAATGCCCTTTGCAAAGTGTCTCAGACTATGTACCCATGTCAATGAGAGAAGATGCTCTTTTCACATTACCACCCTTTGCTTTCTTTAAGCAGATCACAAGGTTTGTACTGATAGACAGTGCCATTTGCATTGTGAAAGTCTTCTTGGGTGGATGACATTCAATAATGTGTGTCTTACAAAATGTTTTAAAAACATGTTCCTCACTAACATTTATCTTCCCACAATCAATGTAACAAAATTCTGTGAGTGCTCCAGCTCTGATACACCTATGTGTCATTAATCACTAAAGCCCAAGTAAGAAAAATATGGATGCATTTAAATTTTTATTCAGTATTTATCATATGTCAACTATAAGTTGATTAGATATTTAATTATTTTTAGAGTAAGGTCTCTTCAAAAGATTTATCACCAAGTGATAGAGCCATCTAATTCATCTTAAGATATGAATAAATGAAATTGTTTTGCATTCTCATTTTTATAAGTTTAGTGTCTTAAGCATCTGCATAAATCATGTTGAAATGATTAATAAGTAATTGAAACTTTGCAGAATATGTTTATTAGGATAAAATAAAGCAAATTTCTGGCTTATCTCTCTTGAGCTTTGAATTTACATAGGTATTGCCGAGTCATGAGAGGAAACCTAGACAGACATTATTAAACTGTGAATAAACAAAGAACTCTGAGACTGGAGAGATGGATTAGTGGTTAAGGTGCTTGCCTGCAAAGTATAAGGACTCAGGTTCGATCCCCCAGTATCCACATAAGCTAGATGCACAAGGTGGCACATGTGTCTGGAGTTTGTTTGCAGTGGCTAGAGACCCTGGCACACCCATTCTCTCCTCTCTATTTGCCTCTCTCTCTCTCTCTTTCCTTGAATATATATGTATATAATGAACTCTTTATAAAAATTGTTGACCCCAAAACTGGTTTAAATACTAGTTTCATTGTGTCTCATTTGACAGAAAGTATCTTTTGAATGTGTTCTAATGAGCCAGGTATGATAGCACACACTTTTAATCCCAGAATTTGGGAATTGAGGCTGTATGTCTGAAATCAACAACCGAGGCCTCAAAGAAAGGTTGAGTCTCAAAAATATGAGTGTTCTATTGTTTTCTCTGATATCGCTCTTTGATAAACTAGTATTCAACATGCTTTTGTTTTCTTAGAACACCACTGTAAGACAAAAATCATACACACGTGTATGCTGCTGCTGTGTGATATTTACCTTCAAGATGCAGACTTAAGATTTTTACCCATGTGCTAAGCATATAATTCTTTTTTTATTTTTTATTTTTATTTTTATTTTTATTGGCCCCTGCTATTTCTTTCTTTCTTTTTAAAATTTTATTTATTTTTTTGTATATTATTCTAGTTTTACATTCATAATGGTGACTCCATTATCCTCCTCCCTGTCCTCCCTCTTCCGAAGGGACCCTCATCAATGGGGAATGTGGGTCATGCATTGTGTCAATAGTTATGGGGGATAGGCCAAGTCTCTGTGCATAATGCCCCAACTTGTGGCTCTAATATTCTTTCTACCCCCTCTTCCACGAATTTCCCTGAGCCACATTGGGGTCACTGTAGCTCTACTTCAGTGATGAGGTTTTGGGAGCCTCTGTATCTCTGGATATCTGGCTCAGTAAGAGTTAGATGTTCTCTGTGCTTATCTCCTTCAGCATTTTTCTGGTGTTGTGATCGCCAAGAAGGCTGAACATTCGTACTCTTAGAATGGGTATTGAAATTTGTGAAAATCCAAAGTACTATTGTAAAAAAAAAAAAAAAAAAAGCAGTCCACACAGGGAGAAATCATTTGTGTGGCTATTCAAGAGACAGTTTCTGAGCTGCTGCCCTCACGTAGCATTCTTGGTCTGTTTTTTCTTTTTCTTTTAATTTTTGCATTTTTTTCCAGAATGAATATACTGATTAATAATTGAATTCATCATATAAACTAGTTTTTATTATATGCTCTTCCCAAGGCACTCGTCACAATGGATATTTTGGAACATACAGCAATTATGAAATGAAAGAAATTGATTTAGAGTAATGTTTTCTTAACTTTTTCTCTACTTTTAAAAATCTTTTCAAAATAGTGCCTTGTAAATGAATGTTAACTATAGAAAGAAATACCCTTGATTTATTATTAGAAAGTAATAAATATAGGCAAAATAGTATAATTAATACTCCATCTACTGACCCATGGGGTCTGCTGCAATTTTGAGAGCAGTCTGAGCTACATGTAGCATGACCCTGTGTTAGTTAACCAAAACAAATTTAAAAGTTCACCTACTATTCCCCAAGCTAACAGCCAATCAAATTTTTAAGACTTGAATCTTAGAGGAATTACTCCAGATGATTAGAGAGAAGACACATTGATGAACAAAATGATGGGTGTCAGCAGTTTTCTATCAGAGCTTTAGACTTTCATTCAAAGGTACCTCTTTGGAAAGAATTTGATTATGAAGAAAGATGTGGCTAAAACAGCCTACTGTGATGGTTCCTCCTCTCATCACTGAAATAGGGCTGGGGAGAGCAAAGATGAGGAAACATCTCTGGAGATGGGTAGGTAAAAATCAAGATGTGCACTTACACGGATATTCACCTGGGCTAGAACACAGGTGGGGTAACAGCAAAGAGGCGAAGGCAGATAGGTTCAGGATTCTGCTTTCCACCTCACAAGTGTGAAGTGAGCTGTTTCACTCTATCACGTACTTCCTTCCAGGATGCACTGAAGCCTATAACACAGGACACAAACTATGGTTTCCTCTCTTTCTTTTAAGTGTTATATCAGATATTTTGTCACAGCAATAAAAAACTGACTAAAACAGCATGCACATTAGTCTCACGAATACAAATCCCATGAATTTGCACAAGTAATATATGTTGATACTTATAATAAAACCTCAAGGGTAGCATTAAATAAACAAATTATGGCAAAAAGGTAATTTTGAATTTGATGACTTTTGTACTTTATGTTCTTATGTCTTTTCTGGTATTTCAAAAAGATATGTAATCACTTATAATGAGAAAAAACAAGACCTACTTCTGTAAAACTTTTCAACACGAAGAAAGAAACATCTGGAGTTAAAGTAATATTGTAGTGAGTTAGAGTAATATTGTAAGACGAGTAAGAGTAGCAATGAAGATGATCTTTGACACGATCACTGCAAGCTCTTACAAATGAGCTGTTTAAATTCTAGGAAGCAGCGTACCACAGCTTCCAACAGTGCCTATCACTTTAATAAACTGGACCATTGTTTTATTTCCTAACTCTTGTACGTACATTCCAAATTTGAAAGGGGCATATATATTTTTCTATCTCATAAAAATAACATGTCATATGCTTTACTGTTGTAGGTTTTGACCCTGAATATCAGCATAGAAAGGGCATTTGGAACCTTATCTCTCTCTAGCCATCTGCAAGCTATGAGCTCACAGTGATGTCTCTTCATATCTGGTCATCCTGTTCGAGGTAGCTCTGTCATCGAAGCCTAAACCTGCATGCATGTGCATGGAAACACAAGTGCTGAGAGCAGAGTGAGAATGATCTGGGGACGTGAAGAATTGAATTCCATATTATAGCCAGTGGCTATTACAGAACTATTTACTGGAGTTTGGAAGTACTACTCATTTGAGAAGCCAGATCTTCCTTGAAATAACCATCTCAGGTTGGAGGATCATGGGTATCTTAGGGATTCATGCCATTGGACTGACAGAGTTGACATACAGCATGCAAAAATATTTATTGTGGACATTAGGCTTCCTGCTATAACAGCCCAGCAGTCCTGGTAGCTCATGTGTTTACCATCTAATTCCCAGCATATGGCTCACTGTTTTAATTCTCGTAACAAGTGAGTCAAAGACCACACCGTGAGTGAAAATCTGAGGTTGCACTTTTGACCACCACACATAATGAAATGAGACCGGGAATGTGGGTAACTTTACTTCTCTAATAAAGCTGGTGAAACCTGTTTCTAATGTGCTATTGACTGAGTTGGGAAATGGTTGTTTGCAGTTTTCTTGTAACTGTCATAAAGAAAGAGATCGTTTCCCTACGCCTGAGATTCTCACAGGTTTCTCTTCACTTGAGAGTCAATCTCCATATATATTTCATGTCCTTGAAGATATGGGAAGTTAAAACATTACAGCACATATTTCTCATGGAAGGCATTACAAAATCGATTTTAGGTATAGGTGGGACTTACGATACATTAATAATTTATTGTATTCATTATAAAGAGTTGATACGCAGCATAGCAAATCACGGATAGGACTCCTTAAAGGAGTTATTGAAATTCAAACATTTCCTTATATAAATGTCAAATGCGTGATTTATAACACAGCCACTTATATTTTAAAATATATTTTAACCAGATGGCAAGTGTCTTAGAAAATGTGTCACATTAATGGTGGCATGAGAAATGCTTGATACAAGGCTGCATGAACTCTTGTTCCATATATAATAAAGGACAAATATGTACCCTTTTAGCCCTAAAAGAATACATTTGCTTGCAGAAAATATCCATAACAAGATATTTAAACTATAAAAAGAGACTAGTGGGCTGGACAGATGGCTTAGTGGTTAAGGCATTTGTCTGCAGAGCCAAAGGACCTCAATTTTATACCCCAAGATGCATGTAAGCCAGATGCACAAGGTGGAGCATGCATCTGGAATTTGTTTGCAGTGGCTAGAGGCACTGGCATGTCCATTCTCTCTCTCTTTTTCTCTCTCTTTTCCTCTGCCTTTTCTCTCTCTCAAATAAATAAATAAAGTATTAAAAATAGACTATTGAGGGCTGGAGAGATGGCTTAGCGGTTAAGGCGCCTGCCTGCTAAGCCTAAGAACCCGGTTCCAATCTCCAGGTCCCACGTTTAGCCAGATGCTAAGTGACACAAGGGCACAATGCCACACTTGCCCACAAGGGGGCGCACACATCTGGATTTTGTTCTCAGCAGCTGAGAGACTGCTGGCACACCCATCTCTATCTGTCTTCTTCTCCCTCTCTGCCTGTCTCTCTCTGTATCTCTCTCCAAAAAATACAAATAAAATAATAAAAAAATAGACTATTGAACCTTGAGCTGTATGATCCTACTTCTCATTACTTGGAGGTAAAGGAGGAATTTGTTATTTTTCTGTACAGTGATTGCCAACAGTTTTTTTTTTTTTTTTTTTTTTTTTTTTTTTTCGAGGTAGGGTCTCACTCTGGCCCAGGCTGTCCTGGAATTAACTATGTAGTCTCAGGGTGGCCTTGAACTCACTGCGATCCTCCTACCTCTGCCTCCCAAGTGCTGGGATTAAAGGCGTGCGCCACCACGCCTGGCTTAACAGTTTTAAAAGGTTTTCAGGTCTTGAGAAAATACACCTACACTCATCCAAATGTATTGGGTTTTGTTTAGCCCATCTTCTTATACTAGCAGAGCAAACAGAGCCCCTCAGAACCCACACCTCCCCAGAGCAGTGTTTAAACTGGCTAGGTGCTACCTACCTTTTTAGAGCTTTCAGGTGTCTCAAGGAGATTAACTTTTCTGCACAGGCATAAAATCAGAGGAATGAATCCAAAAATGAGGCATAGAAATACTTCAATGTTGGAAAGTCCTAAAATCAAGAAGAAAGATCATTTTATTGGAAAAGAAACAAGAGAAAAGACTTTCTACTGCTGAGTAGAATTCAATTGTGTAAATGTACCACAACGTCATTATCCATTCATCCAATAATGGGCACCTGGATAGATACCAGATCTTACAAACTCACACAATCATGGTCTCATTTGTCTGTGGTTCCAAACCTGGACCTGCTTGAGTTGCTGACATACCTGATAGACAATAGAGGTAGAAAGGTTTGGGGGGAGGGAGAGGGAATGGCTAGAAAAACAAATAAAAAACTAAGTCCAAAATGACCTGGTACTACAGAAAACTTTATCCCCAGAATTAGACTGAAAGATATAATCCTCAAGAGGAGTAAATGGGGAGCATATGAAAAGAAGGACACTGGGGGGGGGGTGAACCCTAACCTTAAAAGAATTTTTTTCTGTCTCTGACCTGTAACTCCCAGTACCACAGATTGGTTGCCACCCACATTCAGCTGTTGATCAGAGAGACTGTCAAGGTCCCCAAATCAAGACAATTTTTCTGTCAGAGCACTTGGTTACCCACCTGAGATAAAATGGAAAACCCTACAGCTGAAGACAGCATATACTGCCAACACAGAGCATGGTGAAACCTGGCTGGAATCCAGAAGAAAGTCAGTTCCCAGACAGCCTGTCTAGTGCTGAAAAGCACTACATGAGCTACTGGGGGAAAATGGCCAACAATGTTCTGAGCAACCAGAGGTCTAAGCGACTCAGAAACAAACACCCTGATGAGATGTGAACGCTAATGCAATGGTGGCAGATAGCCTCAGTGGGTAACCAATAGCTTTCCGATTGGCTAAGAAACCCACTCAGTGTAAGCGAACCCATATCTGGAACTGGGAAACAGATCAGAATTCTAAGGAGACAAAGATTATGTTCTCCAGTGTCAAGTTCTCACTAGTCTTTGGCTAAAAAGGGGGGGGGGTTTACCCACATCAAATTTTCCCTAAATTAATAATTAATAATAATTATCCCATTTAAACTATTCTGATTTCATTCTCTATTGAAGAATTTGTTCTTCTTTTTCAGAAGGTACAGAGACCCAAGGAGATAAACTGCCCCTCGCACTTTAGCCAAGCCACAGCTGAATCCACAGAGGAATGGGGACACGAGCAAGAGTGCTGAGTCCTCGGTAAACCTGATAATCAGCACCAGGGTGTAGGAGACAGACTCTGAGGATACTCAACACCAACCACAGTAGAGATCCAGAGGCTCCTAAGAGCTCATCACTGAAGTAGACTTCAAACTCATTCTGGGCTGGAGAGATGGCTTATTGGTTAAGGTGCTTGCCTGTGAAGCCTAAGGACCCATGTTCAACTTTCCAGATCCCATGTAAGCCAGACTCACAAAGGAGAAACAAGTACAAATTTGCACATGCGTACCAGGTAGCACAAGTGTCTGCAGTTCAATTGCAGTGGCTGAGGCCCTGGTACACCAATTCTTTCTCAAAAATAAATATATTAATTAAAAAAGAAACTCACCATGGCTCAGGGAATTTTGTAGAAAGGGGGCAGAAAGATTGTAAAAGCCACAGGTTGAGACATCATGCCCACAGGCATTCTCTCCCTGGCAAAATAACTGACTGCTGCTCCCGTAACACACAAACTCCAACCCCATGGGAATACCGGCAACCCCACTGAGGAGGGTCCCCAATGGAATGGTGGCAGGGATGAGGGACAAGGGAACCCATACATGATATATCCATATGAAACATAATAATAATATGAATAATAATAAAAGACTTTCTAAAGGTACTGGTCAGAACTCCACATAATGCCCTGCATTCTACAATGGAGGAGAGCCTGTGGAAACCCACTTTGTTCTTCTGTAAGCTTCATTCAAATCCCATCACAAAGGGAACAGCTAAATGAGACAATTGTGTCGGGGGAGAGGAAAAAAGCACAGGGTAAGTATTTCCACTTTTGTTCTTCTTATGGGCAATTTGAGACCATGGCTAAATCTTCCCAGGCACTCTCAATTGCATGGAGTGTTACAGCCCGCAGTAGGAAGCAATTCTTACCTGATGCTTCTGTTGTCTATCCTCCATCCTTCCCTCATTCACTCCTTCACTCACTCACTCCTCTGCTGTATGAACATTGTCCACAAGAAGCTATTGCACAATCATGCCCGTGCTCTTCCCACGTTAGTCCAGATACTCAATTTTGACAGAACCTCTTCAGAATAAGAAATGCTAAGAAAAACAGAAACCCTTGCTTACAATCTGGAGGAAATGCAAACAATAAACAAACAAGGAAATGCATATTTGAAAAAGTCAGGTGATAAAAACAAACATGTAAGGCACACAGAGAATATGTACATGTGAAGGAATATTTGAAAAGTGGAACATTTTAGGATACGATTCACGTACCAGAAAATTTCCACATTTAAATTGTAAGATTCAATATTTTTAGTGTATTTGCAATATTGCACAGCCAATAATAATTTTGAAGGACTTTCATCTTCCTTATAGAAACTGTCTTCTTCCTGCTCAGTTCCTTAATCTTAAACAATAATTTAATATTTTTTCACTGTTTTAAAGTGTGTGTGTGTGTGTGTGTGTGTGTGTGTGTGTGTAGGTAGAGATATTTCACATTCTCACTAAGGTTTGATCTCATGTACTTTATTTGTGGAGATATTTAGAGTATTATATTTTCCCAATTTCTCAACAAGTTCATTGTTTGCAGGTATAAAAGCTACTGATTTCTGTATGTTGATTTTGTATTCTGTAAATTTGCTGAATATGTTTGTTAAGTAAAAGAGCTTTCTGTGTTATTTGCATACTAAAGATGTCCATATCTAATAAAAAAAAAACTCAGTAGAGACCCATCTCACTGCAAAGCATCAAAAAATCAAGTTTATTTTGAAAATATTGCATAATTTTGAATGTAAGATACGTTTTTTAATTATTATTTTTATTGACAACTTTTATACTTACATACAAAAAAAAACACCTGGTATTTCCCTCCCCTCCCCCATTCCACTTTAGAAGTCCAATCTCCATCATATCCCCTCCCTCTCTCCATTAGTCTCTCTTTTAATTTGATGTCATCATCTTTTTCTTCTATTATGAGGGTCTTGCGAAGGTATTGCTAGGAACTGCAAGGTCATGGATATCGAGGGCAATTTCTGTCTGGGCAGTTGCATTGTAAGAGGTCATACCCTTCCTTTGGTTCTTCCATTCTATCCGCCCCCTTTGCTGCAATGGTCCCTGAGCCTTGGAGGGTGTGACAGAGGTGTTTCAGTGCTGGGCACTCCTCCATCCCTTCTTCTCAGCACTATGTTGCCTTTTGGGTCATCCCAGTGGTCATCGCCATCTGACAAGAGAAGCTTCTAACCAGAAGTGAGAGTAGCGTTATTATGTGAATATGAACATGAAGTGTAGTATTTTCAGGGCAGCTTGGTGGGAATAATACATACATTTAGTCAGACAAGAGCAGGTTTTATACCCCTAAGGCTCATGACCTCACCTACCATAGACTTTTGCTTAGGTTTTTCAGTACCAGGCATGTTTTAAGGGAATAATACTATTGACATCATATAGGAAATATTCCTATATTTTAGACATATGCACTAGTACATTTGGTAATTACAACCTGCTAGTGAAGATATAGATATATATAATTTTTTGGAGATAGGGTCTCTCTGTAGCCCAGGCTGACCTGGAATTCATTATGTAGTGATATGTTTTTAAACAAGTATTTTATTTTAAAATTAAATTTATAACAAAAAAGTTTTCTGGTAGAGTTTACAGGGTCACTTAAGTATAGAATCATGTCTGCAAATAAGGATAATTTCAATTCCTTATTTCCTGTATTTATCCCTGTTAAAGTTTCTGTTTTCATAGTGTTCTATTTAAGATTTCATGCTCTATAATGAATAAAAATGGAGAGAGTGGGCATACATCATGTTACAAATTTTAGATGAAATGCTTTTAATTTTTCCTCATTTAATATAATGTTGAATCCACACTGACCCGGGCTTTTTTTTTTTTTTTTTTTTTTTGTAGGGAGACATTTATTTACAGCTTTAATTTCATCGGTCATTATAGGATGTCCTATTTAAATTATTTATATCTTATAGTTCAATTTTTATGGTCTGACATTTTTTATTAATATTTCTATAACATATGCCTAATGTCCTTTCCTTGTGGAGAGGTATTTTTTTTTTAATTAAGCTCAAGGTTGTATGGATACATCATATGTTTGTACCATTATTTCCTTCCTCCCTGCCCCCATTCTGCTGAGGGTCCTCCTTAGTGGGATTGCTGGTACGGGGGCGAGGGGCAGTGCCTCTGGACAGTCCCTTCCACTGGGTGGCTCTTACATCTTCCTGCCACCTTTTCTGCAATTATTTTTTGGGCCATGGTAGGTGTGTTTTAAGTCTCAGCAGGTTTTGCATTTCTGCTTCAGTGCATTTCAGTATCCTCAGTGTATGTCTCCACCCCCCTGACGCTGATTGCCAGGCTCGTCATTGAAGCAGCATTTGCTCATCTCACCAATTCCTCTGTGGTTTCACCTGGACCCTGGCTGATGGGCGTGGGATGGTTTATCTCCTCAGTCTAGCTGCTTTCAGAAAAAGAAAAGCAGATTCTCCAAAGGACACTGAGATCAGCCTAGGTTCAATGGGATAACAATTATTACGAAAGAGTTTGCTGGGTGTAGTCTCATTTAAGCCTAGTGGGAGCTTCTTGTTGGAGTCCATGAAATTGATCTCCATAGGATTCGCGTTTGGTTCCAAGTTGCAACGAAAGGTTCCTTTCCAATAAGCATGTCTCAGTCAATCAGAGAGCTGTTGTTTTCCCATCTACACTGGGGGGTCTCTATGGCACAGGTATGTCCATCTTGTCAGACTGCTAGTTTTGGTATAGCAGTGTCCCCTGTTACACACAAGACTGCTGGCCCTTTTCCCACAGCAGCTCATGTAGCACTTTCCAGCACAATACAGGCAGACCATCTGGCAATTGGCTTCCTTCCAGATTCCATCCAGATCTTTTGACATTCTTTTGGCAGCATGTGGTGTCTTCAGCAATAGGGCTGAACCCTTTACCTCAGAGGGGGTAATCAAGTGCTTTGACGGAAGGTTGTATTGTTTGGGGGACCTCATAGGTCTCTCAGATCAACAGTTCAGTGCAGATTGTATCCAATTTCTGGCACCCTCTCCAGGGCTCTTCTCACCTGACCATCCTTGCATACTTCTGTTGCGGGTTGTATCATTTAGTGCACTGTCCATGAGAAAGGTATCTATGGAAAGGATTCATTTTGGATTTAGTTCTATGTGTATTTCTCCCACCATCCCATTCCTCTTCCCCAACAGACTTCCATCCCTATTATCTGACCCTCAAGTTGCCTGCCAGGTGTGCCTGCAATTCAGGGTGTTCCAGGTTAGGAACCACAGATGAGAGAGAACATGCAAGCATTTGTCTTTGTAGGGCATACATTTAGACATTGTTTTTATTTTATCTAGGTTTTCCAGCTTGTTGGAATCTATTTTCTTAGTACCTTCTAATGATCTTCTGGATTTTAATGGAGTCTGTTTTAACATTCCTTTTTTTTTTGTCTTGAATTTTATTTTTTTATTTTTTTTTGGAGAGAGACACACAGCGAGAGAGAGAGAGAGAGAGAGAGAGAGAGGAAGACAGAGATGGGAGCGCCAGCAGTGTCTCAGCTGCTGCGAACGAAATCCAGATGTGTGCACCCCCTTGTGGTCAAGTGCGGCGTTGTGCCCTTGCGTCACTTTGCATCTGGCTAAAAGTGGGACCTGGAGATTGGAACCGCTGGAGATTGGAACCAGTGTTCTTAGGCTTAGGAGGCAGGCGCCTTAACCCCTAAGCCATCTCTCCAGCCCTTGAATTTTATTTATTTTGGGTGTTTTCTCCTTTTCTTTTGGTTAGTTTGACTAAGGATTTTGTTAGTCTTGTGAACTTTTTCAAAAAGAATAAACTCAAATTGATTTTGTGTATTGTTCTTTTAATTTATATTTCATTAATTGCTACTCTAATATTTATCATTTTTTGCCATCTACTGAGTTTGGGATTGACTTTTTTTTAGTGCCTCAAATTGTTACACTAGGTTGTTTATTTGAGATCTTCCTGAATTTTTAATGTCAGAACTTGTCTATGAACCTTTCTTTTAGGACTGTCTCAGTTGTATCCTAGATGGTCTTTTAGCTTGTGTTATCATTATCATTATTATCTAGATAATTATTTTAAATTTCCTCTCTGATTTCTTCAGTGAGCCTCTGTTAATTTAAAAGTATATAACTCAGTCTCAAATTATTTCTGCACCTTCTGAAGTTTGACTAGCTGTTGATTTCCAGTTTTATTCAACTGTGGTCTTATAGACTATAAGGAATTATCTTATTTGTAAAAAAATTATTTAAGATTTTCATTGTAGAGCTCGAGAGATGGCTTAGCAGTTAAGGCGCCTGCCTCCTAAGCCTAAGAACTCTGGTTCCAATCTCCAGCTCCCACATTTAGCCAGATGCAAAGTGATGCAAGGGTGCAATGCTGCTCTTGACCACAAGGGGGCGCACACATCTGTATTTCGTTCACAGCAGCTGAGAGACTGCTGGCGCACCCATCTCTATCTGTCTTCCTCTCCCTCTCTCTCTGTCTCTCTCTGTGTCTCTCTCCAAAAAAAAAAAAAAAAAAAAGATTTGCATTGTAGCCTACAATAAGGTCAGATTTGGAGATACTTCCAAGTATTTCTAAGAAAACATGTATTCTCTATTTCTCAGATGTAATATTGTGCAGCTATTTGTTAGATGTAGTTGGTCTATGATTGTTAGCTCTGATGCATCTGCTTATATTTAGTTTGGAGATATATCTTGACATATAAATGGGGCACTAAAGTCTCCCACTATAATTATGGAAGCAATGCTGTGATCTTTTATGTCATTTAGTGTTTGTTTTATGAAAATGGGATCCTGAATATTTGATGTATAAATTTTTACAACCTTTATGTCTTCATGATGCATTGTTCCCTTTATTACTCACTAGTTTCCTTTCTTATTTCTTTTGACCATATTTGGTTTGAAATCTGCTTGATCATATATAAGAATATCTCTTAAATGGTCAGACCCTATTGCTGAACACAACACAGATTACACTCATAATACAGAGAGATACCATGCTGTAACTGAGAGGGAAGCCAGTGTGCTCCTGGCCAGAGCGCATCATACTGGAAAGCACTATGGGAGCTGCTGGGGGACAATGATCACCAATGGCATGAATAAGCAGGGGACCCTTCAAGCTACATAATCAACAGGGCAAGACGTACACAAATTGTGCAATATTGGTACATAGCCCATGCCAGTAATCAAATGTTTTCAGATTAGACACGAGGCTTGCTCAGTAGGAGAGAATTCATTTCTGGTACTGGGAAAAAACCAAAATCCATGGACAGGAAACTCATAGACTGCCCACAGAAGCCACCACTGCTCTCTGGATTAGAAGAGTGGGCTTTATACAACAAAAAGTCTCTCAAATAACTATGCATATTTCCTTTAATCCAAGCTCCAACTCTTGCTTGGAAAATCTGTTTTATTGTGCAGATGACAGGAGACACAAGATCCATCAATATGACAAGAAAGATATTTGACTGCCTACCATAAGACGTGTCACCTCTTCCACATCTGCCGAGGGCCAGGAGACACTGCAGAGGAAGTGATGACATGAACACTGCTGTCACTGCTAGCCTGACAACCAGCTCCACGGGAGTGGTGACAGACACTGTGGTCAACCAAACCCATGAAAGCAGAAACCCAGAAGCTACAGAGAACTCAACAGTAAATCAATCTGCTAACAGGCCTGCCATGGTTCAGGGAACATTACAGAAGAGGGATGGAAAGATTGTGAGAGCCACAGAGTAGATAGGGTACCCTGAAGGACAGTCCCTCCCCTCCCCCACAAAGGCTGACTGAGGTCTTCATGACCCTTCAGTGAATACCAACAACCCCACTGAGGAGGGTCCCCCGGGAAATTGCAACAGGGACAAAGGGAGAAAAGAATATAACCTTTTATAAAATAAAATAATAGTGTAAAAAGAATAGCTACCCCTGCTTGTTGAGTTTCCCTTGCTTGGTAGGTTGATTTCCACCCTTAGACACTCAGTTTGTGGATATCGTTGATAGCTAAGCATGGTTCTGGGAGACAATAGTTGGGCATGATGGCATCTAATCTGAAAAGGTAGGTTGCATGTTTTTATTGGCTAGTTGAGGAGTGTACGTTGAAAGTTATTACAGTGTCTTTCCTATCACTTCCCCCGGTGATTTTCTGGTTGGCCTTATTATTGATATTTACTTTTCACCTCCCCTCTTACTTTGGTGGCCTGTTGTCTGGGTGTGGTGACCATGTTTCGTTCATTTCCATGTCTTCTTCCTCTCTTCCTGTCTTTGTAGCCTTTTTATATACCTACAATAAGGTCAGATTTGGAGATACTTCCAAGTATTTCTAAGAAAACATGTATTCTCTATTTCTCAGATGTAATATTGTGCAGCTATTTGTTAGATGTAGTTGGTCTATGATTGTTAGCTCTGATGCATCTGCTTATATTTAGTTTGGAGATATATCTTGACATATAAATGGGGCACTAAAGTCTCCCACTATAATTATGGAAGCAATGCTGTGATCTTTTATGTCATTTAGTGTTTGTTTTATGAAAATGGGATCCTGAATATTTGATGTATAAATTTTTACAACCTTTATGTCTTCATGATGCATTGTTCCCTTTATTACTCACTAGTTTCCTTTCTTATTTCTTTTGACCATATTTGGTTTGAAATCTGCTTGATCATATATAAGAATATCTCTTAAATGGTCAGACCCTATTGCTGAACACAACACAGATTACACTCATAATACAGAGAGATACCATGCTGTAACTGAGAGGGAAGCCAGTGTGCTCCTGGCCAGAGCGCATCATACTGGAAAGCACTATGGGAGCTGCTGGGGGACAATGATCACCAATGGCATGAATAAGCAGGGGACCCTTCAAGCTACATAATCAACAGGGCAAGACGTACACAAATTGTGCAATATTGGTACATAGCCCATGCCAGTAATCAAATGTTTTCAGATTAGACACGAGGCTTGCTCAGTAGGAGAGAATTCATTTCTGGTACTGGGAAAAAAACCAAAATCCCATGGACAGGAAACTCATAGACTGCCCACAGAAGCCACCACTGCTCTCTGGATTAGAAGAGTGGGCTTTATACAACAAAAAGTCTCTCAAATAACTATGCATATTTCCTTTAATCCAAGCTCCAACTCTTGCTTGGAAAATCTGTTTTATTGTGCAGATGACAGGAGACACAAGATCCATCAATATGACAAGAAAGATATTTGACTGCCTACCATAAGACGTGTCACCTCTTCCACATCTGCCGAGGGCCAGGAGACACTGCAGAGGAAGTGATGACATGAACACTGCTGTCACTGCTAGCCTGACAACCAGCTCCACGGGAGTGGTGACAGACACTGTGGTCAACCAAACCCATGAAAGCAGAAACCCAGAAGCTACAGAGAACTCAACAGTAAATCAATCTGCTAACAGGCCTGCCATGGTTCAGGGAACATTACAGAAGAGGGGATGGAAAGATTGTGAGAGCCACAGAGTAGATAGGAGTACCCTGAAGGACAGTCCCTCCCCTCCCCCACAAAGGCTGACTGAGGTCTTCATGACCCTTCAGTGAATACCAACAACCCCACTGAGGAGGGTCCCCCGGGAAATTGCAACAGGGACAAAGGGAGAAAAGAATATAACCTTTTATAAAATAAAATAATAGTGTAAAAAGAATAGCTACCCCTGCTTGTTGAGTTTCCCTTGCTTGGTAGGTTGATTTCCACCCTTAGACACTCAGTTTGTGGATATCGTTGATAGCTAAGCATGGTTCTGGGAGACAATAGTTGGGCATGATGGCATCTAATCTGAAAAGGTAGGTTGCATGTTTTTATTGGCTAGTTGAGGAGTGTACGTTGAAAGTTATTACAGTGTCTTTCCTATCACTTCCCCCGGTGATTTTCTGGTTGGCCTTATTATTGATATTTACTTTTCACCTCCCCTCTTACTTTGGTGGCCTGTTGTCTGGGTGTGGTGACCATGTTTCGTTCATTTCCATGTCTTCTTCCTCTCTTCCTGTCTTTGTAGCCTTTTTATATATGTTCTCTTGGGTAAGACTGCATGGTTCTTTCCTTCATTATTTATTTTATTTTTTTGGAGAGAGACACAGAGAGAGACAGAGACAGAGGGAGAGGAAGACAGATAGAGAATGGGTGCGCCAGCAGCCTCTGAGCTGCTATGAACAAAATCCAGATGTGTCCGCCCCCTTGTGGTCAAGTGCGGCACTGCACCCTTGTGTCACTTTGCATCTGGCTAAACATGGGATCTGGAGATTGGAACCAGCATTCTTAGGCTTAGGAGGCAGGCGCCTTAACCACTAAGCCATCTCTCCAGCCCGGTTCTTTCCTTCTTGTATAAAATTCTGCTCTAGATTTAATTTCCCCCCTTCTCCAGGATTGGGTGATGAACTTTTTGTTTTCTGAGGTGCCTCTTATAGGCCACTTCACTTGTGAATGAGTTCATTTCACTTCCTAAAGCTAGGGGGCAGAGGCTCAACTGATTTATCAGCAAATTTGGTTATGCATAATTGTTAAAGACCCATTTATATAATTACATCTGACCCTGAGTAAATTTTGCCTGTAGGAAATTGATGCTGGCTCATGGTCAAGTGATGGCACTGGCAGAAAGACTGCTGTCCCTGGGAGGAGTTTGTGTTGAGTGACTCGGGGACTATTGGACCTGGGGTCAGGTGAATAGGAAGGGCAGGGACTCCTTTGTCAGTGTTGTGGTAAGAGATGTGTAGGTACATGGCTTGCTCACCTAGGTTACAATGAGGTGTGGGGGCTACTGGGAGCATGAAAGGCCTCCTTGACATAGGGAGCAGCTCAAGGTGGTAAAAGTGTAGGACCTCCCAGAACAGGGTGTAGAGGGGAGACAAGGGTCCACACAGTATGTGCTGGACCCATGACAGCTGTACACACACGTCTTGAAAGGGTCCAAACAAACACAAGGGCATACTAGACAACTGCATACTAATTATAGAAATGCTATATAATCTAAAAAAAAAAAAAAATAAGAACAATCAACATACATTGCATACATCCAAAAAATTCCAAGCAGGCTGAGGAGCATTAAAATACCACCAAAATAGAGAGAACAATTAGCAAATATAAACATATGCAGATATGACAGATGCCATAATTAGCAGAAAGGATATGCAGCAATGATTATACATATACTGCAATAATTCATGGAAATAGACAAAAATAAGAACACAATGGGTCCTGAAATGGAAGATACTTAAAAATGGAACTTTTCAAGGTAAAATTGGAATACCTAAAATGCATTGTATCTATATGAGCAACAATCTGTAGGTTTAGAAAAATACTAAGCTTAAATAGTTATGAAATGATTGCACTTATATGTGAGTTGGAATAAAACTCAATAACTACCCAGTCATGGACCAACAAGCTCATAAAGTATTTAATGGAAAAAACAAACAGCTGGACAGAAAGGCAGACATACAGACAAGACAGACATATAGACAACCAATCTATGAAGGGCATAGTCTAATCAAACTCAGGAGGACCAGCATGCTTATTTCGGATTCTATATAACACGGTGAAAAGCTTTGAAACTAGCATAGCATAAGCATGATTTAATTTCTAAATATACATATTGTAGCAGACAGCTTCAGGTTCGCAGAGATGAACTTCCAGACCAGGCACAGTTATGGAGGAAGGGAAATTATTTATTGAAACTTACAGATCCAGGGGAAGTTCCATAATGGCAGAAGAAACTGGCCTGCCTTCACAGGGCCAAGCAGAGAGAGAAAAAAATGAACCAGGCACACAGCACACAGAACAAAGCTACAGCCAAAAGCCACAGCACACTTCAGGAACTCCCATTAGGCACACTTTGCATATCTTTACAATGGAATCTTAAACCCACCATCCACTCCTTAAGAACCACCCAATGACATTGCCTCCAGCAAGATGGCTGCAGATGCAAACTATAAACTAATAAAACAATGAATACATTGGGGGGCCATATAGTCAAACTACCACACATATATTCTTGCATTTATCATTAACCATTCTGTGTGCGTATTTGTGTGTGTGTGTGTGTGTGTGTGTGTGTGTAGATGGACACGGAAAATGCACATGGGTGTGGAGGCCAGAGGGGCAAACTGGTTGTCCTGCAATTCTCTACTGCCTTATTTTCTAGAGAAAGGGTCTCACTGGCATTTTCTCATCAGACGAGCTGCTTAGTGAGCATCAGCAATCCTCTCTTCTGCCCTCCTTAGCACCGGGGTGAGAGGCATGCATGGCCACATCTGGATTTTTTTTGAGTTATGGGATAGAATTCAGGTCCTCATGCAGCACCATCTCTGACCACTGAGCTATTACAGTATCCCACAACTACAATGTTTTAAAAAGCAAAATTACTACAACTTTAGTAAAGTGCCCAAATCTTAAACATTTAGCATGATGCCATTTTATGCATGAAACATCTATGCAATAATCATCCAGTCAAATGGCATTATTCCAGTTTTTCCTTCATAGTCCTTCTCAGAAAGAATAACACCTTTCTAAACTACTGAATGGTTTTTCTGATCTCAAACTTTATATACAACCATATATAAATGATTCATATACATTTACCATATATAATGTCCTCTTTAAATATGTTGCCTGTGAAGATTATTATGATTTTGGACTTCTTAGTGATATACTTTTATTGATTTAATTAATAAACTAAATTTCATATTCTCATAGTGATAGAAAATTGGCTGTTGCTGGTTGTAAACTCTACAAATATTTATCTGCATTTTCCTACATCTCTCTAGAGATTTACGTTGGCAGAAATGAAACATTATTGATCCAGTGTTTGACCCTAGAGTGTCACAAGTGAAATGGCATGTCCAGGTTATGATCGCAAGCCCTTTATTATACATGACTTGAGAACATTGATGGCAATGCCACAAGTGAAAGTCACTCAAAAACCATCTGTTGCCAGGTGTGGTGGTGCACGCCTTTAATCCCAGCACTCGGGAGGCAGAGGTAGGAGGATCGCCAAGAGTTCGAGGCCACCCTGAGACTACATAGTTAATTCCAGGTCAGCCTGGACCAGAGTGAGACCCTGCCTTGCAAAACCAAAAAAAAAAAAAAATCTGTTATGTAAACGGAAGCACTGTAGATTCCTGGAACTGTTCTTGGATCTTCATGCGGCCACATGTTTTGGTAGTACATTTGTCATTTAGGATCATTTCTGTTTTTATTTCCATGGTCACCATTCCACAGATTTTGACCTTAAACCTCTCCATGCACTTGCTACGTTACATTCCCACTCAGGTGGATAGACCATTCATTATTCTCCCTGGATATTTACAAGACCCTTTGCTGATTTAATTTCTTCAGGTACTCAGACCAAAACTTCAGATAACATGAAAACCTATTTTTCCCTAAAATGTAGACATCTTAACTGAAATACCTTCAACTAAAAGCAAAATAGTATATTATGGTTCTAGGTAATGCTTAGTAGCGTATATCACCTTTTAGAGTAACAAAGATATTTTCATACAAAAAATAAATAATGAGCTGGGTGTGGTGGCACACACCTTTAATCCCAGCACTTGGGAGGCAGAGGTAGGAGGATTGCCATGAGTTCGAGGCCACCCTGAGACTACATAGTGAATTGCAGGTCAGCCTGAGCTAGAACAAACCCTACCTCAAAAAACCAAAATAAATAAATAAATAAATAAATAAATAAATAAATAAATAAATAGTGAAAACTAACTATGATGTAGAACAATTTCATTTGCTGTTCTTCATACTCATCAGTTCACCCACAGATTACAAAGAAAGAGCACAAGAACTTAATATCAAGAATTACTTGCCAGGCGTGGTGGAGCACATCTTTAATCCCAGCACTTGGGAGGCAGAGGTAGGAGGATCACTGAGAGTTCGAGGCCACCCTGAGACTACATAGTTAATTCCAGGTTAGCCTGGACCAGAGTGAGACCCTGCCTTGCAAAACCAAAAAAAAAAAAAAAAAAAAAAAAAAAAATTTTTTTGCATATATTTTAATATGATACTTTTTAAATTTACAAAAACAGTACTCTGGTGCACAAACAAAAAGTATTGTTGGGGGAGAAGCATCTTATTTGTGAGATGTAACTGCTTGCTCAAAATTAGAAGAAAGTTTCATAATATTGGAAAGTACTTAAACAAAAATAAGATTTTTGTAGTTCAAAAATTTTTAGGAAAAAAAGCTTAGAATATGTAAATTACAAGTCCATACAATCATATAAATTATAAATTCAAAACTCCATTTTGACTTATCAAGGAAAGGTGTGAGGAACATTTAAACTTATCTTAGGCTTCACAAAAAGAATGAATATGGTACCCAGCTAAAATCTAAGCTTTTTTAAAAGATTTTATTTTTACTGAATTTTAATTTTTTATTTATTTATTTATTTATTTATTTATTTATTTATTTATTTATTTATTTGAGACAAAAGGAAAGAGAGAGAGAGGAGAGTGAGAATGGGTGTGCCAGGGCCTCTAACCAGTGCAAACAAACTCCAGATGCATGTGCCCCTTTGTGCATCTGGCTTATGTGGGACCTGGAGAATCAAACCGGGGTCCTTAGGCTTCACAGGCATGTGCCTTAACCACTAAGCCATCTCTGCAGCCCAAATCTAAGTTTTAACCTAATACCCTACCATGACACCAAGTATATCCCTCATGAAGGTGAGAAAATTTGGTTGAATACATCTTTTGTTAACAATGAAGCAAAGCTGAAGAGTTTCAAGAAAGGTAAATAACTGGAAAACATGTAGGTCTCATTCAGAAGGGTAATTCTTCTTTCCAACATCTATTTTGTCCTTCTTAGGTGTAGACATCAAAATATGTTAAACAGCATTAAAGTCGTATTTAAAAAATGCAATGAAATCTCTCAAGTACAAGATCTATCTTAAAATAAATAGTGGCCAACATTTTTGAATGCATACTAGGCCGGAGAGAGTGCTAAATGCAATGCATTTATTTCATGAATTATTATTAATGAATAATTATTTATAATAACAAATAATCATATTAATATATTATCAAATCATTAAGTAATTCATTTTTTTCTACTTTATTATGAAAATAAAAGCTTAAGGAGGGCTGGAGAGATGGCTTAGGGGTTAAGGTGCCTGCCTCCTAAGCCTAAGAACACTGGTTCCAATCTCCAGCTGTTCCAATCTCCAGGTCCCACATTTAGCCAGATGCAAAGTGACGCAAGGGCGCAATGCCACACTTGACCACAAGGGGGCGCACGCATCTGGATTTCGTTCACAGCAGCTGAGACACTGCTGGCACGCCCATCTCTGTCTCTCTCTCTCTCTCTCTCTCTCTCTCTCTCTCTCTCTCTCTCTGTGTCTCTCTCAAAAAAATAATAAAAAATAAAAAGATATATATATAAAAAAAAAAAGGTTAAGGAGAAGAAAAAATGTTCCAAATGTCATTGTCTCTCCTTTGTAATGGAATAATAAATACTGGTGCTAGGATTTGCACCCAAAACAGACTAGCTTCAGAGCCATAGATTTTTAACCATCATGTGACATTTATAGTCCATACCTGCATTCTGTTGGGGTGTATTTTTCTCTGAATATTCTTACCTGCTTTCTCCTTCAAATTTGTTTTGCTTTAAATAAAGATTTTTTTCCTTGTGTTATACATTTAATTTTCTCATCACCTATTAATCCAAATAAAACATCCACATATGCCTGACATTACTTGCAGGGACTTTCCAATATACCAATGCTATAGAATCTTCTCTCGGGTGTTAAAGTGATAGATACAGAAGATGTAATAACATGCCTAGAAAAGAGTTCAGCTAGAGCCAGTGTTCCAAACCTACAGAACCAATTGATTTTATAAATAAAGTATTATTGGACCATACAGTCATATTCAGTTTATTTCCCATCCAGCTCTTTACAGCTACAATAGCCTAGCTCAAAAGTTATGAAAAGAATTGATGTGGCACATATGGCCCTTGACAGGAAAATATCAACTACTTAAACTGTAGCCTGCAGTGGCTGTCTCCAATTCATTTGTTACTTCCAATGTATATGTGAGTAAACACACAGATTCAACACTTTTTAAAGACTGAATTATGATTTCACATGTTAATAGCATGTTTTGTTTTATTATTTTTTTGGAGAGAGAGAGAGAGAAAGAGAGAGAGAGAGAGAGAGAGAGAGAGAGAAAGACAGAGATGGGAGCGCCAGCAGTGTCTTAGCTGCTGAGAACGAAATCCAGGTGTGTGTGCCCCCTTGTGGTCAAGTGTGGCATTGCGCCCTTGCGTCACTTTGCATCTGGCTAACGTGGGACCTGGAGATTGGAACTGCTGGAGATTGGAACCAGTGTTCTTAGGGTTAGGAGGCAGGTGCCTTAACCCCTAAGCCATCTCTCCAGCCCAATAGCATGTTTTTTAACTCAATAAAACAAAAGTATGTTTATTTGTACTTTTTGAAAATTGTTTTATATTGACATTATATTGCACTTGGCAGGAATATTGACCCTTTATAGAAGGAAAAGGAGAGAGAAAGAACCCTTGCATCTCATTGCACAGTGTATAAATCCTAGATGAGAGTTATTTCCCAGGTTAAAGATCTGGACTTTCCAATATAATAAATATTTCTTTATTTATTTTTTAATCCTCAGTATCATATTCAGTTCATTTCCAAGTTACCCCATTTTCTCTTTTCAAAAGCAGGTCCTTGCAGAGTGGGAAGAATGTGGCTCAGTGGGCTAACTCACAGCCATGAAGAAATATACTCATCACATCCAGCTTAAGGACGTCTAAAGACAAACATGCCATTCTAAAGATCTTAGTAAAATTCTATGAAGGGAGGTTACCCAGACTCCAAAAGACAGAATACAGAGGGTGGAGGAGTCTGGAGAGATAGGGTTCAGGGAGGGAAGGAAGGAGGGAGATACACAAACTAAGATGGCAGGAATCTGTACAATCGAAACCTACTTCTTTGTTAGCTATTTAAAATATACAACTCTCTTAAAAAGAGAAAGAGAGGGCTGGAAGGATGGCTTAGCAGTTAAGGCATTTGCCTGCAAAGCCACAGGACCCAGGTTCAATTCCCCAGGACCCACGTTAGCCAGATGGACAAGGGGGCACATGCATCTGGAGTTCATTTGCAGTGGCTGGAGGCTCTGGTGTGCCCATTCTCTCTCTCTCCCTCCCTCTTTCTCTGTCAAATAAATAAATAAAAATATATATTTTAAAAAAAAAAAGAGAGAGATAACAGTAGATATAGAGATGGAAAAGAGAGAGAGAGAGAGAGAGGATAGAGTTAGGCATAGTTTGGGCAGAACTGCCCTAAAGGGGTGGAATCAGTTTTATTCTAAACCAACAAGTAGTTGCTGGGATAGCCCAGAGCCAGAGTTGCATCCCATGGTGAGATCTTAATCAGGAATCCCATGATGTCACCTGAAATGGCATAGGCCAACGCCAAAGCGATTGATTACTCACCAGCTCTAAATGGTAAGGCCTTATTGCAGAAGACTCCACAGACTGTGGTGGCCGAACGCTGAGAGATCAAGCTGGAATTGAGATGGAGGCCACCTTGCTTCTTACTGTCTCTTAATACTGGACAGTGCTCTGCAAGATGCTGGAGAGAAACGTCACCAAGTTTTCTGCAAGCTACAGAATCAACAACCCAGGCAAGCAGCTATCACTCCCTGTGCAATAGTTGTATGTAGATTATGGGGGGTAATCGCTTGCTCTCTATTTGAATCTGAGTCCTGCACAATGGGAAGAAATTCCTGCCTGGTACAGAGAACAAAGTCAGAAGCCTATGGCTACAAAGGCCATAGACCCTAGAGGGCAGTGTCCCCTGTTCTTTTCTAGCTGGAGAGGTTGTGTGTATCAAAAAGCCTTCTAAATGAACATGTTTATCCCCTTTTATCCATGATGTTCTCACTTTTGGTAAGTAAACCTGGTTTTTAGAGATGGCAGTGAAAACCAGGGAGACCCAAGACCCAAAGAATAACAACAAAAGAATGCAGACTTACTAGCAGGAGATGAGTCATCTCTGTCACAACTGCCAGGACCCAGGAAGCATTGCAGGGGAAATGGCAGTTTAAGTATGAGTGCTGCTCTCACTGCTAGCCTGACAACCTCCCCCAGGGCCATGGCCGTAGTCACTGAGGAAACACAAAACTCATACAAAGCAGAAAATTAGAGACTTCAGAGAGCTCAGTACTAAAGGAGACACGTTCCAAACCCTCCAAAGGCTTAGGTATCTCTGAGGAAGAGGGAATAGAAAGAGTGTAAGAGCTCTATGATTGGAAGGTATACTCTGAGGCATTACCACCCCTACACACACACACACACACACGTGCACACACCCGCATGCACATACACATGTGGATTGACTGGTACATTCATGTCCTCACAGTGATCACCTATAACCCCACTAAGGAAAGCTCTCAGTGGTGAGTATTCATAAGATTATTTCCTGAAGCGACTATGACTAATTTGTGTTGTGTTTATTTATTGAACTTCTCAATAAAGATAGTAAATAAAAAAAAAAAAAAACTTATTTAAAAGCATTCAGATTAGTGTAACTTGCAAACACTTTCTTTGAACAGGATCCTGAAGTAGGTTCTGACTTTTAGAACACAGTTCTTATGATTGAATCTCATTTTGTCTCAAGATATTTGCTACTAATGTGTTTATAACTTATTCCTAAGAGAAATGACCACATTTACCCAGCCCTCAGGGAACAACTGAAACTAACATTTGTATCATGTCTTCCTGTTTTCAAAATGCCTCATGTATGGTTCCACTTGATTCCAAGGTCTTTAAGTCCACCTTGCTGGACCAGAGTCTGGCCTCAGACCAACTAGGGCTATGTAGAAATAGAAAGACTATACAACCTCAACAGAGGGTCTTATTTCTTAGTGAGTGGGCCAATAGCAAGAACGGTCACCGGTTTGAGGCTGTCATGCTCAGATGACGCTCAGCCGGATATTTAAAGGCAAGAGACTAGCAGGGCAGAGAATGGGGGAAGAAATTACAAAAAAAAAAATCTGATTAGAACAGGACTATTTCCTTTGCTCACTTGTCTTCCCAGACATGACCCTTAGGACTGGCTTGACTAGTTCTTAATAATAGGCTGTCTGCATGGTTTGGGGCAGTGGTTCCTGCGCAGCAGCTGACCCTAGCACGCTGTAGTTTGGAAAGTTATCTACAACCTGAAAGAATTTCCTCTGTGTTAAAGCCTGTTCCAGGGCCAGCTTGTTCCAGAAACTTCAGTGACTCATTTCATGCTCCCTGGACCCTCAGACTTACTAACCCTTACATACCTCACAGAAAAGAAGGCAGAGACAATAGCTGTCTTATGGAGACTTATACAGTGAGAGAACTATTACCTGAGTCTATGTTTTACACTCAGCATGCTGGTTTTCTGCTATTTAGATATACTCTGCAGTCTCATAGGCTTTCTCTTTCTTTCTTTCTTTCTTTCTTTCTTTCTTTCTTTCTTTTCTTTCCTTCCTTCCTTCCTTCCTTCCTTCCTTCCTTCTTTCTTTTCTTTTCTTTCTTTCTTTCTTTCTTTCTTTCTTTCTTTCTTTCTTTCCTTTCTTTCTTTCCTTCCTTCCTTCCTTCTTTCTTTTCTTCTTTTCTTTTCTTTTCTTTACTTTTCTTTTCTTCTTCTTTCTTTCTTTCTTTCTTTCTTTCTTTTTTGTTCAACTACATGGTGACTTAAGGAAGACAGTATCACATTCTTCAGTTGTCAGCATGGTAAAAATCCAAACCCTTTCAATTGTTTGCTATTCATGAATATTCATTAAGTGGAAACTTCCACCAAAACATGGTGGGTTGCCCTAATCTCAGAGGTATAAAGAGAAAATTCAGTTGCAGAAAAGAAACTGAATTTCTGAAAATGTTATGAGTAATTGGCATCCCTTAGACTGTGAGCCCTTCCAGGTTTATCTGCATATAACCCCACAATCCCAGAGTGATCACATTAGCATAAAATGAAACATCCTAAAATTATAGGAAAAAAATGGGAAAAAGTTCTGGAACCAGTGCATTGGTTATAACTAAATAGCAAATGCAATTGCCCTAGAGAAAACTTTTGATATGGAAAATAGCTCAGATTTATGCAAATGCCTCTCACAATTAGCTCTTTTACTTAAATGGGCCTATTAATCTCAATATTTCCAGGATAATTGTTTGTGGCTCAGTGATAAATAGCAAGGAACCATCTGCACATAAAATCCCTTTCCATCCCTTTCCTATTGTTATAGTAGCTCAATGCTAATGTGCAGGCCATGCGTACATGCATGAGTAAAGAGCCTGGGGCCAGGGCACAAAAGATGGCTCAGTGAATAAAGTGTTTGCATGACCACTGGCGCTCAGGTGTGTGCCTGTAATTCCAGCAGTCGAGGTGGAGAGAGGGAAACCCTGGGGTTCACTGGCCAGTTCATCTAGCCAAATTGCTGAGCTATAGTTTCGGCAAGAGAAGCTGACAAAAATAATAAGGTGGAGAGCAACTGGTGAAGGAATCTTCGTTATATTTACATCTGGCCTGCTCATGCCCACATGTGCACAAGCACCCAACCATATATGAACACACATGCGCACATACATGCACACACATGAACTAGGCACAGAGTCCTTGATGAATCTGGGATAAATTTATACCATGAAGAATACAGTTCCTACTCTTATCTTTTTTTTTAATTTTTATTATTGTTTTTATTTATTTTTGGAGAGAGAGACAGAGAGAGGTAGACAGAGAGGGAGAGGGAGACAGAGATGGGCGCACCAGCAGTCTCTCAGCTGCTGTGAACGAAATCCAGATGTATGCGCCCCTTTGTGGTCAAGTGCGGCATTGCGCCCTTGTGTCACTTTGCATCTGGCTAAACAGTGGGACCTGGAGATTGGAACCACTGGACATTGGAACCAGCGTTCTTAGGCTTAGCAGGCAGGCGCCTTAGCTGCTAAGCCATCTCTCCAGCCCCCTACTCTTATCTTTTATAGGGAGTTTATCTGCTGGGAAGAGCTTTGAAAAGCAAGGACTTATGTAACTAGTCCACTCAAACTCCAACGGTAGTTGTCCTTGTGTTGGGGATATGTGCATAGAGCAGACAGCAGAGTCAAATTGTTTGGATGGCAGAATACTAATGATATATCTTGCTAGAAAGTCATTTATAGTTAATCATTTTATAGCCAATTTAAGTAGCTTAGGTGATGCAAAGAAAACTCCACCCAGGGAATTGACTGTATTTACCCTCTGTATTCACAGGACAGAAATGTAACCATTGTGAAATTCCACACAGCCACCCCAGAGTAGTTAGATGAATACTGTGTTTGATTCTGCTTATGGAAAATGTACAACACCAAACACCAGCATTTAACGCTGCGTTTAAATGTTTCATTGATGTAATGAATCACCTTCTTCAGGGCAATAACATTGAGCACAGGATGGAGCTGGTATAAATAGTATTAAGTCATGTATTATTTGGTAAAGTATCTGAATTTTCAATTCATGGAAAACATGTAAATGCATTGCTTGAATTGGTAAATATTTTCTTAATCTTTATTGATATTCCTGCTTAAAACTTAACTATTCCACATATTTATAGTTTGGGAGAAAACACTTTTTTTCATCTTTGCAATCTCGATTCTAAATTTCTTTGTGTGATACATTATTAAGTGGGAATACCTTGGACATACCATCTGTCAACTTTGTTTTCGTGTGCCATTAAACATTCAGCATTATTCACGTATTAATTAAGATATTATTTTAAAAGATCTAAGTATGCTTGATACAATATATCATGATAAGCAGATCCATGTGTGTGTAACATTTACCCAGGACCATGCACTATAAAACTGTAGCATATTTTTACTTATGGAAAAGAAGCACCAGAATATTAATTCCGCTGGCTTGGGTATGCTTCTTCCATGAAAGAGAAACCGTAAGGTTGATATTTAAAACTTAAGAAGAGCGGCCTGGAGAGATGGCTTAGCGGTTAAACACTTGCCTGTGAAGCCTAAAGACCCCAGTTCAAGGCTCGATTCCTCAGTGCCCACATAAGCCAGAAGCACAAGGTGACACAGGCATCTGGAGTTCATTTACAGTGGCTGGAGGCCCTGGTGAGCCCATTATCTCTCTCTCTCTCTCCCTCCCTCTTTCTCTTTCATTCTCAAATAAATAAAAAATAAATAAAACTTATTAAAACTTAAGAAGAGGATATTTCCAATTGTTTCAAATACATGTAAACCCAGATACATTTAAAAGGACAGTGAGGAATTGACACTGGTCCTTGGAATATTGGTCAGATACAAAAAGGAAGTGATATTGGTAGATTATTTTTATTTTAAGGTACCCTGTATTAGTTTTTTTTTTTTCCTAAATGAACACTATTTTAATGAATTGCTAAGAATAAGATAGAATGCTTTCCAATGCCATGGGTCAGGCTTGGTGCTTAGCTTGGCCTTGAAAGTGGCAGATCCTTTACAAGTTGAGGGGTCCTAGGTTGCTGGGGCATGACATCAAAGGCCATTATTTGAGGTTTTTCTCTCTTTATGCTTCCTGGCCACCATGGGTGAGTAGCTTCCTCTTTTTTGAACTTATGTCATGATTACCTCACTCCTGGTCCCAAAGTATCTGGGCATTTCGGGAATGTGACTTCCAAAACTGTTCTTTGATCCTGTTGCACTTACCTTCTCATTGCTATGATAAAGCACCCAACCAAGGGCTGGAGAGATGGCTTAGAGGTTAAGGCGCCTGCCTCCTAAGCCTAAGAACGCTGGTTCCAATCTCCAGGTCCCACGTTTAACCAGATGCAAAGTGACGCAAGGGCGCAATGCCTCACTTGACCACAAGGGGGAGCACGCATCTAGATTTTGTTCACAGCAGCTGAGACACTGCTGGCGCGCCCATCTCTATCTCTCTTCCTCTCCCTCTCTCTCTGTGTCTCTCCCCCCCCCAAAAAAAAAGCACCCAGCCAAAAGAAGTACATAGGAGGAAAGTTTTTATTTCGATTTTCAGTCTCAAGGGAAAGCTTCATGATGGCAGGGGAGAGTGTGACATGAGCTGAAGCTAGACAACAACTCTGCCACAGCATGTGGAAGCAGCAGCAAGAGAATGAGCTGAGCTCTGGCAGGAGGGAGCTGTTGATAACACCCCTAAGTCTGCCCCCTACAACACACCTGCTCCAGCAAGGCTCCACCTCACAAATAATATCAGCTGGGAACCCTACATTCAGAACACATGAGTTTATGTGAGACATCTGATTCAAAGTACCACCTTCTGCTCCTGGTCACCATAAAGTCACAACCATCCATAATATAAAGTGAATTCAGTCCAACTTTAAAAGTTTCCCTAGCTTTTATCAACACTGACACTGTTCAAATATTCTCATAGTCTCTTAACTGAGCCTGTAAAACCAAAATCGCATAAGGCACAGAAGAAACATTCACACTGCCAAAGCTGACATTACAAAGAATTATTGAACCAATGCAAGATCCAAAAGAAGCAGTGTAAGTGTCAAATCCTGTAGCTCTACGTCCATTTAGGACCCACAGTGAAGTCTCTGGGGTTACAATTTTGCCTTCCAACTAGGCTTCTCAGAGCCACTGGAAACCTCAGTCATGAGCAAGCAGCCCTCCTTGGTATGTCCCAAAGTCCTGAGCTGTTTATTTCAACCCACAAGTTCATCCTCATGGTTCCATTGGGACTTCATTGAGGAGCTCCAGCAACCCTGCCTCACATTGCCCATTGGTCATTTCCAAGAACAAACCCAGTTGCAAATCCAATGGCCCATTCTTTCCTGCATATTTTTATACTCCCATAGTACCAGGTGGGCTACTAAATTGTTAACCTGGGGGAAATAAAGCCAGTTTTGGAGGGCAGAAGAGTTCAGCATCCGGGCCCCCTACTTTGAAAGAGTCAGTATTCTTTTTGCTGTTCCAGTGCAGAATAGCTGGCCCAGTATCAATGGTGGTATTTTCTCAAATAATTGCAGATCAACCAAACTGTTGACCTTAGCCTGAAACTTTCATTTCTTTCTGTGCTACATACTTCTGTGTACACCAGTTCATTATTCTAAACACAATTCTGCACAAGTTTCCAGAACATAAGAATAGAGCCAGCCATTCACAGAAACTTCTTCTAGCCCAGTCCTGACAATGCTCTTTTTTTCCCCTTCATGAACCATACCTGAACAGTCCATAGTTACTTCTGATTTTCCATCTTTCGTTTTCTTCTTTTTTTAAAAAATATTTTATTTTTACTTATTTATTAGAGAGAGAGAGAGAGGGGAAAGAGGCAGGTAGAGAGGAAGAGAGAGAATGGGTATACCAGGACCTCCAACCACTGCAAATGAACTTCAGATGCATGTGCCACCTTGTGCATCTGGCTTATTTGGGTCCTGGGAAATCAAACCTGGTTCCTTTGGCTTTGCAGGCAAGTGCCTCAATTGCTAAGCCATCTCTCCAGCCCTGAATTTAGATCTTTCAGCTCTCAACAGAATGATCCATCAAACTCTGCTTACAGCATTGCAAGGCATCTCTTAGAACAAGGTTTCAAATCCTCCTACATTCATCCTGCAGATCAGTCTGAAAGGCCCAAAGCCACACATTCGGGTCTTTGGAAGTAACAACTCCTCTCTTCTGGTACCAAGTTTCTGTTGTGGAAAGAAAGCACCTAACCAAAAGCAGCTGATTACAGGAAAGTTTATTATTTGGGCTTTTAGTCTTCGTGGGAAGATTTATGATGGCAGGGGCACCATAGCATGACCAAAGGCTGGCCATCACCTCTGCCACAGCAGCTGCAAAGCAGCAAGAGAGTGAGCCGAACTCTGCCCAGAGTGAGCTGGCTATAACACGGGTAAGTCTGACGCTAACAACACACCTCCTCCAGCAAGGCTCCACCTCTGAAATGGCCATCATCTGGGGACCAAACAATCAGAACACATACGTTTATAAGGGACGTCTGATTCAAACCACCACAGCTCCCATCACTGAAACTCAACATTGTACTAGATATTACTGCTAGTACATTGCACAGGAAGAAGACCATAAATATAATTAATAGAAAAATAATCTCAAAGTTCCAAAGAAACCTGTATTCATAGATGATCCACTAACATGAATAGAAAATTCCAAACTGTACATGAGAAAGATATGAAATAACTAATAAATTCAGCAGTGATAGAACATACACAAGAATAACATATAAATTTCAACCTGGAGAATAAGGGGAAATATTTATGAATCTTATAGCTGAAAAAGGTTTATAGAATGTGTAAAATATTTATAGAATATACAGAGTATTACAGACTATACAAAATATGTATAAAACATCTAAAATTCAACCAAATGCCACAGTTTGACATGAAAAAAATATCACAAAAGATATATAAATTTGACAATTAACATGTGAAAAGTTTCTATGTTATTCAATAAATATGAACATAAACCCCATTGTGATGCACACTCACATGTCTACATTTCTTGGGGTGGTTACTGGATTTCCTGGTGAAGTTTGAGATTTGAAATACAGGAATTGTCACTAGGACTCTTATTAAATACAAAATAACCATTTTAAACTATTATACTGAGATACAAAAACACACTAGGACTCCTGAGATACAGGAATAAATCTTTGACTCTTATACTGAGATACAGGAATTGAAATACTGAGATACAGAATAACCATCTTATCACTAGAGACTAACCATCTTATCACTGAAATACAGGAATAACCATCTTATCATCTTAACCATCTTATCACTAGGACTCTTATACTGAGATACAGGAATAACTATTAAACTGATCTTATCACTAGGACTCTTATACTGAGATACAGGAATAACCATCTTATCACTAGGACTATTATACTGAGATACAGGAATAACCATCTTATCACTAGGACTCTTATACTGAGATACAGGAATAACCATCTTATCACTAGGACTCTTATACTGAGATACAGGAATAACCATCTTATCACTAGGACTCTTATACTGAGATACAGGAATAACCATCTTATCACTAGGACTATTATACTGAGATACAGGAATAACCATCTTATCACTAGGACTATTATACTGAGATACAGGAATAACCATCTTATCACTAGGACTCTTATACTGAGATACAGGAATAACCATCTTATCACTAGGACTCTTATACTGAGATACAGGAATAACCATCTTATCACTGGACTCTTAATAGATACAGGAATAACCATCTTATCACTAGGACTCTTATACTGAGATAACAGGAATAACTCATCTTATCTTATCACTAGGACTCTTATAAGGAATAACCATCTTATCACTTAGGACTCTTATACTGAGATACAGGAATAACCATCTTATCACTAGGACTATTATACTGAGATACAGGAATAACCATCTTATCACTAGGACTATTATACTGAGATATGAATAACCATCTTATCACTAGGACTGAGATACAGGAATAACCATCTTATCACTAGGACTATTATGCTGAGATACAGGAATAACCATCTTATCACTAGGACTTTAAACTGAGATACATCTTATCACTTTTATTTAGATACAGGAATAACCATCTTATCACTAGGACTCTTATACTGAGATAAGGAATAACCATCTTATCACTAGGACTCAATACTGAGATACAGGAATAACCATCTTATCACTGGACTCTTAGAGATACAGGAATAACCATCTTATCACTAGGACTGAGATACAGGTAACCATCTTATCACTAGGACTCTTATACTGAGATACAGGAATAACCATCTTATCACTAGGACTCTTATACTGAGATACAATCACTAGGACTGAGATACAGGAATAACCATCTTATCACTAGGACTCTTATACTGAGATACAGAAATAACCATCTTATCACTAGGACTATTATACTGAGATACAGGAATAACCATCTTATCACTGGACTATTACTGAGATACAGGAATAACCATCTTATCACTAACTCTTATACTGAGATACAGGAATAACCATCTTATTTGGAAACTGAGAACAGGAATAACCATCTTATCACTAGGACTCTTATACTGAGATACAGGAATGACCATCTTATCGTGGACTCTTATATAGATACAGGAATAACATCTTATATGTTGAGATACAAAAACCATTCATTTCTGAGATACAGTATTAATAAAACTGAAAAGGAATAACCATCTTATCACTTGACTTTTTATCTTCAAATAATTTGTATTTAAATATACAGGAATAACCATAAAATAAAGTCTGCAGCTGAGATACAGGAATAACTGGAGAGATGGCTCTTATCACTAGGACTCTTATACTGAAATACAGGAATACACTTGTCTGTAAAGCCTCTTATCACTAGACCTTAGATTTGAGCCAGGTAACATCATCACTAGGACTCTTATACTGAAACCATCTTATCATGGACTATACAATAATAAGCAATGTTAACAGAGTTGTAGTTTTTATTTCATCTGCACAAAATGGTTATTTTATTTGCATAAAGGTAATCCCTGACCAATTTAGTTAGTTTCATTGCAGTGGAAATTGAAATGAGTGGTCATTATAGAGCTACATACATCAGACAAAATTCATTTCAGAGTATTAAAAAAACTAAAAGCATTTTCTGATTTTTATCTTCAAATAATTTGTATTTAAATATAAGTTTAAAATAAAGTCTGCAGCTGGAGAGATGGCTTAGCGGTTAAGACACTTGTCTGTAAAGCCTAAGGACCCAGGTTTGAGCCAGGTGCACAAGGTGACACATATACACAAGGGCATACATCTGCACAAGATGGTGCACATGTCCGGAGTTTCCTTGTATTGGATAGAGGCCCTTATGCACCAATTCAAGCCCCCTTCTCTCTCATATGAAATAAATAAAAATAAAATAAAGTCTGATTTTCTGCCCAGGCTCTCTAAGGTAAACAAACCATTTTTGTATGATATTTTTATCTCTCTAAAATGCTCCTGTTATAATATTCTTTGTACTTAACATGACTGAAAGCATTTATCTATTGGCTACGCCAAACATTTGTTAACTTTTAATTTCTTGTAAACCACATTATGGTTTGGTCTTTTTCAATCCTATTAGCATAGAAAACAGGGTTTAGAATGTATAAGAGCTCAGCAATAATTTTAAATGAGTGTTAAATGGAAAATAGTATTAGCTGCATCATTCAAAACACTGACATTTTTCTTAGCATAAACCTGTTCACTGGCCCATACCTAATTTTCTTTCTCTTTGCTCCATTTCTGCCCAGAACAACCTAAACTTTTCTGTGTTTTAAGACTTGTTACGTTTGTCACTAATCTTTTCCCTCGATAAAATAAGTTACATATTTCTTGTATTATTAAAAGAACTTAAAAACAGAAATGTGGTCAGATCATGACTAATCATGCGAAAATAGAGAGTCAAGGTTTCCATATTTTGGGTCCGTCTTAGGTTATAAGATGGGAATTTTTTTCACAACAGTTCTGACTCAGATACACTAAAATTCTTATTGTTTTCTTAATTTGACTCAAGAAAACAACTTATGCCCATAAATGTTCCCTATATACCAGGGATGATTCTAAGCGTTTTAAATCTATCATTTCCTATAACCTCCATAACATTCCTGTGACTTAGGCATCCTTCTCACATTCATTGTGATATTTACAGTATGGGGTTTTGACACAGAGCCCTAGAATGAAAGATCCAAGATTCACACACCAAGAGTCCGATTCCAGACCAGCTCTTTCTATCACTTTCCCTGGTCACAGCATTTCTTGTATTCTGATCCCCAGCTATTTATAGTAGATCTATCAACTTCTATGCAACTTCCAACTTGATGTCCTGATTGCATTTCAATTCTTGTTTGATGTTTTCATATCCCTTTAAACTTCTTATATAGCCACCTTTGTATTCTTTCAAGGGCTATTGTCAAGCACGTGGAGACCCACTTTCATGGTGCCAGGCATTTTATGATCCTATTAATATCTGGCCTCCAACGACAACCATTAAACATCTTTAAAATAATTTTCTTACCTTTCTGTGCAAGAAATGGTAAAAGAATAAGAATTGAAACATTTCAGTTATATTTTCCAAGTTTCTTTTGTTAAAAAAAAAAATCAAAGTTGCATATAATGAAATGTCAGAACTAAAGGAGAGTAGCGAGTGGGAATTAACCAGCTTTCCTTCTAATAGTCTTGCTGAAATCCCAGCGAGGCAAAAAGACAATTTGCAAGTTAAATCACTAATAAGTCTAACGCCAATTTTGTAATCACTTTTCCAGAGCTGATAAGCTGGCGGCTCTTGTGGGAACACCGTCTATTCCTTGGAAGGCCCAGATGATGTTTCTCTGGCCACCATAACTCTTCCTGCTAAAATGAGCTAGAACAGGGAAGGCAGCTTTATATATGAAAGAAGGAAGAAAAGGGAAGACAAGACAAAACAGGGGGAAACAAGAAGAAAAGTGGAAAAAAATTTGGAATAGTGAGCACCCAGTATCTGTGGATTTGGCATTTCTAGATTCAAGAAATCATGGACAGAAAATATAACTACGTAGTGACTTCTAGGTCAGCCTGGGCTAGAACAAGAACATACCTCAAAAAACGAAAAGAGGCTGGAGATATGGCTTAGCGGTTAAGGCGCCTGCCTGCTAAGCCTAAGAACCCGGTTCCAATCTCCAGGTCCCACGTTTAGCCAGATGCAAAGTGAGGCAAGGGCACAATGCCACACTTGCCCACAAGGGGGCGCACGCATCTGGATTTCGTTCACAGCAGCTGAGAATGCTGGTGCGCCCATCTCTATCTGTCTCCCTCTCCCTCTCTGTCTGTCTCTCTCTCTGTATCTCTCCAAAAATAAATAAAATAATTTTTAAAATATTTAAAAAAAAGACGAAAAGGGAAAAAAATATTTTTTTCTTAAAAATTGGGTCTGCCATCTACACTATCCTTTGAAGAAAGTTTTGCATTCAGATGAATGGTATGAAATATATAGGTCTAGAGCAAGCAAAAGTACAGAGGGAGAAACTCACTGAGCATGTCAGAACTCTGGAGAGATAACAGGGAGAGATAGGCTGTTACTCTGGTTGATTGTTTCCCCAGTATGCACGGGGATGAGGGCTCATTCTGCAACATGACAAAAAATAATTGAATCAAGTTTAACAATAAAAGAGGGAAACTTGGAAATAGACAAAGACATGCACAGGATAAAGTACCTCTGATCAAATATACTGCAATCTTTATAGTTTACACTGCACATCTTGTGCATTTTTTCCAAATGCTACTTTTGATGTCAATATAAATCCAGCCATTTTATTTAATTTCCTACTTAGTTACTGCTAGTACACAAAATAAAATGATCCTAATTAAAAAAAAAAAACTGCACTGATCATGTGCAGATTTTTTTTCTTAATTTATATGCTAAAAATACAGAGCAACAATCATTTATGCAGCATTTATATTGTATTAATTTGTTAATTAACTTTTTCCTTATTTTATTTTTTATTAAGTGCATACTTTGTATGGGCACATCATGTGTTAGTACCATTTTTTTCCTCCTCTCTACCCCTATTCACCTGGGAGGGGGGATCCTCCTCAGTGGGGTTGTTGGCATTCCCCCTGGGGTTGTGGGTTATGCATTATGGGAGCAACAGTCAGTTATTGGGAATGCAACACCTCTGAGTATGACTTGCCAATCTTTGACTGTTAAAATCTTTCCACTTCCACTTCCACAAAATTTCCTGAACCGTGGTGGGTATGTTTTAAATCTATTTCGGTGTCACTCCAGGCCTGCAGCCTACCAGGCTCACACCCTCCATCCAGCACAGGGGATCTCTAACTATGGAGCCCATGCTGGCCTGAAACTCCTGGTCCTCCTGCCTCTTTAATAGCAATCTAATACTGGCATGTGCCGCCACAACTAGCTAGCTTTTTCATCACTGTAACAAATAGCTAAGAAAACCAATTTATAAAGAGGAAAGGACAGTTGGGGCTCACACTTCGTTTCTTGATCACCTTGACTTGGAGCTGAAATGAGTCAGCATGTCCTGGTGGGAATGGATGGCAGGCAGTTTCTCGTGTGTGCTTGGAATAGTCTGACTACAGCTTATAGGACCTTTCCCTCAAATAAAAATGAAATGTACCCTAAAAGTTGCTTCTAATTCTGGAAGAATAGACACAAAGTGGTAACCCATGTTGTATTCTCCCCACTGTTGTTGCAAATTCTCTCTGCTTGAAGCAAATTCCATAGGACTAAACAGACCAGAAACTCATTTTTTACCCTGCACATCACATCTAGCCATAGTTTTAGCAACCGGAACTTTGAGAACTAGGTTTAACAGCAAAAACCTGAGACAACACAAAATTTACACTTCAGACTGCTTTCACATATAGACAAGCTAATAAAAGCAACAAAAATATAAATAATATTCAGAAAACTCTGGGAAAGGGTAGGATCTAATTTCCATAATTATTATGCTCAAAATTTGCAGTTTAAAAAAGATGACATGAATATCATGGGACTCTCTGAATAAAAGGATAATTGATATTGATTAATTAGTTAAAAAAAAAAAAAAAAAACTACCCTTGAGAAGGACCAGATGGCAGATTTACTAAATATAGACTTTAACAGAACTGTCTTAATGACATTCACAGAAATGAAGAGGACTGTGAATGAAGTCACAAAACAATGTAATGCTCTGTAGAATGGCCAGTGCTTGACATTCCTACACTCTGCAGGCTGAGACAGGAAGAGGAATGCCATGGGTTTGAAGCTAAGCTGGTCTATATAGTGAGTTTGAGACTAGCCTAGTTTACAAAGTGAGATTTCTTGGACTTTGAGAAGCTCAAAGAAAAAAAGAAAGAAAAAGCAAAAGATGAAAGAACAGGAAAAGGAAAGTGAACAAAATAGGTATATAAGAAGGTAAAACACTATACCAATAGAACTTGAACTGAAAACTGAAATAAAATTTTATTAGAGGTATTCATGGTATACTAGAATAGGCAAATGAAAGAATCAGTGAAATTAGACATAGGAAAACTGAAATTGTATCTGAGGAATAGAAAGAAAAATAATGTAGAACCGTGAATAGGAAGACAGGCATGCTGGCCCACACCATCAATCTCAGCACTCAGGAGGCAGAGGTAGGTGGATCACTGTGACTTTGAGGCCACTTTCATCTTTATTATTATTATTTTGAGGTAGGGTCTCACTCTAGTGAATAGGATCTCTGAATCACCCTGTGGAAATCCCACATGTGCATTTTGAGAGTTCTAGAATGAGACCAGAAAGAAAGAAATGAGAGATTTTTCAAAAAAGAATCATGGCCAAAAATTTAATGTCAGACATGAATATCAATATCCAAGAAGCTCAGTGAAATCTAAATAAATTAAACTCAAAGTGGTCTACACCACAGTGTATTGAAATCAAAGTGCTAGGGGGCTGGAGAGATGGCTTAGCAGTTAAGGCACCTGCCTGCTAAGCCTACGAACCCGGTTACAATCTCCAGGTCCCAGGGAAAAAGACATTTTACAACACTTGTTACTTTATTTTTTTAATTTTTTAAATTTTTAATTTTTTTATATTTTATTATTATTTTTTTTATTTATTTGAGAGAGAGATACAGAAATAGGCAGGTAGAGAGAGAGAAAGAAAGAATGGGCGCGCCAGGGCCTACAGCCACTGCAAACGAACTCCAGATGCGTGTGCCCCCATGTGCATCTGGCTTACGTGGGTCCTGGGGAATAGAGCCTCGAACTGGGGTCCTTAGGCTTCACAGGCAAGTGCTTAACCATTAAGCCATCTCTCCAGCCCAAACACTTGTTACTTTAAATGTTAGCATTATTGTAAATTTGAAATGTATCTTCACATCTTATTTTCTATATAGTGTAAGAGAATAATGCATGAAACTGCAAATTATATATATATATACATATATATATATATATATATTTCTGTGACAACAGTAATTGAAAAGCATGACAAAATGGAATTGATGAGGATATTTTTATATGTCCTTGAGGCCAAGCTTCTGTAAGTTCAAATTGAAGACTTATTATGATGTTGAATGCAAACTCTGTGATAAGTGTTATAGAATATATGCATACACAAAAGGAAATAGGAAGAGAATCAAAATATTTCACTGCAAAAGAAATACTAGACTAATCACGATGAAGGCAGTAATGAAAAATGAGGGCTAAAAAAACATTAAAGTAGATAGAAAATAATAGTGAAATATTATGTCACTTCTCACCAATAATCACTTTAAAGGTAAATTGATTAAGTTCTCCAATCAAAAAGTAGAGATTAATAAAAATGCATTGAAAAACATGAGCCTACTATATGTGTCTACATATAGATTTACAGACACAAATAGGTTATAAAGAACAGAATGGGAAACGGTATGCCAGATCGATAGTAAGCAGAAAAGAACAGAGGAGCTATGACTAAACCTTTCACAGAGACAACAGCTCTGTCAATGCACTTATATATAGTATCTACAATTATCAAATTCATGGTTACAGAGTGGAGAGCGCACATCTTCAGCATGAGAAGGGGAGCGTCAGCCCTGCAAAGAGCTCTGGAGAGAGATGGTGTTGATGGGGGCACAATAATAAGACTATACTTACAGCCACTGAATTGTGCACTCCAGGGTAGTTAAGATGTTCGATTGCATGTGATACCCACTTCATCACAGCAAATGGCACGAAAAAATATTCCAGTCATACCTCATGTAATCATATCTCATCTGATGACAAATACACACAAGATGTGGCATTTCATTGCATTTAACATGAAAGTCACTCATATATCTCCATCACTCGTCAGTTATATTGCCAAAGGCACTATAGTTTATAATATAATGATGCATTTTCAAAATATGCATTTTAAAACGTCCTTACTTAGAATCCAACCTCTCTGATACTATTTTAGTATTTAGCATCTGCCATTGCCTTAGTGCAAATGTTTAAAGTATCTTGCATGAATTAGGGAAAATGACAGACTTCCACTCGCCAGTGTTTTATGACAACCTCCCTGTAGAAGTCACTTTTAATTATGTAGTTCCCTTGGTTAGGCGTTTCTTTCTTTACATTGTCTTTGGATCTGTCTTTTTGCTTGTCAGTGCTCTCTTTCCTCTTGTGTGAACCTCTGCCTTCAGTGATTTCAGTATCTCACAGATAGAACACATTTTTATACCCCAAGTGACTTCCTGTTAATTGCTCGTTTTCCTAGTATTGCTTTGTAATCTACATAATTGATACTTTAAGAATGGGTGAAATCGAATAAATAAAGAACAAAGACAACGAATGGGTTAGCTCGCCAGACTGCAGTACCTTGAGAGTCACAGGGATACATTTTAAAATCATGCCAGAATAGAAAGCACGAACCAGGGCATGCCCAGAAAAAGAAGGTACTCAGTGAATGAAAAGACTTTCATCCCTTCTTTATGGTTTTCCCCACCATTACCTGTTTTCTTTTATCTTGTGTTGTGTAATTTGTTGTTCATGTCCTCAAACAAATTATAACCTCAAGCAGTAAAAGCTTAAAATGCACATTGCACTGGTTAACCCACAGTTAGGTGCACACTTGGCATTCAGTAGAACTCTCTAGCAAGTCCTTGGCATGTACCATTTCTACATGTATTATAAGCTTTTCTTCTAGTTCTCTTGATTAGTGTTATTTTCACCCTCATTGCCAGCCTATTCCTCACTTGTGCAGAGTGAGCTGAGTCACAGGAGAGCTTACAGCACAGAAAGCCGCCCAGTTTCTGCAGATCTATTTCCAGGAAGCATAACAATTTCTTCAATTTGAAATAAAAATATCTAAACTGGAAAATGTATTTGCCAGAAGCCGGCAATCGTAGCATTGCTAATTTATTTCAAAGGAATTTCAAGCTGTCCTCACCTGTTTAAAAAATAAAGTCCTTGGGCTGGAGAGATGGCTTAGCGGTTAAGGCGCCTGCCTCCTAAGCCTAAGAATGCTGGTTCCAATCTCCAGGTCCCACGTTTAGCCAGATGCAAAGTGACGCAAGGGCGCAATGCCGCACTTGACCACAAGGCGGCGCACGCATCTGGATTTTGTTCGCAGCAGCTGAGAGGCTGCTGGTATCTCTTCCTTTCCCTCTCTCTCTGTCTCCCTCCAAAATAAATAAATAACTAAATAACTAAATAAATAAATGAATAAATAAAGTCCTTGTGTGTAGTAAATTTATTTTTCTACATTCAAACATGCTTTGTGCCTCTAAACTCTGTTCACCAAATAAAGAAGCAGAGATTGAAATCAAACCTTTTTAATAGAATAGGAGTGATGAAACTTGATGTATAATACTATCATTTTAGAAAAATCATTTTAGAAAAATTTAGACATACATTTAAATTTAAATTCATTTAAATTACTTTTTAAAAAGTTAAAATTGTTAGAAAAGAATGACAGTGCCTATCTTAATCTTAGGAAATTTGCTTTCACACAGAAGAATACTTCACTGCACTGATATTTTTAAACTTTTTTTCTTCATAAGATATACTAAAAACAAAACTAATAAATTTTACTACAAGTCAGATAATCAAATTTCTTACCACATTTTAATTATTTTTTTTTCTATTGCTATTGTTGATTTGGTGTTCTGAGACAGAATCTCACACTGTAGCCCAGGCTGGTCTATATGTAGTCCATACTGGCCTCAAAATTATGACAATTCTTCTGCCTCCGTCTCTTGGGAGCTGAGATTACAATCATAGGCCATCAAAGGCTCATTTTTTTATTTGGTAGAATTTGACTGCTTTCAATTTAGTATAAGTGATTGCAAAAAAAGATATTGACTTTGAAGAAATTAAAATACACTGATTCTTTTTAAAACAGAGTGATAAATCAGGGCATTGTCATAAATGCATCTCAAAGTTGTAAAATTCTAGAACCCATCCTTATTTCTATACTATATACAGCTAGTACATGAAGGAAGACTCTTCTCTCAATCCAAGTGACCTGAAGATTATCTGGCTTAGGTATTAAATATTATGCTTCTTGATTTTATATTAAATTAGTAGGTATATGAGTATGAACTGCAAAATTATATACACAGGAACTATGAATTGGGCTATAGAGATGGCTCAATGGATAAAACACTTGGTATGCTAGTGTGAGGATAGTAATTTGGACTCCCTGCATCCATGCAGATGTGGGTGGACATTGTTGCCACATATAAGCCCTGTTGCAGGAGCTGAGGTAAGTAAGTCCTGGCACAAGCTGTGTAGCTAGATTAGCTGAATTCTCGCGATCAAATGAGAGACCCTTCCTTAGTAAAATACAATAGAGAGCTATGACAGAAGACCCCTCATAGCCAACTTTGGCTTCCACCCATACACACATATGTGCTCATGCACATGCTCATGTACACACACATACACACCATACATACTTATCAATATAGTCGGGTTTTTTTGGAGAGAGACACAGAGAGAGACAGAGAGAGAGGGAGAGGAAGACAGATAGAGATGGGCATGCCAGCAGCCTCTCAGCTGCTGCGAACGAAATTCAGATGCGTGCACCCCCTTGTGGTCAAGTGTGGCATTGCGCCCTTGCATCACTGCATCTGGCTAAACGTGGGACCTGGAGATTGGAACCGCTGGAGATTGGAACCAGTGTTCTTAGGCTTAAGAGGCAGGCGCCTTAACGGCTAAGCCATCTCTCCAGCACCAAAATAGTCTTTGAATGAAGTGATATTCAAAATATCATATCACATTCAAAATATCAAAATAACCACTAAATCTCACAACTTATAAATGTGTCAAAAATAGCTTTTTCTTACTTCTTCCATACTTCTGGCTACAACATTCATGCTCGTTTTCTCTTGGGAAATTCCAGGGTGTGTGAGGCGGAGAGGTGGAGGAGATATGCAGTGCAGAAAACCCAGCTATATACTAGTGGTTTCAATTGTCTAGATGGTTTGAACATCCTCTCACTCAAGTATAAATTAGACTTCATGCTTTGTGACATTTGTCTAGTTCGGGAATTCAGCGATGATGGACTTTTTGTCATAACATTGCTTGAATGGGAGTCTAAAAACAAAATGCTGAGCTTTCTGAAGTAGGTAAAGGAATTACCTTCACTTTTTGGAACAATTTACACAGCAGGAATAGCATCAGGCAATGTGATCCTAAGTTTACTCTGCAGAGGGAGGGATCAGCAAAGAGTGGGCAGAAACAAAGATTGTGACTCTTCTGGTGATAATTATGAAGTTTATGGTGGCTGGTCAATATTAAAAGCAATGTTTCTGATTGGTTCTACATTTAAATTTTTTTGTAAATGGCTTTGGATTTGGTGTTATATTTTTATATTTATTATTGTTAGTTACTTACCGGTAAAATATAGGAAACTGGGCTTAGTGGTTAAGGTGCCTGCCTCCTAAGCCTAAGAACGCTGCTTCCAATCTCCAGTGGTTCCAATCTCCAGGTCCCACGTTTAGCCAGATGCAAAGTGACACAAAGGCGCAATGCCGCACTTGACCACAAGGGGGTGCACACATCTGGAGTTTATTTGCAACAGCTGAGAAGCTGCCTGCGCACCCATCTCTGTCTTCCTCTCCCTCTCTCTCTCTCTCTGTCTCTCTCTGTGTTTCTCTCAAAAAAAAAAAAAAAAAACTGAGCAAATCTGAAGACTCCCACTTAATTTCTAATGGGGCATATTTAGGAGAGAAGATGAGTTGCCTATTGTCTGTAGCAAAATCATTTTTTAATAAAGAACTATATAATTAGCCCCTTTGCAATTTAAATATGCCTTGAAACCTAGAATCTAAGATGTTTGAGTTTGGTGGAATTTTACATGGAAATTAAGAGAAATAATGCAGAAATAAAAATGTGGAAATGTTATTATGAAGTGAAGAAATTAAAGGTAGTCTACTCTATAAGGTCATAAGGTAATAATAAATTTATAATTAAGGTGGTATAATATCTGGTAAAATTTTAAAGCACTGCCCTGAAGTCTTGTGTTTATATATCCTATTTCACAAATTAGTATTTGTGCCTCAGTTTTTTCACCTCTAATATGGGTATAGTTGTGTTTCACATGAAGGCTGCCTTAAGTTTCAAATCAACTAATGTGTATAAATTGCTTAAGGAATGTCTCACACACAAATAAAATACACGTTAGTTAATAATATCCATCTTCTGTGTTATTTCTTTTGACAAGTCTTTTACTTTCTCTGGATTTAGTTTTCTAAATATGTCTGGATAATATTCTAAACAATTTTTGTTCTAAAAGTATTCCTGATAATATTGTAGAAAATCACAAGATTCCTTTGACGAGTCAAATGGCCATCACACCAAGATTAGCGCATTGTCCACAGCACAGGTCACACTCTGGCTATCACCGGGACCTTCTCTAAGCAGAGATTTGATTAAAGAATGCATTATTCATGCTAGTCACTTCCTTAGGTCCTAAGTAGAGGTGATAGGCCTATGGAAATTCATTTTATTATTAAGCTTCATAATGTAGCTTTTCTACATACAGACTCTTGCATATATTGGATACTGTGTTTAGAAGTACATATTTATTAAAAATGAATAATTCATTAAAGCCTGAGGTCAGTCTATCATTTTATAAATCACAGTGTGGAAGCAAAAACTGTCAGTTTTCTGAAGATGATTTTGATTGAACCCCTGAGTGTTTCTTCCTATGACACTCAGAGGACATTTGGATAAAGATGTTTCCAATTTTTTAAATATTTTATTTATTTACTAGAGAGAGGGAGGCAAATAGAGAGAAAGAGAATGGACACACCAGGGCCTTGAGCCACTGCAAACAAACTCCAGACACATATGCCACCTTGTGCATCTATTTATTTATTTATTTTATTTTTGGAGAGATATACAGAGAGAGACAGAGAGAGAAGGAGAGGGAGACAGATAGGGAATGGGCGCGCCAGAAGTCTCTCAGCTGCTGTGAATGAAATCCAGATGCATGCACCCCCTTGTGGGCAAGAGCGGCATTGCGCCCCTGCATCACTTTGCATCTGGTTCAACGTGGGACCTGGAGATTGGAATTGGGTTCTTAGGCTTAGCAGGGAGGGGCCTTAACCGCTAAGCCATCTCTCCAGCCCCACCTTGTGCATCTAGATTACGTGGGATCCTGGGGAATGGGAACTGGGTCTCTTGGCTTTGCAGGCAAGCACCTTAGCCACTAAGTAATCCCTTCGCCCCTGTTTCTTCTTTTTTTAAGTTCATGTCCATTCATGAATTGAGGACTGTCCATTTTGTAGTCTCTCTCTTTCTCTCTCTCCCTCTTGCTCTTTCTCTCATGGTGCAGAAGACTTGAGATTCTCAAACACTTGTCTTGAAACAGCCCAGTTTTATGGAACAAGGGCTATATAATTTCGTTAGGCCCACAGTGCTATTCTCTGTATCATCACACACTGTTTTCTTTAATATATATCATTGCCTGTTAAACTCAAATTCTCGATTACCCTAACACAGTTATAGGCTGCATCAGTGGATACAGATGCAAATGACAGTATATATGGATAAATGAGACAAGAGGTCACAGCAGGCTAATGAAATGCAAAGAAAGAAGTTTGCCTAAAAACTTGAAGAAACAAAAAGAACATGGCTGCTGAGTGAAATGTTATCAGAATAGGAGGAACACTCTTGTGTCCCTAGTAAAACCCAGTAGCACAGGCTGTATCTCAGTGGAAGAGTGTTTGCCTGGCTTGCCTGAGATACGTATTTGATCTATAACACTACCAATAGATCATGATTTCAGCTACCACTATATCTTGGCTCTCTGATGCCAAGAAATTTTTATTCCCTCCTTTGATGAGTCCTACTGTGTTAGATGCCACATCTAACTGAGATTATATACATATATGCAGTGGCTACAGCTGCCACTGTGCTAACTTTTAATAATCAAGGTAACTTGAATGTGTCTCTGATGTCCATCACCTCAGTGTCCCAAACTAACACTGCAAGTCCAAGATCAAGTGAATTTCATTCTGCAAGAAATGATAGAAGCAGGTTATTTTGCCTGTTCCATGTTGAAAGCTTAAATTCCCTCTATAATCTCTATCAAGCATGTTCTTTCAATTTCTCTGTCCATCCCACAATGGCAAACCCACCGCCTGTTAAGGTGGCAGTTATAGCACAGTTAAAAGGTAAAAGTTCTTACCTGTAATAATCAGGCTGTGTCTCCAAACACATTCCACTACCAGGGCAGAACAAAAGCCACAAGATTCATTCCTTGTTTTTCAAAAATGTATGAATACCAGTGTGATGCCTCTCTTTCTGCAGTCCCCAGCTGTTTTTGTGGTAAAATGCCTTTGGGATCATGCAACTTTATAATCATGCAGTGATTTCAGAAACATGGGATTAATCCCTTAACATGTATAATCTGAACTGAGCACGGTCCCCCAAATGTGTGAAACCTGAGTGACAGTGTGATTAGCACTTTCAGAACCTACTTCCAATAGTATGAATAAATTCAAATAGCATCACTTTTAGGAGTTTCAACAGACATTTGTATGACTTTAGATTTTTGGCCCTTAATAAATTTCATGTTGTCAGATTGGGTTTACTTTTTTTCAAATCTATTACATTCTTTTTTTTTTTTTTTTATCAAATTGCTAATTGGGTCCTTAATTTGCTGTGGGATATTTATTTGTTGCGTTTTTGTTTTGCTGTTATATTTCTATGTGAGCATTCATGTGTCTTATACATACAATAAAATTATAAGCATCAGTGTATCCAGAATTATAATGTAATTATTTTTCTGCTTAAAACTCCTACTAGTGATGTGTAAAAATTCACATCAATGGTTCATTAAAATAATATTCTACTTAATTTTAAATTATTTTATTTATTTATTTGCAAGCAGAAAGAGATATAGAAGAGAGACAGAGAATGGGCATGCCAAGGCCTCCAGACACTACAAAAAAACTCCAGACACATGATCCACTTTGTGCATCTGGCTTTACATGGGTGCTGGGGAATTGAACCCCGGTCATTAGGCTTTGCAGGTAAGTGCCTTAACCACTGAGCCATATCTCCAGACCTAACATTTAAATTTAAATATAGGTGATCTTTTAAATAAAATTCAGATCAAGATTCTCTGCATGATCTCTCACTTGTACCAGTGAAAATGTATTTAGGTTTGAATTTTCAGGATGAAAGAGCAAGTTGCCAGATTGACCGCAGTGAATATTCAAGTGTAAGAGTCAGTTTACACTTAGCCTGTAATTGATGCTGAATTTCACTATAAATCAATTTCATAATTAGAAAAAACATGACAGGCTTCTGACGAGAATGACATCTCCATTGTCACAAGGTACCTGCTTCTCTATTCAATGTGGTGCTTGGATCACTGCTCCTGCCATGTGATCAACATCAGATGTCAGAAAATGCTGGAACTCATCTCCCTAATTCCTAGACACTGGGAACACCTGCTTCATCCTGTTTTTAACCTGCATTGGTCTAATAACTAACAAGATATCATTTCAAACTCTGGTTGATAAGGAGAATAAATGCTTTACCTAGTACTTTTTCCTGATTAAAATAAGCCAAATTAATTTTCAATAACTATATTAAAAATAATTCACTTTGGCTGGTCATAAACTTAAAATTCTCTCTAATTCCATCTTTTTCCATTGGAGAAGAAGTAGTAAGTCTTCACAGAAAGAACATACTGAAGGACAGGATGAGAAGAGCATTTCTGTGTTTCTTACACCATGGATTTGCTTACAGAGACACATAACACTTTATTTCTTACAAACCCTGTTCAAACCCATATCAATTTTTCAGTTATAATATATTTAAAGGAAAAGTATGTAGACATTCATTCAAAGCTTCTTGAAATATGGAGTTTAGGAAAACTTCACTTATAAGACATTGTGAATGAAATACAATTTTATCACATGTATGCAATGTCACATTATACATTAAGTGCAAATTACAGAATGGTTAACTATAAATACAATTGTGTAGAACGAATATTTAGAACCTTCTGATCTTACTTAAATAAAACTCTATATACTAAAGCAGCCACTCCCCATTTCCCCTTTACAGCAGACTATTGATGAATTTAGATATCATAGATAAGATGAACATGCAACATTGGTATTCAAGAGCTACCCATATTGCAGCATATGAATTACTTCTTTTAATACATGCATGTACTTCATTTCCTTTACCAAATGAATGTTTATAGTATTCTCACCACTTGATTTTTTGTGAATAATGCTACAGTAAGCAAGGAAATGCAACTATCACTTCGTAGCGTGGTTTCCTCCTCCAAATATTATTTATTTTTATTTGTGTACGTCTATATGTATTTCTGGCAAACAGTGTGTGGTGCGCTGAGGACAATCTTGGGGCATTTGTCTTCTCTGTCTACTTCCTTGAGACAGGGTTTCCTGTTGCAGTCCACTGCATGCACTGCAGTTTAGCTGGTCTAAGAGCTTCATGATTGCAGTAGCTCCACCTATATTTCCATAGACACACTGAAATTACACATGTGTGTGCCACTTTGCATCCAGACTTACATGGGTGCAGGAGAATTGAATATGGGCTGGCAGTCTTGCAAACAAGTGTGTTAAAACACTAAGCCATGGGCTGGAGAAATAGCTTAGCAGTTAAGGCATTTGCCTGCAAAGCCAAAGGATCCCAGTTTGATTCTCCAGGACCCACGTAAGCCAGATGCACAAGGGGCACATGCATCTGGAGTTCATTTGCAGTGGCTACAGGCCCTGCGTGTGCCGATTCTCTATCTGCTTCTTTTCTCTCTCTGCTTGCAAATTAATTAATTAATTAACTAATTAATTAATTAAATTAAAAAAAAAACACTGAGCCATCTCCCCAGTTCTGTTCCTTCTCCTCCTCCTTCACTTATATTTTATTTTATTTTATTTTATTTTTGTGGACAAATATCTACAAGTACTAATATATAGACACTAATGGATCCTCTTTATATATGAAGATAGTGATATTAAAAGGAGTTTCAAGGAAAGATCTGTCATGGGTCTCTTAGTGTTTTATAAATAATAGTAATAGCATTAATAATCTTCAAGGAAACAAAACCAAAACACATCTCAAAACTAAAATACTGCCCCAGATAGTAGAGAGAGCACCATTGAGAAAGAGGTCTATTTATCACTTTGGCTCCTGAAAAGTGGCCATGCTAGATACCAAACATCAATAGTACCATGTCGGCTTGACTAACAACTGCTACCGTGAGAAACTGCACCACATGTTGCCACTACTTTTTCAGGAAAAGCTTTTGGTGAGTCCTGTAGAAAGCAGTTACTATCACTGAATTTTTTTCCCATGGAAACCAGAAAAGCAAATAAGAATATTGATCAGAGCCAAAGCTTACTGACTTTTGTTGAAGTTTCCTAAAAGAGAGAGAGAGAGAGAGAGAGATCATAGTCTTCTTAAAAATATAGCTGGAGGGCTGGAGAGATGGCTAAGGGGTTAAAGCGCCTGCCTCCTAAGCCTAAGAACACTGGTTCCAATGTCCAGCGGTTCCAATCTCCAGGTCCCACGTTTAGCCAGATGCAAAGTGATGCAAGGGCGCAATGCTGCACTTGCCCACAAGGGGGCGCATGCATCTGGATTTTGTTCACAGCAGCTGAGAGACTGCTGGCGCACCCATCTCTGTCTTCCTCTCCCTCTCCCTCTCTCTCTCTCTCTCTCTCTCTTTGTGTCTCTCTCCAAAAAAAAATAAATAAATAAATAAATAAATAAATAATAAAAAGAAAAAAAATATACGGTTGGAGAGATGGTTTAGTGGTTAAGGTGCCTTCCTGACAAGCCTAAGAACACCAGTTCGATCTCCAAGTCCCACATTTAGCCAGATGCAAAGTGACATAAGTGTGCAATGCCACACTTGCCCACAAGGGGGAGCACGTGTCTGGAGTTTGTTCACTGCAGTTGAGAGGCTGCTGGCATGCCCATTCTCTCTCTCTCTCTCTCTCTCTCTCTCAAAAAAAAATACAGCTTTTAGAAAGCTGTATTTTTAACAGAAAATATGGTGATTTATGAGTTACTCTGTTTTTTTCCTAAACAAATTATGTAAATGTATACTAAACATCATGATGCATTCTTGTATATGATGCTATGGTTTGAATATGGTTGTCTCCTGAAAAGTCCATCTTGGATATTAAGCTTAGACTTCAAGATGAACTAGTAAGAGGTTAAAATTTATTCTTGACTCTGTTGTTTAGAGGTAGAATCAGTAAGAGGTGATCAGGATTATAAAGGCCATCAGGTTAAGACTGATGGCTTTGTAAGAAGAGGGATAAGGTCCAGAGCACCCCCACACACACACACACTTACATTTTACCTTTGGTGCTATTGAACAACAGGTGATATTTTGCAGAAAGTCCATTACCAAATCTCATCACCAGAATCATGACCCAATTAGTATTTTGATATTTAACACTTAACTAAGCTGTGGTATTGTATTATCAACCAAAGAAAATGCACGTATTAAGATTTAACACGTCTGTTGTCTAAGGATAGAAATCAAAAGTCAAACATAATTTTTTATTTCCATATTCACAGTTACCTTAGAGAGTAGACAAGATCATCTTCACTTTAGACATAAACAAAAGAAGTGGAAGCGATTCACCATCTCTAAATTTCATAACATTGTCTATGTGCTATCTAGGATAGCGTATTGTATAAAAGGCACATAATCAAAACCAAAATGCCAAAAAAAAAAAAAAGAAAAATGGAATTACGTTTGTCTTGTAATGCTCACACAGTGCATGATTAAGGGGAAAAGGTTAGAAAAAACCACTGATGCTACAAATCTTTGTTTTTAAAACAGTTTATATATGTTCATCTTGTAAAAAGCATTTACATGCTTTAGCACTAGAATGCAAAAACTAATATCTCAGATGAATGCCAGGTGAGGCAAATGTGTGTATTTATTGTCCATGCATTTCATGGATGTTAACACCAATAATATAGTGTAGATTAATTTACATTTATATTTCATTTGGTATTGTTCATGGTGGTACTACAGGAAAAGAATCAGTTTGATTTGCCTTTTTAAATATTAAGTAGAAATATTTTCATGTTTCTTATCAATTTAGAAGGATTTAGCAGAAACAAAAACGGACAAAGTAAAAATCACCCCAACTTAACTTAGGTTTCTTTATACATTAGAAGTCTGCATTTAAAGTTATTTTTCAAGACCAATTCGGCTGTGCAAGATTTAGAATCTCAAATTTGGCAGTGGTGATTTTTGACAATGGTTAAATTTAGAGTTATAGTTATATCAGTCATTTTTATTCAAAAGGGAGCCTTTTTTCGTTACAATTCTGTCAGTCTTTCTTGTAACTCAAATAGCTTGGCATGTCCAATTCATGCCATGTAGAATCCTGTGTGTGGGTCTCACTGCAATTGGGTAACTAAATCCCATTCATAGCCATTGTTTGTCTTTCTTAATTTCATCAGCCACAGAAAATGGCCTATGAAACCACCACATATTTTATGTATATTTAATTTAACGAGTGGGATAAATTTGATAGTGGCATCCATATTCAGCTGAATTCACTGAGGCATTTATTCTCCTTGCATGACTCATTTGCAAAGCTGCAACCTTGCACTCACACTGGACATTTCCTTTCAGTTTCCAGTTATAATGACTACTTTATTAGACTATGCCACCCAGATATTTTAGAAAATAATAAACTCTTACTGTACTTTTAAAGGATTTTTCACCTTATATTTGCTTCTAAAGGTGGAATTGTAGTGACATTACTTTGTAATTATTATTTTTTTTTTAGTTATAGAGAGATTTAGATATCATTTGTTTTGGCATTTTCGAACACAATTTGTAAGAAGTCAGCCTAGATGGATGGATAATGAAAATGTGATACATATTCACAATATAATTCTATTCGGTCATTACCTTATTCTTAAGCATAGTTAAATTTCAGTATATGCACTGAACTGAGGTTTATGGAGCTCACATTAATAATAGTAATGATGACATTTTCTGTGATATATATATATATATATATATATATATATATATATATATATATTAATCTTTTCTTTAAATTTTTGTTTACCTACACTCCATTTTTTTTTTTTTTGAGGTAGGGTCTCACTCTGATCCAGGCTAACCTGGAATTAACTATGTAGTCTCAGGGTGGCCTTGAACTCATGGCGATCCTCCTACCTCTGCCTCCCAAGTGCTGGGATTAAAGGCGTGCGCCACCACGCCCAGCTCCTACACTCCATTTTTAAGTGTAGTAACAAATAATGAAAAAGTGAAAATGCAAAAGGAGAGATCATCCCTGAGTCACTGAAACCCTAAAACCTTTATTGACGTAGCAGGTTTTCAAATTTTGTGAATTTTATGCCCTCCCCTGAGTTTTCCTTTCGGACATCACTTTTTTAAATTTGTTATTTATTTATTTGCAAGGAAAGAGAGAGAGAATGGAAGAGAGAGGAAGAATGGGCACACCAGAGCCTCTAGCTGTTACAAATGAACTCCAGATGCATGTACCACTTTGTGCATCTGGCCTTACATGGGTACTGGGAAATGGAGCCTGGATTGCTAGGTTTTGCAGGTAAGAGCATTAACTGCTGTGCCATCTCTCTAGCTCCCAACATTTCTAGGTAAATGGAAATTTCTTTCTCAATAGATTAAATCAGGTAGTGTCACTAATCATAGGGACTATAGTCCACAGCAATGAGAGGCATGCAAGAATTGGGTCTGGTAGGTGGGAAGGCCAAGCACATGCTAACTAGACATGACATAGAAGTGACGTGATGTTCTTCAGGAAGGGATGACTGCTCTCTCTGAGTGGGAGTAGAATTACCACTTCAACTGTTTTAATTAAAGATCATTGTATCTAGCGAATGAAACTGTCACTACATTTAATGACAGACATCAAAGTGAAAGTATTGAAGGGAGAGTGATTTTAGCATTTTAGTCATTGTAGGATGAAGGCTATGCAAACTTCATATTTCAGATATGTTCATGTTAAAAAACTGAAGAAGCAGGAGATTATTTTCTTGTCATTGAAATGATGAGACCCTGTTGCCACCTGCGAAATAAACATCATCCCTTGCTAATGGATTTCCTAAACGCCGCTACTTGTGACTCTCTAAGGTGAGATTCTATGCTAGCAACAATCATCTGAGAAGCAGTGAGGGCAAAACACTGGAAAGGATTCATAATCATCGCAAGAAACCACAGCGTCAAACAACATTTCCAGGTACACGTTTAATTTTCTGTTGTACGTACTTGGAAATCTCATTCTTGTGCCTTTATTTCTACTCAGAGAGTGTTTTCTCCCCCGGCTGATGTTGGTGCTGGGAATCTTGTCTTGTGAACATGGCGCAGGCATTCTGCACTGTTACTAGCAATGCAGACTCGGCCTCTTGCACCCAGGTAATAACCAGCAAATTTCCCAGTTCTTCGAACAATAAAGGGGGACTTTTATTGCAGTGATAACTGAAAGAATGGAAGACCATAAGAAAAGTTTCAATTACTGTAAAAAGGAACATGGTAATGTTCTTTTATCAGTAATATTAGCCAGGGGATTTTTAAAGTTGAATCTTTATAAGTATTCATTCTTTCTCAATGGGGGGTTATGAAGAAAGGTCTAAAGTTAAATTACCATTTACACTGTGTTGATGATAAAAAAAATATTTTATGTATTCATTTGCCAGAGAGAGAGAGAGAGAGAGAGAGAGAGAGAGAGAGAGAGAGAGAGAAGAGACAATAGAATGCTAGGGACAGTGCAGTGCAAACCAACTCCAGATGCAAGTGTCATTTTGGACATCTATCATTACATGGTTACTGAGGAATCAATCCTGGACCGCCAGACTTTGAAGCAAGCAGCTTTAACCGCTGAGCCATCTCTCTAGCCCATGATCTAAATTTTTATATTTATTTATCTCTTTATTTGTGAGCAGAGAGATAGAGAGGAAACAAACAGAAAGAATGGGTGCACCTTGGCCTCCCCTCCAGATGTAGGAAATGAGCTCCAGATGAATCTGCCATTTTGTGCATCTGGCTTTATGTGGGTACTGGGGAATTGAACCCAGGTCATTAGGCTTTGCAGGCAAGCACCTTAACTGCTGAGCCATCTCTCCAGTACTATGATCTAAATTTTTAAAAACAAATGGCCTAAGAACTAACTCTCCCTTAACACTTCAATAGCTTTAAATTGTATCTCAATTTCTCAATGTCAGTTCAGTTATTGGACAGATGTGCAATCTCATTTTTAAAGAGTAAATATTAAGAAATATTTTGGAAAAGTGAATATAATATGGAAATATAATATTTTCAAGCAATCATAGAAACTTCTAACAGACCATTAAATATTCATTTTGAATTGGTAAATGTGAATAGTCAAAGACTTTAAGAATTTGGAATTTTTAAGAACACATTATCTTGTTCAAACTCACCAACTAATTTGTGTGTAATGAGCCCTCAGTTACATCTTCATTTTTTCTCTTTCTTGCCTATACTTTAGAAAAAAATCTAACTTCACAGATCAACCATTTTTATCTTTAAGCAAAATGGCATTGAAATATAATTAAAGTCATTTTTTTCTGTGTCTTGAAAGAGTTAAATATATGTGACAGGGATTGTGGGATCCACCAGAAATAACTTATGCCTTATATGACCTTTAGTAAATAGGGGCAAAGGGCTTTTTGTTCTGCATATAAAAATGTTTGTTGATTGGAAATATAATCATGAGTACTTATCTCACTAATATTCTAGACCAAATATCATCATCTTTAATATATTCCATTTGCAAATGATGTGTTGACTGACACATATGAGGTGCATCAGAGCAAATGATTCATAACTGGTCTCTACAATACAGTTATGTGTGAGCTAACTCGTATTTTTTTTATTTCTCTGTGAATATTTTACTATGTACCTTAAACATACATTTTCTATACTAAGTTGTTATTTTTATTATTTAACTAATTATGAAATATTTGAAAAATTTTCAAAAATTTCCTTATAACTATTAAAAGCTAAATTTTTCCAATATAATTATATGCACTATTGCAACTTATTAGCAAATCCTTTTTAATCAATATGGTACAACGAAGCCCTATGAGGTATATCCTAAGTTAATTTCAAACAATCAAATAATTTCATATGGTCTGCAGTAATGAAAATACTTTATATTTTCACTATGCTATTCGTAGAGCTCTAGGCAAGATAAATTTATTGTACTATCAGTCAATAGGGTCTATGTTTCAATACAATTCTTATGTTCCCTGGCTTTGCATGATAAAGGTAATATTTAACATGTTAGAAGAAAAATTAGCAATCTTTTTTTGTTTTTGATTTTTCAAATTTGGGCCTTGCCCAGTCTGACCTCAAATTTGCTATGTAGTCTCAGGGTGGCCTTGAACTCACTATGATCCTCCTAGCTCTGCCTCTGGAGTGCTGGGATTAAAGGTGTGTGTGCCAAGGCAGGCTTTAAAATTAGCAATCTTAGTCATGTAAATTAGTATTACATCTAGAATTTTACCTGCAACTCATTCATTTTGTATACTCACTTTGTTTATGAAATCTTTATTCCTCAAATTATGTTATAGTTAGTATGTGGACTTTGAGGACTATTTCATAGCATAAGGCTCTCATCCTGTCAAAACTCACAGTATCTATAGTCACCTACTTCTAAACTGAATCCATAAACTAAAAAAAAAAGTACAATGATAGGGGCTGGAGAGATGGCTTAGAGGTTAAGTGCTTGCCTATGAAACCTAAGGACCCTGGTTCAAGGCTCAGTTCCCCAGTACCCACGTAAGCCAGATGCACAAGGTGGCACATGCATTTGGAGTTCGCTTGCAGTGGCTGGAGGCCCTGGTGTGCCTTCTCTCTCTCTCTCTCTCTCTCTCTCTCTCTCTCTCTCTCTCTCTGCCTCTTTCTCTCTCTGTCTGTTGCTAATAAATAAATAAAAATAAAAAAACAAAAAAAAGTACAATGATGAAGCAAAGGAGTTTCTACTTTTGAAATATAAGATTCATGTGGAAATAGATAGCTTCTTTTCCAGTACACAAGCAAGAAATATTACATTTATTACATTGTTTGAAAGTTAACTATAGTTTTTTGGGCATAAGAAAAGCATACTGGGTTAAATCAAGGACAAGCATTCCAAAAAGCTGAGAGAGAAGCTAGTTGACAAGTAGAAGGGATTTTGTGCAGTGGGATTTGGTTAGGGGAAGAGTGGTAAGAGAGGATTATAATCATGGTACATTGTCTATATTCATGGAAAATTTCAACAGACAGTTACAGAAAGAGATACAGAATACCCTTTGATGTCTGCAATAGTATGGTAGTGGAAATGTTGCTATTTAGGTTCCTGGGAGATCAACACCAAGAATGATTCCAAGGTTTAGCAATGTGTTAAAATGGTTTTCAGTTTGGTGGAACTTTTAGTCAGGCGTTCAAATATATGTTTACTACCTACTGTGCAAAATCAGTGGATATGCTGTAGAATTGCAAAATCACTACTTTCAACTTCAGGAGGAGGTCTGATATTGAAGGCTTATTAAAAATAGAAGTTTATGCTTTCATTTATGTTTCATATTTCAGACCTCATTGTGCATTGAGAAGTAGCCAAATTAAATCTTGGTTCCTTAAAATACAATGATATTATCTATCTGACAACAATGATATTATTTGTCTGTAATAAACATGTCTTAAAATACTTAAACCTACCCATTCATAACTTGTTTTGCTTCACAAAGATTTACTTTTCTTACTATCCATTACAAACCAAATATTTGTTTAAAATGTATTAATTGACCCTAGTAGAACTCATGTGTTTGTCACAAAGAAGCAACAACAATAATTTATAAAATTAACAAATATATAAATAATAATTATTATGTAATATATAATTATATAGTAGTTACAAAACATACAAAGAAATATATAGATTGTATGTAAACTGTATACTGTATAAAGAGTTGATAAATTCTATGGTGAAAATCACAATTATAGGGCAAAAAAAATTATGCTGTGATATTTTAAATAAAATAAAGTAGGTTTCATTAGCCAAATGAAAATATCTTAAGGGATTGAGAAAATTAATGCACAAAGCATTGGTACCAGAGGAGTGAGGTCAGAGCGCAGCTCTCTTCAGGCTCAAGGCACAGCTAGTGAAAGGAAAGTGAGATGGATTTGGGGATATGTGTGCGTTAGTGTAAGTGGAACTTTAGATACAGAAAAAAAAAAAAAAAGGAAACTTCATGATTTCGTAGCATGTTTCTCAAAACTGAAATATTTCCTTCTGAAAGGAGGTGGGAGAGACAGGAGACTCAGTAGATCGAGTCTGGGAAAGCTAAAACTTAAAAGATTACAGGAGCACTTCATCAATGTTAAAGAATAGTTTAAAAAATATTGAGGTTCAGACAATCTTCTCTGACCTGCAACATTCCCTCCTGAAGGGAAGAGGGAGTCAAGAGGTCAAGTCTGGGAGAAGTAAAAAGATCCCCCCCTCCCCATGCTACTAAAAATGGTAAATAGCTGCTTGTGAAGGAGATTTTCTGACCAGCCCAACTGCCCATAAGTCTCGCAGGGAGCTCAAGGATGCAGTGTCTGAGAGTCATCACCTAATTGAAGGTGTAGCTGACTTTCAGACAGCCACGCTCCCGTAAGCAACCCTGCTCTCTAAGTGCAGCCAGTAAACTCGCTGCTTCGCCCAAACTGATATGGTGCAGTGCTCATTGATCTGTTGACTCTGCCCTATCTGGAGTGAATTGATGGTGATCACATCTCCCTAGAAAAAAAGTTTCACACTTTCATTGATGAGGTGACATTTGGATTTAGTTCAGGAAGCTAAATTGTAATCTCAGAGAGAAAAATGGGAAATATGAGTATGGCAGCTTGAACGTGAGTGTAGTGTATAGCCCCATAGACTCAAGTGGTTTATTAAAATTGAATTTGCAGGGCTGGAGAGATGGCTTAGCGGTTAAGGAGCCTGCCTGCTAAGTCTAAGACGCGGGTTCCAATCTCCAGGTCCCATGTTTAGCCAGATGCAAAGTGATGCAAGGGCAGCAATGCTGCACTTGACCACAAGGGGGCGCACTCATCTGGATTTCGTTTGCAGTGGCTGAGAGGCTGCTGGTGGGCCCATCTTTATCTGTCTTCCTCTCCCTATCTTTCGGTGTCTCTCTGTGTCTCTCTCCAAAATAAAAATAAAGTATAAAAAAATTGAATTTGCAGCTTCAGCCATTAGCAGGCAGATTCTTGCTACTGGGGGTCAGGTCATCATCCAGCCCGATGGTGCAGGGAAAGAGTTTCTCTGGCTGCGCTTGCTACGGTGCTGGGTGGTGTTTGCTCGCTGCCATTGTTTCTCTCTGCTTGGATCTATGGAAGTAGCTTCTGCCATTGATGGAACTTCCTCTGGATCCGTAAACTGAAATAAATCCCTTCCTCCCATAAATTGCCTGAGCGGTAGCCTTTTCCAGCAACATGGAGCTGACTACAACAATGAGCATTTTAGAAAATGGACAAAACACATGTCCCAGTATATGAAAGTCTAATTGATTTCATTTGGTTAAACACAAGCAGTTCACTCTGTCTAGAGTGGATGGCTTTTCTGGGATACAGTTAGTGTTCTTGCTTCATACGTCAACTGTGTATTTACCTGCCTCAGTGTTCTTGCTTCATATATTGAGGCACGTCATAGCTTGTTAAAACTATCTCTTGGGATTTTAGACTAACAATGAGCATATAGATGTTCTGGAAGGAGCTTTTGCATAGCACAGCCTGTTTCCTGGGAGGCAAGAGGAAGAAAAGCAGGTGCTCCGTCTATCCGGGGGGAGAGCCATTTACACTAGAACATGGTGCTGTGAAACGTGGGGTGTACACTCCAAGGGTGCATGTGTTAGAGCCTTGGGCCCCACCTTGAGACTTCTGGGAGATTATGGAACACTAGAGAAACTGGGGCCTAATGGGGCAATTTAAATCCCTGGGGCAAGGCCTTGGAAGAGGACTTGGTAGCCCTGACCTCCTCCTGAGTCTCTCTTTGCTTCACAGGTGCCAAAAGTAAGCATGTTACTCCCCATGTACTCACCAACAGGCCTTGGCACAGGCCCAATGGCAACAAGACCAACCCACCAAGAAATGAAACCTCTACACTGTTAGCCAAAATGAATCTTGACTGTTTAATTTGACTTATCTCATGCATGTGTTACCGTAATGTGAAGGTGATTAATACGAATGCTAATACCCTAAATGTTTATTTCTGAGTCCTATAGAGATCATGAAATAGAACATCGGAAACTCTAGCAGTGGTGTCTAAACTTTAACACTCGTGACATGAAACTGTCAGATACAAACGTCTTGCGCCACATTCACAGAATCCTAGGACCCACGCATCATCCTACCAGCCGCAGTTTAGATACACCCAGGCCAAAGTATGCAGATATGGACTTAACACACCAGCACTACTGCTGCTAGCAATGTGCTAAGCTGCTGTGATTGCCTCCAGAGCAAGTACTCAAATGTAGAGAAAGATAAAGTGTTACCACACGGAAATTAATGGGTGCATTCCCATGAGGGAAATTGATGTTAACTTCAGGATTTGGAGATAGAAATATTGTGCATGAATATTTCAGACCTGTATGAGAAAACTGGGATCTAGTTAGAAAAATTTTAAACTTTTTAAGTGAGATCTTAATTTTACCTACAGATAAGTATGACCCCAGGAAATGTCAAAGTTTGATCTACAAATTATACATACTTTTCATATTAGCTATCCTATATTCTAGAAAGTAAGGTTTTTAAGGTGATATGCAAATGATCAAATTTTATTATATGCCTTCCTACTCTTTAAATAATAATAATAATAATAATAATAATAATAATAATAATAAAACTGGATAGGATAGATGGTTCAGCAGTTAACGGTGCTTCCTTACAAAGCCTGACAGCCGGGGTTTGATTCCCCAGTACATAAAGCCAGGTGTACAAAGTGGGGGGATGAGACTGGAGTTCATTTGAAATCACAAGAGGCCCTCTTTTGCCCATCCTTTCTCTCCATTTTCCTCTCTCTCCTTGCAAAAAGGGAAAGAGGAAGAAAACAAAGAAAGATGTTAAAGGGGTCCTATTAAAGATATGGGGTAAGATTTTCTATCTGTCTTTTGCTATCATTATAAAGAATAATTCTATAGTGTCTAAGGAATTTGCAGTTTGCTCTTTCATTCTACTTACTATATGTTTGTTTAACAGTGGTTATTGAAAGGGAATAAACGTGCCTGTAGTATTTCTGTGGCATATTGAGTAGCTTATGCCCGACTTACAAACCGGTCTGGTGTAATTGGAGTTGATGGGGAGAACTTGCTAGAAGCTTCTTAAATGATTTCTGACATGCCTAAGATCAATACCACAGTTCTACACTACAAATTCCACACAAGCTGGGGAGGGAATGTCACGTGCATTAAGCTTATTATTATTTCTCAAAGACAAGCTCATGCTATCTATATTTTATATTATTTTATTGTGTTTCCTTAGGTCCCTCTTCTGTGGGGTTATGGGATGAACTGTGGGGTCATGGGTTCTAAGTCAGTCCCAGTGGGATAGTGGGAAGACTTAAAAGTGTTTGTTGAAAACTTACAGAAATAAATGAAGAGATAAGCAGGTAGTCTTTCTCTTACTTATTTCCAAACATGCAGAATAAGACATGCAAAAGTTGCAGATATACAAATGAACAGCTTTGTCTCTTCACACCACTACAACCTATATACTATTTAAATATAAAAATATTTCAAAATATTTATTTATTTATTTACTTGCAAGCAGAGAAAGATGAAAAGATGCAGATGCAGAGAGAGAGTGGGTGCACTGGGCTTCTAGCCATGACCAAAGAACTCCAGATGCATGCACCATTTTGTGCATCTGGCTTTACATGGATACTGGGGAACTGAACCCATGTCATTATCCTTTGTAGGCAAAAGTTTAAACTGCTGAGTCATCACTACAGCCCCTAAACTGTATGCTTTTACTTAGAAAAGGAAAAAAAAAAAAAACTTTAAGATAGCAACAAAATAATGTCAGCATTTAAAAGGTTGACAAAACTGAGAAAGTGATAAGGAGTTTTGGTCAGCTTATAATGAAATGCTTCATTTTTACATAAGTGTTCCAAGGGGTAATGTGGAAATAAAACTAAAAAGTGAAAAAAATGTATATCCTTCAAGTTAACATTCTATATATGGGGTATTAAACCTAGCTGAACAATTATGGAAAAATGTAGGCATAAGCATTATGGTAATCATAAGAAGATATATAACATACCCTGAAGTCTCAGTAAGGGTACACTGAAGACATGAATTATGCTGCCTTTGTAATTTTGGAAAGAATGTAGGTTCACAAAAATGAACTAGATAAATATTTTCTGCAGCTATGTAACAACAACAATGTCCACTTTCAGAAATAAATATTACTGTCTAATGTGAGTATTTGAAAGAGGAAGGACAAAGCAGACAGTGGAAGGGAGATGAAGGCGTAATTTCGAGATAACTATTATCAGTGCATGTTATATAAATGCATGAAAATTTCACAATGAAATGTGCCATTTTATATAAGAAACATAACTAATATTTTATGAAAGTACAGCATTGTGAAAATGCATCATTTCAAGTCATGATCTTTATGTTCTTAGAAAATATGTAGAAAAATGCAAAAAAGTATGAAAAGATGGTACTTTCATAGAATGTAATTGGTAACATGGCAAGTAAGGTATATTTTACAGTTACTTTCTTTATGAGTCATTTAATTTCTACTTCAAATATATTATTTTTTGTATTTTTTACTTTTATTTCTTATTTTTGGAGAGAGACACAGAGAGAGACAGACAGAGAGAGGGAGAGGAAGACAGATAGAGATGGGCGCGCCAGCAGCCTCTCAGCTTCTGTGAACGAAATCCAGATGCGTGTGCCCCCTTGTGGTCAAGTGTGGCATTGCACCCTTGAGTCACTTTGCATCTGGTTAAATGTGGGACCTGGAGATTGGAACCGGGTTCTTCGGCTTAGCAGGCAGGCTCCTTAACCGCTAAGCCATCTCTCCAGCCCTTCAAATATATTATTTTTATAATGGTAAAATAATATACTAACATATATGAAAACTCACATATCATAAGATACTTTTTTAGATATGGGTACAGTTAAAATAATTCTATATCTATCAAAGCAGTTTCCTATAAAATATTTAAAATCTATGTATGTGAGTACATATGGAAGTAGTGTAGAAAAACATATATATTTATACACATATATGTATATATGAAAAATATGAGTATTAATCATTTTGGGGATATGGAAAATTGTGTTATGCTTCTAAATCTATAGAAATAAATTAAGAGAGAAAATTTTATTTTTATTTAAAGTAATTGAAATTATATGTGTATACATATAGAATATGCTTTACTTCTAAATTGATCTACTCTGTGTTTAATGGAAAATAACTGCCATTCTAATTTAAAGCTCAATTATACCTCAAAGAATATTAAATCATTATCAATTAACACAATCTATTAATTAAAATATACTTAAATTTACCTCAGTTACTTTATATTTTCTCTAATAAATTTGATGTTAAAATGCATTCCATTATATTAATCCTTTGTTATTAAGGAAATTATTTTTTCAATTAGGATTTATTCCCGTCATGACCACTAAAAGTCAATATATTTTGGTATTCTAATAGGGTTTTGCTACAAGGCAGGGCTGAAATTCACAAACTCATTTTTGTTTGTTTTTTTGCAATCATTAAGTAGGTCAAATAGTTAATCAGAGTGAAATAATTCTTAATTGCTGTCATCTGTCAGTAGTTAATCCACCCAAATGTTCAAGGGCTACTGTCAGATTCTTGAGTTACATGAGAACACCAGTGATTGATCAATTATTGGTCAAGCAATAGTCAGATATCCCAAGAAGGGGGGTATATGATTTAGTAAGCCAAATTTAAAACATCATTATATATTATCATTGGTGTGAAATGATTTTCACTGGAGTAACTCTTGAATATTAATTATGCCATTAAAAAAAGAGTAAGCATAGGTCACATGAATTCCAGAAAACAAACATTATTGATCTTCCAGGATATAGTTACTTATTTCTAACTCAAAAACGACTAGTCACATATATAGTTAATTATTTTCCATTAAATGTTTTTAAAATATTAAAGGAAAATATTCAGATACTATAGTCGAATCTTGTCAAGTTGTGGGACGCATCCACTTTTTGCAGTCATATTTTGATTCCTTTAACTACAAAGACATGCAACTTTCAAGAACTAAAGAAGGGCTGGAGAGATGGCTTAGTGGTTAAGGCGCCTGCCTCCTAAGCCTAAGAACGCTGGTTCCAGTCTCCAGTGGTTCCAATCTCCAGGTCCCACATTTAGCCAGATGCAAAGTGATGCAAGGGCGCAATGCCGCACTTGACCACAAGGGGGCGCACGCATCTAGATTTCATTGGCCCATCTTTATCTGTCTTCCTCTCCCTCTCTGTCTCTCTCCAAAAAAAAAGAACTAAAAGAAGACAAATTGATTTTCTCCTGTGTAATTTTTGTTATTTTAACACAATTTTCAAAAAAAACATAGGGATCTTTAAAATCTATAGCATTCTAGGGCAGCAGGTCACTTAGCCCAATAGAGTATGAAGAGCTGAGAGCTCCTGGATTCCAGGCCTTCATTTCAACAGAGGACCAGGGGCTGAAAGACCCCAGTACACGGTATTCTAGAACCCTAATGGAGTGTCAGGAATTGAGAGTTCAGAGGACATTCCCAAAGAACTACCACACCAGTGCTTCAAAGGATCCTGTTCATTTTTTAAAAATATTTTATTTATTTGAAAGAAAGTGAGAGAGAATGGGTGCATTAAGGCCGCTGGCTACTGCGAACGAACTCCAGGAGCATGTACCACCTTGTCATTCTGACAGGTGGGTTGAGGATTCAAAGGCAAGTGCCTTAACTGCTAAACTATCTCTCCAGCGCCAATCCTGTTCATTATTAAACTTCCTGTTGAAGATAGAATCATCACTCTCCTGCACAATGCAAACTATATAGAAGATTTTCTAAAATATAGTTTATTTTTATTTATTTATTTGAGAAAGAGAGAGAGAAAGAGAGAAAGAAAGGGCACACTAGATTCTCCAGCCACTGCAAACAAACTCCAGATGCATGCGTACATATGTACGCTTATGTACATATGGCTTATGTGGGTTCTGGGGAATCGAACCTGGGTCCTGAGGCTTCGCAGGCAAGTACCTTAACTGCTAAGCCGTCCCTCCAGCCCTATACAAGAATTTCTTCTACTTGCAACTTGTGACCTTATCTAGTTACTTGGAAATATCTGGTCTATTCTTCCATGGAAACATTAAATGAGAAACGAGAATAAATTTTCTACACAAGCAAGTTTTACACAAAGTTGAAATATATTTTTTCTCTCTAGGCAATTCGCTGAATTAAATTCTTCTTGAGGTCTATTCTCTGACTCCCATTTCTTCCAACACTGGGAAAAAAATATACCTGCCTTTAAACATCTCATTTGGTGAGATTAGGCCCATAGTTGAATTTAATTGAATGATGGTGTGTGAGTGTGCACGAACTATGAATTTATGGGACTTTTTTTTTTCAAAATATGCTTATAACACATATAAGTTTTCTCATGTAGCTCTCATACCTACTATTTGAGCAAGACTTGATTATATTTAATTATGTAGTACTTTGAAAGGTTCACAAAATTTTTTAAGATTAACTAGATTTTATGAACATGGTTTTGGTTAGATTTGTGTTTGAATATGCTGTCACTGCCATGTGAGATAGTAGTGAATTCGTGGAGGAGTAAGGATTAGATAAACAAACAAAAGTGATAGTATGCCATTATGTGAGCCAGGTGATAGCTTTGTGCATGAGCAAAACAAGTAATTAAGCATAGGATGATAAAGGATTATTTTTGTGACAATGAGCACATGACCAAGAATGGAAAATAATTTATGTATGATTCAAAAGCAAGTGCCATTAGACGGCTGGACTGGGGAAAAAAAAAATAATGACCTGTAACTTGGACTCAGAATCTGGGCCTGTGTTCTTCATGCAAGATTTGAGCAACTCTGTCAGTAATGGAAAACTTTCTCAACTAAGGACATTGCCTAGGCAATGTCATGAAGAGTACACAAATGGGAGCACACAGAGAAGGGAGCGGGAGATATCCAGCTACATTTAGTCATGCGCTCAACTTTAATTACAGTATAGGATCCTATGCTTTTCACTATTACGTAGTTCAGACAGCTAGCTCATATGCATGTCATAACATTGGATGCTTTCCTCTGAAGTCTTAAAATGCACATTCATGAGTTACTATGTTTAGCTAGCATTTACTGAGCACCTTGCCTGACAAACACTGATGAATGTTTTATCAATGGCCTTCAAAGTTTATGAATATTAAAGTATGACAAACACGAATACATGCAATATAGTGAGTATGTCAACATAGACTTATTTTTCCATCATATAATCTTCATATTTATATAAGATGTTGTGGAGGAAATATAATTTATGTCTTCGAGAAAACTGGGGCCATGATTATAAACATAGGTTTCTTTAGGAATAAAAGCTGAGGAAATGGTTGAATAATTAATGGTGCTTGCTGGCAAAGCCTAATGTCCCATGTTCAGTTCCTAGAGCACCCACATAACACTGGATATAAGCCAGGCAGGGTGGTGAATGCCTTTAATCCCAGCACTTGGGAGGCCGAGGTAGGAGGATAGCCATGAGTTTGAGGCCACTCTGAGATTACGTAGTGAATTCCAGCTCAGCCTGGGCTAGAGCGAGACACTACCTCAGAAAACAAACAAACAAAAAATAAATAAAACACACACACACAAGCTGGCTATAAAGTGCTACATGAATTTTTATTCCAAGGCATCTATAACAATGCGTTGGGGCCAGAACCAAGAGAATGCAAAGTTCAGGGGTCAGCTCTTCTGACATTCATATGCAGTCCAGCTGTTTGTTTTCAGCAACAAGAGACCCTGTCTCAAAGAAGTGGCACATCCATACTGGGATGGTGCCCTCTGACTTCCACGTGCACACCACAGCACACATCTATGCCCACACAACACACACACGGTCATGCACACCACATATGTGCCAAATAAACAACTCAATATAACAGAAAAGCTTCATTGAGAACAATATACAATGGAAGGTATGAGATATGGTGTTTGTGGTGGTTTGAATCAGATGTCCCCTATAAACTCATGTGGTTTGAAAGCTGATTCCCCAGCAGATGGCAGTTTGTGAGGTGGAAGCTTGCTGGAGGAGCTTGCCCTGGTAAGATCCGCTCACTCTCCTGCTGCTGTTTCCCACCTGCTGTGGCAGAGGTGAGGTCCTGCCTCTGCTCGTGCCATGCTTTGCCGGGCCACCATGGAGCGACCCCGTGAGAGAATAAAAACTCTCCTCCCATCAGCTGCTTTTGGTCAGATGCTTTGTCACAACAGCACAAAGGTAAGCCCACAGTGCTGTGCTTTTCTGGGTCTTAGGCTTTTCGTACGTGGACAGGGTGCTTTGGACTTTGGAGAATTGACCAGCACAGCAGTTTGATAATATTGATCCTCTGGGGACCTACTGTCTCCTGTCCCAACCTCAGCACAAGAGGCATTGGTATGGGGGATGTAGCCCTGACCAGTTTCCATCTACCTGATTTGTACAGCTTGCGTGGGTCCAAAATTTTGTTTTTGTTGATTTTGTTTCTGTAGTTTTTTTCAGGGTAAGATGGAGGCATTTGCCATTAACTACCACTTCTTAAAATATTATTTTACTGGCTAGAGGGATGGCTTAGTAGTTAAGGCGTTTGCCTGCAAAGCCAAAGGACCCAGGTTCAATTCCCCTGGTTCGATTCCCCAGGACCCACATTACCCAGATGCATAATTGGGCACACATGTCTGGAGTTTGTTTGCAGTGCTTGGAGGTTCTGGCACACCCATTCTCTTTCTCTCTCTGTGTGAAATAAAAATAAAAATATTATTTTACATATATTCTAACAGGTTATATACACTATTGTCCCCTCATCCTGACTCCCGCTGGTCTGGGGGCCTTCCTCAGGAGGGTTATGATAGTCACTGTGGGGTCATGAAGGCTTCTGTCAGTTCCTGTGGCGGTTGCTCAGCACTTCACGTTAGCGCTTGTTGTTCAGATGTATGTAGATGTAGGAGCACGATGGTTGTTATATGTCACCATCTTGTCAGTGATTCCCCAGGGTTCTTAACATCACTGCATTTGCATTACTCATTGTCCAATCAATCCTCGTGTTAAGACCTTATCTTGGCTGTTGTGAGAAGCGCTGCAATGACTTGAGCACAGATTCCTCTGCCACATTTTCACATGTTTTCATTTGGCTTCATGCAGGATTGGGGGTTTCAGAAGGGTTCCCCCAAATTTATGAACCCCACGTTTGGGTTCTGTCCTACTTTTTAACAAGGAATTGATATGTTTAGACTCAACAAGAATAAATTATAAATTATTAAGTTTACTTGGGCGAAATCACAAATTGTGGGGTTTATTTAAGGGAGATTGGGGTCTAGAAAAGAAAGCTAGAACAGAGTCATAAACATGTGGGAATAGGAAACCAGCTGTCATGTCAAACACCCCATAGCTTATAAGGTTCATTTAAGACAAATGGAAAACTGGAGCAGAGCCACAGGAAGTGGAGCGGAGTGACACTGAGGCAAGCACGTGGAAGATAGCACGCAAGCTCATATGGAGGGAGACTTAGAAGGAACGCACATGGCATCTGCCCAGTGCTTTCCCGTGGAGGGAAGTTAAGAGGGCAAATGGTAAAGATCAAGGAAAAATAAGACGGAAAACCTCAAAGCAGAGCCCAAGATATTCAGAGGAGAATGAGTAATGAAGAAAGTTACACTGTCTGTTACCCCAAGTTTAAAGAAATTACACAGGTAGCAGATCTAGAGTTAGTGAAAGCACCCACAAAGTCGATCTGGGGTGTAAGGGATTACTAGACCAGAGGAAAATCATGCATATAACCAAAGTGAGACGTTACCCAAACTATAAAGCAGAAGCAGAGGCAAGCAAAGTGCTCCCCCCCGGATCAAGAAACAAGTTTATGCTTTCCCCCACCCCAGTATCCAACCAGACGGGGTGAGGAGGAAGCTCGACTCATGTGCACCCCTGTGGCCTAGTGAGAGGCAGACAGAGCCCAGCAGAGTGAGAAAAACGAGAGTGGAGCTGAGCTGAGCGGGCAGAGTTAGGGACACTAAGCAGACAGCAGTGTTTACACGTAAGAGGAAGGCCTGGTTGGCTTGTAGATTTCTATAGCAGATCCCAGAGCCAGCCAAGCTGGGCCAGCCCATGTGGACCATCTCTCTGGGTAGTGTGACACACCGTGGACAGCAGGGGGCCCTGTAGATCAGTCTTGATCACACACACTTTCCATTTTTGCCAAGAATTTCATTTTTATGTCAGGGCAAGGTGGCGTGTGGGGTGGAATCTCCTGGTTCTCTTTGGGCCTCAATCTCTAACTGAAACTGCCTAAAAGCTTTCTCCTATTCTCCTTCAGGCTTAAAAGCCAGTGGTGGATTTCTGGATAGTGATTTTTTAGATCACCGAGGAAACCCCATTCTCTTTTCCATTGTAGCTGCATGAACTCACCTTCCATCAACAGTGTACATGAATTCCGTTTCCTCTAAATCTTTACTGCACTTTAATCTTTTATCTTTTTTTTTTTTTTTTTTTTTTTTTTTTTTTTAGAAAGAGACACAGAGAGAGACACACAGATAGAGAGGGAGAGGAAGACAGAGATGGGAGCGCCACAGGCTCTCAGCTGCTGAGAACAAAATCCAGATGTGTGCCCCCCCTAGTGGTCAAGTGAGGCATTGCGCCCTTGCGTCACTTTGCATCTGGCTAAACGTGGGACCTGGGGATTGGAACCCTGGAGATTGGAACCCACGTTCTTAGGCTTAGTAGGCTAAGCCATCTCTCCAGCCCTCTCTTTTATCTTTTTTATAGTAGTCATTTTTAACAACTGTATGATGATATCTTCTGGTTTAACTCAGGCTTTTACTAATCAGTGATGATCAACGTTTGCTTTCATTACTTCTGGCTATTAACGTGTGTTCTTCTGGGACAAAAACAATTCTATTTAAGTCATTTTGCCTATTAAAATTCACTTTTTTGCCTCAATATTGAATTGTTTGCTCATTTTCTGGTTCTGCATTATAATTCTAGGCTATATGCACCATTGAGGCCATTTAGGGTGATGGGGACCCTAAAAGTAATCAGGGAATGTCTTTGAGCCTGCCATTAGAGTCTTCAGTTTGCTAGTGGTCAGAGAAAGATCTAGCTTCTCTGTATCTCTTCCCTAACAAAGTTTCCTAAATCTGTTTTGCCATAAACATCCTGAATCCCTCACCCAGAAGGATTTCCCCTTTCCTAGAATTAAGACTGCTTGAAGGATTAAACTTGAACTGGCGTTGTGGTTGGTTAGCTCAGCTCCAAAACTTAGGAACAGGGCTGGTTAGTCCAGTCTCCATTTAGAACCTCTATGTGACCCTAATTTAGTTCTCTAGGTAAGTTTTACCTCCTCTTGCTTGTCATGGGCAGGAACTCGCTGTACTTTCTGCTCTTTCCTTCTCTTACTCTAATAAAGTTTCTCTTTCTCTGTGGACTTCAATTCTTTGAAGTCATAAGACAAATCCAGGGACATTCTCAAATTATTGGTGCCTTGGCTCATATTGGTGCATTGACTGGCGTTACACTCAGTTTCATATTGCTGTGATGACATCCAAACCAGACACCGCTTATAGGAAGGAGGGATTTATTTCAAATGGGGGAAGAAGCTGGCTCCCGTTCCTAAATCCAAGCAGAGAGACATCACCTGACCCCAGCCCAAGGAGCAAGCCAAATCCTGTCTGCATACCTGCAGGCTGGAATTCAGACCCCCTCCCCCAACCCGCCCGTTACAGGCACCTCTATAGCAGGAGTCTGCATGCTAGTGGCTGAAGCTACACAGATACATTCAAACAACCACAGGTGGCAACACCAAAATTCAGGTTTCACCATGGCCCTGATGGCAATAATCATATTAAGGATTAGCTTCTTTGTCTGTCATATTAATGTCTCCAGTCTCACCCACACATTCTTTATAAATAGCTTCCTTAAATTAATTTTTTAGCCTTTTTTCACCTTGTTCAAAAAATTTTTCATCTCTCTTTGCCCATTGACCCAGAGCTTTACTCTGTTAACACCGATCTTTCTAGCTTGTTCGTAACTTTTAACCAGACAATATCAAATCATCTTTTGGCCATTATATAAAATGTTCAAGAATATGATTTCCATGGATTTAATTTTATGGTATTCATTAGATGCTCCAAAATTGAATTTAAATCCTGCAAGTTATCACAATTCCTTTAGTTATAATCAATTTATTTATCTCAATATATACAACCTACCTTCTTTCTTTAATATAGTGTTTTTGCATTCCACTATGCAAACACCATTATAAAATACAGGTTTCGGGTTGGAGACATGGCTTAGCGGTTAAGGCGCCTGCCTCCTAAGCCCAAGAACGCTGGTTCCAATCTCCAGCAGTTCCAATCTCCAGGTCCCACGTTTAGCCAGATGCAAAGTGATGCAAGGGCGCAATGCTGCACTTGACCACAAGGAGGCGTACGCATCTGGATTTCGTTCATAGCAGCTGAGAGACTGCTGGTGCGCCCATCTCTGTCTTCCTCTCCCTCTCTCTCTCTCTCTCTCTCAAAAAAAAATACAGGTTCTCCCTTAAAATATGGGGTCCTGATGAAAACATATCAACCTCAATATTAAGGATTCAATAAGTAATATATATTAATGGAATCACCAGATTTTTCCTTATTCAATTTTTTATTTCTCATTTGTACTTTATGGCTGTTATAAAATATAGTTAATGAATTATTACATAACTATCAGTGTACTTATTGATCTGTTATAAAAACCTCGTTACAAACATTGATATGCTCCTTGATCTATACCGTGAAATGTAATACACTCTTTTACTAACTGTGTTACTTAGACAGCTGCCTGTACTCAACGATACCTTAATCAACTAAAAAGAGGAAAGATTTACTCCATCTCAAGAAGTTTTATTGAGTCCATTTTTTTTTTTTTAAATTTCTGGCCTATGGCAGGCAGAACCTTGCAGCTGGGAGCTCACCAAGTATGAAGTAACTTACCTCAGAGTATCTGAGCAGTAAAGCTTGGCAAAGTTACTGATATCCACTTAGCCCAGGTATAGTGCAAGTGATTGCCATTTCCCAAAAAGATTTAGGAACTAACACATATTAATGGTTGTAAATAGTGGTGATTATACAACATCTCAGTAAACTGGAAAAGTATTGGAAGATTCCGTGACATATAGCAAGGAGCACTTGACTTAAAAATGGGAGATAAGGGCTGGAGAGATGGCTTAGTGGTTAAGGCGCCTGCCTCCTAAGCCTAAGAACGCTGGTTCCAATCTCCAGCAGTTCCAATCTCCAGGTCCCACGTTTAGCCAGATGCAAAGTGACGCAAGGGTGCAATGCCGCACTTGACCACAAGGGGGCGCAACATCTGGATTTCATTTGCAGCAGCTGAGACACTGCTGGCGTGCCCATCTCTGTCTCCCCTCTCTCTCTCTCTCTCTCTCTCTCTCTCTTTATCTCTCTCTCTGTGTCTCTCTCCAAAAAAAAATAATAAAAAATAAAAAGTTTTAAAAAATGGGAGATAATAAAATTGTCCACAAATATAGAGATGCCACTGAATTAAATATCCCAATTCTATGTGGGGTACTTCACATTGATTTGTACCCCATTTTATTTCTCTATTTATATTTGAATCCAATGTTGCACATTTACATAGGGTTAAATAATTCTTTGGGTACAAGCTTTTTTCACATCTTAGATTATGAGCCATCCCCTTTTAGCTCTAGGGTATATTTATATGGTAGAAATATTTTGAGTAAGTTTTATGTATTCCTGGGTGTCAAGATATAACCCTTTAGGTTGTAACTCAGGTCTTTGGAAATCTTGAGGAGAGGGAATTGTTTAGACACACAGCAATGATTCAATTTCTTTAATTTAAGACACCCAGCTCACAATCTTCTGTTTATGTCTGAGATACATTTAACATATCTTCAACACTTCATTCCTTGTGTTTCTAGTTCCGAAAGCTTCTCAAACACAGTGTCGTGTGATATAGCTTTGCATTAATGTTGAGCAGATTGTGTCCAGTGGTATATTTCATTACTCTAAGGGCATTCTTTCTCCTAATAATAGCACTCTGTTCTTAGTGAATTTAAAAAGTTCTCCTTATGAACACTGACCACATCTCCTGTGGCAACCGGGATGAAATGGGTCAAGGGCTAACAGAGGAAATACTCAATGAGGCATGATACAGCCCTACAATTCTGACCTTTTCAGGGAAAGTTAGCTATGGCATCCAATGCTGATCCACATGTCCACAAAGTAGTAGCAAAAATGTAGATTCTTTCAGGCTCAACTATGACTGCATTCTCCACACAAACATCTTTTGTATTGACTTATTTTTTTTTTTTTGCATTGACTCAGAAATAACTTATGCCTTCCTCTCTTTGTTGTTATATGCATGGCTCCACTTTCATATTTATTTCTTTTTTATTTTTTATTATTTTATTTATTTTTTTTAGAGAGAGACACAGAAAGAGATAGAGAGGGAGAGGGAGACAGAGATGGGTGTGCCAGCAGTCTCAGCTGCTGTGAATGAAATCCAGATGTATGCGCCTCCTGTGGTCAAGTGCGGCATTGCGCCCTTGCCTCCCTTTGCATCTGGCTAAACGTGGGACCTGGAGATTAGAACTGCTGGAAATTGGAACCAGCATTCTTAGGCTTAGCAGGCAGGTGCCTTAACCGCTAAGCCATCTCTCCAGCCCTCATACTTATTTCTTAATATCTGTTTTCCCAAAAATCATTGTCAAAAATTTCTTTCTGGGCTGCAGAGATGGCTTAGTGGTTAAGCACTTGCCTGTGAAGCCTAAGGACCCTGGTTCAAGGCTTGATTCCCCAGGACCCACGTAAGCCAGATGCACAAGGTGGCACACGCATCTGGAGTTCACTTGCAGTGGCTGGAAGCCCTGATGTGCCCACTCTCTCTCTCTGCCTCTTTCTGTCTGTCTGTTGCTCTCAAATAAATAAATATAAATATAAGCTGGGGGTGGTGGCGCACGCCTTTTAAATTTTTTTTGCTTTCTTTCCTGCTCTTTTGTGTTTTGTTTTAGATGCAACGTTTGTCCTTGAGAATGACTCTTAAGTCTTCATTTGCATGGCTACTTTCTTATCCTTATCCTTAAGGTACATTTTACAGCAGTTTACAATTGGCTGCTTCCACAGAGATAGTCTAGGAACTTACAAAAAGAGAAGAAATGGATGAGAGGACTTTCACAGCAAGCAGGAGGAACCAGAAGTCAACCTAGGCACCGAGCATGGCTCTGCTTGCTACAATTCCAGTGCCCAGAGACTCAGAGGCTGGAGGGTCACACGGATGACGAGTGAGACAAGGTATCCAAAACCAATGCGGTCTGGTTCACAGAGTGAGCATGTCTCAAGGAAATGGACATGAAAAATGATAGAGGAGGGCACCGTATGTCCTCCACACACACGTGCACAGGGTGTACACATCTACCCACACAGATACACAACACACACTCTACAGCACACACTTATCACACAACACACACCACACATACATCTCACAAATCTATTTAAAAATGATTATGTTCTTTCAGTTGCATCAAAGATTTCCTTTTTATTGATTTCACAAGTTCAGAACATTCAATTGTAGGTGGCATGGATTAAGGGAGTGCCATGCTCATTAAAATTGTGATGTCTTCTCGAGCTCCATAATTCTATACAGCAGTGATTTCCTCAGAGCTTCATCTAAGAAGAAAAGATGCCGACTGTTGAATCTTGGGTTCCCTACCTCAGGAGGAAGACTGGAATCAATAAAAACAGGAAGATCAGAGAACAGACAGGCATACTGCAGTAACATTTCCATTTCTATGGGGAAAAGGAGGCAAAAATTAATAGATGACTAAACACATTTTGATTTCTGGATAGATTCTTACATTCAGAAGATCATAAGTACTTAAAGAGATCATTTAAATCACAAATTTGAGGCAATAAGAAATATTTAAAACACAAATGGTCAAGTTAACCACATAATACCCCATAACTTACACTAGATTTTTTTTTTAATTTCTATTAAAACAAATCTACATTTCAGTGTGAGGTATGGATATTTATTTCATCTATATTAGCTTGTGGGTGAGTTCTTACATAACTGAAGATTAATCAGTCAAGGCTAAAACATATACTATTAACTATTCAGTAGTTTCTTTTTTAAAAAAAGAAATAACGTCCCAATAATTTGTTGAAATTGAAGGAAATGTCAGAATAGCATTAAATGTTCTGAGCTACTATCTTTTATTTTCACTGAAAGTAAATGGTAAGGTACCAAATGAATCCACATAACAGGAATTTGGTGAGTGTGATAAGCAGAAACCTCTGTTTCCTTAAGTAGTGCGTGAGGGACATTTATCTTATGTAGTAAGTAAATATGGAGGGAAACTTAGATAAGGAAAATTAGATGAATGCATGTGTCCACCACTGCATTTACTATGATAACTTGCTTGTTTCAAAGCAATTGTTTATTGGCTAACAGGAAAAAGCCAGAAGAATAATTGTCTATAGAAATTTAACATATATCAAAGAAGACCAATATCTGATAGAAATGCCACTAGGTTCTCAATGTTCCTGGGAAGTGAGTTTGAGAAGCATATTTTCTCATGTTTAATTTAGTTGTTTATCCGGAAACTATTTTAGTTAAGAGAAATTGTTTTGGCCTGAAAAGGGAGATTTATGGAACCCTCTATACCTCTATTTAACTATTGGGTGTTTAGCTTATAATACCTTACTATGTGGAAAGCATTACCATGCATCGATTAGAGGCATGTTGCTCATAATTTCAAGTCAATATTTTTAGATACATGAGCAACTCATGATATTTCTGTTATTTAAAATGGTGCAGATTTAAACAGCAAATGTCAATTCTTACCTTGCCTGTAACATGTATGAAAATGCTACTTGCCTGTTTTCTGCTTCAAGATTTATGAATCGACTTGAAAAACTTTTTGTACTTTTGTCCTGGACAGTTTTTCCTTTCAATTTGATACTATTCTGAGCTCCAACAACGGGCTTATTATTCTGCGTTTCCATATTATTATTTTGTCATTTTCATTGAGCTTTCCATCTTACCACTTGAAGATCTTCCTAATAAATTGTAACAATGTCCTACTCTATGCCATTATTTAACCATTTTCCTATAACACATATTTTGGTTTGTCAATAGTATTTATATAAACGCTAACATTATTTGATTATCATATTATTAACATAATAAAAATATCATTAGAGTTACATTTCAAGTTACCCACTCCTTGACATGAGGAAGAATTTTCCTACATAAATCTTGAAAAGCAATAGTCACATTCAATTTTGCTAGCATTTTGAGGCCAAAAATGAGTTCTTTGTGCATGAATGTATATGTGGTATTAATGTGTGTTCATATGTGTATATGTGTGTCTTTATATGTGTGGCACACATATGGATGTAAATACACACACACACACACACACACACACACACACACACACACACCCCTCAGGGTTATCCTCAGGAACTTGGCTGGAGCTCACTTATTAGGCTACACTGTGTGGTCACCCAGCCCCAAGGAACCTCCTCTCCCTGCTTCTATTGCTGTGAAATCCCAAGATTCACATGTTTTGTGGGTAGCGGGTCAAGTCCAAGTGTTTGTGTTTGTGAAACAAGCTCTATAATGACTAAGCTGTCTCCCTGGGTCACATAGTCACAAAGAAGGCATTGAAAATAACTTCTTTCCTGTAAGGCATCATGTCCCCCTCTGAGGCATCTGATTTGAAATTGAACCAAAATATCTACATACCTAACTGCATCTCTGTTTCCAAGTATGAACATAATATCACATGTTTATTACATTGGAGGATAAATTACTGACACTCAATTTTAATTTTGTTTGACACTAAAGATTAACTTTAGGACCTCATACATGCTAGGCAAGTTGTCTACCACCAAGTTATATGTTCTTTCTTCAGCCCCCAATATTACATTATTGATTTAAAATGGTTTCCTAGCTTAAAAGTTTAGTATCTACAGAAAATTACTTGAGAAAATTATTTGAGAGATATAAGCAAATGCTTTATCATGCTTGATAAACATTATCCTGAGATTACTAATCAAAATGTAAGAGGCATCTCCTATCTCTTATCTGAGATTCAGCACTGAATGCAGTGTCAACGTTGAATCCAATTTCTTACTCTGAATGATATCAAAAGTTTTACTTATCCAAGTTTTCACTTGGTCTCTTATGCATTGTACTTTAAAAAAATCTTTACTGTCTCCTCTCTCTCTCTCTCTTTTTTTTTTTTTAGAGAGACACAGAGAGAGACAGAGAGAGGGGGAGAGGGAGACAGATAGAGAATGGGCGCACCAGCAGTCTCTCAGCTACTGTGAACAAAATCCCCATGTGTGCGCCACCTTGTGGGCAAGTGCAGCATTGCGCCCTTGCATCACTTTGCATCTGGCTAAACGTGGGACCTGGAGATTGGAACCGCTGGAGATTGGAACCAGTGTTCTTAGGCTGAGGAGGCAGGCGCCTTAACTGCTAAGCCATCTCTCCAGCCCTACTGTCTCTTTTGTTAAAAGTTTTACTCTCCTGTAGTCCATGCATGTGAGTGTGTATTCTTAGCACTTGGCTCCTAAAGACTGTGATATAAACATGCAAGATGTTTTCCATGCAACGTGGATATTTTGGGGCTGGAGAGATGGCTTAGTGGTTAAACGCTTGCTGATGAAGCCTAAGGACCCTGGTTCGAGGCTCGATTATCCAGGACCCACGTAAGCCAGATGCACAAGGAGGCACATGCATCTGGAGTTCGTTTACAGTGGCTGGAGGCCCTGGCGCCCATTTTCTCTCCCTCTCTCTCTCTCTCTCTCTCTCTCTCCTTTCAGACTGCCTATTTCTGTATCTCTCTCTCTCAAATAAATAATAAAATATTTTAAAAAATGGATATTTCGTTTCTCAAGTTATATGTAGTTATTCCATATGTCTTACTTAACCTCCATCTTTCAACTTTTACTCTGTTTGTAACTCTGTTTCTACCTTTTCTCCTTCTTTTATTCCTGTTGCTTTTTCTATGGCTTTCTTATCCATAATTCCTTTACTGAGCAGCTGACTGGACAAATCAGTCATAAATCCATATGGAAATTTTATATTAGCTAGAACATTTCATCAGACCACATCAAAGGCAAGAGTGAGTCTTATTCACCTAATTAGTTATGGCCTGAGTCAGATACAGACAATTAGGTTCTGTTAATACTTCCTTTTTCAGAATAAAAGCATAGAGAGGGGAAGGTTTTTAAGTTGAACTACTCAATATGCTTCCTTTATTGAATTACGTTTGATAAATTTAGCTAAATATCTATGTGTAAATATCTATATATGTGTATCTTATATATACAAACATGCATACACACATGCATACATATGGTTAAGAGCAATTAATGAGTGAAATAATGAGAATAACCAGAACTAATAGTTGCTATGTGGTTAGTAATTTTAATACATATTTATTTATTTATTTGCAAGCAGAGAAAGCCAAGAGGAGAGAGAGAGAGAGAGAGAGAGAGAGAGAGAGAGAGAATGGTCATGCCAGGGCCTCTAGCCTCTGCAAACTCCAGATGCATTCCCTATTTTGTGCACCTGGCTTTATGTGGGTACTTGGTAATTGAACACAGGTCATCAGCCTTTGCTTGTAAGCAAGTGCCTTAAGCGCTGAGCCACGTTTCCAGCCTGAGGTTAGCAAATTTTGTAGGAGGTTAAGACAAGTTGGTCATTTTATGGTCTGGATCCCCCACAGGCTCTTGTTTGCAACTCTCATTCCCAGTTTCTGTGAGTGTTTTGAAGGCTGTGAGACCTTTACAAGATGGGGCACAGGTGATAGAAGTAGATCATTAGAGTTTTGCCTTCCCTGGTTCTGGCAGTACTAGCCTCCTCCTGACTTCTGCCATATGGGTAATCTGCTCCACATACCATGTGATCAAGAGCTCCGCCATGCTTTCCTGGCGGTATATTCAGAAATCTCCCTAAGACTTTCATCATTGCCCATTAGTTTGTTGCTGTCAGCTATTTTATTTACAGCAACACAAAGTAACTATTGCATGTCCTAAGACTGGAAGCAGGGAATAAGAGCTGAACCTTGTATCATGCTGTGAGAAATACAGAAAAGCAAATCTACTAATGAGACCTTTGTTACAAAAGAGGAACAAACGCAACATGGCTGTCATTTATCAAAGTACTCAGATGGGTTCAGTCTTGTGTATAGACGGTGAGTGACCACTGTGTTATTCCCCAAGCAATAATTAAATGTGTAAAGCAATGTCTAAATTTATAGAGCATTTAAGTGTCATCCATATATTTTCTTTACATATTCAGCTCTTTCTGTTACAAAATTATTATTATTTTTTTATTTATTTATTTATTTATTTTTTTGGTTTTCACTCTAGCTCAGGTTGACTTGGAATTTACTATGTAGTCTCAGGGTGGCCTTGAATTCATGATGATCCTCCTACTTCTGCCTCCCGAGTGCTGGGATTAAAGTCATGCGCCACCACACCTGGCTTTTAAAATTATTATTTTTAAAGTAAATGATGAGGGAAAGAATGGCAATTCTTTGTAGAATAAAATTTTTTATCCCTCATTATGATGCCATGTATAACCAAATTATGTTCTGGATTGTTCCACTAAATCTGATAGGAATATTAACCTTAAATTAACCTTCCCATCACTGCTCTCTTAGTTTGTGGAGTAAGAAGGAGGGACAGCATAGGGGAAAATCCTAAGGTCTCCAAAACTTCCCTAAAGGTTAATTCATCAGCATTAGTCTTCCTCTCTTCAACTTTATTTTTACTTGCTAAAAATTGTTTGAGCAGATGGTAAGAACCAGAAATCTGGCTGATCTTATAAAATAATCAGATCTCATAAAGTCACTTCACTTTGGAAATTACATTAGAAATTTATTGCTGACTTAAGGAAAAGTATTTTCTAATAATGTTTGTTCTCAGGAAAAAAAAAAAAAAAACAACTCTACTAAAAATAGTTATTCTCTAGTTAACCACTGCATTTCCCACCCACCAACTAGATTATAGGAACAGAGAAAAATGATTTTTCTCACACTCTATTAATAGGGAGAAGAGATCACCAGGATCTGTTTCCTCCCACTTTCGGGATTAAATTGGCTCTTTTTCCTCTAAAGAGAACACACACACACACACACACACACAAATAAATCCCAAACTGGTAGAGAATACTAAAGTGGAAACATAAGGTAGGTCCTTTACAGGAGCCAAGTATTCAGTCCCCTGCCAGCAAACCTAAGATGAATAATTGCCAGCTCCATGGAAAGTAGAAAGTTTTAAAATAAGAGGCAAAATTAGTCTCAGAAAGTCATTTTAAAAGTTGAGCAATTTAGGGGCTGAAAAGATGGATTAGTGGTTAAGGCACTTGCCTGCGAATCCTAAGGACCCAGTTTTTATTCCCCAATACCCATGTAAACCAGATGTAGAAGATGGTGCATGCATCTGGAGTTCGCTCACACTAGCAAGAGGCTCTGGCATGCCCATTCCCTTTTGTTCTGTCTGCTCCCCTCTCCCAAATAAATATTTAAAAGATAATAATCAAGTTGAAAAATTAAACTCTCCAAAATGATATGATAACAAGTTAAACTGAAAACAGCAGGTCATGAGAGCAGAAGAGGTGACTGCAGGGAAGGGCAGTGACTAGTAAGAAGATGAGAGGGGCTATGGATGAAAAGAACAAAGACCAAAGTGAGACTGAAAATGCCATAAGGAGACCCAGTGCTCTGTGTACTACCTTACAGAATTAGTTTAATAATGATAATAATAATAATAATGCCAGAATCAAATCTTTCTTGTTGCAGGCCACAGGTATAAGATTATCAGAACCTTCTGTTAAAGATGTTTATAATTGTGTACCAAAGAGCAAAAAGAAAAAGAAAACTAAAGCAATACCAAAATTTTAAACAAATACAAAACATTCAAAGAAAAATATTATATTTTAGCTTTAAGTCAGGTGTGTGTGTGTGTGTGTGTGTGTGTGTGTGTGTGTGTGTGTGTGTGTTGTCTGGGAGAGTATTTTCTTAGTTATTCACTTACATAGTATGTTTATCTAGATACATATGTGTGTGACTTTTTGAAACCAATGTGTTCTGGACAGTGTCCTAGGAACTATGGGTAAAGGTGAATAAAACTGAGCTAGAAATCCTAGATTTGTATTGCTTATGTGCATTTTAAAAACAAATATTGAATACTAACTCTAAACAAAGTGTACTATATTATAAATTCATTGTGTTGGAGAAAAGCAAGAGTGATGAATTCTAGGGGATGTTGACAGATGCTGATTTTAGCAGTACACAGGATCATTATTGAAAACTTGACCCAAAGGTAGTAAGGGGGGCTGCATGTGGACGAAGAGGTAGTATCATGGAGGACTGAGGGAGCCAGGCGCATCTTGCTTGACTTATATTAGTGTCACTAATGTGCCAGGAGCTGTGGTAAGAAAATAGAAAATAAAGGAAAGGAAATAAATGTGACCAGAGGAGCCAGCTGATGACCATAATGGTAAAATGGGATCATGACCTTGGAGAATTTCTTTAAAAAGTTTTATTTTCATTTATTTATTTATTTATCTATCTATTTATTTATTTGTTTATGACAGGGAGGGGGAGAGAGAAAGAGAGAGAGAGAGAGAGAGAGAGAGAGAGAGAGAGAGAGAGAGAATGGGTATGCCAGGGCGCCACTGCAAATGACTCCAGGCACGTGTGCCACCATGTGCATCTGGCTTATGTGGGACCTGAAGAGTCGAATTGGCTCCTTAGACTTCACACAGATGCACTTTAACTGCTAAGCCATCTGTCCAGGCCCAGACCTTGGAGAATTTTGAGCAGAGAAATGACATGCCCTGTGTTATATTTTATGAGATTATTTCAAGTATCTTCCTATTACTACAAATTGATGTGGTCAGAAGCTGCAGCGTGAAGAGCATTGGAAAGATCTAGGCTTATATATACATTGTGAACTTGTAAGAACAATGAAAACTGACAAACCTGATTATATTGGGTTATAACGCCACCCAGGCAGCACTTACCTTTGTTTTCTTTGGTTTCATTTTAGCTAATCAACTTTGAGACACAATGTGTTCATTTTTACAACTCATCAAATCTTAAAAATATGTTGGAAGTCCTCTCTCAGTCTGTCATGGAAGTATGAGGAATATGGTTCCATTGCAAGTGTTTAATTTTAGGATTTCATAATTTTGGTTGCTTTTAAATTAAAAAAAATTGAATAGCCCTTATAAGTCATCACATCACAGGCATCATCATCATCAGTTAGGAAATTTCTAGAAACACAGATCTGGTGCTGCAGCCAAGACTACTGATTTGTATGTATTTTCAATATTCAGTAATACTGCTAGATGCCATGTTAAGTTTATAAATGAAAAAGATGATTACAGACAAAGAGCACAGACTTTTATATTCACTTATGTCTTAGATTGTTTCCAATACTCTTCTTCTTTCCTTAGGAAGATAATAACCACTCTAAGCCAAGATTTTCCTGAGAAAATGGTGGAATATTATCAGATCAATGGAGACTTTTTCTTGGTTCTTCTGTTGTTGTATCAGTAGCATCTTGCAGAAGGCTTTGAACTAAGAAGGTGTTTTCAGATTTTGAATGAATGAATTTGCACTTTTATATTTAACCCTTAGCCTAGATAAACATTTAAATAGGAGCTGGAGAGATGATTTAGCAGTTAAGGCACTTGCCTACAAAGCCAAAGGACCCAGGTTAAATTCTCCAGGACCCATATAAGCCAGGTGCACAAGGTGGTACATGCATCTGGAGTTTGTTTGAAGTGGCTGAGGCCCTGGCATGCCCATTCTCTCTCTCAAATAAATCAATAAAAATAAAACATTTAAAATAAATTCAAACAGGACAGACACAAAACAAGCAAACCATTGTTAACCCAAGATGTAATTAACTGAAAAAGATATTGGCAGAAATATACACTTACTAACTTATATTATATTATATATATATAATTTATAAGATTTTATAAGAAAGGATTATTAATTTAAAGATAATTTCACACTAAGTAGGAAAATAGAAAGAATATATAAACTATATAAGGCCTGAATTATCTTCTTTATTCAAAATATCAGGTTTTTAAAACTTGTCATTGTATATGTTATTGTGTGTGTGTGTGTGTGTGTGTGTGTCATGGCATGCAGGTGAAGGTTAGAGGTCAGTCTCCTTGTATATTGTTTGAAGCAGGTTCTCCTCTTATTCGCCACTCTTTATGCCAAGCAGCCTGGTACAAGAGCGGGGTTTTTCTTTCTCCACCTCCCATCCAGAATATGTAGCAAGCATGTTTACCCATTGAATCAACTCCCATTTCCTATTTATTTGTTTGCTGTTTTTATTTAATCAGAAAAAGTGTATGGCCTCAACCAAAGGTGTGTTACTTCATCTGGGAAAACCCTGTCTTGGGTTAGGAAATAACTCAGTAGGCAAAGTGCTTGCCATGCAAACACGAAGGCCTGAATTTGGATCCCCAGTCCCTATATTAATTTCTACGCATGATGGCATACCAGAACTTGGGGGTGGAGACAGGACTAGCCCAATAGCTTACTAGCTAGCTAATGTAGCTGAATTGGTGAGCTCTAGGTACAGTGAGAGGCTGTCTCAAAGATAAACTGGACAGCGATTGAGGAAAACACCCATCACGGGCTTCTGACCTCCACATGCACAAACACACATACAAAAAGGTACCCACACACATGAACTCACACACACACATGCATAAACAGGTTAAGAATAAAAGGAAAAGGAAAGAGAAACCTTAACTCCTTAGCACTCAAGCAGAAAAGCCATGAGATTGCTTTTGTAAAACCCTCTGTGGAGTCAACAGTTTTCCGACATGAATGAAGCTGACTGCATTCATAATCTGAACACTCATGCAGCCAGTTCCCCCCATGTCCACCAGTGTCAGTTCCCCCATGTCCACCAGTGTCAATTTACCAGATGGACTCTAGCCCACTCTGTTCCTGAAATCTCTCAACCTCTTCTTTTCTTCTCTTCTTTCGTAGTCATTTTTGAATTTCCCTTTTCATAAGTTTTGTCAAGAAACAGAATGCCCTGATTTTTGGGGTCTCTGTGTCTCAGTCTTAATGAGAGCCGAAATTATTTTAAGGCACCTGAATGCTTTTCTTTATATCCTTCTTTTCATTCTACCTTTACCAAAAACTATCCCGTCTCACCCACCCCCTGTCCTTACCTTTCCAATTTTATTTAGATTTTTCTTCTCTATTTCTCTTTCAATCTAATAATTATCATTATTCTTAACCCACATTTTTCCCTTTCTACTTATAGCCAAGGTAACTAAGTGCTTCTTTACTTCCTAAAATGATTGGCAATTAAGAAGTGATATTTTTTATTGGACTACTATTATATTTTCATACCCTTTGATAGTGATTGTGTTTTTGCATACAGTATTCTACTTTCAGGGAACCAAGAGGAATCAAGCCAGGTTCCTGGAATGCCAGTCTAGGAGAAGAAATTGAACACTGAAAACACTTCCACTGAAAGATAAGGTGATTTAAATAAAAGAAAAACTCAAACAATTTAAACTCAGATGTGTACATACACATGCAAAAAGATATGAAACTTCAAAAGTTAAGGAATTGTGGCTGCTTCAGAAATTATTAACTATTAATAATAATAATTATTATTATTAATGCCTTTTTTAAAGCAAGTCCAATAGATTGCCTTTTTATGAGACACACACACACACATACAGAGGGAGAGAAGTGGAATGCTTGGGCCTCCAGACACTGCAATTGAACTCCAGATGCATGTGCACCCTTGTGCACATGTACAACCTTGCATGATTGTATCATTGTGCCTGTGTCTTAAGTGGGACCTGGAGAGTCAAACATGAGTCCTTAGGCTTTACAGGCAAATGCCTTAACCATGAAGCCATATCTCCAGCCCCACAGTAATGGCTTTTTTTTTTTTTTTTTTTGAGAGAGACAGAGAGAGAGGGAGAGGAAGACAGAGATGGGCGCTATAGCAGTCTCTCAGATACTGCAAATGAAATCCAGATGCACGTGCCCCCTTGTGGTCAAGTGTGGCATTGCACCCTTGTGTCACTTTGCATCTGGCTAAACGTGGGACCTGGAGATTGGGGCTGCTGGAAATTGGAACCAGTGTTCTTAGGCTTAGGAGGCAGGCGCCTTAACTGCTAAGCCATCTCTCCAGCCCAGTAATGGCTTTTAATAAAAGCAAATTAGATGACAAACTCAGAAAACAATTTAAAAATATTGTGAGTGGGCTCAAATAAATCAAAGAGGATATAAAATTTATTTTAAACAAATTTCAAGAGAACACAAGAAAACAATGAATGTAATGTGGCGATTAATACTGTATGAAAGCAAAACTCACTACAAAGATAGAAATACTGAAGAAAAACCAAATTAAATATGTGAAATTGAAAAATCAGTAAGTCAAATAAAATCACTAATGGAAAGTCACACTAATAGAATGGGTCAAGAGGAAGAAAAAATATTAAAGCTTGAAGAAAGTGTTAAAGAACTTAAATATTTGAATATTGACAAAGATGAATTAATAGGAAACTATCAATAGAACAGTTCAGATCTATGGGATAGTCTGAAAAGACCAAGTCTATGAATTATGGGCATAGAGGAAGGGTAATTTCATGCTAAAGATGTGGAAAACATTTTCAATACACTCATAGAAAAAAACTTTGCAAATCTGTAGAAAGAGACATTTTTCCATCTGCAGGAGACCTTTAGAACACCAAACACAGAAGACTAGGAAAAGACTTCCCCATGTTTTAATATAGTTTAAACACAAGATCCACAGAACAAAGGAAACAAATGTTGAAAGAAGTAAGCTAGAAACAGCAAGTATCACATGAGGGTTGGGCCATCTGCACAACACATTTCTCCACTGAAACATCCAGAGCTGGGGTGGGGGCTTGGAATGGCATGTTTCGAGTCCTGAAAGACACTAACTGACAACACAGGATACTGTCTCCAGCAAGACTGTCTGTTATGATTGAAAGAGAAAGAAAACACTTCCCATGACAAAAACAAGCCAAAACATTCATGACTACTAATCTAACCCTATTGAAAGAATCCATCTGACTGAACAGAAAGATAAATAACACATTGATGAAGATACAGGCTGACCTGGAATTCACTCTGTAGTCTTATGGTGGTCTCAAACTCACGGTGATCCTCCTACCTCTGCCTCTGAATGCTGGACTTAAAGGTGTGCACCACCACGCCTGGCTAATGATCTATATTCCTTAATCAAAGGACACAGGCTAGCAGATTATATTCTACTTTATTTGTTGCTTCCAGAAAACACACCCCACTATCAAAACAAACTACCTTAAAGTAAAAGAATAGAAAAAAAAAACTATTACAAACAAATGGAGCTAGAAAACAAGATGTTATCACTGTTCTGCTTGACAAAATAAATTCCAAACAAGAACTATTAAAGATATTTTAAAAACGTTCCCCTCCTACAGATTAAGCAAACCATCCATCAAATACACATTACAATTTAAAACAATTTAAAACAAGCATACCTAATTTCATAAAAGAAATGACAATGAAAGGTATAGATGTTTAATACCAATGCAATAATGAATTTCTTCAATTCCCCACCCTCACCAATAGGCCAATCCAAGTCATGAAGGAGGGAGAGAGAAAAAAGAGAGAGAGAGAGAGAGAGAGATCTGAGTTAAATGACATTGAAAATAAATTTGTCTTATGGACATCTTCTGAACATTCCATCCAAACACTGAAGAGCACATGGTCTTATCAGCAGCCTGTGGACATTTTTCTACAATAAATCATAAGGCAAATCAGGCCTTACTAAATATGAGAAAATATTCGACCATACCACAACATAATAAAACTAAAAATCAACAGCATGAGAGATTATAGAGCATGCACGAGTTGATGGCGATTATAGAACACATTTCTGAATGTCAAATGGGTATTGAAGAAACCAACAGTAAAGTATAAAGCTTTCTAAATTCACTTTAAATGTAAACACAGGGCTGGAGAGATGGCTTAGCAGTTAAGGTGCATGCCTGCAAAGCCTAAGGACTCTGGTTCGAATCTCCAAATCCCATGTGACCCAGATGCACATTGTGGGCACATGTGTCTGGAGTTTGTTTGCAGTGGCTAGGGGCCCTGGCATGCCCATTTGCTCTGTCTCTTTGCCTCTCAAATATATACAAAATTTAAAAAATTAAAAAAAATTAAACACAACATATTTCAAAATTTATAGTGAAAGTCATAGTCAGGGGGACAGTCACAGATACAAGTATGTACATTAGAAATTCAGAGATCTCAGCAGAGAAGGTCCCTGAATTTGCACAGCATTCAGCCACTTGAAGAATGTGTTCTTCCCAGCAGGTGTTTGGGTGCAAGGACTCAGAGTCACCTTAAGTGGCTCCTGTCTGAGCTCACAACTTTAGATGACAAAGGTGACTACAGTTTCTTGTCTCTAGGAATCCAAATAAATGGCTCTTATTCTTGTGTTGGCTGGCAAAAGTCTCTGGTCTACTGCAGGGAAAAGACATCGAATTATCGTCTCTGGAAGCTCCATGGTAGTTGCAGGGACTTAAGAAACAAAAAGGAGAGGAGGTTGCTTTTGTTTAAAACTAACAATTAAGGAAAACAGTCAAGGGACCTCTGAGAGGAATGAAAGAGTAAGGGTGAAAGTGGTTACATGTGGGAACCAAGTTGAGGAAAATCAAACACAGGGAGGGTGGGACACATGCACAATAAGATTAACTATAAAAATATTTAAAGTTTAAAATTTCTGTAAAAGCACAAGAGACCCTGGATCGTCAAAGCAGTCCCAAGCAAAAATAATAATTTTGTAGGTAGCACCATAAGCAATTTATCACAATATTAGTACCACTTCCTGAGGCTGAACTGCACTCCAGGCAGACATAGAAAAATTACTATACAAATACCTAGTTATCATCACAACCCTCCTAAATCATTGTTATAGGCTGAATTACATTTGCCCAACTTTCTCTTCCTTAACTGGATTTGGTGGTATGACTGTCACCTTAACACGTAAGAGGTTGCAGCAGAAGAATCGTGATTCTGAAGCAAGCAGGGATGTGTTGTGAGACCTGGTGTCAAGAAACAAGATTTCATTTGTTGAACTTACAACCTTAAAACCTAAAAATGTAACAATATTTTCATATAGGGCTTCTAAAAATGTAAGTTAAAATGATGTGGTTGAAGTGAACACAAACCCTCTCTGAATGGTACACTCACAGAAGTAGAATTTTGGACACAATAAAACCAGAGAGACATACACAACAGGTTCAAAAGCTTCAAGGCATGTAGAGAGTCTGCAGTAGAGCCAAGCCTGTCAAACATGACCTTGAAACTCTAGCCTCCAGTGTTATAAAGAAATTAATTTCTAGTTTTCACACCAATAGCCCGTGGTATACAGTTCTAGTAAACTAATAAAATTATACTCCTGCAAGAAGATATATTAAAAAAAAAATAGAATGTGCTGTTTTTTCCCAGCAACCTGATTTTTCATCAGTTAAAGGACAAAATTGGAATGTAAAAATAACCATATTGGTATAGCCATTTTATAAGTTATTTGTTTTTTCTACTTTAAATATGAAAAATTATGTTATTCTTTAATAGGAGAGACTTTGTTATTCTCTATTGTGCCTTACTTATTCAAGTAACTTTTCAATACTTTGTTAATTGTTACTGCTATGTAACTATATACATATAAATATATATATATATATATATATATGTATGTATTTATATATATACAGTATCATTCATATATATATATACAGTATCATTCATATATATATATATACATTATCATTCATATATATATATACAGTATCATTCATATATATATATACAGTATCATTCATATATATATAGTATCATTCATATATATATATATATATATATATATATACAGTATCATTCATATATATATATAAATATATAAAATCAAATACACCTCAATAATAAAATCACAGCAACGCACAATAATATAGAACATCCTGAAAGAATCCCAAAAACATACTGAAGGGAAGAAACCAAAAATATATATCTATATATCTATCTATCTATCTATCTATCTATATATCTATCTATATATCTATATATCTATATATCTATATCTATATCTATATCTATATCTATATCTATATATCTATATATCTATATATCTATATCTATATCTATATCTATATCTATATCTATATCTATATCTAGTTTGGGAGGAAAGAGTAAGATAATACATGTAATGGAACTGACAAATAGTAATTCATCCATAATCTAATGAAACTGTATCTTTTTATCTTAATGCAACTCACTCTAAGGGGGAAAATGGAGATAAATTTTTTAAATTAACTGAAAATGGATGATATATCTAAAGTTCACAAGAGTAAAATTCAGTAGAAAATATTCTTTGGACAAAAATTTTCCTAGATAAGGTATCTACTGGGAAAGATAGATGAAGACTGTAAAGGTGTCATAGATCAGAATTAACTGAAATGAAGATGTATGCTACGTGAAAGCACCATAGGAAAATGAAAAAATTAAACAAGCTCTAGGCTTACATAAAATATTTGCAAAATGAAATATCTGACAAAGGACTTATGTTTACATTATATAATGAATAGAGGTTTGGCAAGATATTTCCTAATCAAAGATAACAAATAGATAATAACTACCAAAAGTTAAATAAATAAATAAATAAATAAATAAATAAATAAATAAATAAGTAAAGCCGGGTGTGGTGGCGCATGCCTTTAACCCCAGCACTTGGAAGGCAGAGGTAGGAGGATCACCATGAGTTTGAGGCCACCCTGAGAATATATAGTGAATTCCAGGTCAGCCTGGGCTAGTGTGAAACTCTACCTCAAAAAACCAAAAAAAAATAAAATAAAATAAAATAAAATAAAATAAAATAAAATAAAATAAAATAAATAAATAAATAATAAGATCTAAGAAATTAGAACCACAATGAGTTCACTAATTAGCTAAAAAATGATAGATAAGTCTAAATATTGGAAAACAGTTTATCAGCACCCAATAAATTTATATCTATACTTAGCATGATTCAATAATTCTTCTAAATGTCTACGCAGGATATATAAAAACCTGTGTCTAAACAAACCTTTTATAATGACATTCACAGCAGTTTGACTCAGGGTAGTCAAAATGTGAGAGTAATGTGCTATTTTTTAGTTAGTAGTTTTCAAATATAAATGTGGTGACCATTCATTGCTCTGTGAAAGAGGAACTGAGTCCTTAAACACTTCTTTGAACGATAGCATGTTATTGGGGCTTGTCAATAAAGAAAATGCATAGACCAAAGGGGGCTTTACCTTTTTGAGTCCAGTTAAACTTTTTTTTTTTCTATTAGACTCTTTGAATATGCAGGTCTCAAGTTCTGGGACCTGCATATTCAAAATCTGGTTCCCTATATCAGGCCGCTGCTATCAATAGCACCTCCAAAAACAACTTACTGCTATTTATGACAGCCTGTAGTCATGTAAAATCTCTTCCATTGTTCTTTGTAGCTTAATAAAATTATGTCAACGAAGTATGTCCTCTCTGAAGAGCATTAGCCAGTTCTAATGGAAGCATCTTCTTGGATGTGCGTTCTCCCAGCAAACCAAAAGCACATTTTCATTTTCAATAAGTTTCTTTGGTACTTCAATGCCTTCTCCATCATTCTCTTGTTTATTTATTTATTTATTTTTAAATTTGAAAGCGACAGACAGAGAGAGAAAGAGGCAGATAGATAGAGAGAGAATGGGCACACCAGGGCCTCCAGCCACTGCACACAAACTCCAGATGCACGTGCCACCTTGTGCATCTGGCTTATGTGGGTCCTGGGGAATCAAGGCTCAAACCGGGGTCCTTAGGCTTCATAGGCAAGTGCTTAACCACTAAGCCACCTCTCCAGGCCCTTAAAATTTTCTTTTGTTTATTTATTTATTTTTTTTATTTGAAAGTGACAGACAGAGAGAGAAAGAGGCAGATAGATAGAGAGCCTTCTCCATCATTCTCGATCCATATCTCTTCTTTTGCTTTTGTTTGTGTGGGGGGGCATGTTTATGTATATGAGTATGGGCACATGTGTACCACAGCACTTGCAGACGAGAGCAGACAACTCTGGGTGTCAGCCCTTGCCTTCCTCCTTGTGTGAGGAAGCACCTCGTTCTGATTGCCATGCTGCCTTCCCCAGGCTAGCAGCTCTGTGAGCTTCTGCGCGACTCTCCTGTCTGTCCCCTGCTTGTTCAGGTGTGCACTGGGGTTAAGGATGCTAGCGCTACAGTCTGGAACCTTGGTGAAATCTGGGGAGATGGACCAAGGTCCTCACAATGGCACAGAAAGTGCTCTGTACACTGCACCACAGATCTGCTCTGTAGTCCCTTGCTTCATCATTAAAAACTCTTGTAAAAGTGGCTTTTTCCAATATCAATGTGACAACATGGAGGTCTCGACATTTTACTATCCAATTCATCCTGTTAGAGTTCATTACTTTTTTATATTAAACTTTTCTGCTTTAAATTATTATGTGGTTCCTGACTGAAATGTAACTCAGATGTCCATGAATTGAATATGTGTGTACGCATTCATTAAGGATATGCGTCTAAGATTGAATACACCTCAATAATAAGATCCCAGCAAGGCGCGGATATGGAACATCCTGAAAGAATCCCAAAAAATATCGAAGGAAAGAAACCAAACATAAAGTTGGTGTATAAAATGTAATTACATTATATAAGGTTCCAAAACAGGTAAGAAAATTAGAAAAACAAAGTAAATCAGTGCTTGAATATGTTTGAGGGAAAAAAAGACTTTCTCTCTCTCTCTCTACATATTTGTGTGTGTGTGTGTGTGTGTGTGTGTGTGTACTTTCTTGGGCGATTGAAACATTCTATCTTTTATTATATTGACAGCTGCATGGATAAATGGTATTTGCTCAAACTTGTCAAACTTTACAACAAAAATAGTGTCTGTTCATTTCATCTAATTCATACTCTAATATAAAGTTCATTCAAAAATTAAACCCAGCATAGGATTGGGGAGGTTGTTCAACTGGTAGCATACTTGCAAACATAAGAACCTGTGTTTGGATCCCCAAAACATGTAAATTCTTGAAATGGTGGTGCATGCTTGGAATTCCAGGGTCGGTGAGGCAGAGAAAAGTGGACCCCCAGGGAAAGCCGGCTAGTTAGACTTGTTGAATTGGTGAGCTCATGAGTAACCCTGTCTCAATAAATAAGGGGGAGAAGGGTTGTGGAAGATGTCCAGTGCTGACCTCTGTTCTCCCCACACATGTACCTGCTTGCCTGTGAATACATACATATGTGCTCACATTCTCATAAAAACAGACATATACATGCATGCATATGCAAAAACAATACACAAAACTGTCTCACATTAGTAAATATTCACTGAGAATGCTATTTTAAATTTTTTTGTTTTATTTTTATTTATTTGAGAGTGACAGACAGACTGAGAGAGAAAGAGGCAGACAGAGAGAGAGAGAGAATGGGCATGCCAGGGCCTCCAGCCACTGCAAACGAACTCCAGATGCGTGCAGCCCCCTTGTGCATCTGGCTTACATGGGTCCTAGGGAATTGAGCCTCGAACAAGGGTCCTTAGGCTTCACAGGCAAGCGTTTAACCGCTAAGCCATCTCTCCAGCCCCAAGAATGCTATTTTAAATATCACTGTAAGCTGAGGTGACTGAATCTCCTATGTCCATCTTGTCCTAGATAATTTCTTAGGCACTTGCTATGGTTTGAATACAGTTTCTTCCCATCCAAAGTCATATTGACATTCGGTAGCCAATGTAATAATGCCAACAGGCAGGGCTGCTAACAGAGATAAATATGCTTCACTTGAGAAGAATTTACTTCTCTCAGGAGTGGGTCCGTGCTCACAAGAGTAAGTTGTTATGAGCTGCCTAGACTGTGTTAACCCTTCTTCTGTTGCTCACACCTGCTTTTCCTCTGCATTCCTGCCACTCATGATAAAGAATGAGGCCGATACTAACAGCATAGGCTGCATTGGTTTCATAATATTAGACCTTCGCAACTATAAGCCCAAACTTTACTCTTTCCTTTATAAATTTTCTAGCTTTGAGAATGCTGTTATCGCAAAGGTAACTAGAATACACATGAATTCCTGGTGATTCTCTCGCCTGTGCCCTTTGTCATTGGTTTGTTAGAGGGTATGATATAGAACTAGATTATGCATTCTGAGGTAATTTAATGTAGTGGGCTATGGGAAAGCTTTTAGTTCTTAGAAGGAAAATATAAGAAAGAATCTTTATTTCCTTTGTTTCCATCTTGACATGGGTCATTCTGACTGTTTGAAATGTGTTTAGGTATCGTATGGAATAAAACACCGTGATATATATATATATATATATATATATATATATATATATGTCTAGCGTTCTGTAGAGAAATGGAACTGATAGAATGAACATAAGAATGACTGCACACTGGAGAGGCTGAGAACCCAGTAGCCACTCAGTCCACAAGGCTGGATCTTTAGCAGTCCTACTCTGGTGCTAATAGACTAGGGAGTTCCTGGAGAGCTGTTGGCCTTCTGTCCCCATTACAAGTCTGAAAAAGCTGGGCCTCTGTTGTCAGTGAAAGATGAGAGCAACAGAATAGAGGCACTCATCAGCCAGAAGCAAGAGCAGCCAGGCATGCAACTGTTTTTTTTCCTAGAACCGCTTTATATATAAGATGCTGCTGATAGGGCTTTGCACTCTGGAGGGTGCTGGCTTCGTCTTTTAGTTAAGCCCTTCTAGAAGTGTCCTCACAAAGCTTCCCAAGAGGTATGTTTCTTCCTTGATTCCTTAACCATGCAGGTTGGCAATAGAGATTAACTGCCCAATCACATACAGGTATAACTGCATATTGCAAAATTAATTTGGGTCATAAGCTAAGAGAGTCTCATTTATATACCCAAGAACTGACTTGGACATTGGTTGATCCAAGTTGCCATGGTTGCTGTAACTCAGGGATGTCCATTTTTCATGTGACTCTTATCTACTAGTAGGTTTGTGTAGGCATATTCTAATGTCCTAGAATGCAGCTAGAAACACACACAGGTTTTCTCAAGGGCTCTATGTATGAGCTGCTAAGCATCTTCCATGAGCAAGGTGAGTATCTGTCTCAGAATTCACACACATGACATGGATTTGAGTCTCCTCGTTAACAAGCTGTAATCCAACTTCATAAGTGATATGTAAGAGGCTGAGACAAGATATTTAGGCCAAAAATCAATTAATCTACCAATTTAAGTTATGCTTAACATGCACTAGACCTATTCTTATTTCAGACCTCAGTCTGCAGAATTTCTCTCAACCTGATCCTGCTCTGCTCTCCTATGATCTCCTTGAAGTACCTCTGACACCTATAGCAGGAATTAATGTTATCCTGTCTTCTGAGCTTTCACGGTACTTTCTCAATATTCCTATTTTGCCGATTCTACTTATTTTGGACCTTTTTATTCTCACCATACCAATCACAAATCACTTCTAAATCTGAGAATGCCACAATTCAAGAAACACTAATGATGCCAGTAATAGAAGGGGATGCTAAAATTTGGCAGAGGGAGAAGGATAAAATATGTTTTCTACTGCTAGGCTTATCCTTTGGTTTTAAAAATCATCGTGGAAATTCTATTTTCACTAATTTACTTTGAGAGCAGCCTCTTAAATCAAGGGTAACAAACTCATGGTGCATGCACAAACCTGAGGAGCTTCTAATCTCATCTCACCTTGATTTCCCAAGGTGCTCCTCTGTGACAGTTTGTACTGTACTTCCTCCTCCTCTATCAGCTTCCTTGGGTTACCAAGCATAAGTAGCCTTGGGATGATCTAAAAGTCATTTTCTCATAATTAAATGCATTCAAAATGAAATTCACCAAGCATAAAAACTCTAATCTTCTGTCAACAAAAGTCTGATAATGCAATATGTGAGGAGGCATTTTTCAAGTTTAAACTTCAAGGTCAAGTGAGTGGGCACTACACTTAGTTTTAAAATGACTAAAGTGGGAGGAAAAGTTTTTCACATGCTATAAAAACATACAAAAATTGTTCGTGAAACTGAAATCATAGAAGACATTTAACTAAAGTACCAAGACCACATCAGTGGAAGCAGATCCTGATGGAGCTTCTACCGTGGCTTGGCCCTAAGGATGCTGTAGCAGACAGCTTCAGGTTTGCTGAGATAAACTTCCAGACCGGGGACAGTTATGGAGGAAGGGAGATTATTTATTGAAGCCTACAGATCCAGGGGAAGTTCCATAATGGCTAGAGAAGTGGCCTGCTCTCCACAGGGCCAAGCAGAGAGAGAGAGAGAAACCAACCAGCCACCACAGCACACAGAGCAAAACTACAGCCAAAAGGTCACACAGCACACTTCAGGAACACCTGCTAGGCACATTTGCATATCTTTACAATGGAATCTCAAACCCACACCTTAAGACCAGCCCCCAATGACATTGCCTCTAGCAAGGTGATTGCAGATGCAAACTATAACTAATAAAACACTGAATATATTGGGGGACATATATTCAAACTACCACATTCCACCCCTGGCCTCCAATATATTTAGCTCCTGGCCCCCAATAGATTTATAACTATCACACATTGCAAATTGTACTCAGTCCAATTTCAAAGGTTCTCACAGCCTTGATCAACTTAAGATAGTGAGTGCTATAAAATCAAACAAGTTAAATACTTTCAACATGTAAAGGCACAGAGTAAACATTTTTAACTTGTATAAGGTGTAGCAAAGAGAAACTAAAACAATGCAAACTCAACCATCATCAGCAGTCATCAAACTTCTGCAGTTCAAGTTCAATATAACCAGAGACTGACAGTCTCCAGGTTTTCCAATTCCGCCCCTCCAGCTGGGCAGAGTTGCCAGGGAAAACTTTCATCCCATGCCAACACTGCACTCCATGGTAGCCCTTTTGCACAGTCCTGGTATATCCAAAACATCTTCAGGTTTCCATGCAAACCACGGTCCATCTTCCAAAAGGCTCTTCCAGCCTATTCCTGAGGGTCTTCATGCCCTGCCTCATGCCGCATCTCAGCAGCAGCTCCTGGAACCATGTGCAATTCATGACCACTCCATGCATTTTTCATGTTTCCAAAACTAATACCAGGTATGCAGGACACAATAACCAATAATAGGGACAAAACACAATAACAGGGACAAAAAAAATCATAGCCTTGAAAAGTAGGTTCTTTCTCCAGTCAGCTCTTTCCAAGAATTTGCATTTTTAACAGTCTTTCCTCAGGCATCCTCTCCATTGTTTTAATGTAAATCAAGTCAGGCCACCTTCCTTCCACCTTCCTTAAGATTGCTAATGCGTTGACAATAGCAGCTCCAGTAACCTAAAACCAGTCTCAGTGCCTCTGCTTTTAACTTGCTTGAGGTTTTCCAACTTAAAATCTTAAAATCTCAGTCCATTATCTTTAGCCAAGCACATCAGTCCATTACAAATTTAACCTTGATCAAACTTTCTGGGCCTGGATAGCAGAACATAGCCATCCCTTATGCCAGTAGCCCAGTTCCAACAAAGTCCTCTGCAGTCTGTCCTTCCCCTTAGAAACCTCATAAGCCAAGCCTCGAAGTTCAGTACTATCTGCACTTAGCATTCTCAAAATCTCATCAGAATAGTCCATAAAACTTGGCTTACCACTCCAGAAGGCATCTTCAGTTGCAAGCACCAAGTCCATGCCCATTCCTCCAAAACAAAGGTTCCAAAAGACGAATATCCACACGGTCAGGTTCATCTCACCCCACACTCCTCGGTACCACTTTACTGTATCAGACAGCTTCAGGTTCACTGAGATAAACTTCCAGACCAGGCACAGTTATGGAGGAAGGGATATTATTTATTGAAGCTTACAGATCCAGGGGAAGTTCCATAATGGCAAGAGAAGCGGCCTGCTCTCCACAGGGCCAAGCAAGAGAGAGAGAGAAGTCAACCAGCCACCACAGCACACAGAGCAAAACTACAGCCAAAAGGTCACACAGCACACCTCAGGAACTCCTGTTAGGCACATTTGCATATCTTTACAATGAAATCTCAAACCCATCATTAACAGCTTAAGACTGGCCCCCAGTGACATTGCCTCTAGCAAGGTGATTGCAGATGCAAACTATAACTAATAAAACACTGAATATATTGGGGGACATATATTCAAACTACCACAGATGCTGAGAGAAAATCAGGAGCCCGTGTGAGCAGAGCGAGCATTAGCTACAAATGCCAGGTCCATTAGTAGGGTGTGAGGAAAGCCTCGTTACCACAAACATGACCATAAGCATCTACTTTACATCTTGTAATTGTATCCCTACCTTTCTAAAGGTTATGTCACCTAACTCTATGATTATGTGTTTTCCCACCTCACTGAGAACCAGAAGAGCTTGAAAACATCTCCATTTCTTTTTTTTAAAACTTTTTATTTATTATTTAATTTATTTTTTTGGAGAGAGATACAGAGAGAGATAGATAGAGAGGGAGAGGAAGGCAGAGATGGGCACACCAGCAGTCTCTCAGCTGCTGGGAACGAAATCCAGATGTGTGCGCCCCTTTTGGTCAAGTGAGGCATTGTGCCCTTGCGTCACTTTGCATCTGGCTAAACATGGGACCTGGAGATTGGAACCAGCATTCTAGGCTTAGCAGGCAGGAGCTTTAACGGCTAAGCCATCTCTCCAGCCCAACATCTCCATTTCTTAAAGTTACTCTATCTTAAATGACGTGATTTGGCTGATGAAAGATATTTGTACAAATTGACCCACCCCCCAAAATAGATCCCAGACTTTGCCAATTATCTAGAATTTAAAAAGTCAAGTTAACTTGGTTCTAAAAATCTTCTCTTTCATGGTTTAGAGCTTTGGTACTGAATTCAATTTTATTTAATTTTATTTTTGTCTATGTAGACTACTGCTTTTCAAAGAACTGCTTCGTGTGTTATAATTTTTCTTAAGAACACACAGGGACCATGCAAATAAACTCTATAGTATTGGATTATCCACAAGCTAGAGATGAACAAACAGGATCAAGTGTTTATGTGGCCTGCCCAACATTGGCAGACTAGATAAAACCCAGAAAGCCTAGGGTGTGAAAGGCTAGCCTGCTGCCCTGAGGTGGGGTGGGGTGTAGTGGTGAGTGTCAGGGCAATGGACCCTGGAGGTCTGATAGGCTGGGGTGGGGGACACTGGCCTGCTGGCCTGGGTTGTCTATCTGAGGTGGGAGGGGGAGGGCACTGCAACTGCCCTAGTTGGGCTCAGGAAGGGTAGGGCGGGAACACTGGCCTACTACCCTGGATCCCTGATATGCCATGGGGGGGATGGTGGCACCTGACTGGCAATGGGGCTCAGGAAGGCACCTCACCAATGTTGGGGTTCTTGCTGGAGAGAGAGGGACCAGACCAGTGATTGGGCTCAGGCTGGTCCAGTGGGACCTGACCAGCAGTGGTGCATGTGGCTCTGGCTGGTGAGGGAGGGACCTGATTGGGGATGGTGCTCAGGCAGGCCTGGCAGGACCTGATGTAGCTCAGGCAGGCCCAGCAAGACCTGGCCTGGGATGGTGCTCAGGGCTCTGGCAGCCAGGGAGGGATCAGAACAATGATGCGGCTCACACAGGCTCAGTGGGATCTGTCTTGTGATCGTGTGTGGGATGGATGGGATCTAACCTACAATATGGAGCCACAGGCCTGGGGCACCTGGCCTGTGATGGCGCATGGAGCTCTGGCCAGGGAGGGAGGGATGGGAGGGATCTGACCCACAGTGTGGCTCCACAGGCCCGGGGCACCTGGCCTGCAATGGTGGGTGGGGCTCTGGCCAGGGAGGGAGGGATGGGAGGGCCCAGGGTACCTGGGATGGTGTGTGGGGGCTTTGCTGGCGAGGGGCTTAAGGCAGGCCCCGTGGGACCTCTTAGGCAGTGACGCCTGCCTGAGAGCATGAGAATCAGTGGATTCCCTATTTTTTTTCACTCCCTCCCTCTGGAAGCATGCAGGAGCCAGCAAACCCTTTTAAAAAATCCCTTAAACCTTAAGGTTCTTGCCTTTAGTTCCCTGTGAGGTGAGGCCAGGTTAGGCAGACACCATCTTGACTGTAAGCCCTATTTCTACGTTTCTTAAAACCATTTCCTTATTTCTATTTGGCTAGTGATCATCTCAAAAGAAATCTACTAAAATTTTTTCATAACTAATGGCCCAAAAGGGAAAAGCTTAAATTTCCACTCAGATGAAAGTACTCTCAATTCCACTACTTTCTTAGTTTTTCTAACTGGCATTCATACTCTCACTTGTAGATTTTATTTGTCACCTGCTCTTCATTCCAGCACCTAGGAAGTAACTCTTATGATGTCAATGACCATTTTCTATATCGGTGAATTTTTCAAATCTTGTTCCTTGGGAGAACAGTAAAAGCTGATTTCTAAGACTCTCAAAACTAAAATCTCTGTCAAAATTTAGATAATGTTTTGTTGTAAATACCTTAACATTGCTAAGGAAAAAAAAAATAACAAGGACTGAAAGCAGTTAATGGGACAAAAGGGTTTATTTTGTCCTACAGCATCGAGGGAAACTTCGTCATAGAGGAAATTAATGGTAGAACAGAGGCTGAGCACCACACAGTGCCACAGAAGTTGGCAGGAAACAGCAATAGAGTAAGCTCAGCTCCACAATTTAGTTAGACTTCTTCTCAATATTAAACCGAAAGGTGAGCTAATAACCCCCAGGTCCATTCCTAGTGACAAATGTCTTCCAGCAAGATTCCACCTCCCACATTGCCACTAGCTAGGAATTAGCTATGAAGATCTGTCACATAAACATGAGAGTATGCAAGACCCTTGACACTCAAGACTACCAAACTCTTCCCATTGTTTCTGAATACAAAATTGGCGTTCTTGATGTATGTCAGTGCTCAGGTATGGTCAGACTGTCCCTAACTTTCACCTTTATTGTAGACTCTTATAGAAAGCCAAATAGCAGTGACATACAGTTTGAAAATAGCAGCCCATGTCTCCTCAAAATTTTCTCTAACAAGGGCTGGAGAGATGGCTTAGCGGTTAAGGCGCCTGCCTGCTAAGGCTAAGAACCCAGTTCCAATCTCCAGGTCCCATGATTAGCCAGATGCTAAGTGACGCAAGGGCGCAATGCCGCACTTGCCCACATGGGGGCGCAAGCATCTGGATTTCGTTCACAACAGCTGAGAGACTGCTGATGTGCCCATTCTCTGTCTCCCTCTCCCTCTCTGTCTGTCTCTCTCAAAAAAAAAAAAAAAAAAAAATTCTCTAACAAGACCAGATGATATTACCAGACTTATTCTTACAGTGTTTATACAATTCTATTCCAGTGTGGGCAGTGCTCATTTTTGTAAAATGTTCAAAACCAAAACTGAATATAATATGTTATGAAAAAAAATCAATATATTGATTGCATAGCAAGACACACACTGTATACACTGTGGGAAATAACTGTTTTATCCTTCCAGCAATTAAAATACTAATATGGAAAAGCATTAATAGTGCTATAAAAATTGGCAAAAATAAAAGCTTATATGTAATGTGACTTCCAAACTGTGTGTGATGAAATTTTCAATCCATAACTAATGAGAGTTTTAAAAAGTACATTCTTAAAACAAAACAGGAAAAGAAAAAACATATATATAGTGCAATCATGCACAGAAAACAAAAATATACTGTTGAAATATGTGTTAATTAAGGTGAATTTCTATGCAAATTTTATAAGTGTTATGCAGAGTAAAAAGACTAATTCAAAAGATCTGTAAAATGTGTTGTAGTGGTTTTGTAACATCTTTTACTCTGGCATAATAGAGAGAGTATAGATTAGTGATGGCCATGAGTTAAGTACTGGAGATTGGTACTGAGGGTTAGGAGGTATAATAGTCAGTTTCACAGTGCTGGGATGAACCTATAAACCAGACACAGTTTATGGGAAGAAGAAGAATTTATTTGAAGCTTACAGATCCAGGTGAAGTTCCATCATAGCAGAAGAAGCTGCTCCCGTTTCACAGGTCCACACAGAGACAAATACCACCACCCATAAGCAAGAACACCCAAAAATCCCAGGCAGCGCTCAAGCACTCTTCATAAATTAGGCTGGAATTCAGATCCACCCTCAAATACACATTAGGGCTGGTCCTTAGGGTCTACCCCCAGTGACACCTCCTGCAGCCAAGTTACAAGCTTGAATAGAACTCCTGAATCTCTTGGAGGGCAGTCATTCAAACTACCACAGGAAGCATTGTAAATGGAAGTTGAACGTGGTTCAGCAATGCTTCCATTGATGGAATTGTTTTATACATTGTCAACATTTGTATTTTGGTTCTGATGTTGCAGGTAGAATTATATATTGCTTTGATAATTGAAAATTAATCTATAATTATGTTGAAACTTAAAAGCTAATGTCATTAAAACATATGACAAGATCATTTTGTTGCATTCTTTTTCACCTAAAAGTTTTTTCGTCAAAACCTTCATATGCCTGTAATCCAAAGCTTATTCACTTACCCTGTTCTTGTTTAGTTTATGGTGTTTCAATGTAGATCTTTCTTTCCTCTTCATATCCCTTAACTGCATGGAATGGAAAACACTTTACTCACGCAGTATTCATATTAAAAGTTTGATAAAAGGAAATAAAGAAAGACAAAATAAAAAACTGATTATGCTTAGACAAGTGTGTTGGAGTTTTTATTCATTTGTGACTTTTTGCCTCTGACCTCTTGCTAAGATTCCCTATGGAATTCTTGTAATCTCCAGCCACTTTTTACTCCCCTTAGCTGTCGTTTTTCTTTTGTACATGGATGTGAGTATAAGCTTGCATTTATATTTAGTATTCCAACTATTCACCTGAGAATTGAATGTCCCAGATAAGATTGATGAAGACCAGCTTTGGTTTCCACAGTGAGACAAGGTTACTGTCTTTAGTGGATCCCAGCTCCTTAGAAAGACCTTCAGACATTAGTGAGTGATGAGTTACCACATTGGCTAGGTTGGGGTGGAAAAGCTGTAAAACAGAATTCATTCACTGAACAAGGATATGCAATCGACAGGGGATGAATTCTGCTTTCAGACTGCTAGTCTGAAAATGCCAGTAATTAAATCTCATATGAAAACTAAATTGAGAGAATATATGAAATTCCTTGTTTTTCCATGAAAGGTGATGGTGGTTATATTAAATAAAATGCTTAAGGAACTAAATGTTGCTAGGTATTATATATAGGCATATGGGTGCAAGAACATAAATGCCAGAAATATTATAGCATTCTATTTTTGATAAAAATGAAGTGTAAAATTATTACCCAGTTACTCTTCAATAGACAGCAACAAAATGAAATGAATATACAAGGCTTTTCAGTATTGGAATAAATGTCATTTTAAAGGTTGCAACATTTAATTTTTTATGAAAGGAGGAAAGTTCTTTAAAAATCTTAGTGAAAGGAATAATTCTGAAAACGGATAAACCACAAGTAAAGGAACATGTAATTGCTTCTTCTCTGCAGCTACAAATGCATACTGGAAAGATGTAAATATGGAGAAACAATGGGAAACTTCTGGACAGTGGGAACATCCATCTTCAGACTCACAAATCACCCATGCATAAATACAAGATGCACAACTGTTTATCTACATATCCCAACTTATAAAATGTTCCTTGGAGCGCAATACATCCATATGGACCATGTAATGATCATTACAGATAATAATATATAATATGTTTTATATACTAAAAATGTTAACTAGAAATCATTTTGTTTTGCATTGCTTGACAGTAATTCTGTGTGTGTGTGTGTGTGTGTGTGTGTGTGTGTGTGTGTGTTTGTGTGCACATGTGGAAGGATGTCTGCTCACACGTGCATCTACTTGTAGAGGCCACAGTACAAACTTAGGTATCATTATTAATTTGTATATATTAATTATACACATTGAATTATAATCTATTACTGCATTGCTCAAAATTTTCAGATATGGCATCTGGGAATCTTCCAGATCCATCCTGTGTCCCTTTAGTGCATTTCTAAGCTTTCCTTTTCTTAAATTAGTTCTTCACATTCTTTAGTCTTACCTTAAATTTTCTCTTCACAATTTATGGAATAAGTAATTTCTTCCAAGATCTCCTAAGGAAGTCAATAATAGAGCAAAATAAATTAATTAAATTAAACAAAAAAGAGAAAAATTCCACAAGCAAAACGTTAATAAGATGCTTCTTATAGGTATGTTTATTAATTACTAGGGAAATACAGATTGAAAATTAGTACCACTACACACACACCTATAAGAATATGTAAAACAAGCTAAATACCACAAACACATACATTTTTTAGACAGTCTGCTTGCTATGTAGCCCAGATTAGTCTCATCTGATCTTCCTACCTCAGCATCCCAAGTGCTGTTGTTACAGTCATTTGACAAACAACTAACCCATACAAATTTTGTAAAGTATTTAGAAATATTTTACTTTTCATTGGTGGTTACATGATTATATAATTCACAGATTATAAAAATCGACACTTAAAAAGGATGATGTTTACAATGTAGATATTTTTTCTGTATTTATTATTTATTTGTGTGTACAGGTATATGTGTGTGCTTATGTGTATATAGCATACAGGCAGTTGTGTAAGTCAAAGGAGAGCATCGTATTGTTTCTACTCTCCTTTCACCTACTTTCTTTGAGACAGTCTCTTGTCATTGCTGCTTGCAAGCTTCAGGATTCAACTGGCTTTGACTTCCATTGCCAGAGGTGCACTGGAATTACAGAGGCAGCTACAATTTTGAGTCCAGCTTTTTGTTGGTTTGTCCTTTGAAAAGGGTCTTATGTAGCCAGCTTGCCTCAAACTTGCTACACAGAGCAGTCTGGTCTTAAACTCCCGATCCTTCTATGTCTACTGACATTACAGATGTGAGCCACTCATTTTTGGGGGGGCTGGGTGTGCTGAGAATGATCAAACTCAGATCAGCAAGCTTGTATGCAAGCATCTTTAATTTCTGAGCCATGTCTCCATCCTCAATAATATGGGTGTTTTTAAAGATGTTAACAAAGCATTTTTCGGATATTACTTCATTTGCATTACTAAGAACTTAATTCTTCTAAACATTCTAGAAGTAAGACCTTTGATCCGCAAACCCTACGTATCTGTTGCTCTTTATAGGCAGCAATTACCAAAGTCATTCCTGTGTGCACATTTTCTGTCTTTGCATTCAGTTTTATTAGTAGAGGAACACTTTTGCAGGAGCTGGCCAGGGTGTGTCATCATGCTGCCCTGATACGAGTCACATATTTTGATTACCCGTGATGAATTAGTGAGCACAGTTCAGTTTTTCAGGCTTTAAAAATTCCTTTCCTTAAAAAAGTCATATTCATATTAAGAAACAATAATAAAGACAGCTATTATAGTGGCACTTTTCTGTCTATGTCTCCTGTTCATTCACATTACCTTCCTGCCACAATGCCCCACTCCAACGATATTCCAGTCTTCACGTTACCAAAACCCAAGTGTTTAATGGCAAATCCAGTTGCATCATTATCGACACTATCAACAGTCATCCCTTTCTCCTTTTTCTTCAGATCCATGCCATTCTCTGGTCCTTATTTCTCTTCAGATCTGCCTTCATAAGTCACTCAGACATCTTCAACCTGGCTTCTCTGACCATCGCTGTTCTAAAATACTCAGGACGGGTACCTCTTCTCAACAGACACTTCCCCCATTACCTCCAATCATATGTTCAAATCCTATGTTCAAATTCAATACCCACGTTCTCCTTCACATTTTCAATGTGGATATCCCTGTTTTTTTGCAATTAGCAGTAACAAAATGGAGCCACTGGAGCAGCCATTTTCTCATCACTTACTGATACTCATTTCCTCTCCATGTGAGGAAAGGAATACCTCCCTTTTGTGACTCAGGCCCCTGATGCCCTGGTGCCTCCTTTGTTGGAGATATTTTCCTGTGGCTGCACACATGAGGTCACTAAATCCACCCCAAATCCCCTTAGTTGTCATCATTCCAACTGCTACAAGCCAAGTCCTAGCCAAGTACTGGGACAATTGACTTATGACCCTCCTCTCTTACCTGTGTGCTGCTATATTTCATCCTCCACAAAGTGCCCACGTGGAGATTTAAAACATATGAACCAAATTCAAATGACCTATCTGATCAGTCACAGTAAAGAAAAAACCTCTAACCGGCCTGCGGTCTAGAGAATGAGCGGGCACACCCTCTCCCCATCCTCACTCCATCTTTCAGGTCCCATATCTCATAGACACAGGCACACTGGTAGACTTTGCTGTACACCATGCTCCCAGGTTGTCCTCTCAGGCTGGCTTCCTGCTGCTGCTGTCAGCTGCCGCTTTCAACTTGCAGCCAAAATGTCATCTCTTCAATAACAGACCTCAATCTTTATATTGGTTTACATTGAATTCTTCCTTTGGATTGTTTCACAGTTAATGTATCTTTATTCTTCTTTTTGGTTGTATACTGCCTACTAGACATGATAGACTGCAGACTGAGAGAGAGCGAGAGAGAGAGAGAGAGAGAGAGAGAGAGAGAGAGAGAGAGAGAGGGAGCGGGCGAATCCTAACAGGCTATACCTCGTACTCAATAAAGAGCAGTTTTGTTTTTAAATTTAAATATTTTCATTTACTTATTTATTTGAGAGAGAGATACAGAAATAGGCAGGGAGAGAGAGAGAGAGAGAATGGGTGGTGCGCCAGGGCCTCCAGCCACTGCAAACGAACTCCAGATGCATGCACCCCCTTGTGCATCTGGCTTACGTGGGTCCTGGAGAATTGAGCCTCGAACCGGGATCCTTAGGCTTCATAGGCAAGCGTTTAACCACTAAGCCATCTCTCCAGCCCTAAAGAGCAGTTTTTATAAAATATTTTCTTAGAATAAGGAAACACACTCCTAGGCAATACTATTGTATATTTTTCATTATAATCATTAGGAATATAACAACAATATATTTATATTTATATAAATATAACAATCATATTTTCAGTGGCAGCACTTGATATTATAATATGATTTTATTTCTTTCTAAAATAGTGTGATTTTTCTGTACTTTTAAGAATGTAAATACAGCCAAGTATGGTGGTACATGCCTTTAATACCAGCACTTGGGAGGCAGAGGTAGGAGAATTGCTATGAGTTCAAGGCCACCCGAAGACTACCTAGTGAATTTCAGGTCAGCCTGGGCTAGAGAAGGCCCTAACTCTAAAAACCAAAAACAAACAAACAAATAAAGGTAAATGCATTATTTATGTATGATATTGGATGAATCTATGTAAGAACTCTGAAATCCCTCACGAATGTGGATGGGGTAAAAATGGGAGGAAGGAAAATGAAGTGGAGGTGTGAATGGAGAAAATGCAGAAGACAAACAGGTTGTTAGTTAAAAATGTGAACATTTATAAGTTAAGAAAATAAAAATTGGTCAAATACATATAGTTGCTCAGCAATTACTGAGATTTATTTAACATGTTCCAAAATAAAAGAGAATTTAAAAGCGATACAAATTTTTAAAAGCAGGCTTCATTTTAGGAATGAGACAAGATGGAAACTGCTCATATTGACTCAGTGCTGAGACTCTTTGGCTGGGTTCCAAGTTTTTGTCAACGTGCTTGACAGAAAGTGACTCATATGCATATAATTCACCCAAATCCATGAGGAGTACCTGAAAATGGCTCCTATGTTGTACGAGCGTACTTTTACCCATCGATGGGATGCGTGCAGTGCCATTGTCACACCAGCCATAATCACATTTCCTTGGCTGCAGTGGGAATTCTGATGAAGGTGGTTGGCAGTATATTTATTTGGGAGAGGGAAAAATTCAAATCATCTAATGAAGGTTTCCTCTTGGGAATTCTCCTCAGTGCTTCATCGATATCTCCCATTCTCTTATGAATAGGCAAGGAGAGACTCCAGATTCTATTTTCTTGTGTATGTTTTTCCATACACATAGAAGCCTGAGAATCCAGAACAAATGAATCTCTATCTAGAATGGTCTTTTAAAATACCACTTTTGTGGAAGAAAATTTTTTCTAAAGTATTTGTGAGTTAATGACAAAATATTTTAGATGTATTTGTAGTTGTTACCTAGAGTAAGGTTTTATGAAATGATTACTGAGTTCTTTATATTTACTGGAATATAAATATAATAAAATGTTGAACTAATATATTATCCTCATTAAAACTTTAAGAAATATGAGAGTGAAAATCATTTTAAATGAAGCAGCAATCAATGCTCAGTGGATACTGATAGAGTACCACCTGTTTTCTCTAGTTGTCACTTAATTTGTATGTTATTTCATCAGTCTTTTCTATTATGAACAGTAAGATAAAAGTATATTAAATAAAATTTTATAAAATTTAGTGCCAACAACAATATTATTTTTTGGAACTTGTCTCCCATAAATAGACAACACAGGATAAAAAACTTGAAACTTCAAGACCATGCAATGGAAGCTAGGTTTAATAGGTTTTTGGTAAAACCATTTTGTATTCTTTATGACTTATTAATGCATTCACCTATTTGTGAAAGAAAATGACACATTGGTTAATTATAACACTAATAGTCTATGGAGCACATTTTTATCAACAGAGCATATTTTGACTTCTGTATATCTCTGCTACTAAATGAATAAAATAGATACTAAATAAATAAACAGATACTAAATACTAAATGAATAAAATTAAATGAATTAAATTTTATAAAATGAATAAGGGACCTCAGTGCCTAAGACAAGCTGGGGCACTGAAATAGGATGAATTTCAAGTGAAGTAGATAAAATTGAGTATTTTAGATGCTTATGCTTAAATATTTTTTGAAGAAATTACTTATAAAATTACTTATTGTAGCAACATACACAAAAGGCAGCAAATGATGATAAAATAATTCTTCTTGTACCTCTTACCATTATAACAAAATAAACATTAATTCAGAACATAAAACTAGGCCTGGAACAATGAAACTACTGGAAAAAAAAAGAAACAGGTTAAATGCTTCAGAGAATATACTCTAAAATACAGAAGCAACCAACATGATGTAATGCTCACACAATTATAATAGTGGCACACCTCCATGGTGGGTAACCAATTGCTCTTGGATTGGCTCAAAGATCCACTCAGTGGAAAGGATACCATATCTGGAACTGTGAAACAAGTCAGAATCATATCCAGATAATGATTCTGCTTTCCATTGTCAAGCTCCCACTAATATTGGGTTATAAGAGGATCTACAACCTTTAAATTCTCTCTAAATTAACAATGGTTATCCCATTTAACCAGTGCTGACTTCATTCTCTGTTGGAGAATCTACTTCTCTATTTCAGATGGGAGCTGGTCCTGAAGAGATAAATGATCCAGTGCACTCCACAATAGCCCCAGCTGAAAATACAGAGAGAAACCACAGAGAACTGGGGAAATGAGCAAGAGTGCTGCTTTCTGGATGAATCTCATATCAGCACAAGGGTGAAAGAGATAGACATTGAGGACACTGAACACCTACCAAACCAGAGATTCAGAGGTTCCTAAATGTCCAGCACTGCAGTAGACTTAAAATGTTCCCAGCATTGCTTGGGGAATTTTGTGGAAGAGGGGGCAGAAAGATTTTTAGAGCCACAAGTTGGGACATTTTGCACAGATTCATTGCCTCTCTCTCCCATGATGCATGGCTCACAATCCCCATGGGATTGACCTGCAGGGAGGAGGGAAAGGATGGGACCAACATGTGTTGTTTACATACTAAATATGTCCATACCTAACAAAAATAATAAAACATATTTTCAAAAAATTTAAAAATGTTATCAGCATAAATGTACTAATAAAACTATATCACTCTCTGATAAAAATATGTGGTATATGGATATAATACTATTCAGTTATAGAGTTAATGTAATGTGATTACTGACACTATGGAGGGAATTGTGATTTTTATGTTATCTCAATAGGTCATGCCATGGACGTTAACAGTGTATTGGCGATCAAGCAAAGCCTAGGGCAATAGTGGGGTAGGGCTGGGAGAAGGGTAATCAATGATACTCAGAAACTCAGAAGTAAGAGCTCTGGCATAGTATGACATGTGATCATAGTTATAGGTGGTAGTTACATACTCACAGCTTCAAAAAGCTAGATAGAATTTTTAAAGTTTTTATCACAAAGAAATGGTCAATGTCTGAAGAGATATTTAACCTAACTCCAATATTATATAATGTATACAAATATTAACATTGCTTTGTGTCTCAGTGTTAGTTACTTTCTTGTTAAAGTCATTGCTTTTCTTTAAAAAAAAAAACTCTTTTAAAAGACATATTGTCTATTGGTCATTTTCCAGATGGATTAGACTCTTATGTTTTCTTTCCTCCACCCTCCATCCACTGTTGGGCCATTAATTCTCATGCCAGTGTGAGTTATGTGAGTGTGTGTGTGTGTGTGTGTGTGTGTGTGTGTGTGTGTGTGTAGCAGGAATGACTCAAGATACACCTTACCACTCTGTTGCTCTTGCCATCTTTTAGTCTCCCCTTCTGCAATGTTTTCTGAGCCTTGGAGGGTATGGTATATCTCATTTAGTGTTGAACTCTCTGCAGTCTCTGACTTTCTGCTTTGATGGGTTTTGAGTCTCCTCGTATCTGACACCATTTCTCTAGGGGAGGTTCTCAGGCTAGCAATGAGACCCACACTCATAACTTATTTTCACTTCCTCTGTAATGTTTTCTGGATCCTGGCAGATGTGCTAGACATAGCATGTCTTGTGGTCGGGAGTTGGCCTTCTTTTCTTATTGTACTGATTGGTCCTCGGTCTTCCTGATATTTGCTACCATCTGTAAAAATCACATTCTTTAACCAACAGTGAGAACAGCATTGACATTAGGAAGATTTTTTTTTTTTTTTTTTTTTTTTTTTTTTTTTTTGGTTTTTCAAGGTAGGGTCTCACTCTAGCTCAGGCTGACCTGGAATTCACTATGTATTCTCAGGCTGGCCCCAAACTCTTGGCGATCCTTCTTCCTCTGCCTCCCAAGTACTGCGATTAAAGGCATGCGCCACCATGCCCGACAAGAAGACTTTTTAACGGACATATCCTTTCCTTTTAGCCAAAGAACAGTGGAAGCTTTCTGATAAGATCTGTGAGTTTCCAAGTCATAGGCTTCTGATTTGGTTCTCTGAATTAGGTCTGAATTTCTTCCCACCGAATGAGTCTTCTGTCCAACCAAACAGCAGTTGATTACCCCATTCCCTGTGTGCCACTATTGCATTGGTGTGTGCATCTTGCCTGACTGGGTGATTTTGTAGCTTGCAGTATCCCTTGCTTGTTCATGCTGTTGGTGGTCTTTATCCCTCAGAAACTCACACAGTGCTTTCCAACTCTACCAGGGAACATATATATGTTTCAAAACCATGACCTTTACATGGGGATCATGATTTTGTTAAAAAAAAAATTAGGGCCACTTATGCTAGTTTTCAAATGATTGAGTAAGATGATTTTAGGGTTCCTAATATGGGAGATTTATATATATATATATATATGCTTGACTTTGGCTGGCTATTATCCTGCATTAAAATGTGAGTTTCCATGTTCTGTGATATTCCTTATTCAATGCATGGGGATATAGTACTTAGGGAATGTTGAACCAGAGATATTCAGGAAGTCATCTGGGATTTAGTGATAATATTATGTTTTTGTGTTACATCAAAGGAGTGAAATAGGCTGCTGTTCTTTCCAACTTCTGTTTCTGACTGGAACGAGGCAACTGCACTCTTGATCATACATCACTGTAACTCTAAAGGGTTGTAAGCAATGTGTTAGCCAAAATGAAATAGCTAAGGATAAAGGGATGTAGAAATGGTTCCCTTCCCATTATTCTTGACTATACAACATTGCAAATCAAATGACATTTTAAATTTCATCGTAGAATCCTCTGTCTAAGCATATCGACCCATGTACAGAAGTAGATAAATATTCATTATAAGGGATAATTAGTGCATTTGTTCTTTGCTGGCAGGAAACCAACAGTTTTATTATTTTCCTTTCACTACATCTGACGTCTTCAATCCCACTGCAAAGAAAATCTGATGTTTATTTCCACATTTTAGCAAGCTTCACTATCTATACAAAACATGGTATGCTCAGAATGTCTGAGTTGTAGAAGTCTTGGGGCATTTTCCTCCTATTCTTTTCTCCTTTTCTCTTCTTTTCTCTTTCTATCTCTTCACTTTCTTTCTCCCCCTCTCTCCCTTTCCCTCTTCCCCTCCCTTTTCCTATCTCCTTATGCCTCCTTAACCATATAGATTCTACAAGTGATTCCTCCAATATGACAGCATTTGGAAATCATATGTTTTACACTCAAACTCCATCTGTCCTGCTCATAAGTATAAATGTCATCTATTAATGAAGAAGGTTCAGTATCATACTAAGAAAAGAATGTTGGATGGTATGTGTTATGAGTGGCTATCTTTGGTAAATACATCCACCCACAGAGACTAATATTATTTTTATATCAGCTAGATATTATTCTAGGCTCTATGAGATTTATCACATTTAAACATCTATGGAAGTTATTAATGACAGCCTTTCATAAGAAAGGAAAGCTATGATTTAGAGATAGGAAGGTAGTTTCAAGTGAGCATGTCCTTTGACACTCCCTAGGTATTGATGCTGTTTTATTGGAATTACTGAAAAGCATCTCTGTGTTTCATGAGCTGCACAAAGAAGGGAAAAAGACAGTGATCTCATCTCCACAAAACTTAAAATCAGTGAGAAGAGGAAAATGGCAAGGACTGTTCTTGTGAAACATTATAAAAGTGACACTGTGTTTCAAACAAGTGAAAACATTTTAAAGGTCTAACAAAAGTTGTCCAGTAAGAATAAGGAAGGAAGGAAAAGGTAAGCAATTCCAAAAACATGGGCTAAATAAAGAAGACATTGTAGAAGACAGTGGGGCATGGGTAGAGTTATATTAATTCTACAAATGATATGTGAAAGAAGAATTGACAGAAGGGCCCCATGAAGAAAGCCATGTCCAGATCATAAATATTCATTAAGGATCATATACATTACCCTATGGACTGTGTGGTAGGCATAGAGTTGCATACGGCTGTGTAAGATCACAATTGTACTGCAAACAGATCCCCACATGAGGAAATGAGTCAAGGACGTCATCAGGAAGTAAACGTGGGATCAAAATGTGTGCATTTGGGTCCTATGTATGTGTAAGCATATATAGCTGTGTGTGCATGGATGGGAGTGTGTCACATGAAATATAAATGGTAGCTGTGCAGCATGTAGAGAACATACTGATGACTTAGACAGGCAATTTTTGAAGGTGGGACTTCCCATTCTGTGGTGAGGAATGCAGTGTGCAAATCAGGCTAGTGACAGAATTACCAGCATCACCAGTAGGAGCTTGATGTAAACCCAGCAAGTTCTATAGTAGGCAGTTCACATGACAGATATCTATAAACTGAGTGACTTCAAAATGGAAAGATGACATCAGGAGTATTGAGATCCCTGGGAATAGCATGGAATTTGCTACTTCTGTAGGACTGTGAAGAGGGTGCCTCAGACTTGGGACACTGAACTCTAAAATTCTACTGTACCTTCTATAGGTGAGTGTTGTCTGGAGTGCTAACTCTGACATTTTCTGCAGGCGTAACAAGTGAGCAGGGAGCAGAACACTTAAACACAAGCATTGCGTTCAGAGCTTTTAAGGTCTCGAGCAGATGGTTTCATGATTGGCTGAAGAAATGTGGGCACAGAACCAACCAGCTTTGAGTTAAGTGAAGGACAAATAAAAACTACTTAAGTGTTCAAGAGAGTTTTATTTATTTTTATTTCATTGTGCATACTTGGCTAAATGAGAAAAATAAATAGCAATGTTTGAAAAGAAAAAATGTCTGGAGCCAGGCATGGTGGTGCATGCCTTTAATCCCAGTGCTCGGGAGGCAGAGATAGTAGGATCATTGTGAGTTCAAGGCCACCCTGAGACTATAGAATGAATTCCAGGTCAGCCTGAACTAGAGTAAAAACCCTACCTTGCAAAACCAAAAAAAAAAAAAAAAAAAAAAAAGAAAGAAAGAAAGAAAGAAAGAAAGAAAGAAAGATATCTGAACCCTATTTCTTTCTTCTTCTTCTTCTTCTTTTTTTTTTTTTTTTTTTTTTTGGAGAGAGACAGAGATAGGGAGAGGAAGACAGATAGAGATGGGCACGCCAGCAGCCTCTCAGCTGCTGCGAATGAAATCCAGATGCGTATGTCCCCTTGTGGTCAAGAGCAGCATTGCACCCTTGTGTCACTTTGCATCTGGCTAAAAGTGGGACCTGGAGATTGGAACCAGCTTTCTTAGGCTTAGGAGGCAGGCGCCTTAACTACTAAGCCATTTCTCCAGCCCTCCTGAACCCTATTTCTTGTAGATCCATTGTTGAGGGTGCTGGGCTAGGCATAAATGGCATTATGATCACATGTTTTCTGTCATATGTATATATATATATATATATATATATATATATATATATATATATATGTGTGTGTGTGTGTGTGTGTGTGTGTGTGTGTGCGTGCATGCACTTATGGGCATGAATAGGATGGTCATGATGAGAAGAGAAGAGAACTTGACAAAGGAGCAGGGAAAGAAAGAGTGATAAAATGTGAGCAGTGAACTCAGAAGAGCAAAAGAAGGGAACCAGCTACGAGTAGAGGTTCTGAGCAAAATATAATGACTTATAAGTATGAAAATGCAACAATAAAATACATTGAATATTAAGTAAAAATAAATAACAAAATATATAATTTTAATGTGATTGAAGTGGGCCCAAAAATTGAAGTGTAAAAATAAGTGGAATCAGGTCACAAGGCTGAGATGTTATAAATGAAGGTGACAAAAATATGATACAAGTGTTTAACCCAATAAATATCATTATAGTAAATCAATTCTGAAAAGAACAAGGGAGGCAGGAACCAAGGGGGTGGCACAAAGTTGTGAGATACAAATAGGAAGGTACTCATTAATTTTAAAAAGGAGCCCATTTTGTAAAACAGAAAATGCAAATCATGTTACTGTTTCCTCTGGCTATAAAAATAGTATATATATCTCAAACAATTTAAAACAATGTTGTCATTTCACTTGTCCCATTGGAGTTACATTTAAAGTTTTATTCATATTCAATTTTGTAAGCAAGAATGCTTAGTGGGAAAAGCTACAAAGTTTGAATAGCATTATAATACATTAGAAGAGAAACAATCTGGTGTTTTCTTCATCATTTCTGTCATGTTATGTCACTTGCAATCATAAATTATCTTGATACCTTCTCTTATAAGCTGCCTTTGGGGATATCACTTAAAGTTTCTAAGAATTCGCCTATGCTACATTGACTTTTCAGATCCATATTTCTATTTACTACATATTTTATTTTTTAAAATTTATTTATGTATTTATTACAGAGAGAGGGAGGGAGGGAGGGAGAGAGAGAATATGGGAACACCACGGCCTCTAGCCACTACAAACAGACTCCAGATACATCTGCCACCTTGTACATCTGGCTTAAATGGGATCTGGAGAATTGAACTTGGGTCCTTAGGCTTTGCAGGCAAGTGCCTTAACCACTAAGCCATCTATACAGCCCCATTTTTTCTACATAATTTCAAGAGTAGAGAATATTTTGTCATCATAACACGCCATTTTTTGGTCTTTTCCCTATGCCTCTAAATGTGAGATAGTCTAATAAGATGCTAAATAAAATAGAAATATCAGAAATAATCCCAATTTAAACATGATTCATTTGGTCATCATTATAAGATGTGTTCTGCTATTATTTGAAAAGGTGAAAAATTTATATGATCTGTAGAGAAACCAGAGTGTTGCTATAATTTCAATTATTTCAGCATTTCTATTCTTTTTATCTGATTTTTTTTTTTGAGGTAGGGTTTCACTCTAGCCCAGGCTGATCTGGAATTAACTATGTAATCTCAGGGCTGAAGTTTTATTTTTAAATTAGCAAAGAGAAAACAAGCTAAGGTCAAAGAAGACATTGAATGAGATAATTGTGAAAAATTTCCAAAATATTGAGAAAGAAATGGATACCTAAGCACATAATTCTTTAAGAACACCAAATAAACAAGAAAAAAAAGTCCCACATCATATTCTGTTAAAATATCAAGTAAAAAAAAAGATTGAGGAAAGCTGTAACACAGAAAGGACAAGATAATTATATACAGAAACATTTAAACAAATAGCAGATATCTCAGCTTTCACTATAGTTCAGACAAGCATGGAATGATGCCTCAAATGTTTAAAAGAAAATATCCTCCAACCTAGATTATTAAATCTACAAAAGTTGCTCTTCAGAACTGAAAAAGCTAAAGCTCTTCAAACATGAACACAAATTAAAGGAACTAATTACCTTAAAGTAGCACTGCAGAAGAGAGTTAGTGGAAATCCTACATACAGAAGGGGAAGATAAACAGAACCACAATAATATAGGAATTAATAAGTCTCACCATAAGGGAAGAAATAAAAATGAAAATTAGAAAACAAGTGCATTGCTTACAAAAACAAAAAATGACAGGAATTTACTGCATGCATCTCAGTAATAATTCTGAATTCATATCACTGAAATTTTATAACTAAAAGACCCAGGCTGGCTGACTGAGCTAGAAAAACAAGAAACACAACAATTGCTGCCTGCAAGAAGCACATATTCTATGCAAAGACCAACATGATTGAGAGTGGGCTTACAAATAACAATTTTTGGAACACACGAAAGCTAGGAATGAATAAGAGGATTTTAAAAAATATTCATATAGGGCTGGAGAGATGGCTCAGTGGTTAAGCGCTTGCCTGTGAAGCCCAAGGACCATGGTTTGAGGCTCAATTCCCCAGTACCCGTATAAGCCAGATGTACAAGGTGGCACATGCATCTGGACTTCGTTTGCAGTGGCTGAAGGCCCTAGTATGCCCATTCTCTCTCTCTCTCTCTCTCCTTCTTTCTCTCTCTGTTGCTCTCAAATAAATAAATAAAAATAAACAAAAATTTTTTTTAATATTCATATAAAAAGAACAAAATTTCCAGCCATAATTAGTAAGAAGATAAAATAAGATTAGTTCACAGTGACAAGGGCAATAGTACATCAAGATGATATGGCAGTTATAAATATATGGGTGGAGGCTGAAGAGATGGCTCAGCAGTTGAAAGGGCTTGCCTGCAAAGCCTGCTAGTCTGAGTTCAGTTCTGCAGCCACCCACATAAAACTAGTTGTACATTCATTTGCAATTCAAGTAACCCTGGTGTCCTGGTGTGTCCATACAAACACATATGCACACTAAATGCTAGCATACCCAATTTCATATAGATCAGATAGTTCCCGAATAGCCACACAAATCAGAAGCAGAAAAAATATTCTAGAGCTATTGCAATACTTGTGTTAAAATTATATTTCAGACCCACAGTTACAAAAGCATCATGCCTGAGGGTGATCACGACGCTGGTGGACAGCAGCCAGTGGAATCAACTCTAGCGCCCCGAGCGCGGGAGCACAGGAGGCCCTGCCTACACCTGGCATGGGTACCGCACTGAAAGAGGAGCAGCAGCCGCTGCAGCTGCGGCTGGTCATGAAGATGGCTGTGGGCTCTTTCAAGAGCCTGGCTCTTGTCCTGGTGTGGGGGCTACCTCTGATATCAGCCTGCACTAAAGCCCCAGAGCATACATGTGGAGCCGCTTCAAGCTGTAAAGTGGAGCAGCGTGGTAGTGAATAGACCAGATAAATTGTATCCAGCCCAGGAGGCAGGTAAATGCAGCATGTATTCCCTGTATCAAAAGCTAAGCACGCCATCAGGAAGTTTGGGAGAAGTGGGAAGTAGCATCCTTCTGCCAGACTTACTTACAGAGGGAGCTAACATGGCAGTTTTGTGGAGTACCCTGGGGACTCCCCACTGCTCCATGCATACTGACAGAAACAAACACTGGGCCAGATGAAGGGAAAAGCTCCTTAACAAACAGGGACCATTGAGAAGAAGAAGGACCGGAACCTTCATTAGCATAAGGAGAGTGAAGAATGAATGAAGTGGGAGACTTCCAAACCCTGATCCCAGAGCCTCCTCAGATGGATTCTTAGCTCTAGGGACTCTTCCCATCCTGACCGAGCTCTTGCTTATAAAAAAAAACTTACTTTTTTGTCTCCACTTCTCTGAGTTTCTGTCTGTTCTGGGTCATCCAATTCTTTTTATTATCATTTTTTTATGACAGAGTAAGTGTGGAGGGGTATATTCATGTGCCAGGGCCTCTAGTCACTGTGATCAAACTCGGTACCCTCTGCCACCTTGTGTTCATGTGCGGCCTCGTGTGCATGTGTCACCTTGTGTGTCCGGTGTATGTGGGTTCTGTAGAGTTGAACCTGGGTCCTTAGTCTCCATAAACAAGTACGTTATTAGCTAAGCTGTATCTCTCCAGCCCTCATCTAATTCTTTGCCTTAAGGAAAGAACTGAACCCTTACATGGCACCAGAGGGCACTCACATAATAATGGCATTAAAGCAGTTGCATTTAACAGTAGAATACAATAAAATTTAAAAAAAAAAAAAAACAACTCAGAATAATCTGATACAGGTATAGCCAACTGGTTCTTAAGACATGTTCCCAAACCATACACTGGACAAAAGACAGCCTCTTTAACAAATGGCTCTGTGAAAACTAGACATCTGTGATGGTTAAATTATGACAACAATTTAATCAGATTAGTACTCAACAGACATGCCTCTTGTGTGTGTGGTTTGTGAAGGTGCTCATCCATAAATAGAAAGCCGAGAACAGATGCTTATCTCTCATCCTGCAAAAAAGGTCAGTTCATAATGGGTCAAAGGTCTTAATGTAAGACCTGAAACATTGATTCTAATAGATAAAAATATACTGTGAAAAGCCGGGCGTGGTAGTGCACACCTTTAATCCCAGCACTCGGGAAGCAGAGGTAGGAGGATCACCAAGAGTTTGAAGCCACCCTGAGACTACATAGTTAATTCCAGGTCAGCCTGGACCAGAGTGAGACCCTACCTCGCAAAACCAATATATCTATATCTATATCTATATCTATATCTATATCTATATCTATATCTATATCTATATCTATATCATCTATATCTATATCTATATCTATCTATATATATCTATATATATATATATAGTGTGAAAAACTTCAAGATATACACACAGGCAGCAGTGGTTTGAATAGAACTTCTGTAACTCAGTAAATACAAACAAGAAGTGACAAATGGGATGGTCTAAAATTTATAAAGCTTCTTCAAAGATAAGGAAGCAATTGTGAGATACACTACACAATGGAAAAAATATTTGCCTGTATTTCCTCCAACAGATGATTATTATGCAGAATATATAAAGAATTCAAAACATTAAATACTAAAAGAACAATTTCTCCTGAGGTCATACGTTTCATCCTGCAAGCAATCTCTTTAGGAAGTTTAAAATTGAATCATAGACTAGTTAAGGCTTGGGAAGTAAGGCTGAGGTACTGACAAGTCTCAGAAAATTCCTGAAGCTTACAAGATTCATAAATTGCCTCCAATTAACCAGGCTGCCTACAAGTTGTGCAGTGAGCTCCAGAAATCAGCTTCCTGAGCTGACCTGTGCTGAAGTTGGCTTTTCCATAACACAGCAGTAAGCACTCCTCACCTCACCCGTACTCCTGTTCATTCCATTAGACTCACTGATCACTGATCTAGACTTGACTGGAATCATTTCTCTTGTCTGGTGTCAATGCCCTATCTGTGGGTGAATAGACGCTGGTTCAAATTTCCCCAGGAGAAGTTAATGCAACACCATGTCCTGTGTTCTGGTGCCACTGAAATTGCTTGAGCACTTTGTCCTATTTAGAGTGGTCATTAGCTTTCAGCTGGATTATCAACTTCCTTTTTAAATATATTTTTATGGGTTATGTATATAGTATAGATACAGCCATGATGGTACCATCGTTAGCCTTCTCCCTGTCCTCCCCTCATGTGTAATGTGGGTCTTGCCTTATGGGGGTAGCCATTAGTTATGTGGGAGAACCAATGACTCTGTGTATAATGACCCAAATCACGGCTCTAACAGTGCTTCTGCCCCTCTCTTCCGGGAATTCCCCTGAGCCATGTTGGGTTCATTTAGGTCTATTTCAGTGACGAGGTTTTGTGAGTCTCTGTGTCTCTGGATTATCAACTTCTAAGAAACATTCCCCTGGATCCCTAAGGAAAAGTCTTCCTGAACTACAGAGCTTTTTTTTTTTTTTTTTGTCTATACATTTATAATTCATTATAAAATATGCAAATGCCTTAGAATAGATATATATGAATTGTAGAAATGCATTTATCACAGTATACAGGCTGAAAAGTTGAATATCAAGATATGTACTGTGGCTAGATAGGGTCTGCTTTTCACAGACGGGACTCTCACATGATGTAGCTCTCTGTCTCTTCATGTTCTTTAATAAGAAACTTATTAAAATTTAAATTACCTTTCCTTTTAACTGTCTATGTATTAATGGAATTCCATGTGATGGTTCACTCCATGTATATATTATATAATGTATATATATATATATTTTTTTTTTTTCTCTAACACTTATCATATAATTATGGAATAAATGTTCCAAGTATTTTTTCTGTCTTTCTGGGTTATATAGAACATCATTCTTCTCTGCAGTTACCTGACTGTGTAGTAAGACAGTGGGATTTTGCCTTATATAACCATAACTTAGTGCCCATTGAACAACATCCCCACATCCCATCCCTTCAACCCTTTGCTCTCCCCAGTCTCTGACAACCACCATGTAAGTCCCAGTCTGCAAATGACGGCAACTCATCCTTTGTATGGCTGAATAATATTCCACTGTACCCGTGTCCCACATTTCCTTTACCCAGCCATTTAATAGATATCACCACTCAGGTTGTTCTCTTGTTTACATTTCTGGGCTACTGTGAAAAATGCTACAATAGTCTCTTCAACATAACCAATTTCATTTCCTTTGGATTTATGTACAGTAGAATTGCTAGATCATATGGAAGTTCTGCTTTCAATTTTTAGGACCACCTAATCTGTTTTCTGTACTTGATGTACTAAATTAAATTCCCACTAACCATATATCTTTCCACCATATACTCCGCAGGAGTGGGAGAGTTCTCACTGTGTTTTACATTTGAATTTCCCTGGTGACCAGTGCGTTTGAGCACTTTTTTTTTTTTTCATGTATCTATTGGCCACTGAATATCTTCTTTTCAAAGCAGACATTCATCTCCTTTGGTTTAGTGCCCAGTTATTAAATCTGGCAATTTTGATTTTGCAATTTTAAAACATATATTTTATTTGTTTATTTATTTATTTGTGAGAAAGAAAGAAGCAGAGACTGAGAGAGAGAGAGAAAATGGGCACCCCAAGGCCTCCAGCCACTGCAAACAAATTCCAGATGTATACGCTCCCATCTGTGCATCTGGGATCCTTAGGCATACATCTTAGCCTCTAAGCCATCTCTCCAGCCCTGATATTGAACTTTGGGATCCTAACTTCTCCCATCCGCTTTTCAGAAGACTGTCCCTCCTGCTGTGCAGACACATTTGACTTAATGTTGCTATTGTTTTCTGTGCTTTTGAAACATCACCAAACAGTCTTTGCTCACAATGTCCTGAATCATTTACATGGGCCTGCCTATATCATCATATATAAGGATTCTGCCCTCATGACCTCATGACTTCTCTCAAGACTCTAATCCCTAGCATAGTCACCATAACAAAATAGATTTCAATATATTAATTATTAGAAGGACACAGAGAGATCAAGGACAAATCCTTGAAAAGAAGGTCTTCATATTGTTTTTCAAATATACTCCCAAGTCAACAAATGAGACTGACAAGTTTTTAACATTATTAATTATTGATTATTAATGCATTGGGGAAAATGCTCAGTGGATAAAGTGCTTTCCTCACAAGTAGGAGGATGTGAGTGCAGACATCACACATGTAAACACTGAAGGACGGACATGGCAGCCCAACATGGATGCCAACATTCGGAAAGTGGAGACAGGGGAGGCCCAAGGAGATGTGTAGTTACTAGCTGAACTGGTAAGCCTTGGTTTCAGTGAGACACACTGCCTCAGTAAATAACCGGAGAGACTGAGGCAGACAGTGCACATGCACACACATACTTATTCACATGTAAACATTTATTTTGAAAGATGTTATAGGACGTTCTACTTAGTAACAATGAACAAGTGTATTTTAACCTTGTGCCACATAAATAATATGACAATTTTAATGCATTGCCAGATGGAAAGATGATACATGGTTTTATGATCATATAACCTCTCTTTTAAAATTTAAAATCAGGCTGAGATTATATTCAATTTGATCAATATTTTGTATTTAAATTTGTTTTAAAGTTACATATTCTTTTTTTGTATAAACTTCTTGTTCAATAAGACAGGCAGTGATTATCACCTATATTAAACTTAAATACAAATTATCCTTGCAAATAGCCTGTTATAGGCCTGTGTGGGTTCACACCTTAAATCCCAGCACTTGGAGACTAATGTAGAAGGGTCACAATTCAAGACCAGCCTGCCTAAATAGTAAATTCAAGTTCAGTCTGGTGCACATTTGAGATCCTAAATTAATTGAATACTTTGTTTCTTTAAGATCTTTTTTTTTTTTTCCCACACAGATGCTTTTAAATTTTTCAGTAGGGTAACTTGCTCATTTTCTTTAGTGTCTTTTGGTTCAGACTTTTTTGTTCTTTTTACTATTATTATTAAGTAGAAACTGCGTGTAGATAAATCATGTGTTAGTACCATCATTTCCCTCCACCACTGAAGGTCCTCCTCAGTGGGGTTATCTCCACATCATAGGGCCCAGATATTTTAATGACTGTTTGCAAAACAACTGTATGGTCATAGAATGACTAATTGATTATTATTTCTTCTTTTTATTGTTTGCTTTTCTTATAAAGCAGTTATACTCTTAGATCCCCATCTCCTGGGCCTCAGTTCTGATGAGGGTCTTCTTCGGTGGGGATCTCATACATTGTGGGAACCCGGAGACCTCAGTCAGCCTCTGCAGTCATGAAGGAATTATGGGGCCTTGGGTTTCTGGCCCGCTCCCTGAGTCTCTCACAGTCTTTCCACTCTTCTCTTCTGCAATCTTCCCTGAGCCTTGTAGGGCAAGCTAGGGATCGGATGTAGTGCTGCTTTCTCTGTTGACTCTGGATCTCTGTTTCTATGAGGTTTGAGTGACCAAGGTTTCTGTCACTGCTTCCCTGGGGCTGGTTTTCAGGCCAGCGGTGAGAGAAGTATCTGTGTCACCACTTCCTGTATAGTGACTTCTGAGCCGGGGCAGATTAGGTGGCAGTGACACATCTCAGGGCTGACAATCTGCTCCCTTCTTGATTTACTCTGTCCTCTTTTCCAAGTAGGCCCTCCCCCTCCCTCCCTCCTCCCTTCTCTCTCTCTTTTTTATGTGTATATTTATGGTGATTTTAGTCCAAGTTTGTACATCACCTTTTTTATAAAAGATCATTAAAAGCTATTGTAACATACCTTTGCTCTAGATGGTATTATGCAGAATTTAGCAAATATTAACCTTTTAATAATGCTAACAGCTATATAGTTACATCCCATTTTTCTTGATATAAATGGAGCAAGATAAACCATCCTTACTTCACAAACTTTTTCTTTGTTCCCTTCTCTTCCCTTCCTTCTTATCTCCTTTCTTCCTCTGTCCTTGCCTGTTCTTTTCTTTCTACCCTTTCCTCGTTTTTTCTTGGTATTCAGCACTTCTGGAATTTCTGATCCCCAGGAAATATGTATTAGTAACAACATATGCATTCTTTTAATATTTTGGCATTTAATCTTTTAATATTTTTATTTGAGAGAGGGAGATAGTGGGTACACCAGGCCCTCCAGCCACTGCAATCAAACTCGCAGTTGCAAACACCACCTTGTGCAGCACAGTGGAATTGAGCCTGGTCCTTGGGCTTGACAGGCTAGCACTGTAAATGCTAAGCCATTTCTCCAGCCTCTGTGTGTTTTTTTTTTTTTTTTTTTTGAAGTAAGGGGCATTCATCAAATTTAAGACAAGGTAACCGAAGAGAAAGAGCCAGAACTGCTTAGCATGATCAGAAATTCAATTTTGATTTTTGTTACGTGTACTAACCATTTACTTTCCAAGATATCTGCTACATACCATTAGCAAGCCCTAATAAAACAAATTGATTGACAGCTTGGAAGAAAAACAATATCATCAACTCTTTTGTGTTTTTTATAATTTTTGTGGGGTTTCTTTTTGCTTTTGTTTTTTCAAGGTAGGGTCTCAGCCTAGCCCAGGATGACCTGGAATTCACTCTGTATTCCAAGGCTAGCCTCAAAATCACCAGGTATGTACTATGGTGTCTTGTAATTTTTGTATCTTTAAATCAGAATTACAACTTTTATATGTGTTATGTAACAGTCATTCCATTGAAAACTTTTTGATATGGTTCAAATGTAGACATAGTATTGTTTAAAAGCTGTTTTGCTTTTTCTCTCTAATTTACACATAAATTTAAAAAGGAATTTGAAATAGAACTCTTAAATTTATTTTCTAGCAATACTTAGAAATTCCAAACTCTCTCATAGTCAGTTGCTTTTACTCACATAATCCAAGCATTTTATCTTGACTCCTTGAATATTTGATTCATAATCCATCTTTCACTAACAAAACTTGTTTCTGTAGCTTATGAATTTAATTTTAGTATAATTTTCTATAATTACCTTGACTAATAATAACAAAGAGTCTATAAAAAATTACTGAAATCATATTCCCAATTTTTTCAACTTAGTGATACAAAAATATTATTGAATGTTTACAAATATTTCCTTTCCACTGTGTTCAATATTCACCTGCAGATACTAATTAGAAGGAGCAAACACTCCTATTCTAAAAATAATTACTGTTATTTCTGTTTCTAGCTTGTTACATTTCACAAAAAAAAAAAAAGAAAACATTCAGATGTTTGATCACATTAAATTAGATTCATTCTGTGAAACATAATTCTTGGAAATCCAGTCGCAGAGAAGGACAATATTGTGTCTGTAGCAAGCGTTCTAGGATTATCATTCATCTAACAATTTGGTCCACATTTAATTAGGGCTCTAATTTGTGGATGCCACATTGAAAGAAGGAGCAATCTGGTGTCCCTGCAGGCACTCCATAGAGTCTCTGCAGAAGGAACCTAGTTGATTGGCCGGTGCAGGTGAGTTCCCCCTCCACTCTCCCAGGGGCATCTTCAGGCACCTAGTGAAACAGCCCCTATGGGATAATTCACTGTCCTTCTCAGCCCAACCCCAACTCTATCTTTGCTCCTTTTTTCTCCGCACAAACATCGTTGAGTCAAACCCCTGCAAATGAGTTCCCCATTTTGACAATCTGCCCTTGAGCCTTACCAGCTTGTCCCAGCAGCCACCATCCTCATTCACCATGACTGGACAAACTATCACCTTACAGTTCACAGCAAGGCCTTTTGCATCCCCACACATCCCAAACATTCCTCCCGCTACCTCTTTGGGAATGCCACGCATAAAACAAAGGGCACACACCAGTAAGGGCTCCTCCTATACCCTTAGAGTTACCTGCAGTGGGACCCAGCATTCGCCACAAGACACATTGTGCCCAGATGGGCAAATTACAACCTAAAACAAGTACCACAAAAATCCCAAGCAGCACATTCTAACTAAAACTGCCTAACCACGTAGTAGAGCCCCTAAATCACAGCAACTTAGAGGAAACCCAAAGTTTCCCAAAGCATGATTATGATCGATATATACAATAAATTTAAAGAAGACATGAATGAATTCCTGGATGAAATACAAGAGAGCTCAGACAATCAACTCAAAGAAGTACATCAACCCCTGAGTGAATTGATTTTTATTTTTGGAGAGAGACACAGAGAGAGACAGACAGAGAGGGAGAGGAAGACAGAGAATGGGTGTGCCAGCAGCTCTCAGCTGCTGTGAACGAAATCCAGATGTGTGCGCCCCCTTGTGGTCAAGTGCTGCATTGCGCCCTTGTGTCACTTTGCATCTGGCTAAACGTAGGACCTGGAGATTGGAACCGGGTTCTTAGGCTTAGCAGGCAGGCGCCTTAACCACTAAGCCATCTCTCCAGCCCCGCCCCCACCCCGAGTGAATTTAAAGAGGACATAAACACATTTTGACTGGATGGATGGCAAGAAAACACAATAAGCTCAATGAAATAAGAAAGTCAAATCCACGTAGGAAACTGCAACTCAAGAGATAGAAACACTGAAGAAAATCCAAACATAAATTAAAGTTTCAATAACTCAAATAAAATGCTCCTCCAAAAAGCTAATGGGATAGACTACGGCATGTCAGAGCCTCCTGACCTGTTTAAAAATTCCAGGGACATGCACCCCTTAGTGCATCTTGGCTTTATGTAAGTACTGGGGAACTGAGTCTAGGCTGCAAGCTTTGCAAACAAGCACCTTTAACCACTGAGCAATCTCTCCAGCCCCACGGCAGAATTTTAACATACTGTATAAAAGATCTGAAAACGATGCTTCTCAAGTTATTTCATAAAATTAAAGAAGAAATGATGCATGATTCCATCTATAAAGCAAAAAATATATCAATAGAAAAACAAGATAGGGCACAACAAAAAAGAAAACTATAGACAATTATCCCTGATGAACAGAGTCCCAAATCTTTTAAATCAAAGATAAAAATCACTTGATCGGGCTGGAGAGATGGCTTAGCGGTTAAGGCGCCTGCCTGCTAAGCCTAAGAACCTGGTTCCAATCTCCAGGTCCCACGTTTAGCCAGATGCAACGTGACTCAAGGGCACATTGCCACACTTGACCACAAGGGGGCACACGAATCTGGATTTCGTTCGCAGCAGCTGAGAGGCTGCTGGCATGCCCATCTCTATCTGTCTTCCTCTCCCTCTCTCTGTCTGTCTCTCTCTGTTTCTCTCTCCAAAAAGAAAAAAAAATCACATGATCATCTCACTAAGATACACAGAAGAGGCCTTCAAAGAATAAAACATCCCTTTATAATTAAAATACTATGGATGGAAGGATCATGTCTCTGCATAATACAGGCCATATATACAATAGTCATAATGTCCATAGCATACTAAATGTGGAAAATCTTGCAGCATCACTAAGGTTTGGAATGAGAGAGGGATATCTACTCTTCCTACTTGTATTCAGCATAGTGCTTGAAGTATTGGTTCAAGAGATAAGAAAAAAAGAAATAATAGGAATACAAATTGGAAAGGAATAAGTCAAAATAGACTTATTTGCTGATGATTCTGTACTTAAGAGACTTGAAAGACTACACACACACACACACACACACACACACACACACACACACCCCTAGGTTCTTTAGCTTCTCAGGCAGACACCATAACTGCTAAGCCATCTCTCCAGCCCAAAAAAAGCCGACCCTTTACCATAGAGATTATTACTTAGTTACACGTGCTGCTGTTCTATTCACAACAGGTAGCAAATGGAATCAGCTCAGATACCTGTCATCTGATGGATGGATATGCAAGATGCCACACATATACGTAATGACAGTCTATTCTGGTAAGGAAAAGTGACTTTATGAAATTTGCAGGAAACTCAATGGACCTGGAAGGATTGTAACAAATGAGGTTACCCAGGCTTAGAAAGACAAACAACACGTGTTCTTTCTCATATGTAGATCCTAGTATGGAATAGTTTTATTTGTTTACCAGTTGTATTAAGCATCATTAATGCTGGTAAAAGCTGGAATAAAGTCTGCAGAGAGAGGAATCAGTGAAGTGATCAATCATAAGAGCAGAAGTAGAGAGGTAAGAGTACAGAATAACGTGGGTAGAGGGATATGGGGGGGGGAATAAGGGTAAGTGAGGCAGGAGTGGGGGAACAAACCCAAAACTAATGGTGGCTGTCTCAGCTGCTTTGAGAATGAGATAAGACCAAAATCACCATGGTGGGATCATGTGGAAGGAGGCTGTTTCCTCATGTATCAAGATAACACACACACACACACACACACACACACACACACACACACACACACGGCAGGGGAGAAGAGGCCAGGGCAGGATGTCGTTTAAGGATATGCCTTCGCCATATACTTCCTCCAGTAAGGATTGAGTGTACCACAGCTTTACCACATCTCAATAGTCTCTTCAAATTGTGAGCTCAAAATGCATTACTAAGAAAGTCAAATCCACGTAGGAAACTGCAACTCAAGAGATAGAAACACTGAAGAAAATCCAAACATAAATTAAAGTTTCAATAACTCAAATAAAATGCTCCTCCAAAAAGCTAATGGGATAGACTACGGCATGTCAGAGCCTCCTGACCTGTTTAAAAATTCCAGGGACATGCACCCCTTAGTGCATCTTGGCTTTATGTAAGTACTGGGGAACTGAGTCTAGGCTGCAAGCTTTGCAAACAAGCACCTTTAACCACTGAGCAATCTCTCCAGCCCCACGGCAGAATTTTAACATACTGTATAAAAGATCTGAAAACGATGCTTCTCAAGTTATTTCATAAAATTAAAGAAGAAATGATGCATGATTCCATCTATAAAGCAAAAAATATATCAATAGAAAACAAGATAGGGCACAACAAAAAAGAAAACTATAGACAATTATCCCTGATGAACAGAGTCCCAAATCTTTTAAATCAAAGATAAAAATCACTTGATCGGGCTGGAGAGATGGCTTAGCGGTTAAGGCGCCTGCCTGCTAAGCCTAAGAACCTGGTTCCAATCTCCAGGTCCCACGTTTAGCCAGATGCAACGTGACTCAAGGGCACATTGCCACACTTGACCACAAGGGGGCACACGAATCTGGATTTCGTTCGCAGCAGCTGAGAGGCTGCTGGCATGCCCATCTCTATCTGTCTTCCTCTCCCTCTCTCTGTCTGTCTCTCTCTGTTTCTCTCTCCAAAAAGAAAAAAAAATCACATGATCATCTCACTAAGATACACAGAAGAGGCCTTCAAAGAATAAAACATCCCTTTATAATTAAAATACTATGGATGGAAGGATCATGTCTCTGCATAATACAGGCCATATATACAATAGTCATAATGTCCATAGCATACTAAATGTGGAAAATCTTGCAGCATCACTAAGGTTTGGAATGAGAGAGGGATATCTACTCTTCCTACTTGTATTCAGCATAGTGCTTGAAGTATTGGTTCAAGAGATAAGAAAAAAAGAAATAATAGGAATACAAATTGGAAAGGAATAAGTCAAAATAGACTTATTTGCTGATGATTCTGTACTTAAGAGACTTGAAAGACTACACACACACACACACACACACACACACACACACACACACCCCTAGGTTCTTTAGCTTCTCAGGCAGACACCATAACTGCTAAGCCATCTCTCCAGCCCAAAAAAAGCCGACCCTTTACCATAGAGATTATTACTTAGTTACACGTGCTGCTGTTCTATTCACAACAGGTAGCAAATGGAATCAGCTCAGATACCTGTCATCTGATGGATGGATATGCAAGATGCCACACATATACGTAATGACAGTCTATTCTGGTAAGGAAAAGTGACTTTATGAAATTTGCAGGAAACTCAATGGACCTGGAAGGATTGTAACAAATGAGGTTACCCAGGCTTAGAAAGACAAACAACACGTGTTCTTTCTCATATGTAGATCCTAGTATGGAATAGTTTTATTTGTTTACCAGTTGTATTAAGCATCATTAATGCTGGTAAAAGCTGGAATAAAGTCTGCAGAGAGAGGAATCAGTGAAGTGATCAATCATAAGAGCAGAAGTAGAGAGGTAAGAGTACAGAATAACGTGGGTAGAGGGATATGGGAGAGAATAAGGGTAAGTGAGGCAGGAGTGGGGGGAATGAACACAAAACTAATGGTGGCTGTCTCAGCTGCTTTGAGAATGAGATAAGACCAAAATCACCATGGTGGGATCATGTGGAAGGAGGCTGTTTCCTCATGTATCAAGATAACACACACACACACACACACACACACACACACACACACACACACACGGCAGGGGAGAAGAGGCCAGGGCAGGATGTCGTTTAAGGATATGCCTTCGCCATATACTTCCTCCAGTAAGGATTGAGTGTACCACAGCTTTACCACATCTCAATAGTCTCTTCAAATTGTGAGCTCAAAAATGCATTACTCCAGAACCTTCACGATCCAATCATTTCCCCAAAGTTCTACTCCTGAGGCTTGCTTGCATGAGGAACCAAATCTTTCATATATGCAACCTTTGGTGTGCGACTTTATAATAGTCACCACATAAACAATCCAATACTTGAAGAAGGTCTATACAATAACCCCTAACTGCCTTTTCTTTTAAAATTTTTTATTTATTTTTGGAGAGAGACACAGAGAGAGACAGACAGAGAGAGAGAGAGGAGACAGATAGAGATGCGCGCCAGCAGCCTCTCAGCTGCTGTGAATGAAATCCAGATGTGTGCGCCCCCTTGTGGACAAGTGCGGCATTGTGCCCTTGCCTCACTTTGCATCTGGCTAAACGTGGGACCTGGAGATTGGAACTGCTCGAGATTGGAACCAGTGTTCTTAGGCTTAGCAGGCAGGCGCCTTAACCACTAAGCCATCTCTCCAGCCCCCTAAATGCCTTTTTAAAATCAGTTATTTATTTTTTAATTTCTTTCAGTTTGAAACATAAAGTTTCATTATTCAGCTGTGTGTCACAGATGCTTAAAACCTAAATACTATATAAATACCAAACCAAGTTTGACAGGTAGTTACTATTTAAGCAGAAGTATAAGACAGTTTTAAGTTCCAAATTCAGAGGTGACAATTTAAGTTTCCTATTTAACAATTTACGCTTCCTACTTGGTCTCCAAGCTAGTGGAGCCATTGGAAGGTAGGCCCTGCAGGAAGAGGTATGTCACGGGGGGCAGACCTGAAGGTCCTGTCCCAGTGAGTTAAGAGCTTGCTCTCTCAGCCTGTGATCTCTGCTGCTGATGTGTGAAGGTGTGAGCCAGTTGCTGTGCTTTTTCTCCACCCTGATGAAACTTCTCCTCAACACTGTAAACTTGAAATTAGCTGTGTGTGGTCTGGTGTTTTGTCCAAGGGATGACTAAAGGTGGAGTGTAACTCATTCTTCTAGGTGGATACATGAACTGCAGTATCTTCCATTAGAGGATCTGTGACCTGTAGGTATGTCTCATGAGAGAAAACATATGGACATTTTTGTGTGGACAGGTTGAGGGACTCCAAAGACTGATTAGACTTAAAAGCCTTCATAAGATCCTCACCAGATCCTTCTCCGTCCCAAGATTTTATAAGATATAAATAACCGAGTACGAATGGGGCTTTTCAGTGCTGCAGTTTCCTGTTAACATCTGTAGAGGAAATCTCAGCAATTTGCCTGCTTTTACATTCATTATGGCCCCTATATATTAACATAGTGAACACATTGGTTTACTAAAGTGGACATGCACAATACTTTCTTTGTTTCTTTTCCTTCTGTTCTTATTTTTTGGGGGAATGTCTTTGTAGGCGGAGTAATTAGTCATTTCTTTATGCCACCCCAGAAAAAGTTACATAACATTTTGTTTAAATACATTCACTAACTATAAGGCATGGGACCCAAGTATGTCAGGGTAATATACAGGAAAACTATATGTATTCAATTTCAGGTAAGCAAGCATTTTTAAAAATTTTACATATGCTTCAAATATAAATTGATATAGACTTATACTAAAATAACTAGAATACATAATTCTATTTTGTTTATTACAACCACAGCTCCACCCTTTAATTATTAGTAGCCTTCTCTGTGTGTTTATGTCTCTTCCCTTCATATTCTATATAATATGAGGTAGAATTTCTTTTTTTTTTTTTTTTTGGTCACAATTTTATACTCCTCTTTCCTGCCTTATATGTCAGAATTCTCTTTACTCACTTGCTTGATATACTCAATATGAAATAATGGCTTTTATTATATATTATATTTTAATTTAGTAATACTTAGGTAGACTATTTACTATAGTAAACTCCTCATCCTCTCTGTCAGCTTTCTTTAGATAGGGTCTCACTCTACACTCAAGGTTAGACTTATAGACTGGGTGATCCTCCTGTATTCTAGGATTTCAGGTATTCATTACAATACCTGGTTTAACCAATTCTTGTCTACATATTTTGTCCAAAGGACCGATTCAGATAATATAAATATTATTATATCTACTGTGGCTGAAGAAAATAGAGAAAGTAAATGCACATTAATTCTAAGAACATCGATTTCACATGAAACATTTCTACGTACATTTAACTATTCAGAATGGAATTATATGGCTACATGTGAATAGAAAGACATATTTTATAACATCACAGCCATTTCTTATTCTTTAGTGTAAGAGGAGAAATTGCCTCTTGGGAAAGGGTCATCCCCAGAAAAGTATTCCATATAAAGTGTCTTCTGAGCCACGCAGAAACACCTGTAAGCATATATGTCACTTCAAAATTAACTAGCCAGTACTAAAAAGATGTACTCAGATATGATAATAACATGTGCACTTTTTAGTCTTTAAAACAGTTATTTATTTATTTATGAGAGACAGAGAAAGAGGCAGAGAGAGAGAGAGAGAATATGGGAGTGCAAGGGCTTCTTGCCAATGCAAACTCCAGACATATGTGCCACTTTGTGCTTCTGGTTTCACATTTGAACGTGGGCCTTTAACTGTGAACCATCTTACCAGCTCCATTCTTTAGTCTTCAAGCAAGTTGGAGAGATGGCTTAATGGTAAGGAGTTTGCCTGCGAAGCCTAAGGACCCATGTTCAGCAATCCGGGTCCCAGGTAAGCCAGAAGCACAAAGGTGAGGCAAGAGAACGGTTGCACCTGCTCAGTTGGGGGTGCAAGAGTCTGGAGTTCGATTGCAGTGGCTGAGGCCTGGGCATACCAATCCTCTCTCTCTCCCCCGTCTCTCTCTCTAAAATAAAAAGAAATAAAATGAAAAATAAAAATAATTTCACATTTTCCATCTTATAGTTGATAGATGTCAGAAGCATCTGTGTACTAGTTTTTAAAACATGTAAGTAAAGTATTTTCCTTAACGTTGCCTCCTTCATTTTTTAATATGTTTCCATATCAGGCACATTGTATCACCAGATCATAATGAGATCTTTAATCACCTGTAATCCAACTCTTGCTTGGGTCTTTCTATCTTAACAATATAAGTTATTTGTAACCTAGTATGCCTAATTACATTATATGAAAAGGTTTTATTGTAGCAACTAAAAACTTAGACATAAGTTTAAGACATCTATAACAGCTCTCTCCTTGGATTTAAACTAAATTATAACCTAAGGTTGCCTACTTAATTGTGTTCGTTCTACTGCCAAAGCCAGTCCCTATCATTGAGGGTTTTCCCTCTTGTAAAGAATTTATCAGGCACCTGCCTGCTAAGCTTAAGAACCCAGTTCCAATCTCCAGGTCCCACGTTTAGCCAGATGCGAAGTGACACAAGAGCACAATGCCACACTTGACCACAAGGGGGCACACACATCTGGATTTTGTTCACAGCAACTGAGAGACTGCTGGCGCGCCCAACTCTCTGTCTCCCTCTCCCTCTCTCTCTCTCTGTCTCTCTCTGTGTCTCTCTTCAAAAATAAATAAAATTTTAAAAAAAATTAAAAAAAGAATTTATCAACTGATTGGAGTTTAAAGTACATACTAGAACATTTTTAGTACTGCATATTTAAAATGAACTTACTTAAAATTACCACATAGCTTTGCTTTTTAGTATTAACTACACATATGTTATTATACTAGAGAATGTGTGAAATATGAAGATAGCTTTATTACAATGCCAAACATTCAAGTTACTAATGGGAAATAAATAGGTTTAGAAGCTATTGGAGAGAGCTGGAAATTACTATATTGAGCTGTGGAGGAAGAGTCAACTCCTGTGGGAGGTGTCTTTGAGGGAGGAAATATGGTTTCAGGAGAGCAGAGATGATTAATCAATGTGTCGAATATGAACGATTATGACATTCTAAATTCATTGTGTAAAATCTCTTCCTTACTTCAATTTAAGAAGCTAATAATCTCTGGCTATCCACACAAGAGGCACAAATCTTCACCGACCAAGGATCATTTCATAGGATTAATTTAGCTATCCCCTGCAAATTACATTTAAAGGAAATTTGATATTTATACACAGTATAGTTAATCTAATGTCAAATGTTTAAGAAAATTTGAAAAATATACAAGGGTCAGTCTCTTGAACAACCTCATGCCATAATTTTTGACAACTTAGTGATAAGAAATATACCTATCACTAGAGAAAAAAAAATAAAAGATACAAATTTAAATGAACTGTGTTTTTTCAACAAGAATAATCTTTAACACATTTAAGCCATCTTTCTTCACTGGCCCAATAATATAAAAGAAATGGCTAGAGGGAAACTGTTTTGCCAAAACACAAAGGAAATGAGCCTTTAAATGCCCCAAAAGGGTTGTGGATATAACTAAGTGGTAAAGGGCTTACTTACCATATAAAAAAGTCCCTGGCTTCTATTCTTATCACTAAAAAGAACATAAAAGAAGCTTTTTCAGAATATTAAAACATAGTGAAAGAAAAAAATATGACCATATTTTTTGTCTTATTCTGATATTAGCAGTCAGAACTATACCTTTTGTGGAATTCATTTCCCTAGTAAAATGTGTGACTTTTGCTGATAATAAGAATGCATTAATTGTGTGTGTGCGTTTGTGTGTGTGTGTGTGTGTGTGTGTGTGTGTGTGTGTGTGTGATATGTACATGTGTATACAGATTACATAGCCCATACAAACAGCAGGGACCAAAGGAGAAAGTCGGGTGACCTCCTGTAACAATCATCTCAGTGTTTCCTTCCCCTTAATCTGGAAGTAGTGTTTTCAGTCAGATTGTTGAATTTGGAAGCTGTAGTAATTCTTAGGTTTCTGTTTCCCGTGAGACGGTGTTTGTGGCCACATTCAGCTATTTACACGGATCCTGGGGAATCAAACTCAGGATGAATAAGGGCCTCTGAGGCCCTCATTCTTCCATAACAAGGGCTTTTACCTGCTGTTTCAGTCCCACAGGCCAACAATACACTGATTTTAGTGGATAACAGTAAGAAGGTTATTTATTCTCAATGTGCCTGGCTATGATCCATAAATTTCTTTTTAAAGCTGAAATTAGATAAGTTGAGAAATTGCTTTGACAAGTCCAGGATTTTAATCCAAAATCATACCTCTACACCCAAACACGAGAAGTGAGAATCAGTAGGGAAGAAGAATTTTTTTTCTTTTTTTAAAAAAAGCTCATTTTGAAAGTTAGAATGGATTAAGGTCCAAAGTTAAGAGGAAGACCTAGATGAAGGAAGAGAAGGCACATCAAGCATGACAAAATGAAATAAGGCAGAGAACAGGAAGATATTCAGGTGAGGATGAGCAGAAATATTTAGCATATCCCCTGTAGCAGATTTTATTCTGTAAAATTCCAGACAAGGTGAGGCAAGACCATCTCATTGTGAAGGTCAACACAGGGCAGGCTCTACTTGCACAACAGTCACTTTGAAAATTAAGAGGAAGCAAATAATTGACTCACATACTTTGGAAGGCATTTAAGGCTCCATCACAATAGGCAGCATCATTTGAATTAGCTTTGTGGTCTACTGATAAAGGATGTTACCTACCAAATGTACCAGTACTAGGCCAAACCATAGAAGACAAAGAGTGAAGAGTGTGACCTTAGAGTCCAAATTTCTGCTCATACCTTGGAGACTGTGCTTAACATGTTTGCTTTCCTCATCTCTAGTAGTGAAGTAAGAATGCCTATAATTAAATGGATGAAAGCCTGCCAAAAATTTAGCAGAGTGGGGCTGAGAGATGGCTTAGTGGTTAAGGCCTTTGCCTGCAAAGCCAAAGGATCCCAGTTCAATTCTCCAGGACCCATGTAAGCCAGATGTACAAGGGGGGCACATGCATCTGGCATTTGTTTGCAGTGGCTGAAGGCCCTGGCATGCCCATTCTCTCTTCTCTCTCTCTCTCTCTCTCTCTCTCATCCTCTCTCTCTTTCTACCTCTTTCTCTCTCTCTCTCTCAAATAAATAAATAAATTAATTAAATAAAAATTTAGCAGAGTGAAGCCACATAGAATGTGCTGAAAAATAGAATCCCTTATAAAAGGCAAAGCAAGGACTACCAAGAATAATTTAAATTTTTGAGTACTAACTAGATGGAGTAGAATTAAAAAAGAAATGTGAGTTAAATATTAGATCAAAATGATTTATACTATTCACATTGGAATTAGAGGAAATAAAAGTACTATCACTTCAATCTATATGATCACAGGTGTACCAGATGCATGATATAGGTAAAAGAATAAAATATGGAGTTGCTGATGGACCAGTATCCAGAGAGTATTATGAAGAAACTGATCATGTATGTTATTCTAAATCTGATAATATCTCATTATATCTCTTTCTAAACTCAAATCATACTCTATTATTATTCCATAACATCAAAGACATTACCTTATGCAAGTGATATGTACCCAATATAAATGGACTGCTTATCTGTTGAAAAAGTAAAATATGCACGTCACAGAATCCTGTTATCCGTTCTAAAAAAATAAAATAATCTCCTTTCATAGTCCTAATGAAAGAACTCCAAATAATTGCTGACTTTATCATCAGTTAAATTTATATAAAAGCATGGATAAACAATTTCAACAATTTCCTTTTAAAAATATTTTATTTATAAAGTACGAATATACCAGTTACATCTGATTAGCTAAATTTTATGTCAAGTAAGAAATGAAAACTTTCACACTCACACTCCTTTAAACCTCTCACACTCACTTCCTTTCTCTTTAAAGGCGTCGTTATGGCTTGTATGTAGAACTCTGGAACCCTCTCTCTCACCCACACTCTGTTCCGTTATTTTTGTCTTTTAGAATCATCCTGCACACCGAACACTAACGAATCACTGTTTAGGAAGGGGATTCCACTTTGTAGCCAGACAGTTTTATGATACCTTTGTAGCCACCATTCTTACCCAAGACTGCTTTCCTGATAACAGAGAGCTGAGTAGTTTGACCTGTCAGAGTCTGAAGAGATAAAATATTTACTCTTTGGCTCTTTATAGCAAATGTTTCCCAGCCTAGAACTAGTCCTTTGTCCTTATATGCTCTTTACATTTTTAAATTTTTTTTAATTATTATTTTATTTATTTTTGGAAAGAGACACAGAGAGAGACAGAGAGAGGGAGAGGGAGACAGAGATGGGCACGCCAGCAGTCTCTCAGCTGCTGTGAACGAAATCCAGATGTGTGCGCCCCCTTGTGGGCAAGTGCGGCATTGCGCCCTTGAGTCACTTTGCATCTGGCTAAATGTGGGACCTGAAGATTGGAACTGGGTTCTTAGGCTTAGCAGGCAGGCACCTTAACCGCTAAGCTATTTCTCCAGTCCCTCTTTACATTTTTAAACAGACATGTCTTTGAGTGTTTGTATATAGGTTTGTCTAATGCACTTAGACTCCCTCAGATTATGCTTTGAATTAATGCATGCTAATTTATTACTAGTGGAAAGCTGAATCTGTTTTAACTTGGAAGTCACAGCAAAGTCATATTTATTAGGGAAGTAACAATGGATGTCAGAGTTCCAAACATAGTTTAGAAAGTTCAAGAAAGCATTAGCATTATATAATACATTCAAATATATTTTGTGAATATGCTGATAAAAAAGATCTTGAAGTCATGAGCAAACACAAATGAGCACAAGTAAATTTATAGAAATCAGCATTTAAAGGAGTAAAAATTCAGTAATATCCTCACAATAGAGTACGGAAAAGTTAGTGGTTACTAGTTACATAAGAGACAGTTCCCTTTTCAAATTGTGAACAGATCTCCAGTCTAGCTATGTTCCACTAAATGACCCCAATGTGGCTCAGGGAAATTTGCGGAAGAGGGGGTGGAAAGAATGTTAGAGCCACAAGTTGGGTCATTATGTACAGAGACTTGGCCTATCCCCCATAACTCTTGACTACCCCCATAATGCATGACCCACATTCACCATTGATGAGGGTCCCTTTGGAAGAGAGAGGACAGGGAGGAGGATAGAGGAGCCAACACTATGATTGTAAAATCAGAATAATATAAATAAAAATAAATTATGGGAAAAAAAATACTTCTACACTCCAACTTCTTAAACAGTTACTCATGATTCTTATGGGATCACATAAAAAATGTGAGATGTCACAAAAAATGCAACAATAAAGTTCTTTGGAAGGGTAAAGACCAAAATAATAATTCATGATATAGAAGTCACCACAATCAAGATGTCTCTGATGGTGTTGTTGTGACTTTGCAGCAGTCATGTACACAGAGCATGGACACTTAACAGTCACTGCTCAGGCTGTCCCATGCAAAGCCAAAGAAAGCTGGCCAAACACCTCGGCTCAGACTCAAAACTATTCGCCAATTGAATTTTGGTTTGGGAATAAGACAGGATTTCTAACAATTTCTGACACGGTGCTAATCATATGTCTACCATTTTGTGCTGTGAATTTATCTGAAGCTGCTTTCTCAGCCTTGACAGTTGTCAAATCAAAAGTTGGTCAATTCTGAAAAATACTGAACAATTTTTATATCCTATAGTATCAAATATTCAACCAGGATTTACTTATTTATATAAAAATAAACTACTAGTATGCAAATTTGGTTTTTCTTTTAATAACTGGTAAATTTCGAGTTGCAGAGATAGCTGAGTGGATAAAGTGTAAGCATGATGACGTGAGTTTAACCAATAAAACTAATGTAAAAAAACATCCGGGCATGGTAACTCTTGTAATACCCACACTGGGAATGCAGGAGAGGCAGGTCCCTGAGGCAAGGTGCCAAGCCAGGCTAGTTTACTTGGGGGGTTCTAGGCCAAAGAGAAACCCTGTGTCAATAAGAGTGGAATGACCCCTGAATTTGTCCTCTGGACTCCATATGGACAACCCCCACCACACACACTACATATGGATCTGGATAATGTATGGATATTCTATTAAATGTATAAATGATAGGTGAAAATGTGTTCAAATGGGAAATGGTCCCCATAGGCTCATGTATTTGAACATTTGGTCTCCAATTGATGACACTGTTTGGAAGCTTGTAGAACCTTTACAAGGCAAAGCTTCGCTGGAGGAAGTAAGTCAGGAGGTGTTGTGCCTGGAGGTTTTATAGCACGACCCCACTTCCTGTCCATTATCTGCTTCCTCGCTTTGGCTATGATGCTACACAGGCGTGCTTTGCCTTCCCCAACATGATGCAATGTATCCCACTCTAAACTGTAAGCCAAAATAAAATCCCTCTGCTTTAAGTTGCTTCTGGTCAGGTATTTATCACGGCAATGAAGAACTAATACAAATACTAAGCCACTAATGATATATACAGAATATATTAATACTAGAGAATTTGTATTCTTAAAGTTAAGTGGAAACACGAGATATAATTCTTTCTTTTTTTTTAATTTTATTTGTTTATTTGCAAGCAGAGAGAGAGAGAGAGATAGAAGAGAGGCAGACAGAGAGAGAATGGGCACGCCTGGGCCTCTAAACACTGCAAACGAACTCCAGATGCATGCACCCCTCCTGCATCTGGCTTACATGGGTCCTGGAGAATTGAACCGGGATCCTTTAGCTTCTCAGGCAAACACCTTAACTGCTAATACATCTCTCCAGCCCCATATAATTCTTTCTTTATTACCATAAACATGCATGCACTAATCACCACACAAGGATGGCATGGAAATCCTTTATTATGCATATTATGTACTATAATTATCTGCTGTCAAGTTCATGAAGATTCTCAACGATGGGAAATGAGGTTAAGGGCATAATTAAACAATGGAAGTTTAGTTATGAGATATTCTTGCAAAACAACCTACATCAAACATATAAACACATTCATATTTTTTAATATATCAGCTAGCCCGCCCCCTCCAGGGTCCCACCAGGTCTGTGCAGGATCTGCTGACTTGGGGTGGAACCCACCACGAAGGGAAACCCAGTAATCAAAACTGATGACACAAGAGCAAAACTCACAAGCCAATAACAACAGAAGAAATTGGAAGAGTTACCAAAAAGCTGTCATCCTTAATGTCAAAATTAGCTGGTGTCACAGGATGCAACCTGGGGGGCATCTACACATCCAAGGACTTCAGAAAAAACTGTAACATGGTTCAGCCTTGTGGAGTACCTTCTGCAAGCCACACTTCCCCTGAGTTCTCCCCATGTGTTAGCTCAATGAGTTGAGCCAGCTTATGAGGCCAAAGAGTCCTTCCTGAAGAAGAAAGACCTTAAGCAACATGATGGATTCAGAAGCTCATGAGAAAGAGATCACGGATCCTAACCTCTGTCTCCTCACATTACAAATGTTACAAAAGCCTACTTGTGTGGCTGCTGTGCAGCTTTCAACAGTGGAGCAATCACATGTCCCATTCAGAAGATCCTCTTTCCGCAGCAGCTTCATGGAATCAAAACCCGGGATGCACTACTTCAGTGGAGAAGGGATGGTATGGTAGTTTGAATATATGTCCCCCAATATATTCAGTGGTTTTACTAGTTATAGTTTGCATCTGCAATCACCTTGCTAGAGGCAATGTCACTGGGGGCTGGTCTTAAGGTGTTAATGGTGTGGGTTTGAGATTCCATTGTAAAGATATGCAAATGTGCCTAGCAGGAGTTCCTGAAGTGTGCTGTGTGACCTTTTGGCTGTAGTTTTGCTCTGTGTGCTGTGGTGGCTGGTTGGCTTTCTCTCTCTGGTGCCTGGTCCTGTGAAGAGCAGGCTGCTTTTCCTGCCTTTATGGAACTTCCCCTGGATCTGTATGCTTCAATAAATAATATCCCTTCCTCCATAACTGTGCCTGGTCTGGAAGTTCATCTCAGCGAACCTGAAGCTGTCTGCTACAGATGGATTTCCAATCCTGTGGAATGCTCCCCCTTTGATGCAGGAAACAACTGCCCTGGTCCTTATGTTTGGTCTCTATGTGGATTTATCTCGCCTTCTCTGGAAGCACATCAGTGGCTCCTGAGTTTGTAACCTGTGGTGGCAGCAAAACTTGCAGGGATGACAGAAGCCATTTTCACTCAGTCATTGGAAAGAGTTCAGACATTGCTTCAAGATCACAAGCATCACGACAAATTCACAAACACTTACCAGACTTTCCAAGAAAGAAATGCCATGGGATTGGGGAATATTATCAAGGTTTTTTGCCTTTTCTTTTCCGAAATGGATTTAGCAATGCCCCCCCCCCTTTTTTTTTTTTTTGGCCTTCAAGGCCTGTTAAGAAACACCTGCCTTTGGCGAGGACACATCTGGTCAATGACGTCATCTGTGGAGGTCTTTTGGGTGCCACGTTGGGATTCTTGTTTTTTCCAGTTAATGTTGTAAAAGCTCAAATACAGTCTCACAATGGTGGGGGATTTCCGATTTCCGCCCTTCTCCAAGGTTTTCAAAACCATCTGGCTAGAGCGGAACAGGAAGCTGGCCAGTCTTTTCAGAGGAGCTCTTCTGAATTACCATTGGTCTCTGGTCTCTTGGGGAATAATCAATGCATCTTACGAATTTTTAAAAAATTTTTGTTTATTTTTATTTATTTGAGAGCGACAGACAAAGAGGGAAAGAGAAAGGCAGAGAGAGAGAGAATGGGAGCACCAGGGCCTCCAGCCACTGCAAACGAACTCCAGATGCATGCCACCACCTTGTGCATCTGGCTTACGTGGGTACTGGGGAATCGAGCCTCGAACCAGGGTCCTTAGGCTTCATAGGCAAGCGCTTAACCACTAAGCCATCTCTCCAGCCCCCATCTTACGAATTTTTGCTAAAGGTTACATGACAAAGTCACTAGCAAAATGTGACTTATCAGCTAATTAGACCCAAGAACAATGCAGTTTGGCTTTGTTCCTAATTGGCCTAAATAAGTTGGTTTCATTAAGTCAGGAAATTATGGACAAAGCATCAACAAAAAAGGAATGAAAGTTTCCAGAAGAAAAATTGAAAGGCTTTTGTTATGACCACTACCCAAGAGCTTTAGACTGCTGCCTGGTAACTAGCTGTGTGTCTCAGGGTGATCCGAACAGCCAGGATGTGATCCCTTTTCCTCCTGGAAACAGTCTTTTGGCCTTTTGTATGGAAGCATCCTGGCCCTGCGCAGCCACAGCACGTGTTCTTGGGCCCCAGGAGAACCTCAGGCATACTTGGTTCCTCGTACCCTGGCTTAGCTGCTTTCAGAGGCAGCGGCAGAAGGCAGGCTGTTAGACTGAGAGTCTGTAGGACGAAGGAGCGGAACAGAGGAAAACCAGCTTATTAAAGATAGGCATTTCATAATGAATTACTGCTGCTAGTTTTGAAAGGCAGCCCTTGTTTGTTAAATCATCTGAATTATTTCTGCTTAGACTTGGTAGACTTAGACTTAGACTTTTTTTAACTTAACAAAAAAATCAAAGGTATGTAGTCAGCAAGAAAGGCACTGAAAGCTCTCTAAATTTATGGATTTAGAAGACTTCCTTTATTTGGTAACACAAAAAGTATAAAAAGAAACTAAAAGAACCTGGTCCAGGAGTTGAGGCTATCACTTCAAGCATCAAATTTGATGTTGGGTGAATCCAACTCTTCAAAAGTCCTCCTTTGATTAGCCTTCACCCACGTGTAAGAAATATTGCTCTGAGTTATGGATTATCTTAAATTTACACATTGTTATTGATGACTATGATTCTTAATGGTTCTAGGTAACATGCTGGCTAAATTGACTCATTTATCCACTTCAGCATTTGGTATGGTATTGTAAATCTTCATTGTTTCACATTTTGTTGGTTTTGAACTTAATCAAAGGTAAGTTGAGCATATATATATATATATATATATATATATATATATATGTAGTGGCTTTTTTCTTTATTCAATTATTTTCTTCACTTGTTGCAATAGTTTAAAAATACAATATTTCTTTATACATTAGTAAAATATATTTAGATATCCTGTGAGATATATTCTTCCAAAAGGTTAAGTTTGAAATACTTCCCTAAATGATCCAAAAGAGACATTTCCCTATACAGAGTATATTGTTGGTATTGATGCTTCTGTATAGCATGTACACAAGAAAATGAGTAACTGACAAAATGTGAGCAAACTATTACAATTAAGAGGTTAATAAAATATTGCTACCATATTTGTAAACTGATTGTTAAGCACAAATTTAGTTACGATCAATGTCTTTATAGTTTTATTTGTAGTTTTATTTTGAACAGTTACTACATAAAAATACAGATATACAACATTGATCAGAGCATCATCTGTAATTTCATTGTAGACATAATTTGAAAAATTCAGATTGTTTTATTAAGAATTCTTTAAAAGTTCATGACCAGACTAACATTGATTGACAAAACATATAACCTTTCTTGCAGCATGAAAATGGCTTGTGGTTTTTTTATTTCTCAGGGCAGAGTTGTGTGACATTCTATCTCATGGCTTTCAGCTAAAGCTCCTTTAAATAAGTCACAGCTGATTGTCACATATGTGTCACTATTCCCCAAGATTCTTTGGCAAGTCTTCAGCATTGGAAGAGAAATTTTTATGGTACTTAAATTGAGCTGCAGAGCAAACACCCTGAGTGGGTGCACTGACTGGAGATTATTTACAAATTCTATAGAATTTCAGTTCTCAGATTAACCTGGTATGGTACTGATGACATAAGACATTTCTGCCTCCTTATTTCATGACTGGAGGTTTATTTTTTATTTCAATGAGTGTTTGAGTGTTTTAATAGGTGTTTTAGGGAAATTAATATCCTTGGACAATTTATAACAAGTATGATTCCCAAAATTAAATATCCCTTTATTAAAACCATAAAGTTGATTAATAAAGTGAACTCTATAATCATCATTATTGCATATTTGCAAAGTATTTCAAATTTTCATTAACTATCTGAAAGTAATCATCTTAGATTTGATATTATATATGCAAACTTTTGTTTATCAATTTACCAAAAATTATATTGTATATAATTTTATATAAATTTTAACTTAGCCACATTACTTGTACCATTTCAGTACTAGCCCTTTCCAATGATTATTTATAATTATCCTCTTGCTTACCCTGTAATTTAATGAATTTTCCATAATTAAGATTTTTTAAATTACTTATTATTATTAAATACAATTGTGATGAAACCATATTGTACAAGTAACTTCACAAATTTATATGTGGTAAACTTCTTGGAAATGTTGTGAAATAGTCAATATCTAGACCTAAAATAAAATTAGAGTTAATGTCATTGACATGTTTATCTGGGTTATGAAGACACTCATGCTTTCCAACATGATGACCAATGTACTTGCGTATCATGCCTCCATAATGTTCAAGAAAGTTTGGGTAGCTGAATTTGCATGTAACTGCTTATAAAATTAAAAATGTGCCGGGTGTGGTGGTGCACGCCTTTAATCCCAGCACTCGGGAGGCAGAGGTAGGAGGATCACCAAGAGTTCAAGGCCACCCTGAGACTACATAGTGAATTCCAAGTCAGCCTGGGCTAGAGTGAAACCCTACCTTGAAAAACCAAAAAATAAATAAATAAAAATAAAAATAAAAAAATAAAAATATTTCACCGAGGAAACAGAAGCTACCTTTCCATTGTTTCTAAAACAGTTTTATTGAGATACAATTTGTACATTTTAGTATTTATTAGTGGTAGTATGATATTGAATGATAGTCAATAAAATTTGCGTATTTGTGCAACCGTCACCACAATCCATAAAATCTGCCACCAAAAATCTCTCTCATATTTATTTTCAGTGGACAATCATTCTCAATTGAACTAGAGGCCCCCACTAACCTATGTATATGGTTGCAGTCATGTTCGCATTGCTGATAGAAATCACTCAACCAAGATTAGCTTGTGGGAAAAAAAAAAAAAGAGCTTCGTTTTGGCTTACAGACTCTAGGGGAAGCTCCATGATGGCAGGGAAAACAACAACATGAGCAGAGGGTGGACATCACCCCCTGGCCCACATAAGGTGGAAAACAGGAACAGGATAGTGTGCCCAACACTGGCAAACAGCGAGTGTGCCAAATACTAGCAAGGGGGAGCTGGCTTTAATACCCATAAGCTCTCCTCCAACAATCCACTGCCTCCAGGAGGCTTTAATTTCCAACTGCCATCAGCTGGGAACCTAGCATTCAGAACACCTAAGTTTATGGGGGACACCTGAATCAAACCATTACATTCTTCCCCTGGCCCCCATAAACTGATAACCATCCATGATGTAAAATGCAATGTATTCATCCAACTTTAACAGTCCCCAAAGTTTTTATCAATTCCAATGATGTTCATCCATCCCCAGTGTCCAACATCTTTAACTGAGCCATAATACTAAAAAGAATCCTCCCCAAATCCCATAATGGCAAAGAATAAACATTCACACTGCAAAAGATGGCATTGGGCAAAGCAAAGAAATATTCAGTCAATACAAGATTTAAAACAACTCTGGCAAACATCGGACCCTGTAGCTCCAAGTCCAACAACTCTAGCCAGTGAAAATCTCCAAGTCCGATAATTCTAACCAGCAACAAGTCTCTGGAGTTCCAATTCCACCCCTTCAGCTAGGCTACTCACAGTCCTGGAAAACTTCATTCAGGGCCTGCAGGCTCTCCTTGGCAACCATCCATGGTGGTCCTGGCATCTCCACTGGGTCCCCACAGCAATCCATGGTTCATCCTCATGGCCCCATGGAGTCTCCATGCCTGCATCCAGCAAACCTGCTTCACATTGCTCATGGCCATTTCCAAAACACAAGATCGTGTTGTAAACTCAATGACCCTCTCTTTCCTGTATTTTATATACTCCACAATACCAGGTAGGGTGCCAATTTGTTAATCTATGGGGGAATAAAACAGACTTTGAAGAACAGGAATACTCCTTGAGCATTCAGGCCCCTTCAAAGAGTCTACATTCTTCCTGTTGCCCCAGTGTAGGTCAGCTGGCCCAATCTGTAAGGTTGTAATTTCTCAATTGCAGCGGAACATGCCACAGTTCACCCAATTTTTTTTTTTCCTGTGCCATTTCCCTCTCCTCACCAGTTCATTTCTACACAAATCAACCCTGCAAACTTCTCAGGACACAGGCATTACAGCAAGCTTCTCACACAAACTGCTTCTAGCCCAGTCCAAGCAAAGCTCTTTCTCATCTTCATAAGCCAAACCTCACAGTCCATAGTTCTTACTGCATTCAGGTCTTTCAGCTCTGACCAGAATAGTTCCCCAAGCTGTACTTACAGCCCTGCAAGTCATCTCTTAGGGCAAGGTTTCAAATCCTTCCATATTCCTCTTGAAAATCAGCTCCAAAAGGCCAAAGCCACATAGTCAGGTGTCTAGCAGAAACACCACTCTCTGTACCAAAATTACTGTTGTAGTCAGGTTTGCATTGCTGGTGGAAATTACCCAACCAAGAGCAGCTTGTGGGAAAAAAAAAAAAAGAGGTTTATTTTGGCTTAAAGGCTGGAGGGGGAAGCTACATGATGGCAGGGAAAACAATGACATGAGCAGAGGGTAGATATCACCCCCCACCCCCGCTGGCCCACATAAGGTGTACAACAGGAATGGGAGAGTGTGCCAAATACTAGCAAGGGGGAGCTGGCTATAACATTCATAAGCCCACCCCCAACAATACCATGCCTCCAGGAGGCTTTAATCTCCAGTTGTCATCAGCTGGGAACCTAGCATTTAGTACACCTAAGATGGAAGAGAGACACACAGAATGTGACAGAGAGAGAAAGAGAGAATGGGGACACCAGGACCAGCCACTGCAAATGAACTCCAGATGCATGTGGCACTGTGCATCTGGCATATGACTTTATGTGGGTTTTGGGGAATTGAACGTAGGTTTTTAGGCCTTGCAGATGAGCATCTCCACCACTGAGCATCCTCTTCAGCCCTTCTGAACATTTATAATTAATGGAACCAATGAATATGCAATCTCTTACTTCCTTGCTGTTGTGGATTGTACACTTTGGTTGAGATGGTTAATGGTTGGTTGGTATCTTCCATATCTTTTCATTTACATACAAATTTATTGCAGTTTTAAGCTTTGTAAGACACTTATTATTTTATACAAAAAGATAAATACAAGAGTTGTTGCATACCAAGATAATTGACCCTAAAAAGGCTTAAGATCTGGGACTATTGCTATGAAATGAGGACACGGAGGAGTAACTTTTGAACTAAAGATGCTCCAAACAAAGTGTGTGTTATGCAGAATTCACTTCATCCTGTGACTCTTAATCATACATATGGTGGAAGCTTGGAGGTGTTGAAATTTTTAGGCATGCACAATGGTCTTGTGGCACAGTGGAATCTGATCATGAAGGTTCTGATCCAACTTGAGAAATAAGCAGTATTCTTTCCCCAGTGGGTTATGTTAGCATTTTCCCTCGTCCCAATTCAGATAAAAATGATAAGCTATGGGGATGGAGAGGTAGTTCAGCAGTTATGAGCACTTGCTGTTTAAGTATGAGGGCCTGAAGAACCAGAGACTGCCAAGTCTGATTCACAGGCACTCACCTAAGTATCTTGTCTTAGCCATGCATGTCTGTAACACCGTTCCTCAGGAGATAGACTCTGTGGAATCGCTAGTGCTCACTGATGGACAGCAGTGCTGCGTTGAAAAAGAATTACTTCTCAAGAAAATACACAGATGAGCCATAAGAGCACATGCAACATTCTCCTCTGGTCTGTACATGGACATGCTTAGGGCAAGTGCATCTGCGTGTGCATGTGTGCGCACACACACATCACACATACCACACACATTCAAAATATACACCAGTTGAGTTAAGCTATGTAGCCTCTATTTTCAGACAAAACATATATGTGTCCTAGAAATAGGTATCCAAACCATGGGAGAAAGAAAACATCACACAAAAATCTGTACTATAGCTGGAATGCATCTGATCTCATTAGATGTTGCCACTGCTGATAAATATTTCTCATTTACTAAAAAGTATTGAATATATAAATAATTCTACAAGACAATTTAAGCAGAATTAGGGTAAGACTTGCTTAATTAATAATGATTACAGTACATTTCAGATATTGACTGTGTCTTTTAAAAAATAAGTGAACTAATTTTTTATTCCAAAATAGCAAATCACAAGGAATAATTACTTCTACCTACATATTTCTCAGATCTCTCAGGGGGAATATTGTGATGATCTTTTGAAGAACTAGATATCCATGAACCTGGTTTGGCACCTCTGGGGGTAACCTTAAGGTGAAATTAAGGTATAAATATAAGGCACAGAGCCAATAGAACTGTCTCAACACTTCTAAGGCAAACAGATTCTTCTTTTAAAGAAGCAAGAGGAGCAATAAATCCCAAGTGAAAAAGTTGAAAGAAGGTATTTATAATCTTTTACCTTTAAGGTTGAAATTCACCATGAATCCTTTAATAGTTTCATCTAAAAATAGAAAGAAGTATTAATTTCATTATTACTCAATTATTATTAAACATGGGGCAATCAATGATTTAAATCAAGCTAGGCTAATTGAGAGTGAATTATCCTCCTCTGTTGAGAATATTACTCATAAATTACTTCTAAAGTCCAAAGGATTATTATGCATTTATTCTTATAAATTATGGCTGCATGATAAACTGGGGGAGATTTTAATATTTTAGCATTCATTAAGTTGTGAGAGCTTTGCGCCTGCATGGTGATCAGCAAACCTGTTTTGTCCTCTAATGAGAATAATTCTGTTACAGTTAATTACCTCCATTATCATAAATTACTCTAAGTTTAGATTAACCTATAGAATCAAAGTTAATATTTAAACTACACATATTTTAACTTAGTATAAAGGTACATAGCTTTGGTTTCCACTCTTAAACATAAGGACTCTTGTGAATAATCATTGTACTTTTACTTAGCAAGCAAGCTGTACAATTAAAATCTCCCTTACATAGGTTTATAGAAGCTTATTAGAATGGCCCTTTGGTCTGGGTCACATTGTGCTCATCCATGGTTTTAGACATGTAGTCATTGATTAGTCATGTGGCATGGCAGAAGCATTTAGGGGATCACTTCTCCATAGGATGTCCTGAGGATGAGGTAAAATCTCATGAGCATGATATGTTTTGATATTTTTACTGGAACAAGCATATGACAAAGAACTGACTGTCATCCACTTTATAAACCGTTTGTTTATTTCACAACTATTTGTTACTGATCTGCTATTTGATAGGTCACAAAAGTAACAGCTGAAGATAACTGTTTTCTATTATTCTGTTTTCTATTATTTATTAAATCTTAATCGGAGAATGATTACTTAATGGTTTTATATCTGTTTGTGATAAAGTGATACACAAAGATTCAACGGAGATGCAGGCTGCTTTTGTTAACAGGACTTACACTTCATTTGGGACAGCAGATACCTGATCTATAAAAACAGAATAATACCTTGAGCTATCTCCATTCAAATATACCAAATATCCATTGCTAACCTGAATCCTGCATCAGATTTAGACTAATCTCAGCTAGTACAAATGCTTAGCCATATTTATGGAATATGTGCCTAGAATGATCAATACAAAGTTGATTAGCCTTAAACTTACCTGACATCTATCCTTTCCTTTAAGTCTAGGGATGTCAAATACCTAATATGTCTAAGATTTCTAGTAATATTGTAGCATATTATCAAATACCAGATTGTACAGCCTCCTATGCTACCAGGGAGGCAGCTAGAAGTCTCTAGGTATTTCCTGAAATTTCAAGGAAGTTGTGATCGTTGACCTAAGTCCATTTTGTTTCTCTGGCCTGTGTGTTCTCTGAGTCTTCCCCAGGTTATCTAAAGTTCCAAAAACAACACCCCTTTAAGTAACCATCTCCTTGGCACCAACAGAGAAGAACTGGAAAACTAGGCTACTGCTAGACCCTGCTTACAAAGATGTACCCATCAGCTCCCCAAATTTTTGCCTTCTGCTATATAATCCTAAAATTTACTTCAGTATCTCAAATAGTTTTCTTCAGTAATTAGACCTGTCATGTTTCTGGAGTAAGCATACTGAAAAGATATTACTTTTATTTAAAAATATTTTATGGGCTGGAGAGATGACTTAGTGGTTAAGGTGCCTGCCTGCCAAGCCTAAGAATGCTTGTCCAAATCTCCAGGTCCCACTTATATCCAGACACAAAAGTGACGCAAGGGCGCAATGCCGCACTTGACCACGAGGGAGTTCATGGAATTCATTCACAGTAGCTGAAAAGGCTCTGACACATCCATTCTCTCTCGGCCTCTTCCTCTCTCTGTCTCTTTCAAATAATAAAAAAATTATTTTATTTATTTATTTATGAGACAGGGGTGGGAAGAGAATAGGCATACCATGGCCTCTAGCCACTCAGATGAACTCCAGACACATGAGCATCTGGCTTATGTGGGTTCTGGGGAATTGAACCTGGGTCCTTAGGCTTCACAGGGAAGTTGCTGTAGCACTAAGCCACCTCTCCAGCCCAATATTCTTTTCCTTTGTACCACCACTTATCTCTCTGCTTGTATCAGTGGTGAGGGAACAGAAAAACAGTTCCTTGCTGCCATCCTCAGCAGGAGTACTTCTAATCTTTTAGGGACTTCAACTCAGGCAAACCCAGGGTTTGTGGCTTTGATACACAAAAGAATATCAAGAATAGTCTATATGAAGCAGCATTTGAGATTTGACTGAAGACTTTAATAAAGGCACTCAAGAAGAGAGTGAAAGCACACCCAAGACTATGGACACAGGCTTTTTAAAAGAAAGACTTGAAGGGAAAAAGAAGACATACCCAGGTATGGGTATAGGTCCTCAAGAAAGTGAGCAGTTGGGCTGGAGAGATGGCTTAGTGGTTAAGGCGCCTGCCTGCTAAGCCTAAGAACCCAGTTCCAATCTCCAGGTCCCACGTTTAGCCAGATGCAAAAGTGACACAAGGGTGCAATGGCGCACTTGACCACAAGGGGGCACATGCATCTGAATTTCGTTCACACAGCTGAGAGACTGCTGGCGTGCCCATCTCTATTTGACTCCCTCTCCCTCTCTGTCTCTCTCTGTGTCTCTCTCCAAAAAAAAAAAAAATTAAAAACATTAAAAAAAAAAAAAAGTGAGCAATTGTTTATCTTAACATTAGCAACATGCACCACTTTGGTGGATTTCAAAAAAACTGCTGAGAAACTTTTTTTCTTCATCTCCTTATTAAGTGAAATTGCAGAGTAGTCACTCTGAAGTCAGTGTTTTGGATGAAATTAGAATCCGATAAAATATCACCAGAGGTGACTAGAGTTGCATCAAAGAGTTTAGCTCACGTCCTTTCTGTGTAAATGGGATGAATTATTTAGGATTAGCTAGAGAAATAGAACAAATAGAATGAATATGTATTTTGTGAGCCATCTTCTGACACCTTCCTCCAAGAAGATGGTGGTTGACCCTGAGGAGACTCAAGACTCATCAAAGCAGAAATTCACAGGGTTCAGAGGTGTCAACCTTAAAGGAGACTTGTAACACGTCTACAAAGGATGAAAGAAAATTGTTGAAGAGAGGACAGAAAAACTGTAGGAGCAATAGGGGGGAAGATCTACCCTGTGACATTGCCCTGCTACACACATCAAGAGTGACCAATGCATTCAAGCCCCCCAGTGAATACCTGCAACCCTCCTGAGGGGGCCCTCAGTGGAATGGGGTGAAAGAAGAGACATAAGAGTATAACCTGATGGGAATATGAGAAATATGCACTAAGTTCATCTGTAACATTCATAATAATAAAAAAGAAGCTGTAGACTGTTACTAGAAAATTTTCAGTGCCTGGGATGGGATACCTTCCAGTGAGTTGTTGGCCAAGGAGGTCCTGGTAGCCTCAAAACATTAAAGGCTTTTGCCAAAGCCCTTGGTTTCCCTTGAGAACCAGATAGTAAGACCCTACTGCTGAAGACATCTCTTGCCTGAGAGGCAAGGTCACTGAGAAAGCAAGCTGGTGCTGAGCAGAAAACCTTCTCTTTGTACACCAGCCAACTGAAAGCTGGAAAAAGCTGCACTGCATGCAGCCGTATGGGAGACAGAAGCCATCAGCAATGAAAACAGTGGACACTGAATATTCAAGTTTGGCCATACAGGCCCAATGACTTAATGGGTGCAATAGTGGCATGTCTACTCTTGGGGTAACCAACTGCTCCATAATTGGACTGAAGGCCCTCTCTATGGGAGGGAATACATACCTGGTACTGAAAAACCTAAGCAAAAGTCTATGGCAGGTGAGGTCATGAGCCTTAGGGGATAAAGCCTGCTCTTGTCTGACTAAATGTATATATTATTCCCACCAAGCTGCCCTGAAAGCATTACACTTGATGTTCATATTCACATATTAACGCTACTCTCACTTCTGGTTAGAGAAGCTTCTCTTTTCAGATGGCGATGACCACTGGGATGACCCAAAAGGCAACATAGTGCTGAGAAGAAGGGATGGAGGAGTGCCCATCACTGAAACACCTCTGTTACACCCTCCAAGGCTCAGGGACCATTGCGGAAGTGGGGGTGGATAGAATGGAAGAGCCAAAGGAAGGGTATGACTCCTTACAATGCAACTGCCCAGACAGAAATTGGCCTCGATATCCATGACCTTGCAGTGCCTAGCAATACCTTCGCAAGACCCTCACAATAGAGGAAAAAGATGATGACATCAAATTAAAAGAGATACTAATGGAGAAAGGGAGGGGATATGATGGAGATTGGAGTTCTAAAGTGGAATGGGGGAGGGGAAGGAAATATCAAGTGTTTTTTGTATGTAAGTATAGAAGTTGTCAATAAAAAAATAATTAAAAAAAGTTATTTGAAAAGGGGGAATTATTACATTGCCTCACAGGACACAGGCTGGGTAGTCCAACATTGACTGTCAACAGGCTGAAGCCTCTGAGAATTAGCAGCTGTTCCTTGATCCATGAGGATGGGTGCCTCACCCATCATAGTCTGACATGGGAAAGGTAAGGAAGTAGCTTCTATGGAAGCTATGCCCGTCATGAGAGGATATCACCAGCAGGGCTGCTGCGTGCCTCAGCAAGCAGTGCAAACAGCCAGGCAACAAGCCCATTGTTCTATGGGAGCTTCTGCCTTATAAAGATTTTTATTGTCACTGGAAGGGCTCTCTGCTCTGAGAGAAGGTCTGCTTTCATCAAGTCCACCTGAAAATGCCCCCATTTCATCCCTCATCCGATCAAGTCGACAATGGAAACTCATGTGAGCTGCCCAGTGAGATTCTGAGAAGATTTCAGGTTTATTTAAACTGGGAAGAGAGAAAGATTTTAAGTTGCTAATTGTATGGGAATTCTTGCTTCAGTGCTGACAAGTGTCTTCAACAGGATTCCAAGGAAGAGGCTTGTCTTATCTTCTCAAGAAGCCAGAATTCTCCTTGTTTTTGTCTCCTGCCTCACCTGGACTCTGAAGTTCATGAAAGGTTGAATCTGGTCTGCTGACACTCTCATGGTCAGGTGACTGCTAGGACTTCAGAACAGATATAGAATAAATATATAAGCTGACATATCAGAAATGAATAGGCGTTATCTATGAGAAAGGAAATGGGAAAAATATGTATCCTCTTCAGAACGACTATCATTGCCCTAAAGAAAGTAGCCCTGTCTCAGACCTTTTCAATGGTGTTCACTGTGTCAGAGGCTCAGAAAGGATAAAGCAGGGTGCCCTGGGCAGAAAAGGCAGTGACAGCTTCAGGGCATAGAGCTTTGTGAACCATGCTACTAATTGTGGATCATTCTAAACAAACAAAGCAACCTAGGGGTTATAAGCAGAATGGTAACACAATGTGCTTTGCACTTTAAAAAAAAAAAATCAATTGTAAATAAAATGAAGCCAATTTCTTGGGGAAAACTATTTAGAAATAAGTAAAATAATATACAATTAAAATTATATCATCTAAGAAACTATAGTGGTCTGAGCTGCAATATAAATAGTGAACTGTACAGGACATGAGGAAGATGCATAATTAAAAGATAACAGAAAATGCACATGAAAACATGTCACTTTAGAGTGAGAGTATTTTGAACTAAAGACAATTGAAGATCAGAAGAAACAGACAAACTAATTTACTTCCTCTCTGCTGCCTAAAAGAAGGCATAAATTTGTCCTTGGGTAAGTGACATTTTTAAAAGAAAGTTCCATTTGTAATGATGTCATTCAATGAGGAATAAGGCTGCTTTAGGAGACAAATCTTATCTCCTGAGAGGCTCATTTGCATAGCAAGACAGCTCTTATTTCCTGAAAGTCTCTTCCCCCAATTTGTTATGATGTAGCTCCTTCAAATAAGACTCAAAACCCACTTTTCTTTCATTTAGTCTAATATACTACATAAATCTGTCATCAGGTGACTTCTTAAATCACATTCTGTTTTTATTCTCATGTGCTCATTTTCTCTTAAACTCCTGTGTTGATCATTATTTTTTTTATCATTTTGATTTATGGCTTCTAGACATTGAACTAATCTAGCCATTGAACATATCTCCTATAGGATATGAAGAGTAAACAGAATAGTGGAAACCAGTGAACCATTACTTAACTCGTAAAACACAATGTGAAAAATGTGAGTTTTTTTTTTTTCAATTTTTTTTATATTTATTTTTATTTTGGAGAGAGACACAGAGAGACAGAGAGAGGAAGACAGATAGAGATTGGCACGCCAGCTGTGTCTCAGCTGCTGTGAACGAAATCCAGATATGTGCGCCCCCTTGTGGACAAGTGTGGCATTGCGCCCTTGCATCACTGCACCTGGCTAAATGTGGGACCTGGAGATTGGAACCAGAGTTCTTAGGCTTAGGAGGCATGCGCCTTAACCCCTAAGCCATCTCTCCAGCCCAAAATGTGAGTTTTTAATATGAGTTTTAGAGTGTTCAAATTCACTCAACATGTCTCAGAATAAGAATAAAATCAAAGTGTTTGAGTTCAGTTCCTGAAAGAGGGAGAGAGAGAATGTGACCATAAGCATATGTACTTCAAATGGAGTAAGAATTACATATAGTAATAAATGAATAGACTTAAGGTATTAAATTTGGACCTTTGAAAGTCATTGATACTTGGCATTCTTTCAATTATTTAATTGGTTACTTTAAATGTTTTAAGTCTTCTAGTTTATTTTCTTCTTCATTAAAAATACATCGCTTAAATGCATAACATAATATATTAATTTAACCTTAGAGGAAGAAAATGAACTGGAAGACTTAAAACAATTCGTAACAGTATAAGTAATTATCTTTTATTTTATTTATTTTCTTTGCTATTTAATTTGTTTGGTTTCAGATGTGATCTCATTATATAACACAGGACAGCTTCCACAATTGTGATCCTGTGCATCAGTCTACCAAGTGCCAGAATTACAGACGTGCATCATCTCATGCAGTAAGATAAACTTTCCTGAAGAAAGACACACACTACATTCTGCACTTTTATGTAAAATGTCTCCCAGAGGACCATATGTTTGTGCACTTATGGACTGTTTGAGATCTTTGCAGAACCATTATGAGGTCAGAGTAAGGAGGTCATTTGAAGTAGTCTTTGATGTTTTACAGCACAGCCTCCCTTCCTGTTCACCCTGAGCATCTTGTCTTTGGATGCAGTTGGACCAGATAGTTCTATCATTATGCTTGCCCTGCCACGGTGGACTACAAGAATTGTAAGCTAATACGAATCCTTTCCTTTTTGAAGCTCCATCTTGTCAGGTACTTTCTTATAACAATGAGTAAAGTAACTAAAACAGAAAATTGGTCCTGGGAAGTAGGGCCGTAGCTATTATAAACCAGATCATATGGTTTGTAGGCCTTTGAAAATGGTTTTAGAGAGGCCTGTGGAAGAGTTTGGAACTTTGAGTAGGGAAGCCTTACAGTGCTGGAAACAGAGCTTAGGGATGCATTCTGATGGGACTTTAGAAGACAAGAATGCAAACAGAATCCCAGACAATGGAGGACTGGCTCACAATGTTTAGAAGGAGAACGAGGGAGCTAATGAAGCTATGACAGAAACCATACAGCTTCTATTATGATGGAATCCGGCTGCATTCTGCCCACATTTTATAGGGTCGAATGATGTTCCATTTATCAGGTTCTTTCTTGTCACTGGGACAAAATACCCACTCAGAAGCAGTTTAGGGAAGGAAAGACTTTATTTCCATTTACAGCTCTGAGAGGGTAGGGTCTGTAATTCAGAAGCATAAAATCTTTGTTGCATCATCATATCAGCAGGGAAGAAGACAGGAGAGAGCAAGCATACAGAACTGAACTGTAAGATCTCAAGAACCCCCGGTAATGACACTCTTCCTCTATCAAGGGTCCACTTCCTAAAGGCTCCACAACATTCACAAGCATCACCATCAGCTGCTAAGTACTCAAGACAAAATTTATAGGGACATTGCATTGAAGCCAGCACGTTAAATTTAAAGATAATGGAGCAACTTATTTGGTAGAGGAAATTTCAAGACAGCATACCATTTGAGCTATGCTGTGGATATTACTCACTATTTATTAATCACCGAAGCAAAAAAAAAAAAAAAAAGCAAAAATATATGAATAAAGTGAAGTTTAGGGAAGAAAGGCTTGTCGTAATGTTTAGATTTCTGAACAAGGAGACTTCAGCCAACAAAAGGCCTGTAAGTGTTAAACAAGTTAACGAATTAAAAACATCACTCCCTCCACTGGACCATAGAAGAGGTACCCCCAGGAAAGACCCCATCTGCTCTAGGCTCGCTCTCACTTCTGAGCTTTGGTGCTATGACTCCCTGGGAGAGGAGAAAAGAGGCCCCTCTTTGCTCTGCTCTCTGTCTTTCTCCCTTGATCTTAAGGGTAGAACAAATATAACGCCGGATATTCTTGAGATGTTGTATCATGGTTTTGTGGCCAGTGTTGCAATAGAAATGGTACACTTAACTTCTTCTCCCTGGGTAGTGGAATCGCCTCTACTTTCCCTCACCACTGCAATTCCCACAGAGCCAAAGATACTTCAGCTAAAACTTAGGAGAAATGCAGGGCATCAACAAAGCAGCCTATCATGGTTTGGTGAATGGAGCCCTGACCAAAATGCAGGGAGCTGACACAGCTGTGGAACGAGCGGGCTTTCTGTAGGTAGGTGTATGAGTCCACAAAAGCTGCCTGGGAATGTGTCTTACAGATTTTTCCACAGTATAGCTTTGGTCCATGTGAGCCAAACTCTACTTCAAATAGGAAACAGAACTAGACCGCATAGGCCCATCGTACTGGTTTTGTTGGCAGAAGCAATTCAACATTGAGCTGGGTTTCCTGGCGTATTCTCCATAGCTGAGAAAGCTGCTCAAGCCAGGCAATGCACAGGAGGGTCTAGTGTTAGTAAGCAGGCCCCGCCAAGACTTTGATTTGAATATGGCATGAACTGTCTTCCAACCATTTAGACAGTTGGTCCCCAGCTGGTGGCAGTGTTTGGGAAGGTTGCAGAACCTTTAAGAGGTGAAACCTTGCTGGAGGAAGTGGGTCACTGGGGGTGGGCCTTGAGGCTTGATAGCCCAGCTCCACTTCCTGTTCATGCTCAGTGTGCCCAGCTGGCCTTCTGCTACTGCCATAATCCTTTTCTGCCGTGATGCACTTTTTCCACAGAAACTGTTAAATGTAAAAATCTTTTTTCTTAACCTAGTTCTTGCCATGTATTTGATCGAAGCAATACATAAAGTAACTAATATAGTCTTCAAATCTTCAAGTCTGTTGTAAGAAACTTACAGGAGGAGAACTTCAGTATAAGGAAAAAATGCTACAAGTTCATTAAAATGCCTGTGTGGAAAAGTCATGTAAATTATGGTGCTTCAAGAAGGGCCCTGTGACAGTGTATGGTACTAAGGGTAGAATGTATATTTCTAGAAGAAATTATTGAATCTAGAGAATAGACAGTGGCCTGTGACCAAGGCTTTGAAGGCCAATGTCTTCCTCAATAATAAAAGTTTAATCTTTCTACAGTTATGAAGTTCACGAAGATTTCAAGGCAAACACATAACTCATTGGCAGACCCAGGCTTTATGTAGACAAAGGAATGTCAAAGAAAGCCTTTCTTGTGATGGCTGCTCTCCCACTGCTTACTCATGGTTTGCACTCAAAAGCAGCATACCTTGGGATATATTATTCAAAACCCCACAATGTGTATTTCTCCCATGAATTCTAAAGAGATCTGCTCACTTTTAAATCACACCAAATACCCTACTCTCCTACCCCCATTACTATGTGTGTGCTCATATTATCTTTGTTTTTTTATAAGCATTTAGTTTGATTTTGCAACTATAATTATCTAGTTGCTGTATTCATTTCCAAATCTAGGTGATTTTACCTTCCCTCTCAAGGCTATTAATTGCAAAAGGTTTGTATTTTTTTAATTCCTTATTTTATTATACTTTTGATTAAATAGGTTTATCATTAATTTTTTATTTGACATCCAAGGAATCCAACATCACCTGAGAATATTTTCATAGTCAATTCATTCACACCTTATTAGTATAGTAACTTGGACCATAATATAATTTTTCATGGACTTGGTGGGTGATATTTCTATATCTCAATATTATAGTGCTTATTTTATACTTTTATTTTATACTTTTAATTATGAATTCCTAGATAAACTGGCACATTTTTGTGCATTTAAAATTCATTTATTCCAAAAAAGAACAATATGAAGTAGTTTTCAGGCTCAAAAATGATAAATTTAGAATCAGTATTTCCAGTCTATATCCAGAAAATTTTCAGAACTTCAAATATCAGAAATCAAATAAAACAAATCTTAACAGGAATATAAATTTTATTTTCAATAAAATTATTTGCACTGAGGCACTTTGAACAAGCCACTTTTTTTTTCATTGCCATACCACCTTCCGCTGTCATTTGGGAAATACAAGGTCCATGTCAAAGACTTGTCACATCTCATTTACTGCAGGTCCCTAATGTGGGCATAGCACTTCCAGAATTTTTCTTTTTTACATTTAAAGTGTTGCTTTCTGTGTGATGTGCATGCAATTTTTCTGTAACTTTTCTTAAAATTTTTAGTGCCATTTCTAGTATATTCTGTAAATGTCAGTTACTGAAAATGAGTCCAATGTAAAAAGGTTTAGCTTGTTTTTTCAATGCTATCCTCAACACCACAGAGTAAAAAATTATAGAAAGTACTCTTTGCTGTTTCTGGTCATCATGGACCAGATTATATCGTGGACCCTTCTGATGGGTTTTATTTTGTTTTCATAATAAAAAGAAAAAGCAAAGAAGCCACATGTGTAGTGATAATCATGTGGATTGGCCGACTAAATCATCATTTATATAGAGAGACAGATTAAGAGTCAAATTATCTGGAGCTGCTTTCAGGGCCTGTTAATCACCATTTATTACCAACCTGACATGACAGCCTCATGAGCAGTGGTTTGGAATACATTGCTACACTCAGCATTTCTCTAGCTTTCACCAATCCTAAAGCTACAAGTATTACAAGATAACATATGAAAATCTACAGAACCAATTTCCCCCCTCAGTTTTAGACTGCTTACCTCATGTTTTCACCAATATACTTAGCAATTTTATTTATGATTTTCGTTTGCTCTGTGATCACAAAAGTTCACGTCATCTCCTTTATAATGGAGCTCATTATTCAAAGTGACTTGAATCTAAGTTTCAGTCCTTATGTTGTGATTTTAAAACAAAATGCTCACTTAGCATCCTGGTGCCTGCCTGCAAGGTGGTGGCTTTAGGAAGTAACTGAATTCTGAACGTTCTGATTTCATCAATAGTAGTAACACCTCAATGAATTATGATAGCATTACTTAGAGGTGTTGTAAAGCTTGAGGTGGAGTCCTGGTGGAGGAAGTAGGTCACTGATATTTGTCCTTAGGAATTACAACCTTTCCTAGTTCCTTCCTACTTTCCATTTTCTCTTCTCCTCTAGTTAATACATTCTGCCTCACCATAGCCCCAGAATTAACAAGGCCCCAAACTATGGATTGAAACTTTTGAAATTGTGAGCCAAAATAAATCCTTCCTTTCTAAGGTTGTCGGGTATTTTGTTATAGTGATGCCAAGCTTGGCGAACACACTTTTTTTCTCTCATAGTTGGTTCAGAATAAGGTATCTTTTTGTGCACTTAGAGCAAGGATTGTGCTTTATCTTAGTAAACAACAGCTAGAATGAGGACAGGAGTTTTCAGATTCATTCATCTATGTCAACATTCAGGTGTCTGGCCATGTTATCTTGAGTGAGATATATCACCTGGAATCATATCAATCAACGAAGACTTTCATAGTTGAGAGAGAATTTGGATGGAAAGAGGTCAGGACAAAATTCTCAAGCAACAAATACTTATAGTTTACTTTCCTTCCAAACAATTATATAATCTTTTATTTCTCACAGTCACTGCCATCCAGAAAAATAAGTTTAATTAAAGTATTTTATTTTCATTTATTTATTTATTTGACAGAGAGGAGAGAGAGAGAGAGAGAATGGGTGTGCCAGGGCCTCCAGCCACTGCAAATGAACTCCAGATGCATGTGTCCCCTTGTACTTCTGGCTTACGTGGGTCCTAGGCAATCAAACCTGGGTCCTTTGTCTTTGCAGGCAAGCCCCTTAACCTCTAAGACATCTCTCCAGCCCAAGAAAAGTAAGTTTTATACATATGACAGTTATAACCACCAACAACACAAGAAACAAAAATAAAAACATGAAAGTATCCCTTAATGTCCCTCAATGAGCAACAATCAGGATTTAGACAGACTCTCCTTAATTTTCAGCTCTGTTAGTAAATATCTCTAATAACTTAAATTCCTTAAACTATTGCCTCATTCGCATATCTATAATCAAAAAGGAACAATATTGGGCTGGAGAGATTGCTTAGTGTTTATGGTGCTTGTCTACAAAGTCTAATACCCTGGGATTGATTTCCCAGTACCCACATAAAGTCAGGGGCATAAAGTGGTGCATGGGTCTGGAGTTCAGTTTTAACTGATAGAGACCCTGGCACTTCCATTTTCTCTCTGTGTTTGTCTTCTGTCTGTCTCTCTCTGCTTGCAAATAAATTAATAAATATTTTTAAAGAAACAGTATTTGTGAATTACATTGTATTTTCACCTAAGCCATTTCCTGGGTTTTTATAAGTATGAGGACAGAGAAAACTGGATAAAAGGGAATCTAATGAGTATGACTTCTGACTTTCATTTGTTGATAGTTGAACTATTTTATATTATTTTATTTTGAAGGAAAAATGAGATCTGATCATTAATATGAAAAGAATATTTATTTAAGCTTTATATTTTAATTGTAATAAATAATATATTTCTTTCATATTATCCATTAATGTTGGCAGAAAAAAATGATGGGAAATACTTTCTTTTTTTCTCTTGACTAGTCATTTTAAATAAATTTTCTTCTTCCCCCCACCTTCCTAGGAATTGAATAAATGGTTTCATGCATGCTAGAGAAATGTCCTAACTCTCAGATATATCAAAAACCCTCCCTTTGGTTTTCTTTTCATTTTTTTTGTAATTTTATTTGATTTCTTTTTTGAAAATATTTTATTTTTATTATTTATTTGAGAGAGGGAAAGAGGCAGACTGAGAGAAATACAGAGACAGAGAGAGAGAGAGAGAATGGGCACACCAGGGCTTCAAGCCACTGCAAATGAAATCCATACACATGTGCCACCTTGTGCATCTGCCTTGTGTGGGTCCTGGGGATTCAAACCAACGTCCTTTGGCTTTGCAGGCAAGTGCCTTAACCACTAAGCCATCTCTCCAGCCCCCCCCTTTTTTTTGTAATTTTAAAACAAGGGTTTAATAAGTTGCACAATTTGGTCTGGAACTCAATCTATAGCCTAAAAGAGGCTGTAAGCTTGTGATTCTCCTGCTACAGTCAGACATAAGTTTTCTTTTATACATCCATGTGTACCACTGTCCTGGCCTGAAATCCCTTATTTTTATTTAGGACATTATATTTTCAATGAAAATGATGACCTAGGTGGATGTTTTGTTCAGGATATCCTTGTCTTAATGAGAAGTCTCCACCAATACTTGAGACCTACAAGTCCTTGGAATAAGGAAGACAGTAAGACCTGCAGGTATTTGGGGTGGAGACATTAAGTGCAGATGAAATACAACAGACCATCTAAGGCTACCACAAGAAACAGACAAGACTCTGAGAATACCTATACCTCTAAAAAACGTAAAATAATTTTTTAAAAATTAATGAATAAAAAATACACAGATGTATAATTGGAGGACATGAGAAAACGACTTCAGAATTCCATCCATTATTTATTTATTTATTTATTTTTGGTTTTTCACTCACTCTAGTTCAGGCTGACCTGGAATTCACTCTGTATTCTCAGGGTAGCCTCGAACTCACGGCGATCCTCCTATCTCTGCCTCCCGAGTGCTGGGATTAAAGGCGTGCGCCACCACGCCTGGCTCCATCTATTATTTTTGGCTGCTTTCACAACAATCTACAGTCACTAAGGGGACAACTGTATTTTTATACCTTCTATTTTCAGGAAAGGACTACAAGGAAAACAAGGGAATCAGACCCTATTCAGAGGAATTAAACAAAGCTCTAGAAGAAAAGCAGTTCTAAACAATGTATGCATCATATTTTCTAAAATATTTTGAATTAGCCATTAAGAAAATATTCAGATAATTAAAGGAAACAGTCTAATGGAAAGTAGAAACACAATCTAATGTCTAAAATTAAATAAGTAAATTGAAATTATGGAAAAAACTACAGAAGAAATTGTAGAGCTGGGTGAATTGAAAAAGAATTCACTAGATAGATACAATCAGCAGCAGATGTGAGTTGGAAACAACGGAATCAACACAGGCTACTTGAATTACCCAGTATAAGAAAAATAGAAATGTAGAAAATTAAGTAGAGCCTATGAATTTAAGGGATATCTTCAAGTGGACTAAATACAGTGTATGTGGGTGAGGGACCAAAAAAAAAAAAAAAAAAGAATCAAGAAATTATGTGGGAAAATACATTCTAAGGAGAGGCATGATAAGCCTTTTGGAAAGTGATGCCAATCCTGAAACAGAGAAGAAAAAAGGGACTGAGCACTTACAATTCAGATAACATTCTCAGATTTTACAGCAAAAACGAAGACCAAAGACCAACCCATACTTCAAAAATAAGTAAAAAGAAGAAGATGAACAAATCAAAGAGCTGAAGCAATTCTATTACTTTTAGAAATTCTATAGAGACAATGCAAAAGAAATTCTATCAAGTTGAAATGAAAGGAAGCAATAAAACTTTACGACATAAGTAAATATACAGTTCAATAGTAATCTTAAATACATGAGAAGATATGAAAGCAATATGATAATTTTAATTTGTGAAAAGCAAATACATGAAATTGATTATAAATCTTTAGGGAGTATAACATGAAACCATGTGATTTGTGCCATCAATAAAAAAGTGTGTTAGTGGGTGGAATATTATGAAGAAGTAAAGTTTTAATGAATGACTGAAATTAAGCTGATATCAATTTTAAATGAACACAATAGGACACTGTATGCAATCCTCATGGTCATCACAAAGATACATATATGATATTATATCCTCATAAGTAAAATGAAGTGAATTAAGTATATCATCTACAAGACATGAATAAGCACAAAGAAAATCAACAAGAAAAACGTGAAAGACAAAAATATATAAATTACACAGAAAAGAAATTAAAAATACAAAAATGTTTATTTTCCTACTAGTATTTAATTTAAAATGGATGTGAATTCAGCTTTCCAAATATCACAGGCATGAAGAACAGATAACAAAACGTAATCCAGCTACATGAGGTTCACAAAGGACTCACCTAAAATGTAAAAATACACATAAATTGAAAGTGGAAAGATAAAAAATGATTCCCTTTGAAAATAGTAAGCAAAAGAGAGCCAAGTGATTCTTATATTTGAGTATGTGGTGGTCACTCAAAGGATAAAGACTGTTTTGTGTAAACATGACTATCTGATTTGAACCCCCACAATCCATGCAAAGCCAGGTGCTGTAGCAGGTGAATATAACCCTAGCACATGAGCTCAGGGTGAGATGGCAGGCAGAGACAGGAGACTCTGCGGGAAGCCAGTGGGCCTGTAAGCAATTGACATGAAATGAAATGGTGAACAGCAATAGGCCTGGCCTCAAATGAGTTACAAAGGGATGAGTGACACCTAAAAGTTGTTCTCTGACCTCCACAGGTGTACCCTGTCACATGTGCAGATGCATCCACACATTCTTGCAAACACCAAAAATAAAATAAAAACTACACACAGTAGATTTTCAGTCATAAGTTTTCTTAAAAGAAAAATAAGGATAATATGTAAAGGTACATGTTCAATTCACTAGGAAAATTTAATAATTAGAAATAGTGTATTCAACATAATATCAGAATATAACATGTGAAAAACTAAAGAACTGGAGGAACAGATTCTTCTATAGTAATATCAGGAAACTTCAGTTAAATACTCTCAATAATGGAAATAAAAGGCAGAAGATAAATTAGGAAATGAAATTATTGAATAATACTGTAGATATCAGTTGGACATAATTTACATATATAAAAAATTCCTCCCAACATAGAATACTCATGGAAATTCTCTAGGACATATGATCATATCAATTACCCAAATAAGTTTTAACAAATTTCAAAAACTAGAAATTATTCAGAGTATCTTTTTGAACACAATAAAATATAACATATTGATAAACTATTGACAAGTAAGTTTTAATTGAACAACATAGGACCAAGTAGGAATCACTGCTGGATTTTTGATCATTTGGCACTGATTTATCAAAGAAATATGGAAGGATTTTGAAACCATAGTTTAAGATATGCTTTGCATTGCTATAAGCAGAGCTTTATAGGCCATTCTGTTGAGAGTTGAAAGACCTCAATGCATCTGGTCACAGATGTTGGACTTGGAGCCATAAGGTTTGATGTTTTCTCTGTTTGGTTTAGATCTTACATTGGTTCAATCTTTACTTGCCATACCCAGTGCCATCTTTTCGAGTCTGAATGTTTATTCTATTCCATAATGTACATATAACTTGTGTTTCAATTTTACAGGCTTACAGTTAAGAGACTGTCTTAACTTTCAGAATTCCAGATGAGAACTTGGACTTCAGCATTTTGAATAGTGTTGGGACTGATTAAACAAAGAAAAACTATGAGGCTTTAAAAGTTGGACTGGGGCTGGAGAGATGGCTTAGTGGTTAAGGCGCCTGCCTCATAAACTGAAGAATGTTGATTCCAGTCTCCAGGTCCCACATTTAGCCAGATGCAAAGTGCTGCAAGGGCGCAATGCCCCACTTGACCACAAAGGGGCGCACACATCTGGATTTCGCTCACAGCAGCTGAAAGGCTGCTGGTGCACCCATCTCTATCTGTCTTCCTCTCCCTCTCTCTTTGTGTCTCTCTCAAAAAAAAAAAAAAAAAAAAAAGTTGGACTGAATACATTGCATTTTATATCTTGAATTTATCATCAGTTTATGGCAGTTAGGGGTGGAATATGGTGGCTTGAATGAGATATCACCCCTAAACTCACATGTTTTGAATGCTTTGTCCCCAGCTGATAGCAATGCGGGTGGTGGAGCCTTGCTGAAAGATGGGTGCTGCTGGGGGAAAGTTTTGAGGTATGATATTCATCTCCTTCTATCTAGAGGGTTTTTTTGTATATTTAGATTGATTTTTTAATGAAAAGGTTATGCTCTTATATCCATCTTATATACCTGCACTCATTCTACTAACATTCTCTCCTGCTGTCATCCAGCCTCTGCTCATGCCATGTTCCAGGCATCATGAATCTTCTTCTCTATCAGCTGCTTTTGCTGGGGTGTGTTGTCCCGCTAATGGACAGGTTACTACAACAGTGCCTCCTCAACATGGACACATTTGGTCCTTTTACATATGAGTTAAATATTAATTTTAAAAATAAAAACAATCAGTTCATTAAAAAAAAAATAATCCTTAATCTAAAATGTCTTCTCCTCATTCCTTAACAGAGTACTAACCAGAGCAATAGACTGTTGCATACATTGAAAGTAATATTGCAAGAACTAGTTCAGTTAGTGGGAACAACAACAACAACAAAAAAAACCAAGCAGAATAAAACAAAAACACATACATTTCTGTGAAATATTGTACTTCCAGGATTTCTTTCTTCTTTTATGTTTGGTTCGCACCTAGAGAAGTTTATGAGCTGTTTCAAACTTTATAGCTACATACTCTCAATATGTCCTGATAAATATGTGCTCGCCTTGAGGGTGTAAAGCATATAAAGTTAAAATACGTCTATTTTCCTCATGTTTTAGAAAATGAACAAAATGAAAATTTAGAGGCTTGTAAAATATTGCAGGTTCCTAATGTAAGATTGCAGGAAACTATTAACATCACTTGTATGTCACAAAATTTAAATACTTTTTTCTTAGAATATAATTTTCCAGGTCTTTACTAAGAGTGTCATACATTTCAAATACATACATGCTTTGTATTCTGTGTATCTGGGTGTGTATATTGTTTAATTTTCTTTCTTCTCCCAAGTTGGAGGGACCTTGCAAAAGAAATCAGAAGATTTTTTAAATTTTAATTTAATTTAATTTAATTTTTTGTTATTTTTAGGAAAGTGGGACACTTACAGCTTTCTATTAACATATCCAGAATATTTAAAAATTTAAAAGCACATGTACATAATATTTGATACTTTTTTTCTTCCTCTTTTTAGTCTGTCATTTACAATATAAACCACTGACTTTATCCATATTCTTAAAGTCACAGCCAGTGATATTAATAGCAATGATAACATACTAATTTCTCAATTTACTATTTTTCTCAAAATAATGCTTTAAGTACATATTAAGAGAGAAAACTTCCAGAAATAAGTTCTGTGCAAAGGTTCCCTGTAGCTGTATCTTTATACAATTTAGTTAGTTATTGATCCAATGTGCTGAATGGCTCTCCATGGTGTCAAACAATCAGAAAGGACAGCCAAAGGTATGGAACTATTGCCATGCAGACCACATAGGTACACATGCATGTGTACCTCCTCATCACCTTGCACTAATGTCTTATGTTATATAAATAGGAGACTCATTCCTTAGGTTTGTAGTTTAGCCTTTTTCCTAAATGATTTGAGATACTGTAAAAGCATAATTTATAAACATTTGTACTCTTCACACAAATAACTTACTGCTCTGACATGGAAGGACAAGTGGTAAAAGAAAGCTAATTACAAGAGAAGTATGGGACTGGAGAGATGGCTTAGCAGTTAAGGTGCTTGCCTGCAAAGCCAAAGGACCTCAGTTCGATTCCCCAGGACCCACGTAAGCCAGATGCACAAGGTGGCGCATGCATCTGTCGTTCATTTGCAGTGGCTATAGGCCCTGGGCCGCCCATTCTTTCTGTCTCTATCTCTCTCTCTGCCTCTCTCTCTCAAATAAATAAATAAATAAAAATAAAATATTTTTAAAAAAGAGAAGTATGATGTGCAAGAATATAGTGTCACATCTGATTAAATACTCCCCACAGTTTAGATTTGGTGGTATATCTATATGATGTTGAGTTAGAGAATGAGAAGAGAAAGGAGGTTTCTCTAAAAATGTTAATTCTGGGCTGCAGAGATGGCTTAGTGGTTAAGGGGCCTGCCTCCTAAGCCTAAGAGTGCTGGTTCCAATCTCCAGGTCCCATGTTTAGCCAGATGCAAAGTGACGGAAGGGCGCAATGCCACGCTTGACCACAAGGGGGCGCACACATCTGGATTTCGTTCGCAGTAGCTGAGACACTGCTGGTGCGCTCATCTCTGTCTTCCTCTCTCTCTCACTGTCTCTCTCTCTCTCTCTCTCTCTCTCTCTCTGTGTCTCTCTCCAAAATAATAATAAAAAAAAGTTAAAAAAAAATCTTTCTGAGCTTTATCCCCTGGTCTATGGATTTCATTCTTCAAATTCATAGGGTAAGTATCTGGGAACACCTCAAATTTTTCATACATTGCCATACACAAGAAACCTAAAATCCTTGTATCAATGGCATATTTACTCTATGTTTTAGAAGCAAAGAATTAATACCAGTCTACATTTCATAAGAGTAGAAACAGAATTCACCATTTAGAATGAGGAGTGACAGACATTACCATTTATATTTTTAAACTACCACAGGAGGAAATCACAGGTTCAGTCACAAAAGGGTGGCTCATTTAAACACAGGCAAATAAAGGATGATAATCGTGAACCGTGAGGCTGAATTATGTCATTTGTCAGAAAGGATGGTGTTCTATTAGAAAGCGATATCCATTTCCATTTGGCAAACTTGGCAGTGGTGAGAAATCAAATTAATGGCTTGTGGATGGTCTCCTACTGAGACAGCATGCATTTGTAAAATGCAGGATAGTTTAGTATATTTTAATGTGGGATTTATGTCCAATAGTCTTATTTTCTTCATGGTTGTAGCTTTATATCTGGTCCATAAAGCCCACGCCAGACACTGTATAACTTACAGACCAAACATCACGTTCGTGATGCAGTTTCAACGTGCTTGCATGTAGTATTGGCTATGATGGAAACGCCTCCTCGCATCCATTAGTGTGTCTATATGCAAAATGGACAGACCTGCAAAAGAAATACGGCTGAAACCAGATTTAAAGTGACAAGCTGGAGTGTAATGAACATCTCAATGACCAGACAAAGGATGCCTGCCAGTGACCTTTCAATGTGCCAGTGTGAGCGCCTGTCAGTGCATCACAAGGACCAATGATCCCGAGCACTGTCAGGTGCTTGAATGAAGTCCCGAGGGAGCCCCTAATCCAATGTCATGTAAATGCTGGCCTTTTCCATTTTTGATAGTTTAAAGTCCATTTTTGGTGATTTGCTATTTAGTATTTGTGCTTGATCTGTGGTTTTCACACTTTATTCTTGGTTCATTGATATGCTCATTATCAGAGGTTTTCACGTAAAATAATCTACATTTGCCAATTAATTAATTTGATTTGTAAAGGGGAGTGAGCCCAGGACATTACAAGCACTAGGAAACTACCCTATCTCTTAGTTTTATCCTGGGCTTTTAATTTTTTTAAATATTGATTTATTTGAGAGAGAGAAAGAGGCAGAGAGAGAGGGAGAGAATTGACTCACCAGGGCCTCCAGCCACTGCAAACGAACTCCAGATGCATGCGCTCCCTTGTGCATCTGGCTTACGTGGGTCCTGGAGAATCGAACTGGGATCCTTTGGCTTTGCAGGCAAATGCCTTAACCACCAAGCCATCTCTCCAGCCCCTATATATATATATTTTTAGCTAGCAATAGGTTTCATATGGCATTTTCAAACATAATTTGATTTTGTTGATTCTTCTTCCCTCTTCTTCTCCATTCCATCTTTGTACCCACCCCAAACTCAGTATCTCCTATCTGCTTTTAAGTAACATCATCTATTACTCTCACCTTCTACACTGCTGGGCGTGGAGGCTTCCAGCACTCTGGAGGCAGAGGATGATCTCTATAAGTTTGAGGTTACCCCGAGACTACATAGTGAATTCCACATCAGCCTGCGTTAGAGTGATATTCTACCTTGAAAAAAATAAAAACAGTGCAAAACAAAACAACAACAACAAAATAAAAGCTAGGATCTACATTTGAGGAGAATGTGTATTTATCTTTCCTAGGGTGGTTTACTTTACTTAATAGAATTTCCAGATCCATTTATTTTCCTGCTAAGGACTTAATAATAGGCTTCCTTATAGCTAAATACAGTTTACTGTATTCATCCCTTCAGCGATGGGCACCTAGGCTGATTCTGTCTCCTTGCAATTATGAATACAGGTACAGTAAATGGGTGGATGGGCAAATATCTTGGCAGTAGAATACAGAGTCCTTTGAGTATATGCCTGGCAGAGTTGGAGGTCTTACCTTACTTTACCAGGCTAATTTCTAGTTTCTAATCCCCATGCCTCAGCATCCTGAATAGCTAGAACGTGGGTGCAGGCCACCACACTCACTTTAATATTCATTATTAAGACTGGATGTTTCACACAAACTTTCTAGAAATAGGACCTGAATAATGTCCTGACCTTTCACTGTGAGCAGATTTCAACCAAAGAGGACTACATTTCTCACCTATTGAATTGCTTCTCCTGATTGAAACTATGACTATGGTTAGAGAAATAGCTCAGTGGTTAAAGGTACTTCCTTACCAAGCCTGGTTCCGCAAGTATAATTCTTCAGAACACATGTAAAGTTACATACAAAAAAATGGTCTGGAATACTGGAATAAAACATGGAGTACTGATGTATTCACACACATATACCTACATGCACAAAAAATTTAAAAATTACAAAGCTACAAGAAAAATATTTGAATTTTTTTTCTGTCATTTTTTTTTGAAGTGCTGAGATTCAAACAGTCTAGACAAGAGCAAGTAGCACTGACCCACATCTCCAGGCCTCAGAAATATTTCAAAGAAATTCACATAAGTATGTATCTCCTTACAATTTAAATGGAAAAAAAATTGCAATATTTTATTAGTGGTACATAAATTTTTGTTTGTGTCTCAAAAAACTATGTAAAAACACTAGATATGTTTTATCATAGGTTAATTTTATGTGAATTTAAAAATTGCTAAAGAAAGAAACTCCAAAATTGTTTCATGTTCATTAAGTGAAATAGCTAATTTGATATCCTAAGTATCTTTTACTAAGATAAGTGTGTGCCTTGTGTGGGGCTTATGTGTGCTTATTGCTGTCTGAAAACAAAGGTTACTCTCAGGTAACCTGAGAGTACGCAAAAGTTGTATGGGTTCTCCTTCTGAATCCTTGCTCCTCTTTACTTCTGGACCCCAATGGACTAGAGAGAACAGCTTGCTAGTTCAAGGAGCATGTGTTCAACTATAGCATCTTAGTGGTGTTGACGCTGGTGGGATGGGAAGCACCCTAAAAATGAGCACCTGCTCTTTGTAAGATTTCCTTCACTGCAACCTGAAATGTGCTTGATGGCAAGAATCCTTTAGGGTGCTGTTTTTCTCTTAGAATCCACTGCTGTTCCTGAATATAGGTGCCTAGTATGACTGTTAAATGCTTCCGTAATGAGACAAAGGTATTGAATTGCACAGATTGCTAGAAATAAAATAATCCCATTCTTTTTCATTAGCCTCATTTTCCCCAAAAGCTATTTTTCATAGAGCATGATAATCTTAATTGTTAATGTCACGATTACAAGGAAGCACTTTAGCATTACACAAGAGTTTACATTCTAGGTCTAGAAAGAGTTGTGTGGAGAACATTTGCTTAAAGCCCATAGTCAGTACAACATATTTGATACTATCATCAAGTTATTTTCCCCTTATCATAGCTATGCCTTCATCCAAATTTTTTTTTTTTTTTTTTTTGGAGAGAGACAGAGAGAGACAGGAGAGAGGGAGAGGAAGACAGATAGAGATGGGTGCGCCAGAAGCCTCTCAGCTGCTGCGAACGAAATCCAGATGCGTGCGCCCCCTTGTGGTCAAGTGCGGCATTGCACCCTTGCGTCACTTTGCATCTGGCTAAACGTGGGACCTGGAGATTGGAACCGGTGTTCTTAGGCTTAGGAGGCAGGTGCCTTAACTGCTAAGCCATCTCTCCAGCCCTTAGCTAAGATTTTTAATTTCCAAATTATTTCCAAAATATATTATTAGACTCCTTGTAAATAATATTGGGAAATTTAAAAACAATATTTTTTGCTACAACATTCATCTTTGCTATGAAGTATTGGACATCAGAAACAAAATTAATGTCTAAAACAAAACTGTATGATCTGAATTTGAGCCATAAAAAATTTAACATTTTTGTAATACATTACATAGTTCAATGAAAGTATACATCTTTCCTAATATTAAAATATTCTGTTTTATATATGCTGTTCATGCTTAAAAATTCTGAATCTATGGGAAATCAAGACTCTTGTTCTCACCTGATTGCTGCATTACAGTCTATTAAAAAGAACCAAGGTGATGTATTGGGCACCCTCGAAGCATTCAGAGTGAGTAATATCCAGCTTTGCAGGTACTCGGGACACTGCTTGGTGATAACAGTAATGATGAATTCCCAAGCACTCTTCTTCAAATGTTAGGAAAATGGTTTCCTGTAACTCATACTAATCAGTCATATGTTTGAAACAGTTGCTTGCTTGTCTTCGATAAAATGCTTCTTAAGAATCAAAATGATTACTTCCCTCAAATAATTATTTTAAAAATAACATACTTTGCCTGGGAATTACAAATATAAAATGAAATAATAAATATGCTGCTTATTGGACCAGGAATTTTTGGGGGAGGGAAGTAGAAATATGACAAAGCCATGTCTCAATTTCATTTACACCTGGTTTTTGTAGCCACAGTAAATTCTTTGAAAACCTTGTATCCGAACTACCATTAAAATAAAATATCATACTCTCCTCGCTGGGCGTGGTGGTGCACGCCTTTAATCCCAGCCCTCGGGAGGCAGAGGAAGGAGGATCGCCAAGAGTTCAAGGCCACCCTGAGACTACATAGGGAATTGCACGTCAGCCTGAGCTAGAGTAAGACCCTACCTCGGAAAAAAAAAAAAAAAAATCATAATCATACTCTCACACTTGCTAGTGAAGTTCAAGAAATTAAATCTAAAGTTGTGATGATAAAATAAGTTGTTTACACAACAATGTTAACACCGATAAAGAAGAATGACACATCTAAAAGTGGCCATTTAGATTTAATGTACTGTGTGGGTACAAGCCACATAGAAAGCCTATACGGCTGCTTTCAAATTTCGGTAGGTTCCTTCCTTACTGTTGTACCAACGTGTGCCCAATCAAGATTCTTAAAGCCTTCACACTGGAAAGTCTCCAACCAAGACCGCATTTCTCTTCTCTCATTCTTCTGGCAGTCTATTCTAGGATTTCAGTCATATTACACTGTACATTTTGGTATTTCATGCAAACTACTTTTGCTGACTCGTTATTGCTTCAGGCACTATGTGAGATACACAGAATCTAATGAGCCACCTTCTGAGTGTGTTCACACAGCTTTTACTCAGGGAATAAACTGGAAAATGAGAAGTTTCTTTGTTGTTCCTCCCTGTTCTTGCAAGGAAATTAGTCGTAATGATTTTATCACTTTAGTACCTCCGCTAAGTTGTGATCTACAAGTACATGCCTTTTGGATGTTAGGTGTGCAAAATAAGGAGGATGTGCAGCGGATAAACACTCAGTACACAATGCTCAGACTGGTCAAGGTGTAAGTACAGACACACCTCAGTGTATGTGGGGGGCTTGTTCCAGGGTTTCCCCCATTATAGATGATTAAAATCAACTGATGCTTGGGTCCCTTATATAAAAGGGCATAATATTTGCATATAATATGTACACATCTTCTTTTATGTCCCAATTCATTTTTATATTATCAAAGAATGGGAATGCAATTCAAGTGCTATGCTTATGGAATAATGACCAAGATGATGACATGTTAATTATTGGTATGATTTTTTTTTCAAATATTTTTGGTCCACATTTGATTGACTCCATGGGTACAGACAGACTCATAGATGCAGACTATGCTTGTAACCATAGTGATCATAGATGGGAAATTCATTTTATTTTTTTCTTTTTAAATTTTTTATTTATTTATTGGCATGAGAGAGAATGAAAGAGGCAGACACAGAGAGAATGGGCATGCCAGGGCCTCCAACCACTGCAATCAAACTCCAGACACATGTGCCCACCTTGTGCATCTGGCTTATGTTGGTACTGGGGAATTGAGCCTGGTCCTTAGGCTTCACAAGCAAGCATCTTAACCTCTAAGCCATCTCTTTAGCCCTTTGAATTCACTTTTTATCTCTAATAGCTATCATCTTATTTCCTAATCCAGCTGCTATAAAATTTATTTGGGAAAAATATGCAGAGGTGAAAAAAATGATTATTTTCTCTTTGGTATTTTTTCTTATCTATTTAACAAAACTACTTTTTTTTTTCACTCAGATTATTTTTATTACAACCAAAACATTGATCAAAGTTAAAAAGAGTGGAAGTACTTATCTTTTAAGGACCATGAATGTTATTCATGGCCCTATGCAAGGTGTGAGAAATACATGATTTTATCAGTGATTTTAACATCTTGCAACATGGAGAAAAGATGAAGTCAAAGGGGTACCTTTCAACAATGCCCATGTGCCTGGAAAGCAACTTCCTGGTGTTGAAAACAGCAGAATCTGAATTTACCTACTGCATGCTACCTCATTTTCAAAACCTCCAAGGGCCCAGGGAGAGATGGCTTAGCAGTTAAGGCACTTTCCAGCAAAGCCAAAGGACCCAGGTTCCATTCACCAGGACCCATGTAGAGCCAGATGCACAAGGTGGCACATGTGCCTGGAGTCTCTTTGCAATGGCTAGAGGCCCTGGCACACCCATTCTGTCTTGTTCTCTCTATCAATCTCTTTCTCTTTCTGTCTGCTTTTTACTCTCCCTCAAATCAATAAACTAAAAAGTATATAATCAAATTTTTAGAGAAAAAAATAAACTTCAAGGTAGATAATGAGGCCTAAAGATTCATTTATTAGGTTAGTTTTCAATATGTAAATCCTGGTCATTGAATGCACTTAAGTGTTAGAAGAAAGAGAGTACAAAATAAGATGCATGGAGTGTTAGCTTCGTTGCTGGTAACTTACAATAGAAAAAACATTTTTGAGAAAGTTCACATAACAGAAAGCTGTCAATATCAAGTGTCTTCCTCATTTTCTCTCCATCTTTTTTTTTTTTTTTTTGTTTTTTTTTTTTTGAGGTAGGGTCTCACTCTGGCCCAGGCTGACCTGGAATTAACTATGTAGTCTCAGGGTGGCCTCGAACTCTCGGCGATCCTCCTACCTCTGCCTCCCGAGTGCTGTGATTAAAGGTGTGCGCCACCATGCCCGGCTCCATCTTATTTTTTGAGAAAGACTCTCTCCCTGAACCTGGGGCTCATGAATTTGGTTAGTCAAGCTAGCCAGCAAGGCCCAGAAATTGTCCCTTCTCTTGCTGCCTGAAAGTATAGGCACATATAGAGTAGCGCACATTTTATTAGAGTGTTGGAGATCTAAACTTAGGGACTTACAATTGTGTAGCAAGTGCTGTATACACTTGAGCCATCTCCCCATCCTAGAGAAATGATGGTTTTATACTAACCTAGTATTGTTTGGGCACCAGCATTATATGAATCTCGCAACACCAATTGGGGACTTTCTCGTCTTTTACAGTTCTGTGAAGATCTTTATATATGATTCCAATTCATATTTGATAATCAGACAGAGAAATATCTGTAAAATTATTTAAACTGAGAGAATAACTTGTGATTATAAATTTAATTACTAACAACAGAATTTTATATTTAATTTCTTGAGATTATTCTCTTAATTTCATTTATATCATTTTTAGTTCTAAAGAGATTATGTTCACGAGGCCTTTTACATTTATTGCCATAACATCATTCTTCATAAACACATGATCATTTTAATGTTGTCGCTAAATGTTATTTTCTAATTATACCTTAATATAGATTTATACTTTCTGTTATCATTCACTAATCTCATCAGAAGTTTACATATTTTACTAATTTTTATAAGGAAAGAATAATTTGCTGGTTTCAGTTTTGCTACTGTAAGGTAGTTTTTACAAATTGTCAATGATCAACAGCTGAGAATAAAAGCATTGTGAGTGCTAAATGTTATTTATATTGTCATTACTATCTCATCAGTTTAGGCTTCCATCATCATGGCTATTTTCCTTTAATTTGACTGCTTGATTTTTGTTGTTTTTTAAAAAATATTTTATTATTTATTTATTTATTTGAGAGAGAGAGATACAGAAATAGGTAGGGAGATAGAGAGAAAGAGAATGGGTGCACCAGGGCCTCCAGCCACTGCAAACGAACTCCAGATACATGCACCCCCTTGTGCATCTGGCTTACATGGATCCTGGAGAATCAAGCCTCGAATCGGGGTCCTTAGGCTTCATAGGCAAGCGTTTAACCGCTAAGCCATCTCTCCAGCCCTGATTTTTGTTGCTTTTTATACCTTAAAACTATTGTCAGCCTTTCCTGTAATAGAAATAAACACTAATAATTTAATCATTGTCAAGTAATCTTCAAATCCTGTGTTTTGTTACATCACATTTTATTTATTGATAATTGATTGATTTTGAGGCAAGTCCAACATACTGACCTTTTTATGTGCGTGTGTGATGTGAGAGAGAGAGAGGGAAAAAGAATTGGCCCACCAGAGCCTCCAGCCACTGCAATAGAACTCCAGACCCTCTTGTGTGCATGAGTGACCTTGCATCACTGTGCATGTGGCTTATGTTGGATCTGGAGAGTTGAACATGAGTCCTTAGGCTTTGCAGGCAAATGCATTGACCCCTAAGCCATCTCTCCATCTCAAAATGTTATTTTTCTTTAGCCTTTGAACCATAGTATCATTTCAGGTTTCCAAACATAAATGTGTTCTTTTGTAATTATTTTTTATTTTTGTCCTTTTCTGGGTAGTGTGTAGTGCTGGTATTGACCCCAAGACCTGTCACATACTAGACAAGCACTCTATCTCTGAGATGCGACCCCAGGCATATGTTATATCTTTAAATCTGTACTAGCATCAATACCCCAGCAGTCAAATTCCTCATGTGGGAATATTTTCAGTTTTGTTTGAGGTTCACTTCTATGGAAACTCACTGCTTTTTACTTTCCACAAACTCTTCAGACCACTAATGATTTGTTTCTGTTTGAATTTTATTTCTCAGCTTGAGTGATTGCACATAGCATAACTTCATCTCCTGGCTTATAGATATATAATTCCAGAGGAGATTTACTTTCACCATCTGAAGAAAAAATAAGAAAGAAATCTCGCCAACAAAGAGAAGGCATCCGAAATCCTTCTTTATAACCCCTTCTCCTTACCTACTTGAGTCTCACCTTTGCATGGAACCCTCAGCTCAGCTTTCTCCAAAGCTCAGGCCAAGATTTCAGCTTCTTGGTTTAAAGTCAAGAATGGAATAAGCCACAAGAACAATTTAAGGTTTGAAGTCAGATTCACATTGTGGTTTTCGTTTTTCCCTCTTTTGATTTGCTGTGTGTCTCTCCAACCTTATTGTCATCTAGGTGTGCACTTGAATGGCTATTGATCAAATTTACCATTTTCCCAGAGCTCATTCTACCCTGTAATCCATTTCAACCTAGTGTCTCAGGATCATCTCAGGCCTAATGACTCCCTTCTTCGTTATTTGCTGGCCAGACATCTTGGCACACACTGAGCTCCTTTCTAGTCTCTGCCATTTCTTAGTGATTCTAAGTTGGCACATGCAGGCACCATGTCTGAAAGAACTCTCTGTTTTCTTCCATCCTATCTGCCTAGCATGATGCCATGATTAGAAAACAACTCTCAGGACATGCGGATCGACTGATTTAAAAATGTACATCCCAGTGTTTAGCTCAGGCAAAACAATTGACGTTATGTGCAGTTATTAGGTGAATCAGATTAAGTACTTTTAACACAAATAACACCCGTATTTTCACATTGCCAACAGCGAGGAACTGCGTCGGCTATGAAAGCCATTTTCTCTCAAGATTAGCCCTCTGCTTTTAAATGTCATTGTCTGTTCCTATCTGACACCCTTTCCCACCACTGTTTGAGCTGCAGGGCATTATCAGTAGCTCTTTGTGAGTCTGGACATCAGCAGGGGTATCCAGTGATGGACACCAAATGTCTTCAAATAATATGTTTATATTTCTAACGCAGTCTTAAAGGTGGGGAGAAAGCACATTTTTATTCAAATGCAGACATATTGGAAATACCAAACAGATACCCCATGTTATTTTTCACAAATGTCCTAGGATGACAGGTTGTTTAATATAAACAGAATAATGTGTGTCCTGACATTTTCAAATTGTCTAAGAACTTTTAGGACTGAATACTTCATTGTGCTTTTAATTCTTCAGTGTTCTCTTCAGAAAATTCTTCCTGACTGAAGTAAGACAACAATGTAAGATTTTCTCCTAACAAGAACACAAATAAATCTAAACTTTAAGGGACAATTTTTAAAGTTTCAATCAAAGAAATTCCAAGGTAGACTTGTAAATATGTGTGTTTATACCAATTTATATATGCAATGATAATTGCTTTGATAAAGTAAAAATGAAGGTTAACAAATTTTAGAAAGAATAGAAATATTTGTTTTCAACAATGCACTTAGCCATTTCTAATATTCTATTTAATAAAACACACATATTTGCTATATAGAACATACTTACTCTAAGAAACCAAGCAAATGAAACCCATTTTAAAAAGGATGAGAAGTGTTAGCTGACAATACCTACTTAAGATATGCATAATAGGAGTGGAAATATGATGAAATCAAAATAGAACAGGGACTAGGTGGAAATAGGAAGGGTTCAGTGGAGGGAGAAGGACAAAGGAGGGTGGTAGGAGGAGATGATGATCATGGCATACTGATTTATAGAGATATGGAGGTTCGGAACAAAACATGAAAAATAACTAATTAGCTAGCTAGCTAATTAAATAAATAAACAAGTGCTTGCTTCTTTCTTGCTTCTACCCTCACAGGACCCTTGACAGCCTCCCAGCAAGTACAGGTTCTTTTCCCAACAACTCAGCTGCATTAAGGTGGTTGGACAGCTGCTTAAAGATGATGAAAATATGAAAACATTAATGCTATTGTCACAGAAACAGCTGATATGTTTAATTTCTGCAATGTACATCATTACCAAGTACTCAATAAAAACATTTGGAGCAGTGAGACTCTGTCATTCTGGACCATTGGTCCAGAAGAAACTTTTAGGTATGAAAAAGGCAAAATTGAATCTTAGTCCTCCCCAGTGTCCATAGATTTTAACAAAGAAGTTTTAACATGTTCAAAAGGTCAAATGTCACACTGTAACCTACTTTTAAACTGTGAGAGAATTCGCTTGCAAATACCCCATACTATTTTTTTTTTTTTTCTGTAGCAATTCCTGCACACTGGGTTGCTTGCTAAACTGCAAAAACCAGTTCCCCAATCTGCTTACGATTTCATCCTGATACCATTTTATTTTTATTTATTTATTCTTTGTTTTTGTTTTTCAAGGTAGGTCTCACTCTAGTTCAGGTTGACCTGGAATTCACTATGTAGTCTCAGGGTGGCTTGAACTCACAGCAATCCTCCTACCTCTGCCTCCCAAGTGCTGGGATTAAAGGTGTGCACCACCAGGCCCGGCTCCCCATTTTATTTATTTATTTTTAATTAACTCAATACATGGTGTTATATTTTTTCATGTTATTTTTTAATACATATGTGCTGATTGACTTGCTCTGTTTGTAAAGTGGAGAATCACTTCAAATAAATAGTGGGATCTTTGAGACAAAAAGGAATAAACATCTTTTTTAAAAATAAAAATGTTTTATTAATTTACTTGAGACAGAGAGGCAGGTAGAGAATGGGTGCACCAGGGCCTCCAGCCACTGCAAATGAGCTCCAGATGCATGTGCCCCCTTGTGCATCTGGCTTATGTGGGTCCTGGGAAATCAAACCCAGGTCTTTAGGCTTCACAGACACTTGTCTGAATCACTAAGTCATCTCTCCAGCCCAGGAACAAGCATCTTTAATGTAAAAAGCTGGACAGAGTAACATTGCTGTTGGGTGTGTCAGTTACCCTGAAAATGAAGACACCAGCGTAAGCACATAGCTGGAAAAGGGGAGCAGGGGTGTGTGTGGGGGGGGTGTGTGGATGAACTGAGCTTTAGGGAAGGATTTCAGATCAGATCCACCAAGATCAGTGTTTGGGCTTCTTCATGGCCTGACCCTGATGAAGCAAAGGATTTATGGCGACTCTTTGAAAGAAGATGGTTCATGTGTGACTTGAGCACAGCTATTACTGCGTCTAGGTAACAAAAATAGGAACAGCAAAAAAAAATAAAACATGGATGATATTAACAAAAAATGTTGCTGAATCACTGCACGAGAACAAAATATTTGAACTAAAGTTAGACAACTAAGAAGTCTTTATTTGACAAACATATTTCAGGTATTGTGTTGATATTGGCTTTGCCATGGATCCTGTTCCTCACTACTGTGGCTCAGACCTTGTTTTCTGTGAAGGACCAGGGAGGACATATCTTGGTCTTTGACAGTCATATATGGTTGTCACAAATTATCATTTTTAAACTCTTTAAAAAATTCTTAAGCTGGGCATGGTGGCACATGGCTTTAATCCCAGCACTCAGGAGGCAGAAGTAGGAGGATCACCACAAGTTCGAGGCCACCCTGAGACTACATAGTGAATTCCAGGTCAGCCTGGGCTAGAGTGAAACCCTACCTCGAAAAATCAAAAAAAAAAAAAAAAATTCTTAGCAGGGGCTGAGGAAATGCTTAGCAGTTAAGGCATTTGCCTGCAAAGCCTAAGGACCCCAGTTTGATTTCCCCAGGACCCACATAAGCCAGATGCACAAGATGGCACATGTGTTTGGAGTTCATTTGCAGCGGCTAGAGGCTCTAGCATGCCCATTCTCTCTTTCTCTCTGCCTCTTCCTCTCTCTCTCTCAAATAAATAAATAAATAAAATATTTTTAAAAATTCTTAGCTTCAAGACCATACAAGTGAAGTGCTTAGGTTAAGCTTGTCATCTTTGTTTATTAGCACTATAAAAAATGAGGACACTCATTAAATAGCTTCACAAGTATCATTTTAATCCTCTAAGTAGTAGAAAGCTTCCACGATAGATCCCAATGATTCTTGCCTTTAAGTATTTGTACCCATAAATAGCCTTTTTTTTTTTCTTTTAGAGTAGGTTGAATTTAGCCACTTAAGTTAATGAATATACAAGGTCAGGCTGGCAGGGTGTGGCAGCACCCTAGATAAGCTCCTAACACTTTGATTTCCTCTCTCAGATTCTCTCCCTAGAGGCAGCAAACCCCTTATGGTTTGAGACCTATGCAGCCTCCAGGCAATAGCCATGAGTACAGATATAAATCAGAGCCTGGTCAAACCTCAAGCAATTGTGACTTTATGTATTGCAGTGGCTATTTTGTGAGACAGAACCTTAGAAAATCAATATAGAAATAAATCCTTGCTGATTTCGAGAGCTTTAGGTAAAACATATGCATGCTCAGAGAAGTGATGGTCTATGAATTTCAAAGTTCGTTTAGTAATCATGGCATAGTATAAAAATTAATTCAAATTGCGAGAAGTAAACAGATGCTATATATTTTGTTTTTCATCATATTCTCTGGACACAGTACAGTAAATCATGCACACAGGTTTCAAAGCCATGTTTATGAGAAGTAGGCATTTAAACTTGATCTTCATGCTATTCAACTAATATATAAAATATGTCCAAGCTAATGAATTTTAATCTATAAGGACGCGTTCTCCACATCAGTAATACTCATATTCAGTCATCTTAACACTGATTTGCCCAATAAATAGTAGCAATAATTTAGTAGGAAGGCAGTTTTTGGCTTACGATTCGCTACATAGGAGAACTGGCACGGTCTTAAAGTAGTATTTATGTTTTATTATTAAGTCCTGTACCTATCATCACCTAGCTGTTTCTCTTCATTGTGGTGCTACTCAACAGACTGGTTTGAATCAGTTATAAGGAACACAATGCTAAAGAGGTCTCCAAACTTTTGTCTTCAAAGATGATGTGTGAGCCAACACCTACACACATTAAAATCAGATTTTAAACCCTTATATCAAAATGATTATCCGTTTTACAAATAAAGTACTTTGAGGAAGCAAAAAATGCAAGGTAATAGAAAATTATCAAAATAATTGCTCGTTAGTCATAAATGAACCATTTTATTACAAATAATACATTGACTTTAAACGTATAATTTAGTTTCCAAGGGAAGCATGGCATATTTGTAGACAGTTGCCCACTCGCTAATTGAAATAGCAACTGTTTACCTTGGATCAACTCGTGACAGTGCTGCAGTTTAGCAGATAAGGATTTAAGGCTTGTCTCTGGTAATGGCACACAACGACTACAACAACGGTATTTTGGTGGCCTGGGAAGTGTGCTTGGCTAGGCAAACTCTGCATCTGCACACTTAACGTTTCACTTGGGCCTTCTATAGCCATAATAAAACTGACAATCCATGCATAGTGGTGCCAGATTCTAAAGCCAAACAAGAGCAAACCACAACGGTTCAGGGGCACAGATTCAGCAGGCCTGCCAGGAGCATGTGCAGCTGTGTTAGACAGGAAGCAGGTTCCACTCACAACACTTGCTCTAGATGCCTGATTGCACAATCTCTACTTCTTCTCTCCATTGGACATATTCATTCATCGGACATTCATTATTGCCCATATCAACATATGAGATAGAGTGCATATTTTATATTCATTCAACAACTTGAAGTAGTTATTTATCATCAAATTTTAAATATTTTATTTATTTATTTGAGAGAGAGAGAGAGAGAGAGAGAGAGAGATACAGAAATAGGCAGGTCGAGAGAGAATAGGCACGCCAGGGCCTCCAGCCACTGCAAACAAACTCCAGATGTGTGTGCCCCCTTGTCTATCTGGCTTACATGGGTCCTGGAGAATCGAGCCTTGAACCCGGGTCCTTAGGCTTCACAGGCAAGCGCTAACCACTAAGCCATCTCTCCAGCCCTTATCGTCAATTTTTAAATGCAGGCAAGAACTATACATAAGGGGTATACCATCCTTTTCTCCAATCCTATTTATTTAGTCAAACTGAGCTTTGCTGTTGGGACCTAGTAGCCACTCCTGCCTCTGGATAAGTTAGTTGTACTTTGTTTTATTTAGTCTATGGTAAAGACTGAAGTTGCAGTCAACAGATCATGCCTAAAGAAGCCAGTGAAATCTCAGACCTGCTGTATATGATTGGGAGGATAGAGGAATTTCATTTCCACACTTGATGTTTCTGCCAGGTTGAGAGAATTCATTGGCATAATAAATCTTATCTGTTTTCTATAACTTGGTAAAGGGAACTATCCATGTATTATTTCAGCTCTCCCTTCTTTCCTCTTTTGGAATTAATTTTTCTTTAAGGTGTACATACTGTTCGGTTAAGAAATCTGTAGACATTTTTTTTTTAATTTAATTTTTTGTTTTTTGTTTTTTTGAGATAGGGTCTCACTCTGGCCCAGACTGACCTGGAATTAACTATGCAGTCTCAGGGTGGCCTTGAACTCATGGCGCTCCTCCTACCTCTGCCTCCCGAGTGCTGGGATTAAAGGCATGCACCACCACTTCTGGCCCTAATTTAATTTTTTTTATTGACAACTTCAATAATTGTAGACAATATCCCATGGTAATTCCCTCCCTTCCCACACTTTCCCCTTTGAAATTCCACTCTCCATAACATAACTCCCCCTCTTAATCAGTCAATCTCTTTTATTTTGATGTCATGATCTCTCTCTCTTAGTATGATGGTCTTGTGTAGGTAGTGTCAGGCACTTTAAGGTCATGGGTATCCAGGCCATTTTATGTCTGGAGGAGCATGTTGTAACTCTTCCTTTGGCTCTTACATTCTTTCTACTTCTTCCTTGGACCCTGGCCTTGGAAGGTGTGTTCAGTTGAGCACTCTTCTGTCCCTTCTTCTCAGCACACAATGGACCATCTCAAGGTCACTCCAGAAGAAGGTGTGTTAGAGAACATTAATTTCAGTGTGGACATTAAGCACTCTGGGCAGTTTGGTGAGCATCTGTCCATTGAGCCAGACACCAGCAGATGTTACCTTGGTTCCTGACTACTCCTGTTGTAGGTTTTCAGTATTCCCTCCCATGGAGTCATTGATTTTCCCCATAATAGACATGCCACTATTTGGCTCATTTGCCCTGGCTGGCCAAATTTAAGGCTTGCTGTTCACTGGACTGGTGTTTTCTCTCCCCATTGAACTGCATGCAGCATAGCTTTTTCAGCTTTCTGTCAGCTGGTCCACATGGAGGAAACTTTCAATTCAGCTCTATCAGGATCTCTCAAACAAAAGTGAAGCTTCAGTAATATGCTCTTGCCATCTAATCCTGGTGGAAAACGGTGCAATGGACATTAAGAGAAATGTTTACAACTCCCTGGGCAGTTCCCATCCCTGGCAGTGAAAAGTTTCTATAACAATTTATTGTCCAGAAAAGTAGGTTTCTATGATTTATATCCTCTTAGATTTTGAGGCCCTCCCTCCATCTTTCCTTTATTCAATCCCTTGCCCTGACCTCACTTAGGCCTTTTCACTCCTGTTAATCTGTTCTTCTACTTACATATATACAATACCATGTATTAAGTCCCCCCCTCCCTTTCTATTCCCTGTGTATCCCCTTTCTAGCTTACTGGTCTCTCTGAGTTTTATTCCCTCATTTGTAGCTAGGATCTATGAGAGAAGACATTCAAATTTTAATATAAAGAAATGCTTGCTTAGAAATATAAGCAGGCCATGTTTCTTTTTGTATGAGATCCAGAAGTAAAAGTGGACCAACCCTCAATAGAAATAAGAAAGTTGGATTTCAACAAGTAATGCTGCCCTGCCAAGATAATGGTAGACCTGCTCAGGCTGACCTGGAATTCAGTATTTAGTCTCAGGGTGGCCTTGAACTCATGGCGATCCTCCTACCTCCACCTCCTGAGTGCTGGGATTAAAGGCGTGTGCTACCACACCTGGCTCCAAGAGCAGCTCTTGTTGGTCCTAGCATGCTGGACAAAGGCTTTCAAAACACGAACCCAATACACACCATGTGTCTGAAAAGCCTAAGGAATTTTGAAGTCTTCATTTCTTTATTTTTATTTTTATTTTTATTTTTTTTGAGAGAGAGACACAGAGAGAGACAGACAGACAGAGAGGGAGAGTGAGACAGATAGAGAATGGGCACTTCAGCAGCCTCTCAGCTTCTGTGAACAAAATCCAGATGCATGCGGTGATTTTACTCTCACTTTGCATCTGGCCACCTGGAAACTGGTTCTTGCAGCATAACTGCTTTTCTCTCAGCCCTTCTTCATTTCAAAGATTTCAAATCAACTGGTCCTTCTATCATGGAAGCAAATCTTTCCATTCATAGAAATTTCTGGTAAATTATCCTCCCTGAAATACTTTTTCCCTATACCAGATGAAAGAGTCTCCTTTTGAACACTGTGTCTTCTGTTACATTAAAAATACTTTCACAAATTTATTCTCTAATGTTTCTGAAAACGGAAATCATTGAATCAAATATACCAATTTCAAGTTCCAAGTTGTAGAGAAAATACTGAGTGGCATTTCCAAGCCATGCCAAGATTAGGCTATTCCTGGTGGAGGGCTGTAAACCAAATCACCCAGGCCTTCATGCTCCACTGTGAATTATTCCTATTCCAGTTATTTTCTTTTTGAACTGGCCTGTTAGATATTTCAATGTTTTGTTCAAGTATAGTCATGTGAACTCCCAGAAAAATAAATATTAAATACTAAAGCTAAAATACACATTACAGCTAATTGATAGTGGCTTGTCAATAACAATGGCTAGAGCATTCTAATAATAATTGTTCATATTCCCAGGATAAGTAATAGTTCACAGTGGCTGAGTACTCTGTTCATACACTGACTATTTACAATATTCTATTCTTTTAAAAAAGAGTAAGATAGATAATAAAAGTATGTGTTGTGCAATCTAAATGACATTCATGCCCTAGTGTTCCACCTTTAGTCAGAAAAGCTTCTTTTTTCAGATGTTAGTGAGGACGGATGAGACTCAAAACTCATCAAAGTGCTGAGAATATGAGACAACCTGTGGTGAACAGACCTAAGGGAAGCCATCTTGGGCCACTCAGCCATCTTGGCGTTCTTAAGGAGCCAAGCCATAGGAGATTAACGATGAGCACAGAGCATTAATTATAAGAATGAGGATGTAGTCCCAGTAAGGCATCGGGGGTTTCCTCTCTCACTGAGGTCAGGATGGCCGCATATTTGGTATCTGCTCAGTACCTGTTGCTAACTGGAAACTTCTGCTTTTGTAATCATGCGTGCTTGCTTTTTCTAAAGACAATTATGGGGAAGGGGGAGAGCTATTTGGGGTGGGGAGTAGTTTATTTGTTTATTTTTTTCAGATCATTGTAAAGAATTGTGGTTTTTGCCTTTAAAATCTTACTGTAAAAGTAGGATGGGGCTGCTGTCCTCCTTGCTCTGAGGGGACAGACGCCTGCTGGCTTAATAACGACTCTCCTTTTTCATTTTTATTCGGGTGGTCTTCTGTTCATTTATGGTCTGTGATTCACTACAAATAAGCAACTGTGAAGTGCTTAATGCGACATGAGACATCTCCATAACCCAGTCTAAAGCTTAAGGAATATTGAGGAAGAGGAGACAGAAAGAATTTCTGAGCTAGGGGCTGGGGGTAAGTGCTGAGGAGTGTAGTCTTATGGATATAACATGGCCACTGCATTTGTGACTTCCCAGCACCTGTCATTTCCTGCATGATATTTGTCAATGATCTCTCCTGGGGGATAGAGGAGGGCATGAAAACTGTATTTCTCCCCGATGAGTTATTGGCAGTTAATGATTGGTCTGGCAGTGGGAGACATATTTTTTTAATGGTGTCCTTACTGGTAGTTGCCAGTATTCTGGTAACTAAACCCTCCCCCATGTTTATGGTGGCAAACATAATTAAACCCAGTGGGTCATGCCGCCCCTGCACACACACACACACACACACACACACACACACACACAAAACCAAGTCATCATTGAAAAATGAAAGCATTCAACAGAGGAAGGAGAGGATTGCATTCTGAACACACATATACACACATAAAAATTGTTAATAAATAAAATAAACAATAAGGAATGCCATGAATTGATTAAATATAATTTAATAAAATATTCTACAAAACCATTATATTTTAAATTTATTGGAATTAAAAATGATTAGAAATAATCATTTGAAATCATTTTTTATAAAAATATATATTGGGCCAGGCATGGTGGCGCACACCTTTAATCCCAGCTCTTGGGAGGCAGAGGTAGGAGGATCGCTGTGAGTTCGAGGCCACCCTGAGACTACAAAGTTAATTACAGGTCAGCCTGGGCCAGAGTGATGAGACCCTACCTTGAAAAACAAATATATATATATATATATGTGTGTGTGTTTGTGTGTGTGTTCATATATATATATATAATATATTTATAAATATATTATATATATATGAATAATTGTATAAAATAATTGCACATAATTGCATGAATGAAACTTATTCCTTTTTATTACTGAGTGATATTCAATTATACATATATATATATATATATATATATATGCACTTTATTCATTCCTGTCAATTTACATAGTGATTATTCCTACTGTAACCTTTTGTGTCTAGAGTCTATGTTTTCAACAGTTGCTGAAATATACCTAAAAATTACTAAGTCTTACATTATTCAGTGCTTGACTGTTTGAAGGACAAAATTGTCTCTATCAGTAGTATAGTATGAGAGCTGTAACTTCCCTATTTGTTCCGACTCTTATCATCATTTCTTGTTTAGTGTTGTAGCCACCTAGCGAATGTGAAGTCGAAGTCGTGTCTCATTTTTTGTCAGTAAACTCTTAGATAAAATAGAAACAGGATGATCTAAGAAAGAACAATTGGCTGGGTAGGACTTTTAGAAAAAAAAAAAACATTAATCCAAGTACTTTCGAGGGTGATGCAGGAGGATCACCTTGAGTTTGAGACCAGCTTTTGATCATAGTGAATTCCAGGACATTGTGAGGTATATTCTGAGACTCCGTCTACAGACTAAAAAATGGAATAATATTCATAAAACTAAAAATCTCTTTTTCTGAAGAAGATAGTTGTCAAGAAGGGGAAAACACAAGCTACAGATGCAGGAAGTATTTCTGAAACACATATAAGGTATAAGACTTGTATCTAAAAATAATGAAGAACTCTGAAAACTCACCAGTACAAAAATAAACAATTCAATTTTTAAAGCAAGAAGAACATCTGAACAGACACCTTAAACAAGTCATACAGATGCCAGACGTCTGCTAAGGGAAACTAAATGTCACTTGCAATCAGGGAAATGCAAATTAAACAATGAAATGCCACCACATATCCATTGAAATAATTAAAAAGCAAATAACTGGCAATGCCAGTAGCTGCTGAGGACGTCAACACAAGTAAAGATCCAGTACTACTGGTGGCCTTGCAGATCCCAGGATCTCTGCAAGACTTTTTTAATCAAGCTAAGAATGATCTTGCCTTATGGTTCAACCATAACACTCCTAAATAACAACTTGATCTAGATCTGAGGTCCATGAAAAACCTCCTTCTCATACTTACTGCTACTTTATTCATTGTAACTGCACAAAACTGGGGACCCAGGTGTATTCCAATAGAAAGAAGGACAAACTAGATGAAGAATGCCCACAAAATAGACCAGTTTTCACCAGTAAAGAGACATGATCTCTAAATCCAGACTTACATAGAACCTTAAATGAATATTGCTCAGTGAGAGAGGGCAATCTAATACATACAGTGTGTTTCCAATGATGTGACTTTCTACAAAAGACAAGCCAAGGCATGGAGAGGATAACAGTGCCAAGAGCTGCAGTCAAGGTCATGCAAACTGAATAAAGGAAGCGGCGGTGCTTAGAGTGGTGACACTGCTCTTCATGACATCACAATGAGCCCATGGCATTATCTATTTCTCAATATCCATACCAACAAACAGCATAGAGCAAACATATGCAATTGAAAACACTTGGTAGGTTGGGCAAGTCCAAAGCAAGCTTAAAATGTGATAAAAGAATGAGCTGTATCCCAAATATATGAAACAATTTACTGAACAAAATGGAGATTAAAGGGCCTGAACCAAATTATTTTTGAAGTGGTAGGGTCTGTAAGACTAATGCCAGAAAGAATTAAGTGTAATTGCCATTCTAGAGTAGAAAAAATATTTTTACATAGACATATAGGTTAGAAATTCTGATATCGTATTATATATAAATGGGTTAAATAATCAAGTAAAGGAATAGTAGAATAGTAGATGGAAGATAAGTTTTGTATTAAAGGAGGAAGACTTTGCAGATAAGCCAGAGATGGAGGCAACACTAATTCATGCAATACTGGATAGATTTGGAGAGTTCACCATGAATTCTTTTTTTTTTTTTTTTTTTTTTTTTTTGGAGAGATACAGAGAGAGAGAGGGGAGAAGAAGACAGAGATGGGCACGCCAGCAGCCTCCCAGCTGCTGTGAACGAAATCCAGAGGTGTGCGCCCCTTGTGGTCAAGTGTGGCATTGCACCCTTGCATCACTTTGCATCTGGCTAAACATGGGACCTGGAGATTGGAACCGCTGGAGATTGGAACCAGTGTTCTTTAGGCTTAGGAGGCAGGCACCTTAACCACTAAGTCATCTCTCCAGCCCATGAACTCATTTTTAACTTAATGTATTTACACATTTATCTATATGAGCATGTATGTAAGCTAATATACCCACTTGTACTTCCACATAGGTTTCCTGGTTTTGTACATCAGTGAAATCATGAAGTCAATGTAACCGGTTGCAACAAACATACTAAACATGCAATTTGATTTTTTTAATATTATTTTCAATGAAAGAGCTACTTTAATAAAAACTTAATCCAGGTGTGAGAATAAATTCGTAAGGTAATTATAGATGATACTGTGGCAACTCCAGAAATAATCAAAACAGTGATGATTCAGACTGATAACTATATGTAGAAAGCACACAGCAATTGTATGAAAGACATCTCAATGGCTATATGTGGAAAGATGAACAGTATGTTAGCAAAATGTTATAGATCAATTGATTGCATAGAAAAGGATTTTAAAAAATCAATTAGTCTATACACACATATATGATAATCAAATATATACAATTTAATATGTGTGAGGGACATGGAAAACATGACAAGAAAAATTTTCAATATTCTGTGCATAAGCCATCCTTCAGCTGGGAGAACAGAACTTCCAGTTTGTAAGTGTGAGCTGCATAAACCAAGTTCCTTTTATTGAGAATAGATGAGAAAGAGGTACAAAACAAATGATTTTACAATGACCATAACTGAGAAATACTATCTCAGCAACATGATCACAGTTAGCAATGTTAAATCATGTTAATATCATGCTCTCTTGATATAAATGATGACATCATTGTGATCATCCTTTTCATCCCCAAATCATATCTCAGCCCAGCATAAAAAAGCATCAGACAGATTGCCATATTAGGCCATCCGACCAGATATCTAACCAATATTCCCCAAACAGTAGGTATTGTCATAAACACGGACAGTTTGGGCAATTGTCACCAAAAATCTGAAAAGATGTGACAACCAAGTGATATGAAGTGTACTTGATGAGAGATTCAGAAGCAGGAAAGACTGTAGGCAAAAGCTCAGGAAAAGTCAATAAATTGTGGAATTACTTAGTACTAATTTTATCAATTTATGTGCAATTAATGAGCCCATTTTATCACTTCAAAGCAAACCATTAAATTAGTAAAAGAGCACTGATATTATACACTGGATTAGTAAGCGAACACATTAGTAGTAATTTATTCCATTGTTGTTTGTTTGTTTGTTTGTTTGTTTGTTTGTTTTCAAAGTAGGGTCTCACTTTAGCTCAAGGTGACCTGGAATTCACTCTGTAGTGTCAGTTTAGCCTTGAACTCACAGTGATCCTCCTACATCTGCCTCCCTAGTGCCGGGATTAAAGGTGTGCGCCACCACACCCTGCTGATTTTGCTTTTAATTTAACCAACTGATTCATCTTTTTTTGGTTTGTTTGATTGCCAAAAGAGTTTAAAACATCTTGACCTTTGATTCTAGTAGAGACCAGGATAGAAGACCATAAAAAGCAAGTTCATATTAAGCATATCTATTGTAAAACAGACTGCTTCTTTTATTTTGGGGAACATGTATTTTAATGGTTATATTTAATGATATATTTTTAAGCTATTTTGTTTATTCTATATAAAATATGATGAGTGAGTTTTTAAAATATTTAATTAAGTTATTTATTTGTGAGAGAAGCACAGGTAGAGAAACAATGGCATGCCAGGGCTTCTAGCCACTGAAAGAAATCCAGAAGCATGCACCTTGTGCATTTGGCTTTATGTGGGTACTGGCAAATAAAATCTGGGTCCTTTGGCTTTACTGGCAAGTGACTTAATGGCTAAGCCATTTCTCCAGCCTGTTTATTTAAAAAAAAAATTCAAAAGTATAAGAATGTATATATGAAAGTCAAAGTCTTGATGTTGTGCTCAATTTAATTGTGTAAATTTGCCTTTATAAAGACAAATTGCATGGAATTGAATAAATAAGAAAGCATTCTTTCAAAATAATGACTTTTATCCCGATGGAAAAAAAAAAAAACCTGACCATTTTATTCACCATGGGTTCTTCTCATAGTCTTCCAATCTGTCTTCATAATTTAAATTGGCTTTTGTTAGCCTGTCCTGGATCAGCATATCAATATGCACTGAGAACAATGATTCTTTTTGTGTATTTTAATTGGAGGGTACAGTTGCAGTAAGCATGGTAAGATTATATATTAATGGAGCTGCAAACTTGTACTCAGCACAGAAGTGAATGAATTAAATGTACAGCACCTACTCGTTTAGATAAATGATCTCTTACTCAGTAAACAAAGAGACAAGCCACTGCTGGTAGGGATGCTGAACATAAATGCTTTTTCCTTTTCAATTACAAACTGTGTGTATAGCCATCCAGATGTTTAACTTACACAGGTGTGCCCAAACAAATTACTTTCTTAAAAACGATAGACAATGTCAAACCACAAAAGGGGAAATTATTCTGTAGAAAAATGAAATCATTGTAAGATGTACTTGCCAAAGTGTACTAGGAAATGAAAGACTTACTTATATCTCCTGATTTTAAGGTTTCAAGCAATAAAATATGGATCTGTCAGAATAAATATTTGATGCTTTAGATCTGGTGAGAGAATAATTTGATTTTTCTGAAGACATAGAAGTTGCGCAGATTAAGTAGCTAGAATGAGCCTTCTGAATTAATCTTGTTCACAGTCTGAACAGACAAACCCTGATATAGGAATTGACAATTGAAATAGATTTCAAAAGTAATTTATCACATATTTGTGGTCTTTACTTAGTGTATAATATTCAACACGTGCATTTATATCCATGGAGACACGTTTATGTTGCCCTGTTCTTGGGACTGGTCTTGAATCTTCTACACTTGTCTCTATAATGCTTTTGTCCACTCTAAAATGCACTTTACGGAAATCATTTTTTCACCAGCTGATCTGTGGATCATTTGGTAGTCTTTTGCCCCTCCCTCTCTGTGTGCTGGAGAGTCCCGGATGCACGCTTGCACAGTCAGCATCTTACTGCTGCTGCCTTCAAGTCTGGAAGTGAAACGGAGACCGAAGGCACAAGTGTCTTAGGAACAAGTTCTGCAAACAGTTTGATGATCCTAAAGACTGAAACTGATTTATCGACAGTCGTTTTCCCCTTTCCAGAAGTCTCTATGATTTTCCTTTCCTTTCCTTCCTTTGACATGATAGAAAATCCTGCCTTCATGGAGTATCTTCAACTTCTCTCCAGAGAGATAGCCTGAGAAAAAATGAGGAGCTCATGGGAATGAGAAAAAAAATTAAACATTTGATTGTTATTTAATTTCAGGCTGGTGTTCATTTTATATATATAATATAATTTGGCAGAACCAAGATTCTAGGCTTATTCTACCATGAGAATGGTATGCTTCAGAGGTGGCAATATACCTTAAGAGCTCCACACTCTTCTACAGAGAAACTTACACATTCAGGTTTCTTGTTGTTCTATTTACAATAGCTAAAAATTGCAAATTGCAATCAGACCACAAAAATTACTGACAAATGTGTGTGTGTGTGTGTGTGTGTGTGTGTGTACATCTAATCACAGTGGAATTCTATTCAGCTGTATGGAAAAAATGAAGTTATGAAAATTGCAGGAAAATGGCTGCAATGAACCCGGAAAGAATTATATTTTAAGTGAAATGACTTTCACTCAGAATGACAAAAACCACATGTTTGCTCTGCTATGTGGGGCTTAGCCTGCAATATAAGCATGACTATATTAGGGGCAAGTATGAGCACAACCAACAAAGGTAGAATGGTAACCAGAAGCGAGTATGAAGAGATGAGCCAGAAGAGAAGTGAGGGAAGAGCGAAAGAATGTGTGACACCTAAACAGAAAGAAGGGGAGGATGCTAAGGGGAAGAGACAGATTTGGGTAATAGGGATGTTAGAAATGGATGGGAAGATGAGAATCAATTAAAATAAAATGTATTTGAGGGCTGGAGAGATGGCTTAGGGTTAAGGCACCTGCCTCCTAAGCCTGAGAACACTGGTTCCAATCTCCAGCTGTTCCAATCTCCAGGTCCCACGTTTAGCCAGATGCAAAGTGACGCAAGGGCGCAATGCTGCACTTGACCACAAGGGGGCGGACACATCTGGATTTCGTTTGCAGCAGCTGAGACACTGCTGGCACGCCCGTCTCTGTCTTCCTCTCTCTCTTTCTCTCTGTCTCTGTCTCTCTCTGTGTCTCTCTCCAAAAAAAATAAAAAAAAATAAAAAGTTTAAAAAATGTATTTGAAAATGTTGAAATGAATGTTATGAAGTATCTATCTGCATGTTAACTAAGAAAATGAAAAAAAAAAACTCTTCCTTGAAATCATGGTAAGGCTTGAATAAATTTATGGCATAGATAGCAATATAGTATCTACCCAGATTATATTAGTACATTCAAATGAATGTTAACACATACTACATATCAATATGAGAGAAGGCAGTATATAGAATGATCCTTCACCTAAATCAGAGATAAATATAATGTTATTAGTTCAAAATATTTATTTTTTTATTATATCGTTACAAATGAAAATGTACACAAAAATGTACATTCCTAATACTCTTGGTATAGTCCACATAGCTTATGATGTTTGATTTGAACATGAGAGAAAAGGAGTTTTCCTACTGCTTCTGATTTTAAATAGTTTTATTTCATTTGACAAACTTCATCCTTAAAATATATAACCTAAACATGTCATGCAATTACTTGTGGGTAATTTCTTTGGTCACTTCAATGGATTATTTAGGTAATGGCTTTTTGTTTCACACTAAAATTCAGATTGTATCAGCAGCACTATCTTCTTTGTGCCCTGCTATCTATTAAAACCAATGTTCTTTCCTTTTGTCTGGGAGAGAGGATGTTACATTTCCATTATCTTCCCCCAGAGTGTTTCTTATTAATACCAACTATTATGTTTGCAAAATTTATATTTTCACACAAAATTGTTATGCCATTTTCTCTAATGTGCTATCCCCATTAGAAGTAAAGCTTTTACAAAGGGCTTGCATTACTCGTACTGCTACCCCAAAGACAATATTAAAGACTTTAATAATTATTATGTACTTAGTGCAAGTGTGGCCAAGATCGACATGTCCCCTTTCATGCAGAAAGTGTAAGATAATGGGGGGAACTGGCCACTTCCGGTTCCCACCATAAAAGCCTTTAAACCACATAGACAATTCGAACACCTCACTGTTATTCCTGTACCTAACTGGAAAATTGTGGGGAAAATGGCATTCTGTTTTAGGTTGCTCTGCATTCCAACCCACTTTCCTCTTATAGCACTACTGCATCCCTCTTTGAATTTCTAGGTCCGAGGATCAACAATACTGAGTTCAGTGGTCTTCTTAACTCTGCACTGTCCTGTATGTGTTTTATCCATGTGAACTTAAATTTCAACATAGCTCTTAGCTCCTAAATTGTTCAAAACTTAACTGAGAAATGTGCTTTTCGTGTAGTCTCATGAAATAAAGCAGACAGCCGGCCAGAGGCTGGAAAGAGATGATGCAGTGGAAACAGCTGAGGCAAGAGCAGAGCCCTGGGTACACTCAAGCAGATCGAGAGACCCATGTTGTAGCCAGTGTTAGCCAAGCCAAAACAGCATTGGCAATCTACCACACCACAGCCTGCATGCACAGGTCTCTCACAGGAACGGGTGTGTCAACCTTGCTGCTCCAGCACAAGCAAAGACATCAAGAAACAAAAGGGAAGTCCAACGAAAGAAATTACAGTGCTCAGTGCAAGCGTGGTCAGAAAGATTTCAGACACATCAGTGGCATCAGAATATGAGTATATTAAGTGGAAGTGGATGGCCAGAAGTTTAACACCACCTTTGGCAGTATGACCATTTTTTTTTTTTCTTTGAGAGAGAGAGAGAGAGAGAGAGAGAGAGAGAGAGAGAGAGACAGAGAGAATGGGTGCGCCAGCAGCATCTCAGCAGCTGTGAACAAACTTGAGATTCGTGCGCTCCCTTGTGGTCAAGTGTGGCATTGCACCCTTGCGTCACTTTGCATCTGGCTAAACATGGGACCTGGAGATTGGAACCTCTGGAGATTGGAACCAGCGTTCTTAGGCTTGGCAGGCAGGCTCCATAACCACTAAGCATCTCTCCAGCCCACTATGACTTCTTTATCGCCAAAAAATTTATTTTTCACAGGGACATTTTAGGTTTATTTATATGGGTGCTTGCATAAACCCATTCAAGTCACAGAACGTTTCCCCGAGCCCAGACGGCATCCTGAACCCTTCAGTCAACACCTCCCGCAGAGGCTGCCAGTGGCTGGTGTCATTTCATAGGGAGCTACCCCCCCCACACACACACACTGCCCGTAGTAGGGTCTCACTCTAGCCCAGGATGACCTGGCACTCACTCTGTAGACTGGCCTCAAACCCACACCACCCTCCTACCTCTGCCTCCCCAGTGTGGGGATTAAAGGCTAACGGCGTGCACCACCATGTCCTGCTCCATAGGGAGTTTTGCCACAGGCTGCCTTGTTTTAAGCTTCCAAACTTTACAGGCCCCCTCCCAACCTCCATCATAAGCCCCTGCTCTGTGAAGCACCCGTTCCTGTGTTACAGTTCCTCCTCCACGGCCCGGTGCCCCACTAAGTCCTTGAGGGCATCCTGGTTTTTTGGGTTTTCTCGCCCTTCCCAGTTAGCTGCTTTCAGTAAGAGCGGAGACTCACCAGGGCCAAGTGGCTGCTTCCTACCCGACAGTCGCCTCACTGGCTGGATGGTGACCAAGACAAGAGCAGACGTTACACTCCTTGGGTTCATCACACTACGACCATTTTTGAATGAGGCTGTCAACCATCAACGCACTTGCCAATCTAATACTTGTGGAACAATTAGCATGGATCTAGCGTTAGGATACAAACTATTGCATATCAGCAGATCGAATCTCCATAATTACCAGAGAAAGAGATAAGTAACACTTACTGACCAAGGGTTTCTTCAGTTCTCCCTGAATGAAAGCAGAACTAGCTGTGATTGTAGGATATTGTTAAACATGCAGATTGTAGCTAACACAACTTTGTGCACCAGAAACATAGAAACCTTTGTGACTCATAAAACCACATATGATAAAATAAGAAGAGACCTTGTGTGAATCTGACTTACTCTCTGCTCTTTAGACATTTTCTCTATTTTCCAGAGAAAGAACCTGAGGGAGATAGAGGTTAGATAACTTGTTGAAGATCATGCATTTACAGTCACAGAAAACTGTAAAATCACTCCTTATTAAATCTTGGGAGTGTATTGATAAGCTTTTGAGTAATAGCTGCTTGCAGACACAAATTACTTTTTCCTAGAATGCCCACTACCCATGGGTTTTCCTTTTCCCGCACTGGAGTTCAGTCATGTGGAGTGCAGCTTGCTGTTTAAAATAACTACCTCTAACTTATAATCCACACCCCCCTCTTAGGCGGCTCCATGCATTTGGAGGCCGTTTCCCTGGAGGCTCACTCCTGCCGCTCGCCTCTATGAGCCCCCCGGTGAAGCTGAAACCTTCAGCCATGCAATTCCGCTGTTCATCAAGACAGGCTGCAAGGAAAGCACAAAAGAAGCCAATTTATCCATTTTTCTGAATCTGGAATACATGTGGAGTCAAAATTGGTGGTTTGCCTCAGCTCTCCCTGCTAGGATAATTTACGGTGATATTGCAACTAAACGTTATGTTTAAACCATGCCAGTCACACTGCGCATTTTAAAGGCCCCATTACAGAGTGCATTTACCTTTCTAACACAGCTGAGAGTATGAGTAAATTTCAAAGCAGAATAGCTTCCATGAGTCAGAAATTAACTCATCCTTAATTTCATACTGCTGGTCAAGCGTTTGTTTTGCCTTCCTCTCTTATACTTGTATATAAAAATACTAATTTATCTCATTCCCTAAAATGTATAAACTTGAGTTGTATTTCTAATTCTTCTTATTTTCTTTACAATTGAACATGTTACCAATCCTGGACATCTTTCTCTATAGAAAAGTCTGGATTGCCTACTATGATTTTTGTGTTTAAAATTGGCTCAGTGAAAGCACTTTTCAGGCCAATTTTATTCCATATTTAAATTAATATGATTAGTTTATTGCTTATTAGTACTGTAACACTGAATACTTTAATTCCTGTTAGCCAAAGGGAAAAAAAAATCAGAATTAAACATTGGGACAGATGTGGTGGCACACACATACAATTCCAATATGTGAGAAGCTGAGGCAGGAGGATAGCCATAAATTTGAAACCAGAAAGGCTACATAGTAATTCCTTATTCGAAAGAAATACAAACATTTAAGGGCTGGAAAGATGGCTTAGCGGTTAAGGAATTTGTCTGTGAAACTAAAGGACCTAGGTTTGATTCCCCAGGACCCATGTAAGCCAGATGCACAAGTGACACATGCATCTGGAGTTCGTTTGCAGTGGCTAGAGGCCCTGGCCCACCCATTCTCTCTGTGTGTCTGTCTCTCTTCTCTCTCTCTGCTTGCAAATAAATAAAATAAAAAAATATATAAAGAACCATTTAATACACATTCACAAATATTAAACGTATGTCAATATTTTACTTATTCCTTTGGCTGCTGGTGAGAATTTGCTCTCTTTCAGTGTACCACACCCCAAATGACTAAAACTCATCATGCATGCTGACTGAAGGGTCCTTGGGAAATTACATCTGTATGCTCTTGCCTTGTTGCACGACCACAGTTGCATTAGCCTGTATTCTATGACCTGTGCTCTTAGAAAATTCTAGCTCTTAGATTCTAGTTGTGTATTATATTTTCTGATATGGAAACAGTTATCTTTTAACAGGTGCATATTGAATAGATACCATAAAAAAAGAGTAAAACTTGATTGTTTTACATCATTAATATTTTATAAGTAGCATTTTCACAGAATTTCCAGCTTAATCTGAATTATATATGTGCTGGGCAATAATTTAAAATGGGCCATGCAGTTAAAAATCATGAAGCATTGCATATGAACCCTTTATATTCCTTTCTATTTATCTCTTTTCCTCATCTTGGTCTTGGTGAGTTCATACCATATTATTTTGACAACTTCATTGGATCTCATTTACACTGTTCCTTTCTCTTATACACTCTCCTTCAGGGGACCGAGATTCAGTGTGACATGTGGTGTCTTTCATTCTAATAGTGAGTACAGAAGGATTCCACATACCTTCAGTTGAGGCAGAAGCCCAATGCTTTGTGAGACAAGAGTTAATGAACTTGTCTTGGTCTTACGGACTGAGAAAGTGGAAGCAATTTTCCTGTTTAGGGATAGCCAATAAGTATGTTCAACTTTGTCCTTATAGAATCACTGTGATGATATGTAACTAAATGGATGTTGTTTTGTTCCATTAAAATTTTGGACAAGCTGGGCATGGTGGCATACGCCTTTAATCCCAGCACTTGGGAGGCAGAGGTAGGAGGATCGCTGGGAGTTCAAGGCCATCCTGAGAATGCATAGTGAATTCCAGGTCAGCCTGGGCTAGAGTGAGACCCTACCTCAAAAAACAAAACAAAAGAAACAAACAAACAAAAATTTGGACACTGAAATTTAAAATTTATGTGTCAAGAAATGTATTAAAGATAAAACTATATAGATCATGGGTTACAAAAATTTGTCAGTATTGAAGACAGGTCCTGGGGCAGCAGGATGTGGGCTAAAGAGACAACTTTGGGGGCTAAAACGGTTCCAAACTTATCAGTCTTTTTCAAGATATTACTCCCAAATTTAAAAGTATATGATATGCAGTTTTAGCCAGAAGTTTGTAAAAAACAGAGAAGGGTTTTCCGATTAGCCTGATGACATTGAGGCTGAGCCTGGATGTCTTTGGAGTTCCAGGGTAGCTAACAAGTTCTAAACTGAGAACTTTGGGGTGCGTTTCCAAAGGTCCTAACACAACAAGATCCTTGTCTCCCCTAAAATCTAAGAATGGGCTTCTTCTGAACACTTGCAAGTTAGTCTCATTTGGCTGATATTTACAACCGGAAGCCCCAGGATTTGATTCAATATGTCTATAAAATAATAAAAATGATCAGACAACTAAAAGTGAAAGCCAAGAGGACTTTGAAATGGTAGCTACAAACGCACGTGCAGGTGAGGGGAATGAAGGACACAGCAGAAAAGACGTTGACACAATTGTATTTAAGACATTAAAGAGAGAAATAATTGGAGAAGGACACAAAGAAATATTAAATTAATAGAAATGTTTTCTTTCTTAAACATTTGAGGGCTGGGAGATGACTTAGTGGTTAAGGCGCTTCCCTACAAAGCCTAATGACCTGGGTGTGATTTTCCCAGTACCCATGTAAAGCCAGATGCACAAAAAGGAGCATGTATCTGGCATTCATTTGCAGAGGCTGGGCGCTCTGTGTACCCCTTCTCTCCCTCTCTCTCTGTCTCTCTCTCTCCTTCCCTCCATCTCTCCCTTTCTCTTTGAAAATAAATAAAATTTGGGAAAAAAATTATGGAAGAGCAAAATTCAAAATTCTTTCTGGCTAGTATTTTCCTGGTAGATTTCTTTTAAGTATGTGGACTTTCCGTGTGTGTGTGTGTGTGTGTGTGTGTGTGTGTGTGTTTTCCAGTGTGGCAATCTTGAAATACACTTATCAAGGAGATTTTTTTTTTTCAAAACTTGTCAGTTATTAAGTAGAATGTTCATTCGTTCTCACGTCTGCAGGACCTAGAGTGATCTCATTTCACATTTCTGATATTGAAAGGTTTCTAAATAGTTTCATTGTTTCCGTGATGCTGGCATTTTACTAAAATTTCCCATGCTTCCTAATAATAATCTCACCTTTGGTTTAATACACTTTTCTGGACAACTTTGCTGTTTAATCAAGACCTTTTATCTGTAGTGCTCTCTTCTGCTACTCACTTTTGTTGACCTGGTTTGCAAGATGTTTCAAAAAAAAAAAAAAAAAAGACAGAGGGTTCCGGTTCAGGGGCTGATTTCCAGGCTTAAGGCTCTCTTTTCTTGTGTTATTTAAAGATTGAAATTGTCCCTTGGACTTTGTTTTTATTATTTCACACAATGATCATATATAATGTCATCATTACCTTGCTGTTTAAAATATTTTCTAAAATCTGTTGCGATTTCTTCATTGACCCATGGGTTGCTAGGAGTACGTTTCATTTCTCACTGTTGGAGTCCTTATACTTATCTTTGTGCTCTTTAACTTAATTCTTCTATGATAAGAAAACATCTTGAATATAATTTTATCCTTTGAATTTTGTTTATATACCTTTAAGACCCAAGAAATTGTTCATGCTATTATGAAATAAATATGCATTTGTTATATTTTTAGATAGGTAGTACACAATGTTTACTGTTTAATTTTATAGACCCTCTATTACTGCTGTCATTTTTGGTCAATGCTAAGAATTGAACCTAGAATCTGATTCATGTTGGACATGCTCTCTATCACTGAACTATATTTCTATCCCTAGAATATCTTTAATTTTTATTTATTTATTTTATTCTTATATAAATTTTTACTTGAGAGAGAAGAGAAAATGAATTAGCATGTGAGGGTCTCTTGTCACTGTAAATGAACTCCAGATGCAGGAGTCAGTTTGTACATGTGCCTAACATGGGCACTGGAGTATTGAACCCTGGCTGGAAGGCTTTGCAAGCAAGCATTTTTAACCACTGCAATATCTCTCTGGCAAGGCCTTCTTAACTTTATTTATCAGCATTATAAGATATGTGACTTAACATCTACTAAAATAATTATAGGCACGATGATTTTCATTTTTTAAAAAATATTTTTATTTAATTTTTTTGAGTGAAAGAGAAAAAAAGAGAGAGAAAGAGGCAGGTAGATAGAGAAAAAATGGGCATGCCTGGACCTCCAACCACTGCAAATGAACTCCAGATGCCTGCTCCACCTTGTGCATCTGCTTTTATGTAGGTCCTGGGGAATTGAACCTGGGTCCTTTGGCTTTGCAGGCAAGCCCCTTAACTGCTAAACCATCTCTACAGCCCGGTGTCCAATTTTTATTTTAATTATTGATGCTAATGAAGATATATAATATTCCATAGCAGGTTTACATTTTTTTCCTTTTTTTTTTGAGAGAGACACACAGAGAGGGAGAGAGAGAGAGAGAGAGAGAGAGAATGGATGCTTCAGCAGCCTCTCAGCCACTGTGAATGAACTCCAGATGCATGTGCCCCCTTGTGAGCAAGTGCAGCATTTGCACCCTTGCATCACTTTGCATCTGGCTAAAAGTGGGACCTGAAGATTGGAACAGGTGTTCTTAGGCTTAGCTGGCAGGCACCTTAACCACTAAGCAATCTCTCCAGGCCAGGTTTACATATTTTTATAAATTTTTAAAATACTTTTTCTTTATTTATTTTTCAATCAGAGAGAGAGAGAGAGAAAGAGAGAATAAAAATGAGAATGGGACTACTGTAGTCATTACAAATGAACTATAGATTCACGTGCCACCATATATGTCTGGCTTACATGGGTTCTGGGGAATTGAACCTGGTTCCTTATGGTTTGCAGCCAAACAGTTTAACCACTAAGCCATTTCTACAGCCCAAGGCTTGCAGATTTTTTATGACCATATCTACCTGTAGAATGACCTCATTATTAAGAAATGTATCTTAGTCCACAATGTTTTTTTTCTATTATATCTACATTGGTACTAGATTAGTTGTATGAATTTGGTTACTTCTGCTTTCATAGTATAACAAATTCCTTCATTTTCAAATAATTTTAAAATATATAAAATTAATTTTTTATTATTTTTTATTTATTCTTGGAGAGAGACACAGAAAGAGAGAGACAGACAGAGAGAGAGGGAGAGGGAGACAGACAGAGATGGGCGCCCCAGCAGTCTCTCAGCTGCTGTGAATGAAATCCAGATGTGTGCGCCCCTTGTGGTCAAGTGTGGCATTGCACCCTTGTGTCACTTTGCATCTGGCTAAACGTGGGACCTGGAGATTGGAACCACTGGAGATTGGAACCAGCGTTCTTAGGCTTAGGAGGCAGGTGACTTAACCGCTAAGCCATCTCTCCAGCCCTAAAATATTTTTATTTATTAATTTGTGGGAAATGGGAAGGAGGGAGGAAGAGAGTATATGGGCATGATGTCTCTTGTGGCTGCAAATGATCTCCAGATGCATGTGCCACTTTGTGCATCTGGTTTACCTGGGTGATAGGGAATTGAAATTGGGGCAACAAATTTTGCAAGCAAGCTCCTTTACCATTGAACCATCTTCTCAGGCCTCATTTTCAAATATTGTGCATTCTTTTTTTTGTTGTTTTGTTTTGTTTTTGTTTTTTTGAGGTAGGGTTTCACTCTGGTCCAGGCTGATCTGGAATTAACTATGTAGTCTCAGAGTGGCCTCATACTCATGGCAATCCTCCTACCTCTGCCTCCAAAGTGCTGGGATTAAAGGCATGCACCACCTCACCTGGCTATATTGTACATTCTTAACTTTTAAAAACTATTTGAGAAGCAACACAAGCATTTTAATTCAGTTTACAACCTAGTATTTTAATGAATATTTGATATTTTTAGATTATATATAACAGATACTTGAATTTACAGCTATAATATTCAAATATTTTAAAAAATTTTTAAATTATTTTTTAATTTATTTTTGGAGAGAGAGACAGAGAGAGATAGACAGAGAGGGAGAGGGAGACAGAAATGGGTGCACCAGCAGTCTCTCAGCTGCTGTGAACGAAATCCAGATGCGTGCGCCCCCTTGTGGTCAAGTGCGGCATTGCGCCCTTGCCTCACTTTGCATCTGGCTAAACGTGGGACCTGGAGATTGGAACCAGCGTTCTTAGGCTTAGTAGGCAGGCGCCTTAGCCACTAAGCCATCTCTCCAGCCCTTCAAATATTTTTAAAGCATACAAAATTTAGGATTCATAGTGGTGTTTTCAAACAAATTTAGGGGATTTTTTTTCCTCTCTTTTTTTCTCATCCTGTGATGTTGGTTCTCTCTTCTTACCATGTCTTTCCTGCTGTCCTTCTCCATGTTTCTCTTGCTTTCTCCCACTTTCTCATACTCTCTAGTTCCCCTCTCATTGATATAGGAATTTTGGGGTTCCTTGTATGCCAGTGTCCTGATGATTTGGGGTGTTCTCAGATCCTTATCTTATAAATTTGAAGAATGAAATCCATGGGCCAGAGGATAAAGTTCAGAAAGATTTCATTGTAGTTTAACGCCTTTAGGAGGGGTACAGAAGGGGCTTAAGGCCAGACAGTGAGAGAAGGAAGCAAGGTGGAATTCCTGCCCAGGGTAGCAAGAGGGAGTTCCCGAAGCCCCATAAGAGAAGAAGGCCAACCTTTTGCTCAGAGAGGTCTGGATTTCTTTACGGGGAGTGGCACAGACGAGGTTCACAGATCTACAGTATGAAGACTGGGTTGCACTGGTCTTTGTACAATGGGGCAATCTTTTCACAATCTGAATTCTCTAGAAACGGCCTTCTCAATAGGATGTGGAATGACTCTCTAAGAGGAAAGATAGGGAAAGACCAGATCTTTCTGACATTTCTGACCTGTAGTAAAGTGCAATGACTAACCTTTCCCCCTACAGCCCAAGTGCAGTTCCTGCACTTAGCCAAAGAAAAATATTCACTTCGGGGTCCATCACCCCTAAACTGCCTATCCTATTTCTGTCTGCTTTCATAATGGTCTTCTGTCTCAGTTCATGGCCTATAACTCACTATCATATTCCTTTATTTACAAATACACGGATTTTGGAAAGCATATATAAAATCAAAATAAATCTTATAATTCAATTTTGAGAAATCAGTTAACTATTCTGTCAGAAGGAATGGATTTGCACAGTGAAAATGGCAATGTTAGAATTGTTTTCTTAACATATATATTTATTAGATATAGGATAAAAATGTAATGGCCAGGAAGAATATACATATGACAATATTAGCAACCACAACCACAAAATATTTGGACTAATAGGGTACCATTCAGATGCTTGTCCTTTGATACATAAGGTCACAAGTTTTCCTCCCTCTGGAGCAAGAAGGCCCTCACCAGACATTGCATGATTTTGAGCTCTTCACCTTCCTGAACAAGGAAATATGTTTCTGTTATTAAAAAAAATTCACTGCCGAAGAAAGTAACTACATAATGAACAATTTGCTTACATACCAGTTTATGACAATGTGTAATAATTCTGTATTCATTTGCAGTGAAATTGAAAAATACAAGAAATACTTATCTCGTATCCATTATCTCAATAACCAACAGATTAAGCAACAATAATCAGTGAGATACAGCAGAGGCAAAATGGAACTGAGGTTCATAAAATTAACCAATTTGGTAATGTTTTATTAATCAGGTATATTATAAATCCAGACTTCTGTCAAAGCCCTTGATTACCCACTAGAAGTTAATGGTAAGGCCCTACTGCGGAAGATACCAAATGCTGTTGGCACTGACCATAGAGAGGCCTGTTTAGAATCTGGAGGAGAGCCAGTCCCCAGACAATTAGCCCATCTAGTGCTGGAAGGTGCTACATGAGCTTTCTGGGAGAAAGTGACCAACATCTGTCCAAGCAACTCAAAGTCTAAGCAACTCAGATGCAAACAAGCAGATGTGATGCTCACACAAGTGCAATAGTGACACACAGCCATGGTGGGAAACCAACTGCTCTTGGATTGGCTAACAGATCCGCTCAGTGGAAAGGAAACCATATCTGGAACGGGGAGGCAAATCAGAGCCATTTTCAGATAATAATTCTGCTTTCCATTGTCAAGGTCCCACTAACCTTAGACTATATGAGGGTCTACACCCAATTTTGTCTTCCATTATTATCAGGATAACATAGTTGAGTGTGCCACGTTAGATGTTAAAAACATTCTCAGCATTCAGCTTTAATTTCCCTAGTGCTCTGAAGTGACAGCTTCTCTCTTTCAAAGATTCTTATGATGTCAGTGTAAATTACAGGCAAATTTATCAGCCACCAGTGGAAGGCATGGCCCGAACCATGATTTAAGTTTACTGTGGCCTCAAACAGCCACAGCTTGCATCTAAATGTGGAGAGTGGATGAAGCATCAATTTTAATGTGAATGAATTGCTCCTTTTTTTTTTTTTTTTTAAAGCGTTGCTTGTTTTAATAATAGCAAAATGATCCAAATTCTACTTTAGATGCATTCTGGTCTTTGTTTTCCAAAATAAATCATGAGATTCAAATCAATTAAAATGAGTAAGCAGAGGCCTACAATAATCAGCTTTACTTGTAGGTATAATTATCTCCATCCCCTCTTCCTCCCTTCTGCAGAGACAACTGCTGTGAAAACGCTAAGCAACATTCTGATTAGACACTGGTGACAGAATCAATGCAAAACTTTGAAATAGCCCACCGCAGAGAGTAGGTGATTTTCTCTTAATCTTGTGGTTTTTACATTCGTACATTCAACATCCTTTACATGTAATGACACCTGAGAATGTTAACGAGTATGATCAGAGTACTGGAAGACAATTACCCCTGAATCTTCGTGTTTCTCTTGTCCTGAGACGGGACAGGGACTTTGTCTTGAGAGACAGGAGCTAACTAAGGGCTTTGTGCTCCAGGAGATCTTTGCACAGATCAGTAAACAACCTTGAAAGATAGACATCATTGTGTCTCCAGAGATGAGCGCAGATTTTCTTGGCGTGTTGAAAGGGATGATATCTCCTCTTAACAAAAGCCAAGCACCCTTGGTCCCCTTCCCGAAGTCTTGAGTTCTTCAGTCTTAACACGCAGCTGCTCACCTGTGGATTCCCAATGGGAATCAGGGCTCGGGAAATTGCCACCAGAAATGTTAATATTCTGGCTCAGGCAATTGCTGTGAGTAACGTAATGCCCTTCATCTCTGGCCCAGGGGTCCCCAAGTCAGAAGTTTGCAGACTTGAATTGTTAGCGGTATCAGCAGAGGAACGTCTCAGAGCTTTCAGTATTTGACAAGAACAAGTCGGGTATGTTCTAGCAAACTCGAAAAGAGGAAAAAATTCTTCAGCTCTGAGTTTGAAATTTGATTAACTCTAACCTGTTCTCAAAGAAAAATGTCCACCTTATTTTAAGATACATAAAGATACCATCAAAATACAAAATATGCCATTTTAGAGTTAAATATTGGTTAATATCAGATAATAAACACAAAAAATATAATTTTAGTGACTTAATATAAATCACAAAATGACATAATGGACTCTGCCAAATTATGTTTGGGTGAGAAAAGAAATGATTTTTTTTAAAAAAATATGTTATTTATTTGAGAGAGAGAGAGAGAGAGGGAGAAAGGAGAGAGGGAGAGAAGGAGAGAGAGAGAGAATGAGCATGCCAGGACCTCTAGCCACTGCAAAGGAACGCATCCTGCTTTACTTGGGTCCTGGAGAATCCAACCTGGGTCCTTTGGCTTTGATGGAATGTGCCTTAACCACTAGGCAATCTTGCCAGCCTGGAAATGATGAAATTTTTAATAGTAAGAGCTTGTAGTATTTTTTTTTCTTCTATTCAACAAGTATCTGCTGATGGTTTCACTCAGTCTTTTGTTTGGTCAGGGCATGAAAATTACCAGACCCCTACTGAAATCCCACACAGGCATAGATATTTTAACTAATATATGGTCTTACATAATTGTTTCCTATTAAGTAACTACCATTAATAGGTCGAGCAATGATTAAAGGCTTTCATCAATTCTCAGGAAATTCTGAGGAATAGGGGCAGAAAGATTGTAAGAGCCCAAGGGTAAGAGGGCATATCCAGAGCTTTGCCTCACACAACAATGACTGACCTGACGGCTGCTCTCACAACTCATATCCCACAACCCCATGGGGAATACCAGCAATCCACTGAGGAGTGCCCTCAGTGGGCGTACAAACTATGATGTGTCGGTTCAAAGTATACACTTAATAAAAAATACATAGTTAGAAAAAAAAATGAAAAAAGTACTACTTCTATTTCTCTTTGCCCTAGGCATAGAATATGGTAGTTGATGCTGGGCGTGAAGAATCACAACTTTGATCCCAGTACTTGGGAGGCAGAGGCAGGAGGGTCACCATTAGTTTGAGGCCGCCCTGAGACTACAGAGTGAATTCCAGGTCAGCCTGGGCTAGAGTGAGACCCTACCTTGAAAGACAAAAAAACAATAAAAGAATATGGTAATTGAAATTTTGTTCTTGTTAGTCTTGTGAAATATTTTCTTTAAAAATAAATATATCTGGCTGGAGAGTTGGCTTAGCAGTTATGTGTTTGCCTGCAAAGCCAAAGGACCTTGGTTCAATTCCCCAGTAACCACAGAAGCCAGATGCACAAGGGGGCGCATGCATCTGGAGTTCGTTTGCAGTGGCTGGAGGCCCTGGCACACCCATTCTCTCTATCTCTCTCTCTCTCTGCCTCTTTCTCTTAAATAAATAAATAAATAAATAAATAAATAAATGCATCAAACTCAAAAAGGCCTAAAACAAACAAACAAAAAGAACAAAACAAAACAAAAAAAAAATCAACTTTATACAAAGAGTATGTTTCTAGCAATACTCACCATTAGAATTTATGTTTTGGAAAACAAAGAATTTTTAAGTGGTGGTTGTTGAATTTTTAACATGAATAAAGACATTGAAATTCAAATTTGAGTATTCAATTTGCCTTCCTCCCAACCCAATGCTTCTTCTGTTATCACCCTCAGATTAAGGAGCAATAGAGGAGACTAAACTGAGAGGTAAGTTCTAAAGATTTTTAATTTATGAGATTGCCTAATTGACTATAATTGCTGGATGGATCTATTCATGTCTTTCTCATTACTTTTCTAAATGAAAATGAAAAAATGACATGGAAAGATGTTTCACAGAAGACAGGGGAAGGATTTTTTTGTTGTTTGTTTCAGACCTGCCCATCAAGCAATGACTCTACCCACAGCCCAGTGGAACTGCAGGTTTTCCAGTAGGTTAAAACTCTCTCTAAAGGCCACTTTTGACAGCGTGACCACTAATGTCAAGTGGAGGCATGAAAAGCTGCAGGGCTTTCTTGACTGATGACCTCTTGGAAGCTGAAATAAAACTAGACATGCTGATAAAGAATTTTTTAAATCATCAACTTGCTTTACACAGTAAGTAAAGAAAGTTTGTTGGGGCTGGAGAGATGGCTTAGTGGTTAAGCACGTGCTTGTGAGGTCTAAGGACCCTGGTTCGGAGCTCAATTCCCCAGTTACCCACGTGAGCCAGATGCACAAGGTGGTGCATGCTGCATCTGGAGTTGGTTTATGGTGGCTGGAGGCCCTGGTGCTCCCATTCTCTCTCCCTCTGCCTCTTTCTCTCTCACTCTCTGTTGCTCTCGAATAAATAAATAGGGCTGGAGAGATGGCTTAGCCGTGAAGGCACCTGCCTGCTAAGCCTAAGAACGCTGGTTCCAATCTGCAGCGGTTCCAATCTCCAGGTCCCACGTTTAGCCAGATGCAAAGTGAGGCAAGGGCGCAATGCCGCACTTGACCACAAGGGGGCGCACGCATCTGAATTTCGCTCTCAGCAGCTGAGAGGCTGCTGGCTCACCCATCTATCTTTATGTCTTCCTCTCTCTGTCTCTCTCTGTGTCTCTCTCCAAAAAAAAAAAAAAACTAATAATAATAATTTTTTAAATAAATAAATAAATAAAAATAAACAAAAATTTAAAAAGAAAGAAAGTTTGTTTATACTTTTTCAGATATGCTATGTTCAAGTTAAAGGCATTTCTTAAGAAAATCTGAAACTTAACAATGTGAATTAGTTTTTTTTATTATTATTTACTCTTAAAACAAACAGGTTTTCAAACAAAATTGACATTTCATTACCTAATAAAGGGGAAGAATTGAAAAGAAAAAGATTTACTAATAGCTGCAGTAGCTTTTTGCTGATGTGAGAAGATAGCTGGGAAGCCAACGTTATTAAAAGGAAGACTTACTATGGCTCATAGTTTTAGGGGTTATACATCCATGTATGTACACTGTGGCCTATTGCCTCTGGGTCCATGATGACGCAGAGCATCATGACTGTGTGAACCTATGACAGAGACTATTTACTTTCTTGGTGGGAACAAAACAGAGAGAGAAAGAGAAGTCAGGGGTAAGATACATCCCACATGGACACTGTCCTTAGTTATGTACTTCCTCCAGCTAGGTCACTCCTGCAGTTTGCAGAATTACTATCTGAATAGTGGTACTTGCTAGATACCACGTGTTCAACACATGCAACCACTGAGGATATTTCATATTCAAACCATAAAAACACTTATATGGAGCCTGGCATGGTGGCACACGCCTTTAATCCCAGCACTCGGGAGGCAGAGGTAGGAGGATCGCCATGAGTTCAAGGCCACCCTGAGACCTGAGACTACATAGTTAATTCCAGGTCAGCCTGGGCCAGAGTGAGACCCTACCTCGAAAAACCAAAAAAAAAAAACACTTATATGGGGTTTGAAATAACATTTTTTTATAAAAGTTATTTTTTTAACAGGATCACTGAGATAATGGTAGGGATAAAGTTCAGTGGTATAATGTTTGCCCTGCATGCAGGAGGCCATGGTGTTACTCCTCAACACCGCAGAAAATAAAATTTTCCAATGAATGTAAGTTTTTACTAATTTTGTGTTAGTAACTGGGGATGATGTACATATGACAAAATTAAAATGAAGTTGTCAATCCCATTTCCAATATTGTGCTAATGTTTTGCTTATGAAATAGCAATTTCTGAGAGCCCCCATAGTGCCCTATTTTTTCAGCATTTCATATTGTTTATTGTTATCGCACACTGTTCATTTCATATTATATATTTCCATAAGAATATGTTATTTGCCTGACATGGTGGTGCACGCCTTTAATCCCAGCACTTGGGAGGCAGAGTTAGGAGGATCGCTGTGAGTTCAAGGCCACCCTGAGACTACCAAGTAAATTCCAAGTCAGCCTGGGCTACAGTGAGACCATACCTCAAAAAAAAAACCCCAAAAATGTTATTTCTCATTTCTGTATCATTTTTTTGGAAATCATCCAAATATTTTATGTATCTTTAAATTTGATTAATTACCATTAATTTGTAAATATTTCAATTATTCTGGGTAAGCATTATTCATCACATATGTGACTTTCAAATATTTATTCCCTGTGTATAAAATGTCTAAGAGCAAAAATAATTATGATAGTTTTCATTTGTCATCTTTTTTTTTTTTTTTGCTGGATGTGGTGGCATACACATTTATAAGACAGGGAAAGAGAGAGAGGGATAGAGAATTGGTGAACCAGGGCCTCCAGCCACTGTAATCAAACTCTAGACATGTGCATCCTTGTGTGCATGTTTGACCTTGCACATGGATTACCTTGTCTGTGTGGCTTACATGGGATCTGGGAAGTTGAATATGGGTCCTTAGGCTTCTTGGGCAAGCTCTTTAACTGCTAAACCATCTCTATAGCCCTCATTTGTCATTTTTTAAATTTTTATTTTTGTTTGTTTATTTATTTGAGAGGGAGAGGCAGGAGGAGAAAGAGTGAGAGAGAGAGAGAATTGGTTCGCCAGGGCCTATAGCCAGTACAAATGAACTCCAGACAAGTGCACCATCTGGCTTACATGGGTCCTGGGGATTCGAACATGGGTCCTTTGGCTTTCCAGGCAAGTGCCTTAACCATTAAGCCATCTCTCCAGCCGGCCCCCATTTGTCATGTTTTTAAATAGTGATGGAGATATTGTCTAGTTCAATAAATACATCAAACTCAAAAAGGCCTAAAACAAACAAACAAAAAGAACAAAACAAAACAAAAAAAAATCAACTTTATACAAAGAGTATGTTTCTAGCAATACTCACCATTAGAATTTATGTTTTGGAAAACAAAGAATTTTTAAGTGGTGGTTGTCGAATTTTTAACATGAATAAAGACATTGAAATTCAAATTTGAGTATTCAATTTGCCTTCCTCCCAACCCAATGCTTCTTCTGTTATCACCCTCAGATTAAGGAGCAATAGAGGAGACTAAACTGAGAGATAAGTTCTAAAGATTTTTAATTTATGAGATTGCCTAATTGACTATAATTGCTGGATGGATCTATTCATGTCTTTCTCATTACTTTTCTAAATGAAAATGAAAAAATGACATGTAAAGACTGCTTCACAGAAGACAAGGGAAGTATTTTTTTGTTGTTTGTTTCAGACCTGCCCATCAAGCAATGACTCTACCCACAGCCCAGTGGAACTGCAGGTTTTCCAGTAGGTTAAAACTCTCTCTAAAGGCCACTTTTGTCAGCGTGACCACTAATGTCAAGTGGAGGCATGAAAAGCTGCAGGGCTTTCTTGACTGACGACCTCTTGGAAGCTGAAATAAAACTAGACATGCTGATAAAGAATTTTTTAAATCATCAACTTGTTTTACACAATAAGTAAAGAAAGTTCGTTGGGGCTGGAGAGATGGCTTAATGGTTAAGCACGTGCTTGTGAGGTCTAAGGACCCTGGTTCGAAGCTCAATTCCCCAGTTACCCACGTAAGCCAGATGAACAAGGTGGTGCATGCTGCATCTGGAGTTGGTTTATAGTGGCTGGAGGTCCTGGTGCTCCCGTTCTCTCTCCCTCTGCCTCTTTCTCTCACTCTCTGTTGCTCTCAAATAAATAAATAGGGCTGGAGAGATGGCTTAGCCGTGAAGGCGCCTGCCTGCTAAGCCTAAGAACCTGGTTCCAATCTCCAGTGGTTCCAATCTCCAGGTCCCACGTTTAGCCAGATGCAAAGTGAGGCAAGGGCGCAATGCCACACTTGACCACAAGGGGGCGCACGCATCTGAATTTCGCTCTCAGCAGCTGAGAGGCTGCTGGCTCACCCATCTATCTTTATGTCTTCCTCTCTCTGTCTCTCTCTGTGTCTCTCTCCAAAAAAAAAAATAATAATAATAATTTTTTTAATAAATAAATAAATAAATAAAAATAAACAAAAAAGAAAGAAAGTTCGTTTATACTTTTTCAGATATGCTATGTTCAAGTTATAGGCATTTCTTAAGAAAATCTGAAACTTAACAATGTGAATTAGTTTTTTTTATTATTATTTACTCTTAAAACAAACAGGTTTTCAAACAAAATTGACATTTTATTACCTAATAAAGGGGAAGAATTGAAAAGAAAAAGATTTACTAATAGCTGCAGTAGCTTTTTGCTGATGTGAGAAGATAGCTAGGAAGCCAGTGTTATTAAAAGGAATACTCACTGTGGCTCATAGTTTTAGAGGTTATACATCCATGTATGTACACTGTGGCCTATTGCCTCTGGGTCCATGATGACGCAGAGCATCATGACTGTGTGAACCTATGACAGAGACTATTTACTTTCTTGGTGGGCACAAAACAGAGAGAGAAAGAGAAGTCAGGGGTAAGATACATCCCACATGGACACTGTCCTTAGTTATGTACTTCCTCCAGCTAGGTCACTCCTGCAGTTTGCAGAATTACTATCTGAATAGTGGTACTTGCTAGAGACCACGTGTTCAACACATGCAACCACTGAGGATATTTCATATTCAAACCATAAAAACACTTATATGGGGCTGGGCGTGGTGGTGCACGCCTTTAATCCCAGCACTCGGGAGGCAGAGGTAGGAACATCGCTGAGAGTTTGAGGCCACCCTGAGACTACATAGTTAATTCCAGGTCAGCCTGGGCCAGAGTGAGACCCTACCTCGAAAAACCAAAAAAAAAAAAAAAAAACCACTTATATGGGGTTTGAAATAACATTTTTTTATAAAAGTTATTTTTTTTAACAGGATCACTGAGATAATGGTAGGGATAAAGTTCAGTGGTATAATGTTTGCCCTGCATGCAGGAGGCCATGGTGTTACTCCTCAACACCGCAGAAAATAAAATTTTCCAATGAATGTAAGTTTTTACTCATTTTGTGTTAGTAACTGGGGATGATGTACATATGACAAAATTAAAATGAATTTGTCAATCCCATTTCCAATATTGTGCTAATGTTTTGCTTATGAAATAGCAATTTCTGAGAGCCCTGACAATCTTAGTAGGAAACTGCTTCTGGACTCTGTTCTTTACCAGTGACCAGTGGCTCTTTCCTTCTCCCAGTAAATTATACTGTGATTTTCCTATATATAGATATCTATGATGAAGTTTAATTTATAAATGAGGCACTTGAGAGATTAGCTACAATAAATAACAACAAAAATGGAGCAGTAATAATCTTATAGTGTCATAAAAACATATAAATGAGTTCTATATCTCTCTCAAAATATGGTATTGGACTTTCATCTTTTTCCTTAAAGGAGTCCACTATATGTCTTCATCGTGGCACACATGAATTAGTATCACTAATCTTGGGCTTTGGAGTCCTGATTAAGGACAATGAACACAAACACTGTGACAGCCTGGCCATAGGGATGGTAATGGTGGCAGGTTGCTATCTTATGGACAGGCAAGTGGCACCCACAGGATGGAGGTGATGCACAAAGGGATGGTATGTGTTCTAGGTGGGAGGAAAGGGATAGTGTGTGTTTTCATCACACTCTTTGAAACAGTGAATTGTGGAAAAGGGGGAAGAAAGATTTATGAACCTCAGGGTAGGTGGACATAGCCTGAGGCATGGTGTCCCTCCCCCACCTCAAGACAGATGCCTCTTGGTCGCCACAATGAACCTCAAAAACTCCACCTAAGAAGATCCTCAGCAGAACTGGGGCAGAGGGGAGGGTTCTAACAGTATCACTTTTTATTTTAAAAAAATCAATGAAGGGCTGGAGAGATGGCTTACCAGTTAAGACACTTGCCTGCCAAGCCAAAAGACCCAGGTTCAATTCCCCAGGACCCACTTAAGCCAGATGCAGAAGGTGGCACATGCATCTGGAGTTCATTTGTAGTAACTAGAGGCCCTGGCACACCCATTCTCTCCCTGTCTATTTTTCTCTCTCTCAGATATAAATAAATAAATAAATAAATAAATAAATAAATAAATAAATAAAATGTCTTAAAATTTTTTAAATCAATAAAATAAATTTAAATATTTTTATTTCTGGAAATTTCCACTTCATATTTTCATTTTTTATTTATTCATTTGAAAGAGGGAAAGAGGCAAAGAGATACACAGGGAGAGAGAGGGAGAGAATGGGCACGGCAGGGCCTCCAGCCACTGCAAACGAACTCCAGATGCATGTGCTACCTTGTGCATCTTTCTGGCTTATGTGGGTCCTGGGGAATCAAACCGAGGTCCTTTGGCCTTGCAGGCAAGTGTCTTAACCACTAAGCCATCTCTCAATCCCCCCATTTAATATTTTTAAAATGAGGTTGACAGCACTACCAGAAACTACAGAAAGAAAAAGCAAAGGTAAGTGATAACACAGTATAGTAATTATAAATATTAAGTTATATAAGTATAATCATATATTATATATTATTAATTATATATTTACAATTATATAACTATTTAATCATATAATTAAATATATTACATATACATATATTGATATTAACATTTACATATTTCATTATCCATTTCAAAGTTCCAGAAAGAGAATGGATAATGAATATTATTCTTTTTTTAAATGGTGGCACACACATTTATTTACTTATTTATTTATTTATTTATTTGACCTCACTTTGCATCTGCAAATGAACTAAGACATGTGCACCCCCTATTGCGGACCTGGGTCCTGGAGAATGGAACCTTTGCTGGACATTGGAAATATTATTCAAATACTATTCTTTAATATATGTCTTTAATAGGCATATAGATAATGATGTTCTATAAATAAAAACAACTTTATTTTCTCCTTTCCAATATGAATGACCATCTCCTCTGCTCAGCCAAGTATAAAAATAAGAATGTGGAGAATGGACATTCTGTCTCCCTTTTTTTTTAATTTTAAGATAATGAATTTGCTATAAAACAATTCTTTCCAGAGGTGAGATGAGATGGCTAAACCTAAGGATGTAACCTAAGGACCCAGGTTTGATTTCCCAGAACTCACATAAACCAGAGGCATGCTCATAAATAAATAAATAAAAATGAAATATTAATTTTTAAAAAGAAAAAATTCCATATATAGAGGTGACAAGCAGAAGGCCTTTATAAACTATTTATTAACAATTTTAATACATGTGTACATAATTATTTTGATTATGATCCTCTTCTCTTACCTTCTTTTTTCTGCTTCACACACTGTCTTCCACTGAACCCCTTCTTCTATCCAAGTAACTCCTCTTCCATTTTGAATCTTTACTTCTTCTATTTTACTTCTCCTCCATCATTCTTTTTTTTTTTTTTTTAGAGAGAGACACAGAGAGAGGGAGAGGAAGACAGATAGAGATGGGCATGCCAGCAGCCTCTCAGCTGCTGTGAACGAAATCCAGATGTGTGCGCCCCCTTGTGGTCAAGTGTGGCATTGCACCCTTGTGTCACTTTGCATCTGGCTAAACGTGGGACCTGGAGATTGGAACCACTGGAGATTGGAACCAGCGTTCTTAGGCTTAGGAGGCAGGCCCCTTAACCACTAAGCCATCTCTCCAGCCCCTCCTCCATAATTCTTCATGGCCTGTTGGTAAGGCCAATAGTAATGGGAGAGCAGGTAATGTTACCTGCCATCAGGCCCTGGATACAACAGCCAGTTCGTGTGCAGAGAGGACATTGTGACACATTCTTCCCATCATTTGACTGCTAGCGCTCCATCACCTCTTCCACAATGTTGTATGAGCCTCTGTGTGAATAATAGAGATGTCTCATTTCATGCTGAGCAAGCACTCAAGTGTCACCACCACCTGCAAAATAAGCTTACGGGACCAAAAGGAAGGACAGCACTAATCTCCGTGCACAAGCACTTACAGGGTAACTTGATGCGCACAATGTATCTACTGAGCGAAACCACAGTAATAGATCTCCCCTTAGGGCTCACGATAGTCCAAGTAATAGGCTTCTGAATAGATTTTCAGTGCCTGGAAGGAATTCCTCTTTGTGGAACAGGCCTCAAGTCCAGTGGGAGAGCAGCTGGTGACACCCATAGCAGTCATGCACTCCTGGAACATCTTGCCTTGATGGCTAGTTGTACAGCCTGGGGTGGGGAGAGAGACTCGTTGGCAGCCTCCGAATGAACAACTCACTCAGAGGTATCACACCATTGTGTCTGTGAATCACTTCTTTGTTATTCAATCATCCGTCGATGTCCACCTGAACTGATTCCGTTTTCTAGCTATTGTGAACAGAGCAGCGCTTCTGTTTCCAGACTAGGTAAGAAAGTTTTTCTCTAATTCACCTTTATTAGCTACAGTTTTCTTTAGAAGATGAACTTCATCACTTTGAGAAAGTCTGGCTTCTAACGTATCGAGAAATTTTATCCGGAATGTGTGTTAAGTGACATCAATATATTTTTTTTTCTGCATTTAATGAAAGGAATGTTAGCCTTTACTCTTTGATTTCATGAGTTATGCAGGTGGCTCTTTTTGAATATAAGCCAACCTTGCATTCTTGGATTAATCCTACCGGGTGGTAGGATTATTTGGTAGTTTTATTTAAGTATTTAAATATTTGGTTGCACGTGTGTAGACATACTGGCCAGCATTCTTCTTGTGATGCTGTTGTGTCATGTAATAACTGAACAATGCTGGCCTCATCAATCATACTGGGAATTATTTATTCCATGTGCGTTCCTTATAAATGACTGTGTATGAGTAGTAATAATATTTATCCCCAACATGAGTGGTAGTATTTGCCAAAAAATCCTTAGGCAGTAGAGTTTCACTTTATCCAAAAATTATGAGAAACGATTACATTTTATTCCATTTTGAGATATTTATGTTATTATTCCTCCTTGAGTTAACTTGGGTAGATTGCCTTTTAAGGAAGTGCTCTATTATATTTCAGTTTTCAAAATTCTGGACATGAATTAATTTGTAGAATTTCCATATAATTCTGTCAATACATATAAGATATCTTTCATTCTTTATGCTGATTTGTACTTTTATGGTTATTTGTGTTTTCTCTTTTATTTATCTTCATCCATGCAACCGACTTTTTATTTATTTACTTGAGAGAGAAAGACATACACAGAGAGAAAACAGAGAAAGTGATAGTAAGAAGGAGAGATTAGGCACAACAGGGCTTTCACCACTGCAAATGAATCCCACATGCATGTGCCACTTTGTGCATCGGGCTTTATGTGGACGCTGGGAAATGAACCAAGAGCCTATAGTAATTGTAGCAAGTGCCTTTTAATTGCTTAGATATCTACATTTTCAATTTCATTGACATCTTCTCTTTTCTATTTTTTATTAATTATATATTTAAAATGTTTTATTTATCATTTATTTATTTACATGAGAAGGAGAGAGGCAGACACAGAGAGAGAGAAAGAGAGAGAGAGAGAAGCAGGAGCACACCAGGGCCTCCACCCACTGCAAACGAACTCCAGACATATGTGCCACCTTGTGCATCTGACTAACATGGGTCCTGGGAATTGAACCAAGGTCCTTTGGCTTTGCAGGCAAATGCCTTAACCAATAAGCCATATCTCCAGCCCTAATTTTAAAAAATATTTTTAAGCTACTCTGCCATTGCTTTTTCTAATTGTCAAAAATTTCTTTCCAAGATTCTGTTAGCTATAAAACTTGAGGTCTCTCTTTGATATTTCTACATGGTGGATCTGTCCTCTGCTCAAAGACATAACAGAATATTTAAAAATACACTCTAACTTTTTAGTTTAACTTCACTCTACCAAATAGCTACTTATTGTTTCCCTGTTAGTTCATAAGTTCTTCCTTGGGATTTTGTTTGTACTTTTTTATTTTAGTCAACAGAGAACATGGTTTCTTATGGACTGTATCATAGCTAGCTTTGTTCATGTTTAAAGAAATCAAAAAGAGAAAAAAATATATAAAACTGTTTAAATAGTAATATGCAATAAACATTTAAACAGACACTTGGCACATTCAATTCTCTATATTCCTTCAAGCACATTCTATTTTCCATCAGCTTTCTTTTATCTGGAGAAAGCTCTTTAATAGTTCTGTAGTATAAGCATAAGAGGCTGATTATTTTCATCTCAAGCTACTATAACTTTTAAATTACCTCATTTGAAGGATTTTATCTCCAGATAAACACACATTTTTTCATTCCTTCTTTTTTAAATACTTTTTAAAAATTTTTATTTTTTGAGAGACAGAGACAGAAAGAGAGAGAGAGAAAGAGAGAAAATGGGCATGGAAGGGCCTTCCAGCCACTGTGAATGAACTCCAGATGTGTGTGCTCTCTTGTGGGGATGCATGGCATTGCATGTTTGTGTCACTGTTGCATCTGGCTATCCATGAGATGTGGAGATTTGGATGGGAGTTCTTAGGCTTTGCAGGCAAGCACCTTAACCACTAAACTATCTCTCCAGCTCTCATTCTTTTTTTAATCTTAGTTTTTGAAAGTGTCATGTTCCTTCATTTTGGCTTAATTCATTTGCATCATTTTCAGATTTCTGGTGTGTTCTCTGACAGATTATAAAAGTTTCCCCTTATTTTTGCTTTCTAGCAGCAAAGGTACAATATTATTTAACATGCTTTCCATCATATATACCCCATTTAAGTTCTGCTAAAATTCATTTCTCTGTAATTGGAAAATATTTATCAGCATATTTGAAAAAAATTATCTGAAAACTCATTGAATATTTTCCCATTACATTATGTTTTCTACTGAGAATCCAATTTCATGGACTTCTACTACCTGGTACTGTCCCACCTGACATAGTTCTTCTATTTGTTTACTTCTCATTTGATTTGTTATCTATATCATATAATTTTTATAGATATGTTTGTCCAGACCACTGACCCTTTACCCTGGTGTCTTTTAGCTGATCTTCAAGTCTTCCAATGAATATTTCATTTCCTATATTTCATATTCCAGTTATCAAATTTCAGTGTGGTACTTCTTAAATTGTTTTCATTTCTCTGATGAGATTTTCCCATATGTTCATTCAATATGGCCATTCATTTTCTTAAGTCATAGAACATATTTATAATAGATGTTTAAAATTCCTGTCTGCTAAGTTTTAACATCTGGATGATTTTGGCATCTGTTTATATTGGCTTCTCATTTTTTTAATTATGGGTTACATTTAGCCGCTTTTATACATATTTTATATTTTATGTCCCATATTGTTGATAATACATTATGATAAGTTATAAAACATATTTTAATACTATAAAGTATATTGATTTTTCATAAGCAGTTAAATGATTGGGAGATTTTGTGCTTATCCGTAGATTTTATTCTTCAAAACAATGGGCTTATTTTCATTTTTAACTAATATTTAGTGTAGTTCTGACACTAATGTAAAAGTTGGTAAACTATTGGATGGAGAGATGGGTCAGTGGTTGAGACAGTTGCCTGAAAAGCCTAACAACCTGGGTTTGATTTCCCAGTGCCCACATAAAGCCAGATGTACAAAATAGTACATGCATATTGAGCTCATCTGCAGGAGGTCCAGGCATGTGTATCCTCTCTCTCTCTCTCTCTCTCTCCTTTCAAATGAATAAATTAAATATATTACAAAGGAATAAAAATTTAAAAGTTGGTAAGTTATGAGCCCAGTCAGTGGTCATATTTTGCACAGTATAGACCCAAGAATATTTTGCTCATTGATGAAGTTTTGAAAATACAAAATAAGACATGACAGACATACACAAAAACTATGTGACTCTTACAGTAAATATTTTCCAAATATCATTTGAGGGGGTGCTTCTTTCTCTCATACTGATGCCCTAGTCTTGCTTTGTTCTCTGAAGGCCTGGGAGGTGCAGCAAGACTGTTCAGTCACATAGATGAACTGACAAACATTCTCCATTTGTGACTTCTCTCCATTCCACTCAGCCCTCTAGCATCTGCCCTCTGCTGGACCTGACAGAGCATTTTCCAGTGTGCATGAAGACCAGCTCACTATGGCACACTGGTCCTTGATTCCCACATAAAGATTTCTGAGTAACTACTTGTTTCAGTCAGGTCCATGTTGCCAGGATGATCATCCAGCCAAACACAGTTTATGATATGGGAGGAAGGGATTTATTTCATGCTTATGGATCTAGGGGAAGTTACATGAATGGTGGAAGAAGCTGGCTACCTTTCACAAATCTAAACAGAGAACCAACCAAACCCCAGCAAATACCAAAATCAAGCAAATAATAACTCCCCAAGACTCAAATTTTCTCCTCTCCTTTGGGCTGGAATCAGAGCAGCTCCCAATGACACACCCGTCTCCAGCAGGCTGCATGAGACTTAGCAGGAAGCTTAAACTTAAACAATACCTGGCCTAGGGCTGGAGAGGTGGCTTAGCGGTTAAGACGCCTGCCTCCTAAGCCTAAGAACACCTGTTCCAATCTCCTGGTCCCACGTTTAGCCAGACGTAAAGTGACGCGAGGGTGCAATGCCGAAATTGACCACAAGGGGGCGCACATATCTGGATTTCATTTGCAGCAGCTGAGAGGCTGCTGGCGTGCCCATCTCCATCTGTCTTCCTCTCCCTATCTCTCTGTGTATCTCTGTGTCTCTCTTCAAAATAAAAATAAATATATATATATATAAAAATACCTGGGCTACTAGGGGCATGAATTCACATTCAATCCAACCATTCCAACCTTGGCACACAGACTCATGACCATACCAGAAGGCACATTGCATTCAACCTAACCTCAAAGGGCCCCATAACCTTTACCAACTTTAATACTTTTCCAAAATCACAAGTTTTGTCAGAGATTCAAGACTACTAATTATGGGTCCTATAAAATTAAAAGAATTTATAAACTTCCAACACAAAATGGCATAAGATAAATATTTCTACTGTATAACAAGGAGAGACTGGACCAATGCAAGATCAAAAACATCAGGTTAACATCAAACATCTGCAGTTCAAGTCCAGCATCCATAACCAGTGATGACAGTCTCTGGAGTTTTAATTTCCGTCCCACCAGATGGGATGAGTAGTCATGGGAAAGCTTTCCTCTACAACCAACTGCCTTCCATGGTAACAACTGCACAGTCCTGGTATATCCAAAATATCTATGGGTCTCTACTGAAAACCACAGTCCATATTACAATGAACATTTTGGCCTTCAATACAGGAATATCACCCTGCTTCCTAGGCCATAGCTCAGCAGCAGCTCCTGGAACTGCATGCACTTCATGACCCATGTCCATGCATTCCTTCATGCTTCCAGGTGTGCAGAAACACAGTCATTTTGTTTATACAGGGAGAAAATAAATCTTGGCATTAAACCTTCACAATATGTCCTTTTAGTCATCTCCTTTCAAAATAGTTTCTATTTCTACCATTCAGCTTTCCTGAAAGACATCACCATGTCATGCATTCTTTCCATTGTTTCCATGTAAAGCAGTGGGCCCAGCCTCAATGATGGCAATGTTACCAATAGGAGCTTTAGAAAATTAAAGTCATTCTCTGTGCCAGTGACTATAAAATTGCTTAAATTGTTCTAACTTTAAATTGTACACCTTTCAGTTTTATGTCTCCTGGCAGCCAAAGCAGTCTATTACATTTTTTTTGGAGAGAGAGAGGAAGACAGAGATGGGCATGCCATCAGTCTCTCAGCTTCTGTCAATGAAATTCAGATGGTTGCGCCCTCTTGTGGTCAAGTGCGGCATTGCACCCTTGCCTCACTTTGCATCTGGCTAAATGTGGGACCTGGAGATTGGAACCGCTGGAGATTGGAACCAGCATTCTTAGGCTTAGGAGGCAGGCACCTTAACTGCTAAGCCATCTCTCCAGCCCTCTATTACATTTTTAAAAATATTTTTAAAGTTTTATTTTTATTTATTTATTTGAGAGAGAAAGAGATTGGGCATTCCAGGGCCTTCAGCCACTGCAAACAAACTCCAAATGTATGCATCCCCTTTTGCATCTGGCTTACTTGCATTCTGGGAAATAGAACCTAGGTCCTTTGGCTTTTCAAGCAAGCACCTTAACTGCTAAGCCATCTCTCCCCAGCCCCTATTACCTTTTTGTTTGTTTGTTTTTGTAATTTTTATGAAAGTGAGAGAGCGAGACAGAGAGAGAGAATTAGCATGCCAGTGCCTCCAGCCACCACACTTGCACCACCTTATGTGCAAGTGGGAACTTGAGCATTTGCATCATCTTGTGCTTGTGGCTTATGTGGCACCTGGAGAGTCGAACATGGGTCCTTAGGCTTTGCAGACCAGCACCTTAACCACCAAGTCATCTCTCTAGCCCAGTCTATTACTTTAAATTCAACCTTAATCAAACTCTTAGGGCTTGGGCAGCTATCCTTTATGCCAATAGCTCAGTCCCAGCACAGTTCTCTGTTGCCTTTCCTTCACCTTTGGAAGTTCAAAAGCCAACACAATTCTCTCTCCATTTAACGTTTTTAAACTTTCAACAGAATAGGCCATAAAATTCAGCTTACCACTCTGTAAGGCTCTGGAGTCACAAGAACTAAGCCCATGCACATTCTTCCAGTACACAAGTTCCAAAAGACCAAAATGCACATAATTAGATTCATTACAGCAAGACCACAACTCTCTGGTGTCAAATTCTGTTACAGTCAGCCACATAGGAAAGTGGAAGGTATTTGAAACTTTTGATCAAGAGGTTCTTTGTAGGGATGTAAGGAGAAATTGATAGATCATTCTGGCCAGAGAACTGAAAGACCTAAATGCAGAATAACTTTAGTTTGAAGGGTAGAAAGTGCTTTGTTAAGACAGGGCTAGAGACAGTTTTTATGAGACTCCTCTTGTGCTCTTCCTGAGTCATAAAAACTTAAGCAAAAATAAATATAAATAATGAAGGAACATAGAGCAGAGGAATAAGGAAAAGAAATAAATTGTAATTTTAGGTTGTACTATTCATCCTGGTTCAGGTGCAATTGTCTGAGAGATTTTGATCACTCATATTGGGACAGCTGGCCTGCATTGAGACAGTAGGAAGACTGCTGAAAGAGGTTTCCTGGTCTTCAAAGTCAGTTTTATTTCCTGCTGGATTAACATATTTGATAGTGTACCTGGTACTATGGTAGTATAACAAATGCTGGAAGGAAAGGGTCATTGTATTTGAAACACATTTATTTGAATGTGACGGGTCCTGGGGATGTGTACCAGGTTCATAGTCCCTGAATAGAGGTCATCAGGGCTATGGGATTAAACTGTGGGCTGCAGTGGATACATCAGGATTTTGGAGAAGCCAGGAGTATACTGTGTCCTCCAAAGAGATCTGCAAGTTTGGGATAGAATTTTCCTCCATGCTGTAAGAAGCCTAGCTGGAGGGGCCCAATTGAAACCTGACAGATAACTTCATTGGATAGATGTTGGAGATGGAACTTCAAAATTTGATCGTTGTCCTTTTTGTTTCAGATCTAGTATTGGTTCAACCTTTCCTTGCTAGGCCAAGTAGCTTTATTATTATCTTTTTCAGTATAGAGGTTTCCTCTGTGCCATTATATATATGTTACTTGTGTTTTAGTTTTCCAAGCTCACAGTTAAGTGACTTTGAACTAAGAGATATTTGACAATGTTGGAATTGATAAAAATATTAACGTGGGAGTGAATGCAATTTTACATGTTGAGATGGTTGTAAATTCATGGGGGCTAGGGGCAGAATATGGTGGTTTAAATCAGACATCAGATGTCTCCCATAAACTCATGTGTTCTGAATATTTGGTCCCTCGCTAGTGATAATGTGGGAGGCCAAGCCTTGTAAGAGAATATGTGGTTTTTCAGTGGATTTAGAGGTTTTATGGTTTGCTTTGCTTGCCAGAGATGGGCACACACTCTACCATGGGCTGTGGCTGAGGTGATTTCTAGCTTCTGCTCATGCCATGCTTCCCCCTGTCATCATGGATCTTTCTCTTAATACCATAAGCTAAAATAAATCCTTTCCTCCCATCAGCAGCTTTTAGTCATGTGTTTGATCTCAGCAACATGAAAGTAACTGTAAGACTAGTGGGTGCCTAATACTGCAGACAGAGCCAAATTACACTGGCCAGCTTTTCATGTTGTGACAACCCGAAGAAGTGATTTAAAGAAGGATATATTTATTTAATTCATTTCTTCAGTGGTTTAATCCCTGGTCATCTGGCCACATTGTTAGGAGGGGGTCTTGATGAGGCTGAATATTATGGCACAAAGATGTGGTTCAGAAAACTTTCTCACCCCTGTTGGACAAGGAGCAGAAAAAAGGTACAAGACTTAGGCTCTAAAGCTATGCAACCAGTGTCATATCTCCCACAACCAGGCCCACCTCTTAATAACCCATAAAATTAGCACTCTCAAGACACAATCATCTCTCAACAGCACCACTATTTGGTGACCAAGTATTCAATGTGTGAGCTTTTGTGGCAGAGCATTTCTTATCAAACCTCAGAATTGTCATAGGCTATTTTGTGTTGCTATAACACAATTACCTGTTAACAGGCAGCACATAATTAAATATATTTATTTACATAACAATTCAGGATGATCAAAAGCATGGTACCAAACTAAGGGTCAGATTTGTGCCTCACAGTCCAGATAGCAAACGAGTTAGCCAGGAGTACACACGGATAATATGTCACCTCCTGTCCACTGCTTTGGGGATGGAGAGCACTTCCACAATGTGCAGTGACTTCATAAGATAACATTACACCTCCTGTCCACTGTGTTAGGGATGGAGAGCACTTCCACAATGTGCAGTGATGTCATAAGATAACATGACACCTCCTGTCCACTGCGTTGGGGAGGGAGAGCACTTCCACAATGTGCAGTGACATCATAAGATAACATGACAGCTCCTGTCCACTGTGTTAGGGAGGGAGAGCACTTCCACAATGTGCACTGACTTCATAAGATAGCATGACAGCTCCTGTCCACTGTGTTGGGGAGGGAGAGCACTTCCACAATGTGCAGTGACATCATAAGATAACATGACAGCTCCTGTCCACTGTGTTAGGGAGGGAGAGCACTTCCACAATGTGCAGTGACATCATAAGATAACATGACAGCTCCTGTCCACTGTGTTAGGGAGGGAGAGCACTTCCACAATGTGCAGTGACATCATAAGATAACATGACAGCTCCTGTCCACTGTGTTAGGGAGGGAGAGCACTTCCACAATGTGCAGTGACATCATAAGATAACATGACACCTCCTGTCCACTGTGTTGGGGAGGGAGAGCACTTCCACAATGTGCACTGACATCATAAGATAACATGACAGCTCCTGTCCACTGCATTGGGGAGGGAGAGCACTTCCAAAATGTGCAGTGACGTCATAAGATAACATGACAGCTCCTGTCCACTGTGTTGGGGAGGGAGAACACTTCCGCAATGTGCAGTGATGTCATAAGAAAAGTAATGGTGACCCTTGATGACCTCATCTCCATCTCTTGTTCCACTTCTCTGCATTTGCATTGGTAGTGAATAGCTTCTAGGATATGAACCTTTGGATCACTAGCCACATCCATATGTTAACTGTAAAGTATTTTATGTCTACTATGATTTTGATTGCAGTTAAATAGCTATATTATAAGTAATTTGTAAATTAAGCACATACTTACTTATCTGTTGTTAATAATCAAATGGAAATTATAAAAATTGTACTATATCAAATGCTATATGAGTGTGATCTCACATTACTTTTGTCTTTCTATATATATTTGACATACACACATATGTCATATATATATATATTCCATATGGATATCCAGTTAAATATTTTTGGACCAAATATGACTGCCAGTATCCACACAGAGGTGATTATATGCAGTAGAAAACTTCACATAGTAAAGGATTCATAAAACAAAATAAAAATTATGTCTTCAATCACTTACTACTATCTCATTTCCACTTTCTTCTTCCCCAAAATTTAACACTTTAATAGTCAATCAGAATAAATTTTAGAGAACACACACAAAAACTTACATTGGGTTATTACTATTTTTTAAAAAGTTCCAATGTACTTCTCACTGAGGTAGAATCACTCTGGACAGGAGTTGTCACAAGAACAATAGAGCAAGGAAAACAAGAATAAAATTTAAAGGATTTTTTGAAGCTTAATAGTGATGGTATGAGTGTGGAGGAGGAAGACTTCAGAGGGAAAATAAACAGAAGATATCAGATACTGTTCAAGTGCTTGGATAAACTGATATTATCATGAGAATTTTCAGCTTTAAATATGTCTTATTTGTTAGTTAGATATTTTCCATGTTAAAAAAGAAGTTGGGGATGACATAAAATATATTAATAGAATTATTTTCAAAAATTAGAAATTTTCTTTTCCATTTTTATTTGATTCAATAAATACATAGCCACAGTTTTTTTTTTTTTTGCTATTTATAGCAGTCAGAGAAAAATATGTTACATAAAGCAATCTTGGCCATTGGAATTTATCTCTAAAGTTCTAATTTACAGTTTTTCATTGTATAGACACTATATTATCATGATACTAGATTTTCAATAACAAACAAAGTGCATAGTTATGATGCTTGTTTTTCATCATTGTTTCTGATTTTTAAAGCAAATTTATTTTCTGTTTTTCCTAAATTTAACTAACAAATGTACATATTTATTTATTTATAAACAGAGATATATAGACAGAGAGAGAAAGATATACAAGTTTAAATATGTATCAATTTAAAATTAAATGTCAGAAATTTGGTAAAATTCACTGCCACAATCATTTCTACTGCAGCTGTAACAACTTACTTCAAATAATTTATCTTACATTTTTACCTGCTGTAAGTCAAATGTGGGGCTCATGGACTGAAATTCACTGAGGTTCTTTCTCGTCGACCTTGGAGGATGCATTTCTCTATCCCTTCCATTTTATAGGGTCACTATAACTTTCCTTGCCTTGTCACTGCCACCATCTTCAAAACCAGCAGGGCTCCATGCCTCTGAACACTCTTCCCCAATGACATTGATTCTCTTGCATTTATGCTGGACCCACTCATATAATACTGGATAAAATTTATAATTTCAAAATAGATGATTAGCAATATTAACTCTATTATCTTAATTCATCTTTGCCATAAAATCTATGATGGTAATATATATGTGTGCAAAAGTGATTTGGTTTAAGCCTCCTTAAGTCTTTGGTCAGGGATGGGGAGAAAATTCCGACCAGCTATGCATACAATGCCAAACTCTAGACATTGCTATTTTCCATCTGGCTTCAGGCATATTTCATTCTGATGCAAGGAAAGGCAGACATATGGGATTGGTGTGACATGAGGTTGCAAATATGGACAGAAGTTGCTGATACAGCTAAGGTGAGATAGTTGTTTTAGTTTAGTGAATTAGATGTCCTTGAAGAATATAAGTTAGATGACTTAAATGTAAGCTGTAGGAGGTACTAATGTTGGTCCACTGTATGACTTCTGTTCTTATGGTGAAAGAAGCATCTGGAAATCTGACAATAGGTGAAGAGAATATGGAGAATATCTGAGATATTTAGAGTGTATCCAACCTGTTTCCTTCATTGATCATATATAAACAATAAAAGAAGCAGAGATGATATCCAGTGTTCAGTAATAATGCTTCATGCAGTCAAGGCTATGAATATGAGATATGAGATGAGAGAGTCTGGAAAGTGATATAGTGGATCACTTCGAACAACAGGTTGAATGTGGAACATGTCCAGAGAGATGTGACATAGAAGGCATTATGTAGTGATGAAGGAGAATGGCGATAGACAGAATTCACAAGTATTTGATACTATTTGAAGCACATTTATCTTTGTATTCATTAAAGCATGTCAAAGTTTCTGATCACCCTACACTTGTATAAAAAAACTTGCTTTGCATGTGTTAGTAGAGACAAAACTGTCTTTCCTGAGATTATTGAAAAGATTCTGGTCTGGAAATAACTGAACAATCTGTATTACAGGCTTAGAAGACACTAGTCAGAATAAGATCTTAGTGTTTCAAATGTTTAAGAAAAAGAGAATGACAAGTATAAACTAGTATTTTTTTTTTGGCTAGGGTATTTAGTAAATAAGGAAATAATAAGATGCAGATAGCCCCCAAAGGAGATTCAGTGACTAAGGCAGGGAGATATAGTGTAGTTATAAGATTTGCAGACTGAGGAGATTGAATGAATACTAAAGGAGGCTAAATACTCAGGAGAGAGGGACAGAATTCTGAGAGGAGCAACACAGAACCAGGCCATGAAAACTGAAGAGTTTGGTAATAGATGAAAGGGGATTATCTTAGTTAAACAAGTAATTATGTCCTTTTCTAGATACACACACACACACACACACACAATAAAATAAGCCGAGTGCTTAGGAGATCGCTCAGTGGTTAAAGGCACCTGACTTCAAAGCCTACTGATCCAAAGTTTAATTTTACAGCACCCCCATAGATATACACCTATATATCTATATCTATCTATCTATCTATCTATCTAACTAAATATATATATATATATGTGAATAAACAGCTTCAAAGGCAAGCTAAGCCAGTAACAAATGAACTCTGTCATAGTGAATGTGTGTACTATGATTCAGAGACATAGGAAATGAGTTAGTCCATGTATGAATTTTGAAAAAGTGGAGGTAAAGGACATTTAAAGCATGAGGCAGTCCAAAATTTTCTGCTGCCATTAACCTACTTGAAAGTGAAGTAACCCAACATAATGCAACATAACTGTCAAATGAAATTATTTGTGTCTCTTACAGGTGGAAGGGATTAGATAACTACTGTTTACATTAAACATCTTACATGTGAAAACACACAAGTTTTTCCTATGTGTTTTCCAAACATATTATTTTAGGTGTTCATTTGCAACAGTATAACATGTATTATTTCTCCTTGCAAACTTGATATTGACTGGAAACAAACTGCAGATAGAGACATAGGGAATTCAACTACTTTCCCATAAAGCGTCCATGCATGCTTAATGAGAAATGTATGCAGCACCTTCTGTGTTTATCACATCTGCTCAGCAGCCAAGCTGCCACTTAAGCATAATAGAGACTTCCCCAGAAAGTTGGTTGTACATAGAATCACATTTTCTAAAGTGGTTCTTGACATTGTGTATAAAATTTCCATCTTCCAGTTGTCTTATGAACAATTTAGAGTAGTTTCATAGACAAAAAGTATATTTGAAAGTAGATTTGTTCATCTAACTATTAATTCTAGTGTCAACCTGGATGATCGTTTGAGGCTTTAAAAGCATAATATGTGTTTGTCATTTGAGTGGCTGATACAGTTACTATATAATCAGAATCTCGTAAGCCATGTGGAGAAGCTACAAGGTTATAATGCAGCTATCTCTGCCTGAAAGGAGATAGGGTAATGGTGATATTACAAGTCAGTATAATGCACATGTATGGCTACATATTGGAGATGTGTTCTATAAATACAAGAATTAGATATGACATCTCTGACTCTTTTATAAACAAGGCCAGATATTAACAGACTGTGATCTGTAAGACTAATTTGTCTTATCTCTTTTTGTAAGACAGTTGTGTCAGTTCAATCACATATTTTTTTTTCCATGAATGCTAGAGTTGAGTAGTTGGAAAACAAACTTTGTGGTCCACAAGAGCCTCAGTAGTACATTATAGGAACTTTCAGAAAACACACACACACACACACACACACACACACACACACACACACACACATACCTTACTTCTTATGAACAAAGCACTTACATAAGATAACTAGCACACCCCTTCTGGTATCCCCATGATCCTAATTTTGGAAGGCTTAAGGCTATTCCACATTTCCCACATGTTCTGTTCACAAAAGTTTTTGACCTTATTGAAACTTTTGGATTCATGTACTGTTTCTTCAGTTATGTCTTCCAGTTCTGAGTTTCTGTCTTCCACATGGCTGACTCTATTCTTGAGACCTACAAGGTTTCCCAAAAAAAGACAGATTTCTGTCAGAGTTCTTGATGACCCACTAAAGGTTAATGGTAAGACCCTGCTGCTGAAGACATTGTAAGCAGTTGAGATGAAACATGGAGTGACCTGGTCAGAATCTGGAAGAGGGTCAGTCCCCAGACGGTTAGCTAGGCTGTGCCAGAGGGTGCTACGTGAGCAACTAGGGGAAAATGAAGGACATCTGCCCAAACAACTAGCAGTCTAAGCTACCCAGCAGAAAACATCTTGACGTGATGCTCAAACAAGTGTAATAGTGGCACACAGCCATGGTGGGTAACCAACTGCTCTTGATTTGGCTAATAGATCGACTCAGTGGAATGGAACTCATGGCTGGAACTGGGGAAAATGTCAGAACCATGTACAAAAAATGATCTCATTCTCCAATATCAAGCTCTCATCAAATGTGGGCTAGAAGAGGGTTGACACACATAAAATTCTCTCTAAAATCACTATGGCCATTTAATCTATCTAGTACTAACTTCTCTCTCCATTGGAGAATTTGCTTCTCTTTTTCAGATGGACAATGAATCCTGAAGGGAGGATCAGCCTATCACACCTCTCCAGGACCCCAGCTGAAACCATAGAGAAACGGGGGAAAAGGGCAAGAGTGCAGCTTTCTTGGTGAACCCAACACCAGAAAAAGGCTGAAGGAGATAAACACAGAGAACATCCAACTCCTACTAAGCCAGATATCCAGAGACACAGAGGCTCCCAAGACCCCATCACTGAAGTAGAATTAAAATGAACCCAACGTGGCTCAGGGAAATTCTCAGAAGAGGGGGCGGAAAGTGTGTTAGAACCACAAATTAGGTCATTATGCACAGAGACTTTGCCTATCCCCCATAACCTTTGACTACCCCCATAATGCATGACCCACATTCCCCAATGAGGAGGGTCCCTTAGGGGGGGGAGGACAAGGAGAAGGCTACCAGAGTCGCCAACATGAATGTAAAATTAGAATAATATAAATACAAAAAGAAGACACTCACCAAGGCACATCATAGCTGAAACTCTTAATAAAGAAAACAAAGAGAGAATGCTAAAGGCAGGAAGAAAGAAACAACTCATTACATACAAAAGTAATTCCATCAGAATTACTTCAGATTTCTCAATGGAAATCCTAAAAGCCAGAAGGGCCTGGAATGGAACACATCAAAGTCTAGAAAACTATCGCTTCCAACCCAAACAACTGTACCCAGAAAAAGTATCCTTCAAAATAGATGGTGAAAGAAAAACTTTCCATGAAAAAAATCATTTTCATGATTATATGCACATATCATAAGCAAAGCCAATAGATTACCGACAGAATGGGAGAAAATTTTCACCAGCTATAACACCGACAAAGACTTAATATCTAGAATATAAAAATATAAAAAAATCAACCCACTCAAAAAATGGGGCAGAGATCTGTACAGGGAGTTGTTAGAAAAGAAATACATATGGCTAACACATACTTAAGAAAATGTTCAACATCCCTAACCATCAGGTAAATGCGAATTAAAACAATCATGAGATTCTACCTTGCTCCAGTAAGGATGGCAGTCATTAAAAAAAAAAAGCAAATGAGAACAAATATTAGTGAGAGATATGAGGAAAGATGAACACTCATTCACTTTTGGTGGAAACACAAACTTGTACAACCACTATGGAAATCACTATGGAGATTCCTGAAAAAGAATGAATACAGAACTACCAATAGACCAGTTGTTCCCTTACTGAGCATTTACCCTCAATTTTCCATGCCTCATTACAGAGATATTTGCTCAACCATGTTTATAGCTGTTCAATTCATATTAGCTAAGAACTGGAATCAACCCAGGTGGAACCAACCATTGGATGAATGGGTAAAAAAGTTGTGTTACATATACACAATGGAATTCTACACAGCAGTAAGCAAAATTGATCGAATAAGATTTGTAGGAAAATGGATGGACTTAGATAATACTCAGTAAACACACACACTCACAGGAACACAAATGCTGCATGTTCTCACTCGTATGAGGCTCTCACCTGGATCAGCTTGAGTTGCTGGCATACCAGATAGATAACTTGAGGCCTGGACGATAGGGATAGAAGAGTTTGTGTAGAGGGGAAGGAGAGCTTGGGGGAAAATAAACACAAAACTATACCCAAAATTGCCGGGCGTGGTGGCGCACGCCTTTAATCCCAGCACTCGGGAGGCAGAGGTAGGAGGATCGCCAAGAGTTCGAGGCCACCCTGAGACTACATAGTTAATTCCAGGTCAGCCTGGACCAGAGTGAGACCCTACCTCGCAAAAACCAAAAAAAAAAAAACAAAAAACAAAAACAAAAACAAAAAAACTATACCCAAAATTAATTGGGACAATAAAAATCATTTTTCTGAAGATAGACTAAAAGATAAATCCCTCAAAAGTACTGTAGGGGTGCATCTGAAAAGAAGTGCCTGGAGAGGGTGGGATGAAGCCTAACCTTAAAAAATTTTGGCTCTGACATTTAACTCCCAATACCAGAAATTGGTGCTGCCCATACTGAGCTATTGACCAGAGAGAGACCTATAAGGTCCCTAAAACAAGACAGTCTTCTGTTAAAACATTTGATTACCCACCTGAAGTAAAAGGTAAGACCCTATTGCTGAAGACACCACATGCTGCCAACACAGAATATGGAGAGACCTGGCTGGAATTTGGAAGAGAGCCAGTCCCCAGATGGTTAGCCTGCCTAGTGCTGGAAAGCATTCCATGAGCTACTGGGGGAAAGTGGCCAACAATGGTGTGAGCAAGCAGGGGTCTAAGCTACTCAGAAGAAACCAGCCTGAGGAGAAGTACACACCAGTATAATGGCGGCACACAGTCTTGATGGGTAACCAATGGTTTTCTGATTGGCTAAGAGATCTACTCAGTGGAAAAGAAAGCATATCTGCAACAGAGAACTAGGTCAGAATCCTATGAGACAAAGATCATGCTTTCCAGTGTCAAGCTCCCACTAGTGTTTGGCTAAAAGAGAAGGTACATTCATCAAAATCTCCCTAAGTTAATAACACTTATCCAATTTATCATATGCTGACTTCACTGCTTGTTGGAGAATATGGTTTTCTTTTTCTGAAGGTCATGAGTCTTGAGGAAATAAACCAGGCCCAGGTGAAAAAAAAGAGGAATTGCTGAGATGAGCAAGAGTTTTGCTTCCATGATGAGCCTGACAATCAGCACCATGGTGAAGGAGACAGACACTGAGAATTCTCATCACGTACCAAAGCAGAGATCCAGAGGCTCCTAAGAGCTCATTACTAATGTAGACTTAAAACACATCCACCAGGGCCCAGGGAATTTTGCAGAAGAGGGACTGGAAAAATTGTAAGAGCCACTTCCTGGGACGTCATGTCCAGAGGCATCCTCCCCCCACCCCAATAACTGACAGCTGCTCCCACAACACATAATTCACAACCCCATGAGGAATACCAGCAACCCCACTGAAGAGGGCCCCCAGCAGAATGGGGCAGGGAGAAGGGAAAAGATGGGACCAACACATGATGTCTCTATGTTCTTAATTTTAAAAAAAGAGAAAAGAAGTTGTGCACAAAACTTCTTTTTAGAAAAAATAATACTGGCTATCCAATTGTCACTGTTTATTTTTCTGGAAAGAAAAAGAAAATGGTGGGAAGCATTGTCCTTCCTTTTGAAATCCATCATTGCTGCTGAGAAGCCAGTGTGTAACCACAGCCACAAAGAGTCTTCAGGTCACAATAGTAGACAGTATTGGAGGACACCCTCCTTTTCAGCACGGTTGTGTAGAGCGATCCACTCGGCTAGTTCTGTTCAAAGAACAGATATGGGGCTAGGCACTCCGATGCTCATAAAATGGGGGCCCCTGTCCCTAACACTGTTATTCAGAAGCACCGTGTAGAGGTGAGAACCAGACAACATTACTGTCCAGCCTTAGGATTGACAGCAGATTAAAGTCAGGGCAATCATCACGCTGTCTCAGGCTTACAGTCTTTATATCCTAAACACTAAGAACTAACTGTTGTGAACTTTAATTTTCATTAACTTATTTTTTCAACCCGATTTAAATGGTGATTAATGATGCTATGAAATGAGTCTTTATGTACATTCTTACTATAAGTACTTTAGAAGAAAGGATTTGCTTTACTTTATTGGCTGGGGAGTCATTTCTAATTCACCTACAAAACGTCCCACTGACATTTAAGATGCGCTATGTAAACAGTGCTTCAAACTTTATAAAATAAAGTCCTATTCGAAAATTGTTGACTTAATTTTAAATCATTGCTTTATGAAGAGAAACGCAATAAAATAACTACTATAAGTGGTTTATTTCATGTATATACTCTTGCCATTGCTGTAAAATGCTAATTAAAGACTGAAATTAGTTCATATATCTCTCCTTCTCTTACACTAAAAAAGTAACTAAAGAAAGTAACTAATTCTGGAATTGCAAATATTTACAGTATGTTATCTTTTGAAATTGGGAACAATATACTTCATTCATCCTGATGACCATTATTGATTGTTACGCAATCACAATTAGCATTACTTCCTGATATGGCAGTCATTGCTTTTGTTTTTCTCATATAATGCTAGAAAAAGCAACCTAGAAAAATGGTTATTTTAAATGCACAATTGACAAGATGAGGATTACATACTGTCTTCAAAAGATGTTGCACAGTTTTTATAGACTCTAGCAGAAGTATTTGTAACAGTGGAAATCAGGTTACAGGTAAAAGCTTTGTAGATCTTCCAAATATTTAAGACCACTATTGTAGACCTTAAAATTCTGTGTTTTTCTATGCTCTGTAAAAATGGAGGTAAAAATAGGAACAACAGTATAGCTTATTATAAGAATACTGGGGACATTTCCAAGCTGATTTTGATAACATTTCCTGGCACTTTTTGAACCATCCATTGGTTAAGATAAATAGTACTTCACTAAAGCAGAAGGCTTTTTAAATCTTTTACTTTGAACATGTGCTGAGCAATATACAAAGTTTGTCAAAACATAAACTACTCCGGTTTGCCTTGAATTGGACAAGGCTACCACTTACTGAAAATGTATCTGATTCTGCCATCAAAGAAATTGCCCTATTTTCTCATAATATCTTGGAGCTACTTAATGTTTCGCCTCAGCTTGGGTGCCTAAGAGAAAGATGAGCTCAGCAAACTAACCATACTGAATACCACCAAACAGGAGAAAGGGCTAACAATATAATTCATCATAGCCATGCCAGCAGAGAGTCTCCACAGTCCCCTTCAAGGATGCATCAAGAATTGGATAACATGGGCTGGAGAGATGGCTTAGTGGTTAAGATGCCTGCCTGCTAAGCCTAAGAACCCGGTTCCAATCTCCAGCAGTTCCAATCTCCAGGTCCCACGTTTAGCCAGATGCAAAGTGACGCAAGGGCGCAATGCTGCACTTGACCACAAGGGGGCACAAGCATCTGGATTTCATTCACAGCAGCTGAGAGGCTGCTGGTGCACCCATTCTCTATCTGTCTCCTTCTCCCTCTCTGTCATCTCTATGTCTCTCTCCAAAAATAAATAAAATAAATAAAATAAATAAAAAGAATTGGATAACACTAGACTGGGGAGATGGCTCACTGGGAAAGAGAAATTGCTGCACAGTCAAGTACTTGAACTCAGTCCCCAACACTCATACAAAAAATAAATAAGTAAAAAGAAAGCCAGGCATGAACACACATGCTACAACCCGAGAGTTGAGGGGTGGAGAGTGAAGAAGAAAGATTACTTTTACACACTAGTCAGCCAATGTAATGGGAAAGAAGCAAGCTCCAGGCTCAGTGAAAACCTTTTTCATATATATATATATATATATATATATATATATATATATATATATATATATAGAGAGAGAGAGAGAGAGAGAGAGAGAGATAGGTAGATAGATATAGATATATGTGTGTGTATGCATATATATATATGTATATCTATGTGTATGTGTATATATATGTATATCTATGTGTATGTATATATATATGTATATATCTATGTGTATGTGTATATATATGTATATCTATGTGTATGTGTATATATATGTATATCTATGTGTATATATATATATATATGTATATCTATGTGTATGTGTATATATATGTACATCTATGTGTATGTATATATATATATATATATCTATGTGTATATATATATATGTATATCTATGTGTATGTATATATATATATGTATATCTATGTGTATGTGTATATATATATGTGTGTATATGTATATATATATCTATGTGTATATATATGTGTATATATATATGTGTGTGTGTGTGTGTGTGTGTGTGTGTATGTATATATATATATATATATATATATATATATATATATATATATAATCTCCAAATTCAATTAAAATCTTGAATTTCAGTATAGATGGTTGCATGTGAAAGGTGAAAGGTAGTGATGGGATGTAAAGTCACAAGTCTTTGAAAGGACAGAATGTACATTACTCTGGATATCATATTGAAATGATACCTTGGCAGAAATAAATAAGATAGTTTATAATGATTTCCAAACTTCAGCATGGAAGAAATACATAAAAAATTATTGGCGTATACAACTGAATTGTATGATTCATGCCAAAGTTCTTTCTGGTTAACCTGTACACTCTCTGGACCATGGTGGATGTAGAAAGGCAATAATCAGTCTGGAATGTAAAAGCTGCAATTTATGAGAATGTTGTATATTTAACCAACCAATAAGGAGACACAAATAAAATGTCTTTCATTGCCACATCATAAACAAACTTTTAAATCAGTTGATATTTGAATTATGAATATGTATCATTGGTTTATTACTCTTAAATTATTTAGAGAACTGTATTAAAGTTATGAAAATGGATAAACCAACATTAAATATTTTAAATTATCAATTTAATACATTTGTCATCACACTTGCCAATACAGCTTTCACATTTATTAGCTGAAGTAAATCTACTCAACACATTAAGCACCTCTTTTAATAACTGAAGCATGATTTCTCTGATAAGAATACATTTATAGAATATATTTATATATTAGTACTGATCAAAATGTTAATCAGTTTCTCTAGCTCTGTCTTCAAGATAGTTTGTGTCTATTTTCACAAAATAAATTTCCATTTAAATATCTTTCAAACTCAATTTTTCACTGGAAAAAATTTCAGTATATCATGGTGACACTTTAACATAAATAATTTTATAGTCACTCATCAAATAGCATTCATCAATAATCCAGAGACTTAGAAATAATGACCATACACAATATTTCCCAGAGTCTGTTATACATACATTGATCAGCCAAGCAGACAACAGTAGTATTTTACTTTGATTAGATACTTAAATAAATCGATGGGCAATATGTTACTTGTATATGGGCATGTTTGTGTATAAATACAAACATATACATGTGTGATCAATATACATACAAACACATCATGTTTCTGTGAACAGAACTCTCAGACATGGGCCATGATGACACTTTGAAGTTCAAAGGTGATTAGATAATGAGAGACGAGCAGAACACTCACCTGTCTAAAGGGAGGTCTTCTTGCTGGGACAAACGCAGAAGCAGCTTACTGGAGAAAAGGGTTTACAAATTCCAAGGGAAGATTCATCAGGGGAGAAGCTGGCTTACTTCATCATCCACCCACAACAGAGACAAAAGCCAGCACCAGCAAACATGAGCTAACTCTGGACCCAGGCCTTAGGGCTGCACTCAAGATCCATCCCCAGTGACACACCTATTTCAGTAGGGCTTTGCCTGCTGGAGACGTAAGTGAGAAGCTTAGTCTTAATCAAAAAAGATGCATCAGGGTCCATTGTGGAAGAGGTGGTAGAAAGAATGTAAGAGCCAAAGGAAGGGTACCATTTCTTATAATGCAACTGTCCAGCCATAATTGGCCTTGATATCCATGACCTCACAGTACTTAGCAAGACCTTCACAAGACCCTCATAATAGGAGAAAAGATGATGACATCAAAATAAAAGAGAGACTCATGGAGAGAGGGAGGGCATATGGTGGAGAATAGTGTTGTGAAGGGGAAAGTGAGGGGCAGAAAAGGAAATATGATGGTTTATTGTCTGTAAAGCATAGAACTGGGAATTAAAAAATGAAAAAAAAAACCTAAAAATAAAAAAAAAAATAAAATAATAAAAAAAATGTGTGGCTTTGTGGTTATTTACATTTAAACCACAAAGGGAGGTATTTATAAAAAATCTCTCTTTATTTTTGATGTCATCATTTTTTCTCTTATTATGCAGGTCTTATGTAGGTAGCATCAGCCACTGTAAGGCCATAAATACCATGATCAGTTTGTATCTAGAAAACACCATTGTAAGCACTCCACCCATCTTTTGACTGTTACATTCTTTCTGCCACCTCTTCCACAGTGGTCCCTGAGCCTTGGAGGGTGTGATAAAAATATATCTCATTTAGGGCTGAATGCTCCACTGCCATTTCTTCTCTGCACATTGGTGAACTTTGAGTATCCCCAGTGTTCACTGCTATCTGAAAAGAGAAGGTTCTCTAGCCGAAAGGGAGAGTGACATCACATAAACATAAGTATTTAGAGGGCAGTTTGGTAGGCATAATATATGTATCTATTTAGCCACACAATGGTAGACTTTCCCCCTAGGGCTTATGACCTTTCAAGCTGTAGGCTTTTGTATAGCACAATACAGGCCTGGTCCTAGCCAGACCGCATGGCAGAAGAAAACAGGAAGTGGCTTCTGTAAAAATGGTGTTTTGCGCAGGCGTGATGTGACAACAGTTACAGTCCCATGCTCGCGAGAAGCCTACTACGAGATGTCCTGTCCAGAGACAGGCTGTCATTGGTCACCAAAAGGGTACCACCCCATACAAGGATTAACAGCCCCTTAAACCCTATGTGCATTGTGCTAAATAAACGAGTTTGTGGATTCTCGCTTCCGCTTTCACCCAACTCCCGGAGTCTGTGTCGTGACTCTGCGCTGCTCACCCCAATTCGGCAGAGACCCTACCGTCCCTCCTGAGCTGGCCTTGGGGGGAACCCCAACAGGCTTTTAATTAGGTTTTCAGTACCAGGAACAATTCCTTCCCCTGGGATGTGCCTCAAGTTCAATCAGGGAGCAGTGGGTTTCCTCCGTAAAAGACATGCCATCATTATACCAGTTGGTAAATTTGGCCTGGCTAGCCAGCACTAACACTTGCAGAGTCAACTCCTGGTTAATAACATTAATTCCTGAACGAACACCCCCACCCCCCAGGTCCCCCACATACTACATAGCTCTGTCCAGCACTCTGAGAGCTAGTCAACAGGGAAGAGGCTTTCAGGCCAGCTCCATCTTGATGTTTCAGGCCAGGCATGTGAAATCTTTAGCAGTAGGGTTTTAAGATCTAGTTCTGCAGGGCAACCAAGAGCCTGGGCAACTGGTTATAATGTTTTGAGGCATCTGGGGCCTCCTTGACCAATAACTCATTGGAAGGTATCCCACCCCAGCACTGAATTTTTTTCTAATAACAATCTATGGCTTCTGGGCACAACATTATGCACCCCCTTAGGATACGTCTCTCCAAGCTCTCTTTTTAACTTATAAAGTATTATCTAGCAAAGAGGTAGGTTTCCATATATCTTATTCATAACATATTTAATTTTGATTAACCCTCCTCCCACCCACTCCTCTCCTGCATCCCTACCGTGATCACACTTAGACCCTTGCCAACATTTACTATCATTTGATTTCTTAAAGACAGCCGTTCTGCCAAGATTGATATGGAATCTCAGTTTTAATTTGCATTTTCCTGATGTCTAAAGATGTAAACCTTGTTTTTAGATATTTATAGGTCATTTGTGTTTGTATTTCCTCGTGAAGCCCAGCTGTTCTCTTCCAGACATGGCTTTGCTCCAGCACCACCCTGGAACGTGCTAAGGTGGACAGGTGTGGCTGGGAGCAAACCAGAAAGGGAGTAGAGAAAGAGAGTGCACAATGCACCAGAGCCATCTTCACCATACAGGGGCACAGCAGTCTCTCTGTCTCCAGAAGGAAGCCTTTAAGGAACATTGCACAGGATGTCTCAAGAGCAACCTCTTCTTCTCTTGCTGGTCTCACATTAGGTTTGCTAAATTGAGCAAATAAAAATGCTGCTCATGGGCTGGAGAGGTGGCTTAGCGGTTAAGGCGCCTGCCTCCTAAGCCTAAGAACACGGGTTCCAATCTCCAGGTCCCACGTTTAGCAGATGCAGTGATGCAAGGGCACAATGCCGCACTTGACCACAAGGGGGCACACGCATCTGGATTTCATTCACAGCAGCTGAGAGGCTGCTTGCACGCCCATCTCTATCTGTCTTCTTCTCCCTCTCTCTCTGTCTGTCTCTCTCTGTGTCTCTCTCCAAAATAAAAATAAATATATATAAAATTTTTTTAAATGCTGCTCAGTTTGAATTTCAGACAAACAACACATATTTTCATATAAAATGTCTCCTGCAAAATATGACCTATAACTATATTTTAAAAGTATTTGCACTTCACCTGAAATTCATACTTAATTGCAGGTCTTATAATTTATCTGACAACTTTCTATAAAACAATGAACACAATGTTGTCCCTCATTTATTCCTTCTCCATCTCACTTTCCCCAAAATTTAATTTAGGCATCCTGCCCTCATCTCTCAAATAAATGCACAATCAAATGACCATTTTTAGGTTGGGCATTGGGCACGTTTTGCTACAGATGATAAACTTGACACAACAAATAAAGGGAGAGGAAATTCAGGAAAGTAGTTATAATCAGCTGGTGTGGAGAAAATTCAAGTTAATACTAAACGAGGGGTTTTGGTGACTTTTTTTCCCACAGCAAACAGAAAACTGAGTGAATGTCCCTCAGTTCCCCAGTGTGGGGACACTACCTCATGACTGTAGGGAAGTGAGTGCTTTGAGTGCGGAAATTTCTCTGTAATGAATTAAGCTATGTGTCAGCATTTAAGTTAATGTTGAAAATGAGAAGGATCAAAAGCTTTGAAAACAGGAATCCCAACAAAGGGAGCGGAGCTGCAGACCTCCTGAATAAGTAGAACAGTCTTGAAAGGGGGAGAAAAATGGACATGGATGGTGGTCCCTGTCATCTCATACACCTCGCAGTAAAGATCAGAAGTCCTCTCCTGATTCCACAGCAACTGGCTGACACTGGGAAGCAGAGGCCTCCTTGACCATCCTGAAGGTAATGTAACACTATCCCTTAGGTTCTACAGCAAATGTTTTCTAGTCATTCTGACAGAAAAGAGTATCATTTTTTCAGGCTGGAGAGATGGCTTAGCCATTAAACGCTTGCCTATGAAGCCTAAGGACCCGAGTTCAAGGCTCGATTCTCCAGGATCCACGTAAGCCAGATGCACAAGGGGGTGCATGCATCTGGAGTTTGTTTGCAGTGGCTGGAGGCCCTGGCACACCCATTCTCTCTCTCTCTCTCTCTCTCTACTTATTTCTGTATCTCTCTCTCTCAAATAAATAAATAAAAAATAAAATGTTTTTTAAAAAAGGAGTATCATTTTTTCAAAAAGAAAAAAAGTGAAGGCATTATAATACTGGTAACCTCTCTGTTTTGAAAGAGAGGTATAAATGCATGAGTGAATAGAAAACTCTTGCTCAAGTGGCTGGGGTCTGCAAAGTCTGCACTTATCCAAGTTTTAATTGCACACGCTAATTGGGAACCTCCAGAGTTACTGAAGTGGAGAGCTATGATAAAATTCAAATAGCTCAGACTCTCTGGAGGATAACATAATATTGGTTTCTTTCATCAAAGAAATGAAGCTTGCAGATGCATTGATATCTTCAAATTTTTGACATAATAGCCTTGTCCAGCTAGGAAAATCAACACATGATAGGTGTTGGTGACCCACAAGGCTGACAAAAGTCATTTTCTAATCATGTCTCAGTGTCACCATGTGAGAGGAAATTCAGTATTCCAAACTGAATCTGTAGAAGCCTACTGTCTCTTGCTAACACTTCATTTCCCATCAGTTTTAGGAAGTATCCAGAGGCAACTTACTTTATATAAGAAGGAATAAAGTCTAGTGTTGACATGCTTCCTGCTTACATGCTGATTATATTAATGTCTATACATATTTCCATTATTTAATAACTTTTTAGAAATATTATTTATTTATTTGAAAGCAACAGACAGAGAGAGAAAGAGGCCTCCAGCCACTGAAAATGTACTCCAGATGCATGTGCCACCTTGTGCATCTGGCTTATGTGGGTACTGGGGAATTGAGCTTTGAACCAGGGTCCTTAGGCTTCACAGGCAATTGCTTAACTGCTAAGCCATTTGTCCAGCCCTCACTAACATTTTGAATGGAAAATCATCATCAGAGCTACAATTAATTACATTGATTTAATATTAGTAAAACCAGATTATGAGTGTAATTTTATAATGTAAAAATTTTTGGGCACATGTATAAGTGTGGATAATTGTATTCTGTATTATGTTGTGTAGACTATTGGGTTGTGTTGTGTGATGTGTTATGTGTGTGGTGTAAGCATGTGTGCTCAAGTGTGGAGGTCAAACAACAACTACTTCATCTGTTTCCTTGAAACAGAGTCATTTCCTTAACCTGGAGCTGGACCTGTTATTTTATTATTATTATTATTATTATTATTATTATTATTATTATTATTATTTTGGAGAGAGACAGAGAGAGAGGGAGAGGAAGATAGAGATGGGCGTGCCAGCAGTGTCTCAGCTGCTGCGAATGAAATCCAGATGGGTGCGCCCCCTTGTGGTCAAGTGCAGCATTGCGCCCTTGCGTCACCTGGCATTTGGCTAAACGTGGGACCTGGAGATTGGAACCAGCGTTCTTAGGCTTAGGAGGCAGGCGCCTTAACCCCTAAGCCATCTCTCCAGCCCTGGACCTGTTATTTTTGGTCAAAGAACCTAAGGGATACATTGGGCTCCATTCCTCACAGGACTAAGATTACAGACAAGTGTGGTCATGTCCAGCTTTCTACAAGAGTGCTGGGGAATCAAATTCAGACTCTCTCAGGGCCTTGTAGGTCTTTATGCTTAAAAAGCAAGGACTTTTACCAACTGACCCATCTCCCTACCCCTAAAGAAGAGTACCTCCATTTGTATTTTGTTTCATGTTCAAATATTTTATTTATTTATAAGAGAGAGAGAGAGAGAGAGAGAGGAGAGAGAGAGGGAGGCTGGCTGTGCAGAGCTTCCAAGCAAGTTCCTCATCCTTGAAGCCATTTCTCCAGGCCAAGAGCAACTTTTATATTTGGAGAAGATATGAAATGTGATGTCCCTGGATTGCTTAATTTATCTGGTAAAATTTCTGTAGAAAATTTTATTTTGATTTTTTTCTATGTGGTTACAGTTTTGAATGTAGAGGTCTATGCTGTGTGGTATAATTTTTAAAAAAGGACAGTGGAATTTACAGCGTGAGATCCAACAGTTGTTAGCTGTTTCTTTTCCTGCCACACTCTATGAATGCTTATTAACCTTGGCTTTTTCCATTTACTAGCCCTATGATCTGAGGCAAGTTCTTGTCTTTGTGCATTGGCTTCTAATACATAAGATGATGAAAATATCATACCTGAGGTTTATGTGACAATAGCTACTTAATATATGTAAGTTGCATAAAGAGCATTTAACATTAACAAAAGAAATATAAATTTATGGTTTACTTTTGAGCATCAATTGACCCAAACCTAACAAAAACAAACATTAATTAGTAAAAGCAGGGATTCCAATAACATCTTAGATGACAGGAGAAAAGTAAATGGATACTACAAAGGTAAAAGCAACCAAAATAATTGAAGTGATATTTTAAAGAGGGTGATAAATAAAAGAGGGTAGATTTGAAGGCAGTCACAGAATTTATGCACAAGATACTACTGCTCCCTTTATCTGATTCAATCTCCAGCCGATCAGCCGAAAGCAACTGGTTATTCCCATAACAACTGTTTGGCTATTTTACCAGTGAGCGTATCTTGCTTGACAGGCCAACGCAAAGGGTCACTGCTGCACTTGCTTTTTAATGTTACTTTAAGAGTCCTGGCCTTGGGCTGGAGAGATAGGTTAATGGTTAAGGCACTGACCAGCAAAACCAAAGGATCCAGGTTCAATTCTCCAGTACCCATCTAAGGCCAGATGCACAAGGTGGTGCATACATCTGCAGTTTGTTTGCAATGGTTAGGAAGCCCTAGCATGACCATTCTCTTTCTCTCTCTCTTTCTTTCTCCTTATGCCTCTCCTTCTCTCTAATAAATAAATATTTTTTAAAGAAAATAGTGTTGGCCTTGTTTATATATGCAGTTACTTTATATGTCTATCAGTTTGATCCTTGTAGGGATCAATTATCAGCATTTTTAAAAACAATTTCAGCAGAACACTGGCTCTATGGATAACTTAGCTCTATTACTTGGAGGTGGATGAAATGACCTTGTCTCTGACCTTCTGGAGTGGCAGTGTACATGCCTAGCATGCAGGAATCCCTGGATTCAATCCCCAGTACCACACACAGAAAAAAGAAGTGTTGCTCTCTTTGTTAATCTAGTCTAACAAAGTTATCATGAAAATCAACATTTAAACACATATCAGACACCAGCTATTGTAATAAGTTCCATTATTTTGTAGGTCATTAAGATAAAGAGTATTGATTAAACTATGAAATATTGATTTAAAGCAACTTAAAGTATGTATAATTAAAATTTATTTTAAATATATTTACAATTTTATATTTTAAAATATATGTGTGTATATATAAGAAATAAGGTGTAAGTGTAGCATATTGAAAAATCCCACATTCTAAATGGGCATGATTTGATACTCCTGAATTATCAGGATTTTTTCATAGAGTAAAATGTAAAACAGCTTCCCTATACTATTAGCATCACTGTTCAGAAGGCATTGGACTCAGTGTTTCTTCAGCCTACCACTGAAAGAAAGCATGGACATTGACTAAGAGCAAGCACTGACATTCATGAAGACCAAACACAATCACTAAGAGCAAGCACAGACGTTGACTTAAGAGCAAGCACTGACATTTATGAAGACCAAACACAATCACTGAGAGAAAGCACGGACGTTGACTAAGAACAAGCACTGACATTTATGAAGATCAAACACAAACACTAAGAGCCAGCACGGACATTGACTAAGAACAAGCACTGACATTTATGAAGATCAAACACAATCACTGAGAGCAAGCACAGACGTTGACTAAGAACAAGCACTGACATTTATGAAGATCAAACACAATCACTAAGAGCCAGCACTAACACTAGAGCAAGCGCTGACATTTGCTGATAGCAAGCACATTCACTAAGATTAAGCACTTTCTGTGAGAGCAAGCACAACACTCACTAACAACAAGCATTAACATTTAGTGAAGCAAGCAATAGCCTGCTTGTACAACTCTCACTGCTTCTGTTTATTTTACAGAGTACCATTCCACAACAAAAGCAGACCAAAAAATTATTCATTTTGTAAAGCACAACTATAAAATATTCTTTTGTTTTTGAAATGTTCCTAATAGATTGACTGTTATCCCAGTAGCATATAGAAAATGTAGTGGTGCTTTTTTTTCTATTATTTTCTATTATAAATACCACAATAGATAGCATTGTAGGAATAAATATCAAAGTTTTTGGACTAAGTGTTCCAGTGATAATGGTCTTCTATTGAAAAGGCTTCCTAGGAATGTTAGCTCTCTGAAGATGCCCAGGGTTGAGAACATGTTATTCTATGATTTGGCCAGTTTTATATTAGTTTATTTTTTGAGGGGAGGGATTTCAATGTATGATCTTGCTTTAGCTCAGGCTGATCCAGAATTAGCTATGTAGTCTCAGAGTGGCCTCAAACCTCTGCCTTCCAAGTGCTGGGATTAAAGGCCTGTGCCATCATGCCTGGCTTTTATATTGGTTTCTTTGACTTTGATTCAAAATGTGTCCCCTTTGCCTTCACGGCAGTGATTGTCTGGAGGTTCCGACTGTTATCCTCAGAGTGTCACAAGTGAGGGTGTTTCTTACAGTTCACCGATCTAATTAACACCATCAGTCAGCTGAGAAGAGAGCCACGCTAGCAAGTCAATTGTTAAGATTATTTCAGGTATTTTTAGATTAATGTCTTTAATAACACAGGGGCAATGATGCTGATTTAGAGAAAGGTAATAAGGAACTGTAACTGAAGAATAGTCCTGTCCGCTTCCCTCTGCAATGTAGGCATGATAAAGTGAACCTGGAATGTGAGCAAGGAAGTTAATGGGACAGTGGCTCAATGCCCAGGCTAAGCAGGATTCCCCCCACCCCCCAGCAGATTCAAGGAATTAAGTCTTTCATATATGAAACTATTTTTATAAATATTCTCTAATTCTAAGACTATTACCTGACTACTAAACTGTATTAAACTGTATTAAATTCCCAAAGATTTTTTTTTTTTTTTTTGAGGTAGCTCTAGACGGGGCTGACCTGGAATTCACTATGTATTCTCAGAGTGGCCTCAAACTCATGGCAATCCTCTTACCTCTGCCTCCTGAGTGCTGGGATTAAAGGCACGCACCATCACACCTGACTGTCAAAGATTGTTCTCAACACTCATTATTTTCAGGCTAGAGAGATGTCTTAGCAGTTAAGGCACTTTCCTGTGAAGCCAAAGGACCCAAGTTCGATTCCCTCTTACCCACATGAGCCAGATGCACAAAGTGGCACATGCATCTGGTGTTCGTTTGCAGTGGCTAGATTCCCTGGCAGGCACATTCTCTCTCTAAATAAATAAATAAGTCAATAATTTTTAAAGCTATTTTTTTTTCAGAAATCTGAGCTATCATTTAATCATTTCCCAGCTGCTCTGGGGTAAATGCATCCTCTGATAGTATTTCTACACTGGTCAAGTTGGGCAAGGTAATCATAGAATGTTCAATGAATCAAAATTAAAGTCTTCAAAAATACCAAGTACAGAAAACTTGGATATGCATAGATCACAAAAACGTGGGGGGAAATTGGGATTGATCAATGTAGGGGTGTGCCTAGTTTTCCCTTCTGTCCTTCAGTCATCTGTCCCTCCTGTCTTGTCTTTTTGGGGTGTGTCCATTTTATTTAGCCCTAGTGGAAGGAAGTCATTTCTTATATTTGCTTCACTGAGACAGCAGGGAAAGATGGAAAATTTGGGGTACCCTGGCAAAAATAGGAGCCCCTCATCCTAGACTCTGATGACATCTTCTCACCAGCTGAGAAGCAATAATTACGGTGAATCAACATTCATAGCTGAGGCTGCTGACATCGAATTAATATTACTTTCCTATACAGATATATATATTTTTTAATTTTATTTATTCTTATATATATTATTCTGGTTTTACATTCATAGTGGTAACTCCTCCCTGTTCTCCCTCTTCCATAGGTATCCTCATCAATGGGGAATGTGAGTAGCTATCACCCAAGCTTAATGCCTGTATTGACAGATCCTTGGGGAGAGCTTCTTCCCTCTCCCAAGACACTGTCAATGAAAACAACATTGTAAAGCCAAAGGACATGGGTTTGATTCCCTAGTACTCATATAAAACCAGATGTACAAGGTGGTGCATGTGTCTGGAGTTAGCGATGGCTGGGGGACCTGGTGTGCCCATTCTCTTTCTCTCTCTCCTCTCTCTCTCTGTCTCTCAAATAAATAAAGCATTTTAAAAACAAGAGTTATTTTATAATGATATATATATATATATATATATATATATATATATGCAAATATTTTTTAAAAGTTTTTGCATGTGCATGTGCATGACATGTGTGCATGTGTGTATGCATATTCATATGAAGTGTGTGAGCTTCCATGTGTTTTAGTACATGTGCCTATGTGTGCACATCTGTATGGAGTCCAGAGGTTGCTGCTGGGGTCCTCCAATCACTGTCCCAGTTATTTACTGAGGCAGAGTCTCTCACTGAATCCTGAGCTCACTGCTCCTACTAGTCTAGCCAGTTTTCCCTGAGACACCCTAATTCTGCTTCTTCTAGAGTTCTGGGATTACAGCTGGCCCACCATGTCTCCTCCACATATACATGAGTATGGGTGGGCTGAAGAGATGACTTAGCGGTTAAGGCACATGCTTGCAGAGCCTAAGGACCCCGGTTTGATTCTCCAGGTCCCACGTAAGCCAGATGCACAAAAAAGAAAAAGTAATGTAATATACCTCAAATTATGTGACCTGAAAATATGTATTTAATTTCTCCACTATAAGGTGTAATTACAATCATTGAAAAAAGTGAAAGTAGCTGTAGCAGACAGCTTTAGATTCGCTGAGATGAACTTCCAGGCCAGGCACAGTTATGGAGGAAGGGATATTATTTATTGAAGCTTACAGATCCAGGGGAAGTTCCATAAAGGCAGAAGTGGCCTGCTCTCCACAGGACCAAGCAAGAGAGCAGAGAAAACCAACCAGCCACCACAGCACACAGAGCAAAAACTACCGCCAAAAGGTCACACAGCACACTTCAGGAACTCCTGCTAGGCACATTTGCATATCTTTACAATGGAATCTCAAACCATCACCACACCTTAAGACCGGGCCCCCAGTGACCTTGCCTCTAGCAAGGTGATTGCAGATGCAAACTATAAGCAATAAACCACTGAATATATTGGGGGACATATATTCAAACTACCACATTCCGCCCCTGGCTCCCAATATATTTAGTTCCTGGCCCCCAGTATATTTATAACTATCACACATTGTAAATTGTACTCAGTCTAATTTTAAAGGTTTTCACAGTCTTGATCAACTTAAGATAGTGAGTCCTGTAAAATCAAACAAGTTAAATACTTTTAACATATAAAGGCACAGAGTAAACATTTTTAACTGTATAAGGAATAGCAAGGAGAGACTAAAACAATGCAAACTTAACCACCATCATTTGTCATCAAACTTTTGTAGTTTAAGTTTAATATAACCAGAGACTAACAGTTTTTAGGTTTTTTAATTCCGCCCCTCCAGCTGGGCAGAGTAGCCAGGGAAAACTTTGATCCTAGGCCAACACTGCACTCTATGGTAGCCCTTTTGCACAGTCCTGGTATATCCAAACCATCTTTAGGTCTCCATGTAAACCACGGTCCATCTTTTAAAGGCTCTTGCAGCCTATTTTTGAGGGTCTTTATGCCCTGCCTCATGTCGCATCTCAGCAGCGGCTCCTGGAACCATGTGCAACTCATGACCACTCCATGCATTTTTTATGTTTTCAAAACTAATACCAGGTGTGTAGGACACAGCCATATTCTTAATCCAGGGACAAAATAAACTATAGCCTTGAAAAGCAGGTTCCTTTTCCAGTCAGCTCTTTTCAAGAGTTTGTATTTTTAACAGTCTTTTCTTAGGCATCCTCTCCATTGTTTTAATGTAAATCAAGTCAGGCCATCTTTTTTTTACCTTTCTTAAGATTGTTAATGCATTGACAATAGCAGCTCCAGTAACCTAAAACCGGTCTCAGTGCCTTTGTTTTTACCTTGCTTGAGGTTTTCCAACTTAAAATCTTAAAATCTCAGTCTGATATCTTTAGCCAAGCACATCAGTTCATTACAAATTTAACTTTGATCAAACTTTCTGTCCCTGGATAGCGGAACGTAGCCATCCCTTATGCCAGTAGCCCAGTTCCAACAAAGTCCTCTGCAGTTTTTTCTTCCCCTTAGAAAGCTCATAAGTCAAGCCTCGAAGTTCAATACTGTCTGTACTTAGCATTTTCAAACTCTCGTCAGAATAGTTTATAAAATTTGGCTTACCACTCCAGAAGGCATCTTTAGTTGTAAGCACCAACTCCATGTCCATTTTTCTAAAACAAAAGTTCCAAAAGACGAATATCCACACGATCAGGTTTATCTCACCCCACTCCTGGTACCACTTTACTGTAGCAGAAAGCTTCAGGTTCGCTGAGATGAACTTCCAGGCCAGGCACAGTTATGGAGGAAGGGATATTATTTATTGAAGCTTACAGATCCAGGGGAAGTTCCATAAAGGCAGAAGTGGCCTGCTCTCCACAGGACCAAGCAAGAGAGCAGAGAAAACCAACCAGCCACCACAGCACACAGAGCAAAAACTACCGCCAAAAGGTCACACAGCACACTTCAGGAACTCCTGCTAGGCACATTTGCATATCTTTACAATGGAATCAAACCATCACCACACCTTAAGACCGGGCCCCAGTGACCTTGCCTCTAGCAAGGTGATTGCAGATGCAAACTATAAGCAATAAACCACTGAATATATTGGGGGACATATATTCAAACTACCACAGTAGCTATCCTCACACCTGGTTTATTGTATAGTCACAGTGAGCCATTTTACCATTACCTTACTATTTCAAATAACTCAGCTTTACATGATAAGTGTTCAAAGCCATTCTGAGAGGACAATGAGGAAGTTGCATCCATTTCATACACACATCCATAACTCACATATAAGAATAAATCACATTTAAAAAAACATTTTTACTCACTTATAAGCAGAGAGAGATAGAGAGAAGACAGACAAACAGAGAGAATGGGCATGCTGGGTTCCCTAGCCCCTGCAAATGAGTTCCAGATGCATGCACCATTTTGTGCATCTGGCTTTACATTGGTACTGGGGAATTGAACATAGGTCATTAGAATTTGCAGGCAAGTGCTTTAACCACTGAGCCATCTCTCCAGCTGTAAATCACATTTTTGGTCAATGAACGTGACTTACATATTCAACAAATAATGCTGACTTTTCTTGTACAGTTAGTTTTAACAGCCATTTTGCAAACATGTATGCTCCCTACAAAAAATAGAGCCTTAAATTGAAGTGTGTATTTTTCCATTTTATTGGGAAATCTATGAAAAGACAGAAGAAAGGGCCTGGTGTGATGGGACATGCCTTTAATCCCAGCATGCTGGAGGCAGATGTAGGAGGATCACCATGAGTTTGAGGTCAGCACGAGATTACATAGTGAATTCCAGATTAGTCTGGGCAAGAAGAAAAATGCTACCTCAAAAACCACCACCACCACCGCAACAACAAAAAAAAAAAATAAAAAATTTTAAAAAGCAGAAGAAAGGAGAAAGAGAAAAATGCACTAGTTTACATTGTTTGATTACTGCATAGATTGAAACTCAAAGCAGTTCATATCACAGAGTAACCTTTCTTTGAGCCTGTTAAGAAATACTATTTCACAAGATATTTAATTGAAAAATAATTGAAAATGACTTATTCTGCCGGGCGTGGTGGCGCATGCATTTAATCCCAGCATTTGGGAGGCAGAGGTAGGAGGATCACCGAGAGTTCGAGACCACCCTGAGAATTACATAGTTAATTCCAGGTCAGCTTGGACCAGAGTGAGACCCTACCTTGCAAAAGCAGAAAAAAAAAAAAATAAATAAAAAAGACTTATTCTGATCTTCTTCCTCTTGGCCAAAGGTTGTCCAGAAGGTCTCCATTTTCCCAAGAGGCTATCTCCTCTAAGTACAATTGCCATTCAGGTTTCCAGGGAATCTCATGGCTCCATGGCTATGGTAGAACCTCAATGAAGAAGGTTTGTTATCTGTAGTTGGTTTGTGTGGCAGACTTATGTCTAAACTTAGTAGGTTGTTGTTGTGCAAAATCATGTTCAAAAGACTCCGTGGCATGATCTTAAAAAAATCTCAGATTGCATTAATAGATGAACATACGTTGTGCTCTTGAGGATGAAAACCTTGACCATAAGATGGTTTGTTATCAGTGACATCTGAACCAGAGACAGAAGCCAGGGCAGCCTCAGCAAGGTGACAGGAGTGGCCTCTCACTGCATAAAGACTTAGCGTTTTAAAGAAATCTTGTTACAGATATTGAAGAGGGTCTGAGTAAATAGAAGCCACGAACATTTTGAAAGGTGATAATTTTATATGGACACAACACTGTAAATGGCAGCATCCTATGACATGTACAGTCCAGTGACCCGTCACTAGAAAACATGATGTACCCTCACCTCAGAGGTGGTAAGTATGCAAACTCATATTCTACCCAAAATAGATATTTAATTAAACTCCATGTTTAACATTCAAAACTAATAAATCAAACTTAAAAATATGCACAGTGAACGCTTGATTCTAATTCCAAGTTTGATTATCTAGCTGTTTAGTTAGGGCAGGGTTCCATTAGTTACACAATTATTAATCACAATTCTGAAAAACTCATTAATCTCTTTCCCTATCTCTGTGCTTGTTTACAAAGTAAAATTTTTACTTATATCCACAAAAAGTTGTGAAATGGACAAAACATTTAAGTTGACACATTTTTTGTGAATATTGATAGTACTATGGATATGTACATGTATATATATCATTGATACTATATTTTTAGGTAAACCAAGCCAAACAGACTGCCTTTTTGTTTTTATGTGAGAGTGATAGAGAGAATTAACATGCCAGAGCCTCAAGCCACTGCAATCAAACTCCAGACACATGCACCCCCTTATGTACATGTGCAACCTTGTGTGCTTGCATTACTGTGCGTCTGGATTACATGGGATCTGAAGAGTCAAACCTGGGTCCTTAGGCTTTGTAGGCAAGTGCCTTAACCACTAAGCCATCTCTCCAACCTGATATTACATTTTTATTTACAAAGTATCTTAAATAAATAAATAGAAAGTATCTCAATGCTTAGAAAACTAATGGATCAAACACCTAATGCTATAAAACTTTAATTTGCAACCCTAAAGTTGAAGAATCTTCATATTATGAGTTTAACCAACATATGTGCCCAATTATAAATGGCAGTAAATTACAGTGCAATTGCAATAGGCAAAATGAAGAGCATTGATCTCTATCACTGTACTCAAGAAAGAAAAGAAAGACTAGGATAAAAAGTGGGATATGGTTCCTTCATATTTTCTTTAGCCAGTTTCAAGTTATTGGATAAAGTCAGACAGAGTTAGCATTTAAATGAATGCTAATTTTAATTTAAGAAATTTTAATTTAATTTTAATTTAAGCATCAAAAAAGCATATTTGTTTCATACGGATTATAAAACACATGTATTAACTAATGCAGAAATCAAACTAGCTTCAAACTAGCAGTGTCAGATGGAAGGATCATATTTCAAATAAGGCCATCCTAGAATACATAAAGAGACAGATACCAAACAGCAACAACACAAAATCACTATGGCAATTTTATGTTTGTATTTATATCATAAAGGTGAAATACAAAACAAGGAAAGTGAATCAGTTAGGAGGGGCATTTTCATAGTAACTGAGAAACGTTTCCAAGCCTGTGCAATCCCACCCAGTAAGGGATCTCTTTTTTTATTTATTTTTATTTTTTTGGGAGAGAGACACAGAGAGAGAGACAGAGAGAGAGAGAGAGAGAGAGAGAGAGAGAGACAGAGAGAGGGAGAGGAAGACAGAGATGGGCGTGTGGAGAACGAAATCCAGATGTGTGCGCCCCCTTGTGGTCAAGTGCAGCATTACACCCTTGCACTCCTTTGCATCTGGCTAAATGTGGGACCTGGAGATTGGAACCAGCGTTCTTAGGCTTAGCAGGCAGGCGCCTTAACCCCTAAACCATCTCTCCAGCCCAAGAGATCTCTTTTGTACAGTCACAGAGAGGAAGGGAACACTTGACATCACTGATGATCTCAGGCCTGGTCCACTCTGTGAACCCTGACACCTGGCTGACACCGGACACTTGGGAACTAACTCTCCAAAGTGCACTCCCCCTCCATAAACCTAGATTTCAAGCCTGGCCCACTGCCACACCCGCTCCATGAATTCAGACCGAAAGGCTTCCCTTTAGAAGCAGGTGTTCAGTCTTCTCCTTCTCCCGTAGATTCTAGGTCTACCTATGTAACTTCAGGATGGCTGGCCCTCACAGCTACCAGTTACAAGATTTCTCCATTACCTACTCAGCCTTTGCAGATACATATCTAGCTTCCAAACTTGTCCTCTTCTACCTAACGCTAATGTTTGCCCATGGGAAACAGAGTCGGGCTGCTGTATTCAAGATCTGCTCTACAGAACCAGGAACAATGCTGATTTCTACTAACCACTGCCAAACTGTGTCTTCCACAAAGACAGTAGATCTGCTCATCCAAAGACTTTCCCAACTGACTGGAACATATAATAGGTTTCACCATCAAATCCAGTGTGTAGGACTGGAGAGACGGCTTAGCGGTTAAGGCGCCTGCATGCTAAGCCTAAGAACACCTGTTCCAATCTCCAGGTCCCACGTTTAGCCAGATGCAAAGTGGCGCAAGGGTGCAATGCCACACTTGACCACAAGGGGGCGCATGCATCTGGATTTCTTTCACAGCAGCTGAGAGGCTGCTGGTGCGCCCATCTCTGTCTTCCTCTCCCTCTCTCTCTCTTTCTGTGTCTCTCTCTCTCTCAAAAACAAAAACAGTGTGTTCCTGCGTCTCCATGCTGCATGTGTCCTACACCATGTTCCTGTATCTTCATGCTGCATGTTTCGTACCCCATGTTTTTGTGGCTTCATTTTGCATATGTCCTATACCATGTTCCAGCATCTCCATGCTCCATGCTGCATGTTTCTTTTGGCTTGGTGTGATTTTCAATATTCTTTTTCCTACATACTACATATTGCTTAGTTTACTTCCAGGTCTTGGTTGAACATGTCATTAAATAGCTCTGTGAATATACCTATCTTCTTAATACATGATGATAAAAATCTATACGTGGATTTTCAACTGTGATATCAATTGTGTTAGAAAGCCTTATCCTTTAGAATATTGAAATTCTAGTGGTGATGTTAAGAAATAGGAACTCATCCTAATTTCTAACTCTATATATGTAATTTACATGTTTTTCCCTCTTTCAGGAACTGAGGTTTTCTCTTTATCTTCTGTGCATTGAGATTTCACAGTGATGTACTTTGGGGTGACCCTACTGTCATCCAATGCTTTAGGCAAGAAGTGGCCCCTTTCAAGATAAAAAGTCTTTGTTCTTGACTTGTGGGAAAGTTCTGGAGTTCATTCTTTCATGACTCCTTTCCTTTCCTTTTCTAGGTAAGCATTTTCAGAAACTTCTGTTATTTGAGTGCTGGATTTTCTGACTAATTATTCACTTTCATTTTCTTTCTTATTTTCCCCGTGTATATTTTCTTTTCTCTAACTCTATTTTCACCCTTTAAAATAACTGACTTATTTTGGTTATTTCTTTTCTTGTAAAAAATATTTGCATAGCATTCTATTCTGCATAATAAAATTATTTGACTTCTTTCTTCTGATGCTACTAGTGATAATGGTTTATTACTTTCTCATTTATTTAACCACCGTTTCTTTCATGTTGCTTCATATGTAGTCATTTGTTTGATTTCTCTGTTGTGATCTGTGATTGCAATATCCAGAGAAAAGACTTACCTAAAAATCTGCTTGAATCTATTGAAACATACAAGTCTTTCCATCCTTCATCTTCACTGTGGGGTAATTCAGCCAGAAAATTTCCACGGGAATATTATTTTTTGCCCATTTTCTGTAGGTAAAATAGTTTACTTTTTTTCCCCAATCACCTACAATCCAGAGTCTACCTTATTAATCGATGTGAGAATAAGCCCCTGGTTTTCTGCCAGAGTGAGAAGGGGGATTGCAAATTTGTCTATAGTAGAAGAGGAGGAGTCTCATAATTTGTACAGAAAGTCATATGAACTTTAGTGTAAGTTTCACCATCAGCTTAAAATTTTCTATAGACATCAGTTCTTCAGGCTTTCATTGACTTTGCAGTTCGTGCCAGATACTCTTGCAGTTAACTTTGCATTGCTGGCTTAAAACACATGACCAAAAGCAGCCTGTGGGAGGGAAGGGTTATTGGGGCTTACAGACTGTAGAGGAAGCTCTTAAGGACATGGGGAAATGTGACATGAGCAGAGGATAGACATCTTCTCCTTGCCAAAATCAGGTGGACAAAAGCAGCAGAAGAATGCTCTGAACACTGGCAAGAGGAGTTGGCTAACAGCCATAAGCCCACACTCAACAGCACACTTCCACCAAGTACCCACCTCCCAAAGTGCCATCAGCTGGGGATCTAGCATTTAGAAAACATAAATATATGGGAGGAACCTTATTCAAACCACCACAAATAGCTTCTTGGATATCCGTGGTTTCTCAGTCTGTTTCCTGTGACACATGAATACCAACGATTTGTTCATTTACAAAGAAAAAAAAATGTTTATATTCTCACAGTTCAATAGGCTGGAAGATCAAAGACTTTCTGGTGAAGGTTTTCTTACTGAAGACAACTTTCTGCAATCAGGAGACAGATCATTATATGGAGCAAATGCTTCCAAGCAGCAGAACCAAAGTGGTTAATTCTCTTAACAGAGCAACACTTGAGGTAATTCGTTGAGCCATGATCCATTAACTCATGAATGGATGATAACACTGGATCACGGCTCTTGTGACACAAGCACTTCTCAAAGGTATCACCTCTCAAATACAATTAACACAAGATTTTGGGAATTACACCTCCAACCCATGAAATTTGAGAGAACCATTCACATATAGTAATGTATAGATGTTCTAAAGTACTTATTTCTTGACGTTACAGATCTGCAATTGGTTCACAAATCCTGTTATGAAGTCTTCAGTAACTCAATCTGCCAGGATGTATTTATGCCTTCTAAAATATTTCTAACATTATTGTCATTTTATCCAGTGAACTATTCAATTATTCATATACTTGGCCACAACCTTTAGCTGAAATTCTCTGAAACTTTCTGAGTCCCGAATTAGTGGTCATGGTAATTCATCAATTACATTATGGCTAATGTGTGAGACTTTAGGAGACAAAACGGGAAAAGTTTAGCCTGTCAAAACATGGAAATAAATTATGCCATCTCATAAAAGGGGCAAATGTAATGCAGAAACAATATATGAATTTTTTTAAATCATAATAATTTCACAGTGAAATGATAAGAGTTCTGTAGAAATGATAACTTCTGCCTAGTCGTGTTAATTGCACTTAGTGAAATTTTGTCAATTATTCATCTCCTCTATTAAAAGACAAGTAGTGGGCAATACTGCCTGCGGGCATAGAATGTATACATACTTATGTGTGGTTTGATTTGTCTATCTCTAATTTGTAAATTAGAAGGAAAGGAGAATAGAAATTAAGAAAAATCAACATTTTCTTTGAAGTTCTACCAAAGTCTTCACATTATTCTTAAATAGTTATTATGAATTAAGTATGAAACTCATAAACATCATCATGTGCATGATGTGTAAGCGTTCACATTTATCTGAAATTATTCTAACACAGTGCTCTTGCAGCATAGATATTTCATTAATTCATTTTCAGTATTGAGGATTGAACAAAAGGTTTTGAACATATTACGAAAGTTCTTTACATGAGCTCTATCCTGTCTCCTAAGCCCCCCTATTTATGTATATAAATGTGCATACATGTGTACAGTTCCTTTACCTCACAAATCTTTTTGCATTCTTCCTTTTATATCAAGAACCTAAAATAGGGCTGGAGAGATGGCTTAGTGGTTAAGGTGCTTGCCTGTGAAGCCTGAGGACCCATGTTCTACACTCCAAATCCCAATAAGCCAGACTCACAAAGGTGAGGCAAGTGCAAGGTCACACATGTCCACTAGGTGGCGCAAGCATCTGGAGTTGGATTGCAGTGGCTGAGGCCCTGGTGCCAATTCTCTCTCTCTCTCTCTCTCTCTCTCTCTCGTGTGTGCTCTCTCTAAAATTAAAATTAATTTTTTTATTTTTTATTTTTTTTGGTTTTTCGAGGTAGGGTTTCACTCTGGTCCAGGCTGACCTGGAATTCACTATGTAGTCTCAGGGTGGCCTCGAACTCTCAGTGATCCTCCTACCTCTGCCTCCCGAGTGTTGGGATTAAAGGCATGCGCCACCATGCCCGGCTAAAATTTTTTTAAAAATGGGAAAAAAGTTAAGAGAAAGAACCTAAAATATTCTTTCCTCTGACTGTAAGAGAAAGACAAATATCTGTGGGGAAATGTTTTTCTTAGTTAATCAATGGTGGAAATCATTAGTTCCACACCTCAACCAATTTCAAACACTAGAGTAGCTCACTTTTAATAAACCTGTTTACATAATTCATTTAAATCTACAGAATAAGGGCTGGAGAGATGGCTCAGAAGTTAAGATGCTTGTCTGCAAAGCCCAAGGAACCAGGTTCGATTCCCTAGGACCCATGTAAGCCAGATGCGCAAGGTGGTACAAGTGTCTGGAGTTTGTTTGCAATCACTGGATGCTCTGGTGCACCCAATTTTTGCTCTCTCTCCCCCTCTCAACCTCTTTATCTCTCTCAAGTTAATAAAATGAAACAAAATTCTAAAGTATAAGAATTACAATGTGGAACTCAATTTTAACTATGTACAAATTGGTCATTTAGGGAAACATAGATAACTTGTATAAATAATTGTAAGTCATTTTATTTTAAAAATATTTATCAAATAAAAATATAGAGAATAATTAAACAAATTTTGTATATTTAGTATAAATGCTTAAGCACCATTATTCTTTGCATAAAGACAATCTTATAATTTTTGCAAGTTTGTCCATCTTCTTAATTGAAAAGTAAAGCTCTGCTGGAGTCAATTGGACATTTCCCATCCATATTATAAATATAAAATTTTTTTTTTATAATTTTTATTTTAATTTTATTATTTTATAATTATTTAAATTCTTATAAATATCAAATTCCTATGTGTATATGTATAAATAACTAATTTTTCATCTATTATATGCTTTGTAAAAAAGTACTTTTTAAAATTTTTTTAAATTTTATTTATTTTTGGAGAAAGACACAGAGAGAGACAGACAGAGAGGGAGAAGGAGACAGATAGAGATGGGCGTGCCAGCAGTCTCTCAACTGCTGTGAAAGAAATCCAGATGTGTACTCCCCCTTGTGATCAAGTGCAGCATTGCACCCTTGCGTCACTTTGCATCTGGCTAAACGTGGGACCTGGAGACTGGAACCGGGTTCTTAGGCTTAGCAGGCAGGCGCCTTAACCGCTAAGCCATCTCTTCAGCCCCCAATGTACTTTTTGTATTGAAATTTTTCTACACATATTCTTGAATAGTTTTACACTTTTTCATACTGATGCATATAATATCTCTAATGTAAACCACTACTATATGGTGTTTACACTGCATATATGTACCAAATCCACTGATAGTTTCTTTTCTCCTCAGATTTAATGGTAAACACAACAGTCTCTCGAGCACTGATTCACATTTTCCTGTGTCTATGAACAAATGCTTCTGGTCAGAAACCAAAAGAGGCACTGCAGGATTGTGGTAGCACATGGGCATCCTTTCTGGGACAAATTTCTAGGACAAATCTGGACTGGGGCAATCTAATTTACCACTGTTAAAACAAGAAAAAACATTTATTTGCACATTTTTCTGCTTAACATAGTATATGGGGAAGAAATTGCACATTATGACAATTTCATAGTGTGCTCATTTTTACCCACAAATATAGAATTCATAAAATGTGAAAGGAACACCTCTTTTCTAATCATTCACTAATAGTATTTTTCAAAATATTTCACTTTTTGAAAAAAATAGAAATCTTTGTGTTTGAAATGAATGCAAATACCATATATAGCTAGGATCTCAGTAATAATAGTTAACAATTTTGTGGGCAAAAATGGACAGTAAATTAGTCCACCTTATCAATTTATTGTGCACATGGAATAAATATTTGAAAGAATTCACACCAGTGTCTTACATAAAAAAATACATGATATTTAAATAAAATCATATAGTTTTATATTACATATTCACTACTACATAATAATATTACTACAAATAGTTTGTAATAAATCAGAGTTTATTATTCTGTAAAAAATACACTAACATAAAGGTTATTTTCAATTCTAGAAAAATTGTTTCAGGGTATAATCTTTTTTTTTTTTCTGGCTCTTCACTTATAAAAAAAAAACTGAGTATAAAGTAACTTCTAAACCTATAGAAATAGAGTCAAACATGGGGAAAGAGTTACATATAATAAAGTGTGTTCTTTGGACTACAGTTTGTAACTACTGCTCTTGAATAAACATGAACCTTTTTGTTGAAGGTTTCTGAGTGTTATTTATGCATAAAGCAAGGAAATGAATGTGGCAGCTCTCAGGGAAAACATGATCCCTACTAGATATGAGAGCAATCTCAGTGTCATTTCCAGCAGTCCATCTTCTCCTTTCTATTCCCGCGTGTCTATGAGCCTTTAGTCATCCAGTTAGATATTAATTGACATGATTGATAAAGGATACAAGCTGCAATAATTAAAGATGAAAACACAGAATTCAGGGAAAAATAAATAAAAATGAACTGATTTCCAAATGTCATATTTACAGAGTTAAAGTTCCAGTGCATTTTGGGATTGAGAGAAGGTTGAGAGGTTAAGAGTACCTCCTTTGAGGGCCTGAGGAGACTTGAGAGATCCCTTGAGTTTAATCCCCAGGACTCACATAAGCTGCTGGTTTGGCCACACACTCCTGTAACTGCAGAGCAGAGATCCTGCAATCGCCAGAGTTCATGAAAAGAAAAAAAAAAGGGGGGGATCATTAAGATCAAATAAGATCTGGCAGAAGTGTGATGGAACCTGTCAGTTGAGATCTCACTCAGGCCACCACAGATGAATGCATCTGACTGCAAACCAACGCAGGGGATGCCCCACGGCCACACTCCCATGTGTACAGCGCACGCACTGAGCATCAACTTCTTGTAGCTAATATTCCTGTGATGGTTAGTTTCATGTTTTTATTGGCTAGACTACAAATCTGATTGTTCGATCAAATGCTCTCTAAATGTTGTTGGGAAGGTAATTTGCAAATGTGATTAAAGTTTGTTGTCAGTTCAATGTAGGAAAATGAAGTTGTCCCAAGTAATCAGAGCGGGCATAATTCAAACTCTTGTAATGTCTCTCGAAAATAAGTTCCATCTGTGAATAATGGATTGTGCTTTTAGCATAGCTGACTGTTCCCTAATGGCCTGTCATGCAGATTCCAGACTTGTGTGCGTCTCCAATTGTGGTGCTTACCTGAGTGAAATTCACATGTCTGACCTGATCTCCAGCCACCATGTATTCATCTTACTAAGGATCACAGTAGGTGATGAGGTTGACCCTATACTTAAATGCAACTGGCAATTTCTCTGTTACGTCTTTGGCCTGTGTTGGCTTAGTCATTTCCATAAATGCTTCCAGGAACAGTAAAGTCTTGCCTTTCTTTTTCAAACGTTTTATTGACAACTTTTGTTCATAATTCCCTCCCACCACTCTCACTTTCCCCCTCTCCCAAATCCCCCCTCCATTGAATCCCTTCTTTTTTCCAACCAATCTCTCTTTTATTTTGTCATCTTTTTGTTTTGTTTTGTTTTGTTTGGTTTTTCGAGGTAGGGTCTCACTTTGGCTCAGGCTGACCTGGAATTCACTATGTAGTCTCAGGGTGGCCTTGAACTCACAGCGATCCTCCTACCTCTGCCTCCCGAGTGCTGGGATTAAAGGCATGCGCCACCACGTCCGGCTCTTTTTTTGTCATCTTTTTTTCCTCCTATTATGTAGGTCTTGTATAGGCAGAATAAACCACCACTGTGAGTCCATGCATATCAAGGCCAATGTGGGTCTGGAAGACAGCATTGTAAGCTCACCTGCCCTTCTCTGACTCTTACGTTCTTTCTCCCACCTCTTCCCCAGTGGTCCCTGAGCCGTGGAGTTAGAATGTCTCGTTTAGTGCTGGACACTCCACAGTCACTTCTCAGCACTTTGCGTGTCACTTTAGTGGTCACTCCCATCTGAAAAGAGAAGGTTCACTAACCAAAAGTGAGAGTAGCATTAATATATGGGTATAAGTATATGTATTTAGAGGACAGTTTGTTGAGCATAACATAGCCATTTTACTACACAACAGTAGTAACCCCCCCACCCCCAACACAGTTCTTATGACTTCCAAAAGCCATAGGATTGTCATTCAATTTTCAGTACTAGGCCGGGCGTGGTGGTGCAAGCCTTTAATCCCAGCACTCAGGAGGCAGAGGTAGGAGGATCGCTGTGAGTTCAAGGCCACCCTGAGACTATATAGCAAATTCCAGGTCAGCCTGAGCTAAAGTGAGACCCTACCTCAAAAAAAAAAAAAAAAGTACTAGGCAGAGATACCCTCTCTTGGAGCAGGCCACAAATCCAATCAGAGAGCCATTAGTTTCCCCATAACAGACATGCCACCACTGCACCAGTTGGGACAATAATCCTGGCAGGCTAAACCCCCGTAAAAGCTTTCAGGGTGAACTGCTGATTAACAACTTTGATGTCTTTTCTCCCACAATAGCCTGCATAGGTCTTTCCAGAATCCTGGCAGCTATTCAACAGGGAGGAGACTTACAGCTCAGTCCCATCTTGATTTCTCTGTAACCTGCAGTCCAAATATGTGGTGTCTTCAGCAATAAGATCTTGACATCTAGTTCTGGTGGGAAACCGAGAGCGTTTGCAATACCCTGTAATGTTTGGGGAGTATCAGGGGCCTCCCTAACTAACAACTCTCTCACTCTTGGCACTGAAAATTTTCCAGTAACAATCTATGGTTTCTGGGCACAACATTAGCTATGCATTTACTTTGAATATGTTCTCTGTCTGAAGTAAACAAAACTATGTGTCACATTTTTACAAGACCATATGAATGACTGAAATGAAATTACAGTGGAGAAACACGATCTCATGCCAGAAATGACTGAATTAGTTTGAAATTGATTTTTGCTATTTCACATTTATGGTGGTTTGAAAGTAAATTTGTTCCCCATGGACTCATGAATTTTAATAATAAATCCCCTGTTGGTGGCTCTACTAGGGAAGTTAGTGAAACCTTTCAGAAGTGGAACATTCTTGGAGGAGGTGTGTCACCAGGAACAACCTAACTGCTCTGCAGACCAGCCTGCCTAGAGGTTTCTTTCTAGTTCTTCCCTGCTGCTCAGATGATTGCAGCCCAGCTGTGCTTTCCCAGCCAGGATGCACTCATAAGCTGAAAATAAATCCTTTCCTGAAGTAAGCTGCTTCTGGCCAGGTAATTTTTGCCATACTAAGAAAGTAACAGGTAAAATATTTTAGTTACTGTATGGTAAAGCTGGCATGCTAATCATATACTCTACTGTATTAACTTTTATCATATGAAAAACTTTAATAGCATTAAAATTTCCATTAAAATTGTAAACTATGAAAACTCACACATGCATGCACATATATTTATAGAGAGAGATGTTGAAGGTAGTGGATAACAAGGGAGTATAAATAATGCTATGTCACTCTGCATATATTTCTTAAGAAAAATCAACCCCTCCAGTGAATCAACCTTCTATGTAGTTCCTTTAACTGGGGCTTATTCACCAGTTCCATGCATGAGGAGGTTAGTTCAGCCTTGCCTACTAAAAGGAGCTCCTGTCCTGGTGGTGCATTTTCACATCGTGAATAGAATCATTCTGATTTTTCCACAACACTTCAGTAAATTCTTGACAATGCTTGTATAATTCATATCTTCTGTTTTTGACCTTGTCAAGAAATGTCTTTCCTTGCCTTGAATTCAGAGTACTACATTTCTATACTATATGTGTAGACATTTTAAAGGCATAGTGAGCTGAGATTTATGATTGTACATAATTAGATTTATTTTTCTATCTCATTTATTCTTATATCCAAGTATTTGTCAACCATGCTTCAAAGCAGACATGAGCTGTTTGAAATTCCCTCATTTGCACATTAAATTCCTGAACCTAACTTCCACTAATTCATTTAAAATTATGCAAACTTTTATAATCCTCTTGGTAGTATAGAGACATTAGAAAGCAATATTTAAAACAACAGAAAAAAAAAATTAGGCCAAAGTACAAATTTGGATTTTTCTTGAATTCCTTGATACTGGCACCTCAGGGTGAGTCACTAGTCCAGGCGAGGGAGGAAATGGAAATGACAAGGAAGTGATGTGCACAAGTCAGCACCTGAGAAAGACAGACCCACACAAGACAAAAGTCAAATTGCAAAGTGTACAGTGTTAAGCCTGGAGGATGGACCGTGGAGAAGTTTGACGTTTTCCAGGTTTTATTTTGTTTTCACCCCTTAGACCTCGCACTGGCCACTGGCTTTAAGAAATCAGAGTCTGGAGCCTGGGGAAGGGAGACGCTGATGTATGTCTGGCAGGGGGACAGGGGTTATGGGACAGGAGTTTAAACCTGATGAGGAGGACTGGAGAGATGCTTAGTGGTTAAGGCACCTGCCTGCTAAGCCTAAGAAAGTGGGTTCCAATCTCCAGGTCCCAGGAGCTGGAGAGATGGCTTAGCAGTCAGTCGCCAATTCCAATCTCCAGGTCCCATGTTTAGCCAGATGCAAAGGGACACAAGGGCGCAATGCCGCACTTGAGCACAAGGGGGCACATGCATCTGGATTTCATTCGCAGTAGCTGAGAGGTTGCTGGCGCACCCATCTCTATCTGTCTTTCTCTCCCTCTCTCTCTCTGTCTCTCTCTGTGTCTCTCTCTCACAAAAAAAAAAATGACATCCAATCTCCAGGTCCTACATTTTGCCAGTTGCAAATTGACATACGGGTGCAATGCCACACTTGCCCACAAGGCGCATGCACCTGGAGTTCATTCACAGCAGCTGAGAGGCTGCTAGCAGGCCCATTCTCTATCTGTGTCCCTCTCCCTCTATCTGTTTCTGTGTCTCTCTCTCTCAAAAAAAAAAAAAAAAAGTGATGGAGAAAGGCAACAAGTGCTAGGATTATTCCCATGGCATCTTCCTTCTAAAAGACCACTGCTGTGGAGAAAGTGGGTGGAGAAAGGCTTCTATGCTATGCCAAGAAAGGCCAATGTGTTTCAGGCCTGGACTGCACAAAGTAAATGCGTGGGGACACCGGGAGCCTCACAGCATGCTCTGCAGAGACACCACGTGGGCTGCAAATGAAGGATAACCAGCAACTGAGAAGGTTATGCAATCTTGCATTTCATGACAGCCTACTTACAAAGTTACCAAAATAATTGGGAAAGCAAAGAGTGTATAAAGACTGGCTTCCTTACAGGAAGAGTACCAAAAAGAAAAACAAACCTGAGTGAAGCCAGCGAAAGCCTCTGAACAGCCTTGGCTGTTACAGTAACATGGCTTCCCTGGGTAGTGCAGAGATGAATCAGAGCACCGGGAAGCCACCAACGCATACCAGCGTCTCACTGGAGTAAGGCTGACATTCATAATGAAGACTGAGCAGCAGGGCACGTGTTCTCATGTGCAGGCATACCAATATGTAACAGGCATTCATCCTGACTGGCAAGAACGATGAGTAAGTAGAATAAAACAAATAAAAAGAAAAACTGACAAAGCACTTGCCAAGGGACAAATCATTCAACTAAATAAACCTCAGAGAGAAGACAAAGGTGGATAATTTCTGTCAAAGAACTTAAAATAGCTACCACAGAAATGTTCGTCTGTATTAGATAGGGTTATTTCATCATACATTTAAAAAAAAAAAACTTGGGCTGATGAGATGGCTTCGTGGTAAAGGTGCTTGACTGCAAAGCCAAAGGACCCAGGTTCAAGTCCCCAGGACTCATGTACGCCAGCTGCACAGAGTGGCAAATGTGTCTGGAATTTCTTTGCAGAGGGTGGATGCCCTGGCATACCATTATCTCTCAATTTCTCTTTCTCTCCCTCTCTTAAATAAATAAATGAAAAGAAAAAGGAAATTAAAAGAAAATTGAAAGGAAGAAATAAACAGCAGGGCTATACATAAATGAACTATATGGTAGAAGAGTGTTTTTTTAGAAAAACATATAAAATTATAAAATTTATACAGGCACAAAAAAGGGATGATACAAAAGAAGAAAAATATAGTTTTAAACAAGAAAGGTATAAAAGAAAAAAATCAGTTTTGCTCAAAGATAACAAGATACCACAAAGTGGAAAAGGTAAAAATAATTGGCCACTAGGAAGGAAAAGGGAGAAAGAATTGGCACAATCAGCAGGGAATAACAGATCGTCTCAAAGAAGGGAGAAGGTGAGGAAGGACACCCCAGATAGTCCTCTAACTGCCACAAGTGCACCACAGCATGCCCACCCATGTATGTGTGTGTACACCCCCCAAGAAAACATGAATTAACAAAACCCTCCAAAATAATACTTTTAGTTGTCAATATTCCTATTATTGGACAAAGGTATATAAAAATATCATTGAACTTGGCTATTAACTATTCCATATCTGTATGAAAATTCAGTTTTAACAGTACAATATTCTGCTAGATCATCTATATTAGAGCTATATAGAGAGCAAGCTATATAGAGAGCAAAAATGCTCTGATAAGTTTTAAAAAATATAAAATGTCACTTTTCCATATATTTAGAAGAAAGGAAAGATTGTTGGAGGATTAGTCAATTCAAGATCTAGGATAAGAAAAATGTAGTTAGAAAACCTTTGTGATGTCAGAATACAAGAATGAGCAAAAGGAGAAGTGGATGGGAAGCAGAGAGGAAAGATTTAATTACATGTATCTCAATCTGGAAAAAAATTCATTGACCAACTTTGGGGCAATTAAAAAAATAACAAAAATAAGTACCAATTTACACTGATATACTTAGATCAATAAGTAAAAACAGAAAGATCACTGACCATTACAGAAGAATTTCCCTCTATAAATAAAAAAATGAGAAAATATAAATTCCCTTTATAATAACATAGCAATAATTTTCCCATTTAACAGTCACTGATCTTTATTAAAATACATTAAGGAGAGTATGAGGTAAAAGAGGTAAAATAATTTTCCTAAAATATGATTAGGTAATTTTTTAACAAGTATAATTTTCAGTGTTTTACTAAAATATTTGCTTTCATTAGGCAAGGTCACTGGGGCTGGTCTTAAGGTGTTAATGGTGGGTTTGAGATTCCATTGTAAAGATATGCAATAATGGTGCTGTGTGACCTTTTGTTTTTTAACTCTGTGTGCTGTGGTGGCTGGTTGGTTTTTCTCTCTCTGCTTGGCCCTGTGGAAGAAAAAATCTGTAAGCTTCAATAAATAAACAAACAAACAAACATGGCAGACACATTCTTAAACCTGCTGAGGGGTTAGCAATCACTTGTTGTCCTAGATATTAACACTATGTGTCCTGTGATTTGATATATTAAAAGACCCAACAATTTTATCACATTCTTAAGAAAAATTCATAACCTCAATCAAATCATGAAGACAGTCCAAAGGAAGGACATTCTACCGAGGGATTAATTCGTATTCTTCAAAAATGACAAAGTCATGAAAAACCAGGTGCAACTGAAAAATTGTCACAGTATTGGAGAGACAAAGAAGGCATAACTAAATACCATGTGAGCTCCATGATCAGATCCTGGAAGAAGGAAATTATGACAAGAGAAATGTAATGCTGGTGATGGCCCGGCAATGACTGAGAACCAGTACACCAGTATTCATTTTTCATGATTTTGCCAGTTGAGACACGATTACCTGTGTTAACATTAGACATAATAGCATGCAGCTCTACAGAATAGCTATGTACAAAGATGTTTAGCACACAGTTTTACACGAGGAAGTCTCTTTTCATATTTTCTAGTTCCATGGATAAATCTAGCATCAGAATTCATACTATTATAAATAAAGATTATCAAGGTTTCAACACCTTATGGTTCCTCTTATATTCCTTAATGTTTGTTTTCTCCCTAGAGTTTTACACAGCAACTATTCATTACTTCTCTCTCTCTCTCTCTCTCTCTCTCTCTCTCTCTCTCTCTCTCTCTCTCTCCTTCAGTGGCACTGGCTGATGCTCCAGAGGTGGAACACACAGATGAGTCAGAGACCTGACTAACTCCTGGTATGTGACTTTCACTGCCCACATGCCTTCTTCCAAGGACTCCCCATCACCACGTCCTTTCCGGTCTCCACAACTGCATTGTCGTGTTTCTTGTGAATGCAAAGACAAGACTGCACCCAGTGAGGGAGATTGGGGGATAGCAAGAGGTCCCAGAAATACATTAGAAGAGTTGTGTCACCAGGCTGAGTTCCACTACATGTGAAGTTTAACTACCCAATAAAACATCATAGAAAATTTAAACAACTGTCTCATTTTTTTTTCAGAAAATATAATAAACTTCAGAGTACTGGGGTTGTGATTCTCTAAACTAAATCCTTCTATCCTATTGTTCAAGCAGCTATACGTCTTACCTCAATTATTGCTGTCACTTCCTCCCATTTTGCATTTCATCCCGTCTGAATTCCCTTTGATCATTTCACACATATTACAGTTGGCAAACCATTCAACAACAGCTTGCTGTTCAAACAAAACGAAACCCACACGACTTTAAAGCTCTATACATTTCTGCCTGTCTTTCTTGTTCATCCTCTGTCTCATAAGATCCTACCTTCATTGTCCATCCTTCAGTGACAGGAAATTACGCTTCCCCTCACTCTTTGACTTTGCCTCTTTGCAGCACTCTTCCCTGTTTGCACACTGGTTTTTCATATGTAAATTTATTTCACTTAGACAGAGAAACTTCCATTCTCCTTTTCTATAAAGACAAGTTTCTATATACAAGGATCTGAAGACTATGCATCACTATAGTCTTAATTAATAAATCCAATGAATTAATTTTAGTCCAATTAAAACTCTTTTGAATCTGTTTCTTTGCCTGATTAATTTGAACACTGTCCATATTCCCTAATAACCCCTGATGTATATCAGGAGCACTGTCGTTGTTTCTTGACCAGTTGTTTTCTTGATCAGTGCCTGACACATGTTACATGATCATCTCCCTTGACTTGACAAGGAATGGCTTCATTGAGGAGCAACTACCCATTGCTCCATCAATGCTACATATAACATGGAAGATAAGGTGAATATTTTAGCATCAATCATGATTTCCCATATTGAGAATATTTTAAATATCCATCTCACAAGTGTATAGCTATCTAGTCCATGAAATGTTTCCTTTGGATAACAGATCAGCCCTTGTATAGTCTGTTGTAGGTGGGATGGAATATTCCTTCCTATAAATCCTTTCCTTAGTTAGAGGTAACCTGGATTAGAGTTGGGATTCCATGAAAATCCATTTTATCTGAAATATGTTTTGACTTTGACACAATAGCAAGTCCCCTGTGGAACCTTGGAACCTTGTGGTACTGTTCTGGGTTTCCTCGTGTCATCTGTCAGAGGTGAGGGTGGGTTACACAGACCCCGATCTTCTCCCCTACCAAATCTATGCTGGGTGCTAATGTGCTGAATGGAATTTTCAGCTAATATTTGTCCCACAAACCATTGAAATTAGAATGCTATGTCATTTGCTGGAAAGCACTTGGGGCTTTATACAGAAGAAGCATTCTAGCAACGCACAGTACATCTAGGGTTGTAAAATTTTTATTATGATTATAAAAATGAAAATGCTAGTTTATAGAGTATTGGTAAGTGTCCTAATGTTATAATACTGAATTTTGAAATAAAATTAGTTCAGTGATAGAAAATTTATTACTTATTTACTTATTATGCTATCAAAAGTAGCTCTCATTCATGTACAGTTACAACAGCCCTCTTTAACCACACGGATAGAGCCCAGTACATATCAAGCACTATGCAGATATCAGGATTCAAACATGAATCAAATTTTTTTCCTTGTATTGAAAGTTAACTTACTACTTAAAAAACACAAAATATTTTATACATGCTGATTCAGTGAACAGAGGTGTAGAGTGTTATAAAAGCATCCAGGAGGAGGGAATATACATTCTGAAACTCAGGCGACCCCAGGACATCTTACACTTCTCTACTTCTGTCTCTGCATTGTTCATGCTATGGTTACAAAAGTGTGCCTTCATACCTGGCTAAGAACATTTTTATTATTTATTTATTTATTCATATATTTTTGCAAAAGATGATGATGAACTGAAATTTAAGTAACAAGCCATATTTGACCCAAGTTGATCTAGGTTTATGTTCTTGTTCTTATTCATTATGAAGAAGATGTCCAAGTCCTGCCCGCAGTGACCAACTTTCATCATCAAAGCTCTCCTACTAATGATTCCAAACAGTGCCAGCAGCCAGGGACCAAGTGTTCAAACACATGAGCATCTGCAAGATATTTTTGTATTTAAACCACCAAAATTTCCTTGAAAATGATTTGCTTCTATTTGCTTTCTTATTTATTAAGTTGATAATTTTCAGTCTCCAGCATAAAAACCAGTATGAATATTACAAAAGGAATTGAGAAACTAAAGAAGATTTGGTAGTTTGCCACCCTCGAACCACTCTTACTTTCTCTGCTCCTATTTCTTGAACTCTGATACAGCTTTTAAATCCCCACAAAATAAATTAGTAATTATTGTTATAAAAATCAAATTAGTTTTCTCTTCTTAGTCAAGTTAGATCTGAACATGGCATAGACAAAAATTCCCTTTTGCATACCATGTTCCCTAGTGATCCCAATTTAATTAACCATCAAATGCTTTACAGGCACTTTATAAAATTTCTGATAGTAGGCTAAACTCTAGGGTTTATGCAACATCTTAGATATATAAATCTGGTTGGAGAAGTTACCTTCATGCAATAATTAGAATGGATTAAGTGTATGATGCATATGGATCGCAAAATTTGTATTTAGAAGGTGTAAATAATTGGGCCAAGTTATGATAAAATGGCATTAAGAAAATAGTGAAGTTTCAATAAGGTATGCATGGGAGGTTGGTTTGAGAAGGTATTCAAATCTGAGAAATATATGGACATAATTAAATAAGTAGATGACAACCCTGAAAGTTCCTATGTTTAGGGGATTAGCAGACATGGGCGGCTAAAGTTTGTAAGACGACAAAGCTAACAGCTGCTATGGTTAGGACAGTGGAATACATGGGCTGCAGAAGCTTTGTAAGAGGGCAAACCTCGGAGTGACCATGAGTAGGAGATAAAAGAAATGGGCTGCAGGAGTTTGTAAGATTTCTCCTCATGGGACATAAGCCATATATCACATTTCCAGAAGGAAAATGGAATTAGGCTCAAAGACAGGCTCTGAAACTCAAGTCAAATAATCATATCTTTAAGGGATAAAGTTCCCATAAAGCTATACTGGATATTTCCAAACTATGTAAACATTTCTATTTCTTTGACAAGAGTAGGTGGATTATGATGTTTTCTAAGTGTGTTTGGATGAATTCCAAAAACAAATTTACAAGACAAGTTTAATATTTAGGGACTTGGTATAATTTTGTGATGCAATATGATGACGCTTTCTTCAGTTTATATTGAAAGAACAGAAAATATACCAACTCTACTAAAAAGCAAGTACGGAATTAATTATTTATTTAAAAGGATGCTAGTATTTTCAGTTTCCTCTTTGTGAATATGCTTGCTATTCTGAATCCCTCAAATGGCAGGTGAATAAAAAAGGGAAATAAAACTTACTGCATGCGTGTCATTTTCTGTGACATGCTAACTCTATTACTATGCTTAATTCTAAAACTAAAGATGTATAGAAACTAAAGATGTATAGAAAGTGAAATTGGAAATTTGCAGTGTTTTACTGATCTATTCCATAAATACAGACAATATACCATAATATAATCTCCTCCCACGATCCATACTTTCTCTTTCTCAACCCCTCTGAACCCCTTATCATTTGCAATTAGTCTCTCTCTCTCCCTCTCTCTCTCTTTGAAGTCACCCTCCTATTAGGTAGGACTTGGGTAGGTAGTGTCACTCACTGTGATTCATGAATGCCAAGGCCACTTTGTGTCTGGATAAGAACATTGTAAGCAGTCCTCCCCTTCCTTTGGCTTTTATATTTTTCTGCCACCTCTTCTTCAATGGGACCTGAGCACTTGAGGTTTGGCTGGGGATATCTCACTTAGAATTGAACACTGTGCTATCACTTCTTCTCAGCATTGTGGTGAGTTCTGAGTAACCCCACTGGCCAGCACCATCTGAAAGAGAAGGTTCTCTAACCCAAAGTGAGAGCAACATTGCTAGATGGGCATAAATGTAAGTGTTTAGAGGGCATTTTGGTGTGCATAACATTTCCAGTTAGCCAGATAACAGTAGTAGTTTTCCCCCTAAGGCTTTTGACATTCTCAGCCACAGATTTTAAACTAGGTTTGCAATGCCAGTTATGAATTCCTTCCCATGGATCAGGCCTCCTGTCTAATCAAAGAGCAATGTTTCCCTCATAACAGTCGTGCCACCATTGTACCAGTTGGCACATTTGGCCTGGCTGACCAGCCATAAAACTTGTGGGATCAGCTGCTGGTTAAAACTGTAGATGAGTTTTCTCTGCCAACAGGTTACCTTGGTCTTTCCACCATTCGCACAGCTGGTCAACAAGGAGGAGCTGTCCAGCTGAGATCCAGCTTGCTTTCTCAGTGACGTATAACCCAGGCATGTGGAGCAATAATAGGTTCTCATCATCTCATTCTGTTAGGCATCCAAGAGCCTTGACAATAGTCTGTAATGTTTTGGTTCATCGGGGGAATCCCTGGCCAACAACTCACTGGAAGGTATGTCGCCACTGGCACTGAAATTTTTCCTACAACAATCTATAACTTGTAGGCACAACATTATCCCCCAACACAGGATACTTCTGCCCACACACTTTTCATATATATATATATATATATATATATATATATATATATATATATATATATAAATATTAGCTAGCAAAAAGTGGGTTTCCATATGGCTTATTTGTATCATCTTGAATTTTGATTGATATTCCTCCCATTCCCTCCCCTCTTCCATCTCTTCCCCTGAGCACACAGATCATTTGACACCCTATTTCTTCCCCTCTAGGTGCATATCGACTTCTCCCTTCCATTAAGTAGTCTCCTCTCCTCCACCCTTTATAGTCCCTTTCCTGCTACCTGGCCTCTACTACAGACTTCTACCCCAACTCACATATAAATCTAAACGTTTGAAGCCTATTGCTGGTACCCTATAATTGTTGGCTCAAACACCCAATCAAATCAGCTTATGGGATAAAAGGTTTTATTTTGGCTTTCAGACTTGATGAGGGGAGCTCTAAGATGGCAGGGGAATACGCAGTATTAGCAGAGTCTGGCCATAACCTCTGCCATAGCCAGTGGTAGAACACTGTGGCATGACAGTGAGCTAAGCACAGGTCAGGCAAAGCTGGCTGTAACACCTATAAACCCACCCCCCAAATGAAATATATACTCCAGCAGGGCTCAAATTCCCAAATTGCCATCAGCCTAGAACCAAACCAAACATTCAGATCACATGATTTTATGGGCAGGCACACAATTAGAACCACCACATTCTGCCCCTGATCCCCATAAACTGATAACCACCCATGATGTAAAATGTGATGCACTCACTGCAACTTTAAAAGTCCCCTTAGTAGGGCATGGTGGCACACACCTTTAATCCCAGCATTCACGAGGCAAAGCTAGGAGGATCACCATGAGTTCGAGGCCACCTTGAGATTATATAGTGAATTCCAGGTCAGCCTGGGCTAGAGTTGAGACCGTACCTTGAAAAACTGAAAAATGAAAAAACAAAAAAAATAATAATAATAATAAATAAATAAAAGTCCTCTTAGTTTTTTTTTGTTGTTGTTGTTGTTTTTGTTTTTTGTTTTTTTTTCAGTCCTAATGCTATTCAAACATTTCCATCCAAGGTCTCTTCACTGTGAGCTGTAAAACCAAAAGAATATAATGGCACAGAATAAACATTCACCCTGCAAATGATGGCATTGGGCATAGCAAGAAAAACTTGAACCAATACAAGATTTAAAATGAACAGGGTAAGCCTCCAATCTCTAAATCCAACATCTTTAACAAGTGACAAGTCTCTGGAGTTCTAATACCACTCTTCCAGCTGGGCTGCATATAGCTTGAGGAACAACCCATCCCATGCCAGCAGCTCACCTTGACAGCCATTCCATATCCTGCCTGAGGTCTCTGCTGTGACCCACAGTTCATCTTCATGGTTCCCTCTGGCCTTCATGCAAGCATTCCAACAGCCTGCCTCAAATGGCCCAGTGGTGATTTTCAAACAACAAACTGCCTTGTAATTCTAATAGCCCTTTCTTTCCTGCAACATGTATATTCCCATAGTACCAGATGGGTCACCAACTTTTTAATCCAGGGAAAGATAAAGCTGACATTGAGGAGCAAGAAATCACCTTCAGCATTCAGTCCCCCTACTTTTAAGAGTCTGCATTCTTTCTGCTGCCTCACTGCAAAACAGCTGACCCAATCTTATTAATGGTGCTAATCTCAACAAGTGCAGCTGAACAGGCACTGTCTCTAACCTAATTTCTTTCTGTGCCATATACTTCTGTTCACAAAATTCATTCTTTCAAAAGGCAACTAATCTCAAGTTCTTAGGATATAGCCTCTCACACAAACTGCTTCTAGCCCAGAAAGGACAAAGCTCTTTCTTCCCCTCATAAGCCAAATTTCATAATTCATATTTCTTACCACATTTAGGTTTTCCAACTGTGATCAAAATCATCTATTCATCTCTGTCTCCAATACTGCAAGGAATCTCTTAGACCAGGTTTCAAAGCCTTCCACATTCTTCCTGCAATCAGTTTCAAAAGATCAAAAGCCACACCATCAGGTTTCCAGCAGCAATTACTCCACTCCTCTGGTACCAATTTTATTGGTGAATTTACCTCGGCATTGCTGGCACAAACACCCAACCAAAAGCAGCTTGTGGGAGGAAAAGGTTTATTTTGGTTCACAGAGTCAAGGGAAGCTCCATGATGGCAGAGGAAAGATGGCAAGAAAAAAGGCTGGACATCACCTTCTGGCCAACAGCAGGTGGACAATAGCAGCAGGAGAATGCGCAGAATGTCGGGAAGGGAAGGTGGCTATAATACTCCTAAGCCTGCCCCCAACAACACACTTCCTCCAGAAGGACTGAAAATCCCAAATGGCCACTAGCTTTCATCCAAGCATTTAGAACCCATGAGTTTTGAGGGGACACTTACTGCAAACCAGTACAGATCCACATATAATAGAGTGTGCAGTGTGTGGCTTTCTGGACTTGGGTTACCTCACTTAGTACATTTTTTTTCTAGACTCATCCATTTCCCTGTAAATTTTATAATTACATTTTTTTGACAGCTCAGTAAAACTCCATTGTGTAAATATATCACATCTTCATTATTGAATCACCATTTGAAGGGTATCTAGGTTGGTTCCATTTCCAAGCTATTCTAAACAGAACAGCAATCAACATGGATGAGCAAGCATCTCTTTAGTAATGATGAGAGCCCTTAGGGTGCATGAAAAGGAGTGGTATAGCTGGGTCATATGATTAATCTATTTCTAGCTATGTCAGGACCCTCCACACTAACTTCCACAGTGGCTCAGTATACATTACTATGCATATGTGTGTAGCATGTTGTGCCCATTGTTTTCATGACACAATCTTCTTAATTGTATGAAATCTACTTCTCTGTTGAACCCTGAGAATGATTCCTGAAAATTTAAATTTAGTGCTGCACAAAGGTTTGAACGTTTACTTACAAATAAAACACTTTACCAGTTCCTGGCAATGATCACTACTCCTTTGTCTGTGAACATAAAAATAGAGCTAATGTGTGGTATTGCAGAGAGACAATGTGAGAAGAATGCATAAAAAGAGCAACAAATTGTGCTGGAGAGATGGCTTAGCAGTTAAGCACTTGCCTGTGAAGCCTAAGGACCCCGGTTCGAGGCTCAATTCTCCAGGACCCATGTAAGCCAGATGCACAAGGTGGCGTATGCATCTGGAGTTCGTTTGCAGTGGCTGGAGGCTCTGGCGTGCCCCTGATCTCTCTCTCTCTCTCTCTCTCTCTCTCCTGACTATTTCCGTATCTCTCTCTCAAATAAATAAATAAATATTTTAAAAAGAGCAACAAATTAATACCAGCTCAAAACAAGAAAAATAGGTTTCTTGTGGACCAACTGGAATTCTCTACACCATTCCTGAAGTAAGAGCTTGGTCTTAGCCAGCCATAACATCACACGCTGGCTTTATATTGTGCTGGCTTGTAATGCTGTGGTAGTTAAGTTAAACCTCATCTTAATGTCTTTATTCATAAAACAAGTGAAATAAAAGCAATCAGCAGCATGAGGACATTCTTACAACATTTTGAATCTAGTATTACATGTGCATGTGTCTCTTAACAAGCGTCACTCACTGCCTGTCAGCTTCCTATGCCTATGACAAAATGGCTACCATCATCAAGTGAAAAGTAAGATGGGTGTTTTGGGAAGTTCCAACCCATGTTTTTGTGATCCCATCCTTTGAATCTGTACTCATGGGGCATGGCGATACTGCTCACATCATGGTGGCTGGGAAGCAAACAGAAAGAAGAGTCCAAGTACCTTTCAAGTGCATGCCTCCAGTCATCTAACTTCCTCTAACTAGGTCTCATGTACAAAAGTTTCTGCTATGTCTTAAAAGTACCATTGTCCAAGGACCATGGCTGGAAAACATGAGCTGTTGGGAACACTTCAGATATAAACCATAAAAGTTATAGTGTCTTGAAATTTAAAGTATGAGATCAATATTATCACGAAAATGTTGGATAATTGAGCTCTTGTACATGTGCAATCACTAATGTGTGTGTCATTTAAAACTACATAAAAATAACACTACAAACACTTCCTTTTTATATCTGGGTGGTATTATGCATTGAAAATACAGATTATATGGACTGAACATTTACAGCATTTCATACCTAACTGCAATGTGACTATAAAAGATACACTCATATTAAAATTATAACAAACTAATAATTTGTTTTATCATTTTCACTTTAAAATTTTGCTACATTGATTTAAGTAAATACGAAGCAATTTGATCTTCATGAACATTTTTAGATCTTGCTTCCTAAGAACCTGTTTGCAAGTATGCAGTTGTAATAGTCCATTCAATTTAACAGCAGCAGTGACTTCTGGAGGGTAAAAAGGAAATGATTTGTTTATATAGCACTGGATTAAAAAAAAATGGCCAAAGGTCACAGCCCTCAGCATGCTATGATGGCCACTACGTAGGCCAGCAAAGTTGGGAGTGACTTAACACCTCAACTTCCCTGTCTCTCTCCTAATCTTATGTTAGACATAAGTAGTTAATTATAGTACTCATGGAAATATGGGTATATTTTCAAGACTCTTTCTGTACTGTAGGCAGCAACCAAGTAGCATGTCCAATTTGCACATAAATTTTAATTTTATTTTATAGACCCTGCTTAGGGACTTTTCATATCCTGAAAAATCTTTTTTTTTTAATTTTATTTTTATTTATTTATTTGATAGAGGGAGAGAGAGAGAATGGGCACACCAGGGCCTCCAGCCACTGCAAATGAACTCCAGATGCATGCGCCCCCTTGTGCATCTGGCTAACGTGGGTTCTGGGGAATTGAACCTGGGTTCTTTGGCTTTGCAGGCAAACATCTTAACTGCTAAGCCATCCCTCCAGCCTGAAAAATCTTAAAGTGCTTCAAAGGAGAGACTCTCTTGGTAAATTGCCTGCCTCCCAAAAATGAAGATAAGTTCCATTCTCAGTCAAAATGCCAACCATTGAGGTGCTTGTCCATAATCCCAGTGCTGACGGGGCAGAGAACAAAGGACTCCAAGAATTTGTTGGCCAGCTAGGCTACCGTCTGTTGCAGTGATAGACCAGTGAGAGACCTGTCTCAGTGTAGATGTTGTTTCTGGGGATTGCAGCTCAGCTTGACTTCTGGCCTCCACACACATGGCTGCATGTTCACATACACCTGCATTCATATATGCAACCACACACACACAAGAACACAACCATTTGTACTCACACTCACACTTACACTTGTAAGAATAGATGGGCAGTCTCAAAGAAAAAGGATTCAATTATAATTTTTCTTTATTAAGCCAACAAAGTATTCACTATCACCAGTTTGGGGACTAGTGTCCAAGAACACATTTCTGATTATTTATGTCAAGGCAGTTTTGTCTAAATGATGTTGTTTCTAGAGAGGAGACAAATATATTACATTTGGTGTCCTTACAAATGAAACTGACAATGAAATATAGCAAAGGCCCCACATCATCAGCATTCACTTCTTTCACAAAAGAAATCTCATGTCCTTGTCAAGTCAGTTCAGCCAGAAATGCTTCTACAGGATATTATTTGTCTCTGCATATCACCCTTCCAACTATGTAGTGGTGACCAGGGAGTGCAGTAAGCTCAATGTGCCTTGAAATAGACTTTTGTACAGCCCATGTTTTGGTGGAAAGAGGAATCAATGGACACACATACCCTAGGTCTAAATTGACAACAAATACCTGCAATAGAATCTGTACGAAGTACAGTCAATCCAGCAAGCACGATGAGGGATATGTCTGGCCTTTCATGGTGAATAGTTGAGAAGGGCAGCTGGATTCAGGTAGAGGGCAAGAAGCAAATCAAAGATTAGAACATATGAAAGTCATCTAAGTGGGGAATGTGTGTGGGTGTCATTCCCTCCCATTTGAAATTATGTGCATGGCTGGTATTGGACACATATGCAGTATCTCTGAAGGATAACCTTTTATTTTAAGGTGTGGTAGTTATAAAAAACAATAATTAGGTTATGAATTTTAATCAGACCCAAATAAATTATATATGGCATGTTTGTTTCATATCAAATTTTGGAATAAATGGTGCCACGTATAGTCTATTTTTATTCTTTCTTCTGTAATTAACCAGTGTTAATATAAAATAAAAGTTAATCACGATTTTGAATCTGCAATGAATGAGCTATTGACATCACAAAATATCTCGGAGAGGAAGTTACTATATTAGATGGAAATAAAATTAAATAATCATGTGTAATATAATAAAATCAGCATCATCAAAGTAACAAATAATTGTTTTACTAGTAACTCTGTTTCTATCCACAGAACAGAGATTTGTAATTCTTTGTTACATCAATACACTAGCAGCCATCAGGAAGCAATTATAATATCTTTCCTTTTTTTTTTACAAATGAAGTGTGCCAAACCAAACTTAAAAACTCTTTTCTTACTTTCAACATGCCTATATAGGTCAGTGAGCCCATTCATGTTTATGTGGGCAAATGTATGTTCCTGTAACTGATCTGTGTGTGCCAGAAACAAGTAAATGCTTCCTTATAGTGTATCTTTCATTGCCAAGGGTTTGCCAAGCACATGAAAATCTTCATTCTACTCATAAAAGTGAAAATAATAACCAGACAGAATTTTTTTTTTAATTTTTTTAATTTTTTTATTTTGAGAGACACAGAGAGAGACAGACAGAGAGAGAGGGAGAGGAAGACAGATAGAGATGGGCATGCCAGCAGTCTCTCAGCTGCTGTGAATGAAATCCAGATGTGTGCGCCCCCTTGTGGTCAAGTGCGGCATTGCACTCTTGCATCACTTTGCATCTGGCTAAATGTGAGACCTGGAGATTGGAACCCGGTTCTTAGGCTTAGCAGGCAGGCGCCTTAACCTCTAAGCCATCTGTCCAGCCCCAGACAGAAATTTTTTTAATGAGAATATATCTCAGAAGATAGTTCAAGAAATGATCAGATGTGGAAACAACACACAGTACAAGAGAAGATGATTACTTAAGGCCTGAGCAACAAAAGTATTTACAGGGTGATTTGTAATAAGAAAGGTGTCCAGAAAAATTTATTTATGGGGATAAGAAATTCAATTTTCAACTTTTCTAACTGCATTACCTTATTTAATGGGCCAATAATTTCAAACTGTAGATAAGTCTTAAAGGTGGTATATAAAGCACATTCTTTTAACATCCCACATCCCAAAAAGACTGTGCAGGAGGTGCTAATTAATTAAGGTGTAGTCCTTAGCTTATCCCAGAATCCCATCTTTTCATACAGTGATTCAAACACTAAATGTTGACAAATCTTGGAATATATATTTTTATTTTATGTACAGTAACACATAGTCTTATCTTCCACCTTTTAGATTTGGTAGTTTGTAGAAAAATAAATAAAATATAATTGCATCCCTCAAATAATAATTCAATTATCATGTCAAAAATTCCTCAGTTTAAGAATATTTTTACAAGTTTTTATTGCTGCAACAGTGTTTTGCCATACCTCTTACCATTTATTCCTCTAGAGAAATTTTTGAAACGACAGTATTGGTTAGAGTATATTATCATGAAATTCACTGCATTAGTAGACTAATGTACAGAATTATGTGATTGGCAGGGTAAGTGAAAGAAAAGGTGAACAAATAATTTGGGACACTTTGTAATGCCAGTCACTCTTCCAACCATAGCTGATATGCCAGTAAACAAAATATAGAAGAAAAATACAGACTGGAGAGAAGACTCGGCAGTTAAAGGTACTTGCTAGTAAAACTTGACAGCCTGGCTTTGTTTTTCCAGTACCCATATAAAGCCAGATGCACAAAGTGGCACATGCATCTGGAATTAATTTGCAGTGGCAAAATGTCCTGGAGTGTCCATTCAGTCTCTCTCTATATATATTTCCTTCTCTCATTCCCCTACACACACACACACACACACACACACACACACACACACACACAGAGTACCAATTTGAAGTTCATGTTCTCAATGTAAATCTAAAAATAATGCAAACAACTTTTAGCAATATATAAAGAGGAAAGAATGCTGAAAGCCTTTTCTTCAAAATCAGGGAAAGATGGTGAATTGCACAATCACCATTTTTTTTTTTTTACATTGTACAGAATATTCAAACAAATTGAAAAGTAAAAAGCAAGAAAAAACTATTAAAATTTAAAATAATAACATAACCTGTTTCTTAAGATAATATGATATGTGTATAAAAATTCATAAGAAAATGTAACTACTTACCAAAAGTTAACATTTAAATGGATATGATAGAAATAATAAAACTTTACATTTCTATATATATCAATATTAGACATTTATAAAATTAAAATTTAACCATATCATTTTAGTTGCATCAAAATTACAAATTAAATATGACTAAATCTGGGTAAATACGATCAAAAATTCTATTAAAACACATAAGAGAGTCTGTACTAGATGAAGATGTACATTTAAATAATTGAAGGGTTAGAGATGGTAAATGATGGATTGATTAAATGATCCACAGTACAAAGAATTATTTCTTCCAGATTAAACTTCTGATGCAGTTATCTCCCAGCAATTCTCAATGGTGTGCTGGGTGGTTGTGTGCAAGACTGAGGTACAGGCTCAATTTTATATGGAAGCGAAAGAGGCAGGTTAGCCAAGACGTATCAGGACCACGTGTTAACGTGGGACTTTCTCGATGCAATTTGTTATGATAAACAGTTGTTTTCAATTTTCCTATTTGCACATAAATACAGAAATAAATACAGTTTTGTGACCAAAAGTGCAAACGACATATGCGAGAAAGATAGTTAAGAAGATCAGATGAAGCTGTGCACTAGTGAATGGTCCCTTTGTTTGCATGTCTTCAGAACAGAAGCATCAACACATTGTTATGATGGACTATATTTTCCACTGTGTATAACAATCAGCCTTGAGAAATAGACATAGCCTGGCCTCCTGGAGCAAAGAGCCAGTCTATTGCTATCAAGGGTAAGAAACATTATGTCTTTCTTTCTCTACAGAAAAACATGAGAAGGTTCCCTTGCAATCCTCTCAAAATACTGAGGTTTTCTAAGCTCAGAGTTCCTCAAGTGAAAGTCCAGTCTACTGCAGGTGGACATTCTCTGTGGTATCCTCACTCTGTGGTCACAGTTGCAGACAGATGTAATAGAAACACAAAACTCCTGTTGCCTAAATAATAGGGTTCTGTCATAAATGATACACATCGTGGCCTCTGTCGTAGAAGTCTGCAAATCTTCCATGGGCTAATGTGTTTGCTTGCAGCCAATGTCACAGACGGTTCTTGACAAGTGAAAATGACTGGTAAGGAAGAGAATTCAATTTTGTCTACCAGTATGGGGTTTAGCTGAAGACAAAACACACTACTTCATGTATTAGTTGAGAGACTCTCACATATATAATGTATACTTTAAAATTCATTGCATAAAAAGGGAAATATATAAAAATGAAAGTTATAAGGAATTTGTTCTATTTGAAACATCACCACTTATGACTTAATTGTTAGATAATTCCATGATCTTTTTTTTTTTTTTTTTTTCAGAAAAAAATGCCTACTTTATACTGTGGTGGTTTGATTCAGGTGTCCCCCATAAACTTAGGTGTTCTGAATGCTAGGTTCCCAGCTGATTGAGATTTGGAAACTAACACCTCTTGGAGGCAGAATATTGTTTGGGACGGGCTTATGGGTGTTATAGCCAGCTCCCCCTTGCCAGTGTTTGGCACATTCTCCTGTTGCTGTTGTCCACCTTAAGTTAGCCAGGTGGTGATGTCCACCCTCTGCTTATCAATTTCCATGCCATCATGGAGCTTCCCCCTTGAGCCTGTAAGCCAAAATAAACCTCCTTTTTCCCACAAGCTGCTCTTGGTCAGGTGATTTCTACCAGCAATGTGAACCTGACTGCAACATATATATGTGTATGTTCATATATGACACAGTTGGCATTAAACTTTTATGTTGATTTTAAATATTATTTTTTAGATTTCTCAGATAATTTTTCCATATATATATATATTACATTTTACATTTTAGTTTTCATGCTTATAAATTATGAAATCATATGGTTATATCATGGTTAACTTGAATGGGTAATTTCCTTCTGTTGCAAAGATGGTTCATTTTCCATTTCAACCATAGCTTCTCATTTATACACTGAGGTCCACACTCACCTATCTGACTCCATGTGAAGCTTCAGTGGCTTGGTCCTATTCTGGTGTTATATTAACAAAATTAAATATAGCTCAAGGGTGACTCACAATACAATCATCATGCCAAGGAAGGTTGTGAATCAGAGAGTTTAAAAATAACTGCTACCACCAAAATGGTCTCTTGCACACAGACACACACAGCTTAGTTGAAAAAAAGTTCTTGGTGGAAGGAATATATACTGTTTTATATATACATATAAACATGATGAGTAGTGCATATGACAACTGTGAGGTGCCCACATGTCACTCATGGATTGTCTATCACTTCCTTTGGCCCGTGGGGTGGTCATGTGTCTAAAAAGCAAGAGCAAGACAAATCATTAGGAAGAGATGCACTGGAGTTTCACATTTTTTGAGTGAGTAATGCCCTTTGGACTCACTCTTGACATGCAGGGCAAGAGGAGTGACAGCTTCTTTATGGAAGGATTGACAGGGCCCTTGGGGAAGTGCTGGATGCAATTACCATTCAAAAGAAGCTTTACACAAGTTGTACGGAGGGAATGGTATACACACAACTTTGGGGAAGGTTAATAAATTTTCACAAACAGAACTGAGTTTCCTATTATTTCAAACAGACAACCTTTAAGAGAGTAAGGCACAGTACATACAATAAAACAAAAAAAAAGTCACCACCTCAGTATATATTTTATATTAGACATAGGGAATAAAATGAAAACAAATTCATTTACCCGTTTTTAAGAGTTATCACAAATGAGATGTGCTGATGTTTGTGACTTATTCTCCCGACCAAGCAAGTCACTGTGAGCCACATAGGAAGAAGATCTAGGAGATTATCCAGCTCTTGTGACCCTTACTTTCCTACAATATTGGGGTGACTGTACCTACAACATTGGGCTGTGATGGATATTCCAGAAAGACTAGGGACCAATATAAATCTCAAAGCAGGGTTTAAAATTCAATTATTACTGAAATTCACATTAATCAAAACTTGGCAATGATTACAAATTTAGGTTAAATTTTCTAGGAATACAAAGCTCTGGATCTACACAATAATGAAGAGAATGATGGTTAATAAAATCCTAAATTCATTGATGTATTTTTAAGAGGGAGTTCACATCATTACCCCAGAGAATTCTCTTCCAAATTGCTCATGCCCCTGTTCAGACTTGTAAGTTTATTTAAAGAGTGACAGCAAACAATCACAGCAAGGTTCTGATATACCTGATTTAAAACCAGAACCTTTCTCTGCCCTTGTGCTTTGATTTAATTCCTCCGTTCTTCAGTTTAGTTATCTAAAAGATGGCAAATATAATATTTCACCTTCAAAGAGTAGTGAGTACTGTGTTAGAAAAACATTTAATGCATTTTAAAATCTTAGAAAAGTGCTTGTCACATGTGGTACATAAATGGTTGTCAACTAAATTAGAACTGACAGTACACTCATGTAAATATTACTCAATAAAGAGAGCAAAAGCATGGGTGAAAGAGTGATTCAGGGAGTAGAGACTAAGAGGCAGAGATGGGAAAAAAGAAGAGACAAAACGATATTTAATCATGTGGATAATAAAAGCTCTGAAAACAGGACTGGAGAGATGGCTTAGCGGTTAAGGTGTCTGCCTCCTAAGCCTAAGAACACTGGTTCCAATGTCCAGAGGTTCCAATCTCCAGGTCCCATGTTTAGCCAGATACAAAGTGACACAAGGGCGCAATGGCGCACTTGACCACAAGGGGGTGCATGCATCTGGATTCCGTTCGCAGCAGCTGAGAGGCAGCTGGTGCGCCCATCTCTATCTGTCTTCCTCTCCCTCTCTCTCTCTTTCTCTCAAAAAAAAAAAAAAAAAAAAAAAAAAAAAAAAAGCTCTGGAAACAGTATGGTAAATGTGCCCCCCACCCTAGTGAATTAATTCCTGCTCCTGTTGCCAAGAAGAACAAACATGGTGGTCAATAGTTTGCACCTTAAAATTAGAGACTTTAGAGATAGTTATATGTCTTTTCAAAAAATGCATAACAAAATATACTGCATTAGAATCCACCAGGTAATACAAAAACTATCCATGCAAAATCACAAAGGAAGGCCACAAATCTCATCATGTTGTCTCCTATGAGAAGATTTAGAGTTCAAAGGCTAAAGTAGCAAAAATTGAAGATGAAATAATAAGTACTTCAATTTAATTGTGCATTTTATTTGCATAGTTAAAATGTTTGAAGTGCATCTACCTTTAATTTAGCAGCTTATGATTTTCTTCAAGTAATTTAAAAGTTCAGGTTATAATCTCTGAAAAAATGTTACCACTTTTCTATTTTTTATTTAGTTGAGATTTATTTAGATTCAAAATTGATTTGGGTATGCAAGAAGAACCATTAAGTTGCATATGGGACTACAAAATGGTTCACAATATTCCTGTTGTTGAATAATGAGAAAAATTCAAGTTGGTTTGCATGCATTAAGATACAATGATCTGAAAGTCTCATAGCTGATTTATATGGAGACAATTTTTAAAAATAAATTTGAACCTCATTCTTAGGATAGAAACTACAATAGGAAATGTTTCTCTTTCTCAATTTCTCTTTTTTCTCTCTCTCTCTCTCTTTCTCTCTCTTTCTACATGTCTCTCTGTGGCTCCTTACTTAAATTTTAAAATATCCATGACAATTTCCTGTTTCTATCATCTTAGATAGGAACCTCATAATCTCCAACACATTTAAATAAGTAATTTATAGTCTGGGGAGACAACTCCATGGATAAAGTGATTGCTGTGCAACTCAGAGCATTTGAGTTTGGATCCACAAACTATTCCAAAAAGCTGAAATTGTGAAAGGCTTCATTAATCCCAGTGTGCCCAAGACTAGAAAAAGAGAGGTGGACACAGACTTTCCTGGCAGTGTGAGGTGACCCTGCCTCAAATGAGGTGGATGGTAAGGATGGACCCCAAAAGTTATTCTGTGATGGACCAGCATACACACAAACACGGAGAGAGAGAGAGAGAGAGACAGAGAGAGAGATGGAGGGAGAGACAAATAAGTAAATAAAAATGGCATGGGAAAAACAAGAACAATTCAATCCTAAGAGCTCCAGATGGAAAGAAATAACTAAGATCAGAGCAGAAATTAGTGAATTGGAAACTCTGAAACAAAGCACTGGTTCTTTGAAAAAATAAACAAGATGGATAAACCCTGGCCAATTTGATCGAACAAGAACAAAAGGGAAGTCTCAAATTCATAAAATTAGAAATGAAAATAGAGAGGTCATTGCAGACATCAATGAAACTGGAAGGATCGTTAGAACATACTTCCAAAAGCTCTACTCTACAAACTTGAATAACCTGGAAGAAATGGACAAAACAACTGGGCATGGAGGGTTTATATCATAACATAATAAGTTAATGTTAAGATAATGTTATATCTTAACATAACATATATACAAAGCACCTAAAGAACAAATGATACTTAATGGGGAAGAACTCAAGAAGCTCCCACTGAGATCCGGAACAATATAGGGGTGCCCACTCTCACCACTGCCCTTCAACATGGTGCTGGAAGTCCTAGCTCTAGCAATAAGACAAGAGTAAGAAATAAACAGAATTCAAACTGGAAAGGAATAAGTCACACTAGCCCTATTTACAAATGACATGATCCTATACCTAAGTGACCCCAAAGACTCTACCATAAAAAATCTAAAGGTGATAAACTCTTTCAGCAAAGAGACAAGGCACAAAATCAACAAGCAAAACTCAGTAGCCTTCCTATATGCAAAAGGGAAACATATGGAGAAAGAAATAAGTGAGGCTGTCCTGTTTTCAATAGTTACAATAAAAAATCAAATACCTTGAATAACACTAACCAAGGATGTGAAAGACCTATATAATTAAAACATAAAAACATTCAAGAAAGAATTTGAGGAAGACATAAGAAGATGGAAAGACCTGCCATGCTCCTGCATAGGTAGAATTAATATTGTAAAAACAGCAATTCTACCAAAAGCAATATATAGATTCAATGCAATGGTCTCAAGATTCATATGAAATGAAGGCCCCCATATCCAAATATATCCTCAGCAAAAGAAACACCTCTGGAGGTATCACCATACCCAATCTAAAGCTATACTACAAAACCATAGTAACAAAAATAGCATGGTACTGGCATAAAAACAGACATATAGACCAATGGAACAGAATTATAAGATCCAGCCCTTAGTTCAAGCAACTACAGCTACTTGATCTTTGACAAAGATGCCAACAAAGTACACTGGAGAAAAGACAGCATCTTCAACAAATGGTGTTTCACAAATTGGATAACCACAAATAGAAAATTGAAATCAGACCCATTTCTCTTACCATGCACAATGATCAACTCCAAATGGATTAAAGACTTCAACATAAGATCTGAAATACTCTAGCTCCTGGATGAAAAACTGGGGGGAATGATCCATGATGTAGGAGCTGGGGAAGACTCCTGATCAATATTCTACTTACCCAGGAAATGAAACAAACATTTAACCACTGGGGTCACATGACTCTTAAAAAGCTTTTGTCCAGATATACATACCATAAACAGAGCCAACAGAACACCCACAGAATGTGAGAAAATCTTCACCAGCTATACCACTGACAGGGGCCTAATATCTAGAACCCACAAAGAATTCCAAAATGTAAGCTATAAAAACATAATCAAAAAGTGGGGCAGAGAACTGAATAGGGAATTCTCAAAGGAAGAAATACAAATAGCTAATACTCACCTAAGAAAATGTTCTACATTCTTAAACACCAGGGAAATGCAAATTAAAACAGGTATGAGATTCCACCTTACTCCAGTAAGGATGGCAATCATTAAAAGAATCAAATGACAATGAATGTTGGCCAGGGTGTAGGGAAACAGAAATCCTCATTCACTGCTGGTGGGAGTACAAACTTGTACAAACACTACAGCATCCATATGGAGACTCCTGAAAAAGATTAAAATAGAGACGACACAGCTATTCCTCTACTAGACAACTACCCTAAAGTCTTCACTCTTCATTGCATAGATATTTGCTCAATCATGTTTATAGCTGCAATAGCTAAATCTGAAATCAATGCAGATATCCATCATTTGACAAATGGATAAGGAAGATGTGGTAAATATTACGCAATGGAATTCTTAGTACTAAAAACTTATATAATAAAATTTATAAAAAATAATATACCATAAATATATAAATAAAGTAAATGTAATGTAATGTAGGTATAAATAAAATGATATAGGAAAATGGATGGACATGAAACAGATCATGCTAAGCAAACTCACACAAGCACAGAAAGACCAACACAGCATGTTCTTCCTCATCTGCAGTTCGTACACTAGAACAGCCTTATTTGCAGGAATACCTGGTAGACAACGCAAGGGACAGACAAGAGGAAGGGATTGAGGGATGTGGAATGGCAGGCAAGCTGGAGGTGTCTGCAAAACCAAATCCAAAATGAATTGATACCCTACCAACCTTCTTCTTGAATAGCAGACTAAAAGAGATAACCCTCAATAGAAGCATGGAGGGATTATCTGGTAAGAAGGGTCCTGGACAGGGTGGGAGGAAGCCTCATCCTGAAACATTTGGCTCTTTCAACTCCCAGTACCAGAAATTGGTTACAATCTATGTTGAGCTGTTGATCAGAGAGACTAAGGAGGTCCCCAAACAAAGAGAGCCTTCTATAAAAACACTTGATTACCCACCTGAGGTAAAAGGTAAGCCCCTGTTGCCGAAAAAACCACTGGCTGCTGAAGCAGCACATTAAGAGATCCTGCTGAATCCGAAAGGAAGCCAGTTCCCATGGTTAGCCCCTGTGTTGCTGAAAAATCATTACATAAGCTGCTGGGGAAAATGGCCAACAATGTCCTGAATGTCCAGGGGTCACTGCTATATGGCAACAACCAGCCTGACAAGAAGTACACACCAGTGCAATGGGGGCACACAGCGTAGGTGGGTCACCAGTGGCTCCTTCATTGGCTAAATGATGTGCACAGTGGAAAAGAACTCATAACTGTCCCTTGGAATCAAGTCAGAACCCAGTGGAAACCAAGATAATGGACTCCTTTGAGAAGATCCCACTAGCTTTCATATAAAAGTGTGGCCACACTCATCAAAATCTCTCTAAATTAACGATGCTTATCTCCTTTAACCTATCCTGAGCTCGCTCTCCATTGAAAAGCCTGGTTTTGTTTTTCACAAAGCAGAAAGAACTGAGGACAACCATAATCTACCTATAATACAAGAACAGAGAGCTGACGCCCTTACAGAGATGAACCACCCCCCACGCAGCAGCCAGGGCTCAGGTGAAACACAGAGGAACTGACAAGATAAGCTATTTCCATGGTGAACCGGATAACCTGCCTTAGTGGGATGCAGTTAGGCACTGAAGATACGCAAAACTCACAAAAGCAGAAACCCAGAAGCTGCTGAGAGCTCAACACTAAAGTAGACTTAAAGCACACCCACCACGGCTTAGGAAGTTTGCGGAGGATGGGGCGGAAAGAAAGTAAGAGCCACGGGGTGGGAAGAAATCTCCAGAGACATAGCCCTCCACACAATGACTGACTGCTGCTCTCACAGCTCCTACCCACAACTCCATAGTGAATACCAGAAGCCCCACTAAGGAGGGCGCTTAAAGGAGGGGTGACAGGGAGGAAAGAAATGATGGTACCAGCATAGGACGTTTCCATCCATACAAAGTTTCTACTTAATAAAATAACTTTTCAATAATACAAATATGGAATTAAAAGTCAAAGAAATCCCAAGTGTTATCAAAAACCTTGTGTTCCAATGATAGAATGAATCAACATTTTGGCCAATTTCCTCTAGGTTTTTATAGAAAATAAAATAACTTCTATGTCTTTGATGCACCTCGAGCCAAAGAAAATTAAAACAAGAAGCAACAGCAGTAACCTTTATATATTGGATACAGGGTCATGAGCTTCCAAGCACAGTCACAATCCGTTGCATCTGTCATCTTTGCTACCCTGTGGGGGCTTTGGATAGTACCAGGTCACAAAATTGGAATATTTTATTCCATCAAGAAGGACCTTGCCAAACTTCTACTCTCCCCCTTCACTACCCTTGAGTGGTTTAAGTACTTCCCAGGAGTAGCCATACTTTGAAGTTTATGGATATATTTATGTGTGATACTTTTCTGTATTATCATGGTACCATTAAACCAGCATAAGGGACATAAAGTATCTCTGTCAGTTTTCACAGTCAAGGTTCATTACTTTGAACAGTTTTTATTCACTTATTAAGATTTCTTTCTGAGAGACAGGATCCATACTTGAGACAGTACAAAGCAAAAAGGATTCCATGGCTTACAACCATGAAACAGAATAAATCATGTACAAATCTATAACACTTAATTTTGTTAATTCAAGCAAGAGAAGATAATGCCTATGAAGAAAGAGCCTCTTTAGTAACTTACACTCTACTATTGTTTTTTTTTTAAATTTTTATTTATTTATTTGCAAGCAGAGAGAGAGAGAGAGAGGAGAGAGAGAGACAGACAGACAGACAGACAGAGAGAATGGGCACACCAGGGCCTCTAGCCACTGCAAATGAACTCCAGATATATGTGCCCCTTGTGCATCTGGCTTATGTGGGTCCTGGGGAATCGAACCTGGGTCGTTTGGCTTCGCAGGCAAATGCCTTAACCACTAAGCCATCTCTCCAGCCATACTATTATTTTTTTATATAAAGAATTCCAAAATTTGATAGACAATTCTGAGCAGATTGCATAAATAATTCCAGTAAATCCTTCCTCAAAACCCCAAGAGAATGCATGTCACCATTTATATTATTTGTTAAAATTCTATGAAGTACATGTGGATCTAATTAATCACTGAGTCATATATATGTATATACATATCCATTATATATATGTGTATATATGGTGTGAGAGACAGAGGTCATGTAAAATAACAATTTCATAACTGAGTATGTTGGATGTGGACGGGATAGTCAGAGTTCAGAAGGGAACACAGTGATCCTCTTTTTTACAATACCTACCTAGTGTTGTAAGGGAATGCTATAAGTACGTAGTAAGAGCTACTTCATGGTAATGAACATATAAGAAAACAGTGTGGCAGGAGAGACTAGGATTGTCACTATGCTCACATCTGACAGAGTTCTCCGAAGGAGCTAGAGTGAGTGACACGTGCGCAATGCTATTGGAAATTCATTCAGCAGACACTTGATTGACAGATTATAAAATGAGTTCCAGTTCCTCTTCCCTATGCCTTATTCTTTTTTTAATATATTTTATTAGTTATGTATATATTATATATAAAGCCATGATGGTACACCTATTAAATTCTCTTTAAAATAATAATTGTTATCCGTGTTTCTTGCACTGACCTCACTCCCCATTGGAGAATCTGCTTCTCTCTTTCAGATGGACACATATCCTGAGGAGAGAATCAGCCCATTGCACCTCAACAGGGAACCAGCTGAAGCCCTAGAGTCATAGGAGAAATGAGCAAGAGTGATGCTTTATTAGTGAACCTGGTACCAACACAAGGGCGAAAGAGATAGACACCAAGAACACTCAACCCCTACCAAATCATTCTTAAAGTCCACTTCTTTCTTGGTGTAATGACTGGGGTATTGTCTGTGTCCTTGCTGCTGAAATTTTGTCTGAGGTCTATCAGCCTTACCAGGAGGAACTCAACTGGGAGTTCCTTAGAAATGTACTTTCAAGTCCTTCCTGGGATCTACTAGTCAACATTATCACTTAACAAGGCCTCAGTTGATTCCTACACATATTCTGTTTGGAGGAAACCAATGGAAGCTTCGCCAACATGGTTTTCTGGGTCTTCTTAGCTTCATATGATCTGAAACAATGAGTCTTGAAATATAAAATTAAAATATGAATTTACTTAATCAGAACATACTAATAATATAAAGTGTATTGGGTGCCTAGTGGAATATTTTTAACCACCAAGTCATAATTATCCTAATAGCCCCTGTTTTTATTGAAGTAATTAGTTCTGTAGTTTCTTCTGGATTGCATTTCTTATTCTGTGTTCTGCTTATCCATCTGAAGGCCTCATTTACATAATCCTTCTTTCAAACTATGGAATCCAGGAACTTATTTTATACTTCATAGGAGCCAGTAAGTAGTAGGGACCCTAACAACCACAAGGTGCAATTACTCCATATTGTACACCACTAGTTTACTGAAAAAGTTAAGTACCTGTTTTAAATCTTATTTACTTTAGATAATTTATATTATCATTTAATATACCTTGAAAGTACAATATGTACCTATAAATATTTCATAAATGTACATTGTTAACATCATTACATTCATGCAGATATTTAAAACATGTTTGTTAATTTTCTCCTTTATGCTATGCAATGTTCTAATGTGTGGTAGATAACAATGACCAAGATAGCCAAAACTTCATCTAATGGAGATAAGATTTTAGAGAGATAGACAGAAAACCAAATAAGGTCTGCTTAATAGATCATGTGGAAAGCTTTGCTTTAGGAAAATAAAGCATGAAGTTTCATAAGCGAGTGCAGTGGTTTGATTCAGGTGTCCCCCATAAACTTAGGTGTTCTGAAGGCGAGGTCCCCAGCTGATGGTAATTTGGGAATTAAGCGTCCTGGAGGTGGTCATTGTTGGGGACCGGTTTATGGGTGTTATAGCCAGCTTCCTCTTGTCAGTGTTGGGCACACTCTCCTGTTGTTATTGTCCACCTTATGTAGGCCAGGGGGTGATGTCCACCCTCTGCTCATGTCATTGTTTTCCCCTGTTATCATGGAGCTGCCCCTCAAGTCTGTAAGCCAAAATTAAACCCTTTTGTGCCACAAGCTGCTCTTGGTCAGGTGTTTTCTGACAGCCATGACAACCTGACTGCAACAGGGATGGAGAGATTGTCAGAGGGCAAGAAATTCAAAGAGGGATCCAGGGATGGGGGAAGAACCGGAAGAACAAATAGGAACTCAGGGATAGTGGGAAGGCCAGGAACTGTAAAAGGGAGTGCAGACATAGTGGGAAAGGCAGGGAGTGAAGCAAAAGTTGCTCAGAGAGATAGTGGAAAGGGAGAAGGCAGATAGCTCCATTGACCTTTTTGTTTTTTGGGGGATCTGAGGTAGGGTCTCACTCTAGCTCAGACTGACCTGGAATTCACTATGTAGTCTCAGGTTGGTCTTGAACTCGTGGTGATCCTCCTATCTCTCCCTCCCAAGTGCTGGGATTAAAGGCATGTGCCACCATGCTCAGCTCTCCATTGACCTTTGCACAGTCTAGGATCAAGAAGTAAAGGTGAGGGCTGGAGAGATGGCTTAGGAGTTAAGGCGCCTGCCTCCTAACCCTAAGAACACCGGTTCCAATCTCCAGCGGTTCCAATCTCCAGGTCCCACGTTTAGCCAGATGCAAAGTGGCGCAAGGGCACAATGCTGCACTTGGCCACAAGGGGGCACACACATCTGGATTTCGTTCACAGCAGCTGAGACACTGCTAGCGAGCCCATCTCTGTCTACCTCCCTCTCTCTCTCTCTCTGTGTCTCTCTCTGTCTCTCTTGGTGTCTCTCTCCAAAAAAAATAAGATAAAATAAAAAGGTTTAAAAAAAAAGAAGTAAAGGTGAATATTAAAATACTCTAGATTTTCAAACGTTTGATAAAAAGGCTGAGGAGATTGCTCACTGGTTAAAAAATGCTTGCTTGCAAAGCTTTCCAGCACAGACACTCTAAGTGGTGCATGCATCTGGAGTTCATTAGTAGTGGTAAAGACTCTGGCATGCTCGTTCTCTCCCCTTTCTCTCTCCATCCTCTCTTTACCTCTTCACTTTCTCTCCTTGTAAATAAATAAGTGTTACAATGACAGGTACAGAATGGAAGAAAAGACACAAAGGAGTATCTTCTAGTCATCTTAGTGCTCAAAAGCCCCTAAGTGGTAGTGCACCTACAGTGAACTAGAGTTCCAGGGTGCTGCCTGCACTCTTGGCAAGGACAAGAAAGCAGTCCAGAGTTGATTGGCTTATCTGAAACATGAATGTATCTTAAGTCTCATTTAGAGTCATATTTCTAAGATATTTTGCTTTCTACATCTCATTTAATCATCACTGAAACAAATTATTCAGATATTATCTTTAATATTTGTATGTAAACAAAAGACCAACTCTCTTTAGTTGATGAACAAAGTTTACTAATAGCCAGATAAGCACTGGTTAACACTACCTACAGGAAACTAATAAGAAGAAAATTTACACTGAAATAAAAATCTACCCCCTCAAGCATACCTTCAGTTCACGTAAGTAAAGCAAAAGCAGTTTAAGAATATATTACTATTTTGCTTTTCATAGTTCATAACCCAAAATCTTTCCAAGAGTGCCATCCAAGTTTTGCAGTTCCATCAGTTAGAAGCTCAATGACTTACACCTTGCACTTTGAGAAGTTTCTGTTGGATATAAGCCAAAATCCACTTTACTAGATGAGAATATAGCACAGAGGGGCACTGATGAGTTAAAGCATAAATCCCTTGTCAAGGACTTTTAAGTTTTCTGGAGTGTCCAAGTTGGCAGACTCCATGTGCATTTGGATCCTCCCACAGCTCTAAACAAGGGGCTGTTTCATCCTAGGGGTTCAGCTTCAAGGAGTCAGGCCCAGTAAGATGCTAAATGGAAGTGGCAGGAAAGCCAACGTGGTGTTACACAGGAGGCAATTCAGAAATGCCTCAGATTTCTAAATAGAGCCCGCTCAGCCTTGAGAACACTGGCTTCCATGCATAGCGTAGAAGCCATTTCCATATAGCACCGCTGAGCACATATCAAACATTTAAAATAGTCTCAAGTGATGGAAGCCTCCAATCATGCTTGACGCTGATCATATACTAGCTGACAAGACTGGGCTTCTCATATAATCCTGGCGAAGTGTCCAACCTCCACTCTCTTCAGCAGTCCTCCGTGGTGCCTGATCTCGATGTTATCTGCTGTAATAGCTCTGACCTCTCAGGAAGAATAAATACCTACATTGCTTGTGAATGGTTTAGCTGCACCAATGTGGGAAGAAATGAGAACAGTCAGGACCACACCTCATTAGTTGGCTCTTCCGCCTCTACGACTCTCTCGAAAGCATCTTGTCAGGGTGCCATCATGAATTCTACTAGTATTTGTGTGATTGCTTTATATATGTTAGGATAAATTTAAATATCATTTTTTAAAAAAAGTGTTTTTCAAGGTAGGATCTCGGTCTATCCCAGGCTGACCTGGAATTCACTATCTTGTCTCAGGCTGGCCTTGAACTCAAAGCAGTCCTCCTACCTCTGCCTCCCAAGTGCTGGAATTAAAGACAGGCACCATAATGCCCAGCTTTAAATATCATTTTACTACTTTTAATCATTCTCAGTGCCTGAATTTTAAATAATCTTCATCAATAATCACGTGTAATTCAATGTTTCTTTCAGTGGAAGCTACTTGAAGGATCATAAAAAAAAGTAAAATAATTGGAATCCGTACATGTATAGTTTATAATTAAAAACAGGTGAGATTTTTAAAGGAATTTTAATTTTAAAATTGACTGAGACTCACCTTTCTCACACACAGCTCCAAGCCCAGCTAAGCCAAAGGAAGCCCTACACAATTCAGCTAGCTGAGAAAAGAGTATACGAGGAACAAAATCATCTTTGCAAATTAGCATAGAATGAGATAGAAACTCACTCCAAGAGGGGAAACTGGGCTGATCTTCTGGGAGCAATACCCACCACAAATCTGGTTCTTAGCCAGAAGTGCTAATTATAATGCTTATATTAAGGCAGATTGCTAAAGAAAACATTACAGGGAGAGAAAATTAGTTTATATTTTAATACATCTTTTCTTTAATTACCACTGTTGCATATATAACCCATGATGGTTTTATTTGTATGTTGCTCAGTGGGATTTGAGCTTTTCTCTGTACTTGCCCCAACAATCAACTCTTGTGATCACTCTACTGCTCATGCACAACTCATGTCCTTTACCTCTCAGTTCAGCCTCTTCTCCATACTCCCTCAAACCCTCCTTTTTACCTCTCATTTCAGCCTCTTCTCCACAATCTCCCCTAAGCCCCTCCTCTTTAAACTCCATAAATACAAGGGAACAGAACCTTAACCACCTGCAAAATCTGTAGAACTTAGCAATATCCCAATTTTTACAGATACTTTTGCTACCTTTATCTTTTTCAATGCTAATAGTGGTCCCCAAGTTAACCCACCACAAGTTCCTCTCATTTATAAATAACCTATTTCCTAGTAAACCCAACTCTGGCCTTTTCTTTTTCATTTATCCACCAACAGTTATTGAAATCAAGGCAGCCGGTGTTAATTCGCTACTGAGACATTTGTGTAATAGTACTGAATACTTCTGTTAATATTCAACTCTTGCGGTAATATAGAAGCCATATCAGGCAATTTCAGTTTCTAGACCAAGGGCATACATTCTAAGCCACAGATCTAAGAATACAGCTAAACAAACAAACACAAATTCCAAGCAATGAACCAACTTGAGATGTGAAAAGTAAGACAACGTAACTCCTCCAAGAATTATGGATCTTACAGAATGGCCTCTAGTGAATGTGCATTAGAGCAAAGTGAAGACAGTAAATTCAAAATAATGATTCTAAGTCTATTCAATAGATTCGAAGAAGGAATCAAACTGCTAAAGAAGCAGCAGAATGAAATAAGGAAGTTGATGGAGCAACACAAAAGCATCCTGAGCTAGACATGCATGGTGTCACCCCTACTGCACGTATCCTCACAGCACTCCTGCTGGCCCTGCGATTCCATGTCATGGCCAACATACTATTTCTTTGCTCCCATTTCTCCATCACAGTATAATGTATATAATGGTTAATGGATTTTACTTGTTATTTCAAATACAGTTTTCACTTGAAGATTTAGAAGTTGGTTTTTATTATATACCAGGGGTAAAAAATAATGTATCTTCAGCTGTAGGCCATTCAGGCCTCCTCACTTAACCTCTAACATCACAATAAGTTGCAAAGCTTTCATCAGAAATATGAGTGTGATGATAAGTTTGCATTGTTCTAAAAAATTTTAAAAAACACAAATAAACCATTTGTGCTCATTTGTTAAGAATATTGCCAGTTATATGATACTGAAATTAGCTGGAGATATTATTATTTGTCTTTAAAGATGTATAATTCCTCTAAGAACATGGTGTTTGATAGAGAATGCTAACACAGTGTCTCTATGAGTACATTATATTAAAGGTAGATTAACAAATAGTCCTGCAAATTGAACCAGTTGTTATAAGTCTCATAAAATTCAATAAGCATTAACAAATATTTAATCCATTATTTATTTTAAAAAAATTGGCCCAGGCTACTTATGCCATTTCCAGGGCATCATGTTGACAGCTTCTATAAGAGGTAACACCAGCCCACCATTATTGAAATCTGCTCCTGTGTATTTCAAAACATTTTTCCCATCTCCATATTCTTAACCAAAAAGGGCAAGTTTTACTTTTATTTCCTGCTGTCATAGATCTAAAAACAGACCAAGGTGACAAGGGCCTTGCAGTTGGTTTGCTTCACTAAGGTATGTGCCTTGATTTTCAATGACTTGTGAAGACGTCCTGCAGTCAGACACCTGCAGGAAATCAACCACATGCCTCTTCTGCTACACTTCAGGGCCTCGGCTCTTACAGGCACATCAGAGCAGCAGCCATCCATTGTGGTGAGCAGTAAAAGAGAGCCCCTCAGTGGGGAGAGGAAGAGATCTAGGAAGACCTGCACGACTCTTGGCTCTTCACATTGCCCTGTCAGAAACACGGTCCCTAATCACGACCAAGAAGTTCCTGATCACATATCTTCCTGATCGCTGACAGCCAAGGCAGATGGCCACCACCTAACAGGGTCAAGACAGTTAAGCTCCAACTTCCTGACTGATCCTTTGCACACACGTCTGATGTGTCTAGCACTGAAGAAACACTTGATGTAGACTTTGTTTAAGAGAAATCTCTGGACAGTGCTCATCTTCTGAATCCTTAGACTGTTTTCTGCAAATTGAGTGTATCAGGGAGAGAGCAGTAAAAGATATGTTTCTGAATTTGAGGAGGATCTATCTAGTACAATAAGTATGTTCTCTCCACACCGCTGAAACTAACACGCCAGATTTGAAAGGACGGAGCAATTTTCTGATGATCTTCTCTGTAGGAGCTTGATGTTTTACTTTTTAATTTAAGTATGGTTTAGAAGTAAAAATAGGATAAACTCAAGAAACAAATATAACACGTACAAAAAATACACATATATAATCACACACAATGGTTTTGGAAACATTTATATGTATACATAATTTTATTTTACAAAAATGGAAAAAAATTATGTAAAAGACCTATTTCATTCATTTAAGATTTGGTAATGATCATTTTCTTGTATCAAAATCTATTCTCTTACATCATTTTGAAAATTTTCAACATATTTCATTAAATGTAGTATGTTTTCAGCAATTCCCTGATATAAAATACTGGATTATTTCTTATTTTCAGCTATTACAAGCAAAGCATGTTGAATATTACATGTATCTCCATGCAGCTTAGAATTAACTGCTATGAACGAATGGCAAGTCAAAGATCAGACTCAATTTAATCCTCAATAATTTTATATAATCTTGGCCATCTGCTACTCAGTCTTATTTATTTATTGATCTGAAAAACTTGTGAAATGGATGCTGTGGTAGTTTGAATGTATGTCCCCCATAGGGTCAAGTATTTTATTAAAGTTTATAACTTGGATCTCCAGCTGCATGGCTGAAGGAGGTGTCATTGGGTCAGGAGGGATCCTGGGGTTCAGATGTAAGGTCTGATTTGCAGCCAGAAGGTATGCAGAGCCGTCCAAGTTCTGGCTCGGCCTCTACTGTTTGTTGTTGATTTTGTGCTTGCTGCTTTTGATGTTTGCTGGCTCGTGATGTTTTCTCTCCCCTTGGATATATGGAAGCAGCTTCTTCCCTGGTTGATGGAACTTCACCCTAGAGCTGTAAGCTTGAAATAAACCCCTTAAAAACTGAATCTGGTTTGGGTGTTCTGGGTGAGCCCCTACTGTTACCACTTGAAGCTGACAACAACAGATGCTAACTCTGTACTAGGTGTTGACTTGAGTATTGGAACAAATAGATAATTATATATATATATATATATATATATATATATATATATATATATATAGGCTGAAGAGATGGCATAGTGGCATAGTGGTTAAGGCCTGCGAAGTATAAGGACCCATGTTCACCTCTCCAGGTCCCATGTAAGCCATACATACAAGGTGGAAAGTCACACATATGCACAAAGATGGTACATATGTCTGGAGTTTGACTGCAGTGGCTGGAGGCCCTAGCATGCAAATTCTCTCTCTCTCTCTCTCTCTTTCACTCTTATTCTTACTTTTTCACATTAAAAAAGAAGTGCAGTCTGTTGGTCTTGCCTCAAAAAAAAAAACAAACAAACAAACAAACAAACAAAAAAACTAAAGAAATAGGACTTCTACCCTTTTGGAGATGTGATAGCTTGAAGGAAATGTTTCCCATAGACTCACATGTTTGGAATACTTGGCACACACCTTATGGCAATTTGGCCTTGGGGAGATTAAACCTTCCTATGGAAGGTGTGTCACTGGGGTGGGCCTTGTGGGTTGGCCTTGTGGGCCACTGGGTGTCACAGCTTGCTCACTTGCTGCTTTCTCCCTGTTATTAGCGCATGGCGATGAGAGCCAGCTTTCTGCTCCTGCTATGCTTCCCTGCCATGAAGAAACTTCTCCTTGAAATTGTTAGACCAAATAAACTCTTTCCTTCCATAAGCTGCCTCTGGTTGGATGTTTGTCCCTGCAGCAAAAAGGTAACTGCAAGCCGGGCGTGGTGGCACACGCCTTTAATCCCAGCACTCGGGAGGCAGAGGTAGGAGGATCGCCATGAGTTCGAGGCCAGCCGGAGAATACAGAGTGAATTCTAGGTCAGCCTGGACCAGAGTGAGACCCTACCTCGAAAAAACAAAAATAAAAATAAAAAAGGTAACTACAAAAGAAGGAATTAGTCTAATTTGGGAGATAAGTGGTTATTCGGTAAGCCTGTTTACCATATATTGTGTGCTGCACTTACCTTTGTATTGCTGGGACAAAGAACCCAACGGAAAGCAGCTGATGAGGGGAAAGGATTTGTGTTGGGTTACAGTCTTGAGGTGAAGTTTCATCATGGCAGGAGAGAGTATAGTCTGAGTGGCAGCAGGCTTGTAAGTGGAACTCTAACAAGGAGGAACTGGCTGCAACACTCATAAACCTGCCCCAAAACACGCCTCTTCCAGCAAAGCTCCACCTTCTACATTGCCATCAGCTGGACCAAGCATTCGAAACCAATGAGTTTATGGGGGACATCTGATTGAAACCACCACACTAGCATAAAAAAATAGAAGGACATGTGCTAGAGAGATAACACCTAGTCTATGCACAAGATATGGTTTCCTGAAGGGTTGACCCTAATTAGACTGATACCTAAGCAAAAATGCAAATTAGTATATAATCTATCTAAGAAACTCTCCAGAGAAAACATGGCAAGGAAAAGAGAACTGACAGATGTGTGTTAAGCCTGAATCAGGAAAAAAGGACAAAACTCTTCATTGCAAAGTTCGCATTTCCCTACTGCTCAGAAAGATGGAGTACTGTAAAAACAAACCGAATAAGTTATTTCATAGATAGAAGATGCAGTTGGTTTATATTTTATGTATATTTTTATCCCTACCACAAAATACATGATTTTGGCTTTTTACATATTTATTTCATTAATTATAGAATTTATTATCTGTGACTATTCTATACACATTAGGTTACCCAGATGAAATGAAAAACAAGTTTTGGGATAGAGATATGGCTTAGTGGTTAAGGCACTTTCCTGCAAAGACTAAGGACCCAAGTTTGATACCCCAGTACCCACATAAGCCAGATGCACAAGGTGCACATGGAGATTGTCTGCAGTGGCTGGAAGACCTGCCATTCTCTCTCTCTCTCTCTCTCTCTCTCTCTCTGTTTCTATCTCTCTTTCTCTCTCTGATTGCAAATAAATAAGTAAAATATTTAAAATAACTTTATAAAAAACAATTGTCAGGTTCATATGTTATTTATAGAAGAATGTTGACTTATGTCAGAATTTTTAAGTATTTCCCTAGAGATTAGAGTAAGGTGCTATATTCTTATGATATGAGCTAGCATTATCTCATGTAAAAAATGTCTAACTAGTCATTTTCTTTATGCTTTATGACTTTCGTGCTATAATAGGTCTTTTCCAACTGAGATTACATAAACAATCTTTTCTATATTAACTGCTAGAAGTACTTCGCTTGACCTGCTTATAGAAATATATGCTTCTCCAGAGATTTAATCGTTACTCATATATACTGAGGCCCCACAATCCTATGGTATTATATTATTATATTTATCCTACTATATGATGTTATATTATTTATGCTACTCCTTTAAAACTCATCTACTTTATTTAGGGATTTGTAATGACACATGCAGAGATTCACCATTCTCTAAATACATAGGATTGACTAGGGATGGTCCTTATGGCATGTGTTGCGTGTAGAGATTCACCATTCTCTAAATACATAGGATTCACTAGGAATGGTCATTATGGCATGTGTTGCATGTAGAGATTCACCATTCTCTAATACATAGGATTGACTAGGGACGGTCATTATGGCATGTGTTGCATGTACTCCTATGTTACCATCCAGTCTTAGAGAAGTACTTTCATGAAAATCTCTTGTGTGCTTTAAAATAAAATAAATAAAAATATTTTTGTGTGTGTTTGGATGTCATATGGATATGTATATCCGTGCATGTGAGTGCAGGTAAGTCACAGTGCACGTGTAGTGGTCAGAAGATCACCTCAGGTGTCAGAACGCTAGCCTTTCACTTTGTTTTATTTGATCTCTCTATTGTTCACTGCTGTGCACAACCAGCTATATGGCCTTGAGCTGTCAACAGTTCCCTTTTCTCTGCCTTCCATTTCCTGAATTACACATGCACTAATTCATCCTGCTTGAAAAGTGTTCTGAGGATCCAAACTCAGGACCTCACATTTGTGAGGTGAGCATTTACCCACCGAGTCATTTTCTCAGCCTCATGACCTGGTAAGATGGAAAGACACTCATTCCCTGACAAGAATCTCGGCTTGTACCTCATGTTTACCATCAACATACTGAAAAGTCCACTGTCACTTTAACTTCTATCTCCTATTTCAAGAAAATCATTCTCTCATCCATTATAAAGATTATATCACATTGACTATTTGACTCATCCATCTTTCAGTGATTTGGGGATGTACACTCTGTTCGTCTCATGAGGATATGTAAACATGAAATCAAACTGCATGTACTTTAGACACTTGGTGGATCTTTAAAGTGATCATTTGAATAATTTTGGTGAGAGTTATATGAAGATATGTTCTGGAAGATGACAGGTTACAAGTAATTGGCTCAGACGCAAAAATCAGGCAAACATTTCCGGTACCTGCTTGAGTTGGGTTTGACAAGAACTACAGGGTAGCACTGTTTGTCTAGACATCATTGTTTTATAAGATTTAGCAAACTTGTAAAATGATAAGCAAATCTCTGTAGTTAGAGAAAGGTTACAGGTTAAAAACTCTTGGGACTTTTGTTTGCATGAAAAATAGTCTGGACTTCAAATACCAAAATTATTGAACATTTTTAGTCTCTGAGTCACACAAACAGAGCAAAGAAAAAAGAATTTTCCAAAGTGAATAAGAGCAGATATGTCAATTTCTAGTAAACAAATTTAGAAATATGGATGGCCATTCAAGACTATAGTCTTGTAGCTGGCTATAAAAAAAACAAAAACATGAACAATATAAATGGCAATGTTTTAGTAATCTAATTTAAATATGACTGGTTTTTAAAATGGCTAGAAAAATTCTGAAGCACTTATAAAAATATAATCAGGGCTGGAGACATGGCGTAGTGGTTAAGGGGCCTGCCTGCTAAGCCTAAGAACCCGGTTCCAATCTCCAGGTCCCACGTTTAGCCAGATGCAGTGACGCAATGGCGCAATGCCACACTTGACCACAAGGGGGCACACACATCTGGATTTCATTCACAGCAGCTGAGAGGCTGCTGGTGCTCCAATTCTCTGTCTCCCTCTCCCTCTCTGTCTGTATGTCTCTCTCCAAAAATAAAAATAAATAAGTAAATTAATTAAAATATATATATAAACAATCACAATATCTAAGATAGTCATGAATGTAAATCACAAATATTAAAACATTATGGTTACAGAGGATTGGGTTCATATATATGGTAAAGGAAAAAAAACAGAAAACTGGGAATAATATCAATGGATATGGAAATACAGATAAAATGGTGGAAATCACTCAACTTAGTGGAGCTAAGATGGATTCATGAATAAATGATAACAATAGGAATATGAATTTAGATCAATATCGAATGACATAAATAATCTCTAAATTTAAAACAGTTTCAGACTAAATTATAAAAACACATGTATACTCAAAGAAAAATAAGTGAATAATTTTATGCTCTTGACAAAACAACGGCCTTTGTAATTATTACTAAAACAAAGCTGACATTTGTAATTACATTTAAAGAAGAAAAAAAACCTCCACAATGGCAATAGGAAGACCTCTTAGTCAAAGCAGGGAAAAAATTTTGACAGTTTCATGAACTTCCCTATGTAGAGGTCTCCAAGAAATCTGTGAGGAAAAGCATAGTTCATCAATAATAAAACATGTATGTATGTATGTATGTATGTATGTATGTATGTATATTTATCACAGAAATAGAAATCACACATATGCATACAATATTTACAAAATAGATAAACAGCCAAGAAAGAAGACCCTAGCTCAATTTTTAAAGGTATTTGTCAAAGTAAATGTGTTATGCTGGAGCAACTTCAGACATTCAGTATGGTCATAAAACATAAAACAAGGACTCCTGGGCTACCATGTTGGACATCATTTCTTATGGTGCAGCTGAATAATGGCAGGGCTATTCCAGAGGTTACAGGGAAGAGAAGTGAGAAATACTGATACTTCTTCTGCATATCACTATTTTGAGTCTCTAGGAAGTTTAACTCATTGCTGTACCAATAGTACAGTGGAATGAGCAATGTCAGTAGCTGTATAGTTTGTTTAAAGCACTGTTTATTTATTTATTTTTTCCTGTGGCTCTAGGAAGCTTATGTTGCATGCTTTTGTATGCTGAATGCCAACAGTAAAGCTCCATCCAGAAAGCCTGATGAATAGCCCCCTCAGTTACTCTCTGCTTTTCCAGCCCAGTATGTTCTGCTGTAGCTTTCAGAGTCACCCCTGTGAAAAATGGGCCTTGGGCTGGAGAGATGGCTTAGCAGCTAAGGTGCCTGCCTGCTAAGCCTAAGAACGCTGGTTCCAATGTCCAGCTGTTCCAATCTCCAGGTCCCACGTTTAGCCAGATGCAAAGTGAGGCAAGGGCATAATGCCACACTTGACCACAAGGGGGCGCACGCATCTGGATTTCGTTCACAGCAGCTGAGAGACTGCTGGCACGCCCATTTCTGTCTCCCTCTCCCTCTCTGTCTATCTCTCTCTCTCTCTCTCTCAAAAATAAATTTAAAAAATTAAAAAAATTTTAAAAATGGGCCTTTACCCTTGTCAGGCAGAGCCATGAAATATTGAAATGTATTTGACTACTTTAGAAGAAGTATTTAAAGTGCCTTAAATATTTTTCTGGTAACAAGACCATTTAGTTCTATGGCATCATCTCTGAGCTGAATAAACATGAGAAATTGAACAAAAACCCTCAGGAGTATGTACAGTTGAAAATAATCACAGAAGCCCACCAAAGCATCTTATAATAATACCATTATGTTTGTAGTCTTTATTAAGGGACAGATGTTGGGTTAGAGGAGAAAGTTAGCCCATTTTGTCTGACATCTCATGATTTTGTAAGGAAAAGAATGGATGCTCAAAACAAAACAATTTAAGAGATTAAATCCTGTCTATTGGCTAAAGATGACAGAGGAAGCAAAGAAGCTCCAGAAGCAGTAATTAGTTAATACCTCTTCTAATGTACATTGTGCCTAGCACAAAAGCAAAGCAGAGCAGGAGACCAAAGCGTGTCCCATCCCCACAGTACACTCATCTGCACTTCACATTCTGTTCTTTGCAGGATTCCTCTAGTCGAGAACCTGATTTACCAGCTCAAGGTGGTGGGTCATCAGTTGTATCTTTCAGTTCCATGCCCTTAGATGTTTTATCCTGATGCATTGCTTTCCTGGCTAACCTGAGAAAAAAGGATCAAACAGTAAATCGACTTGGAAAAAACAAATACATCAGTAGCCTGTAATAAGGACTTGTAACCTTTCTTTTATTGTTCTGTGCTATTACACAGCTGAAAGAAGATGATGGCATCACGTCATGATGTGAGCATTTCAAATGAAGTCAGTGACACTCTCAAGTGACAGATGGGACTTCAATTATTCAGCATGAGAGAAGGCTTGGTTCTTAGTACACTAATTTTAAGTTTCATGGTTAATAAAAAAAAAAAATAATGTTTAAAATTCTGCTGAAAATTAGTAATTTATTTTATGAAACTGAATGATTACATAATGACATGGTTTCAATCTTTTTTTTTTTTTTCTTTCTTTATTATTATTATTATTATTATTATTATTATTATTATTATTATTATTTGGTGTTTCGACATAGGGTCTCTAGCTCAGGCTGACCTGGAATTCACGATGTAGTCTCAGGATGGCCTCGAACTCACAGCGATCCTCCTTCCTCTGCCTCCTGAGTACTGGGATTAAAGGCTAGCGCCACCACGCCTGGCTCATTACATTTTTAATTTAAGGAATTTCTAGCTGATATTAGGTATAGATGGAATAAGTTGAAATCTCTTCAGAATAATTTTATATAAATGACAATGTTCTCGATCACAGCTAGCATTCTCTGCATTTGTGCTGATAGTTTGGGGCTTATGCAGTGTTACAATGTTCCTCTGTAGGTTTCTTATTTACCTGCTCATTGTATCTCTTCCTGTGGATTTCATGCTATATAACGGTAAAATTAATTATGCTCCCTTTACAATTGAAGATTTGACATAGGGTCAGCTCTGTGTAAATGCCTTATTTCCTTTTTCTTTGAAACAAGTTCTTGGTGTATAACCCAGGTTGGACTTGAATAACCATCTTCAGCCTTCCCAGTGCTGGGATTATGATATGAGCAAGTGCCTTCATGCCCAACTGTAGGAAATGCTTGTTAAGTGACAATGTCAATCAATCAATATTCCAACCTAAAGAAATTACTTTTCTTGTATGTAATTAAGGCTTACTCTCACACTGTTAATGCATTACAGACAAGTTTTCTGAGAAAATTTGACTTGAATTACAAATTTTATTTCTGTGTTGCTTGATATTCATATATATTTTCTGATATGGCCCATGAAAGAACATATACTTTATATTTAAAAAGGAGACCTTTTAGGATCATGTATATCCTTTCTCTTCTCATTGTGGGTATCAACACAGACAGAGACGTGGAGTCTGCCTCTCTGAGTTGAGTGACAATTTTCTGAGTTTTTGCTGGGGTTTTTATACCCATTTCTTGCTCAGTCATCCTGGCTGCTGATAGCCACCTTAGGGTTAGCTCATTTGCATATCAGCTCACAGTCAATCTCTGGTCTTGGCCCCTGGTTTCCATGGTGACCTTGTCACTGCTGAATGAATGCCCCATTTTACTTCTAACTATTGCCCCTGACAGGTTGCAGCCAATTTATAGTACTGGGAGTTACAGGCCAGAGCCCAGTGTTTTAAGGTTAGATTTCATCCCATCCTCTCCAGGGCCCTTCTTACCAGATGACACCCCCATACTCCTGTTGAGGGTTAAATCTTTTAGTCTGCTATCCAGGAGAAAGGTTCTGATGGTACCAATTCATTTTGGGCTTAGTTTTTTGGTATAACTCCCCCCAACCTCCCATCCCTATGAGGTCCCCAAAATAAGACAAACTTCTGTCAAAGCACTTGATAACCCACCTGAGGTAAAATGCTGAAGACACCGTATACTGCTGGCATAGAACATAGAGAGATCTGGCTAGAATCCAGACAGAAGCTTCTTCGCAGATGGTTAGCCCATATGGTGTTCAAAGTGTCATGTGAGCCGGGCGTGGTGGCGCAAGCCTTTAATCCTAGCACTCGGGAGACAGGGGTAGGAGGATCGCCGTGAGTTCGAGGCCATCCTGAGAATACAGAGTGAATTCCAGGTCAGCCTGAGCTAGAGTGAGACCCTACCTCGAAAACCCAAAAAACAATAAAATAAAAAGAGTCATGTGAATTGCTGGGGGAAAGTGGCCAAAAACGTTGTGAGCAATCAGGGGACACCGCTAATGAAAGCAACCAGGCTGACCAGACTTGGACACCTGTACAATGGTGGCACCAAGCCGTGGTAGAGCCATATGGAGAGTAAGGACCACTGGAGGCTATTTGGGTGGGGAAAAAAATGGAGGAAAGAAAATCACCTCCACTTCTTTCCATCTTTCTGTCCTTCCACGTTATATTTACAACAGTAAGGAAATCTCTGCCTGGAAAAGAGCAATGTTGATTCAAACTGGACTGAACCATTCCAGCCTTTTGGTGTCCTTTGGCCATTAATATGGCAGTGTGGACGCACAGAGACCTCATTAATTCTAGTCTCATTGAACTTCACAGACACATGCCTTCTAACAAGGATCTTGAGCATCCTTTCCATTTATTTTTAAGGTGTTTACTGTTGCTTAACTGCTACATCAGGGCGAGGATGGTTTAGACAGGTAATCACTGCTGAGTAATTCATCCCGAATAGAATAGATTTGGGTCACATAATAGAGGTGATTGTCTGTGTACTAGCATGCTTTATTTGGATTTTTTTTTTTTTGAGGGAGACACAGAGAGAGACAAGAGAGAAAGAGAGAGAGGAAGAGGAAGACAGATAGAGATGGGCGCGCCAGCAGCCTCTCAGCTGCTGCAAACAACATCCAGATGCACCCAAGTGTCACTTTGCATCTGGCTAAACGTGGGACCTGGAGATTGGAACCAGCATTCTTAGGCTTAGGAGGCAGGTGCTTTAACGATTAAGCCATCTCTCCAGCCCTATTTGGATTTTTTAAAAATATGGTATTGATTATTTACTACAGAGAGAGAGAAAGAGAGACAAAGGCAGATAGGAATAGTGAGAATGGGCATGTCAGGGCCTCCTTCCACTCTAAAAGAATTCCAGATGCATGTGCCACTTTTTGTATCTGGTTTCATGTGGGTGCTGGGGAATTGAAGTCTGGTCATTAGGCTTTGCAGGCAAGCACCTTAACACTGAGCAATTTTGCCAGCCCCTATTTGTAAAACTTTTATAATCAAACATTTTTGTGTACCTACTGCACACAAGTACCTGAATTATCAAGCAAAATGATACAAAGATGAATGCATACCTTTAAATGGTTTTAAATATTGCTTGGTTAGTATATAACCCATTCCAGAATTATAATTTGACTAATAATGAAGGAAATAAATCGTAAGTCAAATCCCTCCACCTTGTTCTGTTCGCCACAGTATTATTCCCTGAATCACATTTAACTATTACTTTTTTTTTTTTTGAAGGGAAGGGGGACGGTCAATCAAAATTCAAGATATTTTGAATAAGACTTATGTAAACCTACTCTGTTGAATAATGGCACATCCAGAAGCTATAGATTGTTACTAGAAAATTTTAGTGCCTGGGATGGGATACCTTCCAGTGAGTTGTTGGCCAGGGAGGTCCCTGTAGCCTCCAAAACATTAAAGGCTTTTGCCAAGGCCCTTGATTTCCCTTGAGAAACAGATGGTAAGACCCTATTGCTGAAGACCTCACTAACTTGAGTGGCAAGGTCACTGAGAAATCAAGCAGAAAACTTTCTCCCTGTAGAACAGCCAACTCAATTCTGGAAAAGCTGCACTGAATGCAGTCGTATGGGAGACAGAAGTCATCAGCAGTGAAAACAGTGGACACTGGAAACCTCAAGTTTGGCCAGACAGGCCCAATGACCAAACGGGTGCAATAGTGGCATGTCTGCTCTTGGGGAAACCAACTCCTCCCTAATTGGACTGAAGGCCCACTCTATAGGAGGGAATACATGCCTGGTACTGAAAAAACTAATCAAAAGTCTATGGCAAATCCCAGCACTTGGGAGGCAGAGGTAGGAGGATCGCCGAGAGTTCGAGGCCACCCTGAGACTACATAGTTAATTCCAGGTCAGCCTGGACCAGAGTGAGACCCTACCTGGAAAAACAAAAACAAAAACAAAAACAAAAACAAAAGTCTATGGCAGGGGAGGTCATGAGTCTTAGGGGTATAAAGCCTGCTCTTGTCTGGCTATGTGTATATATTATTCCCACCAAGCTGCCCTGAAAGCACTACACTTAATGTTCATATTCACATATTAATGCTACTCTCACTTCTGGTTAGAGAAGCTTCTCTTTTCAGATGGCAATGACCACTGGGATGACCCAAAAGGCAACATAGTGCTGAGAAGAAGGGATGGAGGAGTGCCCAGCTCTGAAACACCGCTGTCACACCCTTCCAAGGTTCAGGGTCCATTGTGGAAGAGGGGACAGAAAGAGTGTAAGAGCCAAAGGAAGGGTACCACTCCTTACAATGCAACTGTCCAGACAGAAATTGGCCTCGATATCCATGACCTTGCAGTGCCTAACGATATCTTCACAAGACCATCATAATAGGAGAAAAAGATGATGACATCAAAATAAAAGAGAGACTAATGGAGAGAGGAAGGGGATATGACATAGAGTGGAGTTCTGAAGGAGAATGAGGGGAGGAGAGGGGGAGTAAATATCATGGTTTAATATTTGTAAGTATAGTTGTTAATAAAAAAATAAAGAAAAACAGGAAAAAAAACTTTTTTGAAATACTAGGTCCATGTTATGTATACTAGACCAAATCATAATAATAATGTTATGTAATAATGTTCTTGTTTCCTCACAAAATATGATGACAAAATGTTCAAAATATCACAGAAATTAGAATAAAATAGAAAATTTCAGTTATATGGCTTTCATAAAACCACTCATCTAGTTTCTAGTGAAAGCTAATAATATTCTTTATTATAATACTTCAGTGAATATTCCTACACCTAGGTTTGTACTCTCATGCAAAATATCTGTGTTAGGAATTTCTCTTACTGTAATTAATAGTTAATGAATGACTGTCTTTGAATAGGAATAATTAGTTTTGTATTGCCTACCAAATAGTTTTCATTTATGCAATTTGAGTATCAAATGGTTGGTAAGAAAGTATATAAATGATTGTTTTTCAGTGCTACAGATTGAATCCAAGACCTCACACATGCTAGGCAAATGTTCTACTTTTTTTTTTTTTCACTTTTTATTTTGAGAAAGTATCTCAGTAGATTGCTCAGGATATGCTTGAACTCATTCTGTAGCTAAGCCTGAAACACCAGGCTTAGTTGCATAAATGATGTCTTATTAGTTAAAACAAAACATTTATAACAGTTAAAATATGACATGGTATAGAATAGAAAAGTCAGATATTTTGGTGATTTCATTAAGTGTCCCCCACTTAAATATGGATCAGATTTTAACACAATTTTCTGTCTTTCAAATTCTCTTAGTAATTACTGCCACATCATTAAACTATGTGTTAGCAAGATCATTGATTAGTCAGTTTTTGATAGTACATAATTCACCCCGTTATACCAAGTTGGAATTTGACTTGCTCATGATTGCCAACTTTTTTCTCAGTTACTTATTAAAATTTATTTATTACATGAATTTATAACTTCATCATATATATATATATATATATATATATATATATATATATATATCAGTTCATAAAAGTAGATGGTTTCTCTTGATACTTAGATTGAAGATATTTCCCTCTTTATTACCTTGGTCAAGTTTTGCCTGTTCTTAAATTTCAAGCAAATAAGAACCTACAAGATAAACTCTTTGTGTACAGCTACTGTCACATTATTATGGCTGTGAGAAACATCTATATTATTACATAACCTATAGTTTGTTCTCTTTATGGACACGTTTTACTCAAATGTTCAAATGGATCTATATGTTATATCCTTTCACTCTGTTGAATATTTAGGCTCTTTTCAATATTTGGCTCCTTTGAAAAAATATTTCTTATATGCATGTGTCTTTTGGTGGACGTATGCATATACTTAGGAGTAAAACTGGCAGAGAATAATTTACTTATAAATTAAGCTAACTTCAACTGAGATTGCCAACCTCTTATGAAAAAGTACTGAACCAATTTATTCCATGAGCAGAGTAGTTCAAGTTTCTCCCACAATGAGGAATATTTAGTATTGGAAAATTATAATTTTGAAATCCTAGTGCCATACGGAAGGGGGGGGGGGGCTCTTCTCTGGCTGTGTTTGAAAGAGCTATCCCCACAGAAAACCCTTTGGTGCAAATTGCAGACTGCCCTTTCAGATGGCTGACTGTGCTTATAGTCTGGAGTGCAGGGCTTCCTCATAATGGTTGCCCTGCTCCTGCAACTACTGCTGTGCCATGGATTTTAAAGTTGAGGCCTACTTGGCAGTTACGATGATGCCAAAGAAAATGGAGCGCTTGAAGGAATCTTTGGATTTTTTTTTTTTTTTTTTTGCTGGCTCTTCTGATTGGTATTCACAAATCCCGCCTTATTTTATAAACCTTGCCTGCATGCTCCAATCAGAACTCACCTGTGTCTACAGAAGCTCCTGCCTAAGCTCGTCTGTGTACACATCTCAAAGAGGGAAGTACCTGGAGTGGGCCACAGACATCTGGATGAGTTTGGTCCCCAAGGTCCTCAAGGACTGACTGAGCTTGGGCTGCCTTACCCGGGGCTTCTGGACCTGCTTGCATCGCGGGCTCCTGCATCTGTTCCTGTCCCCAGGAGCCCCTGGAACTGCTTGAGTTGGCGGCATATGACTCAAGAACCCCGGCAGCCACTCCTACGTGGGCCTCTGAAGTTGTTCCTGCCACTGCAGAGCAGCTTTCAACCATCACCTGCTTCTGCTTTCCAGCCTGGACTTGCTTCAGCCTTGGAGAGAGATGACAGGACCTGATGCCTCTGGGTCTGTCTTCAGCGACCTGCTGCTGTTTCCCAACCTCAGGCCCCTGATTATATGGGACTTGCTATTGCTCTGGTTGTCCCAGTTTCTGCTTCAGTCCCTCTTGGCTGGTCTCCTGTTAAGATACAGAGCTGTGATCTCTTATTCCTCCATAGTTTCCTACAAACAGTTAAAGCTGCAAAATTTGTGTCTTGTAGGTTGGCAAACCTGCTGCCACCAGGAATACATTTTTTGTTATTGTTGTTCAAGTTGGTATACAATGCATAAATAAATTCCTGTCTCATCAACTTTCTCTGCCATTATTCAGGTGAAAAAACAAGGACCCAGAAAGAAGAATAGACTGTTTTACTAACACATGTCAACTGTGGCATAAGCTTTTTCTTTTTTTCCTCATAGCTGTATATACTTACCATCTTTTCATATGCCACTTAATTGTTTGTATATTTTGCTTTATGGAATGTTTAAGCCATTGCCAATTTTAAATGAGATGGAAGATTTTTTTTTTTTACTTTTCTATTTATAAGGTTTTTTTTTTTTTTTTTTTTGCAAATAGTTCTGAATAAAAAAATAATGTTCTATGCCTGTAATATAAATATATTAGTCTGCTTTGGGTCTCATAATAGGATAACATACATCAGATGGCTGAAACAGCAGAAATTTATTTTCTCACAATTCTGGAAGCTTACAATCCAAGGTCAAGGTGCAGACGGGGCTGGTTTCTGCTGAGTACTCTCTCTTGGGGTGCAGAGAGCCTCCTTACAAAGTCCACCCTCCATTGCTCGGTGGGAGCACTCTTGTCTCCTCACCAGAGCAGCAGCTTTCTCAAGCAAAAACATCATGGCCTCATTTAGCTTTCATTACTCCTGTAAAAGCACCTTCTCCAAACACAGTCATACTGGGGGTTGGTGTTTCAACCAACAAATTATGAAAATCCATTCATCACAAACATCTTCAAGACTGTGTTCTGTCATTTTCTTTTTAATGATGTATTTTTCTAAACAGGGTTTCTGAATGTTAATTAAATCCAACTTATTTCTAAAAAATAGTCATTATTTATATGTTGGTTACATAATCTTTGCCTTCCCACATCTTCTGAAGCCATTGACTTTTTTTTTTTTTTACCTCCTTGGAAGCTTAATTTTCTTACTATTCATATTGAGTCCACAGTCTATTTTAATTGATTTTTGTGTAGAGTCTAAGGAAGAGATTATTCCTGTCATAGGGATATCTAGTCTAATCAATCAAACACTATTTATTGAAAAGGTTATTAATTTCTCTGCAGAATCACAAGATTCTTCACCTATGAAGCTTAATTGTCCTAGTTTTATACCCAGTAATTATCCCATGCGTTATATCAGAATAATAAACTGAGGAATATCCTCATGGAAAATTCTCCAAGACCTTTGCAATGAGAGATTGAAAAGAAGACTAAAATGGACAGTATGATCACCGAGGAAAATGGAAAAAGCCCAGCCAGTAAATAATAGCATAAAATCATTGAATATCAATATGGGACAAAAAAAAAAAACTATTCAAAAAAAGTGTGATAGATAAAAATACACAAAAACTGGCTGGAGAGATGGCTTAGCAGTTAAGACTCCTGCCTGTGAAGCCTAAGAACACTTGTTCAAATCTCCAGGCCCCCCATTTAGCCAAACGCAAAAGTGACACAAGCACGCAATGTTGCACATTCACACAAGGGGGAGCACACATCTGAAGTTCATTCACAGTGACTGAAAAGGCCATGGTGCACCCATTCTCTCCCTGCCTCTTCCTCTCTCTCTCTCTCTCTCTCTCTCTCTCTCTGTCTCTCTCCCTCTCTGTGTCTGTCACAAATAAAAATATATATGTAAAATAAATACACAAAAACCACATTAAGACACTCAAAACCATGTGATTACACTTTTCTGAAAAGACCTATATTAGTTGATGACCTCAATATGAGGGTTCTAGAGGCTTCCCACTTACAGAATAATTACTGTTGGTAACTTTGTAACTTTAGCCATTAACATAAAACATAACTGTATGTGAAATTAAATCATGTGCAGAGAGATTATAACGGGGTTAATGTAAACCAAAAATCAAAGTAAAAAATATATATAACCATGTATTTTACACTGGGAATAAAATTGATATCTAGTAAACTCAGCTGAAGAAATTAAACAGAAAAATTTTTAACCAGAGCGGTTATATACCTGAAAATATTTTATGATTTCATGACTGAGTGTAAGATTTTATGCTGAATGTTTGTTTCCTATAGTCCATTGAGGGGTAATCTTTTTGTTTCTCAGATCTAGTGTTTATGCTAGTCTGATTTTTTTCTTTTTGTTGGTTGTTTTGCTTTTATTTGATTGTTTTTACATGTTTTTTATTGATTTGCATGTCTATTTTATAGAAATTTTGGGTTTCAAAATCACGTGTCTGACCTTTTTCATTGCTGCCCAGGCATATAGCAATTTCTTCAGTTGTCATTAAATTCTGCAACATTGTCATAAATTATCTTTTTTTCATTATTTTCTTTTAGGCATTCTATCTCTCCCTTGGGACTGTAAGAACTGGTATGCTCACTTTTTCTTAAACTGCATCCCTATTTGACTCTTTTACTGAGTAATGAAAAATGTTCCTTGATGTAATTTTTTAAATAATGCTATCAAAACCCCAAAGCTCTGTGGTTTTTCTTTTGTTGAGCTAGGTATGGAACTCAGGAACCTGTGTCTCCTAGGCAAGTGTTCTATCATGGGATTCTATGGGACTGCAAATGCTTTCTCTTCCTCTTCAACAGCCCTCACAGAGACAATGCCAAGACTCCCCATTCGGATGTATTACAATCCCTGCTGATAGTCATGTGACATAGATAGTCTATGTGATACAGTGGCATAAGGCAGGGACTCAGTAAGTTAAAGTTTGTGAGTGGAGATATGTATACTATACTTAACATTCATTCATATTTTGCATATACCCATAATGCTGTCTGCTTGTAAAGCAGAATTTTCAACAATGGCATGCATGTATGTTATATAAGTGCATATATATTTAGGGAAATGGAGTGTGATTAAACTCATGCATTTATACTCTTGCTACATTAATTATGTAATGGACTAAACGATCATTACATTATTCCCCAGGGTTTTGTTGTGTTATACTTTTAGCCAATTGCAGCTAGCCTAATATGCTATAATGCTAACTTTTGCTAATGAGAATTGTTGTTCTATGCTAAATATTTTCTGCCAACAATCAATTGATTATGATGTCTATGGATACTTTTTAATAGTACAAGAACTTTATTTTGATATCCCATTTATACATAACTTCAGAATTTATGTTGGTTATTCTGTTGTAATCTCTCATCTGAATGTTTTCAATGTCCTGGCAATATCACTAAGACTGAAATATCACATATTTTCCAGGAATCTTGGGAATAATGAAGGTCTGTATTTTCAAAAGTAAACATAGCAGCACCTTCAGATAGAGAGTAAAGGAAGGTACAGAGTTAATTAAGATGTGAGAAAACATCTGACAAAGGTAGCTATAAACTTCTCTGGAAATTGAAAGCAGTGCCAATACTTGTGGAAAAATCCCAGGTGGAATTAACTTTAGCTGGTCCTTCTAAATAAATTTTTGAATGGAAAAGTCGCTTGTCAGTATATGAGGGTAGAAACATGGCTCAATAGAAGCTGTATATATGTCTGGTGCAGTTAGTTCTTCTTTCTTTGCAAAGAAGGATATTTATGAAGGAGGCCAAACATAATATTTAAGGGACAGATTCATTCACAATAAGCTTCAGCATTGGAGTCTTGGACTGATCCATGTTGAATGACACAAAGATTCTCCCTCATTGCAGGTGTGAATACATGCGTGCACACACATACACCCATGTATCACAATGTGTGTTTCTCTTTTCTATCTATGTATGCTACTCACTTAAGCCATATAGCAGAGAATGTAAATATAGAAGTCTGGAGATTGTGTGCTAATGAAGTAAAAGCTCATCTCTAGTGAATTAATTAAATAGTGTAAAAATAAAATGGAATAAATAGAATAAATTATGACAATAATAGAATTCAAAGTAAACTTAGAATTCATAGATTCCAATAGCAAAATCTATAATAGAAATGAGCAGTTTCACTAAAACAATGAATAAATTAATTAATTTGGGGTCTCATTCTAGCCCAGCCTTATCTGGAATACACTATGTAATGTCTTTGAACTCATGGTGATCTTTCTTACTTCTACCTCCTGATTGTTGCAATTAAAGGCATGCACCACCATACCCAGACAAATTAATTAATTTTTAAAGCTCATATTTCTTAGGCAAGAAGAAGAAAATAAAAGCCAGGGACAGTGGGCTGGAGGGATGGCTTAGGGGTTAAGGCATCTGCCTGCTAAGCCTAAGAACACTGGTTCCAATCTCCAGCAGTTCCAATCTCCAGGTCCCACCTTTAGCCAGATGCAAAGTGACACAAGGGCGCAATGCCGCTCTTGACCATAAGGGAGCACACACATCTGGATTTTGTTCGCAGCAGCTGAGAGGCTGCTGGCACGCCCATCTCTATCTTCCTCTCTCTCTCTCTCTCTCTCTCTCTCTCTCTCTCTTTCTCTCTCTCTCTCTCTCTCTCTCTCTGTCTCTCTCTGTGTCTCTCTCCAAAAAAATAATAAATAATAAAAAAAGAAAAAGAAAAAAAAAGCCAGGGACAGTAAAATAGCCCAAGAAAACAACTCTGGCAAATGAAGTGGAACTTATGAAATTAGAAAGAAATGAAAATGAAACCACTGACTAAAACTCACTGGAGAATATATTTTTCTTTTAAATGTAAACATAAATAACCCAGCAGGACCAAGTCAAGTGTATCCTAAAGCATTGAGTGGGCTGACTAATGGACTTCACAGCTGAACACAATGTGGCTGGGTTGTGGCATACTACACCCTACAGAGAACTGGGAATATGGACAGACACAAGAAATGTGGCACCATTTGTAGGAACAGAAGAAACATTGTTTTACCGTATTCCTTCCAATAAACTTGATGACAACAGCTTAAAAAGCAAAGTAAATGGTTAAATCTTCCCTACTTGCATTCCTCCAGAGTAAGCAATTTAGTGTGGATAGTATATGGCTCAAGCCACACAATCCACTTCAAAAACCCAATGTCCTCACACAAATATAATACAGAGGATGTCTAACAAATTAATAGCCAGATCATTACCTCTTCTCAATGACAACACTACAGAATGACTCCCCAGGGAGAAGACTTATTTGCCATGAAAAGAGTTAAGGGAAAGGAGTTTTAATTTTATTTTCCCATCAATATCCCATGGGCTTAACTAAGTGACAGGGTTGGATTTGAGTCCCAGCGTCCTCAATCCATTTTTCGCTTTTATTTATTTGAGAGAGAGAGAGAGAAAGTGAGATAGAGAGAATGGGCACACCAGGGCCTCCAGCCACTGCAAACGAGCTCCAGATGCCTGTACCACCTTGTGCATCTAGTTTATGTGGATTCCGGGGGGTCACAAGAGGATCCTTTCGCTTTTCAGTCAAGTGCCTTAAACATTGTGCCATCTCTGCAGCACTCAATCCATTTTTTTTTTGGTAGAGAAATTGATTGAAACTCTCTTCTTCTTCTTCTTCTTCTTCTTCTTCTTCTTCTTCTTCTTCTTCTCTCTCTCTCTCTCTCTCTCTCTCTCTATATATATATATATATATATATATATATATATATATATATATATATACATATATATATATTTGTGTGTGTGTGTGTGTGTGTGTGTGTGTGTGTGTGTGTGTGTGTAATGTATGCATGCATCTGTGCTCATGTAGCCCTTGGACTATCTTCAGTGGCCGGTGACCAGAGAAGAACATCATGTGTCTTCCTTCATCACTCACTCACCTGTCCTTTTTTCCTTGAGGTGGAGTGTCTTACTGATTCCAGAGCTTACAGTTGATGAACATCAGAAATTCTTTGGGCTCAGCTGTCCACAGTACTGGGAGCATAGATGTGTCTGCCTATTCCCAGCTACTTATGTGGGTTCTAGAGATTCAAATTCAGGAAACTCAAGCCTCCTGTGGCCCTAATGCTTGCACATGAAGTTCACTTAATTGCTGAGCAATCTCTCTATTTCAGCTGATTATTTAAATTTTGCTTTTAAATTTAAAAAAAATAATTGTATGAGGCATTGTGACTTTTTTTATTTGAGAGACACACACAGAGAGAGAGAGAGAGAGAAAGAGAGATAGAGAGAGGGAGAGGGAGAGGGAGAGAAAGAGAGTGGAAGAGGCAGAAAATGGGCACACCAGTGACCTTTCGGCTTCTGTGAACAAACTCCAGGTATGTGCATCCCCTTGTGAGCAAGTGCGACCTTGCATGCTTGCCTCAGTTTTGGATCTGGCTAAACTTGGGAACTGGAGAATCGAATGGTCATTCTTAGGCTTAGCAGGCAGGTGCCTTAAGCGCTAAGCCATCTCTCCAGCCCCATTGTGACTTCTTGTAGAGATTATTTTCTACCTTCTATTTCTTTATTTTGAAGCTCACACGTTTTCAGTTGAATATACAGTAATCAATGTAGATGTCTTTCTAATGATAGATTTAAGTCTTTCCTTATTGTCTTTTTTAAAAAAATTATTATTATTATTATTATTATTATTATTATTAAGAGAGACACAGAGAGAGTCAGAGAGAGTGAGAGAGAGAGGAAGATAGAGATGGGCGCTCCAGCTGCTGTGACCAAAATCCAGATGTGTGCTCCCCCTTGTGGTCAAGTGCGGCATTGCGCCCTTGCCTCACTTTGCATCTGGCTAAATGTGGCACCTGGAGATTGGAACCGCTGGAGATTGGAACCAGTGTTCTTAGGCTTGGGAGGCAGGTGCCTTAACCCCTAAGCCATCTCTCCAGCCCATCCTTATTGTCTTTATATTCAATGCCCAAGTATGGCATATCCATCTGTGTTTTCTTTGTGTTTGTTACATTTACAACTGAGTGTGCTTCTTATTTCTGTGGCTATACGGCTATATATTTTTAATAAATGTAAAATGTAAAAATGTGTGTCTTTAAATAAATAATTTTTTGTCTTTCTAGGCCATACTTTCTTTTCTTTGGAGAAGCTTTGATTATCATGTGTTTTTTCTTTTTTCATTGTGTCAGATCACATAAGCTTTAGAGAAATTTTCATCATTTTACTACTCTGTTTCATTTGGAATATTTTCTGTTGTGTGGTCTCATTTATTGTTTAATTTTTTTTAAATACTTAATCTGTTGAATTCTTACTTTAAGTTTTTTTATAAAAAATAATTTCAATTATATTTTATCTGTAGTACATCCATTTTGATATTGTGCACATTTCAGCAATTTCTTAATACTAACAATGAGCATATTTATTTTTAGGCACTATTATAAAGTTCTTGTGTGCAAATGCCAAATCTGTATCACCACTAGTTAGTTGATAGTATTTTCCCTTAATTTTGGATAATTTTTTTCTGGCTCTTTGTAATACATAATATGCTTCTTACTAATCTTATTTATTCTGCATGAATGTAGACATTTTTCTTTGCCAGATGTCATGATGTATGCCTTACAAGAAGAGTTTTGAAAAGTATTAAAAAAGAAGGGAAGACCTCTTCCTGCGTCCTATTCATAGGTACGCAGCAGCCATCAGTGCACGGTAAGTCCCATGGGCAGCACCTGCTCCTGAAAGCCCAAGGACAATCTTCTCAGCATCTTCCTTATGATGTGTGATTTCCAGGAAGTTTCACATACACATTGTCCCATATACAACCCACACCACCTCAGGGGTAGTCAGTAGATTCTGGATCCAGCACCTACCCATTAATACATTGCAGGTTTTGTCTGGTACTCTAGAGAGTGGAATCCCTGCCATTCCCAAAGGGGAAAAGGATAAAATTCTCCGTAGTTGGTTTCCCCAAACTTACTGATTCTTAGAGAGATCCACTAATGTTATAACTCAAAGTATGTCTCTACTACCTGGTGGATCAGAACTGTGTTTTCATTCCCAAGATCTGGTGGTAAAGAATACACTATCCTCTGGGCTGGAGAGATGGCTTAGCGGTTAAGGCGCCTGCCTCCTAAGCCTAAGAACACTGGTTCCAATCTCCAGCAGTTCCAATCTCCAGGTCCCACGTTTAGCCAGATGCAAAGTGACGCAAGGGCGCAATGCCTCCCTTGACCACAAGGGGGCAGACACAAGTGGATTTCGTTTGCAGCAGCTGAGACACTGCTGGTGCACCCATCTCTGTCTTCCTCTCCCTCTCTCTGTCTCTCTCTGTGTCTCTCTCCAAAAAAATAATTAAAAAAATTTTTTTTAAAAAGCATACACTATCCTCTTTGTTTCCTAAATGTGTGTTCTACTTTACTTAAGAGTGGGAGTTACTCCTTGTGCCGGATATCCTTAAATTCTTCAGAGTTCTCTAATAGGTAAAACTTAAAGACAACGTTGAGCCTTTTCATTTCCATTCAAAAAAAAAAAAAAAAAAAAAAAAACTGACAATTAGAGAACTCCCATAATGACCCTAAATGAATTTCTTATTTCTTGCAGCCTCCACTGTAAAACATCACTATTAAAATCTAATTGGTTGCTGAGTTATAGCACCAGTTGGTTCATTCTCCATTTTCCTGTGTGAAGTTTGGAAAATGATTCAGGAAGAGAAGCATGCCTATATTGTGAAACTCTCTTGACCTGCTTTGATCTTCTCTTACCAGTAGAACTAACTTTCTTTCATGAAGACATTCCTTTACTTGAAAATCTTGAATGGATGGTGATCCTATCCCCTATTTAAGTAACCAATATGGCTTTTCTGAAGTGGATAAATCTCAAAGAATGACTATGAACTAATATAAACTGAGGAGGTGCTCCTAACAGCAGCTCCTCTTCCATGTTGAGTGTCTTCATGGGAACAAATCAAAGTAAAGCCCAGTTTTGCAGATGTTCACACTGTTAAGTTCTTTTTTAAGCGCGTGAACATGACAAGTTAGGCACACAGATCTTTAAGTAATGCAAAGGAAATTTATTGGGGGAAAAAATGGGGAAAAGAACCAAAGATCAGAGCATGGATGTGTAGGATATAGGCCAGTATCCAAAAAAAGAGCGAGAAAGAGGCAGGGAGAATTATACTTTTGGGGTTAGAACTCAGCAAAGCCAGCAGGCTCAGCAATGAGAGTCTGTGAACAGTGGCATCAAGGGAGAGACTTTTGGGGGTTTAAGTAAATCACCTCATTACAGAGGATTAAGTATTCCCTCCTAGCTCCTTAGCACGTCTTAACAGGAGGGGCAATCTCTTGATCAAGTGGCTAACAGATTCAGTTGGATTAACTCTTAAGGGAGTTGAGTCTCTTAAAATGTCATGTCCCCTTGCAGGGCCAGAGGTAAAACTCAAACTAGCTTTCTCTTACCAAAAGCCCTGATACTTCTGTCCTCCTCGCTTTGAGATGGGACTTAAATCCTATGGATGAGAAATTGTGAAGTTTCCCTTTCTTTCTTTCTTTCTTTTTTTTTTTTTGGAAAGAGACAGAGGGAGACAGAGGAAGACAGATAGAGATTGGTGCGCCAGCAGCCTCTCAGCTGCTGCTAACGAAATTCAGATGCATGCGCCCCCTTGTGGGCAAGTGCGGCATTGCGCCCTTGCATCACTTTGCATCTGGCTAAACGTGGGACCTGGAGATTGGAACTGCTGGAGATTGGAGCCAGTATTCTTAGGCTTAGGAGGCAGGCGCCTTCACCGCTAAGCCATCTCTCCAGCCCTGAAGTTTCCCTTTCTAATGTTACCAGGGAAACATTGGTTCTGGCCTTGAATGGTCTCCCAGCCTAATTCTAAGCAGACAGCTATCACTAAATTGATCAAGTAGAAGTTTGGCTGGAGAGTGCCTTATTCTTTCATACTTTTGTTCAAAAACAGTTTTATTTAACGGGGTTAGGACTGTATCAATTCTGATGTTCTATGTCATAATATACTTAGTAGAGGTCCTCATGATTTCTTCATTGTAGAAAGAATCATCCAGGTATTTCATTTATATAAACTATATTTATTATTTAATACCATACATAAGGTCTAAATAGAGTAAAACTATATCATACACAACATATGATAAGCTACTGCTTCTTATACCATAAAATATAAGCAAAGTAATTTGCAAACCTTTTGTCTACTTTTAAGATAACATGCCTCATTCAGGGATGTTACTTACATGCGTATAAACAGTCATATAGTTACTGCCAGTTGTTCCTACTGAAGGTCACTTAAAGAAGTTCTGAACACACTTCAAATGCACTGTGATACTTGGTTTTAAGATCTAAGTAGATCGAATAACAATTGAAATATCCATGGAAAGCAGGAATGCTATAACACAGTTGTGAAGAGCCCAATTAAAAGAATATTAAAACAGTCTGGAGGTTGAGAGATGGCCTAGTGGATTGGGTACCTGCCTGTGAAGCTTAAGAACCCAGGTTTGATTCCTCAGTAAGCCAGAGGCTCAAGGTGTCATATGCATCTGGTGTTTGTTTGTAGTGGCGAGAGGTCCTTGTGCGCCTACTCTCTCCCTGCTCTCTTTGCCTTTCTCTTTATCTGCCACTCTCTCTCTCTCTCATAAATAAATAAATAAATAAATAAATAAATAAATAAATAAATAAAATTATTTTAAAAACTGTTCTGTTTAAGGAACAGTGAGTGTATTTGTGTCTGTGTGTGGACATATATATGTGAAGATAGTTGAGATTGCTATTTTATCAACTCTTGCTACTGTGTCCACATATTCTAGCTATATCCATTAACTCTTGGAGTATAAGATATATCAATATTATTGGCTAAAGAAGAAAAAGTTTAAGCTTGACTTGAACGTGGTTATTTAAGCATTACTAAAATATGTACAGAAAAAGCATCACAGCCTCACTCAATGGAAGTATCAGTATAGACTTCTAAGCAGGAAAACCTTCAGGCAATACTTTAACACTTGTTTAACTACTATTTTTAGAATCACAGGCATACAGAGGTATGAGTGCACTAACTCATGAAAAGTTGTAAACCATTTGACAAGATAAAGAATTGAAGGACTGAGTAGGTGGGGAGTTGGATCAGTGGATAAAACACTTGCCACACAAACTTGAGTATCGTTTTGGAACCCCAACACTTCCCTAAAAAGCTGCAAACACCTACAGATTAAAAATGAAGGTAGAGGGCTGGAGAGATGGCTTAGTGGCTAAGGCACCTGCCTCCTAAGCCTAAGAACGCTGGTTCCAGTGTCCAGCGGTTCCAATCTCCAGGTCCCACGTTTAGCCAGATGCAAAGTGAGGCAAGGATGCAATGCCACACTTGACCACAAGGGGGCACACGCATCTGGATTTTGTTCACAGCAGCTGAGAAACTGCTGGCATGCCCACCTCTGTCTTCCTCCCTCTCTCTCTCTCTCTCTCTCTCTGTCTCTCTCTGTGTGTCTCTCTCCAAAAATAAATGAAAAATAATAATAAAAAAAATTTTTTAAATGAAGGTAGAAACAAGGGAATCTTACAGAGGAAGCTTGGAGGCCCACTAGCCTGGCAAAAGCAATGGTGATCAACTTGAGAGTCTTCCTCAAAGGAAGTGGAAGACAAGGACCACACCAAGTTATATGCCAATGTCCACATATGCCCTCATTCGCACATATGAAAACATACACACACCAAAACTAAGAAAAACAGAAAGAATTGAAAAAGATAGAGGTGGGCAACATAATGATGGAAAAGTGTTTAGTATTAGGGATGGACCTTTTAGAATTGACAGACGGAAGATACTTGTGTCCTGTGTGTGAACAATGATGATCATTCCTACCGGATAATTTATTCACAATTAGGTGTATAAAATAAAATAATCTGTGAATGTAAGGGGCTCTATTTCCAGCCATCACAACACTTGCAATGAATCAATGAATGCAGTAGCTATTTTGGGAGGAACAGAGGCGAAAAATAGAGTAATTTCATTTATCAAGATAACCTGGCTGATGATACTGCCTAGTGTTAATTTTATCACAATTGGGAAGAAAATTGAGCCTCAATTTGTTATCATCCACTAAATATAACCTTATTGAAATTTTTTACATCTTAATTATTTCTGTCTACTGGGAAGAAATTGTTCCATACTCAAGTAGACACATATTCTGGATATGTACGTTACTTCTGTGATGTTTCTGGTGGTACTAATATCCCAAATTTAGAGAGAACAATGAGAATATCCCATATAGCATTTCTTCAGGTCAACCTACCTCATCAAATAATGGCATTAAGTGAGTTTAAAGCATACTGTGATATAAAGCACAACTGTCATCTCAAAGATAATAAGAGGTTGTTTATTTTGGAGCCAAATTTGACTGACCATGACTCTGGCACACAAAGTGGGATTACCCTAAGTTCTATGTTCTTGTGTATTCACAATTTCATGAAAATTTTATTCTTTTTTTTTTTTTTTTTTTTTTTTTGGTTTTCGAGGTAGGGTTTCACTCTGGTCCAGACTGACCTGGAATTAACTATGTAGTCTCAGGGTGGCCTCGAACTCTCAGCAATCCTCCTACCTCTGCCTCCCGAGTGCTGGGATTAAAGGCGTGCGCCACCACATCTGGCTAAAATTTTATTCTTACAGAACACACAAAAGTTATAAACAATGGCATGTTTCAAATACATTGGTGGAGACATCAGATAGATGGATTATAGCAAAGTCAGGAAATCTCTGTAGATTTCATACGTTATCTGATGACATTCTATTCTGATGACATTTGGATCCACGGAAGCTGGCATTCTGCATTCCAAAAAAAGTTTCACTGATCACACACCAGTCATAATGATATTAGGTTAAACACATAGGTGAGGAATAGATGGCTATTAAGGGCTAAAAACAACTTTTTTTGCACGTATGATCTTTCTCACCAAATTTCTTCAGGAGAGGTTAGAGGCCTTCACTTCATAACAAGTCACGAAGTTCTTCATGAGCACAGGATGTCAACCCTTGGAAGACCTCGATCTTTCTGTTGAGATCAAGTACGGATTGCTTTTCTCACTCATTTTCCCCTTGATTGGAAAGTTTACAAGAACTGAAACCCTATAGAAGCTTATCACTTGTCACTTCTAATAGGGTTACAGATCATCCTTGCCTCACAATATTAAACACCCTATATCTCAATATAAACTTCAATTTTTTACTACCACTCCTTTATATGTGTTTCAGGTACAGTTTCAAGTGCCAAAAATACAGAAACACTCTAGTACCCAGAAGCTAGCCATCAGGACAGAATGTTCTAGCATGGGCTCTTAGATAGCCCTCCATCCAGAGGAACCTTGATTGCTGTGGCCTAACATTGCCCCCTGATCAGCATGCCACAGTTAAGATCCATAGTTACTCCATTTCCCTAATTGGGAAGGGTGGTTTGAAACACTATAGGAGATAGACAGTTTCCTTGGCTGGGCAGACAGGAAAAAGGAGCCCTTGATAGGTAGCTATATTCCAACACAAGATGGTGAAGGGGTGACCCCACTTCCTCCTTCTTCCTGCAGTAAATGTATTTTCCTGAATGTGGGCTGGCTTGGCAAGCTATCTGGGACCTGAGCAGTATTGAGTGCATCATCCACCAACCAGAGCCTTCATCTTCATTTAAGCTGACCAATCATGGGCTCTGGATGGGCGACCTTCCCTCATTTGACAAAAGGCCAGCTCCCACTGGGCTGGTGGGTTTTCCAGATCTGAAATTCCCTCCTTCTAAAGGAATTTGTTCTGTCTGCTTTCTTTATTCCCTATTTTGAAATAAGTTTTTATCCTTTAAATTATTTTTTTAAAAAAGCAAAAAACTAAAGTCAATAAGGGTTTCCTTCTTGCCCTAATTGTGTCCTAATTTTACAATTATCAACTAGAACTTGGAGGTGATTGAAGTCCTATATCTGGTTGAATGACTCAAAACATTATTCTGAAGGTCTGTATCATTAAAAAAAAAAATCCTCCCGATTTTATGGCATTATAGGTTTCTCTTTATTGTTGGATGAGGGACTATTACCTGGGACTCCAGAAAATCCACTGGAATGAAGGCCTTATTGACCCACTATATAGCAACAATTTACTTTTTTTGTCATTGAAATCATTTCATCCAGTCACCTGTCTCACTACACCAATTAAAGAAATGAGCAGTCGCGAAGAGAAAATGGAAGAAACATTGGGAAATCCAGATAAAGCATTCAAGTGATCCTGAGTAGTCCTCTGTAAACTGAGGTGAGGGAAGACAATTTTCTTCACTTTCTCAGGGTTCTGAAAGTCAAACTGACAAAGATAAGTTCAAAGGGGGGGGTATGTGTTGTTCATTAAGCCTTGCAAAACAATGGAACCCTTATTAGGAAGGGAATGTCCAAAGAAACTGGGGGCATCTGGGTCTGTTTTATGCTAAGTCTGATGAAGACCTGGATAGGTTTGGGGAAACACCATTGCACAAGAAAGGATGATGAGTTCTAATGGTCATAGAGTGGAAAACTCAGCGGGCCTCCTTGCTCCCTTGTATTTCTTTGTTCTGTGAGTTTAGAGATTAGTTCTTTCCCTCCCACTGGAATGGGATGACTTTTGAATAAGAGCCAGGTTTTATAGCTCCTTTCAAAGGGATGAGTTTCAGTTTCTATGGCCAATTCAAGGGTGGGGGCACAGGAGGAGAGTGTCCCAGTCATGGTGTTTCTCAGTTCAGTATCTTTCAGCTTAAAATACTCTTCAAGGCATGGTGCCATAGTTTTAGAGTTTTTGTGTCCTGAGATACAACTAACCCCATGGTATTCCTTTTGAAATTCATCTGCTGATGCAGAATAAGCATAAGAAAATAAGGCAATTCTAGAATTTACTGGCTCAGTAAAGACATACTTGGCATCTCTTTAAATTTATGAGTTTAAAAAAATACATGCAAATATAAAACTGTGTGCAAGATAAACTATTTTAAAATATTCTTCCAAGGTTGTGGGATCAAAAACTTTAATGATAGTTGCCTTTTAATATTATGCATGGATTTCTTTTTCTGTCCAGGAAAAGCAGATGGTATTAAAGGTCTATGATTATTTTATATTCTCCATCAGCAAAATGCACTGTTTGAAAAAGGAGACAAAATAAATAACATACACAAATATCCCATTCTAAAATCAACATTTGATTAAAGAGAATGTGTGTTTGATCTTTGTTTCAATAAAATATTACAAGCAGCTATTGGAAATATTCATTGTGTACACTTTCTACCATTAATAAAGTTGTTGAATTGATGGGCTTCGCAGAGAACTACCAGGCACTAGAAGCCAGCCCCTTTCTCCTGACCCAGGACAAGGTGATCATATTAGCATTTTCCAAGAAATATTGTTGCAGAGAAAACTTCTCATCTGTCAGTAGTCTCTGCTGTACTACAGTTTTCTGCTATGTCTGTTTGCCTTCTAAGGAAATATACAAAGCATCCCCCCAAAAGAAAACCAATATAATAAATTTCCATATACCTGTCTATGCTCTCCAATATCAAGCTCCCACCAATCATGGGCTATAAGAGGGCCTACACCTATGAAATTCTCTCTAAAATAATAATGGTTATCCCATTTATCTGGTGCTGACCTCTCTCTCCATTGGAGAATTTGCTTCTCTTTTTCAGATGCACACAGAACCTAAGGAGAGAATCAGCCCATCTCACCACACCAGGGCCCCAGCTGAAAACATAGAGTAAAGGGGGAAATGAGCAAGAGTGCTGCTTTCTTGGTGAATCTGGTACCAACACAATGGTGAAGGAGATAGACACACAGAACACTCAACTCTTACCAAATCAGATATTCAGAGACACAGAGGCTCCCTAGAGTTCATCACTGAAGTAGACCTAAAACTATCCCAACATGGCTCAGGAAAACTCATGGAAGAGGAAGCAGAAAGATTGTTAGAGCCACAAGTTGGGACATTATGCACAGAGACATTGCCTCTTCCCCATAATTTACCACTCCCCCCACAATGCACAACCCACATTCCCCAACTAGGAGGGTCCCTTCAGAGGGGTGAGGACAGGGAGGAGGCTAACAATGGTACCAGCATGACTGTATACACACTATCTAACATAACTAATAAAAATAAATAAAAGATAAAATGCCAGAAAAATGTTACTATTGTGCTATATTTGCATTTTACTTTTACAGGAATAAAAAATTTACTGGTACCATTTAGGAGTACTTTGTCAAGCTGCTCAAACTATTCCTTCCTTTTCTTCTCAAATAAGAGGGTGTATATTTAATTCATATGTTTGTATATAAAATATTGTTTTGCATAAATTAGACCATACTGAGCTATGTTCTTCTCAATTTTATCCTTTTAATAATATACATTAAAAAATGTGTTTTGTATAGATATAATGCTCTTCTATTTCCTGAGCGTAATTTCATTTTGTGACTAAAATAAAACTTGGTTTTTCTTCTCTTTATCATAGGTATTTAAGTTTTACCCTCCCTTGCCTTCTTTTGTTGGGTTTTGTTGCTGTTGTTTGGGTGGGTCCTCTGTTTTTTTACTGCAGATTATTTGAATGTCAGCGTCAAATGAAAGTATATCGGGATTTAGGAAAAAGTTTTATTCCGAATAAACATTATTGTAATAAAAAGACTCTTTAATCTGAAAAATTTGAAAAGAGTCTCAAAATCAAATAGAAAAAAGTTTCCATCTTTTGAGTAAAATATAAGTAGAATCTTTTGAGCATAACTTGAAAATCTAGAGAAATTACCAGTTATGTCTGATAAGAACAGTATCTGGTGCCTAATCATTTCTTAGAAAATCTGTTGAGGTGACCAGTTCCTTCCTGTTGGTGTTGTTGAATTACTTGTTTGTAGTGTTTGTCGGAGACAAAGCAAAGGATAAGAAATGTCAGCTGGGAACATTTGATCAGCACACCTACTGCTCATGAGACAGTCTGTTCGTAAATATCAATGATGGACAGAGACTCACCCTGAGGATTAGAATGTTCTGAGTCATTTTTAGGGATAGATACCCTCAACATTCTTTGATTCTGAGAAATGAGCTGTATCTCATGGTGAGATCTTAGTTTCCAAGTGTTTAAACATAGGTACCTCTAACATATTCAAATGAATAGCTATTCAATGGCACACACACAATTAAACCCCAAGATATGAGGTCAGAAGTTTGCCAAATAATATTAATTTCACAATGTCGTCATTCTGAAGGTGGGGGAGGGCCAGTATTGACCTTCTCACAAAGCTTGAAATTTGCATTCTGAATATTTTTGACAGTAACACCTACATCAGAAAAGTTTGTTCAAGTGACCCTCCAGAAGTCAGGATTGTTTCCAATAGCAGCGAATTAAAAAGGACTGATGATGTGGTGGAGTTCCTGCATATCTCTAATAGTGACATTACCTGTTTGGAATTGCTTGTGCACAGTCGTGAATAATGCCTAGAATATGCAGAGTTTCCAGTACATTATTTACTGGCTTGCAGAGTAAGATTGTCCGTTCTTTCTCCTCGGGATCAGCGGCAGTACTTAAGACTCCAGCTTCTCTCAATATCTTAGCCTTTTATCTAAAGGTTTCTTGAGAGCTTGGTGAGAAAGAAGTTCAGAACTTCTTTTAGGACTGAGGTGATGTGCCCGATTTATTGTTGTAGCATGATGTTGAAGACCTTTCATGTCTAAATCAAATGTATAATCACAAGGGAAATGAAGTTAGCATGGTTAAAGACTTGATAAGAACTTATTAGATTTGCCAAATAAAAGGTTCCAGTTCAATTAGAAGATATACAGCAATAGACATAACCACCAAAAATAAGACATGCTTCATTAAGGACTGTCTAGGGTTCATGGAAATAACCAAACCATGGATTTGCATCTTGGAATTCACATGAGCTATTTGATAGAGGTAAAACCCTATCTGTTTGAGAAGAGGAAGGTAATGATGTTGTATACAAAACAACAATTCAAACACCCCAAACACAAGTATACTTAAAAATATTTATTCAATTCATCTGATAAGTCAAGAAATGCATATTTTTGCTTTCTATGGAAATATTGTAGGTACCTTTACTAATAACAGAACAGATATGATTGCAATTATTTAGGTCCATGAAATAAAACTCGGTTATGTTACTGTAGCAAAGATATCTTTTTGGAAAAAGTATTGAGATGAAAGGAGATACTTGTTGAAGACTATACTAAAAAGCAAAAGCCCTCATAGTGACAATACAAAGGAAGCTTATAAATCTCACTGGTTTATGATTTATGAGAGACCAAGGACATTCAAAGGATTAAAAAAAGGCATCACCAAGCTATGTGTAAGACAGCTCTATATGTTGGGAGAAGGAATGTAGTGGATTCTGGGGTCCTTTGAGAAATGGAAGAGTGTTAAATGAGGAAAAGCACATCTGAAGAAATTTGAAGAGCATTCAATGCAAAGTTCACTATGGAAAGTTACAGTTGTCATGGGGAAGGTTACAGGAATAGAAAAGGTGATCCTGAAGGAGATAGGAAAGAATGAAGGGAATTAGAAAATGAGGGAAGAGGAAATAGGTGAAGGAATCCAGTCCAGCAGCTTTGGTGGAGCTCACCAGACTGCATCAGTTTCCCTGAAAGCTCTCTTTCTGTGAAATTACCTTTTGATCTTTTGGTAGTGCCCTTGAGAGATCCTAAGGTTAAATGCTGAAAGGAACTTCCACTAAAGAAACATTACATGTGTTGTGTGACTTTTCCAGGGAGATATTAAAATATAAAACAAACAAAACAAAACAAACAAACAAACAAACAAAAAAACAATCTATTCATTCCAGATAGGGTACTGATGGCAGACCAAAAAATAATTCCACCAAAATGTATCTTGGTGACACAATGAGTTTGTCTCTCACAGAAGCATGGCTGACTGCAAGGCAGCTGTATCACCAAAGGCCCAAGACAGCATGGAGGATGAGTCATGAAGCTCAGCCTGGGACCTCCATTCCAGGTACAGGCAGCTGCACTGGAGAGTCTCATTTCCCAGCAATTGCTTACAGCTTTTAAAACCTTGGGGAGAGATCATGGGACTCTCTTAACTTTTATGAACTTCCCCACTCTTATAAGTTTCATTAGCTTCCCAAGTCTCAAGAGCTTCCCTTCTCTGTCCAGGTAGGAATGGCCCAACTCAGAGGAAATAACTACACAATACTGGGTTTTGGGCCTCAGGAATGGGGAGTAATGTTAGTAATAATGGCTATTCCTATAGGGTTCAAGATTAGTTTTCAGCTAATGTTGCCTCCGTACAACTAAAATCCATCATCTCTAGCATATGAAAAAAAAAAGGATGGAAGGCAACTTTAATTTCAATCTCTCTCTCTCTTTCAAGGTGGGTTCCCTGTAGTCCAGGCTAACTTGGAATTCACTATGTAGCCTCAGGGTGGCCTAGAACTTATGGCGATCCCCCTACCTCTACCTCCCGAGTACTGGGATTAAAGGTGTGCACCACCACCCCCAGCTTTAATTTCAATCTCTTGTTGATAAACAGATGGGCTTTATCACTCACTGGAGCTTCTAAACAAGTGTGCCAATATTACTGACAATGACAAAACTTTTAAGATGTCATATAGTAATTTTCCATTTTGGATTCCATTTTCTCTGAGTTGGACCATTCCCACCTGGAGAGAGAAGGGCCAAGACACATCCAGAAAGATTCTCTGTTGACCAGAACAGATGTAGGAAAATTTATGCTAAAAAAGAAAAGAATTTGGAAGAGCCAAATGAAAGCAATTCCCTATCACACTAAGGCAGACAACTGTCAGGGCACTGGACTTAGAGCTGTGACTCGCCACCAGGGGTTTCTCCAGCTAGAAGAGCTAGAAAGCCATCACAAGGATCTGGGTCATGACAGTGCTCAGTCTTCCATTAAATCGGAAACTATTCCAAAAAGCATATCCAAGCCGGGCGTGGTGGCACACGCCTTCAATCCCAGCACTCCAGAGGCAGGAGGATCACCTTGATGTTGAGGCCACCCTGAGACTACAGAGTGAATTCCAGGTCAACCTGAACTAGAGTGAAGCACTACCTTCAAAACAAAAATAAATAAATATAACCATATCCATGCTTAAACAAAGAGGATTCCATTCATAAGTAAATATAATAAGAATAGTCGTATCTCGAAAATCTGAAAGCATTTCAAAAGCAAGCAGTGAAAGCTCTCTTTTTTGTTGTTGTTGCATGTTTGTTTTCATTTAAAGGGTAAGGAAGGGACACACAGGACTTTTTTAAAATTTTTAAATTATTTTATTTATTTTTTTGGAAAGAGATACAGAGAGAGAGAGAGAGAGAGAGTCGGAGAGGGAGAGGGAGACAGATAGAGATGGGCGTGCCAGCAGTCTCTCAGCTGCTGTGAATGAAATCCAGATGTGTGCGCCCCCTTGTGGGCAAGTGCGGCATTGCGCCCTTGCGTCCCTTTGCATCTGGCTAAACGTGGGACCTGGAGATTGGAACTGCTGGAGATTGGAACCAGCGTTCTTAGGCTTAGCAGGCAGGCGCGTTAACCGTTAAGCCATCTTTCCAGCCTGACACACAGGACTTTTAAAGACGTCATTGGGCACACAAGAGAATATGACCACTGGTGTCTAATAGAAACAGGGATTTGGGGGAGCCAACTGGGTTTTAGAGACCCTAATGGCAGGTGGTAAGCTAGTACATTTTACTTAATTAAATAACTATATATCCATCCTCCATTCATTTATTCATCATTTTTTGATGTTTACTCAGGCTTAGAGGCAGAATTCATGGGTCCTCACGAAAATGGGTAGCCAAACTAAAGTTTGGTCAAGACAAAGTGTGGGTACGCAGTGGTGTCTGCAAACACCTGACCACCTCTAAGCAGTTCATTTGGTGAATGTGTGTGAGAATTTAGAACAGTAGTCAGAAAACATTTCTTGTCAAAGGAAGACAGTAAATAATATATGGTCTCTGTCACAACTACTCAGCTAAGCCTGTAGCTTAGAAGCAGCCATGTCTAATGGGATGCGTGAGACTGTTCTCTAGTATAACTTTATTTTTAAAACCCAAGCCTGGCTACATGTAGACCATGTGTCATATTTAGCCAGCCTCTATTCTATGATATTTTTGTCAGTTATAAATTGAATTTCTAAAATATGGGAATGAATGCAAGTGATAATTACTTAAACATCCTTTCCAAAATTTCTATTAATTTTAATTGGGAAGACTGTTTTATTAAGCTCTAATTATCTTCAAAGGTCACTTGGGATATATATGTATTTGTTGCTACTGTATCTTTGGTATAAAGATGAGAGTTTAGTCCATGCGAGTTGACCCAGACTTTATAATGATCAGTACTTACTTATCATTTCATATGAGAATAGAGGAAAGTTAGCCTTATCTTAAAATAAGACATATAGTGCATCTAAAATATTTCCTCATTTTACTTTGCTCCTTCAGCACTTGACACGGGGTACATAAAATCTGGACTTCAGTTATGCATCAGAAAGTGAAAACAGCATTGTAGAGTCCTCCCCATCTACAGCAATGGTGACAAAACACAAAACATGTAACAGAGATTTCTAAGCACAGGCTTCTGCACAAAATGTTTTAACTAAGAGACTTGGCATTTATAAATTGCAGTTCAAATATATTTGCAATGTGAAAACATCACAGGGTCTCTGAAATCATTCCAGGAATGTAAAGAGAAACATGGGTCAGTGTTCCAAAGGAGGAAAGGAGAAGAAAGCTGTTTGGGAATTCATTGGTTTGTTCCTAATGCCTTCTGTTTTGCCCATTTACATAGTCCTGTGTAAAATACTCTTTACCAACACAAACTCCATTCTTAGCTGTGTTAGCCATTTGCTTGCTGGTCAGCTTCAAAGTGTGAGAAATCTCCTTTGTGTTCTCCCCTAGTCTTTTTAGAGGCCAAATTATCTGTATAAGCATTCCTTCATCTGCCTTTCAATCTCTGTAAAAGGCTAACTCTACTTAAATAAATGAATAAATAAATTAAATAAGCAGCAATATACATGACATGCACATTGCTGAAGAACAGATGTCGTGTTTGTTTCTAGATGCACAACCATATAGTGGTTGGAATGCTACATTTTTTTGGAAAGTTTACAATCACGTGATATATTAAGAATAAGAATTATGTAAAGTTAAACAGAAATTATAACGGAAAAAAATAGGCTTCTTCTATAAAAAGGGATGGATCTCTTCTAGCCCTCTCTGAAATACTTTACTTGAAAAACTTATTATCATAAACTTTCTGTCCTTCTGAAATTCCTAAGCCTAAAACACTGGTTCAATCTCCAGTGGTTCCAATCTCAGGTCCCACGTTTAGCCAGATGCAAAGTGACGCAAGGCGCAATGCGCACTTGACCGGGCACACAAGAGAATATGACCACTGGTGTCTAATAGAAACAGGGATTTGGGGGAGCCAACTGGGTTTTAGAGACCCTAATGGCAGGTGGTAAGCTAGTACATTTTACTTAATTAAATAACTATATATCCATCCTCCATTCATTTATTCATCATTTTTTGATGTTTACTCAGGCTTAGAGGCAGAATTCATGGGTCCTCACGAAAATGGGTAGCCAAACTAAAGTTTGGTCAAGACAAAGTGTGGGTACGCAGTGGTGTCTGCAAACACCTGACCACCTCTAAGCAGTTCATTTGGTGAATGTGTGTGAGAATTTAGAACAGTAGTCAGAAAACATTTCTTGTCAAAGGAAGACAGTAAATAATATATGGTCTCTGTCACAACTACTCAGCTAAGCCTGTAGCTTAGAAGCAGCCATGTCTAATGGGATGCGTGAGACTGTTCTCTAGTATAACTTTATTTTTAAAACCCAAGCCTGGCTACATGTAGACCATGTGTCATATTTAGCCAGCCTCTATTCTATGATATTTTGTCAGTTATAAATTGAATTTCCTAAAATATGGGAATGAATGCAAGTGATAATTACTTAAACATCCTTTCCAAAATTTCTATTAATTTTAATTGGGAAGACTGTTTTATTAAGCTCTAATTATCTTCAAGGTCACTTGGGATATATATGTATTTGTTGCTACTGTATCTTTGGTATAAAGATGAGAGTTTAGTCCATGCGAGTTGACCCAGACTTTATAATGATCAGTACTTACTTATCATTTCATATGAGAATAGAGGAAAGTTAGCCTTATCTTAAAATAGGAACATATAGTGCATCTAAAATATTTCCTCATTTTACTTTGCTCCTTCCAGCACTTGACACGGGGTACATAAAATCTGGACTTCAGTTATGCATCAGAAAGTGAAAACAGCATTGTAGAGTCCTCCCCATCTACAGCAATGGTGACAAATAACGCAAACATGTAACAGAGATTTCTAAGCACAGGCTTCTGCACAAAATGTTTTAACTAAGAGACTTGGCATTTATAAATTGCAGTTCAAATATATTTGCAATGTGAAAACATCACAGGGTCTCTGAAATCATTCCAGGAATGTAAAGAGAAACATGGGTCAGTGTTCCAAAGGAGGAAAGGAGAAGAAAGCTGTTTGGGAATTCATTGGTTTGTTCCTAATGCCTTCTGTTTTGCCCATTTACATAGTCCTGTGTAAAATACTCTTTACCAACACAAACTCCATTCTTAGCTGTGTTAGCCATTTGCTTGCTGGTCAGCTTCAAAGTGTGAGAAATCTCCTTTGTGTTCTCCCCTAGTCTTTTTAGAGGCCAAATTATCTGTATAAGCATTCCTTCATCTGCCTTTCAATCTCTGTAAAAGGCTAACTCTACTTAAATAAATGAATAAATAAATTAAATAAGCAGCAATATACATGACATGCACATTGCTGAAGAACAGATGTCGTGTTTGTTTCTAGATGCACAACCATATAGTGGTTGGAATGCTACATTTTTTTTGGAAAGTTTACAATACGTGATATATTAAGAATAAGAATTATGTAAAGTTAAACAGAAATTATAACGGAAAAAAAATAGGCTTCTTCTATAAAAAGGGATGGATCTCTTCTAGCCCTCTCTGAAATACTTTACTTGAGAAAACTTATTATCATAAACTTTCTGTCCTTCTGAAATGTACGTAGTCTTTTGTAAAAGGATACACTGGGGCTGGAGAGATGACTTAGCGGTTAAGGCGCCTGCCTCCTAAGCCTAAAAACACTGGTTCCAATCTCCAGTGGTTCCAATCTCCAGGTCCCACGTTTAGCCAGACGCAAAGTGACGCAAGGGCGCAATGCCGCACTTGACCACAAGAGGGTGCACGCATCTGGATTTCGTTTGCAGCAGCTGAGAGGCTGCTGGCATGCCCATCTCTATCTGTCTTCTCCCTCTCTCTCTGTCTCTCTCCAAAAAAAAAAAAAAAAAAAAATGGATACACTAGATACACTGGAGAGATGAGTCAGCAGTAAATATGCTTTCTGTGCAGGATGAGGGTCTGAGGGGGCCTGAGACTGACATAGTTCAAATTTCTAGAACCTACTTACACAAGTGGGTATGGCCGTAAGCCTGTAAGCTCAGTCCTTTAGCAAAACAGAGCTCTGGGGACTTGTGAAGAATTGGCAAGCTCCAAAATCAGTAAGAGACTCCAACTCAACTGAAACTAGGCATAAGAACAATGGGGTGCAACAGTGGCTGTTCTGCTCCAGCCACCATAGATAAGCACATGGGGTGCTGCAAGGTACATGCATGTGCATACACACACTACATATGCACTTACATATTATACACACATACAAGCAAAAATACATATGAATTAAAACAAAAAGGGAAACAATTCTCATGTCAGCTTTCAGATCAGGAAATGTCGTTCCTCATGCCTGGGAACCCTCTGAAGTGGGACCCTCATATAGATCGCATTTCTACCTCTCAGTTTCTGTAAAATATGGAAGTTAACTTTGGTAGAATCCTTGTTTCAAATTACAGAACGACTTCTGCTCTGAGAAGTTTCCCTTGACTTTGGATAAAGCTTTTTAAGAGAAGTAGCTATCTCATCTCAGGGTAGATGTAGGCTAAGTTAAATGGGCACTTCCAGGTCCTCTCACTTTAGGGTTCATCATTTAACATGAAAACTTGTATCTGATTCTTCACAAAGGGCAAGTTTTTGTGTACACCCTGTAGTTGCTTGTGATCTATGTCACACATAACATAGTAAAATGGTTTTCATTCTCATATACTTTGGGTAGGAATTTTCCATTTTCTAGGGTTTTAGAGATCTTGATTATAATTATACTTCTCTGGCAACCTTTAAATGGAGATATTTAACATGTGTGCATGTTAGGTTTTCCTTGCGGTGACAAACTCCCAAACGAAATAACTTAAAAGAAGAAAAGTGTTTTTGCTTTTTTGGCTGTGGAACTGTAAGACGATCACCATAATTCTCCGTTCTTGCTTACCTCCTGTGTGCTAGAGTGGAAGACAGCAGGGACAAGAAGATCCACCCTACCAGGGCATGCTTGTTTCCTTTTTAATTTTTATTTATTTATTTTTTATTTTTGGAGAGAGACACAGAGAGAGACAAAGAGAGAGGGAGAGGGAGACAGAGATGGGCCCGCCAGCAGCCTCTCAGCTGCTGTGAACGAAATCCAGATGTGTGTGCCCCCTTGTGGTCAAGTGCGGCATTGTGCCCTTGCATCCCTTAGCATCTGGCTAAACATGGGACCTGGAGATTGGAACCGGGTTCTTAGGCTTAGCAGGCAGGCGCCTTAACCGCTGAGGCATCTTTCCAGCCCACTTGTTTCCTTTTGTATGAAGGAGATAAGAAAGCTATTGTGAAGCATATAGAAACTTGGTTATTTTGTTGTTGTTGTTGTTGTTGCTGTTGTAAATAGGACCTTGCTGTGTACTCCAGACTGACCATTCAAATTCATGACCCCTCTGTCTCAGCCTCTAAATTTACTTTTTATGAATACTTGTTCACTGTATTTATAATTTTGGATGCAAAGTGGAAGAGAGTGAACAATAACAAAGAAATGAAGACAGACAATACTAATGTAAAAAGCAAAAGAAGCATACTCAGCTGGGTTTCAGGAAAAACTTAATATTAAAAAAAAAACATTGGATTAGAAAAAATATTTTGTCAACAGTTATACAGAACCATGACAGGGCATCAGGTACTTTAAAAGCATCATTAATACTTTATTGTAAATATATATCTACAAATTGGATGTATACTCAACTAACAGTATTTTTTGTTCAGGAGCTGTGGATTCAAAACAGCACTGATTGAAAATATTGTTTTAGAAATTAATAATTCTTAATTATTTCCACAGCAAGGCCACCATAGATGAAAATTATGTAGTGTATATACATATGACTTAGGTATCAAGTGATCTTTTGAAAAATTAGGATGACAATTACATATCACCTCATCCAAGCAAGAGTTTAAATTTTCCTCTAAATATTTCCATTTATGCCCATAAATTAATGTTAGTTTTGCTTTTTGAAAGTCTCACTATGTGCCCTGGGTTGTTAGAAAGACAGTTCTTTTAAATTTTTATTTTATTTTTTTAATATTTTTAAAAATAATTTAAAGAAAATTTTTGTTTATTTTTATTTTTTTCACTTGCAACAGAAAGACAGAGAGAGACTGAGGGAGGGGGGGAGAAGAGAGAGAGAGAACGGGCATGCAGGGCCTCCAGCCACTGCAAACAAACTCCAGATGCATGTGCCACCTTGTGCATCTGGCTTATGTGGGTCCTGGGGAATTGAGCCTAGAACTGTGGCCCATAGGCTTCACAGGCAAGCGCTTAAGAGCTAAGCCATGTCTCCATCCCCAAATTTTATTTTTATGCATGTAGTAAATGTGGTCTGGTGGTGGGTGGACTGTACTAGGATGTGAGTGCATTGGAGTCCATTATTTTGACTTGGTTCCCAGTTGCAGTTATGGCTTTCTTTCCACTGAGCAGATCTCACATCCAATTAAAGATCCGTTGATTACCCACCTAGGCTGTGTCTGACTATTGTGTAGGTGTATACACCTTGTGTGATGGTTAAGTTTGTGTCAACTTGATTTGTTTAGGAATCCACAGACTTTCCTCATAAGTGTGTTTCTGAGGCTGCCTCTAGGAAGGATTAACTAAAGGAAGAATCCTTCCCCAGGGGTAAGCCTTCCCCCAGAGTGGGTGGCCCAGAGTGGGCAGCCCCTCTTGGAGGAGGGGGCTGGTTGATAAAAAGGAGCTCTGGGAAGAAAGGCTCTCTCTCTCTCTCCCACCTGGCTGCCAGTGCTACTAGCTGCTTGGTGTTTTCTGCTTGGTACCTGCTGCTTGGTGTTGCTGCTCTCCAGTGTGGACTGAAGACCAGGGTGGACTGAAGAGCAGCGTCTCTCCAGGAAGCCTGCAGGCCTTCAGTGCCAGATTGGGACTGCTGAGGCCTCCAGCCTCGTGCACTGAGCAGCTACGGGGTTTCTTGACTCTCGGACCTGCAACCTGCTATTGCTGGACTGTGTAAGCTAATCCAATAAATCCCCTTTTAATACGATTCATTCTGTCCATTCTGTTCCTCTAGAGAACCCTGACTAATACACCTTGTCAGGTTGGTTGCTTTCATATAAGAGGGTCCCCTGCTTGTTCACAACATTGTTGGCCATTTTCCCCCAGCAGCTCACATAGCACTTTGCAGATATATATATATACACTAACCATCTGGAACTGGCTTCCTTTCAGATTCAGCTAGATGTCTCGATGTTCTGCATCAATAGCATAGGGTGTCTTCAGCAATAGGGCCTTACCTTTTTACCTCAGGCAGGTAATCAAGTGCTTTGACAGAAGCCTGAAAAAGCTTTTATCTAGATTTTTCAAATACATTCTATAATAATGTGTGTGGTCATCCTACTGTGCAACAGGACATAACAAATTCGTGCTCTTATGTGAAGCCTTTGTCCACCTCACACTCCCTCTTAGTCTACCTCTATTAACCAGCATTCTACTCTCAACTTCTACAGATCAGTTTTTAAAACAGTCTACTCATGGCATCTCTCAGTACTTGGTTGTCTGTGCCTGGCTTGTTTCACTTAACATAGCGATCTCCAGTTTCATCTACATTGCCACAAATAATGAAATTTCCTATACGTATTGTTGCAGGCAGCTCCACTATGCTGAGAGGAACTCCCAGATATACACAGTGAATGGGAGGAAGGGGTTCATTTCAAGATCACAGATCCAAGAGGAAGTTCCAACAATGGCTCCCAGTTATAAATCCAAGCAGAGAGAAAACACAAAAATAGCCAGTACCACAAGCAAGCAAGCATGGGCTTACAGCAGCAGGACATCCAGAGCTCACACTTCTCTCAATATCTTGGGCTGGAATTCAGATCTGTCCCCAGTGATATTCCTCCCCTACCCTGGAGTTTGCCTGCTACGGACAGAAGCTGCAAACTTAATTTTGATAATACCTGAGTCTATGAGGGTGACCTATGTGCAAATTGCAACACATATATTTTCTTTATCCATTCATTGGTTATGAGTGACTTTAATTTTTACTGTTTCTTGGCTATAGTGAACAGTGCTGCAATGAGCATGGAAACACGGATTTCTCTCCACATACTAATTTATTGCCGTTAGATATATATAGTAGTTGGATGGCTACATAACATGCTGGTTCTAATTTTAAGTTATTGAGAAGCTTGCATGCTGTTTTCTGCAATGACTATACTAAATTTCATCTCTACAAATAATATGCAAGCAAGGCTTTTCCAGTAGTCACCACCATTTGAAAAGAGACTCTTATCTAACAAAAAGTGAGAACAACATTAATTTATGGGCGTAAGCATAAATATCTAGAGGAAATTTGACGTTATTGCTTGATGATGAAATGATGTGTCATTGTCATTCTAATTTGCATTTTATGGTAATGAATGACAATGAACATTTTTCATATACCCCTCTCATATTTATGTCTTCTTTCAAAAAAAGTCTAAGTGTATTGTACATTTTGTTTAATCTGTTTTCTTTCTTTTTGCTAGTGAGCTTCTAAACTTCCTTATAGCTTCTGCATCATAACACCCATAAAATTGTTAATTTGCATGTTGCATTCTCTAGGGCTGTCTTTTACCTATATCAATCTGATGACTGTCTCCTTCAGGGGGTAGGGGCAGAAGCTTTTTTTCTGTTTAGTTTTCCAAATCCCATTGTCAATTTTGTTTTATTTCTTGTGTTTTGGTGATTTTTCTCTAAAAATATCATTGTCCATTCAATCTTCAGAGGCCCCTCTGTGTGTTTCAGGTGTCACATTTAAGTTTATCAGTTTGAGCATTTTTTTAAAGATGTGTTAGAGGTCTAGTATATTTTTCTGCAAATTTGATAATCATTTGGCTGTAGAAGTATACTTGAACCTGGGCTCTATGCTCTAGCACGCTGTGTAGTAGACAACCTCCTTGCTGAGATGAACTTCCAAGCCAGCCACCATTACGGAGGGAGGGATTTATGGAAGGTTACATATAGAGGGGAAGTTCCATAATGGCAGAAGCAGCTGACCCACTTTCACAGGTCCATGCAGAGAGAGAAAAGCCACCACCAAGGACACTCTAGGAACCCCAGGCAGAGAGAGCTCAAGAACTCTGCAGATCTTCAGACTGGAATTCCCCAAACACACCTTAGGGCTGGACCCTCTGCTCCACCCACAGGCTGCTGGAGATCTAAGTTCCAAGCTTTGATGTATTGGGAGACATCCACTGAAACTACCACGTGCTATATTTTTTAAAAATATATTTTATTTCTTTATTTATTTGATAAAGAGGCCTGTGAGCTCGTGAAAGAGAGAGAGAGAAAGAATGGGCCCACCAGGGCCTCCAGCCACTGCAAATGAACTCTAGATGTATGTGCCCCCTTGTGCATCTGGCTTATGTTGGTCCTGGAGAATCGAACTGGGATCCTTTGGCTTTGCAGGGAAACACCTTAACCACTAAGCCATCTCTCCAGCCCCCCACATGCTATATTTTGAAATCAGGTAGTATTAGATGCTTTACTTTTCTTTTATTCAAGATTGATTTAGCTATTTAGTCATCGGTGATTCCACACAATTTTTGAGTCACTTTTTCTAGTAATTGGTATTTTGATAGAAATGGCATGAGTCTGTGGATCACTTCAGGAATTATGGAGATTATTCTTCTAGTTCATCAGTACTGAAAGGAGCAATAGCAGGAAGTTAGTTGTTTCAGGGTCAGAAGCGCAAAGAAGGAACAAGGAGAAGCCATTGTTTCCATCCTGGAAAAACTGGACCCTTGTGTCCGATCCTGTCTCATACAAGACGGCTGCCAGCAATACTCCCTCTGCAGGCACTTCCTGCTTCTTGCTCAGCTCAGCTTCTCTGAGTCCTCCCCCTGAGTCCAAGAAGCAATTAGATCTTGGCCTCTCCTGGGTCAGCCCCTTGTATCCATGAGCAAATTGCCTCTGTCTTTACCTAAGTCTAATGACGAGGCTCACCCTAATTGAACGTCTGATCCATATAAAGGAGGTTATCTGCTTGGCTTACACCTCTCTCTTTGCCCTGTGGCCCAAAAAAGGAATTCAAGTCTGTTTCTCCTCCCAGCCTGGCTAAGACCAACCTGCCTCGGAAGGGGCAGGTACTAATTTCAGCCGGACTATTTTCCTGCTGTCCTTTACCGGAGTCTCTCTTTGAGGTGCCGTGTCACTTTGATTACATGTCTGTTTTTCCTTTGATCTCTGAGTCCTTCATTATTTCTTAATCCTCTCTGGTCTGTTATTTGAAGGGGCTTGTAGGTCCTGCCTTCCATGTGCAGGTGGAAAAGCTCCAGCTTTGGGCTGGAGAGATGGCTTAGTGGTTAAACGCTTGCTTATGGAGCCTAAGGACCCTGGTTCGAAGCTCGATTCTCCAGGACCAATGTCAGCCAGATGCACAAGGGGGTGCATGCATCTGGCTTTCGTTTGCAGTGGCTGGAGGCCCTGGTGCATCCATTTTTTTTTTTTTCTCTCTCTCTCAACCTGCCTATTTCTGTATCTCTCTCTCTCAAATAAATAAATAAATAATAAAATATTCTTAAAAAAAGCTCCAGCTTTTTCCTAGATACTAATTTTCCCTAAATAAACTCAGTAATTTTTAATTTAGCCTTCTCAAGTCCATTGTTATCAAGTCTTTGTTAAAATAGGCTAATGATATAAAATTTGGGGTTCACAAGTCTGTGAAACTTTCCTAAACACCCCAAATCCTTCATCAACACAAGGCAGCTTTCCATGTCTTATGTCATCTTTCATTTATTTCATTGATATTTATCATTTTCACTTTAGAGACTTTTCATCTCTGATTTTTTTTAAAAAAATCTCTTGTTAGTGGAATTTCTTTAATTTCTATTTAAGATAATTTGCATGCAACAATATTAATTATTTTTGTGTGATGATTTTGTCTTTTGTAATTTTGCTGAATTTATTAATTCTAATACTTTGTGTTCGTTTCAATGTGTTCTAATCACCTAGACAAGTGAAGGCAGACAAAATGAAGGAGAGAATCAAATCGCAAAGGCTGAAGGCTCTATCCCCGTGACTTCTTTGGCCCCAGTGCAGCCAGATCAGGTCTTCCATAATTCTTCCTCCTCTCTATTCTGTTGGTCAGTGTAGCAGACAGCTTCAGGTTCGCTGAGATGAACTTCCAGACCAGGCACAGTTATGGAGGAAGGGATATTATTTATTGAAACTTACAGATCCAGGGGAAGTTCCATAAAGGCAGGAAAAGCAGCTTGCTCTTCACAGGACCAGGTAAGAGAGCAAAAGCCCACCAGCCACCACAGCAAACAGAGCAAAACTACAGCCAAAAGGTCACACAGCACACTTCAGGAACTCCTGCTAGGCACATTTGCATATCTTTACAATGGAATCTCAAACCCACACCTTAAGACTGGCCCCCAGTGACATTGCCTCTAGCAAGGTGATTGAAGATGCAAAGTATAACTAATAAAGCACTGAATATATTGGGGGACATATATTCAAACTACCACAGTCAGTTTTGCTTTGAGATGGGGTATGGGCCAATTGTGGAATGACGACAGGTAATTAGTACAAGAGAGAAATGAAGCAACAATGTTCTCCTACAACCTGTCCTCTGCATCTCTTGTCTTATTCTAGCTGAGCAGCAGGGGCTTCCTCCCCAGGCGTTGCTCAAAGTTTTAATGTTTTGAGATCTGTCAACTTCCTTCTCACTTTTGACGCATCTCCAAGGTTAAGCTCTGGGAAAGGAGCCAGCATCATGAGCTCATCTTGTCAGGAGCAGAAGTCAGATTTTTTTTTCCCCCTACGGTGTTTATTTTTTTCTTTTCCAAATGACTCTCTTCTACTGTTCTAGTCAAATAACTAGATTGTGTTGTGTGGGCCATACTGCACACATGATGATCCTAATATTTGGAAGCTTGAGGTAGGAAGATTTCAATTTCATATGTCCACCTGGGTTACACGCTGAGACACTGTATCAAAGCAAACCAATAAATAGATATGAAGCAGAATGATTATCTTGGCAATTAAATGAAACTTTTGAACAGGAAGAATGAGGTTATTTTTCCAGACTTGAGAATAACTAATAAATACACATACATAGAGAGCTTGACTGAATCTTCTACAACTTCATGAAAATTCAGAACTGGCCCCATTTCATGTATATACACAAATTCATTTTGAGGGACAGTTTGCCCTGCAGTGTCTGAATATTCCAGCACACACTCCCTATTGTAACTACCAACACAGCTCCTCTCCCCTGAGACTCAGAGCATTCCTAGGATAATCCAAGGGGCCTTGAGAGTCTGCAAAAGAGATAAAACTAAATATTCCAGAATGAGAAGTATTTGTTTTAGAGTTCTCTAGATCCTATCTGAATCTCTTATCTTTCATCTCTGTTTGATAATAAACACTGGCAATTTGTTTTCCAGGGTAAACAAAATCGAACAAAATTTGTTCTTCAAAAACCTAATACAAGCCAGGTGTGGTGGTGCACGCCTTTAATCCCAGCACTCGGGAGGCAGAGGTAGGAGGATCGCCTTGAGTTCAAGGCCACCCTGAGACTACATAGTGAATTCCAGGTCAGCCTGGGCTAGAGTGAGACCCTACCTCGAAAAACCAAAAAAAAAAAAAAAAAAAAAAAAAAAAAAAACTGATACAATTTAGGGAGCCTAGTTTATGAAAATTTTATAAGAAACAGTCATTTCAAACTTCATGTTTATCACAAAGTTGTCTCCACCTAGGTACAGGAAGAAGTTAATGTTACCAATATTCAGATCTGAAATTATTTCTGACTAATGCATCATATAAAATTGTGTGATTTTAGTAAGTGCAGAATACTGAAGTCAATAATGAGTTGATGTCAATCAGAGAATGAAAGATGGAATTAGGTTTCCACAGCAACCAGACAAAAGAAAACTTTCAGACTTAGTAGCCAGGGCAGGGAGTGTAGTTTATCACTCGGTGATTGAAAGCTTGTCTATGCTGTGCAAGTCCTGTTTTTAATCCCCAGCACAACTAAAACAAGAAAAGAAGAAGAAATGAAAGAAGCTGTGTGGCATGAAGCAAGCCTTGTGATGGGGGGAAAGCCTGGTGTTTCTACAGAAAGAAGCAACAAGGAGACTTTAAAATTAGGAATTCAGTACATAAGGCTGGAGTGATGGCATTTGCCTGCAAAGCCAAAGGACCCAGGTTCAATTCCCAGGAGCACATAAGCCAGAAGGACACAGCGACATATGTACCTGGAGTTCATTTCCAGTGGCTGAAGGCCCTGATGCACCTATTCTCTATTTGCTTCTTTCTGTCTCTCTCTCGCTCTCTCTCTAATAAAATACATAAATGAATTTTTAAAAAGGAATTAAATAACTACAGGGAGGACAATTCTACCTGAGTGATTCCCGAGCATTCATCTTAACTAGCTATCTTATTTGTATGAACCCATCTTTAATATCAATATCATCCTAAGAAATGTGACTGCCGTAGGTTCTGCTTCCTCCTTTTTGCTTCTTCATGCCACTCCTTACTTTATATTCCTTCATTATATTTACACACACACACACACACACACACACTCACACACACACACACAGAGTCTCTTTACATAGTCTCCATGTTAGTTCAATAAATAGATCTTACCCCAGTTTCCAAAAGCGAATATGATAAATGACTGTTAAGTGCTCAGCTAGAAATGACACGTCTTTATCACCCTCTGCAAAGCTCAGGGAACACTGTGGAAGAGGAATGTAATCAGGCAGATGATGCGGAGGACTGCTGTGGAACATTGTCTTCTGAACAAGACATGGCCATTTCATTCATGAGCTTTATAATTTAATTTTTTACCTTTTTATTATAACCATTATTATTATTAACAAGATATTTCATATGGATACATCATGCGTTTGTACCCTCTTTTCCCTGTTCCGCAATCCACTGGGGACCCTCCTCAGTGGGGTCGCAGTTGTGGGTTACACATTGTGGGAGTAGCAGTCAGTTATTTTGGGGGTGGGGAGAGAATGGCTCTGGGCATGATGACTCAACCTGGGCTCTTACAATGTTTCTGCCCCCTCTTCTGCAAAATTCCCTGAGCTGAGTGTGGTGGGTGCGTTTTAAGTCTACTTCAGTGATGGGCTCTTAGGAGCCTCTGGATCTCTGCTTTGGTAGGTGTTGAGTGTCTTCAGCATCTGTCTCCTTCACCCTGGTGCTGATTATCAGCTTCAACATGGAAGCAGCACTCTTTTCTCATCTCCCCAGTTCCTCTGTGGATTCAGATGTGGCTTGTCTGAATTACAAGGGGAAGTTTATCTTCGCAAGTCTTGCTACATTCTGAAAAAGAACAGATTCTCCAATGGACAGTGAAGTCAGCATAGCTTAACTAACTAAATAAACAAACAAATTACAAAGAACTTGTAATACACAATAATAAATGATGAAAATTTATAGCCAAAAGCTATTCTTTGTACACTGTGATTTTTAAAATGACAGATCCAATATTCAGTCTTGATTCCTCATCTTAGATCCATCACAGAGGAACTGTGCAATTGCAACGAGTTTCTCACTCCTCACTTATTATTTTCTCCTCACAGTGATAGATATGAATCTGCATATTCAAAAGAAAACTATAATAGTAAAAGTTGAATAACTACCTCATTTTCAATCATTACTATTATTATTATTATTATTTTGAGATGTGATTTCACTGTGCAGCCCACACTGGCCTCAACGTGTGCCAATCCTCCTGTCCTGGCTTCCAGTGTGCTGGGATTATAATCATGGCTTCTGTGCAGGTTAAGGGTATTATCTCAATCTCACCAAACGTTTTTTTGTTTGTTTGTTTTTCGAGGTAGGGTCTCACTCTGGTCCAGGCTGACCTGGAATTAACTATGTAGTCTCAGGGTGGCCTCGAACTCTTGGCAATCCTCCTACCTCTGCCTCCCGAGTGCTGGGATTAAAGGCGTGTGCCACCAAGCCCAGCCTCACCAAACATTTTGGCCCACACTGTCTGATTACCCAGTAGAGTGTGACATAGTATTTACAAAAGCTAAGCAACCTTCTGGAACGTAGAAAGATTGAGGCTGTGGTCTTTCTCAACAGGAACAGTCTGGAGGCAGAAGGCATCTGGGCACAAGGACCATCATAGAGCAAGAATCAAGGGCAAATCGACCTCCAGTTTTTTTTTGTTTGTTTGTTTGTTTGTTTTATTGTTAGTTATGTACATACTCAGTGTGTAAATAGCACTTGCCGGTACCAAATATCCCCATGGGGATTGTGGGTCATGCACTGTGGGGGTAGTGATCAGTTATGGGGAAGAGCAATGTCTCTGTGCGTAATGTCCCAACTTGTGGCTCTAACGATCTTTCTGCCCCTCTTTGTGAATTTCCCTGAGCCTTGTTGGGATCATTTTAGGTCTACTTCAGTGATGAGGTTTTGGGAGCTTCTGTGTCTCTGGATCTCTGGTTTAGTAGGAGTTGAGTGTTCCTTGTGTCTATCTCCTTCACCGTTGTGCTGATACCAGGTTCACCGAAAAAGCAGCACTCTGATCATTTCCACAATTACTCTATGTTTTCAGCTGGGGCCCTGGTGAGGTGCGATGGGCTGATTCTCTCCTCAGGTTCTGTGTCCATCTGAAAAAGAGACGCAGAGCCGGGCCTGGTGGCGCACACTTTTAATCTCAGCACTCGGGAGGCAGAGGTAGGAGGATCTCAGTGAGTTTGAGGCCACCCTGAGACTACAGGGTGAATTCCAGGTCAGCCTGAGCTAGAGTGAGACCCTACCTAGGAAAACAAAACAAAAAAGACAGAGAGAGAGAGAGAGACAGAGAGACAGAGAGAGAAAGATTCTCGAATGGAGAGAGAAGTTGGTGGCACCAGATATATGGGATAACTATTGTTAGTTTAGAGAGAATATAATAGGTCAGGCCCTCTTGTAGCCCAAGATTGGTGGGAGCTTGATCATGGAGAGTCAACTCGCTATTTGGATATGATTCCGACTTGTTTCCCAGTTCCAGCTATGGATTCTGTTCCACTTAGTGGATCTGTTAGCCAATCCAAGAGTAGTTGGTTACCCACCATGTCTGTGTGCCACTATTGCTCTTGGGTGAGCATCCAATCAGGTTGTTTGCTGCTGAGTAAATTGGACCTCCTGTTGCTTGGGGAATTCTCTCTCTGTGTAAAAGCACATAACAGTGTGAAAGCGCCTCCCTAACTTTCTATAATCTAGAAACAAATACCTCTAGCCTCCCAAAGTAGCCAACATGAGGATGCTAGCCGTGAATCAAGACGTTTGCAAAGAAGAAGTACACATATTATAAATTCAGTCACTTCTTTTCTTTTGAACCTTGTGCTCACTGTTAAGGGGAACTTGGGAAGGAATGAAGAGTGAACAGAGAGGGCACTGAAGATGTCAAAATCTATACCTCTTTCTCTAAGTTCCCAAAGTTAATAGGAAAGGGATGATCATTAGTTTTATATCTTAAAATAACACAGTTTAAGGTTTCAGGTGAGTAGATTGCTGTATTTTGCATAGGTTTGGAAAGAATAGGCTTGAGGGAAGACAGAAAAATTACTTTCAGATGTTTCTGCTTTCTCATTGTTATTTTTTATCTTTTAGTTTTTTTTAGAGAGAGCGAGAGACAGAGGAGCACACAAACAAGGATGCATCAGAGCCTATTGTTGCTGCAGTGAACTCCAGATGCATGCAGTACTTATGCATCTGACTTCACATGGGTTCTGGGGAATTGAACTCAGCCAGATAGGCTTTGCAAGCAAGTGATTTTAACTACTGCTCTATGTCCCCAGGCCCCACTTTACTATTTTTTTTTTCGAGGTAGGGTCTCACTCTGGTCCAGGATGACCTGGAATTAACTATGTAGTCTAAGGGTGGCCTCGAACTCTCAGCAATCCTCCTACCTCTGCCTCCCAAGTGCTGGGATTAAAGGCGTTTCACCACGCCCGGCTTTTCCCACTTTACTATTTTTAATGATGCCTACCATAGTATGCTATATAAAATACCATATATATACAATAATCGATATCTTAGATATATCCTGATTGAGTAAAAGCTATATCTACAACAATATTCCCATTAATTTTTCCTGAAATGAAATATTTAATGTAGAAACAAGTAAACAAACAAACAAGCACAAAGGCCTGTGTTCTGAGGCAACATCACATTACCTAATAAAAAGGTAACTTGCGGGTTGGAGAGATGGCGTAGGGGTGAAGGTGCCTGTCTGCTAAACCTAAGAACACTGGTTCCAATCTCCAGCGGTTCCAATCTCCAGGTCCCACTTTTAGCCAGATGCAGTGACGCAAGGGTGCAATGCTGCACTTGACCACAAGGGGGCGCACACATCTGGATTTCTTTCACAGCAGCTGAGAGACTGCTGGCTCGCCCATCTCTGTCTTCCTCTCCCTCTCTATCTGTTTCTCTCTGTGTCTCTCTCCAAAAATAAATAAAATTTACATAAAAAAAGGTGAGTTGCTAGAATTAAGGAAAGAATTCAAAAATTTGTTCCATCCTATGGTGGTTTGAATATGAAGGGTCCCCTATAGCCTCATGTGCTTATGACTAAGCTTCTTATTTAGTTCTCAGCTGGGGAACCTTTGAGAGGTAGAGCTTTGCTGGGGAGCTCATATCAGTCTAAGCCAGGGGATGTTCAGTTAGTTTATTGCTCTCTCTCAGTCTGCCGATGCCTGAACATAGGAGCTCATTGCTGTCTTTCTCTATCATGATGACTCTCTTCCTCAAAACTTTAAGCCTGGAGTAAACCCTTTCCTTCCATAGGCTGCTTCTCCTGAAGTGTGTTGTCATTCCAGCAAAAAGAAGTAAACTGCTACACAGCCTTATCCCTCAAAATTATATTAAAGCCATACAGATCGTCTGTAACAACATATAGTAAAGTTGGGCTCAGTAGCAAAGTGGGGAAATTTTATCTAAACAGATTCTTACATTTTCACTGAGTTCCTCAAAGGGAGTGGTCCCAGAAGGAAATAAAATAATGAATTTCTGGCATCCAGCAGAAGGAAATGTAAACCCTCTCTGAAAACCATATGTACAAATTGAGTCATCCAGAGCCGTAAACAGAAAGATCAAGCAAAAGGAGCTCATACTGAAATGTCATCAAGAAACATAGAAATTAGGCATAGCGAAGGAATGTGCCATGTCTATTCCTCTGGTCACCAGCCTTCCCACCTCTGCTCCTCTATGACATTTAGGCACAGTGCATAATGCCAATTATGTGTCCTTACCTCACATCAGAGAGCTGTTTGCTCCTTACTCCCTCCTTTTTAAAGTAAACTGCTCCACTTTATACATAATGGGAAGATGGGCAGGTATTGATAGATAATAGATAGATATTGATTGATTGCCAGATAGATAGATGATAGATAGATAGATAGATAGATAGATAGATAGATAGATAGATAGATGGTATATCTGCAGACACACTTTAGCAGGTTAACTAAGTTCTTTTGTGTTGACTTGATAAAATTTCATATTCTTATCTAATTTGTCAGTGTGAAAGTTTACATTTTCTAGCTGCCAATTCTTTATCTCTGATACACTGGAAGAGAAACGAACAGTTGCTAAAAATATAAAGAATTACAATTTTGGGCATTAGTTTTTCAATAATTTTAGTAATTTTATTTCCAAACATTAAGTTTAGTCTGTTTTCTTAGTAACCAGATTTCTATCAAATAATTATTAAAAAAAAAAAAACCCACACTGCCTATGAATCCAGAATGGTAGATATGTCATAAAGTAAATAAAGTTTCTTAACACCTTTGAAACACTCACATTGCGTAGAAACTGTACGAAATAAATAAATAGTATCTAAAATATCCATGCATGAAAATTAGGATGAACATTTTAAAAAATAAGCCAAATAGGCCAAATAAAATTTTGAAATGACCTGACACCTGACATACTTAAAAAACAGCATATAGCTGTATGATTCATAATTGTCTGATTCAGCTTCAATAATTCATATACTTCCCAAGCCTGTTTGCCAGCTTTGAGTCCTTCCCTCCCTCTCAGGTCTTCCTCTTTCTTTCTTTCTCTGATTTACTTATTTATTAGAGACTGAGAGAGAGAGAGAAAGAGAGAAAGAATGGGCACCCCACGGCTTGTAGCCACAGCAAATGAACTCCAGTCACATGTGCCACCATGTGCATCTGGCTTATGTGGAACCTGGAGAATCGAACTTGGGTCCTTAGGCTTCGCAGGCAAGTGCCTTAATGGCTAAGCAACCTCTCTAGCCTGCTTTCTCTATCTCTTCCTTTTCTTCTCTTCTTTCTCTTCCACCTCTCTGTCCCCATCATCTACTGCAGCCATTCAAGGTGAAAAGTCCTTTGAGAGGCTCTGAAGTCCTACCTAAGGAAGTTGGCTATGAACTGTACCCCATGCATTTGGACACTGTAACACAGAGACCTGGGCTTCCTCAGTGACTACCTGGGAAGGAAAGTTCCACTGTAGAAAATACACGTGATTTAAGACTCTGTGGGGTGGACTTCACCATCAAGATATGAAGAACTGACTGGGAGACATGAGAGACATATTCTCTCCCACTATTCATACATACTGTATTTTTAATGTTTCCAAGAATGTCTTGAAAAACCAAGGATTGGCCTTTCTTGCAACTAACTATATGGAACTCAGCCAGAAAAATATCCTCTTATTTTTGGTTTTCCTCCATCCCCAGTGCCTGTTGGAGTTCACGTGAGTCCTACCACACAGGGACCAGTGTCCAATAACCAACTAAGCATTCTTAGGCTTGTATCTGGAATACAGAGGCAATACTGTGACCTGGAAAAGTTGTCTGCCATGGTTACATATTAGAAAATGTATCAATAATATCTGTATATGTATAATCAGGGAAAGGGGAGTTTTTTTGTTAAATTTTTTTTTTACAAAATTACCACAGATGTTAAAAGACAAATTGACCAAACCAGTATATGCTTAAAAATGGTTAATAATTTTATCAAATTAGAGTTGTGTTTTTCTATAATGAAAGTTATTTCTTCCTTTTACAAAATCAGTTAAGAGTAAAGTTGCATCACAGGGATGCATTATTATATCATTCTTATTTACACTGGAATGCCTGCCACACTACATTACCATGTACATACTTGGTAAGAAATCGTAAAGGAAAATAGACGTGTCATACCAGAAAGATCTTGTAAATTTCCACTTTATGGTAGTGACAAAAACAATAATTTTTATTTATTTTATTTTTCATTTTTAAGCACACACACACAAACAGAGAGAGAGAGAGACAAACAGAGAGACAATGGGCATGCCAGGGCCTCCAGTCCCTGCAAATGAACTCCAAATGCATGTGCCTCTTGAGCATCTGGCTTATGTGGGTCCTGGGGAATCAAACCTGGGTCCTTTGGTTTCACAGGCAAACTCCTTAACTGACAAGCTACTTATCCAGCCCCCAAACAATAATTTTTGTTATTATTTTATCAATTATGTGGTTAGGAATTTATTTGGACATCAGTGAACTTTCCTAACAGTTGATCTTACACTGAACAAAACCAGACATCATATTTTGTTTGTTTGTGATTTTTGTATGCAACATCTAGTCCACACTTGGCCTTCTACAAAGGTACTCATTAATTGCTCTATACTATAGGTCAGGCAGTCTTCCAAGTACTTTACAGTAATCAATATCTTTAATTCTTAGAACAACTCTAATGACAGATGACAAATGAAGATTTAAGTGATTATGTTACTTGTTTAAGAGTCAACAGTAAGTGATGAACCAGGTAATTGAATCCAGGTATTGATTGCAGAGCTTATATTGTCCATTTATCTTTAATGGTTTTCAAATGATTAAGCTGCATGTTGTTATAAAAAGGATTTTTAACATGGGTATGTGTGTATCGCATGCATACATATGTTTATACATGTTGCATTGTGTGGGTGCATGTGCATGCACATGCTTTTGACAGTGGAGGCCAGAGGGTGACACCAGGTATGTTCTTCAGTCACTCTCCACTTTGTTTTCTGAGACACGGTCACTCACTTGAGCCCAGAGCTCACCATTCAACTAGTATAGTTGGGCATATTAGCTTAGGGATCCTCTGTCACTGCCTTCCAAGTGCGGGGACTACAGATGGAAGGCCACACACACATTGCGTTTAATTGGGTACTGGTACTCTAAAATGCAGTTCTCATGGCTATGTAGCAATCTCATTATCCACGGAGCCATCTCTTTAGCCCTGTAAATAGCTCTGACTATTGTATGAGAGACGTGGATGCCTAAGAAATTCTTGAATGACTTTGATAATTGCTATCAATTTATATTAAAAGCTAGAAAACATAAATGTAATATGTGCAAAGGAATGATGGTAAATCAGTTACCATCTATTTGCTGAGATAAAATATCGAACAGAAAAACGATTTCAGGGATAAAGGATTTATTTTAGCTGATAGTTCCAGGTTGCAGTCCATCAGGGTAGGGGCTGCAAGTCAACAGGAGCTTGAGGTAGCTGGAAGCAGGCTCATGGTGACGAGCACGAGAGAGATCAGCACTACCGCTCAGCCAGCTCTCTCCTTCCTTCTCCTTTTTATACAGTCCATGGCTTCTCTAGCCCACAGCATGGCACGGTACACAATTAAGTAGACTTGTCCCACCTTAGTTAATCTAATGTAGAAAATCCTTAACAGACATTCCAAGAGATTTGTTCTGGTATTCCAAATCCTGTCAAGTTAATCAGTTGTTAACCATCGTACATGTGATTTAAAAAAAAAAAAAAAAAGAAAAGAAAGGATTCATTGGAACCAACAAAACTAAGAGCAGGGCTGGAGAGATGGCTTAGTGGTTAAGGCGCCTGCCTCCTAAGCCTAAGAACACTGGTTCCAATCTCCAGTGGTTCCAATCTCCAGGTCCCATGTTTAGCCAGATGCAGTGACACAAGGGCGCAATGCCGCACTTGCCCACAAGGGGGCGCACGCATCTGGATTTCGTTCACAGCAGCAGAGAGACTGCTGGCACGCCTATTTTCTATCTGTCTCCCTCTCCCTCTCCCTCTCTCTGTCTCTCTCTGTGTCTCCAAAAATAAAAAATAATAATAATAATAAAATAAAATAAAAAAACTAAGAGCAATGATAAACATGGATGCATGCTGGGATGGGAACATATTCAAGGCAAATACCACATGTGAGATGCACAATAGTGGTCCCTTAAGTCTATACCCTAGGGATAAGTCATCTTAAATGCTGATGGGACATTAAGCCTGCAGAGAGATCTCATGTTGCTAATCAGCCAACCTGGAGATGAGAGATTGCAATGGATTATCCGTGGGGAAAAAAAAAGAAAAAAAAAAGAAATATCCCCCACAGGCTTGTGTTTTAAGTGCTTGTTCCACAGCTGGTGGGTGGTATCCATGGAAGCTGTCAAGCCTGGCTAATGGCAGTAGACTGCTAGGGGCCAGGCCTTGTACTGTGCTAGCCCAGCCTCTAGTTCCAGGGACTCTATGCTTCCTAGATCATTAACCTGGGCACCACCTGCTCCTCCCCGCAACTCTGAGCTATTCCACTATGTTCCCTGTTGTGATGCATGTAGCCATGAACCAAAATAAATCCTTCATCTGGTATTGTGCCACAGTGAAGTTACTAACCCAGAAACAATGTTATGTATGGTAAGGGCTCTATGGACAAGAGAGAAGCGAGCTGGAGAGTCAGTGCCACAGTTAGAGAAAAAGGGATATGGTCAGGAGAAGCCTAGGGAAGCTGAAAAACACATTTTCTCCTAAAATTTCCAGAATGTAGTCTTGCCAACACTTGACATTATAAAATATACAAATTAAATGATCCCACTGCTTCTGCAGAAGTCTGGGCTGGGCCCACTGTTGTGACATCTGAGGTAACTAACGTTGAAGCCGTGGTGTCACCTGAGCTCTGAGGTCATCGTCCACATCGTTGGCTGTTAGAATTCAGCTCTTGGAAAATGTAAGCAGGAACTTGCTATTTGGCTGCTGACGTGTTCAGTTCACAGTGGTTACTCTCGGTGGTCATGCTAGGGCCTTTCCACAGAGGACTGCAAGGGGGAGGCTGGCTTAGCACGTGGGGGCTTGCTTAGTAAGGCCCGCAGCACAGCCCTCTCTGCTGCTTAGATTTGGGCTCTTCCAATGGCTGACCTGCCTGTTTCAGGTATACCCAAAACAATCTTCCTTTAAATTAACTTAAAGTCAACCAATTACTGACTTTAATTACATCCTACATCCTTTTACAGCAACACCAGATTAGTGTTTGAGGAAATAACGAGGTAAACGTGTGTACATGAAGCAGGGAAACCTTAGAATTCCATTTCCCATATGTTCCTATTAGCCTACGCCTCACTGCTTTTGGCCAATTCTGAGCTTTCTGATCTCCATGAGCTTTGCTCAGGCTGTTTTCCAAACTAGAACAGCAGCAGGACCTTGTATTATTGGAAGGATTTATTGTATTTTATTTATTTGATTATTTGTTATTGGTTTATTTATTGAGACAGCCCCTTACGTGCTCCAGGCTGGCCTTGGAATTCACAGTGTAGCTGAATAGGATCATTAGTCTGGGCTGTCAACTTGCTGGGATTTAGAATATCCTAGAAACAAATCTTAAAGATTGAGGCTGTGGTCTTTCTCAACAGGAACAGTCTGGAGGCAGAAGGCATCTGGGCACAAGGACCATCATAGAGCAAGAATCAAGGGCAAATCGACCTCCAGTTTTTTTGTTTGTTTGTTTGTTTGTTTTATTGTTAGTTATGTACATACTCAGTGTGTAAATAGCACTTGCCGGTACCAAATATCCCCATGGGGATTGTGGGTCATGCACTGTGGGGTAGTGATCAGTTATGGGGAAGAGCAATGTCTCTGTGCGTAATGTCCCAACTTGTGGCTCTAACGATCTTTCTGCCCCTCTTTGTGAATTTCCCTGAGCCTTGTTGGGATCATTTTAGGTCTACTTCAGTGATGAGGTTTTGGGAGCTTCTGTGTCTCTGGATCTCTGGTTTAGTAGGAGTTGAGTGTTCCTTGTGTCTATCTCCTTCACCGTTGTGCTGATACCAGGTTCACCCGAAAAAGCAGCACTCTGATCATTTCCACAATTACTCTATGTTTTCAGCTGGGGCCCTGGTGAGGTGCGATGGGCTGATTCTCTCCTCAGGTTCTGTGTCCATCTGAAAAAGAGACGCCCAGAGCCGGGCCTGGTGGCGCACACTTTTAATCTCAGCACTCGGGAGGCAGAGGTAGGAGGATCTCAGTGAGTTTGAGGCCACCCTGAGACTACAGAGTGAATTCCAGGTCAGCCTGAGCTAGAGTGAGACCCTACCTAGGAAAACAAAACAAAAAAGACAGAGAGAGAGAGAGAGACAGAGAGACAGAGAGAAAAGATTCTCGAATGGAGAGAGAAGTTGGTGGCACCAGATATATGGGATAACTATTGTTAGTTTAGAGAGAATATAATAGGTCAGGCCCTCTTGTAGCCCAAGATTGGTGGGAGCTTGATCATGGAGAGTCAACTCGCTATTTGGATATGATTCCGACTTGTTTCCCAGTTCCAGCTATGGATTCTGTTCCACTTAGTGGATCTGTTAGCCAATCCAAGAGTAGTTGGTTACCCACCATGTCTGTGTGCCACTATTGCTCTTGGGTGAGCATCCAATCAGGTTGTTTGCTGCTGAGTAAATTGGACCTCCTGTTGCTTGGGGAATTCTCTCTCTGTGTAAAAGCACATAACAGTGTGAAAGCGCCTCCCTAACTTTCTATAATCTAGAAACAAATACCTCTAGCCTCCCAAAGTAGCCAACATGAGGATGCTAGCCGTGAATCAAGACGTTTGCAAAGAAGAAGTACACATATTATAAATTCAGTCACTTCTTTTCTTTTGAACCTTGTGCGTTCACTGTTAAGGGGGAACTTGGGAAGGAATGAAGAGTGAACAGAGAGGGCACTGAAGATGTCAAAATCTATACCTCTTTCTCTAAGTTCCCAAAGTTAATAGGAAAGGGATGATCATTAGTTTTATATCTTAAAATAACACAGTTTAAGGTTTCAGGTGAGTAGATTGCTGTATTTTGCATAGGTTTGGAAAGAATAGGCTTGAGGGAAGACAGAAAAATTACTTTCAGATGTTTCTGCTTTCTCATTGTTATTTTTTATCTTTTAGTTTTTTTTAGAGAGAGCGAGAGAGAGACAGAGAGAGCACACAAACAAGGATGCATCAGAGCCTATTGTTGCTGCAGTGAACTCCAGATGCATGCAGTACTTATGCATCTGACTTCACATGGGTTCTGGGGAATTGAACTCAGCCAGATAGGCTTTGCAAGCAAGTGATTTTAACTACTGCTCTATGTCCCCAGGCCCCACTTTACTATTTTTTTTTTCGAGGTAGGGTCTCACTCTGGTCCAGGCTGACCTGGAATTAACTATGTAGTCTAAGGGTGGCCTCGAACTCTCAGCAATCCTCCTACCTCTGCCTCCCAAGTGCTGGGATTAAAGGCGTGCGCCACCACGCCCGGCTTTTCCCACTTTACTATTTTTAATGATGCCTACCATAGTATGCTATATAAAATACCATATATATATGATAATCGATATCTTAGATATATCCTGATTGAGTAAAAGCTATATCTACAACAATATTCCCATTAATTTTTCCTGAAATGAAATATTTAATGTAGAAACAAGTAAACAAACAAACAAACAAGCACAAAGGCCTGTGTTCTGAGGCAACATCACATTACCTAATAAAAAGGTGACTTGCGGGCTGGAGAGATGGCTTAGCGGTTAAGGCGCCTGTCTGCTAAGCCTAAGAACACTGGTTCCAATCTCCAGGGGTTCCAATCTCCAGGTCCCACGTTTAGCCAGATGCAGTGATGCAAGGGTGCAATGCTGCACTTGACCACAAGGGGGCGCACACATCTGGATTTCTTTCACAGCAGCTGAGAGACTGCTGGCTCGCCCATCTCTGTCTTCCTCTCCCTCTCTATCTGTTTCTCTCTGTGTCTCTCTCCAAAAATAAATAAAATTTACATAAAAAAAGGTGAGTTGCTAGAATTAAGGAAAGAATTCAAAAATTTGTTCCATCCTATGGTGGTTTGAATATGAAGGGTCCCCTATAGCCTCATGTGCTTATGACTAAGCTTCTTATTTAGTTCTCAGCTGGGGAACCTTTGAGAGGTAGAGCTTTGCTGGGGAGCTCATATCAGTCTAAGCCAGGGGATGTTCAGTTAGTTTATTGCTCTCTCTCAGTCTGCCGATGCCTGAACATAGGAGCTCATTGCTGTCTTTCTCTATCATGATGACTCTCTTCCTCAAAACTTTAAGCCTGGAGTAAACCCTTTCCTTCCATAGGCTGCTTCTCGTGAAGTGTGTCGTCATCCCAGCAAAAAGAAGTAAACTGCTACACAGCCTTGTCCCTCAAAATTATATTAAAGCCATACAGATCGTCTGTAACAACATATAGTAAAGTTGGGCTCAGTAGCAAAGTGGGGAAATTTTATCTAAACAGATTCTTACATTTTCACTCCTCAAAGGGAGTGGTCCCAGAAGGAAATAAAATAATGAATTTCTGGCATCCAGCAGAAGGAAATGTAAACCCTCTCTGAAAACCATATGTACAAATTGAGTCATCCAGAGCCGTAAACAGAAAGATCAAGCAAAAGGAGCTCATACTGAAATGTCATCAAGAAACATAGAAATTAGGCATAGCGAAGGAATGTGCCATGTCTATTCCTCTGGTCACCAGCCTTCCCACCTCTGCTCCTCTATGACATTTAGGCACAGTGCATAATGCCAATTATGTGTCCTTACCTCACATCAGAGAGCTGTTTGCTCCTTACTCCCTCCTTTTTAAAGTAAACTGCTCCACTTTATACATAATGGGAAGATGGGCAGGTATTGATAGATAATAGATAGATATTGATTGATTGCCAGATAGATAGATGATAGATAGATAGATAGATAGATAGATAGATAGATAGATAGATGGTATATCTGCAGACACACTTTAGCAGGTTAACTAAGTTCTTTTGTGTTGACTTGATAAAATTTCATATTCTTATCTAATTTGTCAGTGTGAAAGTTTACATTTTCTAGCTGCCAATTCTTTATCTCTGATACACTGGAAGAGAAACGAACAGTTGCTAAAAATATAAAGAATTACAATTTTGGGCATTAGTTTTTCAATAATTTTAGTAATTTTATTTCCAAACATTAAGTTTAGTCTGTTTTCTTAGTAACCAGATTTCTATCAAATAATTATTAAAAAAAAAAAAAACCCACACTGCCTATGAATCCAGAATGGTAGATATGTCATAAAGTAAATAAAGTTTCTTAACACCTTTGAAACACTCACATTGCGTAGAAACTGTACGAGATAAATAAATAGTATCTAAAATATCCATGCATGAAAATTAGGATGAACATTTTAAAAAATAAGCCAAATAGGCCAAATAAAAGTTTGAAATGACCTGACACCTGACATACTTAAAAAACAGCATATAGCTGTATGATTCATAATAGTCTGATTCAGCTTCAATAATTCATATACTTCCCAAGCCTGTTTGCCAGCTTTGAGTCCTTCCCTCCCTCTCAGGTCTTCCTCTTTCTTTCTTTCTCTGATTTACTTATTTATTAGAGACTGAGAGAGAGAGAGAAAGAGAGTGAGAATGGGCGCCCCACGGCTTCTAGCCACAGCAAATGAACTCCAGTCACATGTGCCACCATGTGCATCTGGCTTATGTGGAACCTGGAGAATCGAACTTGGCTCCTTAGGCTTCGCAGGCAAGTGCCTTAATGGCTAAGCAACCTCTCTAGCCTGCTTTCTCTATCTCTTCCTTTTCTTCTCTTCTTTCTCTTCCACCTCTCTGTCCCCATCATCTACTGCAGCCATTCCAGGTGAAAAGTCCTTTGAGAGGCTCTGAAGTCCTACCTAAGGAAGTTGGCTATGAACTGTACCCCATGCATTTGGACACTGTAACACAGAGACCTGGGCTTCCTCAGTGACTACCTGGGAAGGAAAGTTCCACTGTAGAAAATACACGTGATTTAAGACTCTGTGGGGTGGACTTTACCATCAAGATATGAAGAACTGACTGGGAGACATGAGAGACATATTCTCTCCCACTATTCATACATACTGTATTTTTAATGTTTCCAAGAATGTCTTGAAAAACCAAGGATTGGCCTTTCTTGCAACTAACTATATGGAACTCAGCCAGAAAAATATCCTCTTATTTTTGGTTTTCCTCCATCCCCAGTGCCTGTTGGAGTTCACGTGAGTCCTACCACACAGGAATACAGAGGCAATACTGTGACCTGGAAAAGTTGTCTGCCATGGTTACATATTAGAAAATGTATCAATAATATCTGTATATGTATAATCAGGGAAAGGGGAGTTTTTTTGTTAAATTTTTTTTTTACAAAATTACCACAGATGTTAAAAGACAAATTGACCAAACCAGTATATGCTTAAAAATGGTTAATAATTTTATCAAATTAGAGTTGTGTTTTTCTATAATGAAAGTTATTTCTTCCTTTTACAAAATCAGTTAAGAGTAAAGTTGCATCACAGGGATACATTATTATATCATTCTTATTTACACTGGAATGCCTGCCACACTACATTACCATGTACATACTTGGTAAGAAATCGTAAAGGAAAATAGACGTGTCATACCAGAAAGATCTTGTAAATTTCCACTTTATGGTAGTGACAAAAACAATAATTTTTATTTATTTTATTTTTCATTTTTTAAGCACACACACACAAACAGAGAGAAGAGAGACAAACAGAGAGACAATGGGCATGCCAGGGCCTCCAGTCCCTGCAAATGAACTCCAAATGCATGTGCCTCTTGAGCATCTGGCTTATGTGGGTCCTGGGGAATCAAACCTGGGTCCTTTGGTTTCACAGGCAAACTCCTTAACTGACAAGCTACTTATCCAGCCCCCAAACAATAATTTTTGTTATTATTTTATCAATTATGTGGTTAGGAATTTATTTGGACATCAGTGAACTTTCCTAACAGTTGATCTTACACTGAACAAAACCAGACATCATATTTTGTTTGTTTGTGATTTTTGTATGCAACATCTAGTCCACACTTGGCCTTCTACAAAGGTACTCATTAATTGCTCTATACTATAGGTCAGGCAGTCTTCCAAGTACTTTACAGTAATCGATATCTTTAATTCTTAGAACAACTCTAATGACAGATGACAAATGAAGATTTAAGTGATTATGTTACTTGTTTAAGAGTCAACAGTAAGTGATGGACCAGGTAATTGAATCCAGGTATTGATTGCAGAGCTTATATTGTCCATTTATCTTTAATGGTTTTGAAATGATTAAGCTGCATGTTGTTATAAAAAGGATTTTTAACATGGGTATGTGTGTATCGCATGCATACATATGTTTATACATGTTGCATTGTGTGGGTGCATGTGCATGCGCATGCTCGTGACAGTGGAGGCCAGAGGGTGACACCAGGTATGTTCTTCAGTCACTCCCCACTTTGTTTTCTGAGACACGGTCACTCACTTGAGCCCAGAGCTCACCAATTCAACTAGTATAGTTGGGCATATTAGCTTAGGGATCCTCTGTCACTGCCTTCCAAGTGCGGGGACTACAGACGGAAGGCCACACACACATTGCGTTTAATTGGGTACTGGTACTCTAAAATGCAGTTCTCATGGCTACGTAGCAATCTCATTATCCACGGAGCCATCTCTTTAGCCCTGTAAATAGCTCTGACTATTGTATGAGAGACGTGGATGCCTAAGAAATTCTTGAATGACTTTGATAATGGCTATCAATTTATATTAAAAGCTAGAAAACATAAATGTAATATGTGCAAAGGAATGATGGTAAATCAGTTACCATCTATTTGCTGAGATAAAATATCGAACAGAAAAACGATTTCAGGGATAAAGGATTTATTTCAGCTGATAGTTCCAGGTTGCAGTCCATCAGGGCAGGGGCTGCAAGTCAACAGGAGCTTGAGGTAGCTGGAAGCAGGCTCATGGTGGCGAGCACGAGAGAGATCAGCACTACTGCTCAGCCAGCTCTCTCCTTCCTTCTCCTTTTTATACAGTCCATGGCTTCTCTAGCCCACAGCATGGCACGGTACACAATTAAGTAGACTTGTCCCACCTTAGTTAATCTATTGTAGAAAATCCTTAACAGACATTCCAAGAGATTTGTTCTGGTATTCCAAATCCTGTCAAGTTAATCAGTTGTTAACCATCGTACATGTGATTTAAAAAAAAAAGAAAAGAAAAGAAAGGATTCATTGGAACCAACAAAACTAAGAGCAGGGCTGGAGAGATGGCTTAGTGGTTAAGGCGCCTGCCTCCTAAGCCTAAGAACACTGGTTCCAATCTCCAGGTCCCACGTTTAGCCAGATGCAAAGTGACACAAGGGCGCAATGCTGCACTTGCCCACAAGGGGGCGCACGCATCTGGATTTCGTTCACAGCAGCAGAGAGACTGCTGGCACGCCTATTTTCTATCTGTCTCCCTCTCCCTCTCCCTCTCTCTGTCTCTCTCTGTGTCTCTCTCCAAAAATAAAAAATAATAATAATAATAAAATAAAATAAAAAAACTAAGAGCAATGATAAACATGGATGCATGCTGGGATGGGAACATATTCAAGGCAAATACCACATGTGAGATGCACAATAGTGGTCCCTTAAGTCTATACCCTAGGGATAAGTCATCTTAAATGCTGATGGGACATTAAGCCTGCAGAGAGATCTCATGTTGCTAATCAGCCAACCTGGAGATGAGAGATTGCAATGGATTATCCGTGGGGAAAAAAAAAGAAAAAAAAAAAGAAATATCCCCCACAGGCTTGTGTTTTAAGTGCTTGTTCCACAGCTGGTGGGTGGTATCCATGGAAGCTGTCAAGCCTGGCTAATGGCAGTAGACTGCTAGGGGCCAGGCCTTGTACTGTGCTAGCCCAGCCTCTAGTTCCAGGGACTCTATGCTTCCTAGATCATTAACCTGGGCACCACCTGCTCCTCCCCGCAACTCTGAGCTATTCCACTATGCGTTCCCTGTTGTGATGCATGTAGCCATGAACCAAAATAAATCCTTCATCTGGTATTGTGCCACAGTGAAGTTACTAACCCAGAAACAATGTTATGTATGGTAAGGGCTCTATGGACAAGAGAGAAGCGAGCTGGAGAGTCAGTGCCACAGTTAGAGAAAGGGATATGGTCAGGAGAAGCCTAGGGAAGCTGAAAAACACATTTTCTCCTAAAATTTCCAGAATGTAGTCTTGCCAACACTTGACATTATAAAATATACAAATTAAATGATCCCACTGCTTCTGCAGAAGTCTGGGCTGGGCCCACTGTTGTGACATCTGAGGTAACTAACGTTGAAGCCGTGGTGTCACCTGAGCTCTGAGGTCATCGTCCACATGCGTTGGCTGTTAGAATTCAGCTCTTGGAAAATGTAAGCAGGAACTTGCTATTTGGCTGCTGACGTGTTCAGTTCACAGTGGTTACTCTCTGTGGTCATGCTAGGGCCTTTCCACAGAGGACTGCAAGGGGGAGGCTGGCTTAGCACGTGGGGGCTTGCTTAGTAAGGCCCGCAGCACAGCCCTCTCTGCTGCTTAGATTTGGGCTCTTCCAATGGCTGACCTGCCTGTTTCAGGTATACCCAAAACAATCTTCCTTTAAATTAACTTAAAGTCAACCAATTACTGACTTTAATTACATCCTACATCCTTTTACAGCAACACCAGATTAGTGTTTGAGGAAATAACGAGGTAAACGTGTGTACATGAAGCAGGGAAACCTTAGAATTCCATTTCCCATATGTTCCTATTAGCCTACGCCTCACTGCTTTTGGCCAATTCTGAGCTTTCTGATCTCCATGAGCTTTGCTCAGGCTGTTTTCCAAACTAGAACAGCAGCAGGACCTTGTATTATTGGAAGGATTTATTGTATTTTATTTATTTGATTATTTGTTATTGGTTTATTTATTGAGACAGCCCCTTACGTGCTCCAGGCTGGCCTTGGAATTCACAGTGTAGCTGAATAGGATCATTAGTCTGGGCTGTCAACTTGCTGGGATTTAGAATATCCTAGAAACAAATCTTTGGCATGTCTAGGAGGGATTGTCTATATTAGGTTAATGGTGGTAAGTAGCCACACCCTAACTTTGTTTGGTGTCATTCCAGGGCTTGGACTATATAAAAAAAGGGGGAACTATTATCTAAACACCAGTATCCATCCCTCTACATTTTTTTTTTTTTTTTTTTTTTTTTTTTTTTTTCGAGGTAGGTTCTCACTCTAGTCCAGGCTGACCTGGAATTAACTATGTAGTCTCAGGGTGGCCTTGAACTCACGGCGATCCTCCTACCTCTGCCTCCCGAGTGCTGGGATTAAAGGCGTGCGCCACCACGCCCGGCCATCCCTCTACTTTTTATTTATGGACTGAACGTGACTAACTGCTTCATGCTCCTGTCTCCATGCCTTTCCTGTCAAGATAAACTGTAAGCCAAAATACACCTTTCCTCCTTAAGCAGCTTTTCTACAGGGCTTTTTTTTTTTTTTAAAAAAAACAACAATTAAAGTAACAGGTATATTAAACATCCTGTAGGCTGAACTCATCAACCCCAAAGTCTGTCCCCAGCAACACACCTCCTCCAGCCAGGCTCCACCTCCTGAAGCTCCACCAGCTGGAGACTAAGTAGGAAATGCAATCACAAAAACTGGAGGTAACAGGAGCCGCTTTATATCCAAACCACCAGAGCATGTGTCAGTACACCCTCCCCTTTCTGTGCTGTATAAAATTTCACCACATGGGTATCCATTCATCACTTGACGAAGACTTGGATTCTTTCAACTCTTGACTATTATGAACATATGGCTATGACAATGGATACATAGTTACTGGAGGCACAGAGCTTCTTGTCTCTTGACTATGTTATAGGAGTAGAATTACTGGGTCTATGTTTAGCGTATTGAGAATCTGATTTTTTTTTTCTTTTTGCAAATCAGAAATGTTTTGCTTTCTACCAGCATTTTTGGAGGGTGCTGCAGTCAGATTCGCATGGCTGGCAGAAATCACTTGACAAAGAGCAGCTTTTGGGAAAAAAAGGGTTGATTTTGGCTTACAGAGTTGAGGAGAAGCTACATGATGGCAGGGAAAACAACGACATGAGCAGAGGGTGGACATCACCCTCTGGCCAACATGAAGTGGACAACAGGAACAGGAGAGTGTGCCAAACACTGGCATGGGGAAACTGGCTATAGCATCCATAAGCCCACCCCCAACAATACACTGCCTCCAGCAGGCTTTAATTTCCAATTGCAATTAGCTGGGGAGGCTAACATTCAGAACACCTAAGTTTATGGGGGGTACCATAAACCACCATATTCCACCCCTGGCCCCCATAAACTGATAACGGTACATGATTTAAAATGCAATGCATTCATTCATCCAACTTTAAAAATCCCCATAGTATTTTTTAAATCAATTCCAGTGATGTTCATACATCCCCATAGTCTAAAATCTCCCACCCCAAACTCCATAATGACACAGAATAAACACACTGTGAAAGATGGCATTGGGCATGGCAAAGAAATATTCAACAAATAAAGACTTAAACGGGGCAAAATCCAATCTCTAGCTACAAGTTTCTAACAACTCTATTCAGTGACAAGTCTCCACGTCTGATAATTCTAACCAGCAACAAGTCTCTGGAGTTCCAATTCCGCCCCTCCAGCTAGGCTACTCACAGTCCTGGAAAGCATCTACAGCCAGCAACTCTCCTTAGCATCCATCTGGTGGTCCCTGCATTTCCACTGGGTCTCCACTGCAATTCGCAGTGCATCCTCACAGCTCCATTGGGTCTCCATGCAGGCATCGAACAAACCTGCTTCACACTGCCCACGGCCGTTTCCAAAACACAAGACCGTGTTGCAAACTCAATGATCCTCTCTTTCCTGCATTACGTATACCCCATAATACCAGGTGGGGTGCCAATTTGTTAATCCGGGGCGGGGGATAAATCAGACTTTGAAAAACAGGACACTCCTTGAATAGTCAGTCCCCTTCAAAAGACTGCATTTTTTTTTCTGTTGTCACAATGCTGGTCAGCTGTTCCAATCTCAATGGTTGTAATCTCTCACGCAATTGCAGCTGAACAGGCAGCAGTTCTGGCCCAAAGATTTCTTTATTTGCCATATCCCTTTGCTCACACCAGTCTGTTTCTATGCACTGCAACCCTGCACAAGTTCTCAGGACACAAGCATAACAGCAAGCCTCTCCCCCACACTGCTTCTAGCCCAGTCTAAGCAAAGCTCTTTCTCACCCTCATAAGCCAAACCTCACAGTCCATAGTTCCTTACTGCATTCAGGTCTTTTAACTCTGAGCAGAATACTTCATCGAGGTGTACTTACAGCCCTGCAAGGTGTCTCTTAGGCCGAGGTTTCAAATCCTTCCACAGTCCTCTTGAAAATCAGCTCCAAAAGGCCAAAGCCACCCAGTCGGGTATCTAGCAGCAACCCCATTCCTTGGTACCACTTTACTGTTGCAGTCAAGTTTGCAATGCTGGCAGAAATCACCCAGCCAAGAATAGATTTTGGGGAAAAAAGGTTTCTTTTGGCTTACAGACTTGAGGGAAAGCTCCACGATGGCAGGGAAAGCAATTACATGAGCAGAGGGTGGACATCAGCCCCTGGCCCACATAAGCTGGAAAACGGGAACGGGAGAGTGTGCCAAACACTGGCATAGGAAACTTGGCTATAAGACTCATAAGTCCGCCCCCAACAACACACCACCTCCAGGAGGCTTTAATTTCCAATTGCCATCAGCTGGGGAGACTAGATTTCAGAATACTTAAGTTTATGTGGGACACCTGAATCAAACCACCAGAGAGGGATTCAATTTCTCTAATATTTTCTAGCACTTAATAATATCTCTCTTCTTTAATATGCAGTAATACTTCATTGGGATTCTCATGTGTATTTCCTTAATGGGTAAAGAAGTGTGAGGTACTTTGACATGGTGTTTTCTTTGGGTCTCCTGATCGTCAATATTCACATCAAATATCACATCCCGTATGATTCTGCTCATAGTTCTGCTATCCAGTTGTAATGGTGTTCACATGTGATTCATAATCACACTCTTGTGTAGAGTTTATTTAATCACTGCCAACTTATAATGGGTAGAATACTAGGCCCAGAGTATTTGCATATATGTTTTTATTTGGTTTTGTTTTTTTGTCTTTTGAAGCAGGGCATATCTCTAGCCTTGGCTGGCCTAGAATTCACTATGCAGTCTCAGGCTGACCTCGAACTTACAGCAATCCACCTACGTCAGGCTCCCACTTGCTGGGATTAAAGGCATGAGCCACCATGTCCAGCTTGGACATGTTTTTAAAGCACCATTAATATTAATTTTCCCAGGGAGTATGCAATTCTGCTATATCAAAGGGTGAAGGTATGTGTTTGTATCCATTGATTGCTCTTCTCTTTTCTGCTTTACAAGATTACCATCCTATGGCCTTATGATATAAAGTTTAAAAAAAATTGTTGAATTGAACTCCAATCTTGGCCCAAATTATATCTGATTTTGTAATTTTCTTGAGAAAAAAACTCAAGTAATAATCTCTTTAAAATATTGCTGGCAGGCTGGAGAGATGGCTTAGTGGTTAAGGCGCCTGCCTCCTAAGCCTAAGAACGCTGGTTCCAATCTCCAGCGGTTCCAATCTCCAGGTCCCACGTTTAGCCAGATGCAAAGTGACACAAGGGCGCAATGCCACACTTGACCACAAGGGGGCGCACGCATCTGGATTTCATTCGCAGCAGCTGAGAGGCTGCTGGTGCGCCCATCTCTATCTGTCTTCCTCTCCCTCTCTCTCTCTGTGTGTCTCTCTCATATATATATTGCTGGCTTATTTTTCCTTCTTATAAGTTTTCAACTTTCCAGCGAAATTTCTTGAGGTATAATATTGCCACACCAGCTCAATCCACCTGATCACATGCCTCTTCTCAAGTGTTCAGACTTAAATAAAAACAAAATTGTCTCCTTCCTTTCATGTAACTGGCTGGGAATTTAATTATTTTGAATATTACATTTGTCCTTCAAAAATCAGCCTGAAGACTACTTATCTATAAAGCCTATCTCCACTTTTGTAAGACAAGGTCATTGTCCCTCTCTCTGCTCTTACTTTATGGTACTGTTTTAGTGCCAAAACGCACTATGCATGTGGAATTGAGGCTCATGGTTTGTGATCATCTCTTTCCGTAAACTGCAAACTTTATCCTGTGGATAGGTGGTGAGGGATTTCTCAGCCTATTCAATTTCTAGTTCACATTATTGTTGCTGTAAAATTCATTTAACAAGTGGTTATGAATTAAGATCATTCAACAAAACTCTGAATATTTTGACAAGGGGACACAAGTATTTTCTGCTATGTGTAAAATTTTTCTATAGGATTTGGAAAAACACCCATTGAAAGCATAATTAAATCTTATTTTGTTTTATCCTAATTAGGCTTGTCTTGGTAGAAGGAATTCTATTTTAGTTTTTTAACACACAGTCTTAGTCCCTTTATTGTGAATAAAATAATGTTTTTTTCATTAAAAATTACTTGAGAAGTTTTCAAATAAATGAATTATATTGCTCATTTAAAAAAACTTTAAAATTAAGTAATATGTTATGTCATCAAAAATCATGACTTGCAGAAAGAACAGTCAAACTTATAACAAAATGTAACTTTATTGTAGTGTTTCATATGGATCAACATAACTTCTTTGCAATAAATACTATCTATCTTTATATAATGTGTGATTTTTTATAACAGAGAAAATTGTGGAATTTTTAAAAAAATAATTTTTAGTCATTTAGTTTTTGTCAGACTTCAACAGTTTTCCAAAATAACCATTTTTTATAAGCAAGAGTATTCCATTTGTGGTGATATTTGCAGTTAATAAGATTTGAAAACTCCAAGGAATAGCATTAAAAGCTCTTTATCTCTGTTAAAGCGTAAACTAAAATGAATGACCAGTCCTTCAGGAAATTTGTTTTAAGTTCATGATAGATAAGTCACTGAACTCCATTATCTCTGAATTTTCCATCTTTGAAAGCAGGGAACAAATGACTTTCAAGGCCCCTTTCAGATGCAACACTATGATTTTTGTGTTAAGTTTTAAGTCTTCCTATAGGAAATGCCTTGACAGGTGCCCTGTCTGGTTGAATTGAAAAAAAAAAAAAATAGAAAAAGAAACAAATAGCTTTTTCCTAAATACATTTAATCTAGTAATTTTATATTTTATACTTTGTAATTCTGACCAATGCTAAGTGAAATACTGGAAATGAAGCCGCACCTACCTTAAGCACTCTAGCAGGATGTCAATAATTGTGGAGAGTTGCAATGTGGGTCCAGCTAGAGACAAAGCATCGTGAGCTGCCGTAGCCCCTTAAACAGCCATTTATTGTCACCTTTATACATGACACAATATTCTTATAACTATTAGGCAAATCCTGTTAGAATGTACAATAGTCAGTCACCTTGCTTCCTCCAACCCAAAACTAGAAATGTCAATAGACATTCTTATCAGCCAAGATTTCCCCACTTTTCTGGAACCAGCCTACTTGATATCCCCACAGATATATTTGAAAAATGTCTTAATTTGTGTTGGCTCATTGTTCTGATACTATAAAAACATCATGGGGCTGGAGAGATGGCTTAGCGGTTAAGGCGCCTGCCTGCTAAGAATGCTGGTTCCAATGTCCAGCGGTTCCAATCTCCAGGTCCCACGTTTAGCCAGATGCAGTGACGCAAGGGCGCAATGCTGCACTTGCCCACAAGGGGGCGCACACATCTGGATTTCGTTCACAGCAGCTGAGAGACTGCTGGCGCGCCCATTTCTGTCTCCCTCTCCCTCTCTGTCTATCTCTCTCTGTCTCCCTCTCTCTCTAAAAATAAAATAAAATAAAATAATAAAAACATCATGAAACTGTTACTATGTTGGAACATGCAATTTGGATTAAGCTAAGGTCCCAGGCATGGTCACTCATATTATGGTACAAAATAAACTCTTATTTCTTTTGAGGTGATTTTTGTGTGTGTGTGTGTGTTAACACAATGGTACAAGACAGTAATAGCGTTACATTACTAATAAAATGTGGACAAATAACAAAATAAAACAAAACCATGTATGTTTGTCCTGTACCACAGAGCTAGAGAAGATGTATCCCTAAGGCTTTCTTTAATTCATCATGTCTACCACCCAGCAAGTTATCTTTACATTCTACTCACAAACCAGTGTCTGCATTGACACAAACATGTTATAGAAAACACTGTTTCCAGCAGTCATGCCATCGCTTTTTCCTTTCTTTTCCTTTCAAAAGCAAGGAAGGGGACATTTAGCAAAATTCACTTTAAAATGATTTATCATTCATTGCAACGTCCTGGATAAAGCTCCTACAACAGAAGGAAGATTAGCAAGAGAAAAGCATTTAAATTTATTGATTCCTGTGAGCATGCATGAAGAGGATCTAAAGAAGCAGGGAAATTTCTGTGTTTTGAGGGATAGTCATGAAAGGGCATATCAGTAAGATAATGCTTTATGGTGAATGACAAGAAACATAGCAAGGACTGTTCAGAATCTGTTCTGTGTCTCAGTGGGGCATTCTTTTCCTCCAGGATCAGGGTGGCCTCGAACTCACGGCGATCCTCCTACCTCTGCCTCCCGAGTGCTGGGATTAAAGGCATGCGTCACCACGCCCGGCTGACAAATTTGGCTTTTGATGGGTCACTTTAAAGTGATTTGGTGCCTCTGTGCAATCGTAGCAGATTTCTTGTCTCCCAGCCCAGCAGTCTTTACATTTGAAGGATTGGAAATAATGTCCAGGGTCCAGTGGCGAAATCCTGCTCGTAGGTCACTGAAGAGTTCCAGCACCAGAGTGTGACAGTACAGCTCATTATTGTACAAAACCAAATTTAAACTACTTAATCACTTAGTCTAAATCTCCTTGGACAATACAAGCATGCTTATATTCCAGAATATGTGCAAAAAATAAGAGAAATAGGGCTGGAGAGATGGCTTAGTGCTTAAGGCGCCTGCCTCCTAATCCTAAGAATGCTGGTTCCAATCTCCAGCAGTTCCAATCTCCAGGTCCCACGTTTAGCCAGATGCAAAGTGACGCAAGGGCACAATGCCGCACTTGACCACAAGGGGGTGCACGCTTCTGGATTTCGTTGGCAGCAGCTGAGAGACTGCTGGCGCCCATCTCTATCTGTCTTCCTCTCCCTCTCTAGCTCTGTCTCTCTCTGTGTCTCTCTCCCCCCCAAAAAATAAATAAATAAATAAATAAATAAATAAATAAATAAATAAATAAATAAATAAGAGAAATACACCTCAGTAGACATGGGTTGAAGGTTAAAATTTACAAGCTGACTAGAAGGTTATTTGAGTTTTGACTGAATCTCATTGTTTTGTACAATTATTACATTTTTAAAATGTATACATTAGACAGAAGAATGTGAATTTTTAGATGCAATACTTCAAAGGTAGATGATAAGGAAAATATTTAGATGAGTATATAACGGTTCAGCCAAGAACTAAGGCTTATTACAATATTCCTGCTCCCAAATTTCATGATAAATTCTAACATTAACTTTGGACTTGTTCAATTTAATTTATTCATGTAGTAGAATAATATTCCTCAATGTCTTCAAATATGAGGACTTGTTAAAAATATCTACAGAAATCCATATGGTAACAGGATCTCAGAATAGGAAATGCATTATCCAGTGTGTCCTTGAAAAGAATTTGTGATGGAAATTGATAATTATTGTAATATGTTGTAAATTACACTAGTATCTATAAATATGTAAAATGCAGTATGTTTACTACTCAAATTTAGATAAGGTTTGTTGTATAAGTTGGATTAAAGACCACTTGTAAACACATATATGACTCATCCACTGTTTGTGAACACATTTGTTAACTTCGTTTTTAGACAAAATGTTGAAAATTATCATTCAGACTTTATAGCATGCCAATCATTATCTCTGTGTTGTAATATACTCTAGGATTTTTTTAACAAACAAATGTAAGGGGACTGAATTATATGATTTTGCTTGATCCCTTTTGGCTTTTTGCTTTGATAGATAAATCTATTTTTATTAATTAAAAAAAAAAAGATTTCCCTACTATTATGGCACAGGAATGATTTGTATATTGAAGAATTGTGTACAAATTCATCATTGGGTCAATTCCTATTTTAACTTGTATGAATTGAGTGAAAATATTGTTTGACCATAGGTACCCAGATTATTCCTTTAGTATAGCACTTTCGTCATCTCATTTGGTTTTCAGAAAGCCAATGTTGGCTAGCATTTTTCACAAACTATTATGATCCCCTGTGGCATACCACAAGACATTCCCATTGTCCTACCAGCTCCTTCATTCCTTCTGTCTAAAACCTACCATACACTTTGATTCTACCAGAACTGTTATTGGACTTCAGTCACGGAGACTGACTACGTTACAAATTCAAAATGTTACGTTGGTTCCTCTTTTCCCTTTTATATTTTGGAAATATCAACCGTAGAAAGCATTTTGCTTCAGGTGACAAATAATTTGTTCTCTGATTTTGGTTGCAGGAACATCACTTCTTGTCTCTTGGTGACAAAACAATATAGTTATGCATTTCCCATTATAATTGAAGAGTGACTCTTGAAAGCTTCTTTAAAACATTGTATTAATGTCATTTATGTTTGGAAATATTTATTACAAGTTAGTACTCAAAGAAAGATACTTCAGGACCATAAAGAAATATCTATGGCTTAATGATAATATTAGGTGGTATGGCAGAAAAAACAAAAAAAAAACACTAGAATGAACATCAGAGAGGCTACTTACATTTTTTAATATTTTTACTTAATTATTGAAGCAGGAGAGAGTGAGACAGAAAGAGAGAGAGAGAGAGAGAGGTGAGAGAGAGATAGATAGATAGATAGATAGATAGATAGATAGATAGATAGATAGAAATGTGAGCTCCATGGCTCCAGCCACTGCAAACTCACTCCAGATGCATGCATCACCTTGTGAATCTGACATATGGGTCCTGGGAAATGGAACCTGGGTCCTTAGGTTCTCAGGCAATCACCTTAACTGCTAAGCCATCTCTCTAGCCCCTACTTCACATTTTTAGCTCTTATAGGTATTGACATAAATTTGAAAGGTTATTTTTATCTTTTTATGAGCTGTCTAGTTATATGCAAAAAGAGAGTTGTGCCATAGAAACACAGTAATTGGAAGGAAGGATAAAAGTAAACAAGTAAAATTGATGAAAATCAGTATTCTATTCGGCGTGCTACATTAATTCCATTCCTGCAATGCCAAACCACCCCTCCGGTTTTGTCTTCTTTTGAACAGCAACACGAGTACACATTGCATCCCTGTCTGAGGATGCACTGCCTCGGGTTGGCCTCGCTCTCCTTTGCTCTGTCTTGGCTTCCCCGTGTTTGTTGGTTCTCTGCAATCCCCGAGACAGTTTTCCATCTCTGTTTCTTTGAACATAAATAGAAAGAGAAACCCTGAACACATGTTCTTAAGCTCTCTCTTCTCCAACATGAAAGCAGGTTGGAAGGAGCAGGCTGCGGTTGGAGAGCGACGAGTGGTTAGTTTATCAGCATGCACAGTCGTGTCTCTGTAGTGCTCTGTGCTGCTCATCACGTGGGCACGGAGGGAACTCATGAAAGCCCATGATGCAGGCTGCATCAATCCGCTAACTTCCAGCTCCCTCCTCTGCTGCAATGAGCACATTTGGCTGTCGCCCTGGAGAGAATCTGTTTTTATTGGCTAAAATTGCTCTTTGCTGTACAGCTTACAAAACTGCCTTGGGGGGAAAAAGTGGTTTGACTGTTTTTCCCTTTCATGCAGCTGTTGGAATAGGCCAACCTTGTTATTTTTTTCTCTATGGTTTTTTGAAGGCATCCAGTAAAAATTGTATATTATCAAGATTTATATGTGAAAATTGTCTATTTGTTAAAAACAGAAAGACATGAATTGAGAATATAACCAAGGCTCCACAGTGCATCCGTTAGTAGCTTGATCCCTCCCCCTTTACCATCTCTCCAGCGATGAGGCTTCATGTCAATTTGAAATACCTGGCAGAAGAAAAGAAGACAAGAGAGCCTTAGGGATCTGCTGAAGTGTGGCAGGTGCTAGGAGAAGAGCATGCTTTTGATTGGAGGGTCTCCTTTCCCTCTGAAAAGGTCAAGTTTTCAAAATACTTGAACTGAAGTATTTATTTGAAGCATCCCGAGGCAGAAAGTTGCCTAGTGATAAATGCTGACTCATTTCTGTGAAGGATAATTTTGAAATTTACATTCCTCAGTGTGCTATGTGATATTCATATTTTGAAAAAAAAATAAAGAAACAGAAGATGGGTGGAGAAGGAAGGAGACTTGGAAGCAAATGAAGGCTGAATGTCTGAGACAGAACAACTTAGAAGTCTGCACCACTGCCAGATATGTGTGCTATTTCTAGATTCCTCATGCTAAGCACAAGTTAGAAAGATGGGATTTTATTCACTGGATGAATATGCAGATTGTCTGCAAAGCAATAACGTTATTGAAAGCCATTGCTATGGATGAAGGCTTCTAAACCAGCTCTCATATTTTTCACTGGGATTCGCTGACACAAAAATGAAAACCTCTTCAATAGAAACTGTTAACATTTATGTATCCTGAAAAGAGAACACATGGACACGGTACTCTTGATTTGAAAATAGCTTTTTCCTAATGCCACGTAAGTCCAGAATAAATATACAAATATGAGCAACAGAAATGTGGTCTGGACAACCTTGGCTTGTTTAATCTGTTGTATTAATTTGCTCACTCACGTGTTCACTCTTCATGGGCCCTTTCTTTGAGGTAAGTACTGTGTAATGTCCCTGTCCTCCACAAGTTCATACTCTACTGGTTATGAACAGGAAATAATATACAGCAAAGAGGCAAATATGATCTGCACAGTAAATGGTTAGTCTGAAATATGGTTAAGGAAAACACTAGATATATTTTTGTACTTACCTTCCCCTTGCTAGCCCAAAGCACCTACACAGAAGCAGCTTATGAGAGGAAAGGGTTTATTTTAGCTTACAGTATTCAGGGATATGCCCATGATGGCAGGGGAAATGGTGGCATGAGCAGAGGTTGCATATCACTTCTGTCACACAAGTGGAAAGCAGCAGAAAAGAGTATTCCAACCTCTAGCAAAGGCGAGCTGGCTATAACACCCATAATCCCACCTCCTCCAGCAAGGCTCCAGTTCCCAAAATGCCACCAGCAGGGAGCCAAGCACTCAGAGCATATGAGTTTATGAGGGACAATGAATTCAATCCACCACATATATCAAACAAATGATATGTTAAACAAAGTTTCTGAGATATAATACAGAGGAGGGGAAAGGCTGAAAAGTGAAAGTGGCAGGCATGCCACTGCAGCACTCATATTCACAAGCTCTCCAGGTCTGCCCATGTACCCTCAGGAAATTGTTGTATACCATTGTGTGAGACAGCCACTGAAGCAGACAGCGGATGCCAACAAACAAAGCACTGCCATTTTTAATAGTGTCTTCGCGTCATCTCTAGAATCTTGCTTGTCAGCAAAAGGAGCAAGAATGGTGGCACTGATTCACTTCTTCTTGGAAAATAATCCTTAAATCCTGATTTTAATCTGGAATCATAATACAGAACAGTGAGAGATATAATTTCAGCTTACCAGTGTTTATGGAAGAGGAAGGCAGCTTAGAGGGTGGGTTGAATGGAGGCCGAGTGGGCAAGTCTCAGAAGTTATCATGCACTACAGAAAGAGATGGATGATATAAAAAGGTAACAGAGGGCTGGAGAGATGGCTTAGCTGTTAAGGCGCCTGCCTGCTAAGCCTAAGAATGCTGGTTTCAATCTCCAGCAGTTCCAATCTCCAGGTCCCACGTTTAGCCAGATGCAAAGTGACACAAGGGCGCAATGCTGCACTTGCCCACAAGGGGGCGCACGCATCTGGATTTCATTCACAACAGCTGAGACACTGCTGGCGTGCCCGTCTCTGTCTGTCTTCCTCTCCCTCTCTATCTGTTTCTCTCTGTGTCTCTCTCCAAAAATAATAAATAAAAATAATAATAAAAAAAATTTAAAAAGGTAACAGAATGATGTGGTCTAAAATAAAACATCAGTGTTAGGAACTTACTGTGATATATTTGTCAAAGAAGACACTTTGAGAAGCTATTTGATTAGAGGTGTGAATAAAAAGGCATTACTGCTGGCAGTGTAAAGAGCTAGAGAAAGACTTGTGGAAGCGTTGAGCATGTGCAAAAGGACTGTGATGAGCAGTGGCTTGGTGTTTCTGAGGAAGAAGGAAAAGAAGTCAAGTGGGAATCAAATTTAATTAAGGAAGACAGCAAGGCATGAATGTATAAAATGAAGAAAGAAAGCCAGGTAGAATGAAAATCATGCTGGACCTTGGAATTGCTTCATGCAAGACAGCGTGATAGTTTGTACTGCATAGGCTGCAGACTAAAGTGATTTACTGTCTCCTGTCTGAGATTCACAGTCCTTGAGGGTCTGATGGGGAAAACAGTGACAGCGGGCCTGATAGGTCATGATAAGAGTCCCATGAAGCAAGACAAGGGTATCAGAAAGAACTATCGCACTTATGCGTCTTCCAACATTATTGCTTCTGGTTGCTTACATTTTATTTGCCTTCCTGTTGACCTGCTGAACCTAATCCTTGTTAAATTTCCATTATTTCCGTCAAAACAAGATTTTGGATTGAGATTGCTTCTAGCACATAACAATAAATATCTACTTCAATCCAGTTTTATGTGCTGGTCACCTGTGCTCATATCAACAGCCATGTTAGTCAAAAAGTAATTTGTATTAGGCTGGAGAGATGGCTTAGTGGTTAAGGCATTTGCCTGCAAAGCCAAAGGATCCTGGTTTGATTCTCCAGGACCTATGTAAGCCAGATGCACAAGGGGGCGCACGCGCCTGGAGTTCATTTGCAGTGGCTGGATGCCCTGGCATGCCCATTCTCTCCCTCTCTGCCTCTTTCTCTCTCAGAAATAAATAAATAAATAAATAAATAAATAAAATATTAAAAAGTAATTTGTATTAGAAAGCTGATGACTTCATGGGAGTATGGTTCACTGGAAGATCATTTGCTAAATATGTGGGAGGTCCCAATTCCCATGGCCAGCACCTCCCTCCAAATAAAAAGAACAAAAACAGAAAGCAAATGAAGTAGAAAAATCGAGGCAGCATGGAGGAAGATATGGTGAATACCCAGCTTCAAGTGTTCTTCTAACATCCTAGCTTTGTTGGAGCATGAACTTCAAGGTGAAGCAAAATGATTTCTACCACATTGATTTACTAAACCTTTTGTTCTATTTATACCTGATTAGCCAATCTGTTGCCTCAGGATTACTTAATCTGGGAGTGTATGACTAAGACTTTTTGTTCTCTATTTCTCAGAATGATAATAAAGTCTTTATGTCCACTCTATTGAATATCTTCACTTGGTATCTTTTTGTGTGTGTGTGTGGATGAAAATGCCAGCCGTATAGTTTGAAATAGCAGAATTTGAGGATTTTTTTGATGCCACATGCAGTTATAGCTTTCTGGCCAGGCTGTGCCAAGACGACAACTTGAAGGCACACAGGCAAGAGAGACAAGAGGCTTCAGGTCACTGAGAATGCTCTTGGTTGACAGACTGAATCACAAGCACAAGGGACACTGTGGAAAGAAAGGTGGTGGCGAAGTTGAGAAACCAGATGTTCTGTTGACCTCACTTCATCAGAATCAAATCACTAATTTGATTACCGTCCTCTAGTACTTTGAATGGTCCCTGAGGAAGCCAGGAGAGGCATGGGGATGTAAACCAGGTACTTCCAGATTTAGTGAGATGCAGTTTGGAAGAGCAAAAGCAATCCCAGTTGGAACGCTCAGAGACAGTGCCGCAATAACATTAGCATAATGTAAGATCCCAGCTGACAGTATTCTAGGCAGCAGACTGAAATGCAGGAAAGAAGCACTTTATTTTTTCTCCATCTCACTGCATGGGTGAAACACCCAGGCGTTGATAACTGGGCTGACAGTGTGGAAGGATGTTCTAGCACACTGACTCCCAGACTGACCAATACTTTCACTTCAGCCACCGGAAGCTAAGAATATGAGTGGACACTTACTTTCAAACCTATACCAGTTCCAATGGGCTAATTGTAATTTTCAGGTCTAATAAGATGCCTGTGTTTGGGTGACCTTGGTCCTATTCCCGTAGGTTTCTAAGTCTCATTTTCTTATTTTGTAAACAGGACAATATACATGTTTCTTAAGTCAAGCAAGAAAAGCAATTAATTCTGTAATATTTGCAAAAGCCCCAGATGACCTGTAAACTCCTACAAATGATAGCCTCTTGGTAAGTTTGGTTCCTTCATCCTTGGGATAAATGATAAATTGAGAAAAAGGAACATGAGTTGTGAAGTAAAAGCAACATTTTAGGACTGGAACGTAGACTAGTTAATTTAGTGTCAAGGTTCTTGAATCAACTTTTGAGCTACAACACAGAGCTATTGTAAGTATTATATGAGTTGGTTTATATGAAGTACTTCATTTATATAGTACTTAAGTAAGAATTCAATACAGGGCTGGAGAGATGGCTTAGCGGTTAAGGCGCCTGCCTGCTAAGCCTAAGAACCTGGTTCCAATCTCCAGGTCTCACGTTTAGCCAGATGCAAAGTGACACAAGGGTGCAATGCCGCACTTGCCCACAAGGGGGCACATGCATCTGGATTTCGTTCACAGCAGCTGAGAGACTGCTGGCGTGCCCATTCTCTATCTGTCTCCCTCTCCTTCCCTCTCTCTCTGTCTCTCTCTGTGTCTCTCTCCAAAAATAAAAAAAATAATAAAAAAAGAATTCAATACATTTTTGTGATAGGAATGAATGAATGAATGAATGAATGAATGAAATTGAAATGCTGGCTGTTAGTATCTGTTCAATCAATCCACATTGTAGATTGTGTATTTGCACCTTTCAGCCTCAGTTTCCTCATCTAGCACTTCCGGTTAAGATGGCGACAAGGAACCTCGCCAAAAGAGGGTAGCGAACAAAAGCAAAACAAACCCCACAAAATACACTTTCTACTAAAAAGTGAGATACATAGTAAACTTTCAAGCCCAGCAGAGAAGTAGGAGAGTTCCAGAGTGTCTGGAGCCCACAGAAGCGGCTCCACAGCCGCCGCAGCTGCCACGGCGGCGGCGCGGCTAGGCGCCGCCTGAGACAGCTGATCCGCAGAACTTTTAAAGGCAGGTGAGGAGAATTTTCCACTCACACCGCCTCCTCACAATCTCAAGAAGCGTGGAAGGAGGACAGTAGAGACCAACAAAGAGGCTTGTGAGGAAGAGGATCGCGTAGAGGAACAGACGGACTTCAGCCGCCACTCACAGCCTCCCCTCCCCCACCACGAGTGCAAGTACGGCGAGCAACAGAGACTTGAGAAAGAGCTCGCCAGCAGCATCGGGCGCAGGGAAAGCAGAGACCCACAAACGCAGCTGACCTCCTGAATCCACGTCACAGCAAAGGAACCAAGCAGCCGGGCAGCATAGCTGTGATCAAACCCGTTCCAAAAGGTAATTTGGTTTTCACTAGGTTAGTACCCAACAAATAAGCCTGGTATATAATCCTGTTGGATGGTCAGATCTGACATTCCTAAATAAGCTATTTTCTAGGCTGCTCATTTGTTGCTTCCTGATTTGTTTCCTCCTCTGTCATTCATTGGGGAAGGGTCTCTCTTGATCACAAGCTGACCTTGGAACTCTCTACAGATCAGAAATCTTAGCCTCCCAGCTGACAGGATTAAGGGCGTGGGCTAACACATATCCTTAGGAACTGTGACTTTGTCATAATACCTGCTTTTGCACAAATACTCTGTGCTGTATTTCATTGAAGGGGTACATTGTTGAGTTAAATTTTTGGATCTTGACTGTATTCTGTTCCATTCACCCCACTTGATAATCTCATAGCAGGCAAGGGTCACTTCTGTGATTACTTTGAGAGCCTTAAGAACCACACTTAACACCTTAAACTCCTACACTGAAGACATATAATATCAGATTGATTGATACATCTAACATTACTGCAGATATTTAGAAAACCCAAGCATTAAATTAATTCAAGATGCAAAGATCTCTACATTACAATACAAGAAACACAAAACATCCAGACAATATAAATCCACCAAAAGTATTAATATATCAGAAATGACCTTCAGTGAGGCTGACTTAGAGGACATCCCCGAGAAAGATTTCAAAAGAATGATTATAATTATGTTCAAAGAACTCAAAGAGGAAATGAAAGGGTTCAAAGACCTCAAAGAAGAAATCAAAGGATTCAAAGAAAACACAGAAAACCAATTTAATGAAATAAGGAGGTCAATACTAGACATAAATACGGAAATAGAAAGAATAAAGAAAACCCACTCAGAAATGCTAGCAATAAAGAACACAGTCAGTGAAATTAAAACCTCTGTAGAAAATCTCTAGTAGAATGGATGAAGGAGAGAACAGGATATCAAAGCTAGAAGACCAAGTAGCTGATCTAATACAGTCCAACAGAGAGAAAGACAAAATAATAGGAAGGTATGAATGGGAATTACAGGATATTCGGGACACTATGAAAAGATCAAACATAAGAATTCAAGGGATAGTAGAAGGAGAAGAATTTCACTCCAAAGGCATAGTAGGTGTTTTCAACAAAATCATAGAGGAAAACTTCCCCAAATTGGGAAAGAGATGCCAATGCAGATACAGGAAGCCTTTAGAACACCAAACAGACAAAACCTGGAAAGAACCTCTCCCCACCATATTATAATTAAACTACCAAACATACAAACCAAAGAAAATATATTGAAAGCAGCTAGAGAGAAAAAGCAAGTGACCTACAAAGGGAAGCCCATCAGACTCACAGCAGATTACTCAACACAAACTTTAAAGGCCAGAAGGGCCTGGAGTAATGTATTCCAAGTTCTGAAAGATAAAAACTGTCAACCGAGATTACTTTATCCTGCAAAACTATCTATCCAAATAGATGGAGAAATAAGGACATTCCACAACAAAGACAGGCTAAAGGAATTTTTGGCAACTAAACCAGCTCTACAGAAAATACTTGCAGGAATCATTCATGCTGAGGAGAAAGCAAAGCACACACATCAGGAAATAGGAAAAAATAAACCATACTCAAATAACAGTTAAAACAAGTGAGTAAAGGGAAAACAGGAAAAACTAAAAATAAGAAGAATGGTGAGAATAAACACATATATGTCAATAATAACTCTTAATATCAATGGTCTCAATGCCCCTATCAAAAGACACAGACTTGCAGACTGGATTAAAAAGCAGGATCCTACCATCTGTTGCCTCCAGGAAACTCATCTCTCAATAAAAAAATAGAAACCTTCTTAGGGTGAAAGGTTGGAAAAAGGTATTTCAAGCAAATGGGCCTAGAAAACAAGCAGGGGTTGCTATTTTAATTTCTGACAAGATAGACTTCAATCCAACATTTGTGAGGAAAGATAAAGAAGGTCACTTTATACTGATTAAAGGAACACTCCAACAGGAGGACATTACAATCCTAAACATATATGCCCCTAACATGGGGGCTCCCAATTTCATCAAACAAACACTATTAGAATTAAGGTCAGAGATATCTCCTAACACAATAGTAGTGGGGACTTCAATACCCCACTCTCATCACTTGACAGGTCTACCCAGCAAAAAAAAAACAGAGAGACATCTGCATTAAATGATACCATGGAACAAATGGACCTAACAGATATTTACAGAACATTCCATCCAAATGCTGCAGAATATACATTTTTCTCAGCAGCACACGGGACATTTTCTAAAATAGACCATATACTAGGACACAAATCAAATCTTAACAAATACAGGAAAATTGAAATAATCCCTTGTACATTGTCTGACCACAATGGGATTAAACTGCAAATCAGCAACAAGAAAATATACAGAGCATACAGAAACTCATGGAGACTAAACAGCACTTTATTGAATGATGTATGGGTCATTGAAGAAATTAAAAGGAAATCAAGAAATTCGTAGAATCAAATGATGATGAGAATACAACATACCAAAACCTTTGGGACACAATGAAGGCAGTCCTACGAGGGAAATTTATAGCCCTAAGTGCATATATTAAGAAATTGGAGAGTTCACAACTAAACAATTTAATGCTTCACCTTAAGGCCTTGGAAAAAGAAGAACAAGGCAAACCAAAAATTAGTAGACGGGAAGAAATAATAAAGGTTAGGGCAGAAATTAATGAAATGGAAACCAAAAAAACAATCAAAAAGATCAATGAAACAAAGAGTTGGTTCTTTGAAAGGATAAACAAGATTGACAAACCCTTAGCAAATCTGACCAAAAGAAAGAGAGAAGAGACAAAAATTGATAAAATTAGAGATGAAAAAGGCAACATCACAACAGATACCAAAGAAATTCAGAAAATCATATGGACATACTTTAAGAATATATATGCCTCTAAGTTTGAAAACCTGAAAGAAATGGATGAATTCCTTGATTCATATGACCTACCAAAATTAAATCAAGAAGAGATAAACCATTTAAATAGAACTATAACAACCACAGAGATTCAAGCAGTTATAAAAAGTCTCCCAACTAAAAAAAGCCCAGGCCCAGATGGATTCACTGCTGAATTTTACCAGACATTCCTGGAGGATCTAACGCCAATGCTTCTCAAACTTTTCCATAAAATAGAAAAGGAAGGAACTCTACCAAAATCCTTCTATGAAGCCAGCATCACCCTGATACCCAAACCGGACAAAGACAGATCAAAAAAGAAAATTATAGACCAATCTCCCTCATGAACATGGATGCAAAAATTCTCAACAAAATACTGGCAAACAGAATACAAGAATTTATCAGAAAGATTATTCACCCTGACCAAGTAGGCTTTATCCCAGAGATGCAGGGATGGTTCAACATACGCAAATCCATAAATGTAATACACCATATAAATGGTCTGAAGGACAAAAATCATATGGTCATCTCAATAGATGCAGAAAAGGCATTTGACAAAATCCAACACCCCTTCATGGTGAAAGTATTACAGAAACTGGGAATAGAAGGAGCATATCTCAACATAATAAAAGCTATTTATGACAAACCTACAGCCAACATAATACTAAATGGGGAAAAACTTGAAGCTTTTCCTCTAAATTCAGGAACAAGACAAGGGTGTCCACTTTCCCCACTACTATTTAATATAGTACTGGAAGTCTTAGCCACAGCAATAAGGCAAGAGACACTCATAAAGGGGATACAAATCGGAAGGGAAGAGATCAAATTATCATTATTTGCAGACGATATGATTCTATACCTAACAGACCCTAAAGTCTCTACCTGCAAACTGTTAGAGCTGATAAACACTTTTAGCAATGTAGCAGGATACAAAATAAACACACAGAAATCAGTAGCTTTTCTATATACTAACAACAAACGTGCAGAGGATGAAATCAGGGAATCTCTCCCATTCACAATTGCCTCAAAAAAAAATAAAATACCTTGGAATAAACTTAACCAAGGAAGTGAAGGATCTCTACAATGAGAACTTTAAAAACTCGAGCGACAAATTACAGAAGACACAAGGAAATGGAAAGACATCCCATGCTCCTGGATTGGAAGAATCAATATTGTGAAAATGTCAATCTTACCAAAAGCAATCTATACATTTAATGCGATCCCTATTAAAATCCCAATAGCTTTCTTCACGGAAATAGAAAAAACAATCCTAAAATTCATCTGGAAACACAAAAACCTCGAATAGCCAAAACAATTTTATAAACAAAAATCAGGCAGGTGGTATAACCATACCCGATTTTAAGTTATATTACAAAGCCATAGTAACAAAAACAGCATGGTACTGGCACAAGGACAGACAGGTAGATCAATGGAACAGAATAGAAGACCCAAATATTAATCCAAGCAGCTACAGCCACCTGATTTTTGACAAAAATGCCAAAAATATTAATTGGAGAAAAGATAGCCTCTTTAACAAGTGGTGTTGGGAAAACTGGACATCGGTATGTAAAAGGATAAACATAGATCCTTGTCTTTCTCCATGCACAAGAGTCAAATCCAAATGGATCAGGGACCTTGATATCAGACCTGAAACTCTGAACCTGCTAGAGGAAAAAGTAGGGGAAACCCTTCAACATATTGGCATAGGTAAGGACTTTCTGAATATAACCCCAATTGCTCAGCGAATAAAATCACTAATCAACCAATGGGACCTTATGAAATTACAAAGCTTTTGTACAGCAAAGGACACTGTGAGTAGAGCAAAAGACAACCTACAGAATGGGAGAAAATCTTTGCCAGCTATACATCTGACAGAGGATTAATATCCAGAATATACAAAGAACTCAAAAACAGAATAATAAGAATTCAAACAACCCAGTTAAAAATGGGCTATGGAACTAAATAGAGAATTCACAGAAGATGAAATTCAGATGGCATATAAACATCTGAAAAAGTGTTCCACATCCTTAGCCATCAGGGAAATGCAAATTAAAACCACTTTGAGATTCCATTTCACTCCTGTCAGAATGGCTTCCATCAAGAAAACAAATGACAATAAGTGTTGGCGTGGATGCGGAAAAAGAGGAACACTTCTACACTGTTGGTGGGAATGTAACCTGGTCCAACCATTGTGGAAATCAGTGTGGAGGTTTTTGAGACAGCTAGAAATAGATTTACCATATGATCCAGCTATAGCACTCCTAGGCATATATCCAGAAGACTCTTCTCACTTCCTTAGAGATACTTGCAAAACCATGTTTATTGCCGCTCTATTCACAATAGCTAGGAAATGGAAGCAGCCTAGATGTCCCACCACAAATGAATGGATAATAAAGATGTGGTACATTTACACAATGGAGTTCTACTCAGCAGTAAAGAAAAATGAAATTATGAAATTTGCAGGGAAATGGATGGATCTGGAAAGGATTATACTAAGTGAGGTAACCCAGGCTCAGAAAGCCAAACGTCACATGTTCTCTCTCATATGTGGATCCTAGCTACAAATAGACAGACTTGTGTGTGAACTGGAACCAAAAATTGGTACCAGAAACCAGTAAGCTGGTAAAAGGCTATAAGGGACGGAGGAAAGGGAAGGACTGAAGTGTATGGTATTGCACATATGTAAGTGGAAGGACTGATTACAAGGAGGGAAATGGCCTAACCAAGGCCATGGGTAGAGAATGCATAAAAGAAGGGCAAGGGGAGGGTCAATCTAATTTCAAAAGATTGTGAATAAGACTTATGTAAAACTACTTTTTGAATAATGGTACATCTAGAAGCTGTAGACTGTTACTAGAAAATTTTCAGTACCTGGGATGGGATACCTTCCAGTGAGTTGTTGGCCAAGGAGGTCCCGGTAGCCTCCAAAACATTAAAGGCTTTTGCCAAAGCCCTTGGTTTCCCCTGAAAACAGATAGTAAGACCCTATTGCTGAAGACATCTCTTGCCTGAGAGGCAAGGTCACTGAGAAAGCAAGCTGGTGCTGAGCAGAAAACCTTCTCCCTGTAGACCAGCCAACTGAAAGCTGGAAAAGCTGCACTGCATGCAGAGTATGGGAGACAGAAGTCATCAGCAGTGAAAACAGTGGACGCTGAATATTCAAATTTGGCCAGACAGGCCCAAAGACTGAACGGGTGCAATAGTGGCATGTCTACTCGTGGGGTAACCAACTGCTCTATAATTGGACTGAAGGCCCTCTCTACGGGAGGGAATACATACCTGGTACTGAAAAACCTAAGTAAAGTCTATGGTAGGTAAGGTCATAAGCCTTAGGGGTATAAAGCATGCCCTTATCTAAATGTATATACTATTCCCACCAAGCTGCCCGGAAAATACTACACTTAATGCTCATATTCACATATTAATGCTACTCTTACTTCTGGTTAGAGAAGCTTCTTTTTCAGATGGCGATGACCACTGGGATGATCCAAAAGGCAACATAGTGCTGAGAAGAAGGGATGGAGAAGTGCCCAGCACTGAAACATCTCTGTCACACCCTCCAAGGCTCAGGGATCATTGCGGAAGAGGGGGCGGATAGAATGGAAGAGCCAAAGGAAGGGTACGACTCCCTACAATGCAACTGCCCAGACAGAAATTGGCCTTGATATCCATGACCTTGCTGTGCCTAGCAATACCTCCATTAAAAAAAGAGACCCTCATAGTAGAAGTAAAAGAGGATGACATCATATTAAAAAAAGAGACTAATGGAGAGAGGGAGGGGATATGATGGAGAGCGGAGTTCTAAAGGGGAAGGGGGGAGGGGAGGGAAAAATACGCACCTTTGGTATGTAAGTATGTTTTGTTGTCAATAAATATTAAAAAAAAAAAAGAAAACATTATAGTAGATTATGCACCTGGTTGGTGCATAGTAATAGAAAAAATAAAAATAAATAAATCTGGACTAAGTTCTCCTTTAGCTTTAAAATTCTCTACTTTATTTTCCTTCTACAAAACTGTTTTGAAAAACCTTCCTTCTGCCATTTGAGGATATTTCTTCACTTTTCAAGTAATCACACACACAAAAGTTGCATGACCTCATACGTGACACAAACCAAATATGCTTTTTTGAGCATTATCATAGACATTGTACTCCAAAAGTGTTCATGTTGCTGATTGAAATAATAGTTTGAACGATGGAAAAAGTAACTATGATATACAGCTGCTATGTTATAAAATTCCTGGAGACATTATTTCCATTGCTTGGTGGTTCACCCCTCTCAGATAAGAAATCTCCAATTCATGGGCTGGAGAGATGGCTTAGTGGGTAAATGCTTGCCTGCGAAGTCTAAGGACCCTGGTTCGAGGCTTGATTCCCCAGGACCACATGCATCTGGAGTTTGTTTGCAATGGCTGGAGGCCCTGGTGCACACATTCTCTCTCTCTCTTTGTCTGTCGTTCTCAAATAAATAAATAAATAAAAATAAAAAAGAAATCTCTAATTCAAAGTATCCAACTGATGCTTTAATGTTGACAAAAACTAAAAGGAAAATAAAACTCATGGCACCGAACATCACCATACTAACTCATTTGCTCTAATCACTTCCTGGTTACTAAACAAAGAGCAGGTGAGCTCTTAAGGTCATGTCCTACTCATCTTTTCTCCGGAATCAGCTTAGGTTTGTGGCTGGAGCAAAGAGCTGTAACTTCAGCAATATTCATCTTTGTTAAATATTTTCAATTTTTTTTTCCACAAAAGCAGACACGTGGTAATCTTAAATGGAGGGTCAAGCACAGAAATACCTGGGAGAAAACAGGAATCACCTCACAAGCAGAGCGTGAACAGTTTCATCACCCGGGACCACTTCGGCTTCCCTCCTGGCTCATTTTCTGTGGGAGTCATGATGTGGATAAACCGTGCCCTGTGGAGGATTGTATTCCATTAGTGGCTGAGTTTGAGACACGGTACGAATCAGCTTCTGGGAAGAGCAACTCAGCTCACATGGCTCTGGGCTGTCACCTCCTTGGCCTTTCACAATAGTGCCTTTGGGGAGAAAAAAAAATGCCTTATTTTCATATAGAAAGAGGAGTGCATTCCATTTCCCAGATGGATTTGACCCTAGAAATAATAGTCAGAAATAGAAAAACTTGACATTAATGTGTGCTTAAGAGATAGTTGTATTTTCTCTGGTGTAGTTCTGAATTCAGGGTAAAATGCAGCCTCTAAAGATATTGGAGGCAAGGTGTTTAAGCTGAAGTGAGTAAGTAACATGGGTTAAATACCAAAATCCTCAGACCTGTGAATATGCATCCTAAGAATATAATTCTGTGCTGGTTATGCAAATACACCTCTTCCAGAAGGGCCTTGCTGCAACCTCAAAAACCCATGGTGGCTGTGCTGGTGGGCGCCCTCAGCATAACATTGAGTGAACTTAGGCTACACTAGTGCAGGACTAGTCAGGAGCATTGGGCCTCCTCTGCTGGGGGCTGATAGTTTGAGGACTCTCCAGAGCCTGGGCGAATTTTTATTAAAAATAGTGTAAGACACTATTTCCACCCAAACTTCCTTCTCTCTTCTTTACTTTCCCTACAGCTCCCTCTCTATTTTTTTTTAAGAATTATTTTTATTTATTTGAGACAGAGAGGAGAGAGAGATATATATATAGAGAGAATGGGCACACCAGGGCCTCTAGCCACTGCAAACAAACTTCAGATGTATGCACCACCTTATGCATCTGGCTTATGTGGGACCTGGAGAATCGAACCCGGGTCCTTAGGCTTTGCAGGCATGTACCTTAACCACTAAGCCATCTCTCCAGCCTTTCCTCTCTATTTTAACTAATGGGTTTTATTTCTGTTATAAATTTCTCAATATTACTACCTTGCTTTCTCATCAGAAAGCCAGACAAACACAAAATGCTTCTGTATAATCTTAACTTAAACCCCTCAGTAATTTGTTGAAAAGATGATAATATCTAAATCAGTAAATCACTTCCCACTACGTATGGTGGTTTGGCACACTCTCCTGTTACTATTGTCGATCTTATGTTGGTCAGGAGGTGATGTCCACCTTCTGTTCATGCCATTGTTTTCTGCCATCATGGAGCTTCCCCTCGAGTCTATAAGCCAAAATAAACCTTTTTTTTTTCCCCAAAAGCTCCTCTTGTTCAGGTGATTTCTGTGAGCAAGGCAAACCTGACTGCAAGAGGATGTCGTAGAAAAAGATATCAAACATGAACTTTTGTCCTTCATATGCATGCACACATATGAATGTATATATGCACACACAGGCACACCTACATATACACATGTGCACATGCAAAACAATTGGATGTAATGTGTTTTCTTAAAAAGTGTGGCCTTGGGTCTGGAGAGAAGCGTCAGCATTGAAAGTGCTTGTTTACAAAGTCTAGTGGCCCAGGTTGATTCCCATATAAAGCCAGATGCACAAAGTGGCACATGCATTTTGAATCTGTTTGCAGTGGCAAGAGGCCCTGGTGCGCCCATTCCTTCTCTCTGTCTATGCCCCCCTCTCTCTGCTTGCAAATAAATAAATATTTTTTAAGGGGAGAGTTGGAGAGATGGCTTAGTGGTTAAAGGCACTTGCTTGCAAATCCTGATAGCCCAGGCTCAATTCCTTAGACTCACATAAGGGCTGGAGAGATGGCTTAGCGGTTAAGGCGCCTGCCTCCTGAGCCTAAGAACACTGGTTCCAATCTCCAGCCGTTCCAATCTCCAGCCGTTCCAATCTCCAGGTCCCACGTTTAGCCAGATGCAAAGTGAAGCAAGGGCGCAATGCTGCACTTGACCACAAGGGGGCATCTGCATTTTGTTCTCAGCAGCTGAGAAGCTGCTGGCAAGCCCATATCTATCTGTCTTCCTCTCCCCCCACCCCTCTCAATGTCTCTCTCCAACTCTCCAAAAAAAAAAAAAAAAAAAAAAAGGATGTGCATCTAGGGTTTATTTGCAGTGGCCAGAGGCCATTGTGTGTCCATATTCATACACACACACTCTCTCTTTTTCTCAGCCTCTTTCTGTCCCTCTCTGTCTCAAATAAATAAATAAATAAAGTAAAACATATTAAAGTGTCATTTTAGTGGGGCAAGATTAAAAGAAGTTAACTTTTTTCCTCTAGATCTTCCTTTTATGTGTAAATAATTCTTGAAGTTGTCCACATCCACCAAAGTTATCAGAAGAGTACTGTGAAATTTAGAAGCAACCCTTAAGTTATTATCAAAGGTAGCTTCATTTCTGCACATGTAGGTTGCCTGTTACCCACGGGCAAAGTATCAAGCAGATTTGCTTCACTGGTTCTCCCTTGGGGGTCCAGCTGTTTGTCTAGAGTACCGGGACAATGCATGTGGCCGTATCTGGTGAACAGCAGGCTTCCCCTTCATGCTCACTCACCTTTGCCTTCTCTGCTCAAGCCCATTCTTTCTTCTCTAAACCAAGCCATAACTGTACCTACTTTACTAGATTATTATTATGAACATTTTCTCTGCGTCATACTCTCTTAACTGTATGTTCGTTGTCAACAACATTTCTCCTTTCCTTAAGAATAAAAGCCTTTTATATAGTTCAGTTGTTTGAGTATTTTTCCATGGTTGCATAAATACATTGCCTCTTGAGTCATGGCAGCTGTAGTCAGGTTCACGAGAGCCAAGAATGCATAAAGGATTATCAGTTGTAGAAGAAAGGAGTCTCTTTTGTGGTGTAGCTGCTGGTAAGTTGCCAAGGGAATTTCCCAGCAGCGCACCTGGTCTTTGAGATGCAGAAATCCTTCTGGCTGAGAGATGTCTTAGTAGTTATGATGCTTGCTTGCAAAGCCAAAGAACACTGTTCATCAGCATTCCTGTAAATAAGATTTGCTGTTATCATGCTTCAGTCCTATTGACAACCAACCAGACTTCCTTCCTTTCTTCCCTTCATTCTGCTCTCCTTTATTCCTTCCTTCTTCCTTCCTTTTTCATTTTCTTTCCTTCTTCTGTCCTTTTCCCTACCTTTCCTCCCTCCTTCCTTCCTTCCTTTCTTTCTTCCTTCCTTTATTTTCTATTCTTTATTCCTCCTTCTCTTTCTCAATCCTTCCCCCCCATGAGATCTCCACTCTTCTGATCTCCCAAAGTTTCCCTTTCTCACTATTATCACTTTGTCAATAAAACTTAAAATATTTTATTTTTTATTTGAGAGAAACAGAGTCAGATCAAAGGAAAGAGAGAAAAAGAGAAATGGGCACACCAGGGCATCCAGCCACTACAAACGAACTCCAGACACATGCACCATCTTCTGCATCTGGCTTACATGCATCCCGGGAATCGAAACTAAATCCTTTGGCATTAACCATTAAGCCATCTCTCCAGCCCCGGCAATGCAATTTTAACACATTTTATTTTGGGTGACATATTTAGATCATAGCAATTTTCTATAAAGTTTGACAATCCAAAATCAATTACTTAAGGCTGGCCTAGAGAAATCAAGACAATAGTAATTTTTAAATATTTGGTATTAGCTGGGCATGGTAGCACACACCTTTAATCTCAGCACTTGGGAGGCAGAGTAGGAAGATTGCCAAGAGTACCAGGCCATCCTGAGACCACATTGTGAATTCCAGGTTAGCCTTGGCTAGAGAGAGACCTTACTTTGAAAAACATAAAACAAAGAACAAGAAATAGAAAGAAAGAAAGAAAGAAAGAAAGAAAGAAAGAAAGAAAGAAAGAAAGAAGAAAAGGAAAAAAGAAAGAAAGAAACCCTCCATTAGGCAGGGATGCAGAAATCCTCTGGGCTGAGAGATGTCTTTGTAGTTATGGTGCTTGCTTGCAAAGCCAGAGGACCTAGGTTCAAGTCGCCAGAACTTGGTGCTGCATGCATCTGGAGTTCATTTGCAGTGGCTGAAGGTCCTAGCGTACCTTCTCTTTCTCTCTCTCAAATAAATATTTTTTTAAAAAAATGGCATGAAAACAAAGGGTCAGTTAGTCTTACTATGAGACTAAAACTTATAATTAGAAGTGGATGAATCAGTGTACATCCTTTAAAATGTTCTAATTTAAGCAACATATGTCACTCCATGATATCTTTTAATTCATCAAGTGTTTTCCTGCCACCTTCTATATGCTTCCTAATTTTCAAGGTACTGACAAGACGAAAATGAACCACATAGACCAAAGCACCAGATTAGTGTAACTGGAGATAGGATATTTTGGCACTGTGATGAAATAAATGTGAATGAATTACATAAAGCAAAGATAAAGACAAGGTATCATTGGGATTTCAGCTGGACGTACCAAACTTTGGCTCAAGGCAAAGCGAGACAGCTCTGATTGAGAGAAATCATGTGGTCCCTGGCTGCTCTGGGGTCGCTAAGCATTGGTTTCCCAGAGGCATCTGGGCAATTGCGGAGCAGGGTCTTGAGTGGCCGGAAGTGCGATGGGAAGAAACATCCAGGAGACTATGTCACAGGACAGCTCGTTTATTTGGGGTGGGGGAATGGGTTTACAAGTGTTTAAGTAGTGGTGGGAAAAGGTACGGGATACGGGTCACAGGGGGATTGGTTGTGTGAAAGCTGCTGGCTGATTCCTTATTAACATATAGAGAGCTTCCAGGTGAGCAGTAAACGGTCACATGGCCACAGGGAAACCAACACTGAAGTCTTATCAGGACTTCCAGGTGCCACAGGTGAAGGGAGGGAATGGCTCTGCTCCTGACAGTTGCAAGGCAAGATTATCAGGGTCTAAGCAAGCTGCAACCTCCTGTGGCCTGGGGCCCTTAGCTGTACCTGACAGCTCAGGCCTATTTTAGCCTCCAGTGGCCTGGGGTCTATGACTGTGTCCGAAAGCTCCCCCTCTCCTTTTCTTTTAAAATTTATTTTATTTTTTACTTTTGGAGAGAGACACAAAGAGAGACAGAGAGGGAGAGGGAGACAGATAGAGATGGGCACACCAGCAGTCTCTCAGCTGCTGTGAACGAAATCCAGATGTGTGCGCCCCCTTGTGGTCAAGTGCGGCATTGCACCCTTGCGTCACTTTGCACCTGGTTAAACGTGGGACCTGGAGATTGGAACCGGTTCTTAGGTTTAGCAGGCAGGTGCCTTAACTGCTAAGCCATCTCTCCAGCTCCCCCCACTCTTTTTATAACGGGGCAGTATCTACACATTCAGCAAGGTCTTTGTGGTCTATCACAGGTTCAGACACAGCTAGGTGGTGCATGAGAACATGATTGGTAGCAACTTTAGCAATGTTAGTTATTTGTTGCCTGAGAAATTTGATAAGGCAGGGGGTCAAAAGTAACAGAGTTCCTATAGCCAGGAGGGGGCCAAGAAAGGGGAGGAGCCAAGTAACTAAAGGGGTTAGAGAACCAGGTGGTGAGGTTGTCATATTGATAGTGCCCGAGTATTTTCCTGGTGGAGTTTTTTGAGGATTTTAACATTTCTTCAAGAACACTGGATTCAATGACAAAAAAAAAAAAAAAAAAAAACATTCTTCTCCCAAGACCACACATGTCCCCCGTGTTCAGCAGCGATGAGGTCTAAGGCTCTACAGTTTTGGAGGACCACACCTGTGAGAGAGTTTAATTGTCTGTGAAGAGATTTGAGGCTGTTGGTGGTGGATACCATGGCCTGGTCAAGCTTGTCTTGGAATTCCCCTGTGTAGTGGTTGGTTTGGACAAGAGCAGCTCTTGCAGCACCAAAGGGACCCATCATGCGAGACCCACTAGTAGGGGAATGAAAATCTCTCAGTTGACAGAGGTGGGGTTTGCAGGCCACTTCTTCTTCCTCATAGAAATACACCTGTGGAACAATCAAGACTGGGGAACAATAAGTGTGAGGGGAAGCATTTATGCATGGGGTCATTAGCCCTTCACACCAGAGGATGCTCAGTGTCTTGACACAAGTGGTCCTGGTTATGGAAATATTGAGGAGCCATTCAGCCCTGGTTGGCTTAGAGCTGGACAGGCAAAGTGGCATGAAAGAAGGGATTATCAGTAAGGTAGGGTTGGGAATAGGTCATTGTAGATGTGGGGTATTCAAGGGTGGCATTAATAGGGACCACGGTTAGCAGGGGGCAGGTGGTGGACACACAAAAGAAGCAATTAGAAGCATTGGGGTGGTTAGTAAAGGGGTGAAGGTTGACCACATATTGGATGTGCCCAGGTTATGGTGGCTTGTATCTTCTCCGTGACTTCTTTTTCCTGTGAAAATAATGTGGTGGTGAGTAAGAACTGGCTGGGGGGCTAGACAGCAAAACTGGCAGATATCACGCCAGTCCTGGGTGGGTGTTAAGGAAGCCCTGTAGGTTCTGGAAGAGGGACTTAGTCCATGGTGCATGGATCCCATCCATCCTGACTGCCTGTCTGAGTTCTTTTAGGTCATTGGTCTGATATGGATACCACAGTAGGGGCCAAGCCCATGTTGGATATTAATAGGAAAAGCTGTGACTCCTTCATTATGTGTATTTGTATTGTTATCTCAGAGTTCTCATAGTTGTTGTGTGAGTGTAATGAAGGGGACTGATGGAGAAAGGTCCTGGTGTGGAAGATTCATCATGTTGGGATTCTTTTGACCCATATGACATGGGCTGGGGGGGGGGTGCAGCCCAGGTCGGGAGGTAAGTAGGGCGGTAATGGGAGGTAAGGGGGGCTGGGCATGGGAGAATCTTGGATCTTTTTTGTTTTTTTTTAATTTTTCTATAGCCTTTTCAAGGGAGCTAAAGTTTACCACCAGCCAGTCCTCCAAACCTTCCTCATCAAAGTCATCTGATTTTGGCGTGGTGCACTTTGGAGGACTAATACATTGCCTAATAGTGACTATAATTGGGATGGGGGGGATTTACTTCCTGAGCTTGTCATCTCCTAGCCAGATAAGCTATCCAGGTCCATATATCTGAGTCATATGGATCCCCAGAAATAATCCACACGGGCGATCTGGAGGACTTCCTTCCAGAAGGAGATGGCTTCCTTCTGGAAAAGCTTAATGCCTCTAGCCTTGAGAAGTGCTTGTAAACCTCAAATTTGTGACTCCTTGTGGTGGGAGGTGATGTTACCCATGATAGAAAAAGAGTGGAGATGCCAAGAGCAGAGGGCAATGTTCCCGAGGGCTGGATAGCACCTGGGGAGGGGGTTCCCCAAAAGTCTGGATGCAAGCCTATCCACAAGTTTAAGAGACTAGCAAGTGCCCTGCGGGCTTTTAAGAGGTCGTTGCACTACCAGACTTTTTGCGTTGGAGAGAACTAGACACGAGGTTGTTGTCAATGCCTGAGCGGGCTATCCCAGTCCAAACAGTGGGCTTGGGGCCTTTAATCAATGCTGGGGAGTGGCCCCAGCCAAGGCACATCAGTTGCCCATTCACATTATTTGTGATGGCGCAAACCGAAAGTAAAGGAGGAAAGGAAGATATCTGCCAGCCCTCAGAGCGTCCCTGTTCAGGTGCCAGCTGTGGTCCCTGGCCGCCCTGGGGTTACTGTGCATCCATTTCCCAGAGGCGTCCAGGCAACTATGGAGCAGGGTCATGAGTGGCCGTGATTGCGATGGGAAGAAACATCTGAGAGACTGTGTCAGAGGAGAGCTCATTTATTTGTTGGGGGAATGGGCTTATAAGTGTTCATGTAGCGGCAGGAAAAGGTACAGTCTATAGGTCCCATGGGGATTGGCTGTTGAAGGCTGCTGGCTGATACCTTATTAACATCTAGGGACCTACCAGGGGGTGGTAGAAGGTCACATGACCATGGGGAAACCAAAACCTAAGTCTTATCAGCATGTTCAGGTCCAGGTGCCCCAGGCAAAGGGAGGGAGTGGTCCCACTCCTGAGTCTAGGCCTGCTGCAACCTTCTGCGCTCTGGGGTCCTTAGCCATGCCTGACGCTCAGGCCTACTTTAGCTTCCAGTGGCCTGGGGCCTATGACTGTGCGGGAAAAACTCAGGTAGCTCTCTGACAAAGAATGGCTAGCTTTTGTCAGTTTGCTGGGGTAGGACCAAGTCTTGTATTTTTCCAAGGCCCATGGGCACAATTTCAAAATATGTTTTTCTTCCACAGTAAACATCCTGGCCTTGCAGTTTCCAGGCTAGCAGTCAGTCAGATTTTCTCAGAAACTGCTTAATTACTTTTAACTGGCACCATCACATTACACAGAAATCATGGCATATAGCTGAAAGAGCACAGGGAGTAGGTAATAAAAGAAGGCACACCAGTTTTATAACAATATCAAGTGTTCTCATTCTGCATGGTGCCTAGATCTCTATGCAACCTATACTAAGTATAGAAGGATCCTTGTAGGTCAGCCCAGTGGGCCAACATCATGAGAGTAACAAAAAATTCTCTCACACAGCAAAATAGGAAATGACACTTAGAAGAAGCTAATTGCCCACAATCGGTAATAAAAATAAAGCTTCTGTGAACTATATAACATCCAAATCAAGCAGAAATGAGAAGCATATGGTTGTTAAAAATTTCAAGCTAAATTTATTTTTAAATGTCTTCAGATGCAGTGAACTTGTATTTCTGAAATATGTTTTGAAATACAATAATGTCTCTCTGCCAACAGTGAAATAGCAAATGCTATTTATCTAGCTTCTTTACCTTAAAGAATAAGTAATATTATTGACTTGCGCAAACCAATGCATTTATTTTCAAGTGTCAAAATACATTACAGTTATGCGGTAAATATAAAACTTAGCAAAGCTGCTTGGTAATAGTAAAATCATATTAATATGTTTTTCTATAGTAGTTAGGGAAAGTAATTCTTAGGGGCTTTAAATTACATTAATCATCTAAGTCATTAAGAAAACCTTGCTGTCTCACAAACCCCTTTATTTATTCAGTCTAAATCTTTCAGAGCATGCAGCACTGCTTAAGTGCTATGAAAGTGTTAAACTATGTGCAAGTTGCTGTTGTTACCAAAAACCATTCAGTCGGGTAAGGAAACAAGAATGAACACTAGGAAACTAAAACTATGAAGGACAATGAGGTTAATAAATAACAAATTAGTAAATCAGACTCAGCTCAAAGAAGACAACACAAGAAGCCAGGTGTCACAAAATATATTTGTCACAGAGACTTTTCTCTAGGAATTTATTGGCTATCAGGGAATTTGATTGATATATGAATCCCTCCAGCGTGAGCTAGTAATTTACAAGACAGAGGTGAGAACACTATAATAAATTCCCAATTTATAGCACTTTTCCTGCGGATTTATGAAGCTATGCCTACAATCTACACACTAATATCTGCCCATCATAAAAAGAAAACAATGAATTAGTGATATGCAGTGTTTAGAGCCTTGGCCTTGGAAGAAATAGATGCAGTTTCTGCTCATTCCAATGTTTCAACTAAGTTTTATGATATTGGACAAATTGTGGTTCCTTCACTTTCATTTCCTCACATATAAAAGGCAAAGTTTCATTTTAGTTCTGCTTCAGTGATGAGGTTTTGGGAGCCTCTGTGTCTCTGGATGTCTGGCTTAGTTGGAGTTGGATGTTCTCTGTGTTTATCTCCTTCAGCCTTTTTCTGGTGTTGTGATCGCCATGAATGCTGAACTCTTGCCCTTCCCCTGCATTGTTCTATGGTTTCAGCTGGGGCCCTGGTGATGTGTGGTTAGCTGATCCTCCCTTTAGGTTCATTGTCCACCTGAAAAAAGATAAGCAAATTCTCCAACGGAGAGAAAAGTTAGTACTAGGTAGAAGGGATGACCATCTATGTTTTGGAGGGAATTTTGTATGCGTTGGCTCTCTTCTAGCCCACATTTGGTGGTATCTTGCTCTTGGTGGCTCAGGGAAACTCGTGGAAGAGGGGGCGGAAAGATTGTTGGAGTCACGAATTGGGGCATTATGCACAGAGACTGGGGCCTACACCCCAGAACTCTTGACTAACCTCACAATGCACGACCCACATTCCCCATTGATGAGGGTCCCTTTGAAAGTGGGAGGACAGGGAGGAGGACAATGGAACCAATACTATGAATGTAAAATCAGAATAATATAAATAAAAAAATATATATTTAATGTGAAAAAAAAGGCAAAATTTCACTAGGTTTGGGTTATCTTATCTTGATGACTAAAAATTTTAGCATTTCTTTCCACTATGAATATAGACAGCTTTTCATAGAAGTTAAAGGAACATAGAGAGAAATCAGTCACATGTATGTTCAAATGCACTACAGACATGTCAAAAAATATTTTGATAATTGTGTCTTAATATTGTTGGTGTTCTTTGAAATTCATGCAAATATTTTGTGTAAGTAAAAATATTTTGGAAAGTACCTCACTCAGTTCACAAAGGGGCACATGACCTCTACAGTTTTTATGGATATCAGATACTTACTACTATTGAAGATTGTCACAAAATTCTTTTCTTGTCACAGATCTAGAAGTGTTAAAGACAAAAAAGAGATTAACGAATATGAGAAAATATCATAAATTTTTCAGGGCCTTTAGTAAAACTCAAGAGTTGTTGCAGTCAGGTTCACACGAATGGTAGAAATCACCCAACCAAGAGCAGCTTTGGAGGAAAAAAAAAAAGGTTTATTTTGGCTTACAGACTTGAAGTTCCATCATGGCAGGGGAAAACGATGGCATGAGCAGAGGTTGGACATCACCCCCCCCCCAACCAACGTAAGGTGGACCATAGCAACAGGAGGGTATGCCAAACACTGGCAAGGGGAAACTGACTATGACACCCATAAGCCCATCCCCAACAATACCACCTCCAAGAGGATTTGATTCCCAATTGCTATCACCTGGGGAGAATAGGTAAGTTTATGGGGGACACCTGAATCAAAAAGTATCCAAGGGCTGGAGAGATGGCTTAGCGGCTAAGGCATCTGCCTGCTAAGCCTAAGAACGCTGGTTCCAATGTCCAGCGGTTCCAATCTCCAGGTCCCACGTTTAGCCAGATGCAAAGTGATGCAAGGGCGCAATGCCACACTTGACCACAAGGGGGCGAACACGTCTGGATTTCATTCACAGCAGCTGAGAGACTGCTGGCGCGCCCATCTCTGTCTCCCTCTCCCTTTCCCTCTCTCTCTGTCTATCTCTCTCTGTTTCTCACTCCAAAAATAAATAAAAAATAAAAATAAAAAAAAAAAAGTATCCAACCATAAAAGCTAAAAACAAGAGTGAGAATAATCAGGACTGGGTAGCAATGTAAGGGAGCTTTGGGGAAGTCTTTTCTGTTCTTTTAAAAAACCTGTTTTGGTAAACTGAGGCAGTTGTCTTTAAGTCAGTTTGATTTTCTGAATTTCTGGCCTGTCCTCACCCAATATTCCTTTGATCATCCCCTAAATTTCACTTCCTGAATCACCTCTTCTTATTGGATCTCAGGACACCTGATATCAAACCTTAGAAAATAATAATAAAAGTCTTAAGTAGAAAGAGCTTTAGACTAGATGAGAACTTTAGTATAGATTGTCAGGAATGATCATATCTAGAGAATTAGAGGATGCAATGGCCCACATCTCAGCAAGAAGAACATGGCTGTATGTGCTGGGAGAGTGGAAACTGAGGCCCTCTTGGCGCCTAACTTTTGTGTATTTATGCAAGGACTTGTGCCTGGCCAGGGTGAGTGGATATAAAGAAAAGATAGGAACATAAGCCCACATTAGTCTAAGTCAGAAAAAAACAGAGGTTTTGCAAAGTATGAAGGACAAAATCATTACTTTAAATGAATTATGTAGGAACTGAACAGGCAATGATTGTGGCGAAGAGAGGATGTGGGTTTACGTGATTGACATCACACACGTTATTCCATGTGCTGTGTTACGTTGGGCTTCCATGCTGGCATTCAGTTTAAAATTTAAAATTTGATCAGTTTTTATAGGATGTTTTCTGTTCACTTAAAAATATTTCATTTATTTATTTATGAATTTATTTATTTGAGAGAGAGAGACAAAGAGGCAGATATATAGAGAGAATGGGTATGCCAGACCTGTAGGCACTGCAAACAAACTCCAGATGCATGAGCTACCTTGTGCATCTGGTTTTATGTGGGTTCTGGGGAATTTATCCTGGGTCCTTTCACTTTATGCTAAGCCATCTTTCCAAACCCATTGTTTGCTTTTTTATTTTATTTTATTTTTTTTTTTTTTATTTATTTATTTATTTTTTTGAGGTACGGTCTCACTCTAGCTTAGGCTGAACTGGAATTCACTATGTTGTCTCAGGGTGGCCTTGAACACACAGCAATTCTCCTACCTCTGCCTCTCAAGTGCGGGGGTTAAATGAGTGGCCCATGTTTACTTTTAATTACAATTTTCTGATTAACAGAAGCCTGCCTGTCCACAGTCCTATCCCTTATTCCTTTTGCCTTGAGTTTATTTTTCAGTAGTCTGAGAGACGGAAAATGGAACAGGGGTTCAGGTCAGATCACAGCCATGATCCTCCTTTGAGCAGCATTCTTTGCCTTCCACAGATCTTTTGTGAATTTGCCTTCTGTGATCTACCTAGGCCCACTCACTTCTTTTCTTCTTGAAAATTCATTATTTACTCATCTAAAAGTGTGGATAAATAATTTGGTTGATATTTCATGGGGGTATATTAGATTATAACAGAAACAATTCTTGTTATGTTTTCTGACATAGGACATAAATAAATGAAGCTCTGAGCAAACCCATCAGTGGAAGTGACAGCAAATAATACAATTTCCCCAAAATTAAACATAAATGCTGCTTTTGTTGAAAAGTAAGATTCACAATCATGATAAACAGCTCTAAAAACACACCTGTTTTATGACAAAAGATGGATTCACTAGAAGTTCTCATCTTACATCAGAAATCAGCAGTTTCAGAACACATTTAGTCCACAATATGATTTCAGTGATGTACAAACGTGTTCTAAGCCCTCCTTCCACAATTTACGAGTTTATAAATCAGTCATATTCACAGACTTCTTTTTATTATCAGCACTAACGGGAAACAAAGCATCAGCAAAAACTTCAGGAGTTCCCCATGTTTACTGAGGAATATTCAGTACAAAGATTTTTAAGAATCAGACTTCAGGCATGTGGAAGAGAATCTAACAGAAATCGGTAGCTCCAGGACTTATCAAGACTTTTCAGACTGCTAACTATGCTTCAAAAATGGACATGGTTTATGGTAGTTTCTAAATTCATGGGTTGTGGGAGAAATAACAAGGAAATAATAGAAAGAAAATGAGTTGTGTTGAAGATAATGGTGAAGTGTGTGCCTGCTACATGGGGAAAAATAGACAAACTTTAGCCAGAAGGCATTAAATCTCCTACAAATTGCCCACTTTCAGGCATAAAGCATCTAAAGTGACATGGTGGTGTGCAGGTGTTTCACAATGATTACAGAGGTATAATTGTTCAAAAATAAGCATTTACAGTTATAGAAGTATGCTACTTATTTAGATTCTTGAAACCCAGCAGATGTGAAAATCTAGTCACTCTGTGTTTATGGATTGATGACTTTCTAGAATTATATTTTCATAAATAAATTTATAATTTAAATTTAGGCTTTTGGAGAACAATAATAAAGCATTTTTTCAAATTATTAAAATGATGGCTATAAATATGTATATAAACATGGCAGTGTATAGCTTTCTTATGTATATACTATTTTTTCTAATTTCTTTGAAAGGATGTTAATGCTTTCATTTACATATATGTGTGTATGTAAGTGTGTGTGTATATGTATGTGTGTGAATTTCTTTAAAGTTATTTGAAAATGCTCAGTGATTATAAGTTTATTAGATACTAATCCTATATAGTTCAGAAATGAATTTGCTGCATGTCTTTTAAGCTGGATTAAATTATACATGTTAATAAAAATCTTATAGATTATTATGAAATAAAATTTAACATTAACTAAAATAATATCCCTGACCACTCTTGACTTCTTTGCCATTTGAGCCCATAGAGTACTTCATTTCCTCTTCTGTAATTCTTTGCATAGTTTATTTATTTTCATTATTTAGTTATCAGGTCAATCTTCCCATTTTCATGTCTCTTAGCTTAACACTAAAGAAAGGATTAATTTATATTTTTAGGATATATTGTCTCCAATTGTTATATGTCTTTCTATTCTACCTTTCTGTTTTCCTCTATAGCACATTGGCAAGTAAGGATATTATTATATGGTTATATTTCCTCAACTCATGTTATTTCTGTCAGTTCAGAAATCTTGTGTTTATGTTTCCAAAGTAACAGAAATATCAATACATTTGTAATAGCTAATAAGTGAAGTGTTGAATTTTTTAATAGAAATATTCATAAAACCTATAACTTAAGACTTGAAATTCAAGAGGCAACATTTGTATAAAAGTAAAAATTTTAATTATTAAATTTCCCAAGGTTAGAAAAGAGGTATATTCCAAAGATAATTCCTGAAAAAAATTTGCATTTCAAGGTCAGAAATATCTTTAGTTGTTGAGTAATATCCAACAATATTAGTATACTGCAATCCATTAGTTCACTGTCTCAATTATAGGCATATGGGTGTGATTTTCATTCAAGATTATCAAGAAAAGACCATTGTTAATACATTTTTGTGGATTTTTCATGGGCATCTCATTTTAAAGAACAAATGCTGAGCATTTAATGTAGGTTAATTTTGTTTGTTTCCTTAATTTTATAAGTAAGGACCATGTGTCTATCCAGTGTGATTGAATACAACATGGTCCCTGAAGAGTATAATCTTCCAGGTACTCACAGTCTCATCCCCACTCAGCACTTTCAGAAGTCTTTCCTGTAACTGTCTGGTTATGGTAATTCATGGTGAAATTATGGGTTTCTGGTTACATATGATATCAAACACATTTTAATGGATGGATCAGTCATTTTAATTTATTTATGTGGATATGTTCTAGTCAAACCATCATCCTATTGAAATTGACTTACCTGCCATTTATTACTCACTTATTCAAGTAGTTATGATCAGAGATCTTTTTTTCAGATAATTAGTTTGTCTAAGAAATTATTGGGTCTTTCCATTGTAGTCTTTCCATTGTAATAATCACTCTAGGTCCACAGTTGCACCTTCAGGAGAAAGAGAGAGAGAGAGGGAGACTGAAGTGGAGTGTCTGTATGAACCTGACTTGAAAACTGTCTTGTATAGTCTAGAACAAATTCCCACCACTACCTAAACGTGTCCAGCGGCAATAATCACCTATTTACTGCTTTAATTTACAATGTGTTTAAACTTTTACAGTTTTTAACCCTCTTAGGATAAACGTTTTTCATGACACTTAAAACTACACATTTAAATCATAAGTGTGAAGATACTCAGCTGAACTTATTATAACTATTATGACTTTATTTATCATTCACTTAGGTCTGTTATCTCAAATTTAATTTTTTTCTATCAGATAAGATAAAGTTCACTATAGTTAAATTTATTTCATATATATATGCAATTGTTACTGTGAAATTTGTTGAAAATATTTTGTTTCTTTTTTTTTTTCTCTTTCTTATTATATTGACTTCATTGTTAAAAATCAGTTGAGGCCTGGAGAGATGGCTTAGCAATTATGGTGCTTGCTTGCAAAGCCAAAGGACCTCGGTTTGATTCCCCAGGACCCACATAAGCCAGATTCACAAGGGGGGTGCATGCATCTGGACTCATTTGCAATGGCTGGAAGCCCTGGTACACCCATTTTCTTTCTCTCTTTCTCTTACTCTGCCACTTTCCCTCTCTCAAATAAATAAATAAACAGATAAACATTTTTTTAAATCAGTTGACTCTGTATGTGAGGATTTAAAATAAATGTTATGTATTCATTTGTGGGGGCGGGGCATGTCAGGGACTCATGCCACTACAAGAAAATACTAGAACATGAGCCATTTCTGTCCAGCTTTTATGTGGGTGCTTGGAAATCATACTCCTGTCTATAAGAGTCACAAAAAGTGTCTTTAACTGCTGACTCAACTCCCAGCTCTGTTTGTGCAATTTTTATTTTTGGACTCAATCTTTGCCCTGTTTCTGATTATAAGGGGCAAATCACAAAATCTTTTAATGTTTTGACAATAACTATGATCTTATTTTTGTTTGATAGCTTTTCCAGATAAAGAAACTACAGCTTATTCTTACCTTACTAAAATAGCCCTGCAATTATTGGATACTACATTTTATCAAATGCTTGTCTGAGGCTTCTTGGTTAATCATCAAATTTACCCTTAATTATACACTTGGATAATTTATACATTAATTGATTCCTGTACAGTAAAGCATCCCTTTTATAGAAAGATAATATATATCTATTTTTTCATTTTTATTAATTTATGAGAGAAAGATGGAAAGAGACAGCGAAGGAGAATGAATGGGTGTGCCAGAGCCACTGCAAATGAATTACAGATACGTGTGCCACCTTTATGCATCTGGCTTACATGAGTTCTGGGGAATAGATTCAGGGTCCCTAGGCTTTGCAGGCAATTGCCTTAACTACTAAGGCATCCCTCCAGCCCAAAAATATATTTTTTACCCCTCATATCTTTTGCTGTTTTGTTGTTGTAAGTTATTATTATGGTTTTGGTATTACCATTCTGTTCCTCATAGAATGATTCTGAAAGTATTTATTCTTTGCTTCTATTTTCCAAGAAAATTTGTATAAGACTAAAGGTGGTTCCTCTTTCAGTCTTTAGTAGAATTAACTGGTTAAAATATCTGGGACCAGAGTTATCTTTGTAAGATTATTATCTTTTTACTAAAAATGCAATTTCTTTAATAAGCCTTTCTATTTCTCCTTGGTATTGAATATAGTGCTATAAATTTATCCTTAATATAAGTTTTCATTTTAATATCTACAGAATCTCTTGGTAAAGTCCTCTTTCTTCTCCACAATGTTATTTGTGCCTTTTCAGATGATTTAATTACTTTTTCAAGGGCCATGGCAGTGCTATCAGTATTTTCAAGAATTTTGCTGTTTTTGCCTTTTAACCTGTTTTGTGTATATTTTGTACTTATTTAATTTTTACACTTAAGCCTTTCTTCTCCTTGACTGCATTTCTCTGACATAATATGGTTTTTACTATAGGTTTTTTTTTTTTTAACGGAAACATTATTTTATTTTAAAATATCTTCTGTATGCCTATACACACATTAAATATTATAGCCTTAGAATATTCAGTATGATTATTAAACATGATGGTTCTTTCTTAGAAATACTACCTAAACACCATCTAGCAGGCTTACACAGTGTGATTTAATCAATGCCATGTTTTCTTTCCCTTTGGATCTTTCCAAATCCATAACAAATATGAATACATGCTTATCTTAAGTCAAATATTTGGATATTTTCCTGATCTCATTGTTATTAATCTAAAATACTAATAGAGTTTTAGAAAAACATCCTCTACTTAATTGCAAGACTTTGAAATTGGCTGTGTCTTCTTTCATTATCCTGTCCTATCATCTTGGTGAATGTTTCAAATTTCCTTCTATAGAATATGTCTTTTGTAGTTGTTGGGTACAGATTTTACACACTTAAGGCTAAGTCATTTGTTGTATGGCACAATGCAGGTCTGGCCCTTAGCCAGACCACATGCTAAAAGAAACCAGGCCACACCCCTTGGGTTTTCTCACCAGGATGGTGGGTAGTCAATGACAGGTAAGACTCCATGAGATGGGGCAACCTAAGACAGGCACCGTCGCACGTGATGATCTCTTGGGGCCTGGGGTCAACAATGGCTTGTCAAAGAACCATGCCTCCCAGGGTTGCCAATAATAAAAACAAAAAGGAGGATATGTATGGCACAATGTAGGTTGTGCCCTAGCCAGACCGTATACTAAAAGAAACCAGGAAGTGGCTTTTGTGGAACATGGCGTCCTGCGCAGGCCTGGCATGACAACAGCTACAGTCCCATGCTCGGGAGAAAACTGCTGCAAGATGATCTGCCCAGAGACAGGCTGTCATTGGTCACAAGAAGGGGACCACCCCATACAATGATTGGCCAGCCAAACCCTTTAAACCCCTGACACTTCCTTGAATAAACGAGTTTGCAGCAGCTCACCCTCTGCCTGCTTCCACCCAACTCCCAGAGTCTGTGTCATGACTCCACTCCTCTCACCTCCAACTCAGCAGAGACCCAGCGGTTCCTCCTGGGCTGGCCCTAGGGGGGACCCCAACAATTTGTAGTGTAGTTGAAATTTTATATCAATGCCCTCCTGTTATTTCCTGAATTAAACAAGATGTGGGCTATAATTTGCAAATAGGACTGTGAAGTTATCGTCTCCCTGTCCCTATTCTAGGAGTTAATTTGTCCAATGTGTGTTCCCATAGTCCCTCATCAGGTGCAAACCATTTCGGATTATTAGGCCTCCTCAGCAATGGTCTTTTTATTATTATTAATGTCGGTTTTCAAGCCCAGTAAAATTTTACACTGAAGAGTAGGTTTTCTGGAGTATATGCAGCCACATTCACTTTCATATCCTTACCAATTTTAGAACAGACATTTATTTAACCCTAGATAGTCCAGTGGATATTTTATATTTAAGGAGCATTTACTTACTGTAGTGTTTGCTGTGGCTGTTGATGTTTTTTTTTGTTGTTGTTGTTGTTGTTTTTGTCAAAATGTCTTGATATTTTCACTTAATATAACTATGTTTTATATTGTTGAATTTAATTATTGGACCCTGCTACCTGCTTCTTTTATTTCCATATTCAGGTCTTGGTTTTTATCACTTCTATCTGGGTTGAGAAGGCTGGGTTGTTTTAAAGTCATTTTAATTGTTTTGTGTCTATATATATATAAATATATGTTTTTCATGGTGTCATATTGCTGCTGGTGAAGTAACAATGTACATTTTCTTTTTTTTTTTTAACTTCAGGGCCCAAGTTAAAATATTATTATATTACTTATATTACTTGGTGATGCCAGAAACTTCTTATAGCACTAAACTGTTTATTGCCATGTGTTTTATGTTTTCATGATATCATAAATATTGTATTTATTGGTACTTTACATTTATAATAGTGTTTAAAGAGATGGAATACAGTTTTCAAAATTATTCTTTTATACCTACACATGTTTTGCTTCTCTGATACTAATTACTCCTCTAAAGTAGGTTTTTTCATAATTTATTTCATACACTTAAACATTGAGAAACTGGGAGCACCAGGGCCTCCTGCCACTTCTAACAAACTCCAGATGCACGTACACTCTGTGCATTTGCCTTTACATGGGTACTGGGGAATCAAACCTAGATTGTTACTGTAACACTTTACAGTAAGTGCTTTAACCTGTCAGCCATCTCTCCAGCCATGCATTTCTTATAACTAAGTTTTCTTGGAGCTGAAATCTTTCTGTTTTTGCCTCTAAACATTTTTGAATTTGTTATTAATCTCAAGAGGGATTTTTGAACTAGGTAAACACTTCTAGAGTGGTCTGTTTATAGCATCTTCACTCTGAAGTTATTCTGAACTTAGGTATCATTCTTACTATTTTTCTTTCTTTCTCTGCTCTTCCCTCTTTTCCTTTTTAACTCCTCTTTTCTCTCCTCTTCTTTTATTCTTTTTTAAGAAAGCAGTGATAATAGGATATCTAATGTGTACATTTTCTCTATGTGTGCTTGCCTTTTCTCTTTATTTTTGACTTTCAAAAATTTGATTGTAATATACTGTAAGATCTTATTTACACATATCTTACGTTGTTTGATCTGAGTCTCTTGGCTCTAGTCTGATGCTTTTATTAATTCTAGAAATTTTTATCCATTTTGTTTTAAAACTATTTGTTCTTCAATGTTTCTTCTTTCCTACAGCTCCAGATAAAAACATGAGATCATTTGCTGCTGGTGAGTTGTGTGTTTGTGTAGGTGTATAAGTGTGATATTTCGTTTAGTCATTTGTTTATACCTATCTTCAAAGTTCACTGATGTCCTTTTCCACTGAATTTAGTCTAATATTTAGTTGTTTATGAAAAATTCACATTTCTAACATTTTTACTTAACATTCCTATTGAAATTTTATTTTATTTTTTTTCACTTTTTTGATGTAGAGTCTCATGCTAGCCCAGGCTATCCTAGAATTCACTATGTAGTCTCAGCTGGCCTTGAACTCACAGCAATCCTCCTACCTCTGCCACCACATCCAGCTAAATTTTTAAATATTTATTTACAAGCACACACACAATGGGTATGGGAACTCTAGATGGATGTACCATTTTGTGCATCTGACTTTACATGGGTACTGAGGAATTGAACCTGGTTTTTTAGGCTTTAGCAAATAAGTCCCTTAAAGTGCTAAGCCATCCCTCCAATCTGAAATCTTTTCTTTATCATTTATTTTTAAATCATTTTCTCTGTTGAAATCATCCACCTGTTTACTCAGCAGTCCATCTGTAATAAATGTTTTAATATAGTAATCTCAGACATTGAATACACCAATACTGCACAATTTTACCTATGATGCATGTTAACAATTTTATTCAAATGTAATATGGTGGTTTCATGGAGAGAAAAGGAGAATAACTTATAATGTTTTTGGCTATTGTTCAAGTGTATAAACAACTAGAAATTCTTCAAAGATGATGAGAACAGCTCTTTCTAAATGCCAACATTATAAATGGCACATTCAGTATATCAAGACTGAAAGTCTAGTTCCCTTCTCCTGGAAACATGAGCACAGGAAGTGTTTGTATGGGTTACAGTGTTGTCTGTCCCTTGCCAATGATAAGATTCTGATACACAGTGTTTCTCAGTAAATATTAGTAAGTCTGTTTGAAAGAATGGATGACTGAGTGAATGAGGGTAGCAATTCTGGAGTAGCATTATATCTCGTTGGAAGAAAATCCTTTTATAGGATTTATAGATTTATAGAATTCCTCTGAAGAGTAACCACAATTTTCAGAAATTAATGAGAAGCTGAAAGGAAAAATAAAAAAGAGCTTCTTGGAGTACGGTTGGCTCTGCAGTCCCTGTGCCACAGGTATTTTTCTGAAAGGCCCATTTTTGGATCAGTTTCCTCTGATAGGGAGCGTGGCGTTCTCCTGATGCAGAGGACAAGGTGCATCAAATTCAGACTGTAGGAAAGGGACCTACCTCTGTTTTTATTCCATTATATATAATGGAATTAATCCAACCAATCACTGCTCTCATGAATAATGATGTAATGAAACTCTTATAGTCAAAGTCATGTCTTTATGCATATAGCAAAGATCTATACATCAAGATTACCCATCATTCTCCAAGATTATAAATTGTCTCGCTTTTTATTAGGACACTTTTCAATGTGCTAAAAGCTTAAGAGAGGGAAATATGCCTTCCAGGACAGCCCTTCCTGTGGAAAGAGAATTAGTCATCTTATACCTGCATTAAGAAATTTTACCCTATAATTTTACCCTATACACAACACACAAATATTAAGTATGCTCTTAACCAAATATTTGACTTCTCAGTCTTTGAAGCAAGAGATAAGATCACTGAGCTCTTGAGCTTAGAATACTCCAGAAATCCATTCTAAAATATATCAATCTGTCTTCAACCATCTTCATTCAAACCCAATTTAAAATAGACTCAACATGATATTTAATCCAAAAGTGTATCTTCACTTCAGATCTCTTTTCTAAATATATCCAGCATTTCATCATCAGTTTCTTTTGACTATCAAATAATAATAATAATGATATATATGTGTGCAAGACTGAATTTCTGATCTACCAGAAAACAAATTCCATGTAACCATTTTTTATTTGATAAAAGATTATATAATACTCACTCAAACTGAATAAAGCCAACAGTATTAAACTATCCTTGATTATTTTCACTCAATCTCATATTACATTTCTAAATAAATCCCGTTGGTTTTGACTTTGAACTATTTTCAGAATCCATCTGCTCCATGGCCTTTCCACTGATAATAGCTGAAGCCACTATGAACTCTTGCCTGCATTGTAACAGGAGCCACATAAAATATTCTCTAACTTATTACTCTTGACCCTCTATAATTTATTCTAAACACAGAAGACAAAATGACCCTTTGAATATTATGCCACATCATGTCATAACTTTGTGCAAAACGCTGCCATTGTCACACTTCACAGCATGGCAGAGGCCCTACAGGACCTGACTTCTAGACCCCTCTGACCTCAGCATTCTGTTCCCTGCAACATTATCAAGCTGTGCTGTTCTTCTATGCTCTTTGCTCTAGATTTTTCTTTCAGATAGAAAGTTTTCCAAGATACCTAAAATAGATAATTCCATGTCCCTGTCAATTTTTCTTCTTATCTCTCCATTCAGTGATTTTAATAATAAAACTCCCATTAAGCCACTACTCATCTACCTCTGCACTATTTTTTATATTAATTAACATCTACAAATATAATGTATTTTCCTATTATATTTATTTTCTCCTAAGTTTAATTTTATCATCTGCTTCACTACAAAATATAGGCTCCCCAGTGAAAGTCTTATGTATTTCCCTCAATATTATATTCCAAGTAGATAGAATGGTGCATTGACATAAGAAAGCAACAATAAATATTTTCTGAATGAACACTGTATTTCATTAGGCCTCTAAAGATATGAAATTCAAGGAATATTTGAGATATAACTGTAAGCCTCAGTCCTCTGTGAATCAAACTTATGCTTTTGCAAATGTTCTAAAGTAGAAAACACATACTGTGGAAGACCAAGATTAAGAATCAACTCAAGGGCTGGAGAGATGGCTTAGTAGTTAAGGTGCCTGCCTGCTAAGCCTAAGAACACTGGTTCCAATCTCCAGGTCCCACATTTAGCCAGATGCAAAGTGATGCAAGGGCGCAATGCTGCACTTGACCACAAGGGGGAGCATGCATCTGGATTTCGTTTGCAGCAGCTGAGAGGCTGCTGGTGCACCCATCTCTATCTGTCTTCCTCTCCCTCTCTCTCTGTCTCTCTCTCTCTGTCTGTCCCCAAAAAAAAAAATTAAAATTAAAATTAAAATTAATTTAAAGAATCAACTCAAATCTTTTTTGAAATTGATAACTATAGAAGCAAATAATTGCAAAAATGCCTTCCCCTTAATGATTTACAGCGGGGTCATTCATTTTAATGGACTCTAAACTCCATTAGAAACAATTGTTCTACTTTATTTTAGGTCCAACTAATGGCCCCATGGAGTCACCTGTCTTCAGATGTGTAATACCAATGCCTCTTCTTATCTTTTCCATTTCTCAGTCTGTGCAAAAGTAAGCCGTCTTAAATGTTACAAGATCCAAAGCCAAGCAGACATATTTCTAATCATTATTATCTTGAGCAATTCCTTTATCAAAAATAGGGTACATACTACATGCATATTGTCAGACTTTTCAAGTGCCCAGGCAAGCATAAGTTCGGATATCATGTCACCATTGTTCTCAGTGTAAGGTCTCAGACAATCACTGCCACACATTGTCCATGAAAACAAACTCACTCAACACTTCTTTTCTTTTAATTTTGTTTTCTTTTAAAACTTAATTTATACAGGGGTGTGTGTGTGTGTGTGTGTGTGTGTGTGTGTGTGTGTGTGTGTGTGTGCATGCGTGTGCATGCATGTATGAATGGGTGAGTGCACCACGGTCTCTTGCCAATGCAAAGGAACGCCTGTCTGGTATTAGGCATTACATGGGTACATGGTAGCTGGGGAATTGAACCTGGGCAATCAGGCTTTGCAAACAAGGACCTTTAATTGTTGAGCCATCTCCCTGGCTGCATCAACACTTCTAAGAAAATATATATTGATGTTACCACAAATTTCCTTTTCTTAATCATCCACTGGGTGTCAAGAATAATTGTACTTTTTTTATACATCACTAGAATCATACGCTCATCAACATGTAAGACTTATTACTTACATTCTACAGAAAACAAATGAATGTTAAGGGGCTATTCATTTTCCCAATGTCATGAAGCTGACACAGATATATCTAAGTCTAGACAGAGGTCTCTGCCTCTGAACCTTGAATTCATTTAAGACCCACTTCCTATCATTTTGATGAGTGAAGGAAAATATTGTCTTATATCTTATATCAAATACTTTTCGAAAATTCAGTAATATATTTTTTTAATGTCAGGCAGCTTACATTATTTGAACAGAAAACAGAATCTTAGAATACTTTATATGAAAAATCTAACTTAAGAAAAGTTAGGAAATATAAAATAATGTTGCTTTCTTTTGAGCTCGGTTTATCAGTTTTTATTCATACCCAAGGATTCAGTGAGCTCTATCTGAAAGAAAGGTAATATTGGCTGATCTTTAAATATAAAGTATGAAAAATTACTTCAGACCATTACATGTAGAAGATGGAGACCGCCTACTGCCAGAGAATGTATGAAAATTGAATATTGGGAAATCTATTTACACCAATATTGGGACCTAAATAATTGACCATCATGCCGAAAGATTACACATGGGTTTTAATCTTTAATCACTGCATAGCTTACGGAAATCAAATAACTATCTGACTCATAAGCATTTATCTGCTTTGGCAAGTCAATACAACTTCATGATAAAATTTTAGATCTTTTTGTTAATAAAGCACTTTCCGTGAAATAACTCATCTTTATTGTAAGTTAGTACACTCTGCATGTATCAGACACCATTCACTTAAAGTTCCTTCCTATTTAATTAGTACATATGATGTGATATCAGTGATGCTTCTGTGGTCATCATGAGGAATATAAATTATGAGGCTATCTTGCATCTTTAACTTAGGCCCAGGAATGATACACATAAATGTATTTGAATCTTACCAGAAGCACAAAGCTCAGCCTATTCTAATTTGCTTCATCTGTCTCAGATTGATAAATTAGAAAAGTTGATATCTTATTGCTAACCATGGAAATTTTGACTTCATTTTCTGTAATTTATTACAGCATTTGATGCCTAATACAGTTTATTTTAATATGAGCAGAAGAAATCTCGAATAAAATATGGAATAAGGTGAGAAATACTGACTCCTATCTAGTGATGATTTGAGTAAATTAAAACAATGATGAGCTTATAAGCAATAATGATAATGATGACTTTGTGTCATTGGGGAAAACAGCGGACATGATTTTCTATCTCAGGTAAATCCACAGGGACTGGTTTGAAATGAATAGGACTAAAATGTGGAATATTTTTGAGTTTGGTTTAAATCTCTTTACCTCCAAAACAGCCAGCTAATAACTTAATGGTCTGCACACCCGTGAGAACATACCTGAATAGACTTGGGCAGAGGTTCAGCTTTTCTCTTTTTCACACCCTCTCTGTCAGAGCTAAACATGACAGACTAAGCTGCTGGCATTGAACTAGGGACCCAAAGCCAGCTGCAGCCAGAATTTGCATTTATTGGCTTCTATTTGAGTTCACAGGATTGGATACATCAGAATTAAGCCCTATGCTTAGAAGATATCCTTGCTATAACACACTTACATTTCATGTATGTTACATAATGTTTTCTGATGAATCACTTGGCCTATGTGAGAGATGTTTCCAATAGGCTCCCACAGCCTACTTCCAAATCAGCCCTAACATTCTTGCTTAGTGAAAAAGACATCTAGGTAGGTTTGTTACACATGTACCTTCACAATGCTCTTAGCTCTTTGAACTATTACCTGCATCTAAGTGCATCCCTCTTCAAACAATGGAATAGGTTATTCCTCCCTCTAATCACCTTGATAACTCCTCATTTGTACCCCAAATCCTCTGAGACAAATTTTGAAACTAAGGGAGATGAGCTGGTTGAGCATGGACCTTACCAGTTTCTGTCAGTTTAAACATTCTTCCTACTTATGATTTCCTCTGTTGCCTTGTGATAATGAATGCATTCTTATATTAATGAACCATCATTTAACTATCACCATGCTTCATTCTCACTCTAAAGAATCACTTGGGGGGCTGGAGAGATGGTTAGTGGTTAAGGCACTTGCCTGTGAAGCCAAAGGACCTAGGTTCAATTCTTCAGGTTCACATAAGCCAGATGCACAAGGTGGCACATGCATCTGGAGTTCGTTTGCAATGGCTAGAAGCCCTGGCGTGCCCATTGTCACTCTCTCTCTCTCTCCCTCTCTCCGTGTCTAATAAATAAATAAATAAAAATAAAAATCTTTTTTTCTTTTTTTAAAGAATCACTTGGTATTTTCAGTCTTATTTTCCTACAAAGAAAGAAGTGAGGGGCTGGAGAGATGGCTCAGTAGTTAAAGGTGCTGGCTTGTGAAACCTGACACACAGGCCATGGTTGAGTCCCCAGTATCCCCTAAAGCCAGAAACAATGCTTTGTTTGCAATGGCTGGAGGCCCCTGTCTGTTTCTGTCTCCCTCTTTCACAAATAAAAACATTAAAATTATTTTTGAAAGAACTGAAAGCCAAACAAAAGGGAACAGAAGGAAAACCTGTTTTTCCACTTGAAAGCTTGAGTTTGGACAATATAATTTAATAGGGTTCCTAAGTCTTAATTGGAAAATATTGTACTTATGTTTTAAGAAATGGAATAAGTACACATCAGTAACTCTTTCAATTGTTAATGCAATTATAATTGACTGTATTTAAAACAACACATAGTTGACTATATTTTATAATGACTGTGCATTAGGATATATCTGACTTAGGGTATGAAATTTTTATGTTTATTGGAATTCAAGATCAGTGTGCTTTTATTCTTCCGTTTTCATCTTCAGCAAAGAATAATACTTTACCTATAAAATGATGTAGCATTTTGGGCTGCATTTCTCTTATTTCTCATTCTCAGACATCATTGCATCACTCCAGATAATACTGTTGCAAATGAAAACGTTAATGCTTTTAGAGTGCTTATCTCTTTACAAATGATGTATTCTTCCTGTTGTCAAGATTGTAGATATTTCTCATTTTACTCATTTGCATCTGAAAAAAGTTCTCAAAGACGACAACTGCTAAATTTCACTAGTTTTGAACCTCAACTTACTTCAGGTAGGAAAATAATAAATACAACATTAAACACTGTAATTTAATATAACAGTTATTCTTCCTCTGTCTTTCCATTCTTCCTAGAAAGTTTTGTGATTTCAATGACTAGTTACTTCATTGTATTTATTATTTACACCATGAAGAGTTTCTTTTTCTTTTTTTTTTTTTCAATTTAGTAGGGTAGGGATTTAGTTTATTCTCAGTGGTTTTGATTGTATTCTATAAATGTTTAAATTATTTACTAAATGTTTACCTTAAATTTTTTTGATCTTAAATTGCATGATCTATCATACCACCTAGACATTAATTTTGTTAATATTTTGTCATTTAACTACATAATGTCACCTGTCTTAAATGTGCACCTTGATTTTTCTTTTTTTTTTTTTTAATTTGGAGTGCCAGTGCATATGCATGCAAACATGCACTCATGCACACACACACACGCACACACACATTAAAAACTTGGTCTTGATAATATATGTTTTTAGCACTAATCAAATTAGAATTCAGTCAAAACATCTTACGGAGAATATATACGTGGCCTTATTTGTTGGTTTTTTGGCATTAAGCATTTCTTTTTTATACATTTATTCACTTTGTGGCCCTGGAAACCTTTTGCTAAGGCATCAGAGAAAAATGTATGTATTCAATCCTCCCCTCCCCAGGTATTTTGTCCCAAACTCATGTGTCAGAACCACTGCAGTGGACATCAGTGTTCACCTCCAGATCTACCAGTCTGGCGAATTAGGCTGCTTCTCCAAATGTCTCCTACGGCCTGCCAACTGGCAGAACGGAGCCCTAGGTGCACCTAATTCCTCCTGTCAGATGAACTGTTAGAGTGAGTCACGAGGCACCTGCTTTGGGCCCCATGCGAAAGCTAAGGACTTTTCTCTCTCACTGGCCCTGTGCCACTTACTGAACACCCCTATCACAACAGAAAACGAGGAGCTGGTTCTCTGTGGGCCTGTCTAGGATGGAAAGATATTAATACAGTTTGGGTTACATATCATTCAGGCACACCATCTGCTGGACTATGATAATTAGCCTCATGCTTGTATACTGATTTCAAAGCTCTGTAAATTTTGGATTATGTCAAGGAAAGGGAAGGAAAAGAGGAACAAAACAAGCAAACATATGTTAGTTACCAAGATACTAGAAAGTTAAATGATGAAGGGATAAGGTCTTATTCAAAATTATTCTGAAGATAAGACCTGACTGTTTGCTTAAATTTGTCCTTAATTTGAAAATTGTTTTGTCCAAATTGTTTATATAACAATTATTGTGAAAATATATTTGCTGTCAGTATTTTTAATGTTGAAATGATTTTTACTGTTTATAAAATACAGTGAATAGAGACAAAATGAAAAAGAATGTGCTTAATAAATAACATTTACATACTTATATAATCATAGCATTTTTTTCTTTTAAATACATAGTTGGCGAATTATTATAGAAAAATTTATGTGAGTAAGCTGTGTAAATAACATTGCTGACATGAGAGACTTTCTAAACTTTAGTTTAAATATGAAATATTTCATGAGACTTTAGATTACTCTTTGGCAATATAAATGTAAAAAATGTTTTAAAAACTAAAATGTCCAGAGTTTAAATTTCAATATCCAAGCCAGATGTGGTGGTGCACACCTTTAATTCCAGTACTTGGGTTGGAAAAGAAGCCATTGTAAGATTAAGGCCAGCCTGGGACTACAGAGTGAATTCCAGGTCAGCCTGGGCTAGAGTGAGACCCTGCCTCAAAAACAAACAAAAAAAATCAATACCAAAACAATAAGAGTATCTTTCTAATAATTAGTATTCCATCTTAAAACTGACATGAACAGAGATTCATTTTTAGACAAAACATACTTACATATTTGTGTCAAATGAAGACTCTTGGTCCTGTTCACAAACACAAGCATTTTGCTTTAGCTGGCTTAGGATAAAATAGAAATGGGCCATAGCGTAATGACCTTAAAAATTATCATTTGAAATGAGTCATATTTTAAAGTGAAAGATGAGACAGTCATACTTAAGTCCAGATAAATCATGCTATGTGTGGGTCGTTGCTATTCCCAGGGGTTGTTGGCCACTGATGTCCCGGGTGAAGGAGGAGTTGGGGGGAAGAAACAGGGTCCTGAGTGGGTGAGTGTGATGATGGGCAATGAACACCCAGGAGGCAGTCTGATGGATAGCCCACTCTTGTTTATTCATCAGGGAGTGGGTTTATAAACACTTGAGGAAGGTTGAGAAGGCACATACAGACTACATGGTGATTGGAAACATCGTTTATAAGTTGCTATCTCATTGGTTGAAAGGCAGAAGTGCAAGGGAGATAGAAGCAGGAAAAGCTACATGACTTCAGAGTTGTGAGGGAGGAGCTATAAGGGAGATAACAGAAGTGGCGGGAAAAGCTAGGTGACTTCAGCCACATAAGGGTCTCTAAGGCAGCTAGCCACAAGGTCAGGAACTGTGGCGGGCAGGCAAACCCTGACTATGGAATGGCCAGATGCTTTGGGGATCAAACCAGGGGAGGGCCTCACCAGTTCTGTCCACTCTGGGCAATGACAGGGCACACTACAACCTTGCCGGAGGGCAGGGAGGGCCAGTCACCGTCACCAGAGTGGGTTCCTGATGATAAGGCCAGGTGCAACCCCCACAGCCCAAGGTCCCTGGCCATGTCCAACAGCCCAAGCCAGCTTCCTCACAGTCCCAGCCCGTTTTTAGCAATGCCCACCACTACCTGATTACAGAGATCAAACTAAGAAATGCCACTATTGATTTTGTTGTATTAAGCAAAGTGTTACAAACTTGCTTAAAAATGTAAATCAAAGAACACATGAATCACTTTGGAATAAATTGTTTCTTCCTCCCCTTTACTTTCATATTCTATACCAAGCATAAGGACTGAATATGTCACTCTTCTGCTCACACAGAACATCTGCCCCAGTTGAACTTCATTGTTCTTGCTAGAGGGTGCTAAGCAGTCTCTCAGTTTACAAGTGCTGCTTGGCTAGAAGATTCCTGGGATTCTATAGTGCAGTTCTAAAATAATTTTAATTTTCGCAGATTTTCTGTGTGACCATAAGACTTCCATGTCACCTGGCAGACAGATATACATTTGTCATCACAGGAAGTGGTGAGAATCCCACCTGAGCACAGAGAAATACTATACATGCCCTAATCATCACATGTCTTTGTAACATCATTGTCCTCAAAGAGATGTTCAAAGATGGTTCATGATAGGAAGTGCTCACCTCTACACACACAATCCCTCAACAACTCTGTTTCTCAAATAAAAGAAGATGAAGGGCTGGAGAGATGACTTATCTATTAAGGCACTTGACTACAAAGCGAAAGGACCCCCGTTCAATTCCCTAGGAACCTTGTAATCCACATTAACAAGGTGGCACATGCACTTGGAGTTCATTTGCAGTGGTTGCATGTCCATTCTCTCTCTCTCTCTCTCTTTCTCCCTCTCTCAAATAAATAAAAATAATGGAAAAAAAAAAGAAGGAGGAAAGGGATACAAAAACTTTTCTAGTAATCTTAGAGAAGCATAGATCTTTGTGCTCAGTTTCTATGTTTGATCAGCTCATGCTGTGGTTTGAATGCAACACAGAAATGCAGGCTCATGTGGTGGAACAATTGGTCCCCAGTTCATTGTCCTATTTGGGCAACTTGTGGAACTTTAAGGTGGAGGAGCCTTGCTGGAGGAGGTGGGTCAGTAGCATGCATCGTAAGGTATATAGCAATGAGAAGAGTGCACTGCTCAACATTGTGCTTCCACTATGACACCATGCCACATACTCAAAGTTGAGGAAAACTGATCATAGACTGGAAACTTTGATATTATGAGCCAAAATAAGCCCCTATTTATAAACTGCTTATCTCATTCATTTAGTGACAGCAAGAGAGGAGCTAATGCATGAGTCTACATTGTACACTTCAATTGCTCCTCATGCTATAATGAAATTATTATCTGGAAGATAAATAAAGAATGGAGGATTTGTTTTCTTTTTTTAAAGATTTTCTTTTATTTTATTTATCAGAGACAGAGAGAGGGAAAGAGAGAGAGAGGAGAGTTAGAATGGGTGTGCCAGGGCCTCTAGCCTCTGCAAACAAACTCCAGATGCGTGCACCCCCTTGTGCATCTGGCTTACATGGAACCTGGAGAATCGTACTGGGGTCCTTAGGCTTTGCAGGCATCTGCCTTAACTGCTAAGCCATCTCTCCAACCCCGGATTTGTTTTCTTGATAATGATTTGTGTTAGAGGATATTATTTTTTTTCTTTTTATTCCATTTAATTTCCCATCCATTTTGGTTTGCTAATATTCTAAATAACCTTTTTCACTTACTCTTTTCAGGACAGTTAAATTTTCTACAGTTGAACATGGTGGCTCATCAGGTTCTGGAAATCCTCCTGCTCTTCTTGTGTTCACAGAAAGATTGCAACTTCTTTATACCCACACTGACTACTGCAGTGTTCATATGATGTATTTGGCCCATAAAATGTTGCCCAAGAAATATACCTCTCTTTTGGGCCCAGGCTTCATGAGAATTAGTACATGGTATATTTGAAATGCCTACTGTGGTGATCATGGAACGGGTATTAAAATGGGGCCACTGTCAGCCAAGACCCCACTGAGTGATGAGCAGAGATCCCCGTCAAATTATGGTAGACCCAGAACACTAGCGAGAAGCAGACCTTTGCTTTTCTAAGGCACTAAGTCATGAGCTGCACACTAGCAAAGTATAATGCAGACATTTATGACTGCTGTAGAGAAATTTGAAAGGAATTAGAAATTAGTCTAAGAGGAGTTTTGCTCTTGGTTGTTGGTTCCTTAAGGGTAAGCACAAATCATGTAAGTTAAATGCCCCAATTTTTATCAATTTGTTCTCCGAACATTCATGATAAATATGTAGGTGGTGGTTAACAAATCTGAAATAAGGAATGAAAAAAAATATATATGGAAGATGATCCTCAATGGAATTATAAAAGTTCTTATGAGCAATGGCATGGTCCACTATCAACCGTGCTTCAAGGTTCTTTTTCACATGAATCAAGAGCTGCTGACCCTCCGCTTCTGTAGCTGATTCAGTTCTGCAACAAAAATGCGATGCCAGGGCAGCATTGTTGGTGGCTGCAGCGAGGATAGCAGTGGAACTAAAGAAGACGGGACCTCTTCCCTGGGGACCTGCGTCCTAGACCCTCCAACCAAGGTTGTCAACACCAGCCCCACTGTTTCTCTTAGCATCAGAAATGCTCTCTACGTCAGAGACCTGATGAAATCATTGTTGCATGCTTCGACTTCATTCAAACAGAACAGAATATATGCATTTGGGGGCTCCTATTTCCTTTCAGGGTTTAGTGGATGTGTGAGGGTAAGGTTTTCAGTGGTTGACACTTTAGATATGTTACAACAAGCTTCTGTGCTGGCACTGTACTGTGTCAGACTGAGTTGCCTCCCGAGGGAGCCCTTATCCCCTCAAGTAAACTCCTGGAAGATACGACTCAGTGGTACTTTTATTATGTCCAATCGAGTTTGAAGACAGCAGTCATTTAAATCATGAGGCACGTAGAATATGTTAACAGTTGGATTAAATCATTCGCAACACTTAAATGAAAGATTTTCTTGCATTATAGCCTTATACAAACAATAGAGTCATTAATACCAAATAAAAATCTTACAGTAATATTATATCTCTCTCAAGAAATGCTCCCTTATTAAGCATTGTTTTCTAAAGATTCTTGATATAACTGCAATACAGAAAAATTCCATGTGAATAAGGGAAAAATTGGATAAGACATAAAAATAAATTTAAGTAAAAGAGGAAAACTATTTGAGAATACAAGAAATAATGTTAGATGGTATATGGACTTAAATGTGATCAGCAATTCTTAATGAAGAAGGAAAATAGTGCAAAACTTAATATGTAAATTTAAATGAGATTTACGTGGGTGTGTTATCCAGGGCTATATTTTTGGATGCTTTCAAAGAATCCTAAGGTTAAAAATATAGCCAGAAAAGAGCAAAAATTAAGAAATGTAACATTATGTAGTACATTCAATTTTTGACATGCAGCTTTTACATTATAATTAACAATTTTTATTTAAATTACCCATTTTATTTTAAAATATGGCTAAAGTTTTGATTGTGCATTTGAATTTAGATATTACTTATATAGAAACTGATGCGTACAATATAATGACTTTTGTGATCCATGGATATGGTATATTTTAATTTTTTTAGCTGTTATTTTCAGTGCTTCATCACGCAAGTTAGACCAATTTGATTGTCCTTTCCTGCTTTTGCAGGTTCCCAGTGGCAGAAGTTAGAGATGAGATCTGCCTGAGCTATTTCGTGGCATACATACAAGCCTGTACATGCTTGGTCTTACAACTTCCCAGCAACAGACCCATTTCAATATTTTTATGGGCATCTCATTTCCCAATATTGATTAACGTCTTGTTTGTTCCAACTATTGCTAACCACTTCTGATAGGTGTTGCAAATAATATATAATCCTTTATATATGATCCTATATACTTTTCAAAGATACCCCAATCATACTTAGGTAATTATTGAATAGACAAATTAATTGTCATTGTCCCATTCTTTTTGAAAACTAATGGAGAGTTTTTGTCTTAGTGACTCAGTTCAGCGCAGTCATTAATCCAGAACACACACACACACACACACACACACACACACATACAGAGTTTCTGGGAAATCATCAGACAACCAGATCATGTCTTTGCTCTGTGAAGGAGGTTATTAAGGACTTTCAAGTATTGGAGAAATGGCTCAGTGGTTAAGGCACTTGCTTGCAAAGGCTAAAGGTCAAAGTTTGATTCTCCAACACCCATGTAAAGCCAGATGCACAAAATGGGGCATGCATCTGGAGTTCATTTGCAGTGGCAGGAGGCCCCGAGCACACACTCTTTTTCTCTCTGTCTCTCTCTGTGTGTCTGTCTCTTTCTCGTTGTCTCTATCTCTCTCTAAACTAAATAACTAAAATATTTAAACACATAAGTACTTTCAACCCTGTGTTCTACTTTCTGCACTGCTGGTTGGTATGCTGTCTACTTCCCATGGGTGCTATGACTGTGACTCTGTCAGCTTCAAGGTTTTGGTGAACTGGGGAGAATGAGGCTAGGAAGTACAAAGACCACAAAGCTCACTGCTATTAATGAGCAACATTCTTTGTTGAACAAAGACTGCTTAGAATGCTACATATTTTCATTTAATTTTAAGTTTTGAAGTTTACATTGACAATTTTGTCCAAAATTATCATTGGATTTATTTTATTTTATTTTATTTTTTGAGGTAGGCCCAGGCTGATCTGGAATTCACTATGTAGTATCATGGTGGCCTGGAACTAGTGATCCTACTAGCTCTGCCTCCTGAGTGCTGGGATTAAAGACATGCGTCACCGCACCCAGGTGAGGAGCATATTTTTAGAGGTCCTGACTATCATTTACATTTGTGCTTACTCTTGTCCCTTACCTGTCTCCCTCCCTCCCTCCATCCCTCTCTCCCTCTCTATTTTATTCCCTTTCTTCTTTCCCTGATTGGACTGCCTAGGATTTCATTAACATAATAAATATGACTAATGAAACATTGTTAATGTCTGTTGGGAAGAATTACTAACCCTTCACTGTTAAGTATGATAGCTATGATACGTGGCTTTTCAAAGATCCCCTATATTGTATTTATGGAGTCCCTGCCTTTCACCTCAAGGTCTCCTGTCTGTTTGATTGTCTGAGTTTTGTGAAATGCTCTTCTGCTTTCCACATCTTTTGATGTGATATTTTATTGTTTCTTTTTTAATTTGTTGAAATACATTGATTTTCAAATACTAATTATGTTTCCTTATGTTTTGTTAGATTCATATATTGGGAGATCTCATTTATATATTACATTGATTATTTTATTCAGGGAAAATTTTGTACACATTTTTTTTTCACTTCCTGAGTAGGAAACTACTAAAGAAAGTTCTTAACCAACTTCAAGTGCTCCTGTATATTTTTACTTTCAATTGTTTACTTTTCCTTTATGTATTTTATAGTCATTGGTTAAATACAATCCAATTTAATATAATTATTTCCTCTTATTGAATTTAGCTTTCTATTACTATAAAATGTTTCTCTTTTTTTCTAAAATAGTCCTTTCTTGGAAATTCTACCTTGCCATTACATTCGTTTCAATTTTTTTCACTTAGCATTTCTATGATATAACTTTTAAGAACAACATTTAGGCTATTGGTCATTATAGTTTGAATCTGGCTTTTTATCCAACTATATATCTGCCAATAGATTTGGGGTTTGTAGCACTCTAATTTTATTGGATATAATTATCAATATGCTTGGCTTTCAAATATATATATATCTATATTTCAGATCTAAATGGTGTGACTTTATTGCTGAGCGTCCAACCAGCTATGGTCACAGGACATCAAGAAACCATGGTAGAATTGAGATGGCTAGCTCTCATAAGTGATATGCAAGCTGCAGGGGGAATAAAGGTCACCAAAAGCATGAACTAGCAGTGCATACTACAACCTATAAAATCAACCAGCCAGGCAAGATGCATACAGTGGAGCAATAGTGGCACGTAGACTGTGGTGGTAATCAACTCTGATTGGATATGGGGCCTGCTCACCAGGAGGGAATTCATACCTGGTACTGAGAACCAACTCAGAAGCCTATGGCTTAGAAGGTCATAGACCCTAGAGGGAAGTTGCCATTGTTGTTTGGCTTATACCTATCAAAAAGTCTTCTAAATATTGTGTTTATGGCCTTTGATCCATGCTTCTATTACTTTTGGCTAGATTAACTGCTTTTTACAAATGCCAGCAAATATCAGGGAGACCCACGAACCATCACTATGACAAAAAAGGAAAGCTGGCTACATAGCACTAGACAAGTCACCCCTATCACATCCGCCAAGGCTCAGAAAACATTACAGAAGATGGCGCATTAAATGTATGAACTACTCTGACTGACAGCTTCAAAACCTCCTCCAAGGATGCTGTGGACAATAAAGAGACTCACAACTGATCAAAGCAGAAAATCAGAGGCTACAGCTTGTCACCAAATGAGAACTGCAGTATTTCATTGAAGGCTAGGGGAACATTGCAGGAGAGGGGACAGAAAGAATGTAAGAGCCAAGGGATGGGAAGGTATGTTAGATGCATTGTCCCCACCACAGTGACTGGCTGGTGCATCCATAACCGCACAACGAATACAAATAACACCACTGAAGAGGGCTCTCAGCGGAAATGTGGTGGGAGAGAAGGAGCATAGGAGTGTGATGTAATGGAAATATGACCAATTTGCAAGATGACATGTAATAAAGTTCTCAACAAACATTGTGTAAGTCCAATTAAAATTAGAATATATATATATTTGGAGAGAGACAGAGAGAAACAGAAAGAGAGGGAGAGGAAGACAGATAGAGATGGGCATGCCAGCAGTCTCTCAGCTGCTGCAAAAGAAATCCAGATATGTGCGCCCCCTTGTGGTCAAGTGTGTCATTACACCCTTGCGTCACTTTTTGGACCTGGAGATTGGAACCAGTGTTCTTGGGCTTAGGAGGCAGGCGCCTTAACCACTAAGCCATCTCTCCAGCCTAGAACATTATATTTTTAAAATATACCGTGATTGTTAAGTTCATGAGCATGAATTTTGAAGATGGCAACATTTTTGACAAAATGTCATCAAAATGCATTCTTTTCCTATTTGTACACATGTATGACTTAATTTATACAGTGTTGGGTGGATCAGTATATTAACTTCCAAGTGCATGCACTCATGGTAACTTGGCAAGTGAAACACAAATTAGCAATGTTTTAACCTCCTATTGCACTCAATAGGCATTTAATGTTATTTAGAAGACATGCCAGTATTCTTATTTGAGTTGAAGAGCACTTCCACACCTTGACTTAACTTCACACATCACCAGCCATGCTTTACAGTCCACCTTCTGCTCCACTCTGTACTGGCAGCTGAGCATCAGAAGACCCCCAGAACCTTGCTTTCTATTTTACTGTCAGTTAATTTTATTATAAAAGTATATATTGTCTGTTACTTAGCACCTTTTCAATCAGTGCATGGTTCTCACATCTCAAAAGAAAACAACAACTATGAAAGAAAAATTATAGATAAAGGAAGATTGTTTAACAAAATCTTGATAGGTACCTACCTTTCTACTGAGACAAATAGTAAGACACTCTCTTCAATTTATTGGAAATTTGTGAGAGTCTGAAGACTTTAATCTGAAAAGACATTGCATATAAAAACATGCTGTCAAATTTAGTAGTTAGCAATAATTGTGTCATAAGGACAAATTAGCAGAACTGAAAAATTCTGTGTTTAAAAGTCTCTTCTTTTAAAATTGCAATTCTGGGAAATATGGATGGCTTAGCAGTGAAGGTACTTTCTTGTGAAGCCCACTTTAGGGTGATTTCTCTACTAATCTTCCTACATACAACTCATACATTCTCCCTCTTCCCAACATTTTCTCCATGTTTATTCCTCTTTAAACCCTTCTTTTTTATCATAACTTCATCCTTTCATGGTTCAGTAACCTCTAAAATATGCAGAGACAAATATCCCTCACTTCACAATCTCACTATTCCTTGAATCTCAAGTTGTCCAGGGTGGCTGACAACAGCGATAGCCATTTGTGTCAGTAAAACTCAAACTTCTAAGAGGCATAGTTGTATCTATGAGAAGTTGTTATATATCTCACAGTGCAGTTGCATGCCCTTTACCAAACTGAATCGTTATTTATCATGTTGACCTTAGACCATTATAAAGTGCATGAAAAACATACTGTAGTTTCCTAATTATCGAGGCAGCTGTTGGAGGAAAAGGAAAAGCATGGTTAAATCTACTACAATGTCCAACTGCCTAACTGAAAACAATTATTTTGAACCTTTCTTATCCGCGACCTTTGAGACCTGAAGGAAGCTCATGTTCCGTGCCTCGCTGTTCTCATTTGGGGTCTCAGACATGTCGTCTAACAATATGAATTGTTAATGGTGAATCATCTGTTAAAGTTTCAAACATTTTGCTCATAATTTAATGTAGCCAAAAGATTCCAGCAACAAAGTATACAAAGCAAAGGTCCTTGTGGAAGTAGGACTTAAGTTAAAAACCCAACATTTTCTCTTTTAGATACACTACAAAAGAAAGTGCGTCAAGAAAAGAAGTGACAGGGCTGGAGAGATGACTTAGTGGTTAAGGCGCCTGCCTCCTAAGCCTAAGAATGCTGGTTCCAATCTTCAGGTCCCACGTTTAGCCAGGTGCAAAGTGATGCAAGGGTGCAATGCCGCACTTGACCACAAGGGGGCGCACACATCTGGATTTCATTCACAGCAGCTGAGAGGCTACTGGCGCGCCCATCTCTATCTGTCTTCCTCTCCCTCTCTCTCTATCTCTCCTGTCTCTCTCCAAAAAAAAAAAAAAAAAAAAAAAGTGACAATAAATGTTGGCAAGGATGCAGAAAAAAGGGGAACCCTTCCACACTGTTGGTTTCCATTGTGGAAATCAGTGTGGAGACTCTTGAGACAGCTGAAAATAGATTTACCATATGACCCAGCTATACCACTCCGAGGCATATATCCAAAGGACTCTTCTCACTACCTTAGAGATACTTGCACAACCATGTTTATTGCTGCTCTATTCACAAGAGCTAGCAAATGGAACCAGCCTTGATGTCCATCAAGAGATGAATGGATAATAAAGATGTTGTATATTTACACAATGGTGTTCTATTCAGCAGTAAAGAAAAATGAAATTATGGCCAGGAGTGGTGGTGCACGCCTTTAATCCCAGCTCTTGGGAGGCAGAGGTAGGAGGATCACTGTGAATTTGAGGCCACCCTGAGACTACATAGTGAATTCCAGGTCAGCCTCAGCCAGAGTGAGACCCTAGAAGGGTGGGGTAAGTTTAATCAAAATCCAAGATATTCTCAATAAGACATATGAAAGCTTACTCCTTTTGGATAATGGCTCATCCAGAAGCTATAGATTGTTAGTAGAAATTTTTCAGTGCCAGGGACTGGATACCTTCCAGTGAGTTGTTGGCCAGGGAGGACCCTTTTGCCTCCAAAACATTACAGGCTATTGCCAAGGCCCTTGGTTTCCCACCAGAAACAGATGGTAAGACCTTACTCCTGAAGACTTCACATACCTGGGCAGCAAGGTCACTGAGAAATCAAGCTGGTGCTGAGCAGAAAACCTCCTCCCTGTAGACCAGCTGACTGAAAGCTGGAAAAAGCTGCATTGCCTGCAACACCTTGGGAGACAGTGTCATCAGCAGTGAAAACAGTGGACACTGGAAGCTTCAAGTTTGGCCAGAAATGCCAAATGACTGAATGGGTGCAATAGTGGCATGTCTGCTCTTGGGGAAACAAACTGCTCTCTAATTGGACTGAAGGCCCACTCTATGGGAGGAAATACAGGCCTGGTACTGAAAACGGAATGAAAAGCCTATGGCAGGGGAATTCATGAGCCTTAGGTTTGTAAAGCCTGCTCTTTTCTAGCTAATGCATATATTATGCTCACTAAACTGCCTTGTAAACAGTACACTTAATGTTTACAGTCATCAATTAATGCTACTCTTACTTTTGGTTAGAGAAGCTTCTCTTTTCAGATGGCCATGACCACTGAGATGACCCAAAAGGCAACATAGTGCTGAGAAGATGTGATGGAGAAATGTGAAACATCTCTATCACATCCTCCCAAGGCTCAGGGCCCATTACAGAAGAGGTGGAGGAAAGAATGTAAGAGCCAAAGGAAGGATATGACTCCATACAATGCAACTTTCCAGACAGAAATTGGCCTCAATATTCATGATCTCACAGGGCCTAACAATACCTTCACAAGACCCTCATAATAGGAGGAAAAGATGATGACATCAAAATAAAAGAGAGACTAATGGAGAGAGGGACAGGCTATGATGGATAGTGGAGTTGTGAAGGGGAAAGTGAGGGGGAGGGAATTATCATGGTTTATTTTCTGTAAGCATAGAAGTTGTCAATAAGAAATTATACATTAGGGCTAGAGAGATGGCTTAGTGGTTAAGGTGCCTGCCTCCTAAACCTAAGAACACCGTTCCAATCTCCAGCGGTTCCAATCTCCAGGTCCCACATTTAGCCAGATGCAAAGTGACGCAAGGGCCCAATGCCGCACTTGACCACAAGGGGGCGCACGCACCTGGATTTCATTCACAGCAGCTGAGAGGCTGCTGGCGCACCCATCTCTATCTGTCTTCCTCTCCCTTTCTCTGTCTCTCTCTGTGTCTCTCTGTGTCTCAAAAAAAATTATACATTAATAAAAAAAGAAACTTTCCAGACAGAAATTGGCCTCAATATTCATGATCTCACAGGTCTTATGACCATTGGTAACTTTATTAAAATCCAGAAACCACCATAGTCTGAAAAGTGGCCTACAATAAGGAAAGCAGAGAAAAATTAAAAGGAAAAAAAAACAGGAAGAATCTCTTCTTCTGGATAGTTTTGAGGGTCTTGCAGTAAAACTCCAAAGTTTGTAAGCTTGCCCTGCTATTTCACAGAAATTTAAAGATCATTGCATCCATTTCATGCATTTCAGGGCATTTGTCCCATAAATTTCAGTACTAGAATTTGCACAAAGAGCTTCTAATTAGCATGTGTTGTCAAAGCAAAGGACCTAGTCCTATTTTTATTTCTCTCAGACCAGATGGATGGGAGGTGGAGTAATGATCTTTAGTTTTTGTGGCTCTTCACATTGATGGCAAAGATGGCCTGATAGTGTGGCAGGAAACTAAGTTAAAAAAAAATTAAAACAGTGCCCAGATCAGTCCAGGCTTCTTTTAATTACTCATAATTAGGTTATCTCAGTTTCCCACTTCTTGCACACCATTGAATAGCTCACAAAGGCGATCACACTTGAACTGACATTTCATTGGCTGACATAAATGTAGTCTCGTTGTTACCAGGTTAATGGGCTACATTTATTTATAGCATTTTAGATTTCACTAGTGCTATAGGTTCAAAAACTTACAAAGTTCTATTTCAAAGTTTGGATTCTCAAGGATACCCATTTGTTCTCTATTGAAGGAAAGGATGTTACTTTAGTTCTGGACTCCCCATCTGCTCTGGGCAAAGCCTCCTGAAATCTCAGTGCATCTACTCTCTTATGCTATGTCCCAAAGCAGAAGGAAGACAGATGTTTACTACAGATCTAGCTTCATAGCTGTAGTAAGAACTGAGCTAATACTGAATGCCTTGAAATGACATCATGAAAACTAATTCCAATTCTGTGGCAATGAGATGAGCTCATCAATGGCTGTGGGAGTGTACAGCTAATGATGTGATTGGAATGGAACCAGCAAATGAGTGAAATCAGCATAGGATTCGATCCCAATTAAAATCCTTGGCTATTATTGATCCAGAACAAAGTTCAAGAGAAACATAAATCTACTAATTGACAGAATTCAGTCACCAAAAGCAAATTGTAGACTACTGTGCTGTTTTCAAATTTTGTTAGCATTCTACTCCTTTACTTTTTTAAACAAGGGCTTCGAAATTCAAAGTTCTGTCTACTGGGTGTATTAAAGATTTTTTTAGGAAAGAATCTTGTAATAAAGAATTATCATAAGAATTGTTAAATAAGAGAATTAACACATTTCCTCTAATAGTTTGTCACCATATATGGAAGTGCACAATGACATTATGGACACCAGTTCATATTATTCCTTCCTCACATTCATTCTTCCTTTGCAGGAACAGAATAGTTGATATAGTGATTATTTTACATTTTTATCAGAGTATTTGTTTTAATCTTAATCAAAAGACTTAAACAGTTTTAACATCACACTAAGTGGTTTTTTTATGGATCAAAATTCTGTGTAAGGTTTTCCATTGAGTTCCTTCCTCCTTGTATAAAAGGACTTTCCAATATGTTGTTGGCTTCATTTTGTAAAAGACTAGAGTGAGAATTTAATAATTTACTTAAATTTATAGAGCTAGGAAGCTTCCAAACCAAGATCAAGTCCAGGCACTTTTATGATACTTGTCAATCCTGATGGCTAAGAAAAAGGAAATTATTTGTGCGTCTTTGTACCCTGAAGAAAGATGCTTATTGCCAGGGGCTTTCAAAGTATGTTCCAAACTAGAATCAAAAGAAGGAGAAGGAGAAAGAAGAGGAGGAAAATGAGGAGCAGGAGGTTGGGTTTTTCTTTGTTATTGTTTGTTTGCCTCTTTAATTTTCATTCTAATAAAATTTCACCATAAATTTTTCAAAAGGTTATATGATATATTATTTCACAACAAAATGAATGTCAAAACAATATATGAACCCAGCTGTCATCTAGTAAGCCAAACATTATAAATATGCAAAAGATTTTTTCTCATTTTAATATTTATAAAACATAAAATGTATTACTCATTTTAAAAATGTGTTCATTTTTAAATGAATAAAATGTCCATACTTATAAAAGCCATAATAATAATATATATAATAATATATAATAGCACTTTAGGAAACCCAATATATTTTAAGAAAATAGTTTGTGAGACCAATTTTTTTTTTTTGAGACAGAGAGAGAGGGAGAGGAAGACAGATAGAGATGGGCGCACCAGCAGCCTCTCAGCTGTTGTGAACAAAATCCAGATGCATGTGCCCCCTTGTGGTCAAGTGTGGCATTGCGCCCTTGCGTCACTTTGAATCTGGCTAAACATGGGACCTGGAGATTGGAACCGCTGGACATTGGAACCCACGTTCTTAGGCTTAGGAGGAAGGCCCCTTAACCTCTAAGCCATCTCTCCAGCCTGAGACCAAATTTTTGAGAACCACTGCTTCATAACATTTCAGTTAACTAGCACATCCCAAGCTTGGGTCAAGTTAGCTAGATCTTCAGAAAATCTAGATGCTTTCAAATAATGTAGGACAAGTTTATGGCCTAACTCCTACCCTAACCCTAACCTTTCTGTAAAATCTTTCCCAAATTTCATTCTGAAAAATGTTCTTTGTAAGTTTTGTATAAAACATGCTTTTGTCTGCCTAAAGTTTGGAAAGGTCACTTGTTGAAAATCAGTGCAGTGGTTTTCATTCTTTTTAATCCAGGATCAAGTTGGATTTGATGTGGTGCTCAATGTTTTGCAATAACCCACTGAGTGCATGAAACTAAACTGAAGAAACCATATGGAGCAAAGTGGTGTTCTTGAAGTTTTCATAACTTTCAGTTGCTAGGAAACAACTTACCATCAGCTCAGCGCTTAAACTTGGAGCATCTGTTTCATTTAAAGTCTGGCTTCCAGGCACTATAGATTGCATTGAGCATTGGGAGGGGGGAAAAGGCAAAAGAAAAAGCAATTACTTTCTAAAAACAACAACAATGTTAAAAGTCCTGAAAGTGGAGAGTCTTATTCTATATTTGTAATTATATCCTTTGGAAAGTGTTGCCGGAGGGATTGTCTTTCTGCTAACTCATAATGCTGAAGTCCGGAGCACAAATCAGGATCATGCAGCTTTAAAGTCTTAAGAAATGGAGAGAGAATTGAGTGATGGCATTTCAGCCTTTTGGGGGAGATTGAGGAGGAAGGGGATTGACTCTCTGCTCTTGTCCTATATTTCCATTTTTCCCTCTCATGAAAAATCATTACTTTATAGAAATATCTTTCGGCATATTCTAGTCATAGATTTAAACTTTCTCGTACCCTTTTCTTATTATTTTGTATTTCAGCACCTTCTGTCCGTCCATACCAGGATAGAAAAACAACATATATTCATCAATGATTTTTCCCGTTTGGGGAAATTAGATGTAGTTATCTAGCATCAATTTTTTTCAAAGTACATCTGCTCAGATAAATACTAATGTGTCCGCTAACCCTTTTGAATAAAAAAAAAGTCTATGGAATTAAATGGGGTGTTGCATGACCCTTGCCCCACTAGAGCAAGATGTTTTTGCTGTATTTATGTAAGTATTTCAGGGTAGTGCATTTACCTTGCTGGGAAGATTATAGTAAGCAAATAAAAACAAAAAAAAAAAAAAACCACTAAAACTAAAACAAGGAGGGAAGGAAAGGAGGAGGGAAAGAGGGAGGGAGGGAGATAGGGACAGAGGGAGGAGGTAAAAGCCATCAGCAGTAAGGGCAGAAGAAAAGAAAAAAGTTGGAAGGTTGTATTATAATTTTTTCAGGAAATATAACTCATTTGCCTGAAATTTCTTCCTCAGCTCTCATTTTAAAGTTATTTAAAATGGAAATGACATATATTGGGGCTGGAGAGATGGCTTAGTGGTTAAGCGCTTGCCTGTGAAGCCTAAGGACCCCAGTTTGAGGCTCAATTCCACAGTACCCACATAAGCCAGATGCATATGGTGGCGAATGCATCTGGAGTTCGTTTGCAGTGGCTAGAGGCCCTGGGGCACCCATTTTCTCCCTCCCTCTCTCTCTCTCTCTTTCTCTCGCTCTCTCTCTCTCCCTGTCTCCCTTTCTGTCTCTAATAAGTAAATCAATAAAAATGGAAATCACACACACACACACACACACACACACACACACACACACACACACACACCCCTCCTCTATCTGGTAAAGTACTGTGAATCTCCGCTCATAGACTTTGTGTCTATGGCAGCCCATTACAACCAGGCAACTAACACCTTGATACAGCACCTGCATGGACTTGTGCAGGTCCCTCTACATCACTGGAAACACTACAGTGCTACTCAGTCCTGGAACTTCTATCCATGATCACATTGTCATGTTCCCTGACATAAGTTGACTTCTAGTGGCTGGCATTTTGTCAGACTTGGAGCTCCACACAAAGCATAGAAGTTTGAATTCTGCCTGCTTACTGACATCAACATCTCAATTGCATAGCTTGGGTTCTAGTTTCTGTATCACAATTTCTACCTTATTTCCCAGTCATAATTCACTACATTTTTAGGGCATCTGTGTGACTATAGTAGGAATGGAGCGTGTGAGGTGTGTGTATGTATAGTGTATGCCTGCGAGTGTGTGTGTGTGTGTGTGTGCACGAGTGTGAGTTCCAATGTGCATGCTCACAGATGGATGTGCCCCTTGCAGAGGCCAGAAGAAAACAGTAATATCCTTGGTTGCTTTTCCATTTTATTTCCTTGAGACAATCTCTTCCAAATTTGTAGCTGCCATTTGAAGTTAAACTAATTGTCTTGCAAGCCCCAGCAATTCTTTCATCTCCACCCACCACAGGACTAGATTTGCAGGTGTGTGTGTGTGTGTGTGTGTGTGTGTGTGTGTGTGTGTCCATGTCCAAAATTTTACATGGCTGCTGGAGATCAACTTACGCCCCCTCAGGTCTTCATGGTCACCCAGTAGAGATTGAGCTTTCCCCAGCTCCCAGTCATAAGTTTTAATTCAATCTGTTATTAGTTATGTAGTTAAATCACTTAGATTCTTAATTCAAACACCCGTGTTTGTATCTTTATATATGTATTTTTGACATATTTATTTTTATTTATTTTTTATTTTTTTATTATTTTATTTATTTTTGGAGAGAGACACAGAGAGAGACAGACACAGAGGGGAGAGGGGACAGATAGAGACGGGCACACCAGCAGCCTCTCAGCTGCTGTGAATGCAATCCAGATGTGTGCGCCCCCTTGTGGTCAAGTGCAGCATTGTGCCCTTGCATCACTTTGCATCTGGCTAAACGTGGGACCTGGAGATTGGAACCGGGTTCTTAGGCTTAGCAGGCAGGCACCTTAACCACTAAGCCATCTCTCCAGCTCTTGATATATTTATTTTTATGTGTTACCTGCCTGTTGAAATTAATTCATTTTGGATTTTTCTCTTATAGTTTGTAAGTTATAAATGTCCCTGTTTCCTTTGGCAGATAAATTTTATTTCAATTTCACAACATTGTTGAAATTCCTTCAGGGGAATATGACAACTCTTATGGACTAGCTCTCATACCTCTATTGTTTTACATGAGCAAGATAAAGGTCCAGTGTATTTTTCCTTAAAATGCATGTACAAAATATGATAGCCACTTAAATATTTCATCCATTCTATTGCATATACTTGGAAACTTACTGAAATAAATGTGGCTGAATTGATCTTATTTTCCTAAAGTAATATAGAACTTCAGTACCATTCAGAAGAAGTTATGATGAATTTAGTAAAAATCTGCTTCAAAATATATGTCATGCAGAAAGCCTTCACAGATAAATGTGTGATTATGTTCTTCTAGTTTTACATGTTGATTTTCAATTCTACTATAAAATGCTTTTTTTTCCTTTTACTAATTTCTCAGGGTATCTTTTAATCTACTGTCTTGTTTATAAGGACTCAAAGATTCTCCATTCTTGGTCATGAACATAAGAATATTCCAGTAGCTGTGCTCTGTAGACAATGCACTCTGTGTACATAAATGTCCACTTGTGATTTCTGTTTGGAGTATGCTTCTGTGAATTGAAAAGCAAGCTGGTAACTTGGAAAAGAGTTCTGTAATAAAGCAACAAATAGGTTTCAAACTTATTTATTACTTATAAGTAACATTTCTGAAGAAATAGGCAAGGGTAAAGGCTAATTATGTCAATTTCACTGGTGTTTTAAATTTTTCTGCTAGCTTGACTATGTTAGTTTTGTTTTTGAGAATATTGTATTTGAGAGAAGAAAACTAAGCTTTGTTCAGAACTTTAACACATACACACAAATCATTTATTTTTCATTCTGCAGTGATAAATCTTGAATAGCTTGTTGGGAGTATAAATTAATATTTTATGTTACTGATTAAATCTCATGACTAAGGGCTAGATAGATGGCTCAGAAGACAAAGTTCTTACTCTTGAGCACGAGCCCCAAACTTTGTCCTGAGACCTCACATCAAAAGATGGAAGCTGTGGTGGGCTTCTGTCATCCCAGCATGTTAATGGCAAGAGGAGAGGCAGAGGCAAGAGAATTTTCTGCAGTTCATGGTGAGCACAGCAATCATCAACAGCAGGAAGAGTCAGAAAGAAAGAGAGTTGAGAGCTGAGCGTCATGCTTGGATTTCAACACTTGTGCCATGGCATGTGTGCATCCACACTCACATATAAATTTACGTACACATCATATATATGTACACACACATAAAATGTAAACAGTTAAGTCTCATGAATTATGGATTATTATATCATCTTTATTTTTTTCAGTTGTGTAGTGTATATAAAGATCTAAATTACCTATTCTCGGTTATTCTGAATGGCAGTTTTCACTGTGCTAAGGATTGCATGATTTTTTTTTATAGTCACAAAAGAAAAAAATCAAAATTAATGTATAAATGCATTGCTAGGTAAGCAGAGCTGGAAATTTCCCTTGTAGATTCTCATACTTTTTGTAACATTCCTAGCTAAGTAGTACATTTGATAAATCTTACCTAATGGACACAAATATATTAGCTCAGATACCTATTAATGTTGGTATTAAATAGCTACTGAGGGGACTAAATATTGCCCAAGATAGTTTGGATTTCATATGCATGTCCTTCATTTTACAATCACGGTGTTCTGGTCAGGTAGCCTACAAGATCTTTGATGTAGATGTGGCTTCTTAAAAGACTCAGATCAGGGGCTGGAAAGATGGCTTAGTGGTTAAGGCATTTGCCTACAAAGCCAAAGGACCTCGGTTCTATTCTCCAGGACCCACATAAGCCAAATGCAAAAAGGGGCTCCCACATCTGGAGTTTGTTTGCAGTGGCTGGAGGCCCTGGTGTGCCCATTTTCTCTCTCTCTCTCTCTCTCTCTCTCTGTCTCATTCTTTCTCTCAAATAAATAAATAAAATATATTTTTAAAAACTCAGTTCACATGATGGAATAGCTCTCAAGCTTGAGGATAGATGTTGTTCTGGCTCGAAGCTGATTTGTCTCCTCTTGCTCTGTCTGCATGCATCATGATATTGACATTCTTATTGTGTTTTTGTTTACTGCTATCCCCCCAACTTTTTGGTTCCTTCTGTATTCTTCCTCAGATTCTGTAACTTTGCAGCATTACACTTCACTCAGTTTGTGTGGCTAGAAGGTGTGGAGACAGTGAATAGTCCATGATCTCCCATGCCAACCTCTTTGAATGGGTTTCTGTCTAACCTGTGTCCTTCACAAATGGTTTCCTCTCCATTGTTTCTAAATTCCCAATTTCTTAGATTAGACAAGAAGGCTAGAGGAAACTGAAGTGAGATGATTGTTCTGTTCCCATGGGTCTAGAGCAGCATTACGGTAAACCCCCACCTTGCAGAGTATCTTTCTTTACAGAAAATGTTCTGGGCATATTTCACAAGAGTTTTTATTTCACAAGAGTTATTTTTATTAAATAATATTTAATTATATATTTATTTGACAGAAAAGGAGAGAAGTGAAGAGAGAGAGAGAGGAAAGGAGAGAATGGGCACAGCAGGGACTCCTGTCACCAGATACATGTTCCAACTTGTGCATCTGGCTTTAAGAGGGTCCTGGGGAACTGAACCCAAACCATCAGGATTTATAAGCAAGCACTTTTTTTTAAATTAAATATCTTATTTATTGATTTATTTATTTATGACAGAGACAGAGAGAAAGAGGGAGAGAGAGAGAATGGGCATGTCAGGGCCACTGTAAACTCTAAACACCTAGACACATATACAACTGGCTTTATGTGGGTACTGTGGAAATCAAAACTCAGCCTGGCTTTTCCAGCTAGCCCCTTACCCACTACATCATCCCTCCAGCCCAAGCAAGTACTTATAACCGCTGAGCAATCTCCATAGTTTTCACAATGATTACTATTGCCCTTGCAATATGTTACTCACATATTCATAGTGAGACCCTGGTAGTGTTCCTGAAGGTAAAGAATGCACACAAATTTGTGGAAACTCCCTTCACTTGCAGCATCTGGGGTTTTCTCACTCAGAGCAATCCACAGTGAGCTTTCAGCCACTGAGCAAAATTACCATTTAGGAATTCTTACCAGTTTACATCTATAGATGTTTCTGTCCCAAGAAAACAAATTTCAGCTACACCTGAGTCTTCCTGTCTCTATAGAGGAGAAAAGGGCTTTTTTTTTCCCCTATACTATGATGAATCTAGTACATCTCACTGGTTTTTAGGCTGTCCAACTCCTTTTTCTTGACGCTGGAAACAGTCACTCTTAAACTCATTACGTGTGTTGTATAGCCACGTCCTGTAAATTAGGAGGAAGGATGCCCAGGACACCCGTGAAGTCAACAATCTGGGAACGAGGTTCCAGGACTCCATCCTAAAGATGTGTAAAGGGAAATCATCTGCTTAGAAAGTGGTACTACCTATGCTCAGGTGGGCTTTTTGGTGCCTTTGATTCACTGATTGCTTGTGTAAGCAACCCCCACCCTGCTCTACAAGTAACCCCAATAAACTCATTGGTTCACCAAACTGGTATCGGTGTTCTTGGACTTTGGCCCATTGTCTGTGCACTATCTTTGGTGAATAGAAATACATTCACATCTCTGCAGGAAAGAAATTTCACTTGACATAGAGTTAGCAGAGATGTCTTTTTCTTAAGTAAGTTATTTATAGCAATATTGATTCATTTGCTCAGCAAGTCTTTCTTCAGTTCTTACTATATGCCACACACTTTAATAGTGCAGTGGCATAATAGGACGCCAACTAGGGTGAGTCAAAAGTTCTTTCACCAGCATGTGCTGAATTTTTGCTGCCCTAATTATTAGAAGGAGCACCAGGAATCTAAAATCAGAGCTTTCTATTCCATTTCTGTATGGCTAACATCATGTCAGTTGTGTAAATGCCAGGCAGAGGTATTTATCTCCCTCCTTGTGTCAAGCTGTTGAGTGTGATTTACACGTCTTCGTGCTCCTTTGCTTTCGGCAAAGGAGGAGGTGTCAGCTCCGAGTTGAAGAAGTAGACTAATTGCAGTAAGCACCCGAGGTTCTCAAGGAATGCACAAATATAGAAAATCAATTTTATAGTATTATTATCCAATTTTACAGTGTGTAATAACACGTTTAAGAAGCATCAGCTTCAAAAATAGAAATAAAGATGATGAACATAAACAAAAATAAACTCAAATCAGGCTCTATGCCCAGAAATCCACAGCATAAACTAAGAACAGCAGAATATTGCCCCCAAATAAGAGTATTCAGACATACATAGAAGGGCCTTAAAAATCCCTTTTTAGGCTGGGTGTGGTGGCGCATGCCTTTAATCCCAGCACTTGGGAGGCAGAGGTAGGAGGATCACTGTGAGTTTGAAGCCACCCTGAGACTACATAGTGAATTCCAGGTTAGCCTGGATCAGAGTGAGACCCTACCTAGAAAAAACAAAAACAAAAATCCCTTTTTAAACATTGCAAGAGATGAGCACCCTAGTTGTGGCAAGAAAGCAAAAGTGTTTGCAGAAGTGACCTAACAAAATGGTTGTGCCAACTCTTTATCACCTCACTCTTAGGAGAGCTAAAGATGTGAACTAGAAGTCAGGACTTTTTCTTCTAGTTTGTGGTTTTACCTACTGACAAGAAATTTACCTGTAATGCTCTATTCTTCACAGATCATTTAAAAAGTCATTTTAAGATTAATTAGTAGATTTAGATAAAACAAAAAAGGCCGAGACAGGAATAGATGTAATTACAGATGCTTAAGGCTGATAAGACACTTCAATGAGCTGTCATATACTTCCAGTTTCCCCCTCTGTACTCTCCCTGTTCCTGCTTCTTACCTTCTCCACTGTACATGAGTATGCATGAGAGCTGGGTCTCTTTCGCAAGCAGAGCATCTTTCAAAGACAAAACTATGTTCTGTGTTAGTATCAAAGCCACAACTCCCATTAACGAGAAGCCAGACTCAGAACCAAGCTGCAGGACCTCAACATCACCAAAGCCATGGGAAGTAAAGTCGATTGGTAGTTATATAAAAGCTATAATCATTTCTTTTCCTCAACTGAAAAAATTCCCAGAAAATCCAAGTGCATTTATAGCCTCAATCAAAGAAAGTTCAGTAGGAAATGAGCAGTCTTTATTGCTCAAAGATTTTTGCTTAAGCAAATACAAAAAAAAAAAAAAAAAAGGAAAATAAGCAAAAGCATCCCAGAATCCACACCCTGACTGCTAAGCATATGTGTTCTTTCTGAACTGCTGTTCTTAAAAGAAACTAGACAGAGAACCTGCGTGAAGCTGACAGCAGAAGGGCTCCTTCAGCCCAAGCACAACGGAACAACATGAACCATGAGGTCAAAGCTTTTCTGGTGTCTTCTCAAAGCCCCAGTTCCAGTTTTAATTTTTTAAAATTACTCTCTTATCATTCACAAAGAAAAGGAAAACTACTGACATATACATATCTCATTTTGTTACATTTTAATTAACCTATAGTAAAAGTAAGTTGTTACTTTTTTATATATCACCCTCACTTCATAATTTAAATAAAAAATCTGTAGATTCAGATAATTTAGAAATCATTAAAAGTTCCTTCTCCCTTTCAAACAAGGTTATTGCTGTTTCCCATAGAATGAGCTGTGATTCAATGTGTAGACTAAGTACTATGGGTCCGATTCCATTCTTTGGCTCCAGACAGTACTGATCTGTCAAGCTTTGAAAATACAAGAGACAAAAGTAGAAATATACCTGATCAAGCAATCTTGACTGTAAACAATTACAATATCATTATAAAATTCTGTGGTATACTTCAGTTTTTAAAGAGGTACATCACATTTTTGTTATTAAAGAGATTGCCTGAAGATCTCTGCTTTTAAAATGGCAAATTAACATTCCCGCTGTGGCAAAGAATGCTCAATTTTTCTTATAAATAAACAGCTAGTGCTTTGCAATTTCTCACATGCATTTATTTCATTATGAAATTATTGTGTCTATAGGTTTCAATACGATAAATTAATATCAGTGTGGATGAGGTAGATAAATCAATGTAAATAAAGGAGAAGTTTGTGCTCAGAGTGAGGAAACATGGAGAACCAGAGGTCAGATGGAAGGGCAAACCTAGGGGTAGGAACCAGTATGACGCTACTATGTACTCCATGGAGAGAGAGGATCATTGATCAGGGAACGCATACAATCACCTAAAAGGTAGATTGTAATAAGTAAATGGACTCAGGTAAGTGTTTTTAATATATATATATATATATATATATATATATATATAGAAATATATAGAAAAGAGAAAAAGAGAGAGAGATGAGCCGGGCGTGGCGTGGTGGCGCATGCCTTTAATCCCAGCACTCGGGAGGCAGAGGTAGGAGGATCACCGAGAGTTCGAGGCCACCCTGAGACTACATAGTGAATTCCAGGTCAGCCTGGACCAGAGTGAGACCCTACCTTGCAAAAAAAAAAAAAAAAAAAAAAAAAAAAGAGAGAGAGAGAGAGAGAGAGAGAGAGAGAGAGAGAGAATGGGCATGCCAGGGCCTCTAGCCACTGCAAAGGAATTCCAGATGCATGCACCCCTTTGTGAATCTGGCTTATGTGGTCCTGGAGAATCAAACCAGGATCCTTTGGCTTTGCAGGCAAAAACCTTAACCACTTAAGCCATCTCTCCAGCCCCTCAGGTGAGTTTTGTTAACAGGAGAACTATGTAATAAACTAGCTGATGAAGGTAGGACCTGGAGACCTGTCAGAATGACAGGAACGTATACTATGCACTTATCCAAGTCTCTTGGATATGAATGAAATGTACATTTATAATCTCTATATCCATAATGAAATCTGTGATGTTGTAACAAGTGTCCAGGCAGTGCCCATGATTCTGATTTCTGAGTACTGTTTTTAGTAAGGTTTTAAGACACTCATTTGATATTTAGTTCTCACAATATTCTCCAGAATCTGGAAAAAGAATCCTCAGATTGCTGAGCTGATCTACTTGTCAGAATTGGTTTAACAAAAGGCAAATGACTTTAAAAGCTAACCCATTCACAAGTCATTGAAATAATTCTGTGATTTTTAACAAAATGTGATGTAGAAGTATCTTAAATTTATGTCAGATTGTTTCTTTCTTGGCATTTGGTAGTTTTTGTTTGTTCAGAGATGTTTGGTTTGTTTTCATGTACTGAACTGTTATGTAGGAAAGCAGTGTATGTGGAGGGTGAATGGTCAGATAATTTTCTGTATCTTATTATAACAAATTGGCTATATCCCAGGACATAGGGTTTGTTTGCTTAGTTATAAAGAGCAAATGCATTGGCTCCAATGGTTTCATTTCATGTAGGTAGAAATTCTTTTTTCTTCCTTTTAAGAAGTGTGCCAGTCTTCTGAACTAAGGAATTTGTTCAAATTAAGTGAAGTTTTAGTCTAGGGCTTTTTGATACAGAAGAAGCATGTTTAGCACATTTTCTGAATGTAAGAATGTCACAGTTTAAGAACATGTTTGATACTGCCACAAGCACCAGAATATTCGCACTAGAAAAATAATGTTCCATTTGTCATATTTATGAAATTATATTCTGGAAAATTTGTTATGCATACATGTTGATAGATATTACTATATATCATATCCATATACACATAGAAATATATGTCAGATTATTTTATATCTATGCTAATTTTTATCTGTTAAGTCTTGTGTTATTAGAATCACTATTTTAGGAAGCAGCCTGATTTTTTTTTTTTTTTTTTAGAATTGTTAAATTAACTATCCTTATTCATTGATTACTTTGCTCCTCCATAACAGGGATATGAGATCAGGGTGTAAATGCTACTGAAAACAGTACAGCATTAGCTAAAAATGAAGCCTTAGGTAGCTCATTTATCCCATAAGGCTTTTTCATAAAGGATGGATAAAGCAGTCCAGAGAATGAGGAAGTAGAACTGAATGACATCTCAAGTCACCGAATTTCCTAATGACGATTAAGACGTCAGTAGATGTTGTAAAGAAAAATTGTCACCTGAAAGAAGATAATAAGGAAATTTACCTTGAGTGATTATATCTACAGTGACTCAATCAATTGCATAAGACAACACTTTTGGTTATCAGTGTTTGTGCTGAAATATCACATAACTATTTTTTAAATATATAGTCAATGTTGATTGTTTACTGAGATTTTGAATGATTTCTAGGAAGTATCAAGACAAATACTCCAAGCCTGATTTATTTCCCAAATGTCTCTGCAGCTGTAGAGGCTGGATTTGCCTTTGATACCACCATCACGTATTTTCTCCAATTTGAAGGAAGTACATCTGATTCTGCTGAACTAGGTGGCGCATGCATCAGGATTTCCTTTGCAGTGGCTGGAGGTCGTGGCACACCCATTCTCTTTCTACCTGCCTCTACTCTCTTCTCTTACTCTCTTCCAAATAGATAAATATATAAAATAGAAAATATATTTTCTTTACTTATAAAGTTGCAGGGAGCTAGAGCAAATGCCATTACAAGATGGCACTGGCTTCCTGTCGGTGTTGAGGTAAACATCTCCATATTAGGCAGCGTCTTGGCGCTAACCTTACTCAAGGTATGTGCACGCGCGTGACGCAACCTGTCCCGAGCCTATCCCGTGGTATCTGCTTGTGGTAAGTTTCTTGCAACCAATCAGTAAGCACCTCGTAGCAGTACGCCCTATAAAAGCAGCTGCAGATTTGCGCCCCTCGCCCCTCGCCATCAGCTTTCCTGTTAACCAAGAGGCTCTCCAATAAAGTGTGATCAAGAAGAATCCTCGTCTTGTGGTCGTTCCTTTTCCTGCAGGTCGGGAGGTTCGCCGCATAAAGTGATTGTGAATAAGGGTGCTTACATGACTTCCTGTCAAATCTTGGCCTCATTGAGTAGAAATACAGCTTTTGAAACTTCTGGAAAAGTTATTTGTCACCCTCTCATCTACCCAAAAAGTGCTCTTCCTAGCGTTACATGCCTGCTTTTCTTGGAAGATGTGAAGAACTGAAACCACCTGTAGAATTAAGCTTTTACTCAAGAGTGCATGCCCAACATGTCTGTTCTGGATTACTCTTCTCTGTGAAACCTGTTGATCATTACTCTTTTCTACACTGAAAGAAGCAGATAAAGTCGACAAAGAATAAAATGGTATGTTTGAGCTTAGAAAAAAGTATCCCAAAGTCAATGAAATATGTGGCTGATGAAAAATGAATAGGTGAAAGGGAATACGTATAATATCAAAATAGACATAATAATCGGGCCAAATATGAGTTTGGGATTGTTTTTCTTACTCCTTTACAGTATAAAAAACCCAAACGCTCTAGGAAACATCTGTTATTTTTTCATGAGAGTAGGTAAGATCCCTAGGGTTTACAGGAAGAACTAAATCTATAAAAGAGAATAAATTTATGGTATTTCCTTTGTATTGTGGCAAGATTGGGGGCATTTCTAATTACAAAGTATTCTTGAGAATGTGTACTCAAGGGATTTCCTCTTTAAGATTCAGAGTGCACGGCTGGAGAGATGGTTTAGCGG